>CM059562.1:22250370-24650370 GCA_030386875.1 Morinoia aosen
GCTATACTCATTTTAATGTACAATGTGTGCTTGGTAAATGTGTAGCGTTAGGTAGTTATCAATTTTTCAGTTTTCGGTGCCTAAACATAAATGATTAAATCTTAAAAAAAAAGTTTATCTATGCTTTTACCGTCGCAAATGAGTATTACATAAGTTATAGCGGTAGGTTTAGTTTCGTCTTTGATGATGAATGCGCGCAAATAAACAGCTACTCATCGATTTTAAAATTTTTGTTGCTGGAATCACGGTAATAACATCGAAATAAACTACTTTTCTTCTATACAATTTTTACGGTAAATAAGTATTTTATGAGTTAGAGCGGTAGGTTTTATTTTTTGCTCAATCCAGCTGTTGAAGTACGTTTAAGTACTTTGTAATTTATTATTTGCAGCCCCGCAGAGCTTGCTGAGCCTGAACCCACTTCTAGGATCTTTTAGTTAATAACACAATAGATATCATCACCTAAAAATAACGAATTACAACGGTATGTTAACTTTCGTCTTAGTGGCGGGTATGAGCTCGAGCATTCGAGCGCATCAAAAGGGAGCGTCCATTGCAGTGTTGTCATACGACGCACTCGATAAATTACTTACTGCTTGAAGCACTTGAGTTGCTGTAACTAATTTACCGACATAACTCTTGAAAAACTCATTTCAGACTGAAAGTGCATTTAAAAGAAAATTTGTTCATATTGATCTAATTAACATGTTAAGTGCTGCGTGACATACCGGTGGTCATTTAGGAGATTTTCATAATGCTTCTGACCGACCACCAGTCACTGACTCAATTGTTACAAATACTAAATGAAGGCAGGATTCAGTTAATGTAAGATACTATCAAAATTTTTTACTACAATTGACTCTAAATATGAGCTGGAGATTGAACTTCAGTTTAACCTGCCGCACTTACCGTGTTAACTATGGTTAGGCACCGAAAACTGAAAAATTTATTATGGCCATCTTGTGGACATTTACCAAAAAAACGGACTTACAGCTTAGCTTGCAAATTTATTTGGTAATTTGCCCTAGTTTTTTAATACTAACATCCCGAGTTTATGTTCAAACAGAAAAGTTTTATTCCTCAGTACTACTTGGTAGGCCTGATACTAAATAGTAATACTTGGTAGGCCTGATACTAAAATGAATCTAAATTAAAAAAATAATCTATTCCTTGCTGAATGGCATATTAGATAGGGTGGCACAAGAAAAGGTGAACATTGCAAAGGTGAATGCCTAAATTTGCCACTACCAGGAGTAATTACCTGGGATGTCTTTAAGGGGAACGTCTACCCAGAATTAAATAAATGGTTGTCACGTTTGTTGTATGGGAACTAGATTAATGAAATTTGGCATATGTATGTATTTTTGATAGGGCTACAGATGCGTCTCATGAACGTTTTCCATTTTGGGGCTAATTACTGAGATAATGCGGAAAAATTGGTAAAAAAATAGGGCAATTTCAAAAGTTATCTCCTCCAAAAGGTATTATTGTAGAGCAATGATTTTGGTTTCATTGAATGCGCAAAGAGTTGCTGCATAGCTGGACGGAGTATGTATTAGAAATTCATGAAAGTTCAGTTTTTGTGATACTTCAATTTATTTTTTTGAAAGATTAGGTTTTTTTCTGTAGATTTTTCAATGTAACTAAAAAAGTACTGTGAATTACATATTTATTCTCAGTTCAGCCATGCAGCCACTTTTTTCGCATTCAATGAGGTCTAAATCATTGCTTTATAATAATAACTTTTGGAGGAGATAGATTTTGAAAATACCCTATTTTCCCATTTTCAACTGTTCAGAGAGAACATTTTTCCAAAATTTTTCATTTTTTCATTTGCACGCTATATTGCTTAGAAAAATTGACGCGGTTGATATTTTAAAAGCTATCTGAACATTTGAATATCTTTTCTTGTGAGTTTTTTGCTGTTCCTTGAAGGAATTTGTAACATAGGTATCAAGAGACATTTGGAATGGGTATCATAGATACGTTTACCGCTCCAGAAGCGCGTGCTGCGGCGTCCTCCTCAAGGCGCTTCTCCCCTTCCCGCCTTCGGTTCCCCCTCTTACAGAGCAAAGAACGTTGTGTAGCTTTGCTAGATTGTAAACTAAGGAGTTCTGTGTCGAATAGACCAACACAACATAATCCAGATATTTCTGGTTCATGTCTAATGCGGTGACTGTCTGGCGTTACCAGCTACATTTGCATCAACCCCCTTTCCCCTTCGTTTACCCCTCTCACAAAGCACAGAATGTTCTAAACCTTTGCCAGCTTGTAAAATAAGGACTTCTGTATTGAATAAAGCAATAAAAACCACAAAAAAGAACTTTCAGGGGCGTGGCACATGCCCTTACTGGTCGGCGCTGGCTGCTGATTGGACCCCTCCCCTCCCCCTTCTCAACCCAATCTCACCCACTTATAATGCTCAGATCGTTCTGCAAATTTAACAGCTGGTGAAGTAAGCAAATCTCTGATGATTAAAGTAATAAAATAAAAAACACAAATTTTTGGGATTCTGGGTAGACGTCCCCCTTAACACTTTGACTGCGACGTGCGCCACCGGTGGTACATGAAGGTAATTTTCAGGTCATTATAGAGTTTAACCCTTAACGGACGTATGTGCCGAACTCGGGACATAAGATTTAATGGCTCATATAGGAAATGAATTAGAAGTAATCGTTCTAGCGCCGGTTGTACCGAGAGCGGTACTCGTCCAACTATCGACCAAAACGTGTTTCATCGAGCCACGAGTATTTAGTCGCCAGTGATGACGCAACTCCCTCAGCGACTTCGTGTCGACAGTTTTGTCTTCAAGAGGGTGATATATTTGGCAGTATAGATGAAGTATCTGTTGAGTTGCGGAAGTGAAAATTTTTTCTGACATTTGGGAGAATCTAATCTAAACATCGATGTGTATAATTTTTTTAAAAACATTTTGTTAATGAAATCATTCGAGTTTTTTGTAGTGTCTCGAACACGGGACATGCGGCATAGATAGTAGCATTATAACATGTGCCGTACACGGCACATTGGGCATTGACATAGACAGTTATATTGAAATATACGATATCTATGAAGTTTACTGGAATTTTCAGCTAGAAAGTACGATGATTCTTTATCGTGGTACTTTGTTGCAGGTTTCAGGTCAAAAATTATTTTAGCAAACATTATTATTAAATCTTATTACTGAAGTTTAGAGTGATTTAGATACTTATTGATGATGACGACAGCTACGTCGCTGATAATATCATGCCAACCACTGGAATTAGTAAGGTACTATTTGTAATGTCGAAGTTTTTCTTATAATTACTGAGATGATAATATGATCTCTATACTAATAAGTAAATGTGAATAATAAAAAATAAATTCTGTAGTTTCTGTATTTATTTCATTGTGAATATTGGCTAATATGTACATAATGTACATATTTTTCTTTTCAGATGACAAGCAAAATTATTATTATTATAATCATTATTATATAAGAAAGTTTTAGCCTTCCTCTACCACGACAAAGATGTTCCAAGAGAGGAAGGATGAAGGCACCAATTAGTATGGAGTTGAGGGAACGCGGAATCTATGCACAAGGTGCACAGAAACAGTAAGCTAGGAAAGAAGTTCATGAAACTAGAAAAAGTTACAGAAGACAGTGGTAGGTGCTGAAAAACAGGACAGCAGTGAACCGAAAATAGATGGTCCGTAACAAAACAAAAACCTAATCCATTTGAACAAAAAGAAGGCCTACCTAACCCTCAGCTCGGGCCCTCACATAATTCCCCTGGGAGCGCTAATGCCCATAGATACAATAGTTGTATCCCCCTGAGGGGATGACAAGAGAAATACTCCTAAATTGGGAAACGATGAAGCTCAAACGGGCACCATTCTTTCAGAAACTGATGAATGTACGAATAACTTCACAGGTGAAATATACTCTATGGTAGGCCAATGCTGAAATCAATGCTCTAAAATCGGGAATTTGCAAAAACAGTGGTCGACTTCAGCTGGAAAAACACGACTTAAATTTCAGAGATTGCTAAAGCAACTTTGGAATGTGAAGGCATTTTGTCGCTGATGAAATATTTCTCAGAATTTTTTGATGAAATTTTGAATGTTATCGTCAAACAACCACTCATTTTTCATTTTCTAGATATGGCCATAATAAATTCTTTACTCTTGTACTACAAACACGCAGATGCTCTTTCAATAGCAAAAAAATAAATTTTACCTCTCGCTTCCTTCAAACTGTATCTTGCATTCTCACTGACGAAATGAGGGAATGTATGTCAGTCAGTGAAGCGAGGTAGAGCATCACTAAAGCTATCAAAAATAATAGAAAAAGACTTTGTGCTCGCTTTCCCTCCGACGAAATTTGGCTAGATACCATTGCCCATGTTTCATATACTGCAGAAAAGCGAAACCGATGTAAAAATGGGTCTTGAGCAGTAAAGACACAAGTGTAACACAAAAAGTGCCTAATAAACCTTTTCTTTGGTAAGCACCAAATTTGCTTTGCTTCATTTCATAGATACAAAACTATCGTAAACAGAAACTGTAGTGAAAAGTTCTTCACACTAAGTCTTTAATAATTAGCATCAATTTTATGTTGCTTTCATTTTCGTATTACCAGCGAGGCAAATAACATGGAAAAGATTTATTGGTTTATTTTCTCAGTTTCTCACTATTGAAACCCATTTAAATTCGGCCAAAATGCATATATATTTACTGCTGTAAGTTTTAAAAGCTCTAGAAAGAAAACGCTTGAGCTATTGTTACAGTTGCTCTAATAAAAATGAAAAACCGACCCACTCGGTAACATGTCAAGTGGTGTTGCTAGTGACGATTGTACCGAATTTGGCACAAAAATTTTTTTTTCATCATTTTTGAAAAAATTCAAAATTTGGCATATGTGCCTTTCATTACACTCCATGTACAGTTATAAAACGTGTTTCAAAAAAATTATTCTCTCGTGTAAAATAATTCAGGCAGTAAAGGGTTAATGCGCTCACAGAAATTAAAAATTCTGTTCCAAAGAATCACTAAAGGAATACGTTTAAAAATGTTTTACAAGAATGACATTCTGCTTGCTGATGCATTGTTTTGAGATATAACAATAATTATGTTCAGATAAGAATAACATTGTATAGCGGCTTGCTTAGTCGCTGCATTGTTGGGTCGTGCCCACTTTTTTGGCGGAACACGCCCAATTTTTTGGCGGAACACGTCCACTTTTTTTGCGGAACACGCCCACTTTTTTGGCGGGAGAAAAACAGTGTCGGTTTGGGTGAGTTAAGGTATGCTATTTTAGGCTGATTTATGTTATTTTAGTTTAGTTTAATTAACTAATCTAACATTACCTAACCTAACCTCACCCATCGTTGCATCAATACTGTATTACAGCATATATACGTGTCCATTTCTTTACTTTTATATGACGTTCCTATAACTTCAAAGTTGAATTATTCAAAAATTACGCCTCAGCAAGCAGAATGTCATTCATGTAAAACGTTTTCAAAGTGTTCCTATAGTGATTCTTTGGAACAAAGTTTTTAATTTCCATAAGCACATCGAACTCCATATTGACCAATTTTCATAATGCTGCTGACTGACCAGTAGTCACAATTTTTTCTCTCAAACTCAATTTTTATAAATATTTAACCAAAGCTAAATGAAGGCATGATCCAGTTCATGTTTAGTATTTTTGAAGTGGTTTACTACAACTGACTTTAAATTTGAATTTGGTGTTGAACTTAATATTTAGTTGCAGCAGTCAAAGTGTGAATAAGACTTACTGGGAGGAGTATAACATAGCAACAACCACCATGGTTATGATGTGTAATTTCAGAGTTGATTCAAGTTACAAAAATATAAGTTTGTCTATTGGTTGGGAATTTTAAATATATTTTAATTATTATTCACATAGTTTGGACTATTCTACACTATCCACATATCTCCATGATCCCTCTTTGTTCAGGCATCTGTGTAAGCCCTGTGGGTTTAAGTAATATTTTTCAGAAATTTTCCATTGTGATAAAAGTTGAACAAGAGTAAACTTGCTCATTAGGGATTTTATAAGTAGTTCAGTGATCTCATTTTGTTCATTTAAAAAGCTCTAATTTCATGTTTCCAAACCAATTTTAGCTGAATATTTAAAACATTACTCAGCCTTCAAATGCATGCACAGTAAACATAAAATAAGATAAATCCATTACTTCATGAAAATTTTGCTGTTTCTTGATTCTCTTGTTACTCCAAAAAAAGATTTATCTGAATTTAGTAGATGTCACAACATTTTTGTTGTCCTGGACTGTCCAGCCATGGTGCTTTCTGGCAGCAAACAAATATTTTTTATATAATGTTCTTTTGTGGCTGGTTACTAATGATTTTTGAATTTGAAGTGTATTTGCAAAATCCAGAGTCCTTTTTGAATATTTTAAATGGCCATAATAGTTATTATAGTTGTTTTTTATCTGCTGTTATTGAATGATAGTATTTTTTTACTAGCCTTTTCAAATACTGTTGTCTGTCTTATCAAAGATGTATTTACTTGGAAAATGCCTGGTGGCTGGCTTTGTCATTTTTGTTCAATGTGCAGTTATTTTTTATATTGTTTTCATTCTAATGTCAGTTGTTAATATCACAAGAAGATTTTCCATTTTTTATAAACAAATGCTTGTTATTCTTCCTTTGCTGGCTCTCCTTCTCTTGCTGGCTCTCCTTCCCTTGCTGGCTCTCTCCTTCCCTTGCTGGCTCTCTCCTTCCCTTGCTGGCTCTCCTTCCCTTGCTGGCTCTCTCCTTCCCTTGCTGGCTCTCTCCTTCCCTTGCTGGCTCTCTCCTTCCCTTGCTGGCTCTCTCCTTCCCTTGCTGGCTCTCTCCTTCCCTTGCTGGCTCTACTTCCCTTGCTGGCTCTCCTTCCCTTGCTGGCTCTCTCCTTCCCTTGCTGGCTCTCTCCTTCCCTTGCTGGCTCTCCTTCCCTTGCTGGCTCTCTCCTTCCCTTGCTGGCTCTCTCCTTCCCTTGCTGGCTCTCTCCTTCCCTTGCTGGCTCTCTCCTTCCCTTGCTGGCTCTCCTTCCCTTGCTGGCTCTCTCCTTCCCTTGCTGGCTCTCTCCTTCCCTTGCTGGCTCTCTCCTTCCCTTGCTGGCTCTCTCCTTCCCTTGCTGGCTCTCTCCTTCCCTTGCTGGCTCTCTCCTTCCCTTGCTGGCTCTCTCCTTCCCTTGCTGGCTCTCTCCTTCCCTTGCTGGCTCTCTCCTTCCCTTGCTGGCTCTCTCCTTCCCTTGCTGGCTCTCTCCTTCCCTTGCTGGCTCTCTCCTTCCCTTGCTGGCTCTCCTTCCCTTGCTGGCTCTCTCCTTCCCTTGCTGGCTCTCTCCTTCCCTTGCTGGCTCTCTCCTTCCCTTGCTGGCTCTCCTTCCCTTGCTGGCTCTCTCCTTCCCTTGCTGGCTCTCTCCTTCCCTTGCTGGCTCTCTCCTTTCCTTGCTGGCTCTCCTTCCCTTGCTGGCTCTCTCCTTCCCTTGCTGGCTCTCTCCTTCCCTTGCTGGCTCTCTCCTTCCCTTGCTGGCTCTCTCCTTCCCTTGCTGGCTCTCCTTCCCTTGCTGGCTCTCTCCTTCCCTTGCTGGCTCTCTCCTTCCCTTGCTGGCTCTCTCCTTCCCTTGCTGGCTCTCTCCTTCCCTTGCTGGCTCTCTCCTTCCCTTGCTGGCTCTCTCCTTCCCTTGCTGGCTCTCCTTCCCTTGCTGGCTCTCTCCTTCCCTTGCTGG
Organism: Morinoia aosen; assembly: GCA_030386875.1. Taxonomy (NCBI): domain Eukaryota; kingdom Metazoa; phylum Arthropoda; class Malacostraca; order Amphipoda; family Talitridae; genus Morinoia; species Morinoia aosen. Next base: position 22,258,112 of record CM059562.1, read on the forward strand.
CTCTCTCCTTCCCTTGCTGGCTCTCTCCTTCCCTTGCTGGCTCTCTCCTTCCCTTGCTGGCTCTCTCCTTCCCTTGCTGGCTCTCTCCTTCCCTTGCTGGCTCTCCTTCCCTTGCTGGCTCTCTCCTTCCCTTGCTGGCTCTCTCCTTCCCTTGCTGGCTCTCTCCTTCCCTTGCTGGCTCTCCTTCCCTTGCTGGCTCTCTCCTTCCCTTGCTGGCTCTCTCCTTCCCTTGCTGGCTCTCTCCTTCCCTTGCTGGCTCTCTCCTTCCCTTGCTGGCTCTCTCCTTCCCTTGCTGGCTCTCTCCTTCCCTTGCTGGCTCTCTCCTTCCCTTGCTGGCTCTCCTTCCCTTGCTGGCTCTCTCCTTCCCTTGCTGGCTCTCTCCTTCCCTTGCTGGCTCTCTCCTTCCCTTGCTGGCTCTCCTTCCCTTGCTGGCTCTCTCCTTCCCTTGCTGGCTCTCTCCTTCCCTTGCTGGCTCTCTCCTTCCCTTGCTGGCTCTCTCCTTCCCTTGCTGGCTCTCTCCTTCCCTTGCTGGCTCTCTCCTTCCCTTGCTGGCTCTCTCCTTCCCTTGCTGGCTCTCTCCTTCCCTTGCTGGCTCTCTCCTTCCCTTGCTGGCTCTCCTTCCCTTGCTGGCTCTCTCCTTCCCTTGCTGGCTCTCTCCTTCCCTTGCTGGCTCTCTCCTTCCCTTGCTGGCTCTCTCCTTCCCTTGCTGGCTCTCTCCTTCCCTTGCTGGCTCTCTCCTTCCCTTGCTGGCTCTCTCCTTCCCTTGCTGGCTCTCTCCTTCCCTTGCTGGCTCTCTCATTCCCTTGCTGGCTCTCTCCTTCCCTTGCTGGTTCTAATTCCCTTGCTGGCTCTCCTTCCCTTGCTGGCTCTCCTTCCCTTGCTGGCTCTCTCCTTCCCTTGCTGGCTCTCTCCTTCCCTTGCTGGCTCTCTCCTTCCCTTGCTGGCTCTCTCCTTCCCTTGCTGGCTCTCTCCTTCCCTTGCTGGCTCTCTCCTTTCCTTGCTGGCTCTCTCCTTCCCTTGCTGGCTCTACTTCCCTTGCTGGCTCTCCTTCCCTTGCTGGCTCTCCTTCCCTTGCTGGCTCTCCTTCCCTTGGTGGCTCTACTTCCCTTGCTGGCTCTCCTTCCCTTGCTGGCTCTCTCCTTCCCTTGCTGGCTCTCTCCTTCCCTTGCTGGCTCTCTCCTTCCCTTGCTGGCTCTCTCCTTCCCTTGCTGGCTCTCTCCTTCCCTTGCTGGCTCTCCTTCCCTTACTGTCTGTCCTTCCCTTGTTGGGTCTTATTCTCTTTGTGCTTGCTTGCTCTTCTTTTCTTTGTGCTTGCTTGCTCTTCTTTTCTTTGTGCTTGCTTGCTCTTCTTTTCTTTGTGCTTGCTTGCTCTTCTTTTCTTTGTGCTTGCTTGCTCTTCTTTTCTTTGTGCTTGCTTGCTCTTCTTTTCTTTGTGCTTGTTTGCTCTTCTTTTCTTTGTGCTTGTTTGCTCTTCTTTTCTTTGTGCTTGTTTGCTCTTCTTTTCTTTGTGCTTGTTTGCTCTTCTTTTCTTTGTGCTTGCTTGCTCTTCTTTTCTTTGTGCTTGCTTGCTCTTCTTTTCTTTGTGCTTGCTTGCTCTTCTTTTCTTTGTGCTTGCTTGCTCTTCTTTTCTTTGTGCTTGCTTGCTCTTCTTTTCTTTGTGCTTGCTTGCTCTTCTTTTCTTTGTGCTTGCTTGCTCTTCTTTTCTTTGTGCTTGCTTGCTCTTCTTTTCTTTGTGCTTGCTTGCTCTTCTTTTCTTTCTGCTTGCTTGCTCTTCTTTTCTTTGTGCTTGTTTGCTCTTCTTTTCTTTGTGCTTGCTTGCTCTTCTTTTCTTTGTGCTTGATTGCTCTTCTTTTCTTTGTGCTTGCTTTCTCTTCTTTTCTTTGTGCTTGCTTGCTCTTCTTTTCTTTGTGCTTGCTTGCTCTTCTTTTCTTTGTGCTTGCTTTCTCTTCTTTTCTTTGTGCTTGTTTGCTCTTCTTTTCTTTCTGCTTGCTTGCTCTTCTTTTCTTTGTGCTTGCTTGCTCTTCTTTTCTTTGTGCTTGTTTGCTCTTCTTTTCTTTGTGCTTGCTTGCTCTTCTTTTCTTTCTGCTTGCTTGCTCTTCTTTTCTTTGTGCTTGTTTGCTCTTCTTTTCTTTGTGCTTGCTTGCTCTTCTTTTTTTTGTGCTTGATTGCTCTTCTTTTCTTTGTGCTTGCTTGCTCTTCTTTTCTTTGTGCTTGCTTGCTCTTCTTTTCTTTGTGCTTGCTTGCTCTTCTTTTCTTTGTGCTTTCTTGCTCTTCTTTTCTTTGTGCTTGTTTGCTCTTCTTTTCTTTGTGCTTGTTGCTCTTCTTTTCTTTGTGCTTGCTTGCTCTTCTTTTCTTTGTGCTTGCTTGCTCTTCTTTTCTTTGTGCTTGCTTGCTCTTCTTTTCTTTGTGCTTGCTTGCTCTTCTTTTCTTTGTGCTTGCTTGCTCTTCTTTTCTTCATGCTTGCTCGCTCTTCTTTTCTTCATGCTTGCTTGCTCTTCTTTTCTTTGTGCTTGCTTGCTCTTCTTTTCTTTGTGCTTGCTTGCTCCTCTTTTCTTTGTGCTTGCTTGCTCTTCTTTTCTTTGTGCTTGCTTGCTCTTCTTTTCTTCATGCTTGCTCGCTCTTCTTTTCTTCATGCTTGCTTGCTCTTCTTTTCTTTGTGCTTGCTTGCTCTTCTTTTCTTCATGCTTGCTCGCTCTTCTTTTCTTCATGCTTGTTTTGCTCTTCTTTCCTTTTTTGTTTCCCCCTCTTTTTTTCTTTTTTCATTGCTTGCTCTTTTCCTTTGCTAAGTTCTTCTTTATTTACCCATCATCTCTTGCTTGCTTGCATTTCTTTCCTTGCTTGCTTGCACTTCTTTCCTTGCTTGCTTGCACTTCTTTCCTTGCTTGCTTGCACTTCTTTCCTTGCCTACTTCTCACTTACTCATCTTCTTGTTTATTCCTCTGTGTTTTGAAGTGATCTCTATTTTGATTTTTTACAGAAGGGGAAATTTTTTTATTTGTACTCATAGGTAAAACAGAGGGCATAACTTGTCTCAGCATACTAAATATGATAGCTATCTTAGAAAAGAACATGAGATGACCTTGCAGCTGTACCAAACTAGCATGCTTTTGATCTCTCAAATAGTTCATTGTGTTGCTGACTTCTTGATGGCCACAATCATGTGAAAATCAAGTCTTGTTGTTTCAATTGAGGAATTGAGCTCATCAGCTTGAGTCATGTTGGGCCGTCGCCAGTCTGTGCGAGGGGAGCCAATCCTCATTGACTACACTCTGGATGAAAATGCTAATGAGAGCTCAGATCTGGAATGGATGAAGAAGGTGAGTGATGATGACTTGAAATTTATTCATGTTAATGACATTTTTGAAATGGTCATTTTGTACTCCTCGTAACATCATTATTTTTGGTTACTCTGGCTCCCAGTACTTATCTGTTGGGATGTATCTTGTAACTATATAGGTTACTAATTTCTTTTAGTGTTAAGAGTACAATATAAAAGAATGCGGTTTTATTGTTTTTCAGTGCAGATGCTTTGATAGCCTGACCAAATTTGCTTTGATTGTATTTTTGTTTGGAAAGATGAGAATTATGATGTACTTGAACTTTGTGTTTTGATGACCAGCTTGATTTCCTCTCTACTTCTAAAACATGAGTTTTAATTTATTTTATGAAGTTATTCATGGAATATAGTCATTATTTTTTCCCCTATTGATGGTTCTGCAGGAAAGTATAATTTATAGAATACTTTTGTTATTACAACTGGAGATTTTCAAAGATTTATCTCAACAGTTTGGCTAATTTGTACAGTCAACTCTTGTACTGAGGCTTGATCTTTACTCATTCTCAACTGAATACTCAATGTGCAGGGCATGCATTCAGGATTTTGAATATTCCTGTACATAGAAGTTGCTTTGATGCATGAATTGTGATTCATGCACGGGACTTCTGCCTGTGATACATTCTATGTATAAACTTTCACCACACATGCATCAAAGGCAGAATTTCTCTAACTGTGTGATGCAAAAATAGATGTGCATCTTAAAAAGGAGTGTAAGTGGCTCTGTTGAGTGCTTTAGCTTCCATTCCCCTCAGGGGGATACAACTATTCTATAGGAATTATCACTCCCAGGAGGAAAATGTGAGCACCCAAACTGAGAGGTAGGTAGGCCTTCTATTTGTTGAAATAAAATGTTTTTGTATGTTAAGGGCCATCTATTTTTTTCAGTTCACTGCTGTCCTGTTTTTCAGCACCTACTACTTTCATCTTCGATTTTGATCTTGTTTCTTAATCTTCTTTCTCGATTTACTGTTCTATGCCCTTTCTCTATAGATTCCCAACTCCATACTGAATGGTGCCTTCTTTTTCTTCCTCTTTTTGAATTGCATTTGTTCTGAATAGTCAGGCTTAAACTAACTAATAATCTAGTCTTTAGCTTCCATTGCAGTTCCTCAGTTTTCATTGCAGTGCCAAATGACCCATCTTGGGTTTGAGGCAGTATTGCATTTGTTGCTTCATTATGTTGGAGTAGACATCTTACGTTGGCAATCTTGCATCAATTTGTATATGGAGTATACCTATACTATTGAAGAGTTGACCCCTCAGGGGGATTCAACTGTTGTATCTATGGGAATTAACGCTCCCAGGGCCAGGGGGACTTTGCGAGGGCCTGAGCTAACAGTTAGGTAGGCTTCCTTTTTGTTAAAATAGAATAGGTTTTTGTTTTCTTATGGACCATCTATTTTTGGCCCACTGCTGTCCTGTTTTTCAGTACCTACTACTTTCTTTTTCAACTTTTCCTGTTTCCTGAACTTCTTTATTTGCTTACTGTTTCTGTGCACCTTGTGCATAGATTCTGCATTCCCTCAACTCCACACTACATGGTGCCTTCCTCCTTCTTCTCTTGGAACATCATTTTCGTGGTTAAGGAAGGCTAATATTTTCTTAAATAATGATAATATTAAAGAGTTGGAATATTAGTTCCATGATATGAATGCTATGTGAAATTCATTTGTCACATGTCCAAGTAGTGTTTCTAAGCAATATTATATTTTTTTGTAAGCTTTCCCTGCCCTTATTTTTACATGAGCTAATGTAGGTTGTGCCTGCAGCCGATGGTGACATGGATACTACACCTGTGCTCTCTGGTGTCCCTGGTGTCTGTGTCTGCCAACACACCGAGTACTTTTGAGATGTACCCGTTGCTGCAGTATGTCACCCTCGCTGCTGACCTCTGTGTCACCCTCCTCTTCACTGGTGAAATGATAGTCAAGATGTACTCCTTGGGCATCATCAGGGTAAGCTGGCCACATTTGCTCTCCTTTGATGGATTCTTAGTTATTGTTGGCATCGTCTGGTGTTTGTAGAGTCAGGCCTTGTTGGCATCATGTGGTGTTTGTGGAGTCAGGCATTGTTGGCATCAGCTGGTGTTTGTGGAGTCAGGCATTGTTGGCATCATGTTGTGTTTGTGGAGTCAGGCATTGTTGGCATCAGCTGGTGTTTGTGGAGTCAGGCATTGTTGGCATCATGTTGTGTTTGTGGAGTCAGGCATTGTTGGCATCAGCTGGTGTTTGTGGAGTCAGGCATTGTTGGCATCATGTTGTGTTTGTGGAGTCAGGCATTGTTGGCATCAGCTGGTGTTTGTGGAGTCAGGCATTGTTGGCATCATGTGGTGTTGTCTGTGGAGTCAGGCATTGTTGGCATCGTGTGGTGTTGTCTGTGGAGTCAGGCATTGTTGGCATCGTGTGGTGTTGTCTGTGGAGTCAGGCACTGTTGGCATTGTGTGGTGTTGTCTGTGGAGTCAGGCATTGTTGGCATCATGTGGTGTTTGTGGAGTCAGGCATTGTTGGCATCAGCTGGTGTTTGTGGAGTCAGGCATTGTTGGCATCATGTTGTGTTTGTGGAGTCAGGCATTGTTGGCATCATGTGGTGTTTGTGGAGTCAGGCACTGTTGGCATCGTGTGGTGTTGTCTGTGGAGTCAGGCATTGTTGGCATCATGTGGTGTTTGTGGAGTCAGGCATTGTTGGCATCAGCTGGTGTTTGTGGAGTCAGGCATTGTTGGCATCATGTTGTGTTTGTGGAGTCAGGCATTGTTGGCATCATGTGGTGTTTGTGGAGTAAGGCATTGTTGGCATCATGTGGTGTTAGTGGAGTCAGGCATTGTTGGCATTGTGTGGTGTTAGTGGAGTCAGGCATTGTTGGCATTGTGTGGTGTTAGTGGAGTCAGGCATTGTTGGCATTGTGTGGTGTTTGTGAAGTCAGGCATTGTTGGCATTGTGTGGTGTTGTCTGTGGAGTCAGGCATTGTTGGCATTGTGTGGTGTTGTCTGTGGAGTCAGGCATTGTTGGCATCATGTGGTGTTTGTGGAGTCAGGCATTGTTGGCATCAGCTGGTGTTTGTGGAGTCAGGCATTGTTGGCATCAGCTGGTGTTTGTGGAGTCAGGCATTGTTGGCATCATGTTGTGTTTGTGGAGTCAGGCATTGTTGGCATCATGTTGTGTTTGTGGAGTCAGGCATTGTTGGCATCATGTGGTGTTTGTGGAGTAAGGCATTGTTGGCATCATGTGGTGTTAGTGGAGTCAGGCATTGTTGGCATTGTGTGGTGTTAGTGGAGTCAGGCATTGTTGGCATTGTGTGGTGTTAGTGGAGTCAGGCATTGTTGGCATTGTGTGGTGTTTATGGAGTCAGGCATTGTTGGCATCATGTGGTGTTTGTGAAGTCAGGCATTGTTGGCATCATGTGGTGTTTGTGAAGTCAGGCGTTGTTGGCATCATGTGGTGTTTGTGGAGTCTGGCATTGTTGGCATCATGTGTGTTTGTGAAGTCACAAACACGTGTTTGTGAAGTCAGGCATTGTTGGCATTGTGTGCTGTTGTCTGTGGAGTCAGGCATTGTTGGCATCATGTGGTGTTTGTGGAGTCAGGCATTATTGGCATCGTGTGGTTTCAGGCATTGTTGGCATCGTGTGGTGTCTGTGGAGTCAGGCATTGTTGGCATCGTTTGGTGTCTGTGGAGTCAGGCATTGTTGGCATTGTGTGGTGTTTGTGATGTCAGGCATTGTTGGCATCGTGTGGTGTTTATGGAGTCAGGCATTGTTGGCATTGTTGGCATCATGTGGTGTTTGTGGAGTCAGGCATTGTTGGCATTGTGTGGTGTTTGTGGAGTCAGGCATTGTTGGCATTGTGTGGTGTTTGTGGAGTCAGGCATTGATGGCATTGTGTGGTGTTGTCTGAATAAGTCAGCTATTATTGACATCAGTATTGAAATCAGCTGGGCCCTGTTGTTGAATAGTAAAGTTCATAATATAATCCAGCTAGTGGAAGGGAAGTTCAAAGACTTGGTTTCAAATGAATATCCATCAAAAGACGTGGGATAGGGCATAGTCTTAGGTTAATTGTTTTTCTTCCATATGGAATGATCCTTGTGGTTCCTGGCAGGGCTGAGGAGTCGGTCAATTTTTCTCAGACTCTGAGCCCGACTCTTCAGCTTTTTACAAACATATTTTGACAGAATTTTTTTTAATGGGAAAGTTTCTGGTAATAATTTTGGTACCGGCATTTGTAGTAACATAATTTAACTCTCCAACATTTTTGTGAGAGGCACATTTGTATAAAATTTCCAAAATATCGGAATTTCGAATTGTAGCTTTGCTCTTCCTCCACCTAGGACTCATGGTGATGAGTAGATCCTGTTCATTTTGTTGATTCTTTTGGAGCTGGTTAAAAGTGTCCTTACCATCAATGATAGTTCTTGGTTAATGATACGAGATTTTTAATTTATCTTAAAGTAGGAAGAATAAATTGGAATTTTTGATAATGGTCAAAATCTGCCTCGGCTGGCAAATACGGATCCTCAGAAAAATTTTATGCCGTAATATGGAATAAAAACAGGTAAGGCTGATTGAAAAATTCAGATTTTATTGTTTATAGTACGTAATTGAAAATTTTTATTCAATATCCTTTCAATTCTAGAATGGCAGATGTGTTTTTTCAAAATTTTACCTCTGTCTCTGGTTGTGGTGGCTTTAAGCCTTTTTATGATTTTGAACATATTTCCTTATCAATGTTGGAAAATTTGGTCACCAAAACATCGGATCATATCCCGAATCCCCCTGGTCGAGAAATTTTGTAATAGAAATTTTGTAATATTCTCACCAAGTTTCTATTTTTATTATTAATTTAGACCACTTGGGATAAACATTGTTACAAAATTGCTCCACCGGGAGATTTGGGGATATGTTCCAACATATCGAGGTAGATTGATCGCTAATCCACTTCATTGGTCCCTTCAAACATTGGTATACACAAAGTTGTGTTTAAAAGACTTTCAAAGGAATGAATCCTAAAATAAGTGTTGGTATATTATATTGCAGCAATTGAGCTGTAGCATCTTTAGAATTTTCTCAACTCAATTTTTTCTGTAGTTAAAAAAGGAGTCAGAGCTGGTCATTTTTCCTTGCAGGACTCCTCAAGCTCCATAAAACTTCCAACTTCCCCGCTCTGCTCTCTAGAGCGATGCTGTTAAGTTGCCCCAGCTGAAGATAAGCCCTTTCTTAAGTCTATTGCAATGACCCACTTTCGTTATTTATTCCTACCGCGCTAAAAGCGCCACATTCATGGTTAATTTTTATTTTAGTTAACCAAAGTCTTTGAGCATTGCCTTGGAAAGCAGCCTGTTAGCATAAAAGAATTGTTTGTACAGAAGCAAAAAAGATTCAACATATCCTCGTCTTTAGTAAATGAATGGAGACAATTTTTCACAGAATTTGTTCCACCGAGCCTCTCTTCGGTAGGTGGGGAGAGGCCGGAAACTTGACCTTCCCGTATGATGCACAGCAAGCCAATCCTGCATCGACAGAGCTGAATATGGAGCTTCAGTCGATGGCGCTCGCTTGTTTTGAATGGCCCGAGCGCACCGAAAATAAGTGTAGCGTAGCCATGATTTGTATGCTAGGCTTCTTTACTCCCCTGACCGAGGATATTGGAGCTCATTAATAGAGACCATTATTACGTTGTATGGATTATTGATTAATTAATAAAAGGAGAAGAAGAACAAGTAGTAGACCTTTAACCCCTCAACTATCGAAACAATATTTTAAGCCTGCAAGCCATATGACGAAGAAATGACCAGGCACTATAGCAGGTGATAGAAACGAAAAGAGTTTGAGATTTTATTATGAAAAACACATTCGACAAAACCAAATCTTTGAGTAACTGAGGATAAGGGGAATCTGGTACACCCCATCAACCCCCAGGGAAGCCCCAGTGCCTGAGACCACTGTCGGGTGAGAAAACTACTACTTTTAGACTCGAGAATAATTTAAGTTAAGAGGTATGGTGGCTGCCTAGCAGTCCACACAGTGAATAATAGTGGTAAGAATTTGAGTATTTAAGTTATTTAGTAATTAGGTTATGAGAGGGCGATGGCCCACTCGATGGTCCACGCAATTGAGTAATAAAGTATTTGAGTAGGTAATTTAGTATGTCAGCAATTGAGCAGTTTCTTCTCTTATTTATTTTCGAGTTGACGAGACCAGCACAGGCTGATCGACTGGCATTAAATGAAATGGTGCTGACCAAAACTATGTCCTACTATCAAACTACAGTCGTGCGTTGCAGACGTCCAGAGGCGAGGAGACGAGATGAGCCGAGTAGCGCAGCGCGGGGAAGGCGAAGGAAAAGGAGTTAGCTGGCCTTGAAAGGTAGCAGTTTCATCAGCGAGGCATTACAATCGCTATCACCTTCCCTACTAGGTCGAAAATTACACACAGATGATCGAAGAAAAGCAAAGACCAACCTGTTACCATCCACCGTTTACAGTTGGTTACACTGCAAACTACAGCAAGCTCGGCATAGAATTAAAGATAAGGAGAAATAATTAAGCAGAGCGCCTGACTGGTTAGATCTGTGCTGCCGGTCGGAGTCTGGGGTGTAGCGCCGAGGGTGCCCTGATGTGAGCAGCCTGCGCCATCACAGTCTTTTTATTCTTGGTGTGATTTAAGAAGCATAGAAATGGTCAGCAAAATAAACTTTGAGTTAATAGGTAAATTTTGAAGATTTAAGGAGTTCACATATTGTTATTGATTTTAAGCGACGAGAATTACATTAGCCTTATAATATACTTAAGTGAATTTTCTTCACCATAGGTTACAAGACAGATGAACCCTCACATATTCTTGGTTACAGGAAAAACTGACTGTTCCTTGGAGGAAAATGGGATCTTAAATTGGGTTAGGTAGACCTCCTTTTTATTGAAATGAAATAGGATTTTTGTTGTATTAAGGATCCCCCTTTATTAGGTTCACTGCTGCTCGGTTTTTTAGCACTTTTCTTTTTCAATTTTCATCCAAAAGGGAATCGGCGTGAGAACACATCTTGTGTGTAGATTCGGCGTTACCCTTCCTTTGGAACGCGTTCGTTAAGGTTAGGGAGGCTTAAACTAACTTATCTAATCTAATAATTCTGTTGAATTTTCAGATAACATGTACGTGAATTAAAAAATTAGGAAAAATTGAAGGATGTACTTGATATTATCAAGAGTCTCTTATGAGGCCCCACCACTTATGAGACGCTGTAGGTCTCTTCTTTGAAGAACGGAAATCTTACGCGTCGTCACTGGCCACCATAACATCGGTAGATTCTTCATCCACCTGAGGCACATCCTCCCTCACCTACACACACACATCAAGAGAACTTGGGTGGAAATAACTGGAAGGGGAAGCCACCCAACTGATTTAAATGTTCATCATAGGAGCTCTCACCGTCGCTCCTCTTCCTCGTCGCCTCCAGGTCTAGTTCTTTTATATTCAGTTCCAGAGGGTGAATAGGAGAGCTATTCACAGCAGTTTTCACTCCCTCAGGTCTTTTTTGATTATTTCTACGCGAATGTTGCTGTAACGTCCAGCGAAATGTTGGGTTATACGGACTAAATTCAAAAGGGTCTAGTCTTACAGGTATACTTTGTAAGTAACATTTATTCTACCTTAGGAGAAGAGCATTAATGAGGCATGACTTAAGTAAGATAGGTCTCTTGTAAGAGATTATTAATATTACTGAAACCAAGGGGCGTCTAAATTTTGCTGCTATTACATCTCGATTTTTGAAAGTCTACACCAAAGTTTCACGGAAGACTTCCTCATTCTACATCTGCGATCTCATACGCCTCGTCAGTAGAAAGCAGGGTTGGGAAAAACCCGGCCCATCCCGTCATTTTTTTTTTGGGGGGGGGGGGGGAGAGGGGGGTGGGGAGGTTATGGAATTTTATGAGGTTTTATTAGCTTTTATTGGGTTGTCTTGGTTTTTTGTTCTCATAATTGGATTACAGTATCCTAAATTCTACGAATAAGTATTTTTTTCAATGCATACATTAATGATTTGCGTGTGCAGTGTGAACACAGCTTAAGCTACTCCAGTCAAAAGCAGCAGCTGCCAACCTATCAGGAGTTTGATTTGGTAACTTATACAAATTTTTGATTTTCAGGCTCTCTCAGTCTTGCTGTCAATGTCGTCAAGTGTAACATGATACTGCAGGCTCGGCATCTGCATTAGCTTTTTAGGTCCACTAGTTTCCTGTCTACAATATATTTTTCTTCTGCATTAGCACCAACTACAGTGAAGGCAACTGCACCTCTACCAGTAAAACGGAGTTGGACTTTTGAGTTCCTCTACACTTGTCAAGTAGACAAAGAAATAATAGATGGTTAACTGGGAGAAATGTTTTATTTCAAATATTAATTCTAATGTGACAGAAAATAAAGCATTCCACAAGTTCTGTTCGGTGATGCGACCTAGATACATACCGCCAGACACTACCGCCAGTCGGCATTGTCTTTGACAATTTTTGGTATGTATAGGTTTGGGGCAGGAAAAGCTCAAATGATCCTTAAAATATTCAAACACTTGATTTCACTTGCTGAGCTCTAAGATGATGCAATTAGACCTACCACTGCCAGGAAACATTTCCACATGATACTAATAGTGTTGTACAACCCATAGGGAAGTAATTAAGGTTCAAATTAGATTTAATATATTTGAAAATGGAGCCAATTAGAGAAACAATAAAACCTACATTGTGCCTTTCTTACAGGTTTTTGCTTACATATGTTACTTCAAATTTTAAAAATCTACTAGACGTTTTTTTTTTTCGTTTTTAATATAGCATAACGAATATTGTATTTAAAAGTAATCAAAATAAAACTAGCATTTCTCATAAATGCGTTGCTTTTTTGTTTCTTTAAAATCGTACCGATATTGTGGGTTATTAAAGATTAATTTAAGGACCTATATATAAAAATTATCCTGCGCTTTCTAAATGGTTAAAAAAGACGAGCAGCGCCCAGAGTTAAAGACGCAAAGGGTGCATGTGTTTTAGGATTCCACTGGGAACAGCGAAGCTGCAATCGCCTTTTACCCCACACTTCCCTCACCGTGCTTGATACTCTTAACACAGAGTACTTAAGCCTAACTTGCGTATGTGTTTTACGCGTTTGTCAAAAGTTTTGTTACGCTTACATAGGAAAGAATGGTTACTATAGAATTTTTTAGTAACTTTTTTTGGGGGGACTTTGAAAGGAGCTCCAGCATCAACTCCTTGCTCCTCGCTAACGGATTTAGTTTTCTTGTTAGTTCCATTAAGGGTAACGACTTTGTGACCGTTTTTGAGCACTTTCTATGTTGGTGAAGCCTTTAAACAAAGGTATGGTTGGGAAAAATATCCTAGTAATTTATCGCTAATAATATGTGATGAAGCAAGTCTGCTGAATTTTTACTCACATCTTTTTCCATTTCACAAGCTGAAATTCAATGCCTGAATAATATTTTCTCATTTTAGGCAGTGGACGAAACCTGGGTATATTGGAGATTACGTCAGACGTCAACACAATCCGTGGAAGTCTAGAAATTTTTTCTCCAACAGCCTCCACGCAGCTTCATGGCACGTTGTGGAGTTGAGCATACCTTCAATAAGGCTGACGGCTCGTTGGTGCAAACGTCCTTTCGCATTAATAAAGAAATGTGAACCATCACAGTAAGGTTAGGAGCGACGGTTAAGAAAGACCTCTTTGAAATGGAAAGGCTGAAGGGTTTTTTCTGATTTCAGTAAATTGACCAACAACCAGATGCGGGGCCTTGGAAATTCCCATAAGAGATGAATTTACTAGAAAGGAATTATCTACCAAAACTCCAGTAGAGATAGCAGGAGAACCTAGTTCTCTGAATTCTAAAATTCTACTATTCAACTCTGCATTAGGTTGAATTCTGTTTTATTCGTCAACTTACAAAATCTCGTGTAATGCCCAACCTGTTTGGTAGTGTCTAGTAGTAGTAGTAGTTTGGTAGTCTAGTTGCAGAATAAACTTTTATAATATTTTTTGTATTTGACAAGCACACTGTGTGGTCGTACCCCGAGTGGGGGCAAGGTGAAACCCGTTGCTCCAATGTTGAAGTTGACGAGTCGAGTTACGTACCTAAATTATTCTAAATTACAAAAATAAAAAGCCGCGCTCATCTCAAAGAACCGCTTGAAATGAAACTTATCGTAGACTCGTGAATGTGGAGAATAATAGGTATAGCATCAATACACTAGAGAAAAACAATTAATTAGAGTGAGAGTATGTTGGGGAATTACGGATTGTTAGGAACGAACTTAACAGAAAATAATAACTGGGGGAATAGTGAAAAGGAACAGGCCTAGCAATCGATACAAATAATGAATAGATGCATTGAAAGGAAAAATAAATAAAGAGGAGATACTTGAACAGGCAATGCAATCAGGAACCCGTTCAAATGAAAAATTACCATAAGGACTGCAGCTAACTGCAGTTATTGCCTACTTAGGTAATTTTTACAATCATTTTATCTCACGTATACTGAAGCAAGAATCACGTAAAAGAAACAAACATGCAAATGATAAATCATTGGTTAGTATTTCAGAGAATGCACATAATACCGTAAAGCTTTACCTCACAACGTGAAAGGTGTTCAAGGGCATTAAATTTCCGCTATTTGTTAAATAACTGATCATTTAATAACTAAGTGCAGAAAGAAATGAAAGAGCTTAATGGCCAAAAGATTGATGAGGAGCGCAATACAAAATGCAGGTAGGACATTTTAACACGTTTGATAGCATCACGAGAGTAAGAGATAGGCAAGACCGTACAACTCAAGGCCCTGTATTCAAACTTAGAGAGCAGACGCAAGCATGCCCTGAGGTCATGAACTCTGCCACTCGCGTAACAAATGTGTTATGCACATTTGAGGCCGCACCGTGTCTGCTGATTGTGCATATCACTTTGAGTGCCTCGAGTAATGCAAGGCTGCTCAAAGTATTGTTTGGTGCTTTCTTGTGTGGTTTAAAAATTGTTTCAAACTATATCTTTCAAACTTGGGGTACATCTTGCTTGTAAAGCTATAAAACTCTTTCCTTGCGTTCAGGTCTTTCCTTTCAAACTTGATTTTATTTTGATTTGAAAAACAATTCGAACGATTTTGAAAATAGAAACGCAAATCTAAGTAACACAAGTTTTTTTGAATATTAAAAGTTTTCATAACTCGCTCATCAGAGAACTTCATTGCTTAACTGGAGGTGAAACATGAGCGTAGAACTACAGATGACAGTGGAGGTTGCGTTGCAGGGTGAGACTCCGTACCTGAAGGATCGGTGGTGCCAGTACGACGCCTGCATGGTCTTCTTCCACTGGGTGTCCATCGTGCTGCATGTGTTCGAGCTCATGCTTGGAGAGCAGTCATACGCTGCGCTGTCTGTGCTCAGGGCGCCCCGGCCGCTCATTGTCGTCAGACTCGTGAGGCTCTTCCTCATATTCTCACTACCCAAGAGCAGACTCAAACAAATTTTCAAGTGAGTTGGACTTATGACAAGCACTTATGCATACAAGCTTGTTCAGCTTTCCTCATTCTGTTATTGACCAGTGCTTGAGTAGTGGTGGTTGATTTACTTGGTTGCGCACACTGTTGGGATTGCGAGATTTTTGGTTATGTTCACTGTGCTGTAATTGCGTGTTGAAGCAAGCATTGATTTGATTGTGTATTTAGTTAAGGTTGCAAAATGGAACATGCGTTGGCTTGGTTGTGTGCATTGAAAGATGCAAGACGTGTATTTGGTCAAGTTTAGTTCTTTGGTCATTACTCAAACGGGCTTCAGGTGTGTCACCATTGGATTCATGAACAAGTTTTTTATTTGGCATTGCATCAAAATACGGTAATTTATTGTTACAAACTTCTCATACAGTGACGAGATTTTCCTGTTCTTTGAAACTGTTTCACAGGATGTTAACGTGAAACAAAAGAAAATTTATTTTATTTGAAAGCAGTAGGATCGTGGCGTGACTAGTTTGAGCGTCCGCGCTAGCATCTTGCTCAGTGTTGAGGGGACAGGCCCAGACGCGCATTACATCGCAGTTGATTATGTATTGGAGGACTAAATTCGTTTTGCGCACGTTTAAGTCTTGTGCAAGAACATTTGTGACTAATCAGAGTTCCAAAAGTTTTATTTGACATTGTTTTTTGGAATGTTTGTTAACCATGAGCAAAAACCTGGAAACGTTCTAGTTAATAGCTTTGTTTCATCTACTTCTTTCCAAACCTTTTATTTCAAAGTATTTAGGAGTCTACTTTTGACAAGCGCAACTGTATTCCGTGTGCTGTGCAGGCGGTCGAGCCAACAGATCAACAACGTGACGCTGTTCTTCTTGTTCTTCTTGTCGCTGTACGGCCTGTTGGGCGTGCAGCTGTTCGGAGACCTGCGCAACCACTGCATCATCGAGTCCAACTCAACCAATGACTCCGTTGTGCCGTGAGTCTGAGCCTGCACCTGCCTGAGGTTGAGGAAATCTTAAACTTTAAAGAAAAGGGGCGGTGATTTGTTACATGTAAACTCTAAATATTCTCGTTGTCCTTTGAGTTCCTTGCCCTAGAGCGCAAAAAACGTAGTGCTCAGATTAAAGCAACAGGCAGATCAAGAGAAAAATGCATTCTAATACTTTACCATTTGTTACTGATGTGTTGCTCATAATGTACGATAGCCCTACCTACAGGAATGTATAATGTTGGATGTTAATGTGATAGGTTTGATTCTTTTTGGCTGAATTTTTCTGGATTTACTGTTGTACGTGCGCAACACTTTGCATCATCTCTTCTTTTCAGATGAATTGTTATAGATGAGGCGTTTGTGCTGATCAGAGAGTAGTGTAGTCTATAATGATTCTTCTGACTTCTTCTGAGTGACTTCCACAAAAAAGAACAGATAGGACCATCTACAGTAGGTAGTCTATATCTAGTAACATTGGCTGCACGAATATCATCAGAAAATTGGAAAAAAATAAATTCCATTATTTATCACGAGTTACACCAAAGGCCATACCTCAGTAATTCATATTTATCTACAGGGAAAAATTACCGCACGTGAAAAAACTTGTGTTTAAATAGCTATTTCATGGAGATTATCATGATACTCGTTTTTCTTCATGTTAATTTGGTGTGGCAAGTCTACTCAGGTGTGAAAGTTTAGCCGTTTATTCTGTAGTTAACTTCCAAACATTTTCTCTTAGCTGCTGATTTAATTTCAAAATGATTACCTAGTTATTATCTACAGTACCGGGCACGCTAGCATCGTGTGCGCAGTAAGCAGGTCGATTGCGTCATGAGATGCGCCCAGTAAGACGAGAGAGTTTGCAAGCATTTTCCATATGTATGTGTATTGTGTACAACAATGATTTGCCCACTGTCCAGAAGAAGAAGAAGCAGCAAAAACGGGCCGTAAATTAGACTTTCATGGAAGGATATGGATTTAATCACTGGAAGAAATGTTTGTGTGAGGTTTCGAGGGGACGATTTAAAGTTATAACAGTGGGAACATTTAACTCTCCAAGTGCCACGAGAAAAGCGCTAATTTCGAGTACAGCACATTATTTATGAGGGATAGGGAGAGCATTTCCAAGAAGTAAGGCATAGATACATCAGCTAATGCGATGCCAAAGATTACAAGATAGCAGACGAAGGTGTTCATCTGAGGATGTCACTCCGCAGTGCTGAGTTGATCAAGGCACCATTGCCTAGCACAGCATCTTTGAGACCGGCAATTGCGTCCATAATACGCTCCTAAAGTATTAACTAAAGGTAGACGTAGGTGACGATGTTAAATTGCCTAAGAATTTCACGAATTTCACTGCACAGTATTGATGTACGTAAGTGAAATTGTGTTACACGTACTCAAAATTAAAATTATCCATTCTTCCTCTAATTACACCCCGATGTGCTTCTAGGCTCGCATCCAATTAGTCCAGGGCGATAAGTTCAATAGACAGTTGCGTTGGTTCACTTTTTGGGTTACACATAAATGTCGTCTGCTGCAGTGTGTCACAGATGCATTCCCTTGCCTTGCCCTTGATGTGATCACACTTGTTTTTTTTTTCTTCTTATTAATTATGCGTTAAAAGACGAATAAAATTGCTCAACTTATTTACTAAAACAATCTATAAAATTCTATACTACTGTCATTTTGCAAAGTGCAACGTTTCAATGTTACAAACATCATCTTCAGGCTGAAAATACAGAATTTTTATTGATTTTTCAGTCACAATGATAAAAGTGTATATCCAATGCAAGTGCAAAATCAGAAGCAATAAAAAATAGAGCAACATGCCCCTGGGTTTCAGTAACATCACGCTGGGCGACCTGGCGGTGCCGGACACGTTCTGCTCCCCAGACGGGGACGCGGGCTACCAGTGCCCCAGGGGCATGGTGTGCAGGAAGCTCGACCTGCAGAGCCACGTCAGCGGCTTTACGGGCTTCAGTAACTTTGGTGGGTCTGGGATGAGGTGGCGTGTGGGGGTTTGCCTTGCATTTGTTGCGATAGATTTAGAGTTTCTTTTATTGAATTACTCAGTGTTGTGTTTGACCGGGGATCTATTGCTTCTCTGTGAGACTGTATCTTAGTTTTAACGCAAATATTTTTATAATTTTTTAGTTTTTCCTTTGAAAGGATTTACTTATAGTATACTCGCGTTCCTGATGTGCGTTCGAGACTTGCATGTCTAGGTATCTAGGTGCTTGAATGTCCACATAAAAAATGGGGTTAGTTCAAAGTTTTGGTGTACGCCTGGGGGCTATGAAGCTTGCTGCATCAAAGATGTTATATGGAGGCGAGCTTCTCAATTACCATCAATTTATTTGCTCAGTTCCCTCAATTGTGGGTTTTCTGGCTAAATGTTTCTGAAGTCTGCTATTTCATATTCTATGTATACTGTAATACAGGGTGAATAATATTCTGAACCAAATTTTCATTTGTGATGTACTCTGTAAACTGCTGTTCTGCTGTTACAGTGTACATCACTGCTGTTCTGTAAACTGCTAGAAATTCCTCCGGGTGACCATAAACATAGGAAAGTTATACCTGATACGCTCGCATAAGGGATGGGCATTTATGAGTTTTTTCAGTGATCTTAACGATTAAGTTTGTTTCCATAGTGACAATCATTTCGGAAAAGTTCGGGGTAAGGCACTGGATATGCTTACTTGTATGATAGGTCTTTATAAGGTCCCGTGTTGTTAATGAGAGAATTTGTTGTTGCAGCGACGAGCATCTTCACGGTGTACCAGGCATCCTCCCAGGAAGGCTGGGTCTACATCATGTACCGCGCCATTGACTCGCTGCCCGCCTGGCGTTCCACCTTCTTCTTCACCACCATGATCTTCTTCCTATCCTGGCTTGTGAAGAACGTTTTCATCGCCGTCATTACTGAGACTTTCAACGAGCTCAGGGTCCAGTTCCAGAAGATGTGGGGCGTGCGGGGGCAAATCCCTGCCGAGACCACGACGCAGGTATGTGCTCTCATCTTTCCTGGGGCGTGTGACTTTCAAAATCACTTCTGCGAGGGAGATGTAGTTTGCAGGCATTTTTTTGTATGTGAGGTTGCTTAGAAGCTGACGATGGGACACAGAAAAGGTTTGCAATTTCTTTCACATTTGATGGAAACGCTCCCTCATGAGGCATAGTCTGGGAAACAAGTTCTGGTTAGGTTTGTCTATCTTATGCAGGGTGTCTACTAGGTAGTAAAGTAGTAAAAACAAGTGAAAAGTAGGAAAATTTGAAAATTAATCCAAAAAGAAGTGAAAAGTCATAAAATTTGGCTCAAGGGTTTACTTTACCTGTCAGAGTGGTAAAAAAATTGTAAAGTGAGATAATTCACTGAAAATTAAAAAGAATGTACATATGTCTAAAGAGAACAGAGATTTTCAAAAATTTCTTCCTCCCAGAATCAAAATTTTCTGCAGTTGATGGGAAATATTCTTGTAAGGGGATCTGACAACCTCCCAGCGTCGACTAGTTTCCAGCTGTTTTTCTTTGTATATGATGAACTGTTGCTACCATAGTTGACAGATGTTAAGACACGGTCTTTGCCGAACATTTATTGAAGCCCGTTTAGGAAGGAGTACATTAAAAATTTGGAAATTTTTTTTGCAATTAGGCGTTGGTTGCTGCATTTAGTATTAAGTATTTTAAATATTCACAAACTTGGAATTTTTTTGACTTATGTTATTGCGTGTATTATTAACTCAAAGTACTCACAATAGGCCGATTTCTCACATCTGGACATATGGACAACATTCATTTTGTAATAAGAGTAGTATTTTTCTGCTCTGGGAGGTAGTGAAAAGTAGTAATACAGTAGTGAAATTTCGAAATGAAATATCAGTAGACACCCCGTTATGCTTTGGGGACTGGTTCCCCCAAGTGGGGAAATTGTAAGGTTACCTCAGCTATAGATAAGCCTTCGGGACTTGAAACTTCCGTGCCTACTTTTCTTCTTTCAGTTCCTTGACTTCTTAGCTCTCACTTTTTAGTCTTTTCTTCCTCTTCCTCTCTAATTTCGTGTTTCTATGTCTAGGATATCTTATGTTGGACCACACATTGTGCATAAGTTTTTTGTTTTATACTGTCCATATTAAATCGTCTTTTTTCTTCTTTCTCTTGAAATTGTCTTGGTAATGGAGTCTTTAACACATTAACGTGTGCAATCACCAACGCTTTGGTATGGTTGTAAAGGTTTGAGTCTTCAGCAATATGACACCTCATTAGATTTTTCATTATGTTTGGTACTCATCACTGTGGTCACAGCCTAAGCATTGTCTCAATTCTCAATGTTGCTGGCACAGGTGTTGTCAGGGGACGACTGCGGGTGGCGCTTGATGTCCGTGAACGACAGCAAGACGCAGGGCTGGGCGCCGCACTTCTGCGTCAAGTACCTGCAGAGCGCCGGCTTCTACCTCCTCATCATGACGGCCATCATCACTGACGCCATCTGGGCGGCGTCTCTCGTTTTCAGGCACGATGGCACTGAACGGGCGGAGATCTTCGCGACGTATTACTATGCTGAGGTCCGTGATGTTTGTGCGTGTTTTGCTTCCCTTGTTCCGTTGTTTGCTTTACAGGCTCCCATGCTGCATTGTTTTAGCTACCTCATTTGTGGTGTGTGAGCCAGCTTCTTTATATGCTGGTGTGACTGCGTAGTGTGCTTCAAGTATTACCGAGCTGTAGAGTTGCTAGGAGAGACGAGCTTTCATGATGTACCTGCACTGTAAGTTACTCTTTCTTGGCCCTGAGTATGTGCTATCGTGCAGCGTAGCTTGGGACAACAATTACGTTTTTATATAGGTAAACGTCTGGTAGGTGACTCTATTTCTTGTATTGAAATTTGAAAAAAATATCCAAGCAAGGATGTTTTATTCCAATCGAGCTCGTGTCTCATCACATGTTGGTTTTTGCAAATGCTGCAATGCTTATTGATGTAAGGACGCGTTGACGGTTGCCCCCAGCCGAGTCAGTTTTCATTTCTAACATTTCTTTAGTAGAGGGAGCATGGTGCATTCATCCTTTTTCCTAAGAGAAAAAAACCCTGGCCCACGCTGCGAGCCTTCACTCACTTCACTTGAGAAACCAGCTCTTTTAATTACCTGATCATAGTGACCACGTCCCTCATGGGGATATAACTATTGTATCTAAGGGAATTAGTGCATATAGAGGAATCTGGGAGGTCCCGACTTAAAGGATAGGGGAGCCTTTTTTTGTTGAAAAGGAATAAGTTTTTTGTTTTGTTACGGACCGTCTTTTTTTGGTTCACTGTTGTCCAGTTTTTCAGCATCTACTACTTTCTTTTCCAACTGTTATCTCGTTTCATTAACTTATTTCTCAGCTTACTGTATCTATGCACCTTGTGCATAGATTTCACGTTACCTTAACTGCGTACAAAATGGTTCTGTCCTCCTTCCTCTCTGTGGAACGCCTTTTTTGTGGTTAGGGAGACTTAAACTAACATCTAATCTCATTGTGACCACGTCATTGCTTCAGGTACAGGTCTGTAAGGTCAGAGACGATATTTTCGTGGTGAGTTGACGTGGTAATGAAAGGTTCCGTTACTACAGTGCGAGGATACCGTCTGCTCAACATTACACTTACAAGTTGTGTATGCATTTGAACCATTCACGTATTCATTAACCCCTTCCCCGGCAGAAACGAGTATACACGTTTTCACAAAATGTTTGTTTTTCAGCCGTCGACGAGTATACTCGTCTAAAACTTTGCCTTCAAAAACCAGCTACATACGTATATACTCGTCGATTTTAAGCCTTTGTAAGCCATTCTACGTGTGAAACGAGTATTCTCGTCAAATCTTATGCCTGGCACAGGCGATAGGGGTAGAGCTGAAGAAATACTATTCTTATATATATGGAAATAAAATTCATTTGTTTTATTTTTTGGCTAACAACTTACAGTTTTCAATCGATTTTGTTCACAATAAAATGCCCGAAAAAGGAATTTCATTCATTATGCATATTATAATAACTGCTAGATATTTGGTAACAATTGTAATAAAATTAAAAATAAAATAGGTTTTCATATCTCTTTACATTTGATAATAAAATTTTGAGAAAAATTGAGAAAATATGGTAAATAAATATGGTTTATAGGAATACGAGTTGACTCGTTTTTGCCGATAAAGGTATTTTCAAAATAAAAAGTTAACCACAAAAATGGGAAGAAAAAAAAAACTGTTTTCATAACTAGCATCGAAAGTACTATATAGAACCAAAATAAAAAAATTAGTCTGAAAAAGAAACGTTTTTAAGAAAAAAATTGTTGGGGAAGGGGTTAATGGTGACCAAAGTGTGGAAGCGTAACTTATTCTTACTGTCGACTAGAGAACACACTCTACACGTTTTGAAGTAGATGTGTTTTATTAATCCTTCTGGGAGATGGCAACTACTGCATGCATGCGAAACGGCGCTTCTAGGGAGAGAAATACGATGTTCTGGGCTGAAGGTTGGGTAGGAGTTCCTTTCGTTGAAGTGGAAAAGATCTCGTTTTGTTACGGACCATCTCTTTTTGTTTCTCTTCTGTTCTTCTTCTTGTATGTCTCTCACTTTCTTTGTAAACTTGGTTCTTGTTTCATAAACTTTTTATTTGCAATGTTTCTATGCGTTTGGTGTGGGTACATACCTTATGCATAAATTCCCCGTTCCCTTAATTCTATACTGAACGATGCCTTCTTCCTAATAATGCCGTTATATTTAAGAAGGCTTTAATTTAGTTGCTTAATATGATGTAGTGTTTTTCTTTCATTGTTGCACAGGTTTGCTTCACGCTCTTCTTTGATCTGGAGGCGCTAGTGAAGCTGTGGTGCCTGGGCTTCAATGCTTACTTCCGCCTCATCATCCACAAGTTTGAGTTTGTGCTGGCCATCGGCACCACCATCCGCCTCATCCCGCCTCTCTTCATGACCTCCCTCACCTACTTCCAGGTGTGTCTCATTACCTGCACCTCCATACGCCTCATCCCGCCTCTCTTCATGACCTCCCTCACCTACTTCCAGGTGTGTCTCATTACCTGCACCTCCATACGCCTCATCCCGCCTCTCTTCATGACCTCCCTCACCTACTTTCAGGTGTGTCTCATTACCTGCACCTCCATACGCCTCATCCCGCCTTTCTTCATGACCTCCATCACCTACTTCCAGGTGTGTCTCATTACCTGCACCTCCATACGCCTCATCCCGCCTCTCTTCATGACCTCCCTCACCTACTTCCAGGTGTGTCTCATTACCTGCACCTCCATACGCCTCATCCCGCCTCTCTTCATGACCTCCCTCACCTACTTCCAGGTGTGTCTCATTACCTGCACCTCCATACGCCTCATCCCGCCTCTCTTCATGACCTCCATCACCTACTTCCAGGTGTGTCTCATTACCTGCACCACCATACGCCTAATCCCACCTGACCCCTCAGGGAATACAACTAATGTGTCAATGAGAATTAATACTCCTAGGGGGAGTATGTGAGGTCCCGACCTAAAGGTTAGGTAAGCCTTGATTTTGTTGAAATAGAATCGATTTTTTTTTTTGCGGACTTTCTTTTGGTTCACTGATGTCCTGATTTTCAGCACCTATTATTTTCTTCAACTTTTATTTTGTTTCATAAACTGTTTTCTCAACTTACTGTTTCTACCCACATTATGCCAAGATTCCTCGTTTCCTGAACTCTACACTGAATGGTGCCTCCCTCCTTCCTCGCTTTGGAACGCTTTTGTTGCGGTTTGGGAGGCATGAACTAACATTTAATCTAATCTCTGAAATAATGTATCATATCCTTAAACACGTCCGCTCTTATCTGGAAATTTTCCTTTATGCATAACAAGTGGTTCTGACACGTGTTAGCCTTAAGCCCGTGCGTGTTCTTCCTTCAGAAAGCATGTAGGATCTTCGGTATAATTGAACCAAGACACCAAGCGATGTGGTGATTAGGTCCGCGCTTACTCAATGCTGATCCCTTGTTAGGTTTGCGTAGACAAAATAAACTTGTGCTGTTGAGTAGCACCCTTCCCATTGTGCTTTGTTAGGCTTCGATGTGATGTATTATTAAAACCAGCCAAACTTTCTCTTCCTGCAATAGGAGTATCTTATGCCACAAGTTTCTTGTCGAATGATCGTCTCTGGAACCCTGTCAGCGAACGAAATAGAGGGTAACTCGCGATCACCCTGGCATAGACTTCTTCAGACGAGATACAACGCACTCCCACAGTGGCATAATGCCTTACTTTGTAGTTTGCATAGTGTGGCCTGAGCAGATTTGCTGGCTTGAGTTGTGTTCTAGTACAGGTAACTCTCGATTTATCCCCATCTCGATTAGTCTCTCTTTCGATTTATTTAGCTTTGTTCGCCTCCGTTAGTCCGCGCCATGTCGATTTATTCACCCTTCGCGTTCGTCGTGTATTCTGCAACATTCCTTTTTCAGAAAAAATGAAAAAGACATTTTGTTAACGAAGTCTTCTTTCATCTGTTACGCTGTTCAGTGTGCGTTGGTTCGATATATAGGCCAATATGACAACTCTTATGAGTTCCAAGTAAAAAAGTTGATGTACCTATGGAAGTAGAAACCAGAAGAAACAGAAAACAAAAACCAGAAACAAGAGCATTAGACTATTTATTTGTTTGAATATTTTCATTTTGTTTACTCCTTTACTGTAAGATGCTAGGACAATTATTCGTAAGCAGCATAAAGTTTCCCTAAAAGAAAAGGTTCACTTTTTCATTTTAGCAAAATATGGTACCTCGATTTATCCACCATCTCTATTTATCCAGTCCCATCCCAGGTGACAAATCGTGCGTAATTGGTAAACTTAAGTCAACTCCAGGCGCTCTTGGTACGTTTTGACTTTCACATTTATTGCGTAGTGCCCCCATTACAATACTCATGTCACTACCTGCTATTGTACGGCTTTGTTTCACGCAGGTGCTACGAGTGGTACGCCTTATTAAGGCCTCTCCTGTGCTTGAAGACTTCGTGTATAAGGTGAGCCCGCTAATGTATTTGGATAGAGTATCCAGTGCATGTATTCTGGGAGGAGGGTCTCGTTTGCTTGATTATTGCTTTACAGTGTGTTGCTAGTTGGGCCGTTTTCTCCTCAGGGGGCATAGTGTAGAGAAAAAGTTCAAATTTGTTAGGTTTGTCTTTCTTATGCTGTTGGAGCCCCTTACGAATACTGTTTGGTTAACTCAGCTCATGGGCCTTCGAGACTTTTGCCTTTCGTGCCCACTTAGCGTCTTTAAGTTTTCATACCTCCTTTGCTATTTTTTCTTTGCATTTTCTTCCTCTTTCATCGTAAGATACTGTTTCTATGCGTAGAGACTTATATATGGGAACATTGACTTTCCTGTTTTATTAAGTCCGCACTTAATGGTCCATTCTCGTCGTTCTTTTGAAATCGCCATTTTTTCTGGCCAGCTAGTCTTAAACTGATGTAATGATAAATTCATCTGTGATAATTATGGTATTGTATTTTTTCGGTAAGAATTTGCCTCGGGATATTTTTGGTTTAATATATGGACTAATTATGACATTTTTGTGAGAAAAGACAATCTCCCAATCGAGGTCTCAAAGGTTGCAACAAACTGATCGTGTGCCTCCTGATATGGAGACGTGCTATACGAGGATGATTAAGATTGGTCAATGCGGCGGGCCTTGCATTTGGCTAATTCGACTGGCGCCATTTGCAGCAATTTTGCGATGACGCAGCCTTGATTTGGTACATGGACCACGCTTGCGTATCTTTGCATTTAAAATGTTTGTGGAATGCTATTGCGTCCTTACCTATTTCTCTTGCAATGGTAGGTCTTTACGTCGTGCAAAGCTAGATCATTAGTGAGTCTGTAACCACCTGCAGGAAGGAACCAAGCTTAGTATTCTGGCTGATGCCATTTCTCCTGTTTGAACTGACACCAAAACCCGATTCTTGTGCTGTTCCACTGATTGACTGGTGCTAACAAGATTATGAATGATGTGTGTGTGAAGGCCAGCTCTTCTGAGGCTCCAGTTGCCATGATAGGATCCACTTCTGCTCTTATTTCTCTCTTCATATTTCTCGCTCTAACTTGTAGCCATGCCAGGGGCGTACCTAATTCCTCTTGCCTGCATGTTTTGTATGCGACCTTTGTTGACAGAAGATGCATTACGCTTTATTAGTGAGATCCTGTATTCTTTCGGGGATACTTCGGAGAGATGTGTTAATTATGCTCCGAACTATTGATAGTAGTTCTGAGTTAAGGTTTATATTTCTATCGGAGTTAATGGTCGTCTATATATCCGGTCGTGTGCTGCTTGCAATACCCTAGACCGTCATTTTTAATCTCTGCTTTTACGTGATGGTAATTAATTAGACGAGTTTTCGTTTCGTTTTTCACACACAATTGTTTTTAACTTGCAAGTTTTGGACTCGCTCATGATGCTGCATTTGCTATGAGAATGAACACAGTTGTTATTTTCAATGCCATCAGCGACTAACAATTGGTGTTGTCGCCGCGTCTCTGCTAAACTAACTGCAACTGCTGAAGCTTTTCCAGTAATTCCAGCTACAGCAAGGTTGCTCAATTCCAGCTCCTAAATAGCCCTGTCAGGTGGCACAAGCAAACGGAACTGAGTTCACAGAGCCGCGGGTTGATAAAAAAGTTTATTTCCAGGCCTCAGATTTTCTTGCGTTTAAAATGTAGTTCATGTGTTTACGATAAAACGTGGTAAAGAAATCCCTTAACATTT
Source organism: Morinoia aosen (assembly GCA_030386875.1). Classification (NCBI taxonomy): domain Eukaryota; kingdom Metazoa; phylum Arthropoda; class Malacostraca; order Amphipoda; family Talitridae; genus Morinoia; species Morinoia aosen. Next base: position 22,284,704 of record CM059562.1, read on the forward strand.
TCAGTTTATTCAAGAATTAGCACATTAAAATACCACGATGGCAAGACGAATGGACTATCGAGATATAACACATTGAAAATTCCTTGGCGAAAAGGAAACCAGGCACGTTTCTTAAACATTTAAATTTTAGTATTAGGCTTCGTTAGCACAGGTAGGCGAGGCTAAAGGTTGAAGCAGAGCGGCTAGATTGACGTCCACACGAGACAGCGGGACGTTGACGACCGGCGGTGACCCTCCAAGCCCCGCCTTAGGTTTTAAACGCTAGCATCGACGCTGCTCAAGAGGTCGCCAACGCAACTGCACGCGCATGGGCACACAGGAGCCCACGCATTCAAAAGAGATTTTTAATGAGAAATATTTACTTGAAAAACAGAACGACAGTTCTTATCGTTCACAATGTCAAGTAAGCTTTACTCTTCGTTTCAAATTTTTTTGTAGCTTCTTTTTCTTATTGCTTGAGCTACCAATCACAAATTAAAGTATGTATGCGCTGACATATCGGTATTTACTTCTCTTCGGAAAGTCCTATGTGCGAAGCAACTGCACGAGTGTTTTCGTCTTTTATTGTACATTTTCATTTTATTTTTCATCGGGTTGCTTCGCTTACTTTTTCGAGCGTATCGAACTATGCCAACTGAGACAGTCAGATTTTACATCCTCGTGGTGCCACTTGAGCTTCGCCCTTTCTTAGTGATAATCGCTATATTGAGCAGAAACAGAAGTTAAGCCTGGTGTAAGTATATAAATTAATTGCTCGTCGATGTTCATTTGGGAACCTAATTGTATTATATGACGTGAAGGAAACTACCGCTGGTGATTTGGTGGTGTTGCTGTTTGTGTTCAGATCTTCGGGCCGGGCAAGAAGCTCGGCAGCCTGATCCTCTTCACCATGATCCTGCTGATCATCACGTCGTCCATCTCCATGCAGCTCTTCTGCTACCTCGAGGGCGTGCCAAAATTCAACACCTTCGCCATGGTAGGATCTGCTGGACGTTCACATTTTCTCTCTGTATATTTTCGTCAAAATATAACAGATACTCAAGAGGTGTGTTTCCATGCGGTTAAACCGCCTTACGTTGAGAATGACGTGAAAATTAACTACATGCGCTAGTGAGTTATGAATTGCAACTTCGTCATCTTGTTTAAAATTACGAGTAACTGAGACTCGCCTGCGTCGGGCAGGCGTTCATGTCCATGTTCCAGATCCTGACCCAGGAAGGCTGGGTTGAAGTCATGGACGAGACCATGATCTCCACCATGAGGAAGTCTCGCGACGAAGTGGCTCCTTTCGTTGCCATGTACTTCATCCTCTACCATCTCTTCGTCACCTTGGTGCGTTACGAGCACCTCGATACATTAGTTTCGCGTTTAGTTAACGTGTGTCCTCTGGCTTTATCTTCAAGTGTGCATTTATTTCCTGCACCTTTTTCTTTGTGTGTGTCCGTGTTGACCCTGTTTTTTTTTTCTTGCATTTGGATACAATCGTTTTCGTAAGTAACGAGAGTTGCAAAGAGTGCTGGTACCTCAGTCTTAGCATTTCCTACTCATCTAATTGTAATTCATTCCATATTGTAGAAGAATTTACTCGTTTTTCCATGAGTTGATGTATAGTGCTTTTGGAGTACTGGTATATTTTTTCGTACTTGGAACTTTCCCGCTTTTCATTAACTGTCTACGATGACATAACCTCAAACCATTCGTTGCACTGTACAAACTAGGCAAGATGCTATCTAGATTCAATTTCAGTTTTTTTATATATTTCATTTAGCGCTACGTACATCCAAAGTACTTTTCAGTAGTTGAGCGTAAAGAGCTGTAATGCATAGGTTTTGAAATGTAGTGTACTACGGAGATCTAGGTTGCTAATCTTTCAATAACTACGAATCAAAAGCTATCATATGAACTAACTCTGTGATGTGATCCACTCACAGATCGTGCTGAGCCTGTTCGTTGCCGTCATCCTGGACAACCTGGAGCTGGACGAGGACTTCAAGAAGCTGAAGCAAATGAAGGCGCGTGAGCAGAGCGCTGGCATTCAGGAGACGCTGCCGCTCAGGCTTCGTGTCTTCGAAAAGTTCCCCAACCGTCCCACCATGGCCAAGCTCCATAAAGTGCCGTCTGACTTCTCCTTGCCCAAGGTCTGATTTCCTCAATAGATTGAGCATATGTTTTGCTCGTGAGATGTCTTCAGATTCCTAAGTATATTCGACTACCCCCGCTCAAGTTTTCAACTGTTAGTTGCAATGTGTGTACTAGTGCCGTGATCATTGGAGCAGAATTTACTTCTTAGTTGTGGTGTAGCTTACTGCGTTTCTTGAAAGTCAAACCATTTGATTTTGAACAGCGATTTGCAACCAAAGCGAGGCATACCGCAACCCACATTTTCTTTCCCATGTTTGTGTATGTGAGTGGATAGTTTTACATTTGTATGCGCAAAGGCATTGTACTTCAGCGTATCGTGAAGCTTCAACACAGTTTGCCTGGTGCGATGCACCAGAGGGCGGGCTGATATATTATGTCAGAGTTGACTAACTCTCGGAGATGTTCCCTAACTACATCTGAAGTAGTTTTGCTGAATCCAAAGCTGTGGCTGTACAGTTGTGCTGGTTTTAGCCTTGCTGTATATTAATATTTCGCTATTTCTTCAATTTGAGAAGGGTAGTCGATCAATTTCTGAGCGCTCTGTGAGTGCCGACATTACAGGCCTTGTGCATTTCATTTGATTTCCTCAGTTTGAGATCACCAACTGGTTCTAACAGTATTTTAGACTGGGCATGTCCCAGTCCCCTGTATAACAGCATTCATCAGGACGTGTTTTTCACCATTGGCGCATTTTGCGTCATCTAAATTCGATGCTGTGATTGTATTCGATTCGATGCAGTTATATAAATTTTGCGTTATCTAAATTCGATGCTGTGAATTGTACTCCTCAGGGGATACAACTATTGTATCTATGGGAATTAGCGCTCCCAGGAGGAAAATGTGAGGGTCCGAGCTGAGAGTTAGGTAGGCGTTCTTTTTGTTGAAATAAAAGGATTTTTTGTTATGTCAAGGACCATCTTTTTTCGGTTCACTGCTGTCCTATTTTTCAGCACCTCTGATTTTCTTCTTCAACTTTTATCATATTTCATGAACTTCTTTCTCAACTTACTCTTTCTATGTCCTGTCTGCATAGATTCCTCATTCTCTTATCTCCGTACTAAATAGTTCCTTCCTCTCTTCGATAAGCTCTTATTTTGTAACGGTTAGGGAGGCTTAAACTAATTCATAATCTAATCTGATAATCTGCTGTGATTGAGCATCACGAAAAAGAAAACTGCATTTCATATGTGATGGGTCTGTTTAGAATCTCTCGTCATACGCATCAAAATGCCATGGTTATTTCTGCGTTTTCACACACTCAGTACAGTTCCATTATTCTGATGGACGAATGAACGAGGGCGCAAACCTGTTGTCCTTTTCTTTCTTCAGGTCTATATTTCTTACTAGAAATTTCTTACTAGTAGTAGTTCTTTAATCAAGCTTTGTTGCGTGTGGTTGCCGTGGCGCAGGTGCGCGAGAGCTTCATGCGGCAGTACCTGGAGGAGGAGTGCGAGGAGGAGGACGTGCCGCTGAGCAAAGGGCGCACGCTGCGGGGCGGCACGGCTGCGACAGGCGCCCTTATGCTGCTCGAGCACACCACCATCGCCTTCAGGAAACGCCGGCCTGTCAAACTTATCGTCAGCGTCTCGTTCCCCCGCAATGCTGACTTCGATCAGAAGAGGATCGGCATCGCCAACATCATCAAGTACTCACGCACTTCTGCAGTTAGAGAGTTGCTGGTCTCTAATTCTCAGGGAGCTCTGATTAATCAAGGATGCTTTGATTTCCTTTTTTTTTTGCTGAGAACATTGAGCGTGATTTTATTATTTTTAGGAAGTTATCATCAGAAACTCAGTTCGCTGTAGAGTCTCACAGCTTACCTCATGTACAGCTGATGACCTCTGAAGTCGAGCTCCGAACTCTAATTCGTTTTATTTATCACCTCAGCTCAATCAGTGCTCAGAAATTTTACAATACATATTTGCATGTTAAATGGACTCGACATGAGCAAAACTTATATCGCGCTTGCAAACAGCCTATTTCGTCATTCTGCGTTTATTTTTAGGTTTTGTTAACGAAAAGGAAGCATATTTTCCCTTAAAATTTACTAGGAAAAATGTTCCTAAGTTGGTCTATACAGCTATTTTTATAAACATGTTCTAGCTGCCTTGTGCTTCCTGGAATACTACCTTTTATTTTTACTTGTACTTTTTTAAGTGCATTATACTAGTGACCGAGCTCCGAGAGGGAACAACATTTAAGGTCACAAGTTGAAGGTCTGGTATGCCTTTTTGTTGAAATATCAGAATATCTGGTATGTTGAAATATATTGGGTTTCAGACCATTTTTCCAGTTCATTGCTGTCCTTGTTTCCGCCAACTATTTCTTTCTTCAAGGTTTATCTTGTTTCAAAAAATTCTGTTAATCTTCTTGCCTTTATGCTCAGATTGTGAAGACAGATCTTCTGCCTTCTACATGGATTCCTTGTCCCTTTAATTCCAAATTAAATAGTGTCTTATTCCTTCCTCTCTTATGAATACCTTTCTTGCGCTTACGGAGGCTTCAACTAGCTGATAATCCTATTAAATCTATTCTAATCTGATCATTTAGTATATCTATGTCGTTAATAAAAGCTAACTGATCCCATGTCTTAGTAGATGTTGCTCCGAACTGTTAGGGATCAAGTTTTCCTAAATTTTTGTTTCGGAGTTTACTGCTGAATTTTTCATTGATGTATTTGTGTCGCCAACTATTTCCCTCGTTTCTTTCATCTTTCCATTTCCAAATAAAATTTAAGCACACGCATCTGTCTTGCGCTAACGATTTCATCTCCCACAAGAAGACCCACTCGTGCCTTCCCTCCAGACAACTCGCTCATGATACATACCTGAAATCTGTGGCAACTAGGGTCTTGTGTCTGACGCCTTGAAGCCCAGCTATACCTTCAGTCACTAAGTGAATTGCATCAACTATTTCACAATATTCATCTTCCTATGCCTTTGTAAGTGAATTTCAATGATCACTCGGCTGCTTACAAGTGCCCCAATTTTGAAAATACGACCGAGATAGCTAAATTGTGTTATGACTTTCCTCGAATTCATGTTTTGATTCTAACGATCGATCAAAGGTCCTAATTTTCTGCTCCAGGTATCACTTCGATGCCCTAAAACTTTTTACTCGATTATTCACCTTTTACTGGTAAACGATTTTATTAATTCAAGCTGCCTCGCATCATTTTTGCGCTTCACTACGCAAATATTCCTGCTCCATTCTCTTGTTCCTGGATTGCTGCATTTCACTCTTTCTCTAACTCATAATGTCTTGTTGGTGAGCGTTCTAAATTATCTTAAACCTTTGCAATTTTTTTGAGTCTTCCGCTGATTCACTACAGTTTATTTGATTCAATGGATACAAGAACCAATTTTGCATTCACCCTTAGCACCATCCGCGTATTCTCTGACACACAAAAATGACGCCCTACAATCTTGCCTCTAAAACCTACTTCAAACATCCATTTTACTCAAGCTACTGTACAAACCTGTCGAGAGCAAATTTTTTCAGGGTTGATCATTTAAACTCTTCCAATTTCCCGAACTGAATGATGGTAGGCAGTCTTTTACTCATGGCTGGTTGAACAGATTGCCCACCAAGCCCTTAAGTCTTTTGTAATCTTGTCCAGCATTTCATAATATAACCTCTCCTTCGGCAATTTTTTTGGAGAAAACGTTTTATTTTCAGGCGATTATTTTTATGGCTTTTTATAGTATTTTAAATAGTAAACTCGTTAATAGTTGAGGTCTTGGAAATAGCGTTTAAAATGGTATGCGACTGTTTTTGATGTAATTCATTTGGACGAGTCCACTCGTCGTACTCCGAAAAAGACAAATTAGGTGAAAATGCGTAAACTCGTTTTGTTGTTCCAGTAGTAAACTTGTTGAGTGTGTTGAGGGAGGGAGAGTTATTTCTTCATTTTGCTTGTATTAAATTTAGGAATTAAATTCGTCTGCTGTAGAGTTGTTACCACCATCCTCGTGTAACGAAATTTACCGGGACCGCAGCGAGGCCAACCACCAGCGCGTGTTGCTGGGGGACTCGGGGCAGATACCGCTGCCAGGCAAGGGCACGCACTCGCACGGCACCGCCTCCTCCAAGCAAGTCAGGATGGAACAGAAGTAAGTTGCGCCAGTCATCGCCTGCACTGCTTCTACAATTCTTGTGTTGTGAATGAGTGCTTTTGTGTACATCATAGCACTTAGCTCTAAATTAACTCACGGATAGTTCATTTAGAGTTTACCGAGTTAACTTATGAGCACTTTTGCAATTCTTACGTTGTGAATGAGTGCTTTTGTGTACATCATAGCACTTGGCTCTAAATGAACTCACGGGTAGTTCATTTAGAGTTTACCGAGTTAACTGTTCTGAGCACTTCTGCAATTCTTACGTTGTGAATGAGTGCTTTTGGTTACTCCATTGGACTCTGCTCAAAATGAACTCATGGATAGTTCATTTAAGGCTTACCGAGTTAACTATTCTGAGTCTTACAAAAGATGTGACTCGATATAAACTTCTGGCATCACGTTAAACTCATTAACCCAATGATCTGTTATAGCTCTCCGGATATTATTTAGACTCTAGCAACAAATACGAGCTTTTCTCGAGTGTATTCATTTATGAGTGTCATAGACTGGTACCACTCATTTATTTCTTTGATAGCTTGTTTGTCAGTCCTGTTATTACGCTCTATTCCTCACGCTTTGGTTATTGTCTTGAAATTTTTAACATTAAGTTCATTTACGCATTACTGACAGAATTTCTTCTCACTAACTAGTTGCATCTAGTGGCAATGATACTTCACGAACGTCCAGTGTGCTAGAGGCTGTTTTTGCCCGTTTTCTATTATCTTGTGTGAGTCCATATGTGAGAAAGCTATCGCTCTTAAAATCAATTTGTCGGGAAGAAAATGCCAAGTTTAGGGACTCAATTCTTTAAGTTTCTTCCAATCATATTTTCCCGCACTAGTAAGGAGTAATTCTATAATTGTTCCATACTCCGATTGCTGATATTTCTCTACCCTCCAGAGTGTTTTTTATTCTCAACTTTTACTGCTTTTTACACATCTCTTTCTCTCGCTCACTTTTTAGCAACTGCTTTGTCGAAGCTTGATACTTTTCAAACTTTCTTTGGATTTGATTTGGTTGTGTAGTATCTGCATTCTTTCAGCTCTGCTTGTCAGTGAGTTATTGCCGCTAATTTTTTTCCTCTGCAACTTCTGTTCTTTGAATTGTTCGGTGATGCACTTTCATTCATTATTTACAACCTCATCTTCCTTGATTATTGGCGTTACTTCAGCATAACTTGGAAGGACTTCTATTCTACTTCGTAAACCTCGTTTGCGAGCGTGCTTACGAGTGTGGGCGTTGTTCTGCAATATTGTTTTTTCACACTTTTATTTTATGCCAAGTTTTCTACTGCAGTAACTAGTGCGAGGCCTGCGCTTCGATACTTGAGCTTGCCATCGAACAGCATGGCAGGCAGAGAACATGCAAGTCGTTCCACCTTTGTCTTGATTTAGTCCTAACAGCTTACAGAGCTCGTGTAGTCACATTGCGTGATTCTTTGCTTCTTGTTGCTGTCAAAAATGTGTGCCATGCTTCCTGCATCTCCACCTGTGTTGTTCTTGTGTATTAAGACTCAACGCATGTTCTTAAATATTAACCCTTCTACTGCATGCGTCTGTAGTTCGGATTCTTATGCTGTCATTCTATGAATTTTAAATTCGTTTGGCTTGCAACACTAATGCCCATCGAAGGGACTGATGTAATTCATTTTTAACACACGACAGCTTTATAGTTTAAAGTAAATAATTTTAGATTTCTCAATTGTGTGTGCTTATGGTTTGACGTATAGGGTTTGACGATTTTTATTCATTTAGCGCTTATCCTGTACTGCAAAAACTAAAAACTAGTTGCTTACTGTTGAATGATAAACCTTGCCACTGCTGTACTTCGTTTGCGAACCACGCGTTTGTGAATGAGTCAAGTTAAGTAAAAATGGAAGTTATAATGTTCCCCTCTGGTTTCTGAAAAGAAATCCCCTCTTTCGTTGGGAGTATGCACACCAAAGGAAGAAATGAACCAAAGCCTCTAATAGATTTCAACCAAGCAGATTCAATTACCGTTTTCCATGTAGGAAGTGCTCGCCAAAATACCAGCTATAATCTTGGAAAGAAAAACAAATTTTAAAGCTGTCCTAATGACCAAAACGATCCTACTACCAGAATTTAAACGTGGGAACATGTAACTGAACCAGTTAGGAGCTAAACTAAATGAGGTGGTTGATAGACTCTGTCGAAGAGCAAGGACAATGAAGCAGCAAGACTCGAAGTTTCAAACTAATCGCAAGCAGCGGGCGACCGTAGTACAAAAATTGAAAGTACACTCGGAAGCATCTTGGACTCGACTAAAACGCATAACAAACAAGGAAATAAAAGTAAAAGCCCAAGTTACGGCAGAGAATGTGTGAAAAAAAGCAAGGTTGGTAAGTATACACTGATATCACCAGCACTAGAGATGACAAACTACACCAACTTTTCGAAGTCCGTAGTCAAATTTAAAATTAAATTGAAAAAAATAATATACTCATTCTGTTTCCAAGACGAAATAGTCAAAATAACAGGCCTTAAAGTAAAACGAACAAATAATTGAGGCTAAGATGACCTCGCCATAGAAACCAAGAACAATACCCAATTTGACCGCATTACTAGAATTGGTAACGGCAGCAGTACAAATTGTTAAACCAGTGAACACTTCAACTCCAGTCACTGCAAAGAATTAATATGCATTTAAGAATTAGATATAGATTACATTGCAGAATTTGAAAAAGGCCTCAAAGGTTGAAAAATTACTGACGTCGTACGGGCTAACTTCATTTAACCCTTTCGGTACGATAATTCTAATGGTTTGGGTAAAAACTTGCAGGGGAAAAAGTTGTCGTTACCCTGAATTGTCAGTGAAATTGTCCTAATGTGGATGCTTTCAGCTTAAGTAAGTGCCTACTTCATTATTTTAATTTTTAAAAATTTTCAATCTTTGAAGCTCTTTGCTTGGCGACAGAAATTTTTGATGTTGATAATTAGGTTTTTGTATTTACGAAGAAATTATCTACGAGTTCTTGCCCGAATTTATAAAATATAAACAAAGTTCAGTAAACTTGTTCAAGTGCAATGGAAAGGGTATTGAATGTGTTGCACGGACCCTGTAGCATGAACATACGCGAGCCTATGCAACAGGGTCCTTTGGTAATTACAGGGTCCTATGGTAACCTATGGTAATTTACACGTGCAGGTTTCTGGAATTGTTGAAAAACTAGTTTAATGATTGTTTTCAATTTCCCTAAGTTTTTTATTTACTCTAAAATATTCCCTCACTAGTTAAATTACATTAAAACTAGGTTATATGCCCTAAATTGGAAGCACTAGCAAACTTGGCACTGGAGTAGCCGTTAGTACCGAAAGGGTTAAACTAGATTTCCTCAAATTATTCCTTTTCTGCTTACCGTTAAGAGCTACACCTCGCTGATCAACAAATACATCCCTGACGAAAAATCAGATCCAGCAGTTTGCCCATTTATTACCAAACCCATGATGTACCATCAGTGCCAAAACTATGACCACACTGCCAAACGCTGCCGTAGCCAGCTGAATCGCAAACGCTGCAGAGAACCAAGCCATAGTAAAGAGTGTAAGAATACATTGTCTTGCATGCGTTACGAGTCTTAGCATCAAACTGAGAATGCCCTAAACATATAAAAACAAAAATATGCAAAGTCTAACATGAACAGCGAGTGATAGACGTCGTGCTGCACAAATTGTCCGAGGGCTTTCAGAAATACCAGTACCCGATACCAATAATTGCATGACTCATTTCAATATTACCACGTAAGAGAACGAAAAGCATAAAATAACCCCATGGCTTCTGGAAAATGTATTCCTAACCAAATTCATCCGATCAAGTGGCAAAACTTTTTTTATTGTAGAGATAGCGCACACGCAGCATAAGACGAAATACTTAATATCAAAGACAAGCAATATCTCTACAAGTATCAGAAAATTATTTACTAAACCTCTCGCCAGAAATCGCTTAAATCTAAAATTACGACCTCATAAGTTCGAAAAGTTCAAAGTCTCGAAGCTGGTAATCGTAATACCATAGCAAAGGTGCTGCTGTTGAATTTGAAGGCGCGACTCTCCCTGAGTATACAGAGGTCTTCGGCCAAGACCTAAAGTGTAAAGTATATAAATACTTCAACCGTCCGATGATCTCTAGAAAGTGTTTGGAACACAACCACACTGTTGAAAGATGTACTAGTCAACTGTCACTGAGTGGGAAATGTGCATTGAGTGGGTAAAAAACGACTAATTTCAAAGAAAACTACTTGAAATGCTTCCACGGCGTGAATTTTCGTTAAACCGGAAACTAAAAGTGCCTAGAATAATACAAGCAACAGGAAATCTCTTCTCGTACGAATAAAAGCGCCCTAATAGAACAAACGCTTTTAATGTACCGCTAACGATTCTCATTATTGAACAAATTTATGCACAAGTAGCTAGAAATCAAATCAATGAAGTAGTTACACTATCGTTATCTCTACCTTTCACTGCAACAAGCAATAATGAAGCAATTCCTGAACCAAGTGCGAATTCTCCTTCGTGTAACACGTTAGATACAACTGCATTCACGTTAGGTCCTATGACTACATCTAAGCCATCACAGACCGCACAACTCGATTTCGAAAGTCCTGAAGCAGAGGTACTTTGTATGAAGCCCAACCCAACAATCACTCGAACCAAACCCATTTTCAGTATCGAAACCGCGATCAAAAACTCCGTAGAGAGAGAAAATAGCGCGAGCAAATGAAACCCTGGTCTGAAACTAGGATATTAAACTAATTCAAACTCTCGCACAAACCACATCAACCCTGCAAGTATCAAAACAAGAAAAAATCAAGTTCATGATTCAAATCATTCTGCTGCTCCTGTATCAGACATGATAAACGTCAATATTATGCGGATTGAGAACGACCGCACAACTCCCGCGACTCCAGGAATAGATTTAGATCACTTAGGAGGAAGTAGTGAACAGTTCGACTTTTGAACTAAATTCAAAGCCAATTTCCATCATGCCCAATATAGGAATCTTGCAGTGGCGTCAGAGGAAAGAAGGATTAACTGATGAAGACAAACAACTTCAAACCCAGCATAACATCACTGCCAGAGACCAAATTATGAAAAAATTGCCACTTTAAAACTTTCGCGGGCAAGTAGCCCGCTCGGGACGCTACACACCGATGTTTAATTTATCCTTTCCATGAGTTGGACCTGCGAAACTACAAAGTGTAACTGTTCAGACTTACGTAGGACGGCTGACAACCATCTGCAGCACTTGTATACCAGGTAGACAAACTTTTACTAAAGACGTATTCACTAACTTGATCAACAACTACCGAGTTTATTCATCTTAGCAGGCAACTTTAACAGCCACATCACCCTATGGGGTTGCAACAATATATTTTCAGAATATATTAATAGGAACCGTCATCGCAAACTATAACCTCTGCCTATTAAATACTGGTTCACTTACTAGTATAGGATATAGTTCAGAATTGGCCAGTGATTCAGCAATTACTCACATTCGTTGGCGGCATAACTCAATTGGTTTGCTGCTGGCTCACCGGGCAAAAAGCACCGTAGCCCAATTTTAATCACCTATTTTATCCAAAAACAATCTCAATAATCTCCAGCAACTATTCGGAATTATTCTAAAGCGAAGTGGAGACTGTATTTCCATAACGAACATGGAATAAGTCAATGCCAAACACTAATTGACAATGACAAACAATTACTGTCAGACCAATACAGGCAATTTTATTATTTAGCTGAAAAGGCCATTCAGACTTGCACACCCGGGAAATACTATTCGTAACTCTGGTGGTCAGAAGAACTGAAAAATCGATGAGAAAGGAAAAAAAATATACAAGACATGCTACAACAAAAGCGTTACTAACCTTATCAACTGTAAACGGGAAGGACAAACCATAGATAGAAAATTCGTGAAAACAAGCAAAAAACTTGAAAAGAATTCGTCAGTCAAAGGTGTACGTAAAATTCCTAAAATATAAGGTCGCATACTAAGAAAAGTCCATATATTGAATGAAAATGAAATGTACTACAGCACAACTTCTGATATTGCGAATAAACTGTTAACTTTTGCAAAGTACATAGCAACGATGGTTACCTACCTGAATATACCAAATTGATATTAACTGTGAAAAGAAAGCGATTTCTTTCACTTCATAAAACTCACTAGTCCCCCTCAGGAGGATACAATTGTATCTATGGGAATTAGTGCTCCCAGGAGAAATATGTGATGTCCCGAGCTGAGGGTTAGGTAGGCCTTCCTTATGTTGAACTAGAAAATATTTTTTTTTGTTATGGCCCAACTGTTTTCGGTTCACTCCTATCCTGTTTTTCCGCACCTACTATTTTATTCATCTTTTATATCTCATTCATGAACTTCTTTCTTAACTTACTGTTTCCATGCCCCTTATGCATTGATTACGCGTTCCCTCAAGTCCAATCCCCTCAGGGGGAATACATAAGGTTCTCACCTAAAAATTAAGTAGGCTTTCTTTGTATCGAAATAGAATAAATATTTTGTTTCATTACGGACCTTCTTTCTTCGGTTCACATCTGTTCTGTTTTTTTTTCAATTTTAATCTTGTTCCATGAACTTCTTTTTCAATTTATTCTTTCTATAAGTGTGTGATTCTGTGCGGGAACGCAACTTGTGCATAGATTCCTCGTTCTCTGAACTCTATCGTAACTGGTGCCTTCATCCTACCTCGCTTTGAACATCTTTGTTATGGTAAAGGAGGCTGAAACTAACTTAATCAAATACTCACGTCCGTAATAAATGGTGCTTGCTTCATTTTTCTCTTTGGAACGTATTTGTTGCGGCTAGGGTGGTTTAAACTAACATTAAATCTAAATCTTTGCTATTCTATTACTCCTAAGTCCGTAGCCAACATGGTAATCCCACTTTCAATTATACTATTACGTCAAGTAATCGACTACTCTTCGAAAACAAAATAATTACGCCAGCTTTTGCTATCAGAATGTGAATGTCAGTAGAAAATTCAACTTGCAAAAAACTAATTAAACCAATTTTTTGTATGGACTATTCAACATTAATACTTCTACGTGGGCATTGATAAAACTAAGTATAAATACAGAACTAACTAAAATTCTCATCATTAAAACTCCTGAATACATAATCCGTCAACAGTGTAAAAGAATTACAAAATAAATTAGGCTAAGTGGCCATACACACGTATAGTATAGCTCACGGGGAGAGAGGGGTAGTGGAGCGGAAATGGTGTGTGGTGTCTTCGTTCGCACTGTAATTCTGCCAAAGGAGGCCTTAATATATTCGGCTGATATACGTGTGGCACACTTGGCCATAATATAATTAGAAGTATAAGACAGGAATAATAATGTATATTGTGACTCTTAAGTGTTATTGACTGATTAAGTTATGGTACTCGCCATTTATTGCTACATTGAATACAACACGATATTCATGCCGCTTAAATTGATGGCAAATCTAATAACATATGATGGGTCCCTTCTCATGTCGGAATAGACGGAAACTAAGCCACTGATGCTGCAGCCAAAAGCGAATCTATAAAACTTCTTATATTAAGCTTAATTACTCGCATTGGACTCCCATAATACGAAAAGTCTTGATTAATCCGTGGAAAACTAAGAAAAATCACAGAGACAAGCTGAGGTAAATACAATTATCAGGAAAAGGATTGGATTTGGGTAAAATATCATGCAGAGAGAAAGTAATAGTAAACAGACTCAAAATAGAACATACATTAACTCAGAGCTATGTGATGAAGAACGAAATACATACCTGATATCATACTAGTGTGTGAGTTATGCGACAACTCAATGCTAACAGTTGAACATTCAATCATAGAACTGGAAAATTGTGAAAACAGTAGAAGTTGTATGAAAGTTTGGAGAGTGCAACCACGGTCTGCCGTCGAGACTATTGGGACCGACGCCTAAACAAAAGATTCAATGAGTTACCTTCGTGCAATAAATTCTTCCGAACTAACTCACTGTATCAGGATATTTTGCTGGAGTTGACTCATTCGTTAGGATAAGCAGTTAAGTTTGCCTTTCTATCTCTGATCCATGCGTAGACGGGAGCAGTAAAGGACTCGCTCCTGTGCTTTAATGTTAACTTCGTCGACACATTTCGATATTATTATTTGTACTGTTGGTTGTGCAAGTTTATTATTATTATTTACGTAGAAAGAAGTAGTCACTCAGTCGCTATTAAAAAGTTTGTACATTGGACTCTTCGTTTTAAAGTATTGGAAGAAAGTGAAATATTCGTCACCGATTATTTTGCTCCTAAATGTCCGGTATAATTCATGATGAGAAAATGTTAAGGTTTCTATGATAAATAAAGAGTAATTTTTGGCGTTCTTGAACGACCATCGAGAAATTTTTGACCGAACTAATGCTACGTACTTGCTGTTTACGCAGTTCAATGTCTGCATACATGCTTCTGCTCAGGTTTGCGTCGAGATCGCGTTTGCACGGTGCTGGATAAGTTGCATTTGCATCAATTCATTACATTCGCATAGCTTGCATCAGTTTATTAATGTCGGTATAATGTCCAAACGTCGCTCCGGCTTGGGCATTTTCTTCACTTAGAGTTGAATGAGCAAAAAAATAATTTACTACGTTTAACATTAACGATGTTCGATGTAGACTTAGGCTTGAGAAACTTAATTCAACTCGATGATGGTTCCAAAACGTGAAGTTTTCTTGAATGATTTGGAGATGAGTTAAAGTTTCGATGAATCAATCGATTTCAAATTTGACAATACAGAATTGGAGCCACTCCATATGATTTGGAAAGAAGCTTAACCCTGTGGACTCGAGACGTCGATACATCAGTGCACTTCGCGCCATAAATTGCTATCCTCCGAGACACCCATATCTGGGTGTGGTGGTGGTCATATGTGACACGTAGTCCGAATTTAGAAATGAATGCTCAAAAGCCAAGTCACTTCTGATTGTTAGGTCTTGGACAAGTAATAATTCCTAAACTACTGCATGTTCATGTTCGCTGTTCACTGGCGCCAAGATAAAAATTTTATCCGTGTCTCAATTATAAACTCACTAATATACAAGATATTCTCTTGACAAAATTGAATTTGTGTTGGTGAGAAAGTGTGCTAGATGAATGTGTCTGATGCGCTAAAATTCTATGGTCTCTTGCAAAGTATATTATTAGTTGAGCTTCTTTTTTTCAATTTCTAAGCAGTGTTAAACCTGGAGTGGTATTGGTATATTCCCGTTGGTTGTATTCCCCTTAATGTATCACTGATACTTGTACCAGTTGTGAGTAAGCGTCACACTGTGCATGCTGTCTCCCCCATTCATGTCTCGGGCGTGTGTGAGGTAGTGTGTCGAACGCTGGTTAGCTCCCGATCGCCCTTCTACGTTGCTGCTCATCTGAACTTTTCTCGAGACCATGAGAGATGTCTGCGCATTATATTAGGCACGCAACCAGTGCAATGTCATAGCTGACGCTGAAATTAGGGATCTTATTAATTCTCAAGAGCTCATCGATTAAAGGTAGCATTTTTCTGTGTGAAGCTGCTGGGGAGTTAAACGAATGTATGTATTATGGTTACAATATTGAAAGTTCATGATCGGACCAATTTGTTTCTCATTTCTTGCTTATTTGAGGAATTAACTAAAATCAATCGGCAGTTTTCTTAGAGAGAGAATCAGTTACGTGAAGTGAACTCTAACTATTTCTTTGAAAAGCTTTACTAGTAAAAAAGGAACTATAAATATTCGACTTGTAATCGATAGTACTGACCATGAATATCCCCCCTTAACAGGGGGTCATCCGTGGCCTCTGTCGGCCCGATGGGCCAGTGTTTTTATTGAAAAAAGATCCTTAGGTGATGGATTATTGTGCCCTAAAATTTTATAGGGCTACGGGCGTTAAATCCCCCTTAGAGGGGTGTAAAGAGACCAAAAATCATGAATTTTTGACCCCATATAAAAACGGAAAAAGAGAATTCTGGAACTATCAGTTTGTTTGCAATGGTACGAGAATTTCATAACTGTCTTTGAATTTGTTCTAGCATAAATACTCAACGACTTGTAATAGTTAGAAATATCCATAAAAATGAACTAAATAACTAATATTTCAAATTGTTTCAAAAGCTTAAGGCCTAAATCGAAAAAATGAATGGAACAAAATGTGTTTCTTCTTGAGAATTACATACAATGGTCAAATTTCAGAAGAATCAGACCATAAATAAAAAATTCATCATTCCTCAAGAAATGAAGAATTTTTATTTTATTTTTATTTTTGTACTTCTAATTTATTATTCACAGTGTAAATATGAAATTATGCATGGAGATAATTGAAAAAAACGTGAAAACAGCATTCAAGTACAAAAATTGTCCATTATATTACACTTCAACAAAAAAATTTGTTCATGGCTTATACCCAAAACCCCTCATTTTCAATATTCGAAAGAATAGAAGTCAGTGAGTTTTCATGCTAGGAAAAAGCAGACAGTTTTAGAATCCTTGGAAAATTTCTAACAAACTGACAGTGCTCGATTTACATTTTTTTAGCCCAGTTCAAAATCAAATTTTGGTACATTTGAGTCAATGATGAAATATCGCGAATGAAAGAAAACGAAGTTTCGAATAGAAAATTTGCAACTGGTAGTTTATTCGCAATGTTATGAGAATTCCAAAACCGTCTTTGAGTTGCTCTAGCATAAAAATTCAATGACTTCTATCCTTTGGAAAAAAAAGGAACACAAAACTAGTTTTTCCAATTTTTTCAAAAAAATAAAGCCTAAATCGAAAAAGTTTCATGGGTAAAATATGTTTTATTTTCAAACATACATATACTGGCCAAATTTCAGACGGATCGGATCAATATTTAAAAATCGATGACTTGACCCCCCTTAAGGGAATACAAATATTGTATCTATAAGAATAAATACTCCCAGGGGTAAAATGTGACGTCCCAAGCTGAGAGTTACGTAGGCCTTCTTTTAGTTGTAATGAAATGTGTTTTGATTTGTGACCTTACTGCTCTCTTGTTTTTCAGCACATCTTCAACTTTTCTCTTGTTTTATAACCTTCTGAACTTACTGTTTCTAAGCGCTGGGATCTTGTGCGGGAGCACACCTTGTGCTTAAATTCTGCGTTCTTTTAGCGCCATCCTAAATGATGCTTCATCCTTCCTCTCTGGAACATCTCGTTTGCGGTTAATTAGGCCTAATATAACTTATCTAATCTAACCCTAAATGTTAGATATTCAACTATTTGGTAACTCATACTGGAATAGTATTCGAAGATTTTAATGTTCTTACATAATTAGTGGAAATGTGATTTCATTATTGTTTTCATATGTTACATATTGTTGCAAACCATCGACCTGATTATCAGCCAGCCACTGTCTGACATGTCCTGATGAATATGCTAATTGAATCTGTAAAGTCCTTAATTCAATGAAGCGCTCATGGCCGCAGTCACACCTGCGGCCATGAGCGCAGTTCAGTTTTATTAAACTAATGAAGTTGTCAATCCTGAAGCGCTTCTCCGGTAGCGCCTCATACTATGCCTGAAAGCGTGCCAGTAGCTGTAATGTGTCATGTCATCTCTCGTGAAGTTCGAGCATAAACTCCCGTGTTGTGTGTAACTTGTGCCCTTATTTCCTTGTGCACTCGGACGCCACTTGATGACTGCTCTCTCAGGCACGTCTCGACACCTCACTCCGCGCACCGAGCTCTCCTGCCACCAAAGCATCACTTGCCTTGAGCGTCGAGTAGAGGCCATTAATAGCTAATGATGACGCGCATACAACTCTTCTCTTTTTAGTGAATAGTTTATGTATCAGCTCTCATAGTGGAAACACGGTCTGCTGTGCGTCATGTGCGCTGCACGAGGTGATTTATGGAACGTTCATCTTATTTGAGGTGTAAAGATTGCACAAAGCTTTTAGTATTCTTTACGTTGTCAGTTGAATTTTGAGTTCGTAAACTGTGCTCATCTTCACTGCAGCTTGGCTTTGTCGGGATGACGTAGATTGCTGCGTCTTGTGAATAATCTTAAATGCATTTCCTCATCCAATCATTTTACAATAAAAATATTTCTTTTAAATAGAATTACCTGTCATCTTTAGAATTACCATAGAAGAATTAGAATTACGTGTCATAGAATTACCTGACCTCATCTTTTGACAGAAAACTGTGGAATGATTTTGGCATCTGATAATTAGCGCTTGTATTTGAAATTCATTGAGCCTTGTTTTGCTACAGAAAATATTCATTTTATGAATTTCTTTGTTTTTTATCTTTCAATTATGGCTCACATATTCATTCTCACTTGGGTCCTTTGGCCAAAAATAATTATCTGCTGTTGTTATATTGATGTTACATACATATATATGAAAGGAATTGTTTTATGAAAAATCGGCATCTTAAATTGTTCGAGGTAAAGAGTGCAATGAAATTATAGAATTCTCGATTATGGCAACGGAGAGAAGCTCGGTTGCGGCAGTTCGGGTGTCGAGACGTCGGCTCTGACGCGCCCGCACTAACCAGGTCTGTCCGACGCAGTATCCGAGGCTCTTTCAAGATGAAGCAGCATCACCTGGACCACCTCAAGGAGAACGGCGACATCGCCTCCATGAACAGGACCTTCTCCAGCCGCCGCCCTCACGACCTCGATATCAAGATGCTGCAGGCGAAGCGGCAGCAGGCTGAAATGAGGAGGTTAGTATTTCCCTGTCATCATCTGTGTTACTATGCCACTTTTGAACGTGGAAAAATTACTAACATTCGTGTGGCTATCGTGTGAATGCCAACAAAGTGGTAGTGAAGTTACCTATTGAACCTTCGAGGTTTTTTCTATTAAGATGGTTCAACCGTTAGGCGTAACGTGATGAAATTTTGGCTCATGTTGAAGCAAGCGACAAGAACTGGACGTGCTTGACTTGATTAGCTGTCATTTTAAAATTTTATTTATAACCAAGAGTGTTCCTGCTACGCGATTTCGCTTTACTACCGTCCTTAAATGTTAGGACTGTTGCTCACAGAAGGGTAAACGTGGTTGTTAAGCCATCGCTAAGATAGGTCGCCTGGTGCCTCTGTACTACGGAGGGAAAGTAATGCTTCCCTAGAATAAACTGAGCTCGCGTATCACAGATACTTGCGAAACATACTTTTGTCATGATCTTCAAATTTTCGAAAAGAAAAACCTAACTTGAAAATAAAAGCTTGTTAGCTCAAAAAACAAAAGCTTGTCAGCTCAAAAACTCAAAAGCTTGTCAGCTCAAAAACTCAAAAGCTTGTCAGCTCAAAAACTCAAAAGCTTGTCCGCTCAAAAACTCAAAAGCTTGTTAGCTCAAAAACTCAAAAGCTTGTTAGCTCAAAAAACAAAAGCTTGTCAGCTCATAAACTCAAAATCTTGTCAGCTCAAAAACTCAAAAGCTTGTCAGCTCAAAAACTCAAAAGCTTGTCAGCTCAAAAACTCAAAAGCTTGTCAGCTCAAAAACTCAAAAGCTTGTTAGCTCAAAAAACAAAAGCTTGTCAGCTCAAAAACTCAAAAGCTTGTCAGCTCAAAAACTCAAAAGCTTGTTAGCTCAAAAACTCAAAAGCTTGTCAGCTCAAAAACTCAAAAGCTTGTCCGCTCAAAAACTCAAAAGCTTGTTAGCTCAAAAAACAAAAGCTTTTCAGCTCAAAAACTCAAAAGCTTGTCAGCTCAAAAACTCAAAAGCTTGTCAGCTCAAAAACTCAGAAGCTTGTCAGCTCAAAAACTCAAAAGCTTGTCAGCTCAAAAACTCAAAAGCTTGTTATCTCAAAAAACAAAAGCTTGTCAGCTCAAAAACTCAAAAGCTTGTTAGCCCAATCGCTTTTTCGCTTGACTACTATTGCAAGTTTCGCTACTTCGCCACGCAGCCATCTGAAATTCTGAAAATTATTGGAAGTTTATCGCAGCAGCAGAAAAATTGTTGACGAACCTTGACTAAATAAATATCAGTCAGCATAACCGACTTCTCTTCTATCCCTGAAATGCCTGGAAGATTCCAATGGAATAACCAGCCTGAGAAAATAAGGCCTCTTATCGATCAACTGACTACCCTCGGGTATCCATAAGACAGGGACATTATCAAAAGAAGGCATCCGAGCAAGGACCCACCCACATTTATCCATCAGTGGTCTTGAGTTAGCGTTACCTCTGGTACTTGGTGGAGCGTCCGTTCTTCTTGCGATGTAATTGTGTGCTTTTTGTTTGATCCTTTACATTTATATTTTTTGTGGGTTATTAACTGAAGCATACGATTGTAATTATATCCTTAGTTATGTAGTTATCCATATGTATGATTTGGGTACTCATCTCCTGGTCTGCTGGATCAATTGCAATCGTGCATTCGTCTCTCTCTTAATCGACAAATTTGCTTTCAAACCAGGTTTCAATAACTATTTTTCAGATAAAGAGAATGTTTGTGGATGTGCAGGTAGGTATTTCATTCTAGAAACCCTAAGGTCCAATTTGGCCCTCAGGTGCTGTGCCGATAATTTTTTATTATAGGACCGTCTGATGAGATAATTGCAAAAGTAGAGGTCATTCAAAAATGATGACATAACATTGAAGCAGGGTTGTATTTTTGGTAAGACAAAATTAATCACTTTCTCTTACTACTATAAGGATATCATACGTTACCAAATTATATATGGGAGTTGACAATTTGCAATGTGTTGTAATACTTCTGCACTAACGACCTCGAGTTTATTATGTCATTCCTTCAGCGCATCCTGCAGGCGTACTTTATTTGGCTGTTACTGCCGTGATTTTATTTTAACCTGAAGTCGTGTAAATTTGTCATCGCTGGTAGCCCAAACTCTATTTCCGACGGCACATTCCTGACGTTTTCACCCCATGCGGGAAAATGGTGGTCGAGTCTTCGTATCGCACATGTAGCTCAGATTCGTGGTCATATTTCTCGATTCATTGACCCTGGTGGAAACTCATCCCTAAATTTATTTATTATTATTCTCGATTCATTTTGGCTAAACGTTCTAGTAGTAGTAGGTGGTATAATGCGTGACCCGGCAGCTCGTAATGATGTTTGCGCCACGTCTTGGTCTGGCTACCCTCTACCCCGCTGTACTTTTTACGAGAGAAAGAAAAGTGCCGAGCCAGGTCTCGGTCAAGGTTACGTGGCATCTAATTAATGACCGAAAAATTTTCTTAGGTTCAGTATCTGGTGGTAAATTAATAAAGAAACACGTGTAATGCTGTTACTGGTATGTAACTAAATTTTCTGAAACGAGTGAAAGAAAGCATAACGTGACGCAGGAACCAGCGGGAGGAAGATCTGCGGGAGAACCACCCGTACTTCGACACGCCGCTGTTTGCGGTGGGCCGCGAGAGCAGGTTCAGGCGCCTCTGTCAGTACGTGGTGTACTCGCGCTACGACACCAGCGTCAAGGATCCCATCACCGGCAAGGAGAGGAAGATCAAATACAAGAGAATGAGGTACGAGCGTCATATCTCCTTAGAATTTCTTCTAGGTAATATTTAGTCATTTTCATCTACTGCAGATGTGAGAGAAATTTAGATTACAGGCAACGGAGAAAACGATTTTCAGATCACCATAAAACAAAGTTCCATTGATATCTGAATTGGGGTGTCGGTACCTCAGTTGTACATGATACCGATGTGAATTATACTCACTGTAGAACAGATAGTGGCACCGTTATCAAAATTAGGACTGACTTTAGCCAGTATTCCAGACTTGTACAGCTCCATGCCATCAAAAAAATAAATATCATAATAGCGATATTACACGTCTTGGTAAAGTGTTTATACCTTGAACTGTGACCTGATCAGGGGGCCGATGAACGAAAGACTCGTAACTTGCGCTACTTTTCTTGTTAAATTACGTTCCCTGTACGTTGTGATTCTTTAACTAGAGGTATATCCAGCGTGAAATAAATAGCAAGTGTTATATCGTCTATACACTGCCTAACAGAACATGGCCATTTGTTTACAAACGTGATGGCTCTTAGTTCATTTTCGTGAACTAAGAGAAAAACATGTTGATTAGTACGACTTTCAATAAAGCGAAATGGAGGTTTTAGTGAATTTAATATCAATGAAGTTTTCAGGAACTTTGATTGTGAAATAAGAGGCTTTGAATGAATATTTTTTCGGGCAAGCAGTTGTACGTTGAGGTCGTAAGGAACCATTATTTGGGAGCTGAAGGAAAACACTTTTTGAGGAAAATAGCGTTTGACGTTACTGTTCAAGGAGAAATAATAATTCACCTCATTTGTTTAGTAGAATTTTTGCTCAAGAAAATTGTACAAATTGAATTTTGGACCCATTTCACGCATTCAATTTTCATTATCAGCTAATCAACGTCATCTTAAGTTATAGCTCCTACGAGATGCCTTTAAATACATTTAATAATTTGTGTAATACTATCACAGTCTAAAACGGTTTAGTGGTCAGATGTATCATCACCAAGCTAAGCTACGGTGGCAGCTGTTCAATACGTCAATGTGAAGTGTTCAGTAAAACCGGCTCCTAAACCTTCGTAGTAAGCAACCCTGACTGTACTGTGGGAGTCGTAACTCGTGCTGTGGTTGCCGGCAGGAACTTGCTGGGCCTTGTGACATATCTGGACTGGGTGATGATCCTGGTGACGACCGTGTCGTGCTCCTCCATGATGATGGAGACGGCGGACGAGCGCGTCATGGAGGACACCAAGCTCCAGGTCAGCGTGGTTACCCACAGCCTCGTGTTCTTGTCCACTTCATTCACTGTAGTGGAAACAAGGTAGTCATTTCTATGGGGGGGAAAATACACCACATCTTGTTCGGCTAGCCAATAGAACGGCTTCATTTCAAACAAACTTCATGACGTCACCATTGCCCACATGTTAGGTCAATAGTGGTGCCTGATTTGGGACTAGCACTGTTGTCAGGTGCGATATGGACGCTTTTATTGGTTCATTGCCATGACGTCAGCATTGCCACAAGGTCGACGAAAAAAGACTGGTTTGACCTTACCTTGTTGCTTCTACCGTGAGTTCACCCCAGCCGTCAATGATGAGGGTCTTATTTAGGAGTTACAGCTATGATTCCTTTGTGGGAACTGATTTTCTCGCGTTGCCTGCTTGGTGACTCCCCGGTGGTCACTGAGGGGATTTCCAATGCTCACCAGATCCACCGGTGATTAAGAAACCGCATTTTAATTATACTTAACCAATGTCAGATGACACTTTTCAATGCATTCTTGATCTATATAGTTGAAGGTTTAATAATCTTTAATTGGAGTTAAATCTTTAATTTCAGTTTACCTCTCTTAAATAATGTGGAATGAGCGGCTGAAATGCGTATTTTTTCTTTTTATTATTTCTCTATTGTTTGTTTTACGATAATCCTCAAAATATGCAATTTCATTCATTACGAGAAATTTCAAATAACTTTGAAAAATTACAGCTTTTATTTAGCCTTCAGGTATCCAGTTTACACTGTATGAATAGGGACGGACAAATCAAGCTGGCAAAAAACGATGCATTCAAAAAAATGTTGCGTATAAGTCACATCTTGTACAAATGTAGAGCCACATCAATGCGACGCACAGATAACACAGAACAGCTCGAATTTCAGGACTCGGTTCCGAATGTAAATGCTTTAAGTTAGTTAGCTAATAATTATTTTTGGAACGATATCCTTACCTTGTGGATTATGAATGCAAAGCACTGATTTTTTAACTGGAAAGCAAATATTCTGTTCATAATATAAATTTATTAAGATCGTATGTTAGGGTAAAAATATTCGAAAAGTGTGTTACTACGATTTAATTTTCATTACCGTATAAAGCAGGTATTTAGTACAGCTCAAGCATAACAGGAGAGCAAAACTGTAAATGCGAGACGCAGGACATACAAAATTAGGGCAATGGCGATACATTCGCGAATTTTAATGATTTATATTTTGAATTTGCAATTGTAGCTCACTGTTAGTCTGTCGAAGGTGTATAAACAGTGAAACTCTTATGTATATCTTACCGCTATTGTGCAGTATTTTATACTTTTTCAAGATGGTTAAGCATAACCTTATTCTTCCAGTCCACAAGGAATGTGTGTACTCAAGTCTGACCTGCAAATTGGTGTGAGACCTAAAACTTGCTGTGTGTGCTCGGGCCAATAAGTTTATTGTTTCTGTTCAATGTTGAATTATAAACCACAAAATAAGGAAAAAAATTACATGCTAGTTTTGACTGACGTATGAACGTTATCTCGAGAGCTATCAAGCAATGCATTGCTCATCATCAGTAGGGAGCGTAAGAAATAGCCTTATTGCTCATTAAAGAGGAAATTAGGCGTGTAAGGAAATTTAACTTGAATGAATGTATAACGGGAGCAAAATGAAGGAACAACAAACCGAAATTTTATCCAAAAATTCAGAATATGAAGAGAGAAGATGTTTTTTTACTTGGGTAAACAGTGTACTGGTAAATCAGTAACCCATCCTATAATATTCAAAGTTACAGAAACACATTGAGTATGAGAAATTACGTTTTTAGAGCGAGTTAAAATACTTCCAGGCAATTTCTACTCAACAGGGCATCACCAAGCTAACATTTTTAAACCGGCCTTGCGCTCAGTGTAATTTCAACTATATCATGATCTTAGATCAATCGTATAGTCAATCTATAAGATGGACTTTTGACAGGCCTGTAAGTGCGGGAAGAGACATCCCGATGCTTAGCTGTGACTGTGAGCGTGTAGAGATAAATTGTTCTCCACGATTGGTAGCCTCTTGAGCTGGCTGCACTGGTACTCACACTATATTTGCCGAGCATCATGAGTGGGATCTGGTTCTTCATCATAAATAAGCTGCCTTTCACGGGGATGCAACTAATGTGTTGAATGGAATTAGTGCTCTCAAAGAGAAGATATGTAGTTCCTAACTGAAAGTTAAGTTAGCCTTTCTTTTCTTGAAGTACGATACTTTATTTTTTAGTTACGCACCATCATTTTTAGGCTCACCAGTATCTTTTTTTATCAGCATCAGTTACTTTATTCTTCAGCTTTCATGTTGTTCAATTGTCTTCATTAACTGTTTAATTAGCTTGTTTGATTAGCTGTTTCTATTCATAAGGAAGTCTGTGTGGAGTCGATAGGATTTCTTGTTCACTTGTGCATAGATTACCTGTTTCCTTTATTCCATACTAAATGATGCCTTCTCCCCTCAAGGGGATACAAATATTGTATCTATGGGAATTAGCGCTCCCAGGGGAAAAATATGAGGGCCCAAGCTGACAGTTAAGTAGGCCTTCTTTTTGTTGAAATAAAATGTTTTTTGTTATGTTAAGGACCATCTTTTTTTCGGTTCACTGCTGTCCTGTTTTTCAGCACCTCTGACTTTCTTCTTCAACTTTTTCTTATTTTATGAAATTCTTTCTGATATTACTGTTTGTATGCCCCTTAAGCATAGATTCCTCATTTTCTTATCTTCATACTAAATGGTGCCTTTCTCCTTACTCTCTTCGATACGCTCTATTTTTTTAACGGTTAGAGAGGCTTAAACTAACTTATAATCTAATCTAATAATCTAAATGATGCCTTCTTCTTTCTTTTCTTCCAAGCACAAATTATGTGATTAAGGAACCTCAAACTAAAATATAATATTGAATTTTTACGATAGGTAACCTTAGCGTGTAATTGAGGGTAGTATTTGTTAATGATCTGTAGTATTCGTGTTTTGATTTATCGTTAAGTTTTAAACTATTACACATATAGGGCATAAAATGATTTTTTTAAAGCGTCAAACACATCAGGACTGTTTTGATATAAGCTACCAATGTTTTCTTTATGGATATCACACACGAGGTTATATGGGGAGTGGGGACTCATTACTACGGCGAAAGCCCTCGAGGAAATCCAACTCTGTAATAAAAGAGATAAAAATAGATTGAATCATGGGGGTTCTGAACAATTCACTAATTACTTGGCTAATTTAATGTAGGAAGGAAACTCCACTATTAAATTTGAGTTCGAAAGCAGTAAAAATAGGATTTCTGGATAGGCCTGCATAATAAATTTTGTTCTTTGTGATGCCCATTTCCAAAAATGTTGAGCAGCTATACTTCTCAACTTTATGCGTAAAGGAAGTAGATTGGTGTCATCTCTTCTCACGCATTGCCGTGTAACCGTTTATGCCTTCCCGCAAGAACAGGTCCGTCGCAAGTCCATTCCGTAATAATATTAGATCATGCCTATAATTGTGTACACCCCGTGCTCCAGACTGGTATTAAAATTTTAGTGAGGCGTTGCCTTGCTGAGGATGAAATTTTCAGTTAACTAGAGGTAGGTAATTTTTATTAGACTTTTGCGATCCTTCAATATTTTTGAATATTTTGAGGTATTTCAGTTTTCCTGCATGGTTTACTCTCGTAAAAAGTTAGTCTCGCCATAGTCGGTACTAATGTTGAGTCAACATTTTACTCATTTTCAAATACTGAATGCATTCAATAATATTGCCCCTCAGGGGGATACAACTATTGTATCTATGGGAATTAGCACTCCCAAGGGGCAAATGTGAGGGCCCGAGCTGAGAGTTAGGTAGGCCTTCCTTTAGTTGTAATAAAATGGTTTTGTTATGTTAAGGACATCTTTTTTCGGTTCACTACTGTCCTATTTTTTCAACACCTACTACTATCTTCTTCAACTTTGATCTTGTTTGATGAACTTCTTTCTTATCTTACTGTTTCTATGCCCTTTCTGCATAGATTACGCGTTCCTTTAATTCCATACTAAATGGTACTCTCTTCCTTCCTCTCTTTGGATCACCTTTGTTGCAGATAGGCAGGCTTAAACTACCTAATAATCTAATCTAATCTTCAGTAGTATTAAAATTCACCATATGCTCAATTTTTCCATTCAATGAGCAATAAATGCTCTTTCTTACAGTTCCTACTGATGATGAGCAATTTAGAGCTTGAATGTTGTGGAAACAAACTTATCAACAGAAAGTCAGAGCTAGTGCATTTTGCATATTTTTTGTGGTTTTCAATTGAGATTCGGTTCCCAAAATATAAATCTGTTCAATGATGTTGTACAGGGGTGGCCAGGAAACGTCTGGCAGTTAGTCTTGATTCCCATCTGTATTACAACGGGGCTTATCCATTATAATCTATGACTAAGACATGCCCACTGGGGAGTGCCACATTGCGTTTACCAGTGTTTGTGGCTAGGGAAACAGCATGTATCTGCCTCGGTGACGTTGCACTTCGTACGCGACGGCCGATCGTTACGCTGCGTGAGGTCTCCGTTGCACTAGTCGATGCAGGCAGCTGCTCTGACGACGCAGAAGACGGGCAAGAGTGGCTGTAGTAGAAACCCCGTAGGCAAACATCTGCATTATGATTAACATTGGGATTCAATAAGTAAGGTGAACTTTTTGCCAGTCCTTTCAGTAACGTTGGTTGTGTAAAGGCTTGAGGTTTGAGCTCTTGACTGTTCAGGTGGGCGAGTACCTGTTCGTGGTGTTCATGAGCTTGGAGCTAACGCTGAAGATCTTGGCGGACGGCCTCATGTTCACTCCCAAGGCGCTCATCAAAGACATGGCTGGGATACTGGACCTCTTCATCTACACCGTGAGCGGGGCATCATTTCATTTCTGTGGTCATTGGATTTGCTTCCGTTGACGTAAGGGGATTTTTACTCTACTAGAATTTTGCCTGGTGGGTTGCCGGAGGCAAAGAGATTTTTTGGGGGGTAAATTTCATGTAGGATAATCGAATTTGAGTATTTTTCAAATTAGGCCTATCTTGCTAACTGTTGTAGCTCGCTCCTGATAAATAATATATTTAAACGTTGCAGTTTGATTTACGTTTGATCTGCATCTTGTTTCACTGCAAGGACTGTTACTGTCCCCTAATTAGTGTAAGCAATGATGGGCTCGCTGTTGTAGCGTGAGATGACCGTTCACTACAAAGGGCTCTCGCAGGGTAGCTCTCCGCATTGCACTTCTGACTGAATTACGGAATGGATAACTTACTAGCATCCAAGAGTCGAGTGATTCAGAAGCATGTCAGTTAGTACACACTGGAAGTCATGAATTTCATCTCTGTAATGACATGAAACATGCGGCTGTTAGAAGTAACAATTGAAGGTACATTTCCTGCGTTTGAGGTATCGCTGGTATTCATCTGCTGGCTGCCGCGGGAGGTACCCCCTCAGTCGGGCGCCCACCTCCTCATGGTGCTGCGCTGCCTGCGTCCCCTGCGCATCTTCAACCTGGTGCCCCACATGCGCAAGGTGGTGTCCGAGCTCGTGCGCGGCTTCAAGGAGATCTTGCTCGTGAGTACTGCTTCTTCTCATCGTCGTCTTCCTCTCTTCCTCGTGTTCTTCCTCCTGTGCTTCCTTCTGTGGTCCGTGTTGTGCTTCTTCGTGTTGGGGCTTTTTTTCTGTTTGTTTCATGCGTCCTTTTCTATGTTTATTTCATGCGTTTTAGATTATCGTTTACGGGTTCTCTTAATTAGTGTTGTTTTAAGGGGGTCAACCCAGCGATTTTTAAATTTTGATCCGATTCGTTTGAAATTTGGCCATTATATGTATCTGTTGAAAAAAAAACATATTTCTCTCATGTAACTTTTTTGATTTAGGCCTTATGTTTTTTGAAAAATACGAAATATTAGTTTTTTGGTACATTTTTATGGATATTTCAAAAGAATAGAAGTCATTGAGTTTTTATGCTAAAACAAAACCAAAGACAGTTTTAGAATTCTTGAAGCATTGTAAACAAAGTTACGCTTTTAAATTTTCCATTTCCCGTTTTAGTTTTCTTTTCATATGGGGTCGAAAATTCAGGATTTTTGGTCCCCTTACACTTCCCTGGGGGGGGATCCCCTTTCCAAGGACTTGGGTTGACCCCCTTAAGTCGATACCAGTTTTTGACTTTCATTTGGTGCCATTTGAATGACTTTTACACTTCCACATGAAGGTTCACTGCAGAAGTAATTTTTTCGAAAGTTAGTTCCTTTTTTTTCGGCGTCGCCTACTTGGTCTAGAGGTCAAGAGCGATCGTTTTTTGTATGGAGTGTTCAAGTTATCGAAACCCCTCAGTGTGCTCCTGGTGATTCTTCCTGTTGGAAAGCGTTATTTTTAACTATTATTAACCGATATTAATGATTATCTTCAATCAGAGCATAGTTATTCTGGAGAATCATGCCGGAAATATCAGGCATGTTGCTCAATTCTGTGATGGTCTGGAGTCTGTGGGAATGGATAGGGACTGTGAGTTTGTGACTTCTTTAGTTTGCTTTAAATAATAATAATAATGATGAAGGCATCTACGGATGCTTTATTTCCAATCAAGCCTGATACATATCACCTTGTACATTGGATTTTCAAATGCCTTATAACTAACGCCAGGACGCCGTGACGCTTTCCCCCGATCGAGACCGGTACCCATTTCAGACACCTGGGTAGAGTGGAGTATTGTGCTTGGAATTTTTCTCCTATACCCAACAGAGAAAATCGCCACTGCCAGCGCCGAGATTCGATCCCGGGTCTCCCGCACGGCGGCAGAACCCTCTAGCACATGGCTATGGCGTTACAACAAAACTTATTTGCTCAGGCAACTTGAACTTGACATTTATGCAGCAGCATCTTTGCGGAATGAGTCTATTATTCTAGGTTCTTCATATTCTAGCTGCTTGATATTGTTTTAACACGTTTCTAGCGAAGGGACCCACCGGTAGTCACTTAGGTGATTTTCATAGTGCTGCTGACTGACCTGCAGTCACAAACTCATTTCTTATTAATACTTAATGAAATCTAAATGAAGGCCCGATCCAGTTAATATTTGCTATTTTCAAAGTTGATTACCACATTTGACTTTAAATTTGAATTGAATATTGAACTTCTGTTTAACCCATCGCAGTTAACGTGTTAAGTAAACGCTGTCGTTTTCTGAACTTGGAAAATTAATGAGGTTATTTCTATCCAGGTAGAATAATACTCAACTTTTATAAACTTAAGATGAATTTCGAAGAAAGCATCATTAGCGTATTCCATCATTACAATCGTGATGTGGGAATAGTTTTCTGGCTTGTGAATCTAAGGAGAGGGAGCGAGTTAGTAAAATACTAGCTTCATGAGTTGACTCTTTCATCTTCTGTCCTTCTCTTTTTTTACCATAAATATCGCTGGAGTTCCACAGACTGAAGTGAAAATGCCTCGAGGGCCGGACTGGGATAGATCCCTGGTCTTTTGGGTCGAATGTGTGGTGCTTAATTGTAGGCGCGATGAAGAAGATAAAACAATATTAAGCATCCTTCTGCGTGGAACACTTGCCGTTAAAGATTTTGGTCTCAATGAGGCACAGTGTAAGCTAGAATAGATTTTCAAACTTGAAAATTTGATTTGTAATTAATGCGTTTCGGTTTTATCGCTATAATGTGTCGAGTATCACTTATTATTATTACGCAGGGACTGGAGAACGTAGTTAAGTTGAATTTTTACTAATTCAAAAAATTCAACTTCTTCTAGAAGTAACTTCAACCATTAAAATAATCTGTATGTATATTTATTAATACGCTTAAAACTAAGTTCGGATTTAGTGCTTTCATCCGAGTTTGCAGTATCATGGGTACCGAATTCCAGAGTGTTACATTAAAAGATCGCCTTAACATGCATCACGATAGAGGAAACAAGGTAGTGTCATACCAATCTTTTTTTCGTCGACTGTGTGGGTTTGCTGACGTCACGGCAACGAACCAATGGCAGCGCTGAAATTGCATCTGGTAGCACTGATACCCTTAATTAAATCCGTCTCCACTATTGGCCTAACGTCACGGCGTTTTGGTGAAGTCATAAAGTTTGTTTGAAATAAAGCCTTTCTATTGGCTAGCTGAACAAGAAGTGTATTTTCCCCCCATAGGAATGACCCCACCTTGTCTCCTCTACCGTGACATGCATTGATACGTTTGACATTTTATCAGGGTAGGATAGGTTAAATTAGGTTAGGTTAGGATATTTATTATTTTTTATTACTTTATTTTTATTTTTTATTATTTATTTATGTTATTTGTTATTATTTATTTGTTATATACTATTTTTTCAAATCTTTATTTATTATTTTATATTTTTTTTAATTCATCTATTTTTCATTTCTTTTATTTTTATTTTTTAAGTTTTTTATATATTTTATTAGTGTTTATTATTATTGTTTTTGATTTGTTTGATTTTCTTTTTCATTTTTTATTTCTATTATTTTTTATTTTGTATCTATATATTAATACTTTTAAACCTAAGTTCTCGTGTAACGCTCTCATCCGAGTTTGCGGTGTCATGGATACCGAATTCCTGAGTGTTACATAAAAAGATCGCCTTTACATTACAACATACGTTTGACATTTTATCAGGTTAGCATAGTTAAATGTTGCTGAAATGTTTTCGCGGGTCCATTTTTTTTATGTTTGACCAATTATCAGTAGAGCTTTGGTTAGGATAGGATATAATAGGTAGGGTTAGGATAGGTTAAGTTAAGTTGGCTTAGGATAGGTTACCATAGGTTACGTAATGTTGACATTTTGTCAAGGGTCAACGGTTTGTTATGTTTGACATGTTATCATGATAGGTTCGGTTAGTATTGGGTAGGTTAGTATATACTATGTTAGGATGGGTTAGGTTAGAATATGTTATGTTAGAATTTGTTGAGTAATGTTGACCGAATTTTCTTATGGGTCCTCCTAGCCTAACGATAACATTGGTTAAGTTAGGTTAGGATAGGTTAGGTTAGCATAGGTTAGGTAATGTTGACGGAATTTTTTCATGGGTCCACGTGTTTCTATGTTAGACATATTATCAGAATCGGTTCGGTTAAGATAGGACGGGGTAGGTTAGGTTTTAGGTTAGAATATGTTATATTGGAACTGGTAAGGTAATGTTAACTTAATTTTTTTCACGTGTCCACTTAGCGTAACGATGGCATTGTCCGTGGAATATCCGCGGGTCTTGCTAGTTGTATGTATTATTGTTTACTTTTCAACGTATTATTTCGAATTTACACAGTAGTACGTGCTTAAATACGCTGTAGATTGTGGAGTATGTGCGTCCACACAATCTAACAAAGAACAAATTAAAGAAGCAACAAGGAAAATCAGTTTATTAAAGACTCGTGCACCTTCCAAAGATTTGGCGAACAATTAAAAGAGGAACAGCCTGCTCGTCTTAAGAGACAGGCAACAAAGCTAGTGCTAAAAACTATTAGAAAGTGAAGTTCTTCCAATAGTATCGAATTTATTAAAGCAATTGGCAGATTGACATATAAGTAATATTTTCTTAATAGTTTAAAAAGTTAAAAGCTGCGAAAGCCAGAAGTGTCTTTTCCCGTGTAGGCAACGGTCTTGATTGAGCTCGAACGGGACGTCCACCCAAAGCGGCCGTAAAAGTTGTTAAGCGGTAATCCGGGTCTTGCAACGGCTACCCGAAGAATAACGGTCTTGTGCCACCAATGCAGTTAGCAAAACGGAGACGCAGGAGGCCAACTGCCCGCCGGTTGTCATGCGGCACGGCGGAGGTGCGGTACGACCCGGATAAAGCCCCCAGCGACCCGGCGCAACACCACGTCTCCGATGCGGTCGAGGAAGCAGCCCACCCTCGTAGCAGAGAAAAGCGCGTGCTGGCGGCGGAGCGTTCCAATAGCGCGGCAACGGTCAAGAACTTCCAGGTGCATCGACTCGTCTGCTAAAAAATAAAATATGAAAACAAAGCAATTGAAGAAGTGGCCTTATTACGAAATCAACAGATCTGTTATTAGAGACGAGCAAGCCAAAGTGGCCTTATTACAAAATCAACAGAGCTGTTATTAGAGATGAGAAAGCCAAATTACCTAATCAAGGCAGCTGCAAGGGGTTATGAGGCACCGACGAAAGGAGCACCGGACCACTCTCCACGCAGCCACTCTTGAATATACTGCGAGAAGATGACAGGGTTACACGTACGAAGGTTGGCAACAGGAATAATAATGATCAAAAAATAGTCAGTCATAAAAAATTTAGACAAGGCAATTTATAATTGATATGAAACTCGAGAAAAACCACACCTGAACTTTATGGTTCGTCCAGTGTAGAAACTTTATGGCAGGAGGAGTTGTCAAGGTTAAGGCAAAGGGCAAGAAGTACTCGACTTACAAGAAGATAGTAAGAGGAGAAGACAGAGCTCAAATAGGGGAGTTATAGACTCCCCTGTAACAGGTAGAGCTCTCATCAGAGAGTTAAATAAGCAAGTTTAAGTAAGTTAAGTTAACTTGGTCACCAAGGCAATTTTCAAGTAAGTGAGAATTTAAACGAAAGCCGGTAATCGAAATAATCAAGCACTCACACAAACACACAGTGATAAAGAATAAGAGGAAAGATGTCAAGTTAACAGACGAGACGTCGGTGACCCGTAGAGCTGGGGCCCAATTACGCGTCGTTGACGGCGCAAGACACGTTAAGTAATGATGGGGTAGTTCAGGTCATTCCGCTCAATAGTAGATTAGCAAGACACACCGCGAAGACGTTAACACTGGCTTTCGTAGCAGCAACGGCAATAAAATGTCAGATCCATAAAATTTTGGTTCAAACCTCTTTCAAAAGAGTTTAGTTCGAAAGAGTTAAGTTCAAAAGTATTAAGTTCTAAATTATCAAAATGTATCAAACTCAAAAGGTACCGAGTTTCAAAAAACATCTCCCTGTCCCAGCCCTGCGACATCCGACCTTACTGCCGGGCTGCGTCGCTGGAACTATTAAGGTGCTAAAGTTGAAGCGCTTCCCGCGTAACCCTGGAGAGTCTGTGAGGGAAGTCCTCACAAGATCTAATACTTTAATCCTCCGCTATTAATGACAATGAAAATCCCGTTTTATTACTCCAGAAAACCAGATTTGATTTTGATTTGACCTACACTACCTTAAGTTTTTTACCTTTCATTTTTTTTTTGCTACGTGTTTGCGTCGTGCGCAGGTATCGGTGCTGCTGATCTTGCTGCTGTTCGTGTTCGCCAGCTACGGAGTGCAGCTGTACGGCGGGCGCCTCGCGCGCTGCAACGATGAGACCATCACCAACAGGAGCTGCTGCCACGGGGTCTACATGCGCAGCCTCTTCATCACCAAGATGAAGCTTTCCCAGGAAAACCCCATGGACTCCTCTATAATGGTGCCCCGTGTGTGGTGAGTAGCTCTCTTTCCGTTTCTGTTACGTGTCTCTCTGCTGAGGCATCTCACGCTGACAGTCCCAGTCACGTCTCTGTTCAGGCTACTCATACAGACAGTCCCAGTCACCTTTGCTCCGGCATCTCACGCAGACAGTCCCAGTCACGTCTCACTTTGCTCAGGCATCTCATGCAGACAGTCCCAGTTACGTCCCACTCTGCCCAGGCACCTCACTCAGTCTGTCACGTCTCCCTCTGCTCAGTTGCGTACGTGTGTGTGTGGGCCTAAAAAGGTCAAGTAATGATTGGTGGCGGTGGAGCGTTAGTGGAGGTTACGAGTGCATGTTGTTCAATTCTTTGACGGACTGGAGTCTGTGGAAATGGATAGGGACTGTGAGTTTGTGCCTTCTTAAGTTTGCTTTAAACGAAACTTATTTAGTTGAAATTTGTATCCTGTGGAAAGTAGTGTTACAATTGAAATTGTACCAGGGAAGTAAAAGAGATTTGAAGATTCCGAAGGCTTAATGTTCCTTTTAAACTATGATCATTCTAACAAAAATGTAAAAAATCGTAATGAATAAGAATTCAAAGGTGGCTTTCATGACTAGTTTTACGAACGAGGTCAAAGCTAGCTTTGAAATAGATTGGTTAGGTACACATGGCATGCTCGGTTGCGCATCTCTCTCTTGAACAGAATTGGTCCAATACCGTTCCTCGCCCATATCTTTTCCCTCCTAATCCATGTTACCAATATTTTCGCCAAAAAAAAATAATTTGTATAATTCTTGTATCGTACACACTAGCTATTTACGAGATGAAAAATTGTCTTTTTGGTTGAAGAAAGCAAGGTATTAAAATATTCTTCACCTGCTGTCGTCAGTATTTTGTTTATTCATTTTTCCCTTGTTCATAATCATTGCCAAAACTATTCGAGTTTGGTCCACTCGATTTGCTCTTTCTTTGGAAGCGTTAGACCATTTAACTGTCTTTGCAACAACTACGAGAAAGACGGTTATTGGAGCTACTGCATTTTTTATCACTAGCTTTTTAATACCCATCACTCCATTCTTGACTCGATTTTTCAATGGATCGGTGAAACAAGCCGTGTTGACTAGCTCATGAAGTTACAATTGCTTGCTTAGCTGCGAGTCACAAATTGAGCCCCAAAAGTACTTCCGTAGCTCAAATAATGCACGCGTGCTCCATATACGAGTAAAGCTACTTGTGTAAAAAATTGATTAAAAGTATACATTCTCGCTCCACCGTTCCATCAACAAAATTCACATTTTTACGCACATTTTTGAGAACATCTTTTTGAAATTTCCTTGGCTCATGTTACGCAACTGATGACGTGTGCCCTCTTCTGGCGACGGCAGGGCAAACCCACGCCGCTTTAACTTTGACAATATTGGGAATGCGATGCTGGCCCTGTTCGAGGTGCTCTCGTTCAAGGGCTGGCTCGATATCAGGGACGTGCTCATCAAGAGGCTCGGAACTGTGAGTCCTCCTCGAGCTAGCGCTTACTTTCTCTGCAACCGTCGTATTGTTGTCGTAAATTTGCGCCTGTGTCATATTTTTGTTTACTCTCGGCTGTACAGTAGTTATTGCTATGCGGTAGCATTGTATTCCTTTGTTACCTGTACGCTGAGGTGTGATGCGATTTCCAGCTCTGAGGTATCGATCAGAGGGTCGTTTGAGAACACGGCGACTAAGAACTTGTCTTACTTCATATAAACTCAAATTCATTAAAGACCGTATTGAAGATTTGAAATGAAAAATGGATCAGAATGGATCAAGACAGCATGAAAGAATATTTGCAATTTTTATAATCTCTGTAGAGTTGGAAGTCGCTGTTTTAATCAATTCTCTATTGCTGCTTTTAGTGTTGTCTCTACCAAGGAGCTTTAATGGAATGGAGGCGGCATCGCTATCTTTTGCCAGTCAAGCGAGTGAAGCCAATTTTGCCGACCCGAGCCCCGCCCACCCGGCGTTGGGTCCCAGTGTGGAGGTGGTGTTGCAGTGGAGGGGTAGCACCACCTCCATCATCAGCGACTGAAGACCGCACTGTTAAATGGCAGACTTGCGCTACTCTGTGCTATACATTTTTTTCTTAGGCATATATTTCAATTGCGTCCTCGCTGAATGATAAAGAAACTCATATTGAAAAAACTCGTCATTGACCGCAGCGTGGATAAGCGGCGCCCTGTCACGCTGAGTGTCTGACACGCACTGAGCCCCATCTCCGTGTGTGTGCCCGTATACCCTACAGCTACCGAAAATTGGCTTCACTTTAGAGCGCTGATGCCGCCTCCATTCCATTAAAGCTCCTTGGTCTCTAGTCTCTACTCATCTTCTCCTAGATGCAGTTGTGTTATCGTCGTTGTAGGCTGCGGAGCAGTGCGCAGCTGTAGTGAATTGGGTCTCTGTTTCGAGTCTGTGTTTTTCTCTTATTCAATTATTTACGTGAAGTAGATCTACGATGTTGTTTCAAGCTTTCACTTGTTTATGTATTTGACCTTGACTCTCTAATTAGTGTCTACCTTGTGATCGTTTCACCTTGAAAAATAGTAGTATGTGTGTGAATCGTTTTTACATTTTTTGTTACCGACTTGCTTAAGCTTTATTCATCGGCCAACTGTAATTTCATGTAGCGCATATGTCATTCTAGCGTTTTAATTTCTCTGCTGTCTAGCTTTTTCAGCTATTCGACCGACCTGCAAACTTCTAAACCAGCATTTTTTGCATATCCTTGATGTTTTCATAGATTTTACCACATTATTTTCTCAGGTTCTTCATGTTGCATGGCTGGTCTTCTTCTTACCCAGACCCGTGTAGCTATTGAGAGCATCGGCTACTCAACACACAGCACCTCTTTCCAGGCTTCCTGTGTTTCCTCTTGTTACTTCTTGATGTATTTTTTAGGTTGATTCCTTTTTCTACCCTTGTTTCCATTGCATATGCTTTCAATATAGATCCCCTCAGGGGGATACAACTATTGTATCTATGGGAATTAGCGCTCCCTGGGGAAATATATGAGGGCCCGAGCTGAGAGTTAGGTAGGCCTTCTTTTTGTTGAAATTAAATGTTTTTTGTTATGTTAAGGACCACCTTTTTTCGGTTCACTACTGTCCTGTTTTTCAGCACCTCTGACTTTCTTCTTCAACTTTTATCTTATTTCATGAACTTCTTTCCCATCTTACTGTTTCTATGCCCTTTCTGCATAGTTTCCTCATTTTCTTATCTCCATACTAAATGGTGCCTTCCTCCTTCCTCTCTTCGATACGCTTTATTTTTGCAGCGGTTAGGGAGGCTTAAAATAACTTATAATCTAATCTATAATCTAATCTTTTAATATAGATTCTGTTGTTACTTATCTCGAGAAATTAGACAGTAGACAGAATAATAGTTCACTCTCAAACACATTTTTCAACTTCACTGTTGCTTTTGTCTTAGGTCATTATTGTGCTTCTTCTTGAGAGAGCTATTGTTTGTATTGAGCTAATCGATGTCGTTAAAGTGTGTCCTTTGTGGCAATTCGCTCGATCGTAACCTTTCCGCATGCACCGTTAAACGAATTCCTTCAGTTGTATGAATTGTGTCTCTACTTCGCTTCTGTAAATTCGAGATGAACAAGGTGAGTTTGTTCTTTCTAGCTCTATCATTTTACGTGTAGATGGGCATCTTGATAATAGGCATCGTAGATTGTCTTCCAGCGTCTCTTTGAAACTTTAAGCTCTTCTGAAACATGTAGGATTCCCGAGCTTCATTCAGGAGGTTATTTGATTGTGTCTGTCTTCGTCAGTGTGCCGTAGAGGACTAGCGGTCCTCAGTGGTGACTGAAGTTACTAAAATCATCGATACTTGGTGTAGGAGTCTCTAGGCATTAAAGTTGTTGTTAGGTAGGCTTCGTTATTTTCATTTTATACTTCCCTTTAATGGCGGTAGCCGGTACACCGTGTGGCCCTTCTTCAGTATTTCAATTTCAATCAATTATTTTCAATTCTCATTTCACCTTTTTGCCTGATTGAGCTTTTTACACCGAGAATGAAGAAATTTTTGGCCTGTATTACTCTTGGAATCGGAAAAATAACGCGATTGACTAAATGCCCTGCGGAAAAGCTGATGTTACGTCTTTGCTGTTAAAACCCCATGTATTATAATTTGTTGGGTGTATGCTGTTGGGTTTAATGGCTTGTTTTCGATGGTTATGGATTATTTTTGGCATTGAGATATTGGCATAAAGGAAAGATAGACAATGTTTATGCATTTCAATAACGCGTAGAATTAGCTGTTAGAGTTTCCTCAGGGGGATACAACCATTGTATCTGGGTGAATTAACACTCTCAGGGCAAAAATGTGAGGTCCCGAGCTGAGAGTTCGGTAGGCCTGCTTTTTGTTGAAATAAAATGCGTTTCATTTCGTTAAAGACCATCTTTTTCGGTTCTCTGCTGTCCTGTTTTTCAGCACCTCTGACTTTTTTCTTCAATTTTCATTTTGCTTCTTTACCTTCCTTCTCAACTTCCTGTTTCTGTGCACACGGGATCCTGTGCGGAAACGCATCTTATGCATAGATTCGGCGTTTCCTCAACTCCATACCAGATTGTGCCTTCATTCTTCCTCTCTTTGAACATCGTAGTTGTGGTAATGAAGGCTGAAACTAATTTATAATCAATTCCATTAGTAGCTCCAAAGCTCCTGTGTGGGGACGGTACCTTTGCTTGAAATGACCAAGGTAACCAAGGAAAGCCAAGCGGCTCAGTTTCATCATAACCAAAGAACATCATCATTTTCTCTATCATTGAGTGGTCTGCCGCATGGCACTCCGTCCTTTGCGAGGCAAAACGTTCTTCCAGAAATTCTGTATCTTCTCTTGTTCTCCGTGTTCCTTTTGTGATGTGTTGCGTCTCGGGCAACAACATTTCGCCCGCCCATTGTTTTGTGTCCTGGCATCCCTCCTTATTACAGTTTCTTTTGCATGGTTTCTTGCATCCTGGTGAGGATGGCCACTTGTGGATAGAAGGTTTGGGCTTCTTTGTCAAAAAGGTATGGGCAAGCTAAAGTCAAATAAATAGCTAGGACCATCAATCTGAGAGGTCTCCGGTGATGGTTCCCAGCAGGAACCATTATGCGTCAATATTTGACGGTCCCGTTACTGACAATTTGACATTTATCTGCTGCCTAGTACAGCTTCGCAGTATCGGCGCTAAATATTTGTTGGATCTCTATCATACTTTCTGTGCCAGTTTTCTGAAAACTTTTAAAGACCTTTAAAGCAATTAGGAATATTATCAAATGAGCCTCGTATTTTTTCCCGCATTGTTTTTCATGGTCTTGCTCGATTTATGT
The DNA here is from genome assembly GCA_030386875.1 of Morinoia aosen. Classification (NCBI taxonomy): domain Eukaryota; kingdom Metazoa; phylum Arthropoda; class Malacostraca; order Amphipoda; family Talitridae; genus Morinoia; species Morinoia aosen. The sequence goes on from CM059562.1 coordinate 22,324,475, forward strand.
GCTAATTTCTTTACGCTGGTTAGTGATTCTCATGAGTGGGAAGTTTGCACCCATATACAGTGTGTCGTATCAGACAATGTTGCTTTGTGCCCAGGCCTCCGCAATCTACATCCACATCTTCATCTTCCTGGGAAGCATGATCGGGCTGACGCTGTTCGTAGGCGTGGTGATCGCCAACTACTCCGAGAACAAGGGCACGGCGCTGCTCACTGTTGACCAGAGGCGCTGGTGAGACCGTCTGCATCTCTTGGTCATGCGCGCTAGTGTCGCGCTGGGTTGACGCTTCCCGTTTTCCTGGCTAAAATTCTCAAATTTTACTTTTTCCTGGCTGAGGTTGTTTGGGAGTTTTTCCGCCCGATATTAATTTTTTTAACTGTAAAAATTTATTGTAAAAGTCATTCATCATCTAGCAACTGAACATTTGGGAAAGGCAAAGTTTGACCATTTTAGCCAAAAAAAAACATGGCAATATCGGTAATACCTTCTTCTATTGGTCTCGGTTACTACGATCAGTAGAGTCGGCTGTTCCTATTGTGTAGACCAGAGCTTACTGTGGTCAAAACTGCTCATTTTGAGTAGCCCTTGCACGAGAATATACTGCTCACGAGCATCATTCAGGCGTGCTCGTGGGTCATCTCTTGAAGTAAAGGACAGTTGGCCGATTTATTGGACTGCTAAATATGCTTGTTTAGGATGAAGTTATTTTTCAGTCATTGCAAACATCGGCGATTACATGAAGGGAATGTATCCGGTATTTCTTTTCAAGCATTTTTTGTACGGGATATCCAAACACAGGTTAATTTGAGTTTCGACATGACGATTGTACCTTAGAGAGTTCTTTCTCTTTCTCACTTAAAGAGTAAACATCGATGAAGGAATGTTAATGATGATGTAATTCGCATGATTATGACAAATATCCCTCTCATTGGCAGTAAGTTTCTGTAAAATGCTCACTAAGTGCTATTTTTCCCAAGTGCGGGTCTCGCTAACTTGAGGAGTTTAGCTGTTGCAAAAAAGGTGTTGGCAGCAAGCGCAGGGTGTGCTTCTTTCTTTGGGAAGTTTACTATAATCAGCTACCCTTGCTGGTCTGCAGATCTAGGGTAGTCAGTGTACGCTGTAAATAATGGTGTTGAAGTAATTTTAGTGAAAACTATTCACTTTTTTATTTGAATCTCTGTCTCTGCGGATGTGTTGGCGTCAAACGAACACTTGAAATTGACGCATTCTTTCTGGCTCGTCGGATAGTGCTGCAGTGTCTTAGTGAGTCACAGCTCACCCATTTCTGATGGGCAGAACGTTGAATCGATCAGTATAGACCTTGAGTTTCGTCGAGGTTGTTTTGATTAGAATAATTTTCTGCTTCCTCAACTTGAATATCGTGTGTTTGTGTTTTGTATATGATTTACTCATGCTTTGAAGTCATGCGATGAAAAAGTATCATTTAACTTTTACTGAAACGTGTTTTGTTAATTGGTTGATGATAGTGCTTACTTGAAGTAGAACACAAAATTTGCTGAAAGCGTGGTATTATTTTTGAACAGTGTTCACTTCGAGCTTTGTATTGCGTGGGTTCTTATTTTTAAACATTACGTTCTGAGTCCTTTGTAGAATATTCACGTATTTAGTGTAATTTCGTCCACTGTTTAAATCATTCATGCGAATTTTGTGAAGTCAGCCAAGTGTAAGGCAATTTTAAGTTCTTAATTTATAGTTTTTATGAAATTTTTGTTTTAGTAATGCAATACAAAGTATTAGGTCCGTGAAGCAGTTTCATGAGTGCCGGTGTGTTCAGGTGCGACCTGAAGAAGCGTCTGAAGATTGCTCAGCCCCTACACCTGCCGCCGCGCCCCGACGGACAGATATTCCGGGCCTTCATCTATGACATCACCCAGCACATCTACTTCAAACGCATTGTCGCCTTCACTGTCATCGTCAACAGCAGCTTGTTGTTCGTCACTGTGAGTCGTGCCATGGTACTCGTCTTCGTTGTAAAAAAGAGGAATATTCAACTTAAGTACTTGAGTAGCGCGTTAGAAGCTTGCTCATATACTGTTAAAAGAAGTTTTTGTCGCAAAGCTGCTATGCAGTGGTTGCACAGTTTTTGCAATGTAGGATTACTGAGTGCTAGGAAATGTATTTCAAAGTGGTGAGCAAGCGTGACGTCTACCCGACAGTGGCGCAAGGAACACGCGTATACCGCAGTGCTGGTGGTGGTGTCGTCGCTGCTGAGTTTGGTATTCGTCGCGGAGATGCTAATGAAGCTCATCGCCTTCACCCCGCGAGGCTACTGGCAAAGTCGGCGCAACAGATACGATCTCTTCGTCACCGTGCTCGGGGTCGTCTGGATAGTTCTCAACTTCACCGTAAAGGTCCGTGCCTCTAGGCTCTAGGTACGCTCTGCGCGATCTTTTTTGTTTTAGACTTACCTTGCAAGGCACTCAGGCAATGGTGTGAATACTTTGCGGCCAGTGCATAGAGTTATGCCAGAGTTGTTCGTTTGTTTGAATTGTTTAATGCGTAGTTTTTTAGTGACTTATCCATGCACTTTCTTGGTCTGCTTTAATATTACAACCGAACATTGCAGTACAAGCAATTTTGCGCAAATTTGGCTCTTTTGTGCTTTTACTCGCCAACATTTTCAAAGTTTCCATTCCGGTGTTTCAGGTAAGTCAAGAGATGCTCTTCTATTGACAATCAAGTGCAGGTATAATTTCACACTACCTACACTGCGAGTAGGTAGTTTTCAGTCATTACATATAAATATAGTGCAAATTATCACAAAAAAAAACGCTGGGATCGGAGCAGTTTCTGAATAAATGAATGCATGGCTTGAGCAGCAGTCTGCAGAGACGCACATGCTTGGTGTGATGGTAATTATCCTGCGGTTCTTCACCATCACGGGCAAACATCCGACGCTGAAGATGCTCATGCTGACGGTCGTCGTGTCCGTCTACAAGAGTTTCTTCATCATCACCGGCATGTTTCTGCTCATCCTGTCGTATGCTCTCGCTGGTGTGCTGCTTTTCGGGACGGTCAAAAGCGGAGAAGGAATCAGCAGGTTGGTTGGGAGGGTCAAACCTGGGAATTGTATTACGGTAATGGTACGGCGGCCATTTCTACTATGCATAGTGAAGTTATTGCAAGTGACCCGATAGTGCTTCTTAATTTCATGTTTTTGCTTAGAATACCGTTTTTCTATGCTCTTCAGTTTTCTCACCACGCACAAACTAGTTGGCAAGTGACTAACAGTTCGGTAGTCTCGGCGATAGATTGGCCTTCGGGACTTGTTTCTTCCGCGTCCGATATGCTTATTTCCATTTTCATGCTTTCTACGCCATCTATTCTTTGTGTTATGTCCTGGGTATCCTGTGTGAGAACACACCTTGTGCGTAGCATTCCCGTTGTCTTCCGTGGAAACTAAGTGGGATCTTATCTTCGCCCTCTTACCGTCTTAAGATTACCTATGGCGTAGCTAGAGAGTCTTACCCTAATATAATAAGTTAATGACACATCCATATCATGCGACGTAAAAAAGAATATTACTGCTATCGAATTTCTTTTCACAATCAGGTGAAGTCACAGATTTATTTTTTAATTTCATTTTCTCACTCGACGACTTGTGACTAATCATGGAAGTTTGTGCAAGAAAAGAGAGTTATCCAACACATACTCATTGCTTATGAGTCATGCTGTGTTTTTTAGCGCATCGTCATCACACTTTTGACTTCACGTCCAACATTATACGCTGCTCATTTACCCTCTGGGCATAAGAAAACTTCTGAATACTTCTTTATAAACTTGGTTCGCTAGTCATTCACTCCCCAATGTGTTTGCGCTAGTTCAATTCCGGCTCTACATTACAAAAATTAAAAGGTCAAATTTTCCCTTCCCGAGCCTTTTTCCGTCACTTGACCCCTCAGGGGGATACAACTATTATATCCAAGAGAATTAGCGCTCCCAGGAGAATATATAAGGTCTCGAGCTAAGTTAGGTAGTTTTTCTTTTTGTTGAAATGATTTTTCTTGTTAAAGGCTTTTTTTCGATTCACTGCTGTCCTGTCTTACAACACCTACAATTTTTTTATTCAACTTTTATCTTGTTTCATGAACTTCTTTCTCATCTTACTTTTTCTATAAACATTGTGAATAGATCCCACGTTCCCTTCTTAATGGTGCCTTCTTCCTTACTTCCTCTCTTTGGAACGTCTCTGTTGTGATTAGGGAGGCTTAAAATAACATCTAATCCACCGTTGCATTTGATATTTCCATTTTCAAACTTAGGGACACGGTAGGAGCGCATTGGCGTCACCTGTCGCCTTATAATCGCGACTCGATTGGCATACCGCCTTCCCTGTACACCACAGGACCAGCACGAGCGCAAGAATGCTGTATGGTCCGCCTCCTAAACCAGGCAGAGCAGCACTTCAAAAACCGCTGTCGCATTAGTTCGTGGGAAGAGCGTGTGTGCATGACCTCGCCGTTCTTTACATAAAATGGATCTGTTGCATTTACGGATGATACAACAGAGATTAGGAAGTTCTTTAATTAAGTAGAGCAATAACTGAAATCAATAGCTAAAATCCGATGGGTTCCTGAACAGGAAATAATTAGTAACAAAAAATGGAACAGAAAGATAAACTGTTCCAAGAAGTTTATCTTTCTGTTCCATTTCGTGTTTCTGATTACTGCCTGTTCAGGAACCCATCGGATTTTAGCTATTGATTTCAGTTATTGCTCTACTTAATTAAAGAACTTCCTAATCTCTGTTGTATCATCCGTAAATGCAACAGATCCATTTTATGTAGAGAACGGCGAGGTCATGCACACACGCTCTTCTTGCGAACTAATGCGACTGCGGTTTTTGAAGTGCTGCTCTGCCTGGTTTAGGAGGCGGACCATGCAGCATTATTGCGCTCGTGCTGGTCCTGTGGTGTACAGGGAAGGCGGTATGCCAATCGAGTCGCGATAATAAGGCGACAGGTGACGCCAGTGCGCTCCTACCGTGTCCCTAAGTTTGCGTGATGACTGTGAGCTTCCCTTCTCGTGCTCTCTTAGCGACTGTGGTCAACTGTGAGAAGCTCAATTGTTATCATCTATTCAATTCTCGATCATTTTACCCCGAAAAAAACTAAAACTTGTCCATAATAATTCATTTTACCAAATCTCGTGCTTATACTATCATCAACAACGTTTTTAACTAACATTCAATCAGTGGTAGCACGTGAAAATAGAAAAGGAAAAACAAAGAAAACCAAATTTAAAATTTGTCGTCGAGGTCACTGGTATGTGAGGTTGGGCACCTGATTATGTGATGCATAAAAGACGAGTGCCCTGTGACAATATCATTTTTTGCCTACTCTAATAATGAAATCATGAGAAATAACTCTTGCAAGCATGCACTTTTCGAAGAATGTTATTAAAGTAGGCGATGTCTAACTGCAGCAACATCACATTTTGATCCTTGCCGAGAATTTGCGCCCCGCGATGAAGATGTGAGGTCTCGAGCTAGAGGTCAGGTAGACCTTTTTGTTGAAAGGATTTTTTTGCTTTGGTTTCGGGCTATATTTTTCTCGCCTCAGTATTGTCTTTTTTTTCGCTTTACTGCTGTTATTTTTTCAGCATATAACTTCTCAAATTTTTAAATTATTTTATGAACTTTCTATCTTGTTTCCACGCGCAGTGTGTGAGAACACCTTCTGCGTAGATTCCCCCTTTCCCTTCAATTCCATACTAAATGGGGCCTTTATTCTTCCTCTCTTGGAAAAACATTTGTTGTGGTTAGGGAGGCTAAAAATAACTTCTAATCTAATCCTTAATCCGTGCCTACACCATTACTCAAATCTCGTCCTGTTATCAACTATTTATCACTTCATCAAGTAAACATCGCCCTTTTGGGTGTGAAAAATGTTAGACTACCAACGACATGGCTAATTTTACATTCTCTGCGTTTTTAAGAAACCAGTTCAAGGGTCATTATATCACATTTTGTTTATGTTTGCTTCAATAACGCTCTTCTTTATGCGATTTGTGTGAGCGTGGAGAATATGCTAGCCGAAAAAAGGAATTCTATTTTCCATTCCAGCAATATAATTAATTTTACTATACCCTCAACTATTGCCACTGTTTTTCCAAATTTAATGTAGCCGGTAGGATACTAGATGAGATGTGCAATTGTGCATATACTTCTGTATCGAACTTTTTGAACACCTGCTTGTGTATTACCCTAAGGGGCAAAAAAGTGTTAGGTCCCGAAATTTATTAGTTAGCGAATTGGCCGCCATCAGCTGAAATTTCAGCTTTCATTCTACCTGGCATTGATTCTGGAAGATTTTAGAGTCCCCTGCTGTTGTATTTTTAGCCACAATTGAAGGATCCTCCAAAGCTGTCAATGTAGGACGAAGGGGGCGATGAGTCACGAAGGTTCCTCTCAAGCTCATCCTGTAAATTTTTTATAGGGTTCAAATCAGGAAATTGTGGGGCCAGTCTTTGTGCTCAAATGTTCCCTCAATCGGAAAAAACAAACTTTAATATTTCTAGCCCTGTAAATGCGAGCATTGTCGTCCTGAAAGATCCCGTTGCCCTCAAGAAAATAAAACTCATTCAATAAAAGGATGAACTTGATCATAAAATACAGGGTGTCTCAAAAAAATGTGCTCATACTTCGAATGGCGAGAAAAACATTTATGAACTTAGATTAAAAATGGAATTGGCTTCAAATACAGAAGAAAAATGTAATTGAAGAAATAGTGATGTACCGATGTATCGGTATCGGTAGTATCGGTCATTTTTACTGGTATCGGTATCGGCAAAATTCGGCCGATACTTTCCAATAATACGTATTTTATCATGAAAATGAAGGTCATAAATCGTGAAAGTGAAAGTATCTAACCTAATACTACCCGCTGTGTGTTTATTTATATATTTTTTTGGTGTCCGCTTCTTAAGAAACATAGGATGTCTGAGTGTGCGGTATCATGGATACCGAACATCTCAGTGTAACACTGAAAGATGGCCCTTACATGCATTGATATGTTTGATATATCAGGATAGCTTCGGTTAGGATAGGTTAGTACAGGAAAGGTTGAGTAATGTTGACGGAATTTTTTCATGGGACCACCCAGCTTAACGATGACATTGTCCATAGAATTTCCAATGGTCCTACTACTCCCTAAAAATACCCTTGGTTCATTTGTTTGGAGTCCGCTTTTTCCATTTCTCTGTCACGCTCATAAATGTAGCCATAATGACCGTATCTGTGATACGAGTTTCACCAGTGCGGAAGTACAATAATATTTTTTAGCACGGGCACTGTTTTGATAAATATATTTGTTAGTCATCCACGTCTGGAAAATTTGTTCAAGAAAGGTATTGAATCCCGTCATTTTTGGCGGACCGTGCACACTAGTAATCAAATAAAGAGCCTATTCATACCTACTAAATTAGTTAGCTAACTGTTGAATTACAGCGTTTAATCAGGCCCGCTAACTGAATTTACTTCTTTTACTTCCCGATGAGTCACGTACTGTCAGTGAGTGAAAGCTATGTAGCATGAATAGTTAAACACAGTAAAACACAGTAGCGACATAAAATTATTATACTTTTACAACTAAAACCAATATAGTTTGACCCAATTTTCATTTCTCAACGTATGTGACAGGCTAACAAAAATCAAACCAAATAAATGAAGTTGAAGGCGCATTTCAAAGTTTTTGTAAATTTAATATAGATGTAGCTGATATTTCTATTTTTATTTAGCATGTAAATCGCCGTACATTACGAATCTTACCTTTTTCTTCTAATTTAGGATGTTTGAAAAATTCACGAACAATTTTATAGTTGGTTGCGTATTTGCGGATCTTTTCGGTTTTGGGGCCTATCGAATTTTAATGTTTTCTTCTCGCCAAATCATGTATTTTGGTGTGAAAAACACGAAAATGATAACCATTTTGTTGAGAAATTATTCATTAAGTGTTACCTAACCTAACCAAGGGTATAATTTCAAACACCTCACTGTTAATCATAGTGAAAACTTCGTGGACCCTGCAACAGGTGCACACACTCAAATGATTGAGAGTGTATAAGCTTAGTCTAAAAGGGAAAAAAAAACGTCCGGGAGGCACTCACCGACAAATGATGGACTCATATCTATAGACCGACCGGGGCCCCGGCCCCGGCCCCGGCCAACCCCGGCCATTTTGGCTGACCCCGGCCCCGGCCCCGGCAAGCCCCGAAAATTTTTGCAAACCCCGGCCCCGGCAAAATAGTGCCCTAAACCGGGGTTTTGGCCGGGGTTTTTAGTTTTTTACTACACCTTTTTCACTTCAAATTAATCCCAGTCGAGGTCAATTTAATCCAAGATAAGTTCAATTTAATCCGAGTCATGTTCAAATTAATGCAACTTAAATTCAAATTAAACGTGCTGAGTATCCAGCATCAGGAGGCAGAGTGTGATGCATATCTTTGAACGGAGTAACATCTAGAAATCAATTATAAAAACTTCGTATTAACTATACATTAAAGTTGTTTTTTAATTCTACATTAATGACAGTGTGCATCCAATCAAATATTTATGTTCAAAGACAATTTTGTGTAACACATGCTTATACACATAGTAGTATCGAGGATTTAATTACTCACATAGAGATTTATATGCGTGAAATTTCGTTTTATCACTTATATAAAGTCATATATGCTGGCAACTACGAAAGATTACCATTGGATGATATGTAGATTTGACCTTTGAAAGAAATATAACAACCAAGTCTGTTTTTGCTTGTTCAAACGATTTTTGTAAAACAAGTTTCAATTTTTTTATCGATCGAGATGATATATTTGCCTAGGCCTATTCATTTGAAGGAATGACACAATTTTTATTGCTATTGCAGGATTGTATCTGTGTAGTAATGTACTCATATAAATTGTAATCAAACAGTATCGTACATAAGTACTCAATGAATTGCATTTGCTCATTTCTTTTAAAGGTAAATCTATACATCGTCCAATGGCAATCATTTGTAATTGCATGCATATATGATTTCATAAATGTGATAAAGTGGAATTTCAGGCATGTAAATCTTCAAATGAGTGTGAATAAATCCTCGATATTATGTGTATCTGTAACATAAAAGTACCTTTGAACATGATTATTTGAATAAATGCATACTGCCATTAATTTAGAATTATAAAACAACTTTAATGTGTAGTATAATACGAAGTTTTTATAATTGACTTCTAACTGTTACTCCGCTCAAAGATCTGAATCACACTCTGCCTCCTGATGCTGGATACTTTGCAAATTTTACGACAGCTTGTTTTAATACTGCAGAAATTTTATGTATTCCTTGCTGAAAGGAAAAACGTTTTTCTTGCTCATCACATCCAACAGATACATTTTTAATACAAAAACGCTCAAATTAACGAGAGATTTATTTCGATTCTTAACTCAACTTGGAGCTGGATTAATTTGAACTTGATTTGGATTAGTTTAAACTTGACTTGGATTAATTTGAACTTGACTTGGACTAATTTGAACTTGACTTGGATTGATATGAATTTGATTTGGATTAATTTGAACTTGACCTGGATTAAATTGAAGTTCATTTTGATTAATTTGAACTTGACTTTGATTAATTTGAACTTGATTTGGACTAATAGTTTGAAGTGAATAAAGCGTAGTGTGCCCGGCTACCCGCACGTGAAAAATTCATGTGTGTTTTAAATAGATTTAAAATGATTTCTCAAGAGATTTGCGATTTCATTGCAATCCTGAAGAACATGCAGTCACTGAAAAGAAAAAGCAGTATCTATGCTACCATCCAGTGTAATTATAATCCAGTGCGTAGTTATTGACATGAAAGAATCTCGACTCTGAGGGGTCCTAATATCAGCAGTTATTGAGAAGACGCTATTTTTGTTAACTTTCTTTTATATTTCCTCTGAAATAGCAAACTGAATTTGGATACTGAGGTCCGGAATTAGTCTTGTTGTAATTACCTTCTCTGATGGAACGTGAAACTTCTTATTCAAAAACCTTACAAAATTAATAAAGTTTCCAATTCCATGGGGTCGTAAGGATTGAGTGAGTCACAAAGCCAGTAAATTAACAATTTCTCTATGTATTTGGTCAGTATTATTTAGCTCTCAGTTTTTAGACTGAGTAAATGTTTCTTTTGAAGTCAGCTGTTTGCCAGTAGAAGAAGACGACTTGCTACAATCGGCAGTTTTGTCACTGCTGCAGCCTAAACTGTCTTTGTTTGTTTTCAATACATAGACATTTGGTTTTCTTCTTGTTCGTTTTGTTCTATTTTTCAATTCTTTTTCTTTGTTTGGTTTTTCTTCAGCTTCCAGGAATTGATCATTTTGTGTCGATTTTAGATGGCCCCATAAATATTTAGTTGAGAAAGTTTTCTAAGATGCACCAGCCGCTCCTCGCCGTATATTTGCTTCTGGTGCGCACAAATGGTGCACACTTCAATTTCTACACTCTTCACCGATATGTAAAAGTAATTCCATACTGCTGACGCACTACTTTTAGTCATTATACCGGGTGTCCCACAAAAATGTCACTGAGTTTTAATTGATTATATTTGCGATTTAAATTTACATATTTTAATTTTTATTTCTTCACAATGTAGAAAATTTTATTTTATTTTCGAATAATTTATGTTTTTGAAAATTTTTTAATAACCACTTTACATTGATCGATTAACTGAAACGGGTAGAAAAACTAATTTTTCGAAGGAAAACATTTCAAAACAATATTGATATTCTTCCTTATTTTGCACTTTCCAAAAAACCAAACAAACAAAAACTTAAAAGAGTAACAAATCAATACATTAAATAAAATTTGAATAAAAAAGTGATTTAGTATCCTTCGACATACCCACCATTTCTCTCAAGGCAAGCATTACTTCTAGCCACTATCAAACGAAGAGTTCTGCGGATCATTTCACCGTTTTTTTTTTAGTTCTTGAAACACTAACTCGTTGTCGAAGAATTATTAATGATGGAGGTGATGTTTTGAAAACGCGTTCCTTCACAGTAGGTGATGAGAAATGAAGAAGAACATTCTTTAAATGGCAAACGTTTCGGAATCTCTGATTCCATCATCAGTGATGTAAAACAAGGAATAAAATACCTACTGTGAAATACCTAGTGTGAATGTATCGTTCACAGGAAGAGGCCCTAAAATTCTTTGACTACATAAATGGATATCAAGCCAAGATAAATTTCCCAATAAAAACTGAGCAGAATAATAAATTGCCATTTTTAGACTTTCTCGTAAAGAAAACTAATTCAACGTTCACCACCTCTGTTTATAGAAAACCTACATTCACGAGATTATGTACCAATTTCTTCAGTTGCATTTACATGGGTTATATTTAAACAAATGTCACTACATTATTGCATAGAGCATACCGTATTTCAAATTCAAATAAAATATTTCATGACGAAGTGAAATATATCACAAAGTTACTAGTACAAAATAAATACCCTGTATCTTTAATTAACAATCTGATTAAAAAATTTTTAGACAAAAAACTTTCCCTTCCGTGTACAATTCTGACTGCACCAAAGCAAAAAATTGTCGACGAGCTCTCTTTTTCGGGCTATCTTTCAAGGAGATGAGAAAGGATCTTTTATCTCTGATACGCTCTCATTTTCCTTTCATTGACGTGTTACCATTACATATATAGACATTGTTTTAAAATAAGTTCATTTTTCAATAGGAAAAAGCGTTTGGAAGAGTGCCTGAGAAATGGTTGTGTCTACTTGTATAAATGTGATTGCTGCCTGCAGTCTTATGTTGGAAGTACCACACTCCAGCAATTGATTCATCACAGCCAACACTCTGGTATATCTCATGGAATCGGCCGTCCATACTCATCTCCCTTCCAGTCAGCCATCAGAGATCATTGCCATAGTTCAAACCACCCTTTCAAAAGTTCCAATTTCTCCATACTTTGGAGAACTGCAGAGGAATTTGATTTTAGAATTTTGGAATCATTGTTCATTTTTACCCATAGACCTCAGCTAAATAATGATCAAAGTGCGATGATATTAAATATTGCCCCAACTGTGTAAATAAGAGTGTGTTGGAATGTGTGTGTGTTTATATGCAGTAATGTTACCTTGTGTGGATGTTATTGTGTGTTGGTTTGATTGCTAGAATTTAGATGTATGTGTACGTATGGCTTCGAAAGTGTAAGAGAAATTGTGTTTTTATTTTTAATGGTTAGGCATAGCTATTTTTCAACGTAGGTATAGCGATATTAATTTCTTCTAGCTTTTTCGCAATTACTTCATTATCGTTTTTTATTCCTTGTTTTACAGCACTGATGATGGAATCAGAGATTCCGTAACGTTTGCCATTAAAAGACTGTTCCCTTTTATATTGGTCCTTCTTTTAATTTTACGTATTAGGTTTCCCAAAAAATCGCCCTTTTAATTCTATTAAATTATTCGAAAAGGAAACGAGATTTACCACATTGTGAAAAAAGACAATTCAAATATGTTAATTTAAAGTGGAGATAGAATCAATTTAAAAGTCGGAGACATTTTTGTGGAACACCTTATACATTCAATTACTATAATTGTTTCTATATTAATTAATTCAACAAGCACTGCAGCTGAAAGTCTACAAACTTTAATGACTTGACATAAATACACACCCAACCGCAACCGTAATTCAACATGCATTGAGCCACAAACCGGCGTTATGCATTACGTCATCGTGATACCTCCTGACACGGTCTGAACCCCGGCCCCAGCCCCGGCCCCGGCCCCTGCCGTGGTAAATTTGGTAACCCCAGCCCCGGCCCGGCCCCGGCCATGACAAATTTGTTGACCCCGGCCCCGGCCAAATTTTCAACCCCGGTCGGTCTATACTCATATCTGTGTGAATTTGCGTGGTGAATACGTACCGAGAAACTGCAGTATTTTCATAAAATATTATTAATGGATATCAGCAAATTTCAGGCTTAATAAAATAAATTCTCCACAAAATGGTTATCATTTTTGTGTTTTTCACACCAAAATATTTCTTTATGCTCTGGCGAAAAGAAAATATTACAATTTGATAGGCCCCCATACCGAAAAGAGCCGTGTTTTCTTCTGCACACTGTGTGTGTTAGTACATACGTGTGCTACTTGCGTTCACGCTGCTATTTCTGAAACTAAATGCTACATTATATTACTAGTTTACGCCTGTAAATGGAGAAAAATATTATAATTAATTTAGTCGGATAATAACCTCAGTTGGCAAATAGAGATTGCTAAACACTGAATACTTGTTAGTTCATGCATGCTGATAACTGTATCATGCAAAATAAAGCGGAAAGATGACGCAATCGAAAAACTTTGTGCGGGAAACGAATCAAACGATATAGTTAACTTAGCAAGAGCAGTTTTATCTTTCCTAATCAAAAACTTTTTTGTCAATATTGTTACATTATTAGATATATTGGTAAATAATTTTATTAAAACACCCATGTAGGGCTTATAATGATTTTATTTTAATATAATTGTAAAAGTATCAGTCAAAGTATCGGTATTTCCAAGTATCAAGTATCGGTATCGGCCAAAAAATGGGTATCGGTATCGGCCAAAAATATGGTATCGGTACATCACTATGAAGAATCATGTTCGCAAATGTTCAAATTGATGGCCATATTTGTGTTCATGCTTCTAATTTGTCTCTGATACAAGTAATGTTCCGGGGGCGGTTTTGCAAATTCAGTTCTGAACCTGCAATTCAAAAAAGTCAGCATATTAGCGACAGGGGTACATTTTTTTTGAGATACCCTGTTTTTCCAAAATAGTCTTGGGAGTTCATTTCGTTTTTGTTAAGAGTGGCAGACCTATGTCCGTCCCAGTAAAGACAGCTCCAAAGCATTACGCTGTCTCCAAATACCCGTTTAGTTGGGACGATGCAAGATAAGTTCATAGCTTCATGTGGCTGTGGCCATGCCTTGACACGCCCATCATTCTGAAAGTGGATAAATCTAGATTCATCGGACCAGACCACATTACTAGCTTCTAGTCTTCAACATTCCACTCTCGGCCTTCTGGAACAAATAACAACGCTTTTTCCGATTCACTCTTGACACTATTGACTTTCTCGGAATTTATTTTTTGTAAATTCATTTACTTAAACTCGCGGCACATCCTTTAAGAAATAGTTTTTTGGACCTTCTTAAAACTCACTGATTTCTTTATGCGTAGATGAACGTCGATATTTCTTCGCCAATCTCTCCCAAGAGAAGCGCGTCTGCTTCTGCCAACCTGAATGTTAGGCATTCACCAATTTTTGCGATATAAACCGGATTCTCTATCTTATTTCAAGCAAATTATTGTTATCGGTATCGTTCCAATATTTATGCAGGTTACTGTTCAAATCTCCCGAGTTGATTTTCCACTTAGATAAAACCCAATGATGCGTCCTTCATCAAATGCAGACAGATCCTTTCCACGGGTCATTTCTCTGATGTAAATGAAAATTTGGAATTCAATATCCACTCAAAACAGGTCTTGCCTACTTAGTCAAGACTCCTAGAATGTTGTCATAAACTTGGGAGTATTTTACCAATGTAATAATGATTCGGAAACAAAATGATGTGTAATATATTTAGTAGGTAAAAATACAGCACGCGGCTTTTTTGGCCACTCAGTGTTTGTAGAATTAGTTTACCTGCTAAATTTGTGTGACATTACAGTTCGGTAACCGGTATTAAATGGTGTTCTACTCTCTGAGCTTTGAGAAGTAAGTGCTTCATAAGTTTTAGCTAGGCTATGTGTTTCAAGTTTCATTGTAATTTTTCATATTTCGCATGTTCCAAAACTGCCTAATGCAATGTCACTGACTCCGTGCAGACGTTCGAACTTCAGTACGGCGCTGCGGGGCATCACGCTGCTCTTCAGGATCGTGACGGGCGAGGACTGGAATAAGATCATGCACGACTGCATGATCGTGCCGCCCTACTGCACTGCCGGCGACAACTACTGGCAGACGGACTGTGGCAACTTCACGTGCTCCCTCGTATTCTTCTGCTCCTTCTATGTCATCATCACCTACATAGTGCTCAATTTGCTTGTCGGTGCGTGGGTACTGGCTTTGGGGCTCCTTGCAATAGCTTTATTTGCGTATTATTGTGGGGTGTCTTCATACTTTCTCGTGATTGCGAAGGACTGCAGGGATGTCTTGTCTGTTTGAATTAATAGGTGTGACATATTCAGCATTGAAGAAGCCTGCACTTGTACTATTTAGTTTCTAAAGCACTCTGGAAAGTGTGCACTTGGCATACTTTGAAAATTTTTGAACGTGTTGTGAGGTCTCGGAAAGAAATCCAGAAAATTTTCTCATTGCCCTAACGGCTTACTACTCAGTAGAAATTTCCTACATCGTTTCCACAACTTTTTATTCGCGTCTTTAGCTATCATCATGGAAAACTTCTCGCTGTTCTATTCGAACGAAGAGGACGCGTTGCTGTCATACAACGACCTGCGCAACTTCCAGAACACCTGGAACATCGTGGACGACAATCAGCGCGGCATCATTCCTGTTGTGAAGGTTGGCTATTGTTTCTATGGCTATTAGCACTCCTAGGGGGAAAATGTGTGAGGACCCGAGCTGAGACTTTGATATGCCTTCGTTTTGTTGAAATAAAATGTTTTTTGTTCTGTTAGGCTAAGGACCACTTTTTTTCGGTTCACTGCTGCCCTGTTTTTCAGCAGCTACTACTTTCTCCTTCAACTTTAGTCTTGTTTCACGAACTTCTTTTTCAACTTACTGTTTCTATTCCCCTTCTGCATAGATTTCGCAATCCCTTATCTCCATACTAAATGGTACCTTCCTCCTTTCTCTCTTCGAAACGCTTTTTTTTGTAGCGGCTGGGGAGGCTTAAGCTAACATCTAAACTAATCTATGAAGGTTTGGCAAGTTCTGCTAATTTATCATGCTTCCATCCTCCCTCGCATTATAATGGGACGAAAATGCTTTATTCTGTAGGTGATGGAGGTTGTAGACCGCCTTAACCCTTTGAGTACGACAATTCTAATGGTGTAGGGAAAAGTTTCCAGGGAAAAAACGGTGAATTGTCAGTGAAATTGTCCTAGTGTGGGTGCTTTTAGCTTATGTAAATGCCTAATTTTTTATTTATTTTAATTAAAAAAATTTGGAATCTTTGAAGCTCTATGGTTGGCGACAGAAATTTTCGACGTTGATAATAAAGTTTTGAATTTACGAAGCAATGATTCAAAAATTTTTTTCGAATTTATCGAAAATAAACCAAGTTCAGAAAAAATCTTGTTCAAGTTAAATAGTAAGGTTATTGAATATGTTGCACGGACCCTGTAGCGTGAACTTAGAGGTAACCAATCGTAATTTACGCGTGCAGGCTTCTGGAATGTCTAAATACTAGTTTCATGAATGCTTGTAATTTCCCTAATTTTGTTATTTACTCCAAAATATTCCCTCACTATTTGAATTACTTTAAAATTGAGTTAGATTCCCTAAACTGGAAGAACTAGCCATCTTGGCACCGAAGTAGCCGTCAGTACCCAAAGGCTTAACTGACACTACCATGTGACCTTAGGTGCGATATAGTTTGAATAACTGAAGCGCTAACAAATCTATGTTACTACTGCTTAACTGACGCTTCTTACAAACTCTGCTCCACGATTGTACCCATTTGCACTGAAACATTATTCCTATCTTGTTGTCGTTTTTATTCATTGGTTGGCTAGGAATAATTTTAATCATGACTGTAGTGGGACTCTGAGCCACTTCAATTCAGATACTGGAATAATCTGAAGTTACTGAGAGTAGATGTTTCGCAATAGGTGTGGTAATGTGTACTGTGGCGAGATGGTTAATGCTCATTCCTTCAAGTCAGATTGGCTATCGACTTTTTTCGAACTGTTCGGTTTTGATGCTGTCATATTAATGTAATATTGTCAGTAATGATGTTCGCGTTACAGGGCAGGATGGTAATTAATTACTAATCTACCTTCTGTACTTGATGCCTCTGCGTCTCAACGAGTGAAATGTTACCTTAGTTTTTTCAAGGCGACGTCACACGATGACCAACCCTTAGTGCTTCGTTACCAAATTGATCGGGGAGTGTGACGGAATTATGAATAGAACTGTCACACGCTTCAGGATTTTGTAGCGGTCCGTTAACCGTTTGGATTATTTACTTTCATAGGTACAAAAATTATTCATAAAGTACATTACAATTAAAGTATATGAATTATTCATTTTTCTACTGCATTGTCAGACCAGTTTAATCACAACCATCAATCCCACATTGATGATGCCATTTCCCAAACTCTTCCATGTAACCAAAATCGACTGGGCTAATTTTCAGCGACCCCAGACGAGAGCAGTGAAAAAATACGTTCAAATGAAGATGCTCCATTAATAATACAAATTAAGCACTTTATACCTGTTTGCCGCGTCAGGAAAAAAAATAATTATACCAAAATACAAGTAAACAAGTACACGCCAACCAAGTTCTCCGCTATATTGGTAACCAAATAGTGACGATACGTATACCATAAATGCACCGTAGCTCATGGCTGAAATCTGACGGTTTCGTAGTGCTAGGCAGACCGAATGGTACAGCTATGTAGACGATTGTGACGAAATGTTACCATTTGGTCTCCGTGTGACCGCGGCCTTATAAGTGACGATTTCTTTGGAGTGTATCATTGACACTATTTCTTATCTGTTATAGTCGATTAATTTTTTGAAGTTCTTATGTAGGATTGATTCCATCAACTAAAACTTCTACTCGAGTGCCATAGTGTATCCAAGCCTTTTTGTATTGAGGAAATTAGCGAATATGGCAAATAATGAGGAAATTTAATAGTAGTCTTTTAAAATTTTCGATTTCTATACTTGCTGCAAAACTCGAAACATTTCCAATATTTGTTTTATTTTAATGCCTATTTTACGGTTGTGTCCGTTCAGTAGAATTGAAGTTGCTCTGCATTTTCACAAGCAGCGTTGGTAATGTTTTTTTTTAAATCAGCTTGCGTTAACTATTCTTGGCCACCTGACGAGCGTTGGATGCGAGGGAGTTTTACTCACTCGCTCCTCAGTGATAATTTTTTAGTAGAAAATGACTACAGGAACGCCATGAGTGGCCCTCTGTCTGGTTGCTACTCATGTTCCATACCGCATGTGGCACCGATCCTCATAGAAGTGTGCTAATGTTTTCCACACTTGGCTTTCTAAAGGATATGGCATTTTGCATATCACAGGCTGCTTGTAGTTGACTCAGCATTCGATATTTGCTCAAGGTTAAATTAAGTTGGAACTTTGATCGGTCTTTTGATGAATTCTCGATTATCAATTCTTCGTGGCTTCCTAGGTATTATGGCCGATCCTTATGTAACGCAGCGGTATTTATTCCTCAACTTTTTTCTCCCCTGGACGTTCGCGCTTAAGGCTATTGTCCTCCAACATATCTTATGAGTAATGTTCATGCGTCCAGATGTATGATACACATGTGTTAAGGCTGATATTCCCATATAAATGTCTGTTTTACAAATCTTTCTATACCTTGTGAACAAATTACTGACACCACCCGCCCACTCACCTACTTTCCGTCGCAGTACAAGAGTGTTTGCGTGTGCAGGCGAAGTTCATCTTGCGGCTGTTGAAAGGCCGGCTGGAGGTGGAGCCCACGAAGGACAGGCTGCTATTCAAGCACATGTGCTACGAGCTCGAACGCCTCCACAACGGGGACGAGGTCACTTTTCATGACGTGCTCAAGTGAGGATCACATGTGGTCACGTGTTACCGTGCTTAAATACTTCTACTTCTCTTTTTCTGTTCTGCTTTGGTGAGTCACGGTTGTAAACAGAATAACCATCAAGTAAGTAAGCGCCTTTTCATCTTCATGATTAGACTTATTTTTTCTCTCTACAATACATTGGCTGCATCGTTCTGCGTGAGATTCCCTCCCCATGTCCTTACCTTGTCGTGGTGGGAGGGCTTGCGTGCTGCCATGAAGGTTGAGGCTATACTGCCGGGGCCCCGGTTCTGGTAGGTTCAACCATGGTAGGCTGGCTCAACTGGAGCAGCCTGACAAAAGGGGGACCATGGGTGAGGTTTCCCATGTAAATATAAACCGGGCCCCGGCAGTTACGGGTTATAAAGTCTCTGTTATCTCGGGCGTACTTGGAGACTGCCACGGGCCGGGGTCGACGGTGGGAGGAGGTATTTACTTCCTAGTGGTCAGCGTGTGCCCGCCTTAAGTGCAGAGATGCATCAGAATGCTGCTGATCGCCCGAGGGGTTCTTTTCCGGCTTGAGCGGGCCTGGATAGGTGAGGGGCAACCCTCACTGAAAGAGAATCCTAAACCACCGCTTGCTTCCACCAATGAACCCTCTTCTCGACTTTCTGGTGACGACCTGGCCCCTCCTCTGCTTCCATCAGAGGAGCCTCCCATGGATATTTCCACTGATCATTCCGCCGTTCTACCTGCGAGACAAGCACCATCACAGCTTATGGCTGAGAGTGGAGCTGGGTCCGGTGTGAACCAAACAGAACCCAAACAAGTACTACAATCTATGGCCTCAGAAGATGCGCCCACGCTGTCACGCCTGATGATGGTGGGGACAGTCATCGGGCTCATGAAGACAACAGAAATCGAAACCTAACTCAGATTCAGACGCTTGAACCTTTCCAGCCTGCCTCATCTAGAGGGCGATGGAGGAGAAATAGGAGGGTCCGAACCGGTAGTGACGCCCCTACATACCCTCCCCTTCAACAGTGGCAGGAGACTGACTACAAAAAGTTCTTCTGCATATCATCTCCATCTAATACAAATCTGGCCACTATCAACGTCATCCGAGCAAACGATGAGATTTTGCGAACTATTGGGGGCCGGCCCAAGAATATTAATGAGACTCGTTCCGGAGGTGTGATTGTAGAGGTGGCGAATCGAATGCAGAGCCAGGCTATTGTTAATTTGAGGACCCTGGACATGAACGAAGTGGTTGTGGAGCCTCACAAAACCCTCAATCAAACTAAGGGAACTATTCACTACAGGAATGCTCCAAACTTCACTCCCGATCAAATACTCGAAGGCTTGAAGCGGCACAAGGTAACGGATGTGTATCAGACGAAGAAAAGAATTAACGGAGTTCTGATGAATCAACCTGTCTATATTTTGACTTTTGATGCCTGTCAGCTCCCAACTGAAGTCTCCATTGGGTGGACCAAGTGCTCCGTACGGGATTACGTGCCCAGACCCAGAAGATGCTACAAATGCCAACGTTTTGGACATGGCGCTGGGTCGTGCAGGGCGGCCGTGGGTGTTTGCTACCAGTGTGCTGGAGAAGTGCATGAGCTGCCCTGTTCTCTCCCAGCCAGATGCTCGAACTGTGGAGGTCCCCACCCAGCCTCATCGTTCAATTGCCCAACCTATAAGCAGGAACAAGAAGTTGTGGCTCTACAATGCAAGGAAAAACTATCATTTGGAGATGCTAGAAGGCGCGTGGCAGCCCGATATGTCCGTGAGGGGGTCACGTTTGCAGATATTGCCAGGCCCATGGGCAGCAGTAGCGCTGGTCGAGGTGACCCGTCAGGTCCTGTTGAGGCTGCGCCCCCAAGAGGAATGGTTGTGCAACAGACCATGAGGGAGCTTGATAAAGGCCATAGACGACAGGTGAACACAGACGACGAGGGTCATGCCGAGGGTGAGGTGCTGGTGACGTCCCGAGGCCGTACCGAAACCGGCTCTCCACCTAGGGCAGTTCCTGTAGTGGAAGGCCCAGTTCTGAATAAGGATGTTCCTCCCGACAGTGCCACCGCGACGCTTCCGGAGGGTGGGACTGGCCAGATTCCGTCTGGCCAAGGTAAACCACCGAACGTTACTGCAGGTCCTAGCGCAACTGCCTCAGCCAAATCTACCACTGCTAAATTACCACCACCAAAAATGCCACCGCCTAAGGTGCCAGAAAAACTTCAAGCCATGGGAATTCCACGCAAGCGCCTCCAGAGTGGAGCGTCGCCTACCAGCACACCTCACTCAAAAGTAGCTCGCGACCAGTCGGGCGAACACAGTACATCCCAGAGAAAATATTCATTTGACCGTGTTAGACATGTACCCAAGGGGTTGAGTGATGAGTTGCTGAAGAAGTATCCTCCTCCTCCCGGCCTTCCCTCGAAACCACCACCTGATATTGAGGTGCGAACGTGGCGCGAGGGAAGAAGGAAACCAGACGAGGCGAGACCTATCCCAACTCTGGTCAGTCAACGTGTAGCAAGCACTGAATCTAGTGCACCACCTCAGAAGTAACAACTGTAACTTTTTTATCAGACTGGCTTTTACCATCATTCATTGGAATTGTCGCAGCTTGCGACGTAACTACAGTGATCTCAATGCTATCCTACTAGAACTTCAACCAGCTTGTGTACTCCTCCAGGAAACTATGCTCGGAGGCAGTGCTCCGCCCCGACTTAAGCACTACCAAGTAGAAACTTACTCTACAAGTAATAATCCTCTTCCTGGAACAGGACTGGCAATCTTTGTGAAGCAGAGCTTCCCATATTACAGGCTGCCCATCAATTCACGCTTGCAGGTGATGGCTGTCCGAGTGGAGACTGCGACTGCACCGTTTACAGTATGTAATCTGTACATCCCTCCTCTTCGCATAGCTACATGTGAAGAGCTTTTGGACGTGATAAGGCAACTCCCGGAACCTTTTGTGGTGGGCGGTGATTGGAATGGGAAGCATGCTGCGTGGGGTAACAACAGCATCGATCAACAGGGCAGAGAAGTGGAACGACTCCTTGCTACCACAGATTTATGTCTGTTGAATACGGGAAGTATGACTCACTTCCACGTCCAAACCGGGACTACTTCCGCAATAGATATCAGTTTGTGCTCCCCAGACTGTTACCCAGATGCTCGGTGGACTGTCATGGATGACGCACATGGAAGTGATCACTTTCCAGTGGTGGTGACTTTCCCCACCTACCTCCCTTTTAACTCGGAGCCTCACTACTTACTTAAACGAGCTGATTGGGAAGCTTTCGAGGCTCTGACAGCCTTGGAAGATGATGAGGACCAGACCACTGTTGACGAGGCGCTAGAGAGGTTTACTAGCACTATTCGAACTGCCGCATCTATTGCTATACCCCGCTCGAAGGGAGGGAAAGTGAATCATCGAGTCCCATGGTGGAGTGACGAGTGTGCCCAGGCTAACTTTGAGCGAAAGAGGGCCTTACGCCGGTACCAACGGAGCCACAACCTTGCTGATAAGATACTCTACCAAAGAGCCAGAGCAAGAGCACAGTTTGTGAAGGATACGGCCAGGAAACAATCATGGCAAAGGTACGTATCCACGTTAAACGCTGACACGCCAACTCCAAAAATATGGCAGAGAATTCAGAAGATGAGAGGACGAAGCGGACATGCCCTACCTTGCCTCACGGACAACGGAGAGATCACCATGAACCAGGATCGCGTTGCCTCCTTGCTGGCGGAGCATTTTGCCGACGTCAGTAGCGGAAGGCACTATACACCCGGCTTCCAGATCATCAAACAGCGCCACGAACAATCTCACCTTAATTTTGCATCGGATGAACAATATCCATACAATTCACCCATAACGTACCTTGAACTGTATCATGCACTCCGACAATGTAAGAATACATCCCCTGGACCAGATGGCATCCACTACAAGATGCTAAAGAAAATGCACTCATCAGCAATCACCTACCTTCTTCATTTGTATAATAAAATTTGGACAACCCATGTATATCCTACAGAATGGCAATCAGCCACAGTACTTGCCTTCTTGAAACCCAATAAACCATCCACTGAAGCATCTAGTTACCGCCCCATAGCCCTAACAAGCTGTGTGGGAAAGGTACTGGAGAAGATAATCAACATTAGATTGATGCGCTTTTTGGAGGCCGGAGATCATCTCTCTCCAGTTCAGTTTGGGTTCAGATCTCTTCGTGGAACCACGGATGCCCTCCTCAGACTGCAGAACCATATTGTTAAAGAGCGTGCCCAAGGAAGACACACTGTGTGCGTCTTCTTCGATTTGCGGAAGGCTTATGACACTGCCTGGCGATATGGGATATTGGAGCAACTGCATAAGATTGGTGTACGAGGTCACATGGCAATGTATGTACGCGAGTTTATAAGAGAACGTCGGTTTAGGGTTAGAGTGGGCACACGGTTTTCTGCCCTGATGACTCAGAACGAAGGAGTACCTCAGGGCAGCGTTATAAGCTGCACGCTCTTCCTACTTGCAATGGACGCCATCACGAAGGACCTACCAAGGCATTGTGACCGAGGCATTTTTTATGTTGACCACCTTACTGAAAGCGCCAAGCTAAGAAGTAGACTGGCTGCAGCGACAGCAAAGTTTGGGCTGAGAGTCGGTCAGTCAGGAGTCTTAGAGAGAGCGAGGCAGGGTGCAGACCTGTTTTCTTGTGTGCTGCGCAGGCTAATGCGTGGATTGTTGCCCCTATATGCTCTACTCGTACGCCGTGTTTTTCTGAGCAACACGTGCAGTTGTCAGGTTTTGACAGTGTTGTCAGCACCTGCGCCTGCGGGCTGCCTCGTTAGCTGTACTTGTGCTGTAAGCTCGTGTGTTTACGCTACCTGAGTCGAGGACTTTCCTAGTCTCAAGTCGTCTAACTTTACAGTGCGTTTTTGCCAGTTTCAACTTGTAAACAATCTTTTAAAACTGTTTGTCAATAAACATGAACTTTTAATCGCATTGAAAATGTTACCCAATAAAGTGCAATTCCTTCGGTTAATTTAACCACGTTTTTTAATAAACTATCATAAACTACCGGAACTGTCTCAATATACAGTAGGCCTCACTTCAACTGCATGGAAAAGCGGTAATTTCCATGGAAAAGGAAAAGAATAAAGACTTGGAAATAATTTATTGAACATCGCAGTCCATTGTGTATCGCCTGTCGGCAAATTTATAGTGGTCAGGAATCCTGAAGTCGTAGTTTATCGGCCACAAACTTGGTGTCAGAAGTATGGGATTGTCGAGCTAATTGGACTGTGATTCGTTGTTCCTGTGTTTCTCCTAAGTGCAGTGCAGTGATCTGTGGCAGAAAATTTAGTGTTCGTAAATCGCGTTTTAACTTCAGTGAATTATTAATTTGTTACTTAAAGTGAACATTTTTTAACTGAACTGTAAGAATTCAAGATGCCTAGTTCAGGAGCTGCTGGTTCTTCAGCGTCAGACCGCAGTGGAAGTGGCGGTGAGCGTAATTCATCGGATATGGGATTTGTGATGGGTCGTTTAGCGGATGCTATTTCTAATATGAATAGGCGTGTTCAGCCGCCTCCTCCACCTTTCGATCCTTCTTCTCAATCGTGTGACATCAGGGAATTTTTCAGGATTTTCGAGGTGTATGCATTGCATACGTACGGTCCTGAGGAGACTAACAGTGATGCGTGGCTCATTTCCTTGCGTGCGTTGCTTATGGGTAGTGCTCAGTCTGCGTTGAGTGCCATGGGTGCAAGCCGATTAGGTTATCAGAATGTGAAGAAGAACTTGATCTCTTTGTTTACGCCTCGAGATGTTTTCGACACCGCAAGAATCTCAGCCTTCATGACGTCACAACGAGTTCCAGGAGAGTCGTTCCTTATCTACGCCATGAGATTAACAGGTCTTGCAGCATCAGCGTTCGGATCCATTCCTGAAAGAGACAAGATGATCATGAGTAAGTTATTAGAATCGTTACCGATAGATATTAAAGCTCAAGTTAGTATGCAAATGTCAAACCGTGAAAATCCTTCCCTTGATACTATGGTGCAAATCATTTCTGCTTTAGAACCATTTTCTGTGAAGTCTATGCCTGTGCAGGCAATTGCTCTTCAACCTAGTTCTGATGAGTTAGAAGTTTCCGCGCCGAGTAAAGATTCAGTTAGATATCCTAACTTGAGAGAATTTGTTACTGTGCCTCAAACTAAACGGTGTTTTTCTTGTAATGACCCAGGGCATTTTGCGAGAAATTGTCCAAAGAGAAAGCAGTGTTACTCAGATCGTGTTCCCAGAATTAGAAATAGTGATGTAACGTGTCAATTCTGTAACGGTAAAGGGCATGTTCTGGCTCAGTGTAGACAGTTTAAGCGGGAATTTGGTGCTTGTAATTGGTGTGGCGAGACGGATCATAAGGCTTTTAACTGTAAAAGTAAACCAGCGTTAAACCAAAGTTCTTCTGTTGCGAGTCAGGAACCAATTGTGAACAGTTCTGATCAGGCAAATGTAAACCTTTTGATGAAAACTAAACCTTCCGCTGAAAGTAGTTGCTATTATTTGGCAGTAAAAATTAATGGGACTGTTTTTGACGCGCTTATTGATAATGGGGCATCTGTTTCAGTCATTTCCGAAGACTGTGTTCAAAAGTTGAGAATTAGCTCCCCAGTAAATTGTCCAGTAAAAAGCAAATTACAGGGATTTGGCTTGTCAACGATCAATGTGATAGGAGAAATAAAAGTAAGAATAGAGATTGAAGAGCTCTTCTCTGATCACACCCTTTTAGTTGTACCATCTAATGTGACAAACCAGAAATTAATTTTAGGGTTAGATTATCTAGAGCGGCATTTCATGATTGTTGATACTGTGCGACGTGAATTGCGCTATTCTCCTCCGAATGAGCCTTCTTACCCAGTAAAATTGAAAACTAAGCCGGGTCTGCAAATGCAATGTGTGGTGTCGAACTTAAATAAAATTGTCATTCCAGCTAACCACAGACGACTAGTGAAAGTGAAAGTGTCAGACGTAACTATTCCGGATGATACGTGTGGTTACTTGCAGCCAGTCAACGTAGTATCGGAAGAAAATTTAGACATTCAAATGGCTTATTCGCTAGGATGTGTTCGAAATGGCCATGTGATAGTGGAAATGATGAACTTGAATCCGTGTCGTGCAGTAGTAAAACCGAAGACAAAAGTCGGTATTTTTGTGGTAAGTGATAATGATGATGAAATTAACAGTGTGAGTAGTGTTGTTGATGAATGCACAGACGTGGGTGAAATGTTCGATTTTTCAGCAACTGATCTGACGAATGCGCAGATAACGGAAGTTAAAGCTATGTTAAATAAGAACAGCAAAGCCATTTCTAAGCATGAGTACGATCTAGGATGCACCTCTACTACTAAACATGTCATTGATGTACAGGGCCATGATCCTGATAAGCAAAGCTATAGGCGATTTCAAGGTCCGTTAAGACACGAAGTCGAGCTAGAGTTACAAAAATTAGAAAAGCGTGGTATAATCGAAAAGTCATCTTCTCCCTGGTCTTCCCCTTTGGTGCCAATCCGAAAGCGCGACGGTACTTTACGACTGTGCGTAGATTACAGACGCTTGAATTCGGTCACAAAACCCGATTCTTTCCCATTACCCAATTTAATTGATGCCTTATCAAATTTGCAAGGGTCACAATATTTCAGTACGTTTGATCTCATGAAAGGTTTCCATCAAATAGAAGTAGATGAACAAAGTAGGGAGTATACTGCGTTCTCAACGGGTGATTCACATTGGCAATGGACTAGAATGCCTATGGGAACTATAAATTCGCCAGCGTCTTTTATGAGACTAATGTCGCTAGTGTTAGCGGGAATTCCGTGGAGCATAGCGATTACGTATATCGACGACATTATTGTAACACGCCGAAATTTCAGTGAACATGTGACAAACTGTGGTTTAGTGTTGTCCAGATTTGCGCAGCATGGATTGAAGATCAAACCCGAGAAGTGCGAGCTCTTCCGACGTGAGGTGACGTATTTGGGTCATAAAGTCAGTCGTGATGGAATTCTACCCGACGGAGCAAATATCGAGGCGATCTTAAAGTATCCTCAGCCTAAGACGCAACGGCAAGTGCGCAGATTTATCGGTATGTGCAACTTTTTCCGTAGACACATTCCTAATGCCAGCACGATCATGAAACCATTGAATGAACTACTCTCCCAAAATAAGTTAGTTTAGACGGAAGACTGCTCTCAGTCGTTCTACAAATTAAAAGAAATTCTAGCAAATCCACCTCTTTTAAGCTACCCCGATTTTTCAGAGAATGCTGCTCCGCCAATAATTACTGTAGACGCCAGTGGAGTAGGAGCGGGTGCCGTGCTCACGCAAGAGCAAAGTTCCCAAGAGAAAGTTATAGCTTATGCAAGCACAACTTTTAACAAAGTTGAATCTTATTACAGCGCGACAGAACGAGAATTAACTGGATTACGATGGGCAGTACGAACATTTAGACCTTTTATCTACGGCAAAAAGTACATTATCAGAACTGATCACAGAGCATTAATTTATTTGAACAATATGAAAAGTGTAGACGCCAGGTTAATGAGAACTTACGAAGAACTGCATTGTGGACACTACGAGATTCAATTTGTAGCAGGAAAAGACAATGTTGTTGCAGATGCTTTGTCTCGAGTTGTGGAATTTCCTATTAGCAGTGAGGATGTGGACAAGAACTATTGCGTCTCTTTGCACGGGCACAAGGTAAAATTAGTTCCTGGTGGCCCAGATTCACTTTTTCAAGCGCTTTCGCTAGGATTGTGTGACAGTTTAGATGAACATGTTACTATTCGCGAAGAGACTGTGGACTTAGTTTTAAAGAACCCTCGTGCATTAGGACTTTCTTGTGACAAGAGTACGATTAGGAAGCTGAAAATTATGCGACAAAGTGGTGTTCTGCCAGAGTGGTTTTTGTTGGACGCTTTCGTGAAAAGATTTAAAGTGAATGTGAGTGTGCATGAAGACGGCATCGGTGTTGTTAAATTTGAAAGTTCTCCCAGGGATCCTACCATTCATTTACAAAGTTTACGTGGTGTGCACTTCAATTTACTTCTTCCAGACGGAGAGACTATCAATGAAATACTGATTCAGCATATAGACACTATTATCAAATCAAATGATGACTTACCTGTGCATGAAGTTCAGCCTTCCCAGGTGCTGTACCAGCTTGAGGACGATGGGACAGCAGAGGCTGCAGTGACGCCGTCTGCGCGAATTTCTTGCAAAAAGAAACCTCAGGATTCTGCAAATTCTAAACAAGCTCCTGTTTCGACAAATAAAAAGGAGGTAATTATTGATCAAACATCTCTGCACATTTCTACAGAAGAACTTCAAAAACTACAAGAAGCGGATCCTCTCATTTCGTGCCTCATAAAATTAATAAAGCAACAAACTTCAGAATCGGAAATCAAGAAGGCATTATTAAAATTTAAAAACGGACGAACTTTTCTAAAATACTTCGACACGTTGGTGGTGAATGAAGATGTGCTGTATGGAGGTCTTCATCGCGTGCCGGTGATCCCTGCTCGAAATCTTCCCAGCATGGTTAGAGAGTTCCATAAAAAATCAGGACACATTGGTCGCGATAAAACGTTAGCGGCAATGTTACGATACTTCTTCAGTCCGAGACTCCCACCAATCGTTGCCTACGTTGTCAGAGAATGTAACATCTGTCAAAGGTTCAAGGGTAAAGCAAAAGGTGGAGCGCCGCAATATCGACGTATGCCGAAAGCTCCGTACGAAGAATACGCTGTGGATCTCTTGGAACTTCCTCCAGGGCGAGGCAATGCGAAGTATTTGTTGGTTGGCATCGATCTCTACACGAAGTTTGCCAATGCAGTCGTGATTAGAAACAAGAAGTCAGCGACAGTTGCCAGAGCTTTGGAGAACTCCGTTTTTAGCACCCTGGTGAAGCTTCCGGAGACGGTAATCTCGGACAACGGTCCCGAGTTCCGAGGGCGACCCTTCATTTCGATGTTGAGAAGGCACGGAGTTAAACACTTTAGAACAGTGCCGTATTCTCCGCAGTGCAACGGTGCTGTAGAAAGGCTCAACGCAACCCTTAAGAATTTGCTAGCTACAGCGTGTGAAGAGAACAAGACGCCATGGACAGATCAACTTACAAGAGTTTTAATTATATATAATAATACGCTTCATTCCGAGACTGGTCATGCTCCAGCGGACTTTTTCAACGAGATTGCAAATAAACTACCTATTCCTTTGTCGCAGCCTTATTGGCGTTTTCCTCATAAGAATTTTAAACCATACGAAATCGGTCAAAAAGTTGCGAAGAAACTACCTCATTTACCTTCAAGTAATAAATTCTCACCAAAGTTCGACGGTCCATTTATAATTGAAAAGGTGGACAAAAATGGCGTAACTTATAAAATAAAGAAGCTCGATGGTTTTAATTCACAAACGGCTCATTTTAATCAACTTAAACCTTGGTACGGCGAAGAAGACGACGGCACAGTTTTTGGTGCAGACACTCGACATGAGCAGCAGATGCGAGACAGACGCAGCAGGCGACGGCTTCAAAAGACGAGCGAGATGGTGGCTCAAACCCCGGTTTTACCGGATGAGCGAAGTTCATTCCCAGACTTCACGATGATAGGCGGTGTGGGCTTGTCTCTGTCGAAGTTGGCTGACAAGATTTGCGAAGCAACAGAGGAGCAGCAACGAGCGACTCAGGCTGTCGCAGCTTCACCAACAGACGAAGAATTGAGTCAGACGGACGAGCAACAGAGCTTGGAATGGGAGAACTTAAGCGATGAAACTACCGAAGTTCCAGCCATGGATGTTTCAAGACTCAATTGCGAGAAAGTAGCTCCAGATCCAGCCCAGTTGAAGCTTCGACGTGACTCTGAGAGAAATAGTCAGTGCTCATCGCAGCATTGGACGAGATTTTCGGCAAGAAATGCAGCAGAAGCGTTAGTCGGAGCACTTGCTTTGAACAGCGCGAGGCAAGAATTTCCTTGTTTCGGTGCCGACTCTGCGTTCAAGTTCGATATGAAGAAGACGTATCGTGGGTCGACGGGCGACTTCCAGCTTCCAGAAGATATTCGTGACTTTGAGCGAGTTTCTATCTCGGATGGGCCGGACCTTTCCGACCATATTCGTTGCGAGATGAATTCAGAGTCTTCTCGATTTGATTCAGATAGCGATTGTTGAATAGTTTCTAAATTTTAACTCGTTGATTGAATAAATTATCCTTCCTGTGTGTAATAAAGCATAATAAAAATAGTATGAGCATAATAAACTTTTGCATAATAAGACTGTTTTAGATCAAAGTATATTTTGTTACCTATCTATACTAATGTCTTGTGTTTTAAATATGTTACGTTGTAAGGTTACATACCTCCCGCCTTAAATTTGTTGTTAGATGGCGTTGGGGGGTGTGACCGAGGCATTTTTTATGTTGACCACCTTACTGAAAGCGCCAAGCTAAGAAGTAGACTGGCTGCAGCGACAGCAAAGTTTGGGCTGAGAGTCGGTCAGTCAGGAGTCTTAGAGAGAGCGAGGCAGGGTGCAGATCTGTTTTCTTGTGTGCTGCGCAGGCTAATGCGTGGATTGTTGCCCCTATATGCTCTACTCGTACGCCGTGTTTTTCTGAGCAACACGTGCAGTTGTCAGGTTTTGACAGTGTTGTCAGCACCTGCGCCTGCGGGCTGCCTCGTTAGCTGTACTTGTGCTGTAAGCTCGTGTGTTTACGCTACCTGAGTCGAGGACTTTCCTAGTCTCAAGTCGTCTAACTTTACAGTGCGTTTTTGCCAGTTTCAACTTGTAAACAATCTTTTAAAACTGATTGTCAATAAACATGAACTTTTAATCGCATTGAAAATGTTACCCAATAAAGTGCAATTCCTTCGGTTAATTTAACCACGTTTTTTAATAAACTATCATAAACTACCCGGAACTGTCTCAATATACAGTAGGCCTCACTTCAACTGCATGGAAAAGCGGTAATTTCCGTGGAAAAGGAAAAGAATAAAGACTTGGAAATAATTTATTGAACATCGCAGTCCATTGTGTATCGCCTGTCGGCAAATTTATAGTGGTCAGGAATCCTGAAGTCGTAGTTTATCGGCCACAGCATGTTTCGTTTTCCTTGTACGTGGATGATTTCATGCTATATGCATCCTCTAGATACCTACCCGCCCTGACTCGTCGAGTACAGGAAGCCATTAACCGTATTGGAGCCTGGGCCGACAAGCGAGGCTTCTCCTTTTCAGTTGAAAAGACTGTGGCACTCCATGTGCAGCCCCGTCGCACTAATGAACCTACGCCTGAGCTCTTTCTCGGTGATAGGTTGGTCAACGTCTCGCCCACAGTCTCCTTTCTGGGCATGTTGTTTGACAATAAACTGTCATGGAGACCTCATATACAGGCTTTAAAAGGAAGATGTTCTAAAGCTCTGAATCTCCTGAAATGCCTGTCCAGATTAACGTGGGGTGCTGATCGAACAACCATGCTGCGACTTTATAGAGCCACCGTTCGTGCCAAGATTGATTATGGCTGCGTCGTCTACCAGAGTGCCAGCCCATCATGCTTATCACTCCTGGACCCAAACCATAACTCTGCTCTGAGGCTGTGTACGGGGGCCTTTCGGACATCACCGGTGATGAGCTTATTGGTGGATTGCGGTGAACCAGCCTTGCAACTTCGTCGAGTACAGCTTACACTACAGTCTGTTGTACGACTCGGACAACTACCTTTCACGGCCACGTGGAATAGCGTGATGGAGGGAGTAAGGGGTCGGGAGTTGTTTCCGTATTATATCCCCTCCTCTACTGACTACGAAGCACTAGCGGAGATGATGCAGTTGCCCTCGTTCAAAGTTGAGCGTGCCCCCACTCTGGAAGAGCCAACCTGGCAAATTCCGATTCAGACTTTCTGTCCAGGACCGCAATACCCAAAGAAAGAGATGATGACAATATCCATACTGCTACATATTTTCCAAGATCACCTTCACAGTGACCACGAGGGAGCTTTTCATATCTACACTGACGGTTCTAAAACGGATGACGCAGTGGGCTGTGCTGCAGTTTTTGATGGCGGAGTGGTGGAGGAAAGACTGCTGCCTGAAACGTCAATCTACTCTGCGGAGCTGATCGCCATCCGTGCCGCACTCCGCATGATTGAGGAGCGGCCTGCTTCGGGTTCTTATGTGGTGTTCTCCGATTCCAAAGCTGCCCTCCAGTCACTGAGATCCTACAACTCCACACATCCAATAATTTCCGGAATAATGTCTAGCCTTTTGCGACTTGCAAGCTCCCCAAAACTTGTAACTCTATGTTGGGTACCTGGCCATGTTGATGTGCGTGGCAACGATCGGGCAGACGAGTTAGCGCGAAATGCTGCAACCTCTGCTGCTAACCCAACAAATACCAGAGTACCCGCCCGAGATTACTACCCTATAATTAAAGCTGCATTAATCCAACTCTGGCAGCGACAGTGGGAAAACACCCAAGACAACAAGCTGCGCAAGATTAAGAACAGTGTCCGAGCCTGGCCTTCTTCAGCATGCCGGAACCGCCGCGTGGAAGTCCTCCTATGTCGACTGAGGATTGGTCACACCCGCCTCACTCATGGCCATTTAATGGAGCGTCGCCCGGCCCCTCTTTGCGATCGCTGCTTGGTGCCGCTGTCGGTGCAGCATATATTGGTTGAATGCCTTCACTTTTCCGATGTACGTTCCCGTTATTACCCTGGTTTACAGGGCGCTGACTCTGATTTTGTTTTGTGTAAGATGTTGGGAGAACCGACTCGTGGGCGTTTTAATCATTGGCGGCTTATTGGTTATCTCTCTGACTCGTCTCTTTTGAACAAATTATAGTGCCTCTGTACGCTGAGAACTACGAAAAGTTTTTCATGTTTGAAGTCTTTTGGAAGATTTTAGATGAAGAAACTGCAATATGGCCGGACGCGCTACGTTGGTACCTTGGGGGGTTTCAGCGTGGGTAAGGCGTCCGGCCATAATGGGTGGGCAGCTGAAACCCCCTAAGGGGTTTGGCTGCCCAGTGATTTGGATGTACTATAGTATGTACAAAATTTCAATGAGGAGACAATTATAATCTTGAGTTGTAATTAAATCATGATCATGTAATTTGTGATGTTCATATAATGTTGATGTTCACCTTGCGTGGTAAATCGGAAAAGCTTGATACCGATTAAATTATGTGACCTTCGGTGCGATATAGTTTAAATAACTGAAGCGCTAGCAAACCTATGTTACTACTACTTACTTACTTACTACTGCGTGAGATTCACGATGCGATTCTGTATTCACATTAGCTTGTAACTGGGCTTTTTCAGGTGTACAGCTTGGACATCAAATAGAAAATTTTCCCCCCCTTTTTTGTATGTAGCTAATAGAAAAATAATTCTAATATTTTACTTTCTCGTTTTCGATTATTCTGTTCTCACTTTTTCTGTGTTTTTCTAGTGTTGAAAAAAGTAGAATGGTCACAAAATTAAAAAACCAAGAAGTGAGGTTAGGATCAAGCCTATTCGCAATAAGTAACAGGAATAATTCTGTAGAGATCTACCAGCAACTTGATGTACTCGACTGAAATGACAAACTGTGAATGTGAGAGTTCACCCTAAAAACTCTGAAGGAAAGCTACGGTGGGAATACCTAATTTGACAGTAGCATAATTTAAATCGCGCACTGCGTATGCTTTTTGTATGAGCGAATTATTCTAGTTCAAAAGTAGACGTCATTGAAACAGAAGTTCAAAAGTTATTTTATATATTTGGTGGGTAAATATAAATCACTTGTCGAACACTAAGAACATTTACCGGAAAATACTCCTGATGTGGCTTTGAATAGGCAATAAGTTTAGGATAATTAGGTTTGTCTATTTTATGTTGTAAGGACTGGGCCACTGGAGGGAGCTATCTTTCGTGCCCACTTTGCTTTTTTCAGTTACCATGTCTTCTTAGGCATTTCTTCCTGTTTATTTTACCGTTGGCTTGTGTAGGTAGACACCTTGTGCATAGATTCCCCATTTTCTTCTGTTTGAATTATAGTCCTTTTAACTCCATACTTCTGTTTGCTCTCGTAAGATTGCCTTTGTTAGGATTAGGGAGTTTTAAACTAAAATTATAAGAATGATAGTAATAATTTGTAATCTATCAAACAATGTTTACTTTTTTTAGACACCTGAGATTTTAGAAGTCATGAAATTATCGCTCTGTGGTAAAATTTAGGTAGAATTTTAGTAATTTTTTCAGGTTTCCTCGTTACAAATTTAGAGAAGAAGACTATTGATTAGGTTAGATCTGTTAGTTTAAGCCTCCATGACCTCAATGAAGGTATTCTCAAGAGAGGAAGGCTCTATTTAGTGGAGAATTTAGTTGACCTTTCGGGAATAAAACTATTGTATCTATGAGAATTAGCACTCGGGGGGAATATGTGAGGTATCGACCTAACGGTTTGGTAGGCCTTCCTTTTGCTGAAATAGAAAAGGTTTTTGTTTTTTACGGACCATCTTTTTTCGGTTCACTGCTGTTGTGTTTTTCATTTTCAGACCCAATAACTTTTTCTTCTACTATCTAATTTCATAAACTTCTTTTTCAACTTATTCTTTCTATGCACCTTGTGCGTAGATTCTACGTTCCCTTAACTCAATACTAAATGGTGCCTTCCTCTTTCCTCTCTTTGGAACTCCATTTATGTGAAACTAACATCTAATTTTATCTCCCCTGGAAAATATAGTGTTAACATTTGCGTTTAGTGTCTCTGGTAATAAGAATCAGTATTGCCGCCTTCTTTCTTCGTGTCAGCGAGCTTAAATATTCCAGCTGGAAAAAACATTCGAAACAAACTTTGTGCTTTCACAGAAGACGAATCATAGGTTTACACCAAGCTTGGAAATTAACCAGAGAAATGTCTTGAATGATGGTCATAATATTTATGACTGTACTCAGAACAATTGCTCATTGGGAAAAAGATATAGACGTGGAGTGTTCAGTGGTAATAGTATGCTCAATACTCGGGACGTTCGTTCTCTTGAAGCGATTGGTGAATGTATACCCGCGGAGAAGTATTCTGCAGTTGACTTGCGCATGTCAATGAAACTCCTTAGCAATTTCTGCTCGCCTCATGCGCCGTGAAGTGAAGGAAATGGGTTTAGGGCGTTGCCTCGCTACCATGAAACCATTGGGTAGGATAGCTAATCAAACGAAACGGCTCCAATCTGCGAAAGACTTCGAAGAGTGAACTGTAGAGCAATAGAAAGACGTCCTTCGGTCAAACGAATCGAAGTTCACCTTGCACCAGAAAGGTGGCAGATTTCGAGTGAGATGGGAGGCCCAAAACTCTTTAAATCTCACATGTAGCTCTGACAGTACTGGCTTGTGGGGTCATTGTAATGATCTGGAAGTCCTTTATATGGTTGGAAATAAGTTCGGCTACTTTGTGTGACAAAATAAAATTTCAGAATTATTTGGAATCCTTTAAAAAAAATTTTGTGGCCGACTTGAGAGGGAGTTGCTGTTTTTCAACCTTTGCACGTACTATGGAGAAATATTCGTTTAGATTATTTTTCAAATCGCAATGAGTCTGACTAATAGATTAAAAGCTGTAATCAATGTAAAATGTAGTTCAATATACTGTTACAGGGTGTCTACTAGGTAGTAAAGTAGTAAAAAGTAGGAAAAAGTAGTAAAATTTGGAAAGTAGTAAAGTAGTAAAATTTGCCTCAGGGTATAAAAAAAATTGTCAAGTGGAATAAATCTCTGAACATTTAAAGTAATGTTACATATTTATATACTGTAGAATACAAAGATTTTTTTAAATTTATTTTCCCTTAATCAGAAATTTGCCTCAATTTATGGAAATATTCCTGTAGAGTGGGGTGTAATTTTAGGATTGGAGCACACAAAATACAAAAAAGTTTCAAAATTTTTGCGGACAACAGTAAAAATAGTTCTCTTTTTCTTCTCATTCCGTTTGATCTGAAAGTTATCTAGTTGTTTTATGATGAAAGGTTAATTTGAGCCATTTTATTATTAACAAATTATTGAGAGAAAACAATAAAACGGCTTTCGCTTTGATGCGGTAATCGAGGTTTCATAAATCGTATAAATATAAATTTAACAAATGTAATACCAGTGGCGATGCATTGTTGAAAACACTTCTATTAGTACGCACTAACATTGAGATACAAGCTTAGGAACTTGTGATATCAGGGATTAGTATTGAAAATGGATTTAAAAATTCTGCATTTATGATTATGAGGTCGACATTTAACATCTTTTCTTCTTACGTATCAAATATGCATTATACGATCTCAAGGAAAAATGGAATAGCATAGCTACATATTTTCTTGTGGAAGCATATCAAGTGGCTTTGATTGAAATATGTTTGTCAAGTAAAGTGATTTATATTTTATTAAGAATTACGATTCTTTTAAATGTAAAACATCCTGTGAACTTTTTAAATTTTATGAATAAACATTAACAACTAGCCAAAATTTTCAAATAGGTAGTTGTACTTATCACTAAATGACTATTACATTTTATTGAATTTCATCTTTAGTGGATGCAGTTGCCCGTAAGATATATAGCAAAGTTGGCGTAATTGTTCTTTTTGTGCACTTGATACTCAAAAATTAAAATATTTTATTCACAAACGTAAGCACAGAAATAAAATTATTCTCAATTAGCTTTTAGAGAGTGCTGCTACAATTTCAGATGAGTAAGTCGTGAATCAAACTTATTACATTTCAATTCCTCCCAATGAATAGTGTTTAATTCAAAGTCATATATTTGGCTGGTAAGGTCTTGATTATCATAAACTTGATGTAGCCTTCCAATTCTTATTCCAAGACAAATATTCTCACACTCCAAGTTGTTGCGGCAGGATAGAAACGTTGCAATGACGTCAAAGGAACTTCTCCGCAGTTCATTTATATCCAGAAAGTGCATTTTTGGTCCTGAGCTTGATTGTGAGCAGTATTATCTCCTATGAAAAGACGAGTTTATTCTGTCCACTTCGATTTTGGGGAACAACGATTTACTGAAACTATATATGTTTTTTTTTTTTTTTAAATACCTCTTTGTGAAGCTGAAAGTTTTCTCATTCCAGTGACGTTAATTTATGTCCAAATACAGAAAGAATTATGCTATAAAATTATCTTTTAATACAATGTGTCATCATTTGAACAAGAGTTTAGTTCCTCTGAAGTTCCTTTTGGCAATCATGGCGATTCAGTTACCTCCAGGATGTCGTCATAGCATGGAGATGCTCCATGTAATCAAAGTTCATTCTTCTACGAAATGTATGTAGGAAAGCTACATGAAATTTGCATTTTCGTGATTGGCTCCGTAATATAACATGTTCATAACCTATTTGTTATTATTGATCGCAATTAGGACGCCGATTTAGATTTTGAGGTACACTAGAAATAGTTTACAAACTCATATTTCCGAAGTGCCATAGTGTTAGGTCATAATGAAATTCCTTGATATTCTACCCTGCTGTAAAGAGATCTGACAATCCCCTGGTGTCTACTAGCTTCCAGTCACTTTTTTTCCATATGATGGACTGTTGCCCTCATAGTTGAAAGATGTTTAGACCAGGTCTTCGCCAAACTTCTGTTGGAGTCCATTTAGGACGGGGTACCTTAGGAATTTAGGTAACTTTTTTTACAGTAAAGCTTCGGTTGCTCCATTTAGTATTAAGTATTTTAAGTATTAAGAAACTTGGAGCCTTTTTTGAACCTTTGGTATTGTGTATATTATTGATTCAAATTACTCATTATAGGCCGATTATTTACACCTGGAGGACATTTGGACAACATACATTGTGTAAAAAAAGGTAGTAATTTTTTGCTGTTGAAGGTAGTAAAAAGTAGTAAAAAGTAGTAAAATTTGGAAATGAAATTTCAGTAGTCACCATGTGTTAAGTTTGACTGTTTTCATTACGTTCATATTTTTCCTGGGTGCTACAAACTTTTTGGCTGAGGTGTGTATATGACGTATGTGAACAGGTGCGGTATGTTTTGATGTTTTGTTTCAGTCGTTACTTCTTCCCTTATGTTCATCCCAAGTACTTATCATTTACCCATTGATCCTTATCCTTTAGTTTAATCAAAAGTTGTTCTACATGTATGTCTATATTCTGACAAATAATTAAGGACTTAACTTAGCACACTGTTGATGTGAGCAGCATGCTGTCGTACCGGAGCGTTGACATCCGCAAGTCGCTGCAGGTAGAGGAGCTGCTGGCGAGAGAGGAGCTCGAGTACATCATTGAGGAGGAGGTGGCCAAGCAGACCATCCGCTCATGGCTGGACGCGTGCCTCAAGCGCACGAGAGCGGTGGGTGCCTAGGAAGCAGGCAGTACTGCGTGTACAGTATCAGAATTTTTCTCGTGTTGAAAAAAGTGTGATCGAAGATTTGTAATCGAATCTTTACGACACCTTTCTACGTATGTCAAGCTTTGTGAGGTTAAGACTCTGCTTGCAATACTTTGTATGCAGTCTGGCCACAATAATTATTCCAGTCAGTTTCTTCATTTTGAAATTAATGTTGTCTGTTGGTCCTATGAATTCCTTAGTATAGGAATTCTAATCTAACTCTTCTCTGTTATATTACACTGAGATGAGAAAACTCAATTGTGCAAGTTGGGTTGTTTTTTAATATAGTGCAATGAAGAAAGTGTTGGTGGACTATTACATAGGATAAGCTTAGCATGATAGTAATGTACTATTTACCTAAACCGAATTTTACACTAAATTCAATCAACCCCTAGCGCTTGTTATCGTTTAAAAATGCTGCATTGAGTCATCATACCTTCATGCCATTCTATAAAAGTTGAGCCGATTCTTTACATCTCACGTGAATCTCGACTTAATCGGGTAGATTTTGTCTCGGTTATTAAAGAAATAACCTACCATAACAGGGATTGATTTTTATCCCTACAGCCCCTCAGGGGGATACAACTATTGTATCTATGGGAATTAGCGCTCCCAGGGGGGACAATGTAAGGGCCCGAGCTAAAGGTTAGGTATGCTTTCCTTTTGTTGAAATTGAATAGGTTTTTGTTTTGTTACGGACCATCTTTTTTTGGTTCACTGCTGTCCTGTTTTTCAGCACCTACTACTTTCTTCTTCAACTTTTTCTTGTTTCATGAACTTCTTTCTTAGCTTCATGTTTCTGTGCCCTTTCTGCATAGATTCCGCGTTTCCTTAACTCCATACTAAATGGTGCCTTCTTCCTTCCTCTCTTTGGATAGCCTTTGCTGCGGATAAGGAGGCTTAAACTAACGAATATTCTAATCTAATATGATTTTTATCCTTGCAGTATAAGTTGAGGTTCGCATAAAACGTCATCTAATTAGGGATTGACTTTACTTGTTTATGATCGTCAGCTCCGTGTATCCCTAATTTCATCACATTTATAGGTAGTAGTGATCATGTTTTCTTCTGAGCTTTGTAAAATTAATCGCCCCAGTACAACTACAAAATTAAGTCGAAACACATAAGAGGAAGCTTTTTAGTTGCTAACTTTTTTTCTTTGATAGGGATGAATAATTATAGTCTGATGGACGAGACAAATAAAGAACATCAACCAAAATTGATTCCGAAGAACTGGGAGCTCTCGCCACACTAACTCACATCGCACCGTTTTTAGAATTTACACAAATATTTTTGGTGGAACCAATATGACTCTCCTGAGTCAACTGACAATGAGTGGGAAAGCGGTTCCAACAGCCGGAAAATGGATATAACTTTTCATAAATTTACAATAAATTAATAAATTTTTACAAGTTATTTTCTTACACTGCTTAATGTCTCCATTGATCTGCATGTGTGTTACTAATGATGAGTAGTGGATTCTTCAGTATAAAGTAGTCGCAAGGTCCTTGATTGTAGTTCTCAAGGGGATACAACTATTGTATCTAGGGGAATTAGCGCTCCCAGGAGGAAAATGTGAGGTCGCGAGCTGAGAATTAGGTAGGCCTTCTCTTTTGTTGAAATAGAGCAGTTCTCTTGTTTTGTTACGGACCATCTTTTATCGACGCTGTGCTGCCCTGTTTATCAGCATGTTCTACTTTCTTCAACTTTAATCTTGTTTCTGAAACTTGTTTTGCACTTTCTTGTTTCTATGTGCAGGAAATCTTGTGTGGGAACACGACTTGTGCATAATTTGCCGTTTCCTGTACTCAATCCTAAATGATGCTTTCCTATTCCTGTCATTGGAACACCTTTGCTGTGGTAAGGGAGGCTCAAACTATCTTATAATCTGATATGATATTACTTCATGTCAGATGGTCAAACGGTCTTCTAATCCTGTGCGTTGCAGAGCTTTGCTACTCGTT
This sequence comes from Morinoia aosen, assembly GCA_030386875.1. Lineage (NCBI taxonomy): Eukaryota > Metazoa > Arthropoda > Malacostraca > Amphipoda > Talitridae > Morinoia > Morinoia aosen. The sequence goes on from CM059562.1 coordinate 22,364,606, forward strand.
TTCGTCCTTAAAAAAATTACATTTTAAATTAAGTATCTACTAAAAGTGTGTAACTTTTGGTACACCCTGTACTTGCAATGGCATCTGCCGTTGTACTGATTTCGGATCCCATTTAAAAGAACTGCAGTACGGTGAAATAGCATTTGCTGTCATTCTCATTTTCATTTTGCAACTATCTTATACGTTGATAACTAAATATTGCACGATCAACCGCAACATGATAGACCTATATATTTAAAACTTTCAGGTTTCCAGTGCAAGCATTTTCTATTGTTTTTGGACCTGCAGAAGGAGAAGGACCGAGAGCACGTGTCGCTGCTGGAGGGGCTGCGCGCTACGAACGAGCCTGCATTTCAAATTCTCGAAGATAAAAAGGAAGCGGAAAAAGATGCTGGTCCCAAGGTAACATGATTTATTTTGATTTATGTGAATACGATTATCAAGAGGTTTGAGAGGTAATGTATATACATATATATACATATATATGTATATCGGTTGCATGAATTTTGACTGTATTTTCTCGCATTATTTTGATTCATAGTTTGGTTTGGTATCAGGACTTAGGAATTAGCATGATTGTTGTCTTTCTTTTAAACGAAAGAGTAACACTAATTGTGTTTGTTCACGTTAACATACCTAGTGAATTTTGTGCGGGATTGAGTTACTCTCAGTTGTCCACCGTGGTATTATTGGCATATTTCCAAAGTCTTTTATGGCAAAGTTGTGAGCGAGCAATGCCATTTTAAAATAGTGATGGTCAGTAGCTGAGAGAAAGGGTGGAATGAAGTCCTGTTATAATTAAACTTGGAAGCATTAAGTGTCCGAGATTGTGAAACCCTGAGACTAGAATGGAGAAGTAATACTACTTAACTCGTGGAGCCGTCAAAATACTGATGCTAAAGCTCGGTCTCCTTGAATCTTATTCAATTTTATGAAACGTGAACCGTATAACCAAGTTAGAAAATAGACCTTGGGCCTTGCAGTGGCCGAGTGTACAGAGCGCTTGCGTTCTGTGCTTCCTGCACTGGTTCGAGCCCTGTACGTGGCAGTTGGCGAGAAAAATGCTGATGCCGTAAATCAGGGTCGTTGCCTGCAGTGTGGTGTTACCTGAGCACTAAACGAGAGAAAAATAAGGCCTTAAAGCTCGGAAGCTCGGGCGTGACTAGGGGCCTGGGGAACCCCTATCATGTACTTTCCCTGTGAAGTATCATGTCAATTATGCTCAGCCACCCTCTACTAAAAGAGGAAAAGGCTCGGTATATACCATATACCATAGAAAATAGACAATAGCATTAACTACTCGTTAACACGTTAACAGCTATGTGAGCCCCCGGTGGTACAAGAAGGGAATTTTCATAATGCTGGTGACCGACCAGTTGTCACGAACTCAATTTTCATAAATACTTAACCAAAGTTAAATGAACGCACGATCTAGTTCATGTTTGGTATTTTGGAAATGGCGCACTACAATCGGTTTAAATTTGAGTTAAATATTGAACTTTACCCTAAGCAATGGTGGTTGACGTGTTAATTAGTGTAAAAAGCGATTGATTAATGTTTCTGTGATATACGCTTCACTACCTCGCCACTTTTCCTTATATTTATTTTCCGAACGCGGATTCAGAATAAGTATTTCATCGTGAATAAAGCGCAATTCTTAAATGACAATTATCGGTCGTTATTTTGTTTTTAAGTACCTACTACACCGTGTGTGGCGTTATCTAGACAGTCTAGATAATTTTATCGGAAAGTATCTCTTTTTTAGGTTCTGCTAATTTCATGATTCATAGTGAAGGAAAAAAAATACTGAGACACTGAGAATCCAACGAACCAAAAAGCGTGTCTTTATTATAAAAGGAATTAAGCTTGATTAGTAGGTCGAATTACCATTAAATTGATAAATACATAAAACTACCAGCCAAACAAAAAATTGAGTAGCCAATATATTATTGTTCATATACATCATTTTACTTGTGCATCCCCGCTGTCAAATACGACGTTATTAGTTTTGAGTTAGACATTTCACTTATAAAAATTGTTCCAACCTGAACAGTCTAAGTGTATATCCTGTCTTCTTCAGGTACTTTTAATTTGTCTAAAATGCGTTAAAATAAATTGACCAATGTAAATCAATTGCGGTAAAAAACATGAATGTGCATACATGTACTGTTTTGGTATCCATTATTCAAATTGGGATGAGGGACAAAGCAACTAAACGACGAATAGTGGCATTTCATAGAATGATAAAATTTTTTTTTTTTGAGCTGAGCTATCAGAATAATCACTCCAACAAATAACATAATTTATTCTCTATTGAAACTAGTTTTGCTCAGATCTGTAGTCATGCTCTTTAAATGAAAGGGCCTCTCCGAGTAATGTAACTATTGATCCAAGGGAATTAGCATTCTCAGGAGCAAGATGTGAAGTCCCGAGTTGAAGGTTAGGTAGACCTTCATGTTTTTTAAACTAAACGCATCAGAATAGGTTTTTAGTTTTCTCATAGACCACCCGTGGTTCATTGTATTCTTTCTATTTTAGAGCCTAACTACTTCTTGTTGCCAAACCTTTTTCCAATTTTGCAGTTTCTATGCGCAGGGTGTGGAGACGTGACTCACCCTAATGGTCCTGTCCTCCTTCCTCTCTTAGGAACATTTTTGTTTTATTTAAAAAGGCTCAAGCTAACTTTTAATTTTAAGTGGAAGGACTGAAAGGATCCTTGTCACTATTTTACTGGATAAAACCGTAAGATCATTCGTAAAATTTTGTCGCTGCGGTAAATGAGGTAGAAATTACCTGATTTTTATGTCCTACATTTGTTTTTGTTTTCAGAAATTCTAAAGTGAAATTGTTTCCATCTTGCATGTATGTTCGTAACAGTGTAAACCTTTTTAACTTTTACAGATTCAGTATTTGTATGTATTTTTATGCATTGTAAGCAATATTAATGCTAAGATATGTTGATCAGGAGGGAGAACAGCAGACGGGGCAGCCTCGGGCCAGAGAGCGCAAGAAAGGTGTAGTGATGGTGCGGACGGACTCCCTGACGAGCATCACAGGCGCCTCCAGAAAGTTCCTCACTCCCAGCCTCTCGTGTGAGGCGCGAGCTGACAAGCAGCCTAAACCTGACCTCAAGAGCAGGAAACTGCGACACTCGACAGGTGATAAATCCCGCATTCTCTCATTACTCTCGATACTATCATCTTTCCTTCACCTACGACTAGAAATATTTGTATTAGCTACACTAGCTACAGATGGTCTGAAATTATCGCATGGAGAGATGTGTTCTCCATTCGAACTTCAGAAGCTTATATCAAGAGTTTCTTACTATGAAATTGTCCGTACTTAGTTTTAGAAATAATTTTGTAGTTTTTATGCACAGGTAAAGCTAAGCATTTTTTTCAATTTTCAATAATGGGTAATTAACGGGGATCGTTTGTGCTTTTGATCCTTTGTGGGTTACTTTTTGCTTTCTTTCATCTGTATCCATGAATTATTTTAGGGTTAAAGAACTTTTCGATAAAAAGATCCTAGGTTTTCAAATGAAAAATAGAGCAATAGATGAAAAATCAACCAATCATTATTGCAATTATTTTCAGTTTATTGCTCATTTTATGAACGCTTGATGATAGCTTATGTGAACTACCTCTACTCTTAGTATGTGCTATAATTTAAACTTCTTCAGTAAGCACCCTACGTGGCTCTCATCCTATGTGTCCATCTCCTGCGAGTCCAGCTTACAAGCACTTTGGCTGTGAAATTCTGACTGCTAATTTTAGTTTCAGATTTCTAAAATTGAGGTTTGCCACATCATAACGCTTTTGGTTTGATATACATACAAGACCTTGTAATACGGTATTTTTATTTCAGTTAGGAAAACATATTTACTTTGAGCAAATACTTATATTTAACATCATTCTTTTTCTAAGTTTTACTTTTTCGTTTGTTCATTCCAATATCATTATTGGTGTTCTCCTTGCTTCTGAACGAGTATGCTCACCGGTCTTGTAGTGGTATAGAAAAAAGTATTGTCACTTTCATTATCATTATATAACTGTAAGTCTACCCCGTCGCAACAAAGGTGATCTCGAGAGAACGAAGAGAAGGGGCCATTTAGTATGAACTTGAGGAAACGAGGAGTTTATATGCAAGGTGCGTTTTCCCATAGGGTACCCTGCACATAGAAACAGCAAGTTAAGAAGAGAAAGAAAAGACAGGAGAGATAACAAAGATGGCTAGTGGGCCAAAAGATAGGCCTTTTACATAGCTGAGGTAACTTAACATTGCGCCTCCTGCGGGCGCAAGTTCATAGCATAGGATGGACAAATCTATCTAACATAAACCTATTGCATATTTTAAGCCTCCTGAGTGGAGCGAGATGGAAAGGCTTCATTTTAAAACATACGAAATAAAACTTTTCGTCAACAGGAGATGGTATTGAAGCTCCGTTGCCCCAGCCGAGCTTCAGCTCGTCCACAGACCAGATGCCGACAGCTGGCGGTGATGGCGCAGTGTTTGTGGGCGACACTGAAGTGACTACGATCGTGTCTGTCGTCACGGCCACGGCCGACGTACCTGGCGTGACCGCAACAAGCGGCACCATCACATCAACGGTAGACGGATCGACCGCTGCTGTGGCCAGCACGTCTATGGCGGACATCTTGTCGTACAGAACGTGTTTGCCGCGCTCCGTGTCTGGGTCTGGCGAGGTCAGGGACTGGTGGAGAGAGCAGGTAGGCTACGACTCTGGTACCGAGTGAATTTTACGACTGCCAACACTCAAGTGCATTTTCTATGTCCTCTAGTTTTAGTGACGTAAATATTTCTGAAAGGAATTGACTGCTAGAGTTTATTCGGTAATGGACTTTTTGTTTGTGAAAAGAAAAAACTCCTTAACGCGTTTCTTATGTATTTTTTCGGTACGGGCACTATTTGAGTTGTTCATTTAGTCAAGAATTCTAAAATTCTGGTGTGACTATCCGTCTTTTCTGCATTGATAAGTCAGAACAAATAGCAATTTTCAGAGCTATCATATACTTTTGTAAAATTAACACTAACCGCAACGTGCGGCAACGGAGGGGATTTTCATAATGCTGCTGAAGGACGAGTATTCATAAACTCAATTTTCAGAAATATTGAATTAATGCTAAATGAAGGAACTACCCAGTCAATGTTTGCTATTTTCAAGATTGACTAAATTTGACTCTAAATTTGAGTTGAACTCAGTTTAACCAATTGCGGTCAGCGTGTTAAGAAAATTACTTAGCTTGCTGGCCGTCAAAATTTTGAAATTTTTCAGATCGTGCTTTTTATAAATTATATTGAATTTATCGTTTGGACGGGCAATGGCACATTTTGATGAGACATTTGGCTCTTCATTAAAATTACGAACACAAGTATTAATGAAATAGGAAAAATAAACAGCACATTACTGCCTTGACTATATCTACATATATACGTAATGAATATATACATACATATACCGAGCTTATCCTCCCTATGGGAGGGTAGCCGACAGCAGGCCACAATCACCACACTTAGTCACTAGGAGGCGAGAAAGGCAGCACTGGCCGCACCTGAACTGCCAGGATCAGCAGCAGCCCAGCACAACCACCTTCCACAGTCAGGCCCGACAGCCACAGCTGGTTTACCCCGACCGCTTCATTGAGTGCAGCTCCTCCCCCCGCACATGACAGGTCAACCCCATCACACGCGGGCAGCTTCCAGTAACGCATCAAAAATAAAATTACCTCCTTATACACTGCCCCCACTCACTTCTGTCCGCAGCCATCCCTCTCGCCACGTCCACAGTCAGACCCCTCTCATACAAAGCACGTCGCACCCCATCCATCCAACTCATCCGTGGTCTACCTCGCGCTCGAAGACCACTCACTTCCGACATATATATCTTTTTCACCAGCCGCTCAACATTCATTCTTTCAACATGCTCAAACCATCCAAGCACTCTTTCATCCACTCGCCTGCTCAACTTTTTGATAACACCCGTCTGCCCCCTAACCAACTCATTCCTGATCCTATCTCTTCTAGTTACTTCATACATGCTCCTCAAACACATCCAACTTCCTCCTCTCAGCTGCTCTCAACCCCCAGGACTCTGCTCCATACAACAAAACTGGCACAATCAAACTTTCATACAGTCCCTTCTTAGCATTCATACTCAAACTCCTGCATTCAAAAACTTTCCTCATTGCACCCAATGTCTTACAACCTTCACTCACTCGATGCTTCACTTTTACTTCCATACTATCCTTAACAGTCACATTCGACCCGAGGTACCTAAAATGCTCAACCTCCTCTAAAACTTCCCCATTCAACCTCACATCCATGAATATCTACGAGCTCAAAAACCACAAATGTCCAACAATCCTACAAAGCGCGAAAGGGGGAATAAATTTTCAAGACGTAATGAACTGACGTCCTTTATATTAGTAATCATTATTGCTTAATAAACAGTGGAGTTATGTACACATAAATTATAACGAATACTCGAATCGGCGTGAGTATAGAGATAAGCCTTAACAATAAATATTATTTAAAAACATTTTCTAAGTAATCATTCTGCTGTCGGTTACAATATTTTATTGAGAGTTATACAAACGTTAACTTGAAATATGAGATTCGTGTAAAATCTCTGAATTCAATAGTTAACCACGAATAAAAAAGTATAAAACAACGTGGCCATTTAGTCTCAGCTCGTGTTTAAATCGATTTACAACGCCGGTTTGACGCATTCTTCTTCACGAAATCGGTAATCAGAGAGGTGTTCAATATTACCATCTCCAACCATCACAACTATATGATCTCCATCTACAAAGATATAAACAGGCAGTTTTGCAGTGCAAGAATATTCTAGGATTTGCACGTGAGCGGATTCTACAATGACTCTAAGCAACAGGAAATAGACGGACACACAAAGCGCACGTAGACGGAGTAGCACAGTGTTTGCTAGCTCAATTAAAAAAACAACTGCGTAAGGAAGTGGCAGGGCGTACGCTACAGGCTTAACTGCACGTTAATGATCACCTCTGGCATGGTTAAAAAGGCACTGTATTTAATTTCAAATAGATTAATTTACGTTAGTAAGGCAACATAGATAAACATAAGCATCCTCTGCTTTGGTTCTAAAGCTAACATCAAAACGAATCAATTTTAATTTGGCACAGATATGTGTTTTTAAAATAAAGCTCTAATAGTGGAACGTCTGTCCAGAGAACACTAGTTAACGTTCAATAAAGCTATAAGGCAAATGTATGGAAAGTACAAGCACTTAGCGCCAATTTCATTTGTCAGCGTTTCGAATAGATTCTTTACTAGACAGAATGAATTCTTCATTGGCCATTTTAACACAGCTCGTTCTAGTGTTAACTTGAAAATGTCTCAACGAAACCAGCAATAACATCATTTTTGTAAATTTAATCAGAATTATGTTCATGAAATTTAAGTCTCATGATTCAAATATACCTTACTTCATTGTTGGCTGCCATTTATCATTCACGTAGCTTCAACCTTGGCACGACAGTGTTCTACGTGAATCTCGGTAGTTTTATCGAAGATAATGAATGGACGATTGAGAGATACCAGCGCCAGACTTTTTCCCAACGATAATTACGCTTGAACGAAACTACTCAAAACTTACCAGGCACGGTCATTTGTTCTCATTTGTAGAATAACGTGGCTTTATTTTTAGCACTTACAAATGTATAAACTTCAAGAATAAAATACATGAAATGAATTCGCAACACTTGCATTGCAAAAGAATTCAGAGAAGCAAAGTATAGAATTCGGGATATTCAACTTTGTTTTTCTCTAACATGTTGAAATCTTCAATAAAAGAAACCTTTGTTCAAGCAGCAAATATATCCCACGAAATGTTCTTTCAACCCAATTAAAGGGTGGAAAGCCCAAATGAAACACATGATTTCAAAAGTGTCCTATTACCGATCTGATATTGACCTCTAATTCTTCTATTGGAGTCTTCACACAACAAAATGATATTTTTTTGTAGAAAGAACTAGATTTCGTTAATAGGGATAAATTAAATGCTCAAACCCCTACCAAAGCAATTTTGGAATGAATTTGAACCACTTGGGGCTTTCCCACCTTCAATTTTAAATCTACTAGCTAAAAGGACACTGTTGTAATCAATGATCTAATCTTGATCTGGTTTACACAATTTTGGAGCAACTAGGTGAACTATGTTACTACTATAGCTCTAATTTAGTAATGACTCGCGCTAAGATTGCTTCCTCCAGAGAACCAGTCTCTTGGAGAGTCTTTTGACCAAATGAAATAAACCCTGCTTTATGTATATGCGATTGGTCTGGAGTCAAGATTCCCGACCAATCCGTACTCATAATGTGAAAATGAAGCGACTAACAAGCTGTAGTATAAGGAACCTGCGCATTTTTTTCACTACTGCAACCTTTGAGCAGACTGATGAACTTGGTCATTAGTTTTCTTGTGAATAATGAGCGCCTGCTCAGAAATGTTAAAAACTGAAGTAGTCAGCATAATTCAGTCGAATAAATGCTGTGATAATCAAAATGTTTCCTAATTAATCTAAGTGCATGGTTTTTTCACCATAACTATTAGTTGAGACAGCTAAATGTTCAAGTCCGAAAATTAGACTCGCCGATGGCTCGTGGACGAGATGCGCCACTAATATTGGTACCAGGGCTGCTTGCGAATCCAGCGCAGTCTGATGCCAGCATCGGTGCGAATTTTGATGCTGGCGGCCTCTGCTGCGCGCACAGTCTCCTTAACGCTTTGCATCAAGTTTTGGGCGTTACCCACCAGCATCTCGGTCGCTTCTTGGTCCTCTTCCGAACCTGAGAGATGCATACATCACGTCAGTAACGAGCTTCATGGATCGATTATGCTTACACTATCACGTCATGGTTGAAGAACACAAGAACAAAATTTCATTCCATCAAGTACACGACATGAGCCTCTTCAGAAGTAACTCACTAAGTTTGAAACGTGTTATTGAACTCTGATGATAGTGTCCCTATGTAATTAAGGTAGAAGATATGTTATTGATAGAAAGGATTATATACAATACAAGTAAAGGATTTTTCCTTTACATATTTATAATATATATTGATTCATAGGCTGTGAACTTTTAGAAGAAACATGGTTGAAAAGTACAACAATCAGCCGCACTTGAGTGCTTCTGATTCTTGGATCTGATCGTTTCCAAAATCAGAAATAAAATAAAGATTGCGAAATGCTTTCTCCCTCACGTGGTGTTTCATCTTACAGTAAATGAAACGCTACAGAACGAGGTCAGTGGGTAAAGTACTACAAAACGCAGGTCTGGCATGAAAAGCATGACTAGAGGTTAATATATACAAAATAGAGTGAAAAAAGCAAAGCGCTTACAATTAAACGAGAAGAAATGGAGTTCTAGTTGACTGGACGCACGCACTCTCTCAAAGAATGCCAAACCTGATAAAACTATAAACAGTTTCAGAACGATTAAAGATTTTTCCAATCAACAACTGAATAGGCAGAAAAACATTATTGAACCTATTTTACCGTTTCAATCAACTTGAAATACTCAAATAATAGATTAAAAATTCATTTTAAGCAAGTAATAGCCAGAGTTACTTAGAGATTAAACGAATAAACTAAAATCGACCAAAATATAAGGGTTTGACGACAAAGTAGCATGAGCATTTCCAATAATAAAGCAACGAAAGTTGGAAAAATAAGAACAATGACGCGCGCACCAAGTCCCCAACACGGTACACCCACCAGTTTTGCTAATGCCATGAATGGAAAATGACAGTCCTTCAATAGCTAAACTGGGACTGCTGCGAAAGCGTCGATATTGCTGTTGTCAAAAAAGATGCATGCGATCACATTTTTTCAACATAGCGACACGTCCTACCTAAAATTGAGGATGTGAGGTAATTCGAGGATAGTACTTCGCATCTTCTACCTATATTTTGTGAAGAAGACTAAAATATAAAAGCCTGCTAGCTTTTCTAAGCCAAATCCTTCAGCTTCCAAGTATTGAATCAGAATTAGTCCTCGTCAAGTGAGACACCTCTGTGGTTAATTTACACGGTCCATAACAAAATAGTCAGCTTACAATAGAACTATGGGAGCATATTGTTAGAATAAATCCGCTTAAAAAGTGAACTTTATATTAAATTTGGCGAATCAAGTCATGGACTATCTGGCAGGTACACGTCATTTCCGATGATGCTATCGACAAATAAGGCAGCATAAGCACCTCCGTATCCTAGATATACATTGATAGAAAAAATAAAATGTCAACAAATGGACATTTGAAGGACTTAATGCCGTCCGCATTGATTGGAAATCGCTTTAAAAACTAAAAAGCGAAACCCTAATTGCATATTATCGCTAAATAAATATCGTGTTCGATGTTTTATACTGAAGTGTTTTACAGATTAAGAAGTAACTGCCCCGCAAGCACCCCGCACCGAGGAAAACCAAATTGAATATAGTTCAACGGCTGCTCAGAAATCGTAGAAATGACACGACAAAGTGCCAATCGTGGCAAGTATCTTTTGAATATTTCACTGACAGAAAGTCAAGATTCCTACCAAACCCCTACAGTCGATGGCGCTCAAGATGCGTTGAGGGACAATCGCTTTTGAACACCTTTCTGAGGGGCTGCGAAATGTACAAGTTGCCGCATGTCCGCCACCGTTTTGTATAAAAACTTTCAACTGTTTCGTTCATCAATTTTGCCTGCAAATAAGTTAGTACAACAATTAACCCGTCGCCACGTCCTGGACTCTTAGAAGGTCGGCAAAGCTAGTACATGTTTCACATCAGTAAACCTAGGGTTGCCATATATGGTCTCAAGCGTCTCGTTGAGCGCTATTCATTGGTGTAAGGTAAAATTAGGTGGGGGGAACAGGGAAGGAGTGGTAACAAGCTCAAATCTGTATGAATTCTTTTGCTCAGTCTGGAGTGTAGCTACCGGCGCTACACAACCTCTTAGAAGGCCAGCAGTGTAGCTGAGGCATACCAGCACACACTCTGCCTCTTAGAAGGTCGCCATCATTTTTATTTTTTTATGTTCTTTATTCCAAAACTGGAAGTCCAAATCCACAGATTTACTCCTAGGCAAAAAGTAACACCACCATTGTATTCGGGAGGAAAAGCTCTATGCATATCAAACTCTTTACAAGCAATGAAACTGCTTGATAACAGCCTATAAACAAAATGAACTAAAAAATGAAAACATTGTTTTACATATAATGCACTCAACTCTGGAACTATTAGACCTGAAAAAAAATTCACATACCACAATATTCAGCTGCTCAGAATCTATGAAAATGCATCATAAAGAAACATGAAGGTGCAATAAATAAAAAATGGCCAGTGATTTTCTGATTTCTGTTTTTTGTATTTTACCGAAATAAAGACTCAAATTTCGTAGATTTTTATTGGGGTAACAGCATTTTTTTCCCCGCTGACAAAAAGAGCAACTCTCTCTCTTTACAATGAACCCCCAATGAAACTTATAACATGATTAATGAATGTACAGTAAGTTGCACAGTTGACCCATTTTCTTCAAACCTCCCCGTAGGTCGACCATGTTGAGACGGGTTAAAGGCTTAAGTCTCGCTGAGCGGCGAAGCCGCTCAGCGAGAATGAAAATATCGATTGTACCTGGAATTTGATGCTGATTCCGAATATGCAATTTGTTTTGACCGCTCTCGATTTTTTCGATTTTTTTTTTTTTGAAAGGCGGCTAGCAACAACTGAGGTGATGCCCAAAGAATGCCATGTCCGTACAGGTTGGGTGGAACCCGGCCCTATCCGGTACTCAGGTCTTCAAGGCACGGTCTGACCATGTTGGGTCGAGAATGGCAGAGTTCGGATCATGAGGTGGTGCAGGCCAAAGTATGCCAAGTCCGACCAGGTTGGGTCGAGAATGACAAAGTTCGGATCATGAGGTGGTGCAAGCCAAAGTATGCCAAGTCCGACCAGGTTGGGTCGAGAATGGCAGAGTTCGGATCATGAGGTGGTGCAGGCCAAAAAAACATTAAAAATGTATAAAAATTTAAAATTCAAAATCACAAAAAATCGAAAAAATCGAGAGCGGTCAAAACAAATTGCAGATTCGGAATCAGCATCAAATTCCAGTTATAATCGATATTTTCATTCTCGCTGAGCGGCTTCGCCGCTCAGCGAGACTTGTTCCCAATTAAAATAGATTCAGAAAGTTGCACATTGCGGCACCCTCTTCACAAAAGGGAAAATAACCTTGGGAAAGTTCAGTTCTAAAGAGAATGAAGCACTCCATGGATCCAGTTTCGTTCGATCACATTAATAATTTTTTTTTAATGCTTCTGTCGATAAATCAGCGACAAAAAATAAAGTACCACGAATATACGAATACCGTTGATCGTACCTTATGAATTACACTCAGCGTCGACGACGATACTGTTTAAATTATTCACAATGCAATGATAAACTTGGTTGACCACTTCCATCTCTGCAGACAGCGGAAAATCAAATTTAGAGCAGTTCCAAATAAGCAATAAAAATTGATTGGCTGAAAAATTGAAAGGACGAGAAGTATTTTGCTAGTTTTCGACCAGTTGGCTAAAAGAACTTTAAAAACAATTTGTTCTTAGGTAGCCCAAGATAACTAAAAAAATCCATTTCCATGTCAGCAAACACTACATGAAATTTAGTGCACTTCCGCGTTAAGCTAACGTACTATCTTGCAAGAGCTTAAAATATGTTGCACACAGGAAAGAAATCACGCGACAGAGTTTACTAAACAAGCAAGCTTTTTCTCCTGGGAGTCGGAGGAGCGCATCATTGATGCGAGCGACACGCGGTAACGAGTAAAGGCAGGGTGCACTAGCATAGAAAGTGCTCACACACGCTCGGCAGTACTGTCAGAATACGAGACACTCAAGAGGGAGCACCCAACACTCCATACTTACTGGACCCGATCAGCGAGGCTGTGCAACCATCCATGATGGGAACAGAAAAGGAAGATGATGAACAGTAACTCATAGGAAAATGCTAACTACAAGTGCATCCTACCACCACTGATGCTCATGCGTAACATCTAGAAATAGGGATATTTTATAAGTTATCAAACGAAGGTTACTTTCACTAGATAAATATTACTCAATAATTGTTTTTATTAACGGACATTAAATCCCTGAATAAATAAATAAAACTTAGATTAGATTATAAAATTTTCGGTTTACGCGCCTTCCTTACCACAACAAAGATGTTCCCAAAAACAACAAAAAAGCACTATTTAATATTGAATTCAATCAGGGAATCTATTCACAAGGTGTCCCCATATTCTTCACACAGACAGCAAGATTGAAAGAAATTTATGAAACAAGATAAAATTGAGGCAGTAATAGGCACTGAAGAAAGAATAGCATTGAACCACAAAATAAAACAGGAATCAAAAATGCTATTTTAACCAAATAATGACCTCAAGACCTCACACCTTTACTCTGGGAGCGGAAATTTCCATAAACACAATAGCTGTATCCCCCGGAGAGAAACGTAACTTACAATATCTTGGCTTTGTCGAAAAAAATTAACCCATTCAACTGTACTGTTTCACTATTAAGTTTTCAAAATTTAATGAACAGGATCTTTGTTGGTTACAATTGTTCGGATTTGAATAGATAAGTTAGTTTAAGTTTCCCTAACCACTACAAAGGCATTCATAAGAGGAAGGAAGATGGCACTTGAGAACGTGGACGTTAGAGAACGTGTAATCAATGCGCAAGGTGCATAGAAAAAGTAAGTTCAGAAAGGAGTTTAAGAAACGAAATAAACGTTGAAGTAATCGATGCTGAAAACAGGGACAACAGTGAACCGAAAAAAAAATGGTCCGTAACAAAACAAATTCTATTTCAACAAAAGGCTTACTTTAACCTTTAGCTCGAGATCTCACATTTTTCCCTGTAAGAGCCCTAATTTCATAGATACAGTAGTTGTATCCTCCTGAGAGGACTATTCTTGTACATCTAAATTAATAATTGCATAGTTCAGTACCATAGTTCAATAAAGTTTTGCTAATAATACCCGGCTCTTGGCAGAAACACGAGTTTTGATTCTAAATTGCTAAATATTACCTAAAAAAGGTACGAATATTGATCGAATCGCCCACCGTTCAACTTACCAAGCAATAAACGTATACTTCAATGTCATCAAATTTCCTACACGTGCATATACAAACTGTCGCACTTTTCAGATATCCTTCATTAACGATAGCAAAAAATTACTTCTGCAAAGCGCTTTCTTCAAGCGTTCGAAGCTGTCAAGAAAATTATGCAATACCATAAAACAAATCCAACTCTTAAATGTAAAATAATTCTCAAGCATTATTTTCTCTGAATTTTAAATATCGACAATTCAACTAATTCAATTTTTTTAAATTAATTCTCTTAATTTCTGGATGGATCATTTGCTGCGTAAAAAAGAACACACGTTCTAGCTAATATTAAATGTAACCAAGGAGTGAGTCAATGAAGACTGTTCTAGCAGAAAGGCTTCAGTTTTCTTTTCAGTGAATTACATCGCATGGATTCAGCTTCAAATCGTTCAGAAAATGAACAATAATTTTTTCATATTTTTTAATTCATATTGGACGAACATCCGAAGGGAATCAATTCGGTGTAAAACTTTTTCATACAAGATTGTTACCCTAGGGTGGCCAGTACTCATAGGGTAGATTTTTTTTCACAGAATTTACTTGACAGGACCCTCTAAAAAGGAAAGGTTGATAGAAAAAAATGATACTGGTAAAGTTTCAGACCATTTGAGCATCGTTAACCCGTGCCCCAACGGCCTCAAAGTTCTGAAAAATGGCATTTTTCGTGAATTTTCAGAACTTTGAGGCCGTTGGGGCACGGTTAACGATGTTCAAATGGTCTGAAACTTTACCAGTATCATTTTTTCTATCAACCTCACCTTTTTAGTCCCGTCAAGAAAATTCTTTGAAAAAAAAAATCGACCCTATGAGTACTGGCCACCCTAATGTTACCCCCATTACGTAGGTGGTACAAACGTGATCATTTGAACCCACATTAGAATTTTTCTATAAAATTGTCAAAGTAAACCATCATAGAATATGCCAGTAAGTATATAGGATTCTAGAAATTGAATTACGAATATAATTGAAAAATCCCGACCATACGTAACGCAGGTTTACTGTGCCTTCGAAATGATGAATGGAAATAGTAAAATACTCGTAAACCTAGACATCCATCCACTTATTCGTAGTCTATACGCATGATGTGATGTGTATAATATGCGTGTTATATTTTTAGTACATAAACATAATATAAATACATATATAAAGTAATATGTTATATATATATATATATACATATTAATATCTATATGCGCGTGTCGAGGAAGCAGCGACTCTCGAATACAAATTTCATTAAAAAATATTCCATTATTCTTGGTAATAATTTGTTTGTTTATTTTTTCTAGTTCTCTTATCTTGTTCTTTCGTTCACTGGTCGTGAAGCTAAAGATTTCTCTCGAAGTTATGTCATTAAAATTGCGTGACGCGTCTCGTCCTTCTTCGGACATCTTCAGGCTAAAATATTTATAGGGTTTGCAACTACAACGATCGAATGCTAGTGGCGGTAGCTGCTATTAAAGAAGTGAGCAGTTTAGCTATATATATATATATATATATATATATATATATATATATAATATATCTTTTACGAAAATGTGAACATTCACTCAATAACGAACCTATCATTACGAGTAAAAATTATACCTATTTACTCGTTTACTCGTCACGCTATTCATGTGATTGACAAAGAAACATCTCATCAGTAAAATTTCACAAAAAATCCCTGACTGTTTCTCTTGGTTAAGATTAGATTATTAGCTAGTTTAAGCCTCCCTATTCGCCACACAGGCGGTCCAAAGAGAGGCAGGAGAAAGGCACCATTAAGTATGGAGTTGAGAGAATGCAGAATCTATGCAGAAAGGGCATAGAAACAGTGAGTTGAGAAAGAAGATTATGAAACAAGATCAAAGTTGAAGAAGAATGTAGTAGGTGCTGAAAAACAAGACAGCAGTGAACCGATAAAAAAGATGGTCCTTGACGTAACAAAAACCTTTTATTTAAACAAAAAGAGGCCTACCAAACTCTCAGCTCGGGCCATCACATTTTCCAGCGGAAATTGCTAATTTCCATAGATACAATAGCTGTATTTCCCTGAGGGGTGTCTCTCTTGGTATCAAAATTGAAGAATATTCTACTTTTGATTGAATCTGAATTTCGAACTGAGACGTGAAAAAACAAAAGGGGACCTACACAAGTCACAGTAATTTCATTTCAATTAACAGTGCTCTCAAAACAAGTGCTATGTGTATAAGATGGTGAAACGTTAAAAAATGATAGACCATAAGTAACTTAATAAGTAAAAAGCATCACTAGTGTATATCTATTAAAATAACTGCAAAGTTATCTTTATAGATATATTTTTACTAACATGGCTGTCCAAACGGTGTACAAACTAATAATAAGCTAATCAAAAAGTTTTGCTTATATGAGATACTGTCAACACCCAACCATCATGACATTCTCAACAAAATTGGAGGAAATATTTTAAGGCTGGGATACTTAACAGAAATGCTATAATGTTTCTGTACACATGAATTTTCTTGTTAGTTCTTCCCGCCAAAACTAGTCCCAAAAAACACAACGGCTTAGTTATGCACCGCTGTGAAGTATCAATGTTGTTCAGGGCATACATAATTAAATTTACGAATAGTGAACTCAGCTTCCTGAGTTTAATACATGATGTCGTCTTCGAAACTAAGCGATCGATAGGTGCAAAAATTTCTAAACATTTGTCAAACACGTGGATATTGTCGCTCAAAAAAAAAAAGTTTGATGTCCACACACGTTCAGGCATAACCTAGTCTAAGAACGGCGCTTCGTTCAACAGTAAGAAGTATCGTTATGTTCAAATAAAGCGTAAGATTATCGCATAAAATCGACGCTCGAATACGAAATTGGAATGATTTCTGGGAAAACACATCTCAGTCATGATGAGCATTTGGTGAGAACATGATGCATTCAGAGGCATGCAAGAATGACACACATAAGACTTGTAGACGGAAAACTAAAGGACGACGTTGGTCCAAGGATGGCACGTTTACTACCAAGGTGAAACAATTATATAATTATAGCACGCACCGGGTCGGACACTTACACGGATAATGGTCATTAAAAAAAGAGCTATTAAAAGTATCCTCAACTCCGAACATAGATACAAAACATATTAATGACCAAGAGTTAGTTGATGGAAGTTTGAAATTAAATGGAGAATAAGAACATTCGGTATACACGTCCGTACTAACTTTATTCCTGAATAAAAATCAATATCTGCGTGTTTCATTCAATTTTGTGGTCAATGTTCAACTAGGCGGTCTGTTCTTACAATCCACTGAGGACGTGAACCGAGTTTGAAGCTGTGAATCCATAGTTAAGGTAATACTAAAATCCGACTCAATCAAAGCAAGCGTTCAGATAAAATGAAATAACAGTAATTCATTGAATACTATGGATATTATTTCCCACTGTCGCTTCACCTGACTCTTTGCGTTCGTATTATGAGTTAGCAGGCAGGTGATATGGTTATTTCAGTTCAAACACAACACCGAACATCGTCTGAAAAAACTCCAGTGCAAAAGATTACAACACGAGTGGAAAAAGTGGGCTCGTGGCACACCATGCACGCTGTTAAGAACTCATGAAGTGTTATGGCATGAGTGAGGCGTATGAAACCTTATAATTTACCCATCTCAGCGTCACGACGAGGGAAACGCTCTGTCAAGGATACGAGAACACACATCAGTCATATACGCCAAAGGAAAATTAACTAAATTTGACCTCTTAATCTTAAGAGATAAACCAATTGTGGTAACAGATAAAATACACAATAACAAGAAACATCACAGACACCGAACTTCTCCGTGAAATAAAACTACGCGAATGAAGAGAGATAAAGAAGATTAGTTAGATGTGAAGTTAGAGGTCAAGCATACATCTAAATTCTATGTAAGCAACTCAACAACAAATAGTTATTAAAGAACCAAGAATGAAACAATGAACGGAGAAATACAAAATTTTATTCAAATCCAAAGCGCTTCATTAACACAAGGGCAGAAAAAGTTACCCCTCTTTTCGACTACGGAAGTTAAGCGAATATTTACTGAAAGTACAGCGACACATTGTTTCGATAAAATGAGTTCATCTAAGCGACCGCAAGAAAAATTTTGATTCAACGTCATAAAGAGGTGAGAAAAAGTGCCAGGTTTTTGAACGGAACGACTAAATAACGTCTGAACTCATTTTGCCAAATGATGAAAAAATAATACTTTGCAATTCACACAGAGTATAGCAAGTATAAGGCTGTCCGAACGTAACCAATAATAGAATTTGTATCGAATCCCATTTACAGAGCCCATAGAGTTCAAACAGGGTATCATATTATCTCGAGATTCGAAGTTTTTTCAGCCCAAAGCGAGGCTAAGGCTCTTATTTGTCTTTACACAGGTCCCTCATCGACCATCGTCACCATCAAGCCTCGCCAAAACAGCATCTGGGTTTGCACTTCACCTCTGATTACATACGTAAAGCCTCGATACTCTCAAAACATCAGCCACAAAGTTAAGTTTAGCCACACACTGTAAAATGAGTAAAAAAATTGATCGTACTCCAATCTAAGACCCTATCCTGAGGTAGCAGTATTTTGTCCTGAGAGGTGTTGAAGCACTGCGAAATACTGATTACCTTAACATCCGGTGGACTCCAGAATAAAAACTTACGTTTGGAACACAGTGACAGTAGAGTGAACTTTTAGAAACAATTTGAAGATGGAGGGCTGAAGTACCAGATTGGAAGAAAATACCCTCCTAATAGCTTTGGAACTATTACTAACAACAGACAAGTTACTGAAGCACGTGGAAGTGCTTCACACACACAAGAAGAGGAAATTTTCACGTAACCCGCACTTGTTTATAATAAGAGACAATTCTATAAGATTTTGTAGCGCAAGGTTTAAAAACGAAAACAGAAACGACAAATAAATTTTCATGATAACTTTAACTTCTGGAAAGACAGAAAACATGTTGCAAATATTTGCTGAAGCACACTACGTTTGGAAGTTTTTCTACCTAGAGACAAACGATTTCAACATTGAATGAATGACGAAGTTAGTTCTAACTAGGCAGAACCCAGAACATACCTTGAGCACCAAGCATTGTGGCCTTCACCGTCGACAGGATCTTGAGCTGCGTGCCGATAGTGGGGATGCGCTCACACACTTGCAGCAGGTTCTGCCCAAATTGATCAATGACGAAAAATTCCAAGCACGAAGTTTGCTCGCCGAGCGAGCCGGTTTTAAAAGGGTATTGAATAAGTAATTATCAAGGGCAATCACTAATCCTTCAGTCGTGTTATGATCAATGAAGTTTTATACTCGGCCTTAGCACGTGCAATAAGAGGCTGTTACTGTGATTCTTCACTGTTTTAGGTAGGAGTGAATGACACATCATGAGTAAATTGAGCAGGGCTGAAACAATGATTTTTAAAAAACAGCACATAAAACAAGTACGTCGATGCCCAAAAATACTGAAATTCCTTCTAACACTAGCGGTAGCAATTTAATGACACGCCAGTAATACAATAAGCTGATATCGGAAAAGACTTAAAAGATTCTGAATTAACTTATGGCATAAAATAAATTCATTGTTCAACTCTTGTATTGCGTAGCAAGAAATTCATCAAGTCATCATTGTTGAGAATCGGGACCGATAATGTCTTGTCTAGGGTCTCAAGTTAAAAAATTTCACCAATAAAGTGAGTAAATGAGAAATTCCACACTGAAGTAGACATAAGCGAGATTAGATTTTGTATAAATGGAAGGAAATTAAAATTAACTAATAAAATTCGCTGAACAAGATTATAAAATTAGTGAAAATTGCAAGCCATACTTATTTCAAAATTTCCTTAATTTCATTTATTTTAAATATTTAATTCCAGACACAGTAGTTAAGAGAGAGTACTCTGTCAAGAGTACTACGCTCGTCAAGAGTTTGATCCTGTAATACATTGTTATATTCATTGTTCCAGTCTTCATTAAACAGTAAAATATCACGGTATTACATTCTGGTAAAAATCTCTCGATTCTACTTATAGCGTCTGACCTAGAGTGAAAGTGATAACACAAAGGATATGTGCCAAGACAGCACAAGTTTTGGCTCATAGTCACAGAAGTTGAGCACAGACACAGAAGTTGAGCAACACACGAAACTAACCGTGCGCATCCTCTTGTCGGTGCACTCTCTGGCGAGATCCTTGGCGAGTCTAGTGACCTCCTCAGAGGCCTCAGCAATGCTCTTAGCGCAGGCGATGAGGTCCTTCTTTGTGCCGCCCTCGCCCCGCACCAGCTGCGACAGCCGCGCCATCAACAGGGCCATCTTTTTCGCCGCCGCGATGATGTCGTTGTCGCGGCTGCTCCACTGCTTCACCTCCTGGTGCAGGCCGTGCGCCGCCACCTGCCACGCATACGTACACCAGTTTGCGTCAGAAGTAAACCAAGGCTCCTGATTGACCACCCCATGCGCTGCCATCTCTGCTGCCAAACACAACTTAACGAGGACTAGTGAGATATATTTTATGATTCGCATTCCTTAAGTCAGTTTATTCCGAGATTATTAATCTAACATCAAATTGTCTTCACGTGTCCACAGGGCATACATAGCTGAATAAATTTCAACTAAGAAACAATTTGGCAAAGCAATAAATGCAGCAGCAGAAAAGCACTTTTGATCAATGACTTTGAAAGTAGTACAGGCAGCGATTTTTATTTACAGTATCACAGAGAACTCCCGCCCAACACAAACAAAACTCAAACCAGGAAACGCATTTCAACAATGTGGCTATTGCCATCAATGATCGAATTTTTGGTAAATGGTAGTGCATTATCACAGAATGATTACATAAAATAGTACCGGCAAACCCCTTGATTAATTTGATTACAACGAATATTTCATTCGGGCAAGGCTAACTTAACAAAAAGCAAATTTATCCATAAGTAACACGAAAGCATCCAGGTGACTTTTCTGGCTCAAGGTCTTAGACATAATTGGCTAATCGTAGATAGGTCACTCACAAATAACATGAAAAATGCAGAATAAAATGCATATTTGGCAAATATTCTCCAACCGTGCACTCATAACTGAGACAGCACTTACTAAACGTATCTCTGAAGTCTCATAGTTGAAACAATTTGAGAAGAAGCATAAGCCAGCCTATCATTTACTACGAGGAGCAAAAACAGGTTAGTTAAGTTTTTGAATAAATAAAAAAATAAATGGTAATGACCATGATAGGTTGGCTAGGTAGGGGAGCCTTGCTGAACATATGATGCTCCTCCTCATCGTCTGTCTCGGGAGGTGGAGGGCGGGGTGGTGCCTTGTCCCCGCCCGGCAGAGGGGGGCGTGGGGGCGCGTGATCTGAAGGTAGCACGTAGCACAATGAGAGATACGAGTACACACTCAAATAACGGCAAAACGCAGGCATGAGGGCAGCGGAGGAGCTCCTGCCAAGATAAACTTAAGCGATTGTCCCCAGCTGCATCATTGCATCATATGACGGAATGAACAACTAACGAAGATACTGGAGTAGGAAGCGGCAGCGCTCGAATCAATGATGGATGGAGCTGCTCCATCTTGCTGTTCACACTTGTGTTTCCGCAACAATACGAAGTGTAGCTGAACTTCGTCGGAAGAGTTTATGGGACGTCATGTGAGGACAGCGTCCACGAGATTAGCCAACTAGAGACAAAGTCGATCCAACGAAAATATGGAACAAATTAAACACCAATTGTACAAGTTTTTCAATGCCATTGTTAATTTTAACACTTTGACTGCGACATGCGCCACCGGTGGCCACGGAGGGGATTTTCATAATGCTGCTGACCAACCAGTCACAAACTCAATTTTCATAAGTATTTAACCACAGCTATATGAAGGCAAGATCCAGTTAATGTTTGCAACTTTCAAAGTTGCTTGCTCCGAATGACTTCAAATTTGAGTTGAATGTTGAACTTCAGTTTTACCTGCCACAGTCGAAGTGTTAAGAAGTAGAAAATTATAATACTTGAAGAAGAGGTGCGTAGTTCAGAGAATTATGAACACGCAACCAATATTTCAAACGTACCACAGATATAATCTAATAATACATATTCTCATTGAATATATCTTTCAATATAATTACTAACAAAATAATACTTACCGTAAGAGAAAGTCATGCATGAAATTTCAACGCTACACGGACAAGACAGAACAAGTGAAATAAACAACACAAGAGCTCCCAGACAGTCGTCAAATCTGGTATGCGTCTCACAAGATATTCAAATCTACAGAAGACGGTTGAACAAAACTAGCAACATCCAAACACAGAACTCGTTCTACAAGCAATGCAAACTTCTACCTAATTACAGCTACATCCATAGTTGTCCGTGGATACCCTCAGAAAATGTTCACGCAGGTAATTTATAACTTTTATTGTAAACAGTACGGTGAAACAAGTGAAGTCATGCACTACAGCCCTGAAATCAGACGAGATCTTCGAGCAACATTAGCTTGGGTCGGGTAAATAATTAAAGACTAAAGAAGAAACGTTCAGAAACACAGCAGTACCTGATGCATCACATCGCATCAGTCGAGGGTGGACGATCATGCACGATTACACTCGATTAAAATAATGCGTGAAGGAGGAAACGATCATTTATAAGAATTAATATACACAAGGTAAATAATACATTTATTCAGGCAAAAAGGAAGAGTAGAAGACAAGGTGTATTCATAAACTGGTCATAAGTCTATGTCACGTTCCAACGCGTTGCCGGCACCGTCCGTCAACAGCTACACTAGTGACATAGAAGAGAAAAAAACTGCAGCACCTTTCGAGATAATTTATATTATTGTGTTATACGTACAAAATGATGAAATGAACTGTAAATGTATAATGAACGAATAACTTAGTATGATATTGCAGTTCAAGTAGCGCAATGCCGTGAATTATTTGCAGCAAAGTTTGAAAGTGTTCAATAGTATTGAATTTGACGGGGTTTCAAAAGGGAACTGATCATCTCTCAGCAGATGATAAACTGCACAAATAATTGGTATCACACGCATTCATGCATGCACGAGGTTACTCAAACAGTAAGTTGGGAATCCTGATAAACGCTAGGCCAACCTAACTTCGAAACATAACCCACAACAAACTGGGGTAATTAGTGCTGCCGATACTGCAGTAAGCAGCCTTGGATGTTGCTGACCAACGCAAGACGTACAAGACACGCTGGTAAGAACATACAGCCTCAGTTCACGGCCCTAAAAAGACGCTGGAAACCTCCAACGAGTGCTAGGCAAGAATACTAGTGATAATAAAATAAAAAATTGTTAGGATTAGGACCATGAGAACCAATTGTACGATGCAAGTTAGATGATTTAGAAGCAGCCAAGATGCACTGGAACCAAGTAACCCGTGAGGTGCTTGAGCTACAAGACAGTGTGCCATGAGGTGGACGTGAGTATTTACACGGTGACGCGGCCTCGTCAAGGTGAGATAACAGAGAGCTTTGGTAGTAAGCAGGGGGAGCGACCGGGACGGCTGCAGGGGTCGAGTTGTAGTAGTAGAGCGACGGCTCGTCGTCCGTACAGCTCTCATATAAGCTGTCCGACGCGTCACCTGGTACACGCATGGACACACTTCACGCTAATAAGATGAAAAATGATCACGCTAGCACGATGAAAAATGATCACACTGAAATGGAAGAAGTACTAAAAATTCCAATGAAAGCGAGTCAGGATAAGAACGAGGGTAAGTCCAGGATAGCATACGGGAAGTCTAAGATTACCGGCAGTAGGATCGGGTGGAAGTCTCTCTACTCTTTTCAACTTGATCGTTACTCGTTATATCTCGCACATACAGCTAACAGCCACCTTGAAGCAAAAGATGAATCTTTATTTTAAATTAATTAGGGAAATAAGGTTACAAATCAAGGAAAACTGTAAGGTTGAGAACAGATGATTGATCAAAGCTAAGAATTAGGGAAAATGACGATGTATAGAAAAGTGGCGAGAATCCTAGTAAGTTGGCAAGTTAAAAGCTATGATAGAAATTTTAAAGCAAGGTGAAAAAAATAGAAGCATTAAAGTTAGAAGAGAAGTACAGTATAGTAGAAAACAATAAAATCGAATTACGTTATGAACTGCTACTCTTTTGTGATTAAATGGCAAATTTGATAAATACGAGCTATGAAAGCAAGTGAATCATTCGCCATTGAAAGAATACCACAATAACAATGGGAGAATATACAAAAGAAAACAACTAGTACAGCACACTTAGAACAGGAGGTAGCCGCTTTATGATAGAAGTATATTACAAAAAATCAAGAGGGTTGCAGTTCTCTGACTTTATTGTGTTGTAACAACACAGAAGCGTAAGACCCATTTGCTTTCAAGCCATGATCTCAAGAATATTGAGATCAAGGATGTTGTGACATGAGAGCATAGAACTCACACTCGTGCTCTATTATCATGGCCAATTAATATTCAGCTTAAAAGTGCACCAGGTTTTTGATTAAATTTAAAATTTGATGCATATTTCGCGGAAGCGACGAGTAAAATAGACAAAGAAAATGGAACAGAGGTTTCACAAATGTATCACACTTCATAGAGGTACTAGTAGAAGTGCAATAATTTCACAGCTCCACAACATATATGACAGAATAATCAACAGAGATGGAACACAAACCTGAAATTTATGAAATGCAACGACTCATTCCAAACCACCAAATGCGCGTGCTAAAATAACTGAAATTCTTAAAATTGAAGATTATTCCACATTTCGTGGGATTTATTTGTTATTCATTAAAATGAGAGAAAAAACTAAAAAATTACAAAGTTGTCGGGAAGATAACAAAATATCATTCATCTTCACACGCATTTTGAGTTATTGATAAAATTACAATCCTGAAAAGGAAGGTCATATAATAAATGGCTCAGTTTTCCGATAAGAATAAAGAAATGTCACGATTTACTCGTACAGCAGTTTTCGAACAAGGGAGAAAGATTTGTTCACACTTGGAATGAGCGGCGCAATGAATTACAAATGATAAGGTGGACACAATTTGAAAATATGACGAGGCTAAGAAGATACCTCGACCGTGGTGCCCCCAGCTGTTCTCTGGAGCTCGATGGTAGCGTCCCAAGGTGCTCTGTGGGGACACGTCCCAATCAGGGACTGATCTGCTCCCTGACGGGCCCATAGGGAGGACGTGGTTAGTGATGGACATGGTTCGGAAATGAATCGTTAATGATAGGAGAAAAGTCCACAGAATGTATCCGTGATACGTACTGTACAACATAAGGCACGATTACACTAAAACTTAACAATGACAACACTCTAAATAAGCTAAAATAACAGCATTTCACGACAATACAAGACATCACGTAACTACAGAACGCACGACACAAACCACTAGTAAAATTCACGCTACGAACAAGGCACAATGATCAGCCAATTTGGATTCTGTGTGGCAGAAATCGGACTCACCCATTTCGTTCAACAAACGCTCAAGGGAAGCTTGTAAAGAGAGCATCGTATTAAAATCTAAGTCATCAAACCGATTTGACACCACAAATGAATTGACGTAATGAGCATCAAGCCCTACATTGGCAAAATAGAATGCTATCTAAAATAAAAATATTAAGTTAAAACGACATCATCGTGGCCGACAATCGAGGAAAACGAATAGTATAAGACATAAAACAAAATTGTGTGCATGTTAGGAATGAAATCAAAATCCATGAAAAAGAGGCCAACCCCAAGATGCGGAGCCGCTGAACATGAGAGGTAAAAGTGGAATGGATTACATCTTATGATGGCATGAATGAAAGTGGTACCAGGAACAGGAGACTTGGAGCTCCAGGAGGGTAAAACAACATTCTGCAGCACGACGTCCAGTAAGGCACGCTATGAAACGAGAAGTACCATTCAATGTAAAACGAGCGGATTGCAGACACACACTAACTATGAAAAAGCTAAGAAAAATCAAATTAAATGAGAAGCATAGCCAGGCTACTAAGGGAAACCCCATAAAAAACAAAACTTGTCAGTTAACCCGAACGAGGAGCACATCAAGGGCACATGAGCGAAGGCATGGCGCGCGTGAGGGGTTACAGTAGGTTACGAGGAGCTGTCAACACTGGCACACTAGCGCACGGTCGTCAGAGGTGTCGAGGTGCAGCCAGTGTGGAACACTCTGTGTCTCACGTACTAAGAGAGGCGGCAGGCTTGGGTGGCTGCAGCGGAGGAGCAAATATCTGGCTAAAGTCCATCTTCATGAGATCCTCCTCAATGCTGGGCAGGTCCACCACTGGTTGCGGCAACAGCTGGCTCGCTGCAACCAGCCCATACCGCACACAACAATCGTATGGTAACACACCATAGGAATCTCTTCGCCCGTATAATTCATGGAGGAAAGCTTCACTCGAAACTCGCATTTCCCAAGGGAAATGTGTCGGCTAAATTTCCGCGGATTTCCATTTTCGAGGGAAAACTCGTATCTCAAATGATGCTCTTATTTTCTAATTATGATCAGAATAGGCTACTACGAGAATGTGAAGAAAAGAATCACGAAAAGTTTTTAAACTGCATTGCAGCGAGAAGTTATCTATAGGAATAAGAAGCTAATAAGTATATTTAAAGAACGAATACAACTGCAACAAACGTTTTCAGTAATAAGACGCATGGTACTACCTCTAAAACACACCTTACTTATAAAACTACGCACAAGTAAAGAAAATACATGACAAAGGCTGTGGAGCGTCGCTTGCAAAGTTTACTTGCTTTGCTTGAGGCAAGACGATATTCTATGAAGACTACCTTGTACACTAACATACGAAGGTATTCACTAGAAGCATTGAATAAGTACGGAAAAAATGACATAAAATTAATGATACATTGCAAGGCAAGTAAACAACCAAGCCTCCTCAATATCCGATTACAAAGAAAGAAGCTCCAATAATATCAAGACTATTTACAAATGTACCACATCCAATTTGTAGATACCAATAATGTGGATATGCGAGCGCCCTTAGCTATTTGGCTATTTCTCTTAATTTATGAGAAACAGTCACACAAAAACGCCTTATTTCCCTTGCCGTACGTTCATTTCTTGATACTGAATATGCGTCGGTTTTTAAAGACGTTTAATGTTCCGCATAGTCCTCATTCATCACTGAGTAACAGGAGCAATACAACACGATATGCAGTTTTCACTGCATCTATGCAGATTTAGGAACAGTTAATTCTTGCATTAGTGTGCGTCCTCAGCGGTGGTGGGCCAACTAGAAACGTGCATCATGAGGCAGTGAACCCCAAATGTGTTATCTTCATTTATGTGCGGCACTGGGGCCGTAAATGAAATGCCTTCGAATGTTGCTGTCCGTCCTATTTGTATACTCAAGCAAATGAATTTTCATTGTGTACCTACGCAAACGATTACATCTTGTTTATGTGAGTAAAAAGTCAATTTCATTGAGAAATTTTCGATTTAAATTTAAACGACCATGAGTTTTAATCTCCATTTTAGTGGACAGTTAATTTTGATGCAATTGCCGCAGCAGCCCTATTGGTGCTAACTGTTGTTAATTATAATTAAATCACTGGAGGTGGGCACTTAAAACCAATCGCATGCTGCAGTAGTGACCAAATTATTTGCCTCAAACATGATCCAGGTGAAATGAATTCAAGTAAGAAAAACAAGGCGAAGAGAGCGACTGTGCTTAGTTTTACTACTACGGCTTATGCATTGCTCTCGTGTGGAGAAAACTGCTTCAAATCAATAAGGTTAGGGCTAGTCTGTTACTGAGTGAAGTTAAACTACAGATGTAGCGGAGCATTTCAATAGCGAACGTACCATAACGGGCGTGGGAAAATAACAGCTTAGAATTACGCCTTCCTCGCCAATAATTCTACTCACAAGCTTATATGTATATCAACGTAATAAAAAATAATAAGCTCCTGTCTAGACAAGTAATGAACTCGGAAGTTCAATATAGAAGTTCATGGAGTACTCTACAGCTAAATGGACGATACAGTACAGCTGCTCTGTAACAAAATTGATAAAAACTAGCTGAAGATTAACGCCTGACTAAAGGAACAATCGAAGTTCACAGAAGGAAATTTTCACATACATTTCACAAAACTAATATACATTTATATTTTTAAAGGATGTAAAAGGTAGTAGAGAAACAAGAGGGGCTCACCATTGAGCTGCATCCTGGCCATGTCGGCTGCAGGGATGGAGTCCTCCTCAGGGTACACCATCACCGCCCGCCGCACCTCGCCCAGGGCATTCAGTAGCTGCGCGAAAGTGTGCGAATTAGACATGTGTGACGAGATTATAAAACTTGACGCATGTCCCATAAACACGATTCGACACACGAACGAATATTGTAACTAGAGGAGGAAGAGAACAAACCTCTGTTGTATAAGTACTTAGACGTTCACAGCAGTACACGGACATACAACACTACGTATATGCAGATACACAACAAAGTGCCAGTGCAGAAAAAGCCAAAATTAGAGGTTAGTTCTCACGCCAAAGCACATGCTCACGCATGGCGCGTCAAGGTCGAATTTCCTACCACAAATAGGTGGGACTCGAAACATTAGCGCAACCCTTGCAGTTAATGAAAGTTCATTTCTACGGAAACATAGAAATGAGGGAAAATTGAGGAAATACCACCATTCAGCACAAATTTCCAATACTCGTGTCTTGTGATTAGATTTTAAGTCGGGTTAAGCTTCCTCACCACAACGAAAGCGTTTTTAAGAGAGGAAGGAGGAAGGAGTTGAAGGGAACATGAAATCTATGCCAAGGTGTGTTCGTACATGATATATCCTACGCATAGAAACAGTAGGTTAGGAAGTGAGTTATTGAAACTAGATGAAGTTGAAGAAAAACTTGTAGGTGTTCAAAAATATGACGACAGAGGACCAAAAAACAAGGTCCGTAGTACATCAAAAAAAAATTCAGTTTCAACAAAAGAAAGCCTTACCTAACTTTCAACTCGGAACTTCGCATCTTCCCCCTAGGAATGCTCGTCATCATAGATACACTAGTCTTTTTCCAACAACACAATAACAATACATAGATTATTTGCTGGTTTACTGTTCATTTGTATGCTTGCTTGTTGTACTCGTTATTACAAACACGAAAATTACCTTCACCAAATAAAAATAAATGAAAAATATACAAATGATAAAGGGTACCTAAAAACTCCTAACATCGCCACACAAAATGAGGTAGTGTACTTAGACATGTACACTACATAATTAAGAACTTATATGTTTAGAATTACATTTGAATTGTATTTAAAAACATAAGGTGTCAGGGTAATCAGGGGAATCTGAAGAATTAATACTGGGAAAATTCGAAAGGTAGTGAAGCCTATATCCCAGATACGCCCATCACACACTTTCAATTTTCAAGCAATCACAGAAATTAATAGAAAAATATATCAAGTGATTAAATTGTTTACGCCTCACAAGATTAAATTGGACACAAGGTGACAGCTTTAGCCGTCCAGCATACTCAAAATTAAGTATTTTCTAATATTTTAATTCTGCTGCAATTAATACACTTCGACTAATGATTCCTACCAGCCTTTTTCAGTCATGAGAAAAAAACAAGGAATCAAGTGCTGAACACTATTATTTAATAAAGAAAATAGAAGAAGCTTTGGAGTGTTATCCATTTCGAATTCTTTTCTAAGATCGTCACGCAACGCAGATTTCTGAACGTGGCCCACAATTTCAGCCGCATTTACTCATTGAACCAACGTTATTCTGGTACTAAAAAGTGAAAGAATCCAAACGGAATTTTCATAGCAAATACCAGATTCAACTAGCTCCTATTTGTGGTTTCTAAAAACATATATTCGTCGGACACCTACTGACGATGATTGGTCCATATGTAGACGAAAGCTTTGGCCAATCTAAAATTTAAGTTCTGACTCGTCCTGAGTAAAGAGAATCTGAAACTTCATCCATACAGAGTAGTTCTCATTAGACTAAACTTCTCAAAAGACATGACAGAATGTACCCGATTGCACTCTAGTCAACTCCTATGTTTTAAGAAGAGCTGTCTTACATACGAGAATATTTCCCAGCAGAGGCAATTCGGTACAACTTCTGTGTCTCAGTTAACCAATTTACCCAATAGGCAAGGAAAGTGCAGTGCGAGCTGATCAGGCTTTGCTAAATGACCTTACGATGCAAAGCACCAACCAAAGAAGGCGAATATTTTTGAGGAATAAACAAGAAGCGATATTACAGATGTGAGCCCGATGTGATTCCCTTCAACTCTTATACGCAGGAGAGAGCAAAATTTCTATTTGTTAAACCCGATTTTGAGATATTAATTACTTGCTGGGTAATTAATACACAGAAGGAAGGATTTTTCACCTTTTTCGTTGTAGTATCCAAAGTGCTTGATCTCCCTATCACAATAGAGTCGAACAATATAGTATAAAATCCCAGAACAGTCATCGGAACAAAGCCATCCGAATTAGACAAAACCATCAAGTTTCTAAACACTTCAAAATGCGGAAGTGACCACGTTTCCTACAGTGGCATGCAGATAAGATACTAAGGATCTATATTAGTTCAGACGATAGACAAGCAATAAATCTCCGAATATATCAATGAAATTGCAGTGGTTGAATCACACGCGGGCGAACTACCTCAAGAAGAAAACTAAACACATCACCAAAAGGAGCACAACTCACAGCCTGGTTGCTGTCTCTCCAGCGCTTGACAGCCACCTCGTCGCCAGGGTTGACAGCCACCGCCTTGGCGTTGCGCACCATCGGCGACACGCCTGCACGTCACAGACATGGAACTCAGACGTGCTCACTTTTCATCCACTTTCACTCGATTCGGGTAATATCAGACTCATTAAATAGTGACGGAGCATACAATGATACATACACAAACAAAAATTTCAACATTGACAATGCATTAACCAAATATCAATATGATTAGCAGACATTTCATTTTCTTCTTCGAAAGAAAACCTTGTTCTAGGAAAGCCATTCCGTACATATAGAACTCGGTTGAAAATGCGACATCCATACACATCTCTTTCTGCCTCCACCATCATGCAGCTTTGTTTCAAGCCCTCCCAGTTGCTCTTGTGATCACTGCTCAAGATGCAACTCTCTCAGTACATAAAAACCGATATCCATGTTTTGAACGGAGAAATTAGTCAACCCAGCCCAACTGACCAGCCTCGAGGTTGGCGCTGGCAGCCTTCACTTGCGCCACGAAGCTGGGGTCCTCGGAGTTATCAGCCTCCTGCTTGGCCACCATGAGCACGCGGCTCACCAGCCGCGCGATGTTGCTCACGTTCCCCACCACCGCCTGCGACTCTCCGGCCGCGATGGCCCGCTCGCATGCCGCTGTGTGGCGTCTCATCACCTCCTCTGCTCAACGTCAACTACTTTAGAGAGAATTTCATCACGTAGTAACATGCAACCATGCATCCAATACAGAGAGTGATTGATAACTGCAGAATTTCAGCTGTAATACTCGTACACCACGTGGCGTCTCAGCTTATCTAACATACTTAATTTTAGCCACATAACATGAATGACTATTATCCCTTTCATAACCAAATGAATAACAATGTATAGGTGAAGTAGAGATTGAACATTAACAGTGACTCGCTTGGGTGTGATATAGAGGTGCTTCAGATGGCGGAGCTCAAAGGCCATTAGGAAATGCATTCTACTGGGAATTACTTTCACTAATTTGAATTAGAAATCAACTAGCGCTGCTTGAATGTTATAGATCAAAACAATTATTGACGTTTGAACAAGTTAAGAACGAGTATATTACAAAACACGTAAAAGTTTCATTCGAACTAGACTGATACTCGATGCGAGTGATTTGAAACAAAAACGACAGGACTATTTTTTTACAGCATACAAGTACCAACTATAAGCTCAAAGTAGCATTTTATTTGCTCCCAGTTGAAAACTAAAGTCTAATAGTACGAATAAGACATAAGAATATTTTATTCATCACAAAACTTCCAGAGCATTGCAATAATACCATGTTAAAATTAACCTCTGCACCAGCCACGTTAACCTGTAGCAGCGTATTAACGAGCGCATTTTCATGTAGTACATTGAAACGAATGAATCAGAAACCTGAATAATCATCCAAGGTAGCAGAAACCAGAAATAAAGATCTATCAACAACAAGGCAAGAACATTTCAGTACCATCTGAATAACACCGATATCGGGCACGCCACAACACCCAAGATGGAGCTAGAAGCGCGATCCTGAAGACTGGAAAGCCTACAGTAATCTACTCCTATTTTTTTTATAA
This sequence comes from Morinoia aosen, assembly GCA_030386875.1. Lineage (NCBI taxonomy): Eukaryota > Metazoa > Arthropoda > Malacostraca > Amphipoda > Talitridae > Morinoia > Morinoia aosen. The sequence continues at coordinate 22,397,116 of CM059562.1, forward strand.
AGATTTATTTATCCGAAACATATACATGGGTTCAAGACAAGGATATACCTAATATCTAACAGTCGGCAATCTGAGCATTGTGGGCCAAATTAACTACAAGGCTTCTATGGCAACCTATTAGGATATAAACAAATTCTAAAGTAACCTATTGTCAATTAATTAGTTTATTTATCTATCTAAGAACTAGTTAGCCATACAAGACAAATATGTTAATATCAAGCTGGGAGAACGTGCAATTTGATATTTTGCTAAACTGTTTTTCTTCATCAGATTTACTTTTTTTAATGGTAGCTTTATAGGTAAAGGTTAATCTCCCCAATTATTCATGCGGACGAATCGAGAATCTAGAGGAATTAGACTATGAACTAGACTAAGTAAAATATGCGAGCGCCCTTCTGAAACAATACGTTTGCAAGAAGCATAAAAATAATCACAATCCTTTAAGGCTCATGAAGTCAAGCCACCAATGTTTCACGAAGTGGATAGTTTAAGACTCTCGACAGCGGAGAAGTAAGGCGAAATTTGGCAGATCCATTAGTAGCGCAGATAATTGACAATGCGCACAAATGTGTGCTTTGCAATCTTCAGCATATTCTAATACCAAATTTAAAATCTAAATCTAAATTACGTAACTCAAATGAAAGTTATGATGAAAAGAAGATGGTGCATGAACTTGCTGACCGCAAACTGAGATTTTACAAGCAGTTTACAACAAGAAAGTGTCTCTCACGAACTACAAAACTTTTGCAAAAACTGAAATTGAAGCAGATATTAGTTTTGTAAATACAATGCATCGTTAGAAGGACATCTCTCTCCAGTCCCTAGCGCTACTTTCTTTGGAGTTTTGCAGGTTTTGGCTCCAAATTTGCGCTACTTTTTTGCCGTCAAGGGATTTAATATAATTTTATATCTAAGAATTGATTACCAGCTAACTTGTAATCTCTGAGCACCTTTGCTTAGGAAGAACCTTTAGATCATATTCTCCAGCCAAAACACAAATACGAGAGGAACGCTAAAGAAGTCCCAAACGAGAGATAAAACACAAAAAGCAGAAGCAGGCGACGAGGCACCTGAAGCCTTGATGAATGCGGCGGAATCGGTGAGCTCGTCAGCGAGGTCTCTGACTCGCTCCATACGGTCGGCGTACTCGCGCCTCAGGTTCTCGAAGTGCTCGTCCGCTGCCTCGTTGCTGGGGAAGCTCATGCGGATGCGCCCACCTGCCACCAGCTGTGGGGTCAGGCTCTCCACCTGAGGGGGCGCATCAAATGCATCATTAGATTATATGTTAGTTCAAGCCTCCCTAACCGCTCCAAAAAATGTTTCGAAAAAAGGAAGGCACCATTTAGTATGAAAATAAGGGAATGCAAGTTGAGAAAGAAATTCATGAAATAAGATAAAAGTTGAAGAAGAAAGTGATAGGTACTGGTAAACAGGACAGTAGTGAACCGAAAAAAGTGGGTCCTTTACACAGTAAAAATCATTTTACTTTAACAAAAAGAAGGCTTACTTAACTCTCAGCTCGGGCCCTCACACATTTCCCCCTGGGAGTGCTAATTCCCATAGATACAATAGTTGTATCCCTCTAAGGGGTCAAATGTATCATTACCTTCCTCAAAAACTGACTTAAAAAATGGCCCAGAAATTTGAATTATCCATGAAAAAGGGTAAAATGTAATAAAGAAAACGTTCACGAACGCTTGAAAACTCAAATCAGTTCACACAAAAAATGAATAGATTATGAGCCCATTGAAAAATCCTAAAATATGTTAACAAATTAAAAAAATTTGAAAATAGTATTGACTAAAAATCTCATTTACATGTTCATTAGTTTTCCATAGCTTTTGGAGAACTGTCGGTAGAAGCATCGCAATGATAATAAATACCATTTCAATAAGGAGTTGCACTGATTCTCAGGTACATATTAATTATCATTTTTGCGGAAAAGTAACTGCACTGTACAACTGCAGACTGCGCACTGCAAACAAAACACCACTCAAATATTCTTTTCCCAAGGTGCACTAACTTTTGTCCAGAGGAGCAGCTCATTTATACTTGACTCATTTATACTTTGAGAGGCTCAGTACCTGACTGGCAGAGGAGAGGAGCGCCTCGGCCGCCTTCTTGTTGCCCCCTGTGCTGCCGGCGGCCACCATGCGCGCTGTCTTGGCAGCGCGGTTGCTGAACGAGCTGAGGTTGCGGGCACGGTCCTCAAACGTCTCCGCACGGCCTGGCGTACCTGCTCAACGGCATCACATTTTTGCTTACTTTCTGATAGCGCTAATTTCCGTAGATACAATAGTTGTAAGGCCAGGTTGATGTTTCTGCTTCGGCCGTTGAGTTCCAATTGAGACGAGTGAAGCAGCGGCCTTACATTTATACTCCTCCTGCGGTTGGTATCGGTAATACACAGTGGAAGAGTGGGAACTTTTTATTGGATAAATTTACGTTGGGACATATCAAGATTACTGAACATGAAATGACTAGAATCGAGATTTGAGGGGGCAACTAGGGCAGAGCACTACAATTGGATTCCACTGAGGAGCTACACTATGACATTCAATAAGTGATTGCAATGAAAATCAGTTTAGACGCTAGCCATTCAATGTGAGTATAAACTAACAAGCGCCAAAGAATTAACTTCCATTAATCTATTCCTTGATTAAAATTTTCTACTCATTAACGAAATAAAATATTTGACTAAAAATTGAAAAGGCTGTGATACAAGATCAACCGACCTTCAGGAGCGAGGGTAGCGTCGGTGAACTGTTTGAGAGGAGTGGCGATGTCGGCAAAGTCTTCCACCATGCGGTCCACCACGGCCGTCTGGATCCTGTTCTTGAGCTCCTGCAGCTTCGCCGACAGAGCCCTGAAGGTATCAATACACCGTCACTCACATCTTCATGTAATTCAAGCGCAATTGGCCTTCATTGTTATCGATATGGAATACATAACATTAAAACGGCATGGATTACAAAACATTTAAACTGATTCAGTGCACAAACGCTGCATGGTCACTAACGAATAACAACACAGAACAAGCAAATGAAAGGTTTTAGCTTCAAGAAACAGAGGACTGCAATGTGGTCCAGGAACGTAAAAGTCACAATATGAGGCAGCCCAAACCTAGTAGTAATGCACCACGGTTCTGGTTACCTAAATCCAGGCCACAATTGACAGGACACCAAATAAAACAGACACAAATAAGGGATCATTTAACGAGTAAAATTGGAACCTCGCGATTCACTAAATATGAGACACCAGCGACTTTTTTCAGTAGTTTTGACTACTTTTGAAAATTTTCAAAGTACGCTACAAATACAATATTTCAATATTTGATTACATACGCAAGAACTGTGATTAGATTATTAGATTATTACATTTTTATGGTTGAAATAAAATAGTAATAATGAAAATATGCTTCAGGATGTATTTAAGAATTTTTTGCATTCCTTGACCTTCGTTTACAATGATGATATATAAGCTTAATACTTATGAGTGATCGATTACTTAAAAAAATAAAAATTTATATACTTGTTTGAAGTTGCAGAACTTTGAAAAGGATTGATTTTCGAGTTTGAAAACCCTGTGGGTTACTTTAACATAATTGCAATGAGGATTAACACGACACCATCAGTTGCCATTAAATGTTCTGTAGAATTAGGAAGCCTTTGGTACCAGAATAGATTCAAGAATTGTACACCACTCGAAACTTTCTCCCATAAGCCATCGCACATCCTTCGAGCGGCTTTCAGGTCTGAACGAAGTTCAAGTAGGTAACTTTCAAATGATACTACTTGCATAACAGCATGTTACTACAAGGAAATTTTGCCAAATGTTGCAGATTGCAAGTAATTTTATTTGTAACTCAAGACGAAAAGTTTCCACACAAACAAAAAATACAGAATTCAAAGAAGGGCATGGCTAAAATGAAAAATGAAAGTCGATCTACGGAAATGGGTTAGCGTTGTCAGAAGAAAAAAATTTTATGTGGGTGAACGATATAGTTCTTAATTTTACTGGGAGAATTTGAGAAATATAAACCAGATCATTTCAACACCTATTAGAGAGGCAGCCTTCTTGAACTAGGAAGCATTTGATCGTAATTCCTCCAACCACAATGAACATAGAATAACTAAGAGAAAGAAATACAACCAGCACCCCAAAGGCAATCAACAAATTATAAAAGCAATACTATGAGAAGAAAAAACTTGTAAAACCTTGCTTTCTACAAATTGGTGCCCCAGATAAATCTAATTGCTCAAACATCGACGCTCTAAACATTTCAACTACTTAATTCCCATACCAGTTTGTCATTAATATTTTAAAATAAACAGCCTCTAGTATCAAGACTTCTGAGTGGAGAACATAAGTTGCAGAATGCGCGTTGCCCAGCACCATTTAGCGACATAGCCAGATTGTTGAATTGAATTTAGCTTCAACTTATAGATTCGTCATAAAAAGAAGCATTCTAATAGTTATTATTACAAAATTTGATAAGATTATAAGTTAGTTTCAGCCTCCATAACCATATAAAATGTTTTGCCGTAGAGGAAGGCGCTTTTTGATATAGAATTAGGGGAACAGGGAAGACATGGGAACGGGAAGCGTCTTCTCACACCGGATTCTTTGTGCATAGAAACAGGAAGATGAAAGAAATTTTTCATGAAACAGAAAGAAGGAAGTAATATGTACAAAAAAAAGGATAGCAGTAAATGATGCCCCGAAACACAAAAACTATGCTATGTCAATATCAGAAAGGCCTACCAAACCTCCAGCACGGGACCTCACATCTTTCCTCCGGTAGCGCTAATTCCCATCGATATAATACATGCATTCCCTTGAGAAAACACAGGAACTAAAACTTGACGAAAACACATTACACTATCCACACAACTACCAGCTTATGATGCACTTACTTTCCACATCACAAAAAAACAGCGAAGACTTCACAAGTATCCATACCGAAAGGTAAATATTCTAAGCAAAACATGGCCATGTGGCGTCAAAATTTAATTTTACTAGTCGTTTAAAAACACAATGACACTCAAGTTGCGTGGAATGGGTGCACGAAATAATAGAATACAAAGCTAAACATTAGACAACTGCGAGCTCACAAGACCTCGCAAAATATATAGGTAACTCAACCAACAGCAGTTAAGAGGAGGTGAGATGAGCACAAGCAAACAAAAACAGTGGTCTCACTTGGCGATGGTGTTGGCCTGTGGCGAGTTGCCCTGGCCGCGTCTGCACATCTCCGACAACTGCGAAGACAGGCCGTCCACTTCGTCACACAGCCGCTGGATCTCCGACCTCGACCCTCCGCTCAGGCACGACGCCACCTTCCCAGCAAAACCAAATCAGTCGAGTTGTACAGCACGTCACTGTTACTACACTGCGGCTACGCTTATTACAACAGAATTCAATTGTTAAGACTAGATTACAAGTAAATTTTAACAATCCTAGCCCCAACCAAGGAGTTCCCAGAGGGGGAGGGAGGCATCATTTAGTATGGCATTAAAGAAACATGTGAGAAACTTCGAGCAGCTGTAAGTCTAGCAATCCCCATTTGAGTTCTGCAGCTATAAGCATAAATGCTCACGTGATTCTCACTCTTTCAATACACCTAGATTAGGACGTGTTTCTTATTAAAAATGACCCAAGGGATTTGAACATCGCTTATACGTTGGGGAAGAAAAAGCGAAGAGGCTATCATTACATTCTTACGATCGAATAGGAGAAGTGCTATTCTCATGGACAGCTAATTTAGCCGCACTATTAAGCTATAGCTCTGTTATCAGGATGATTATTATCCCAACATGTCATCCGTCATTATTGCAGAACCAACAAGACTTTTATCCATCAATCACATGATATTTCCAAGGTTTAAATAATTAGAAGTCAATAGCACTAAATTTCTCCTTCCTCGCGTTTAGCTCGCATCTGACCAATGCCTCGCATCTTACAACGTGTCACTTCACAAAAATTGATCACAGAGTGACCAATGCCTAGCATTTTACAACGCAAGTGTCCCTTCACAAGCCCTCATGCATTAATTTCAAGAGCACCAGAGCTGCGCCTCACCTTGCGGCCCTCCTCGACAATGAGGCCAATAGCCTGCTGGCCGAGGCCGCGGTCGTCCATAGCAGGGTTGGCCAGCCACCTCTGGGCCTGCTCGAGCTGGCCGGCGACGGTGTGGGCGGGCTGCTGCACGCCGCTGCGCTCCGTGTTGCTCACGGCCCGCGACACGGCGCCCCGCAGCTCCTGCAGCTTCTGCTCGATGCTGCGCGCCAGGCTTTGTCCCTGGGCCGCAATGAACCCAATTAGGTCTGTGTTGTTCCCTACTTCATTTATAAATTGAACAATTTATGGTGCTTTATCCATGAGCCAATTTGCTCAACACAGAAAATATGGACTGAATTTTTCAGATCTCTATTTGGTAAAAAGACGCAAAGACGGTGGGTCTATGTTCAAATAGCAACTTCGAATGTGACTTTCAATACTTGCAAGTTTGGTGAGAAAAAAGACTGCTCTGAATGAAGTTTAATTTTTTTTAACAAAGATTAGCTTCAAATCGTCTAATACTTAGTGACAGTGAAGTTAGTCAAAAAGCTGGGCTCTCGACGAATTGTGACACGGCGTAGACTAAGTCAATAATAGAAGAAATGATTCACAAATAACCATATTTTTGGCGGAAAAGTAAAATATATAATAATATTTGTTATATTAAAAATAAAATTTTATGATACCTAGGAGCTGAAAAAGCACTATGATGCAAAATGAAGCACGTAAGGGAAACCTTCAATACTTCAGCTACTCTAATCCATTATTACACTTTCTCCAAGTCCACAAATGCACAAAACACATTTTGCCCCTAAAACAAATAACTTCTCAGAGACCCGCCGTGCAGGAAATCGCTGATCCACACACCCTGTTTACTGTCCAAAACCTCACTGCTACTGTCCTTAGTTATCCTTTTAGCCTCTTTCCCAACACTCTTGCCATCTATACTTCTCTTAAGACTTATCAAACGACCCCCTATCATTCCTTCTCAACCATTCTTCAGATGCCCCTTTTTTTCATCAATTGCATTTTATACTCTATCGCTCCACAACTCAGTGCAATCTCTTCTCTCTCCCACATACAAACTTCTCTTTACTTAAAACCACAGTATCTCTACATTCACTCACGTTCTACTTTTTATCCATCATATTCATATTGCTTGTTCCTGCTCCATCATATTCAAGTCCCACAATTTTAGTACTTTTTGATTTTTGGCTACTCTTTGCGGAAATCTCCATCTTTCTTCCACTACAGTATGATCAGACACCTCACTGCCTCAGCTCATCACACGTACACATCTACCACACAACACTGCACTAACTTTCTTACTAACACATAGTCCAACAGCGATTTCATCAATCAATCGTTCACTCTAATCCAAGTAAACTTCGATATACCTATCCCATCAAGCCACGCATTTGTAATACAGTTCATTTTCAATACAGATTTCAAGGAGCTACTCCCGCGCTCTCATTCCTACCACGTATCTCACACCTACCAACCACGCCATTCATCACCTCATCAACTACTCTTGCATTCAAGTCCCCCATCACTATTTCAGACACCCTTTTAAAAAAAACACATTCATTCTCAAAAGTCGCTCGATTAATTTTCTCTTTCTTTTCATTCTTTTCATTACCCGGCCAATAAGCCCAAATAAACACCTACATTTTATATCACAATAAACTTTCACCCAAATCAACCTCAATGATAACTTCTTCCACTAAATAACACAGTTTATGACTTCTAGCATATCCAAAGAGATACGCATTTTGTCCACGCAATAAATAGACTAACATTAGTCATTCACTTGAGATTCAGACAAGGACTGCACCAGAATATCTAAAAAATTAAAAATTAATTTTTGAGCTTCGTAATCATATCACTCACTTATCACAACGTTCGCACAACTCGTCCAATACCAACCGAATACCAACTCAAAGGGCTATGATGAAAACATCGAGAATATATAAAGAGCAGGAAGAGTTTATTTTATTTTTATTTTTTGAGGTAAAGCGATCTTATTTTTCCGCAAAAGCATTACTGAAAAAATGAGGGCCAAGAATTCGTCTGATGCTTACAACAAAATTCCGAAGCAGGCAGAAGAAAAGTCTATTAAAATCTTAGAATTCTATGAATCAACTTTACAACAGACAGGTGCCTCAAGAAACCGTATCGGTAATGATCTTTGGAGCAATAGTATATCGAGAACAAGGAGTTTATCTTTCGCTTAGTGAGGAGTCGACAATACCTGGGGAGTGTCGCCCTTGCCCTCCTGCCGCAGCTCACAGAGGGCGTCGGCCATGGAAGATACGTCCGAAGCCAGCTTGCGGATGGCGTCCCTGTCAGGAGGTAGGGCGCGCTCGGCGACGCGCCTCGACAGCTCCAGCATCTGGCGGAGCGACTTCTCCCCAACGCCTCCTCGGAGTGCCTTGTCGTCCTGTAGTGAACGCAAACAGGAGGTGAAAAATACAGGAAACAATACTCGTCGCTTCACTCTAAGCAATTGCGTTTGGCGAAGAACATGTGAGAGTTGGAACGAAGAAAACGTTGAGGTTTTCAAATGCAAGTGAATGAATCAGAAGCATTTGGCACCAAGAGTGGTAAAATCAGACGAGAACTGAGATTGTTGAGGAGCAAAGGTAAATTAGCCAGCATTGTAAGAGTTAGACCCTCTAAAGCCCTAAAGAACGTTACGGTCCTCTTTCGAAAATAGCTTCAATTGATTTTTTTTAAATTAGTCCCCTAAAGCGTTGCTCGAAGTTCACAGCCAAGTGGCAGTTCTTTCCTCATTTTGAGGTTAGTGATATATACCTGATGCCAATACCAGTTTACTGAAGGGGGTTGTGATAACGATTAAATGAGCACAAAGATGAGGTCGATAAAGAGTTAATAACACAACTCACCGAAGCGTATAGACCAACATACCGTGTATTGAAAGGTGAATGTAACGTGGTGGAAAAGCAAATAGGTGAATTATGAATATCGTCTTAAACTTGAAGTAAAATAGAATCTGCGTGCACGATGTAATTGATCCGACTAGCTTTTAACCATTCCCTCATTTATAAGAGTAGCACGGTATTCAAATGTTTGCAAAAAATGACCTACAGAAGCACCAAGTTACACTTGACCCACCACTGTATTGTATGTTTATATCCTATCATAAATATCATTTGGCAAGTATTTGATGGCAATAACTATCGAATTATCTTACTGAGTAACTGCGTACTCAAATTACAACATTCGAGAAAATTGTTAGTTCAAGCTTCCCTACCACAACAAATTGTTCCTGAGAGGGGAAGGCATTATTTAGCATGAAGTCAAAGGAACATGAAATCTATGCACAAGGTATATTCTCACAAAATATCCCTTGCGCATAGAAACAGTAAGTTAGGAAGGAAGTTTATGAAATATGATATAAGTTGGAAATGAAATCTACACCTAATATTAGCGATGCTCACATCTACTAAGCCTTTATGAGCAGGCTTGAAACTTACACGCTCTCAAACTACTAAATAAATGGAAACCAAATAAAGAAAGAATAAATAGCGGGAACCAATAAAAAAATTATGATTAAGATTATATGTTAGTTTAAGCCTCCCTAACCGCTACAAAAAAAAGAGCGTATCGAAGAGAGGAAGAAGGTAGGTACCATTTAGTATGGAGATAAGAGAATGGGGAATCTATGCAGAAGGGGCATGGAAACAGTAAGATGAGAAAGAAGTTCATAAAACAAGGTCAAAGTTGAAGAAGAAAGTAGTAGGTGCTGAAAAAACAGGACAGTAGGGAACCAAAAAAAAAAGGTCCGTAACAAAACAAAAACCTATTCGATTTTAATAAAAAGAAAGCCTACCCCTTTAGCTCGGGCCCTCACATTGTCCCCCAGGGAGCGCTAATTCCCACAGATACAATAGTTGTATCCCCCTGAGGGGAAACCAATAAAAAAAAACAGAAAATCATTTCTAAATTTCAATTCTCACCATGGATTATGGGTAGGATTAACCTCTATACCTATGGAGCTACCGTTGAAGACACCTGAGGAAAAAACTTGAACCAGAAAATCAAACTGCACTCTCTTAGAGCTTGATTTTCGCACATTTGTTTCTCATGCTAAAAATAGTAAGAAAAATAGGTTTACCAAGTTATTTACCATAGTTTACCGTAGAACTAGTTCACATCCAAATATGCTGCCATAAAAGCCTCGTAGCTTCTTGGTTCACAGTGCTAATATTGTTGACAGTTGGATATCAAGGATTTTCTTTTGTGATAGTTGTAACAATGTACATGCTTTGTGGCAAATAAATCTTTCAAACCTATCAGTCATTGACGAGGGATGAGTGCTGCGTAAAGACTGTTCCCAAATATCAAGAGATAGAATGAGATGCATTGGCAACAAGGTCATTAACACATTAACTGCGATGGGTTAAACTGAAGTTAAATATTCAATTTAAGTCTAAAATCAATTGTAGCAAGCAATTTTGAAAATAGCAAACATGAACGGGATCGGGTCTTAATTTAGCTTTGGTTAAGTATTTATAAAAATTTAGTTGGTGACTGCAGGTCGGTCAGCAGCATTATGAAAATCCCCTCAGTGACCACCGGTGGGTCATTTCGCCGGAAACTTGTTAAATACAGATGAGAACTGAGATGGTTAAGAGTAAACCAGCAGGCGTGGCTACAGGTTCGATGCAAGATCAGATTAAAGGCATTTGACGCGGGAATAAGTGTCCTCATGTCGTTCTTAAAACTTGTCTTACTGCAGTAACCTCTCGGATCAACATAGAAAGTATACATCAAAGTGAATCACAAATTAAAGACAAACATTAGAAGAGATAGCTAAGGGTATCCGTATCGTGTGTACGGTAGGATATCATAAGAACATACCATGAGCCAGTCGTGCGCGGGCTGCTGCTTGCTGAACACGGCATTGAGGGCCTTCTTCATGACGGTGAGGTTGTCGGCGTCCCACTCCTCCTCGTCGTACGTGGTCAGCTGCAGGACGCGGATGATCTCGTTGATCTCGTCGCTCATGCGCCCTGACAACCACAGCATATCGTCAACACGCGCTTCCCGAAAGTCACACACAAAGAACGCTTAAAAAACGCGGTCACCATTCTAATGTTATTGGAAGGCGTATCGGAAAAATGAATAAATTTGAAAAGGACTTTTGGTCACTAAAGTTAATTTATAGGGCAATCAATATGATCTATATAAATATGTTCCCCTCAAAATGTGTAGGTAACGAACAGATCGTACGCGTCAGAAACACCATAAGCACAAATATAGAAGCCTTTACGCCGGTCATATTCATAAAATTGTATCAGAGGCGCTATTAAATTATCAGACTGCTTCTCTGGAATTCTGATAATGAAGAGTTGATCTAACAATTCCTCCTAACAAATTTCAGTACCATTCAAAATGACCACTTTTGTTCATCAAATATGTATTTTTTTCCAGCATAGAGTGCCGTTAAGGCCTCTTCAAACCCTTATTACTAAACACGAAATTCTTCTTGCTGGCTAGAAATTGAAGCAAAAAAGTAGGTGAACCACAGCTTACCAGCCAAATAGTTCCTGTTTTCTGCAGCCTCGTCGCTCTCCTTGCAATGCTGGTGCAGGATCTGGATGAAGATCTTCATGGAGCAGATGAGGATGGGGGAGAGCGTCTTGACGGACTCGAGACAGCGCGACAGAATCTCACGGTGCACCTGGTGCGTGAGCTCTTGCGAGCGGTGGTCCACCTCGCGTGACACCTGACGGTACGCAGAGATCGTTCTTTAGCTCCACTCGCTGTCGTCACATCCAGCAACATAACACGGAGCTGCATACCAAACTTTACCAGTGTAGTTCAGAGATACCTTACAGTACAATCAGAAATGACACGTGGTTTTAGTATTTGTTTGGAAAGTTTGGATACAAGAATCAGTGAGGAAGACAGCAAGAGACTCACTTTAGTGAGGCAGGGCGAGAGGTCGCGCACGAACTGGACCAGGTCCTCCATGGTCTCGATGACCTCAGCCACAGCGAGGTAGTCGAGCACCTTCTTGCACTCGCGGATGATCTTACGCACCTCAGACTCGTCAAAACACAGCAGCAGCGACGACGTGCCCTGTAATATGCCACGCGCTCCTTCTATCAGCTTTTTTCTGTAAAAAAAAACACAATAGAAACTGGTGAGGATATCGCTTTCTACATCGTGTCCAAGATAAATGTAATTCATAAATATCACCAGTTGCTAGCGTCATCAATTTGAAGTAAAACGAGACCGATGAAGATTTTTTTTCAATTGGTTGAAATTGAAGAAACAATGCGTGGGCAGAACTAACACAGATTCTAATCAAATATCTCCCATTGAAACGTTTTACTGCGGAATTATATCCCTTGTATAAACACTCTTGAACACGCTTACCGACGGTGAGGAAGAGCCTCAGCAGGTTACGGGATGATATCGTGATTCCGTTTCCTATATCCACATCAGTCATGTTACGACTCACCATTGAAAAACTCTTGTCATAAGCCACTCACAACATACGCATTTATTTCATAAAATGAATAGGTTTCATCACCAGGTCAAGCATATTTATCAGTTTAGTACTACTGGGTTTCATGGGTAACCTTTGAAGCGAAGCGATACATTGCCAAGTGTTAGGCGGGGACCACTATTGTAAGTTTACTGGCGATAAGCTGGAAGACGAGTCAGAGATCAGAACTCGAGGTATAGGATTCTCGATCAAGAAAGGTTGGTCACAAAAAAAACAAGATTTACGTTATTTTGCTTCGGCTAATAAAACCAGAAAAATAAAAATGTCTATTACTTAGACATGTATCTTTGTACACGGTCACTCATTACTCAGTCCCATGAAGACACAACGCTTTAATTACACCGTCGTTTGCGCCTGATGTTGCAAGTGCTAAATCTAACACCCTTTTGCTGTGTTTTTCAAGCTTCAAGATGAGAGTGCTGTGTCATGTAGTTGGTTATACACCTTTTTTAGACCATAATTTCCAAGCTTAGTGTAGATAGAGGACTAAACGCACAATTCACGGTCAAAAAAAATAAAAGGCTAACAACAAGACAGCACTCCCTTCCTGATGCATAGGACAACAACAAAAAGAAGTAGCTAGAGACGAAACATTGGCCACATCCAGTTCAAATAGTAGAGGTTGCGTCACAGCGTCGAGACCTCGATGAAATTACCCAAACACATTTCGTGACAAGAGTGTTGTGTACCTGTGCCTCGTTTGTGAGCCTCAACGCACCTGGCGGGCTGGGAGTAAGGGTCTGACTTGAGGAGGGCGGATGCCTCCTCCAAGAGGCGTGCGGCGGCCTCGACTCTGTGCAGCGCCGCCGGCATGTCTTGCTTCAGGATCGGGTCCTCGCTGCTCTCGATTGTGCTGCGGCCCACCTGCAGCCGGCCATGGTGCATTTTAATTTAGTCGAGCATATTCGGCACAATATATCGTCAAATTTATACTTTAAACATAGCCTAGAATACCGATGTTTATACTCAGTATCCGCATCCGCGAACATAAGCACACAGACCCTAAATATGGTGTAACAGTGTAGCAGAGTACGCTCGAGTAGATCCTAGGACATGCTTCACCTGCCAGTCTTGCTCTTATTAGTAAGAATTAGTTTGAGACTCCCTAGCCACACATAATGTGATCCGAAGAAAGCGGAAAGGAGCAACCATTTCGAATGAACTCGAGAAAACGGAGAATCTATACACAGGATACCTAGCCATTCTTGGAATTACATGAATGAAAAATCTATCCCCAAGGTGCGTGATCCACGCCTTGCGCATAAAAACAGCAAAACTGGTAGAATTTTGTGAAGAAATATGACAACTGAAGAAGGAAGTAGGATCGGGTCCAAGATAAATGTAATTCATAAATATCACCAGTTGCTAGCGTCATCAATTCGAAGGAGTGTCCAACAGTTGAGACAAAATGGCAATTAAGATGATTCCATACAAAAAAGAGGCACCACCACCATGTCCAACAAAAACAAGAAAATAATAGAAGTGAATATGAATAAAGTTGTCATATTTAATATTTAGCGCGCGAACAATATGAGAGCTGAGTGTCAGAGCAAAAAAGAGCAGATGTGTTCTCTGAAAAATGAAACGAGATCAACGACATCTTTTCACAGGCAGGTGCTAAGAAACATGTCAAGAAGCTTGCGGGTCCCCGCATGGTCTTCGACACACGTCGATGCGTGAGCTCCTGAGCACGCGTGTCTCGCTCTGAGGTAGAGGGATGCACGAGTCCACAGCTCACCTTGTCAAAGCCCGTAGTTACCACCATACGAGAGGAAACTCTACAGCGTCATTTTTCCATATTTTACAAACCTGCAAACCATTAGTCAGAGTAACTTCACATGTTTGCTTGAGATGCTCACACGAACAGGCCAAAATACTGATCACCAAGAGCTTCTGCTGCATGAAAAGTGGAAACTCCATCGCTGGGGTATGAGGTTACCCATTACGCTCATTTGGAGCCGAATTTTTAAAGAATTTACATAATCACAGTGACGCAACTATCAGTGATAGTTCTTCTAAGTCGACTTGGCTACGCTACTTGCTCCCAGCATGCAGGGTAGCGAAATCAATGCGTTGTGCTGCCGGCCGTGCCGTTACAAGATAAATTATCGCAGAACTCACCTTGACGAGGTTGACCACAGCTTTGGAGACAGCCAGCACGGGCTTCTCCAGGTCGGGCATAGCGTTGCCATCCTCGGCCTCTTCGTGCAAAATCACCAGCCGGGACACCTGTAACACACAACACTGCATTTAGACGCAGCTCGCGTCACAACGTTTTCACACCCACCACACACAGGGTTACGGAGTCGGAGTCGCATGTTTTAGGGTCGAGTCCGAGTCACAAATTTATTCCTCCGACTCCGCCACCCTGACCACGCATACTAGGTAAATTAATGTACCTCTCACTCAGCAATCACGTCTCCATGCGCTCACTTGGCTCCAAATTTATGCAATGCACACTAAGATGCTTCACACCATTAAATTTTTTTTGCGAGTTGAAGTAAATTTTTTGAATAACCTAATTATTTCGAATGTACTTTCTCGAAAACACTCATATAAATAAGACAATTTAGTGGAACATTTCATTGATGAGAAATGCATCGTTCGTTATCAAAATGTGTTAGTCGCGTTGCTCAAAGCTGATAAGGATGCAGCGCTGAAGAATGGCGCAATTCTCCCATTATATTACAGCAAATTCGCGGTGAAGTATCAAGATAAGTTGATTATCGCAGGCACCAATTACTATGGAGTTAAAAGATTGCATTATCTATTCACAAGAGGTGTTCCGGCACAGAATTCCCTGCCACTAGAAACACCAAGTCGAGAAGAAAGGTTAGGAAACAAGATAAAAGTTGAAAAAGAAAATCAGCTGTGCTGAAAAACAGCCAACAGTGAACTGAAAAAGGATGGTCCTTAACAAATAAACACACATTCTATTCCAATAGAAAGGACGCCTACCTAACTCTTAGCTTGGGACCTCGCATTTTTGGCCTGGTAGTGCCAATTCCTACGAATATAATAGTAGTATCCTTCTGAAGGGAATAAAATATCCAGACTAGATTAGAAGATTAGATTAGATTATTAGTTAGTTTAAGCCTCCCTATCCTTCCTCCAAAAAGAGGAAGGAAGAAGACACCATGTAGTATGGAGTTAATTAAGGAAACGCGGAATCTACGCAGAAAGGGCATAGAAACAGTAAGTTGCGAAAGTAGATTATGAAACAAGATAATAGTTGAAGAACAAAGTAGTAGATGCTGAAAAACAGAACAGCAGTGAACCGAAAAAAGATAGTCCGTAACAAAACAAAAACCTATTCCGTTTTAACAAAAAAGAAAGCCTATCTAACCTTTAGCTCGGGCTCTTACATAGTCCCCCTGGGAGCGCTAATTCCCATAGATACAATAGTTGAATACCCCTGAGGGGGCTAGATTAGAATAGTTGTTAGTTTTAGCTTCTCTACCCGCAGCAACAAATGCGATCCAAAGAGAGGAAGGAGGAAGGCGCCATTTAGTATGGAGTTAAGGAAACGCGGAATCTACGCAGAAAGGGCATAGAAACAGTAATTTGCGAAAGTAGATTATGAAACAAGATCAAAGTTGAAGAACAAAGTAGTAGATGCTGAAAAACAGGACAGCAGTGAAGCGAAAAAAGGTATTCCTTAACATAACAAAAAAACATTTTATTTCAACAAAAAAAGAAGCCCTGCCTAACTCTCAGATCGGGCCCTCGCACATTTTCCCCTGGGAGCGCTAATTCCCATCGATACAATATTCGTATCCCCTCGAGGGGATCATGGTAATAAAAAAATAAAATAATAAAATAAAAATTGGTCCAACCGTTAGGTACTAAGGCTCGAAGAAGACGAAAAGACATAGTAGTTTAACCTCAATCTCCTTGAGAAATAGAAGTACATATCGGCAGTCAATTAAGGAAGACTTAAGAGCAAAGAGACATAGTTGCCAATAGCCAGAGGGAGAGTAGGACGAGGACGCTTGGTCAGTCAGCATCATGAAATGCTGGACCAAGTGTTGGGGCACTCCTTGAGGACCGAGGAGGCCCGTTGCTACAGCTCTCAAGAATGCATCGAATGAACGTAATGCAGGAGCGGCGCATCGTTACGGCATTGGGCAAGTGCCTCAAGTTTAGGCGCGGTTTTTGTTGATATCTGCAACGGACACTTCGTTGCTACCGCTGAGCCGCGGTCACACGAGTTTCAACTTTCTACGGAGCTTTGCAATGCTTCCATGCAATAGAATTGCATTCGGACATGAGTCAGTAAAAATAGCATTAAAAGCGCCTAAGGAGAAGGCCCAAGAGGGTCTGGATAGCACCGCACACAACCCAAGAAGCCAAGCATTCATGTAATCTCGGCTCAAAACAAGTTACAAAAAATTCGCTAAAAAAATCAATCATTAAATGACTCCTTCGATCGCTCGCTCCCTTGGGATCGAATGTTTTGAAAGTTACATGTTATGACTTTTAAAGGTGTAGCGCAATTTCCTTAGAAGTCAACCGTACGTAGACGGAGTGAAATTCGAACAAATTTATCACACAATGTTAATCTTCCCGAGCCCCATTCAACAAACTGAGGCATTCTAGCAGAACTGGAGAGTCGCTCCGCTGAGATTGTTGAACAGTTTTACTTTATGAGGAGCAACTCCTTCCAGGGACCGGTCTTACACCTCCTCGGCAACTTCACACTCAGGGTACTGGTTACGCTTCACGCTTATTCGTACGCTAAGAAACCTTCGAAACGCTAGGTGAACTTCCGAGGCGAGCTAGAGACTAACAGATTTGCAAACAAACCCATTATTACATCCGAGTTCAACACCTGCGTTTGCTCCTGAAATTGTTTCAAAAGAGTCAAAGAGCATCAACTCAAAAAAAAAAAATAAGTTGAACACAGAAGTCTGCAAAGTATTGGATTTACACCAGCGAGAGGTCGTTTCTATGTAATATCAGCTGCCCTGACGAGAGATATATATAAGATAACGTCCTTACTATAATTTTCATTTACACCAGCCTCATACAATAAATACGGTGATTCAGCGAATAATAGCGCGAGATATAATTGAAGAATGCTAAGTCCAAAGGGCACATAGACTAGGAGAGGTACTTTCAATTCATTCATTTCACATTTTTCTACGTATGAGGAATTCTACATATATCTCAAGAAGCTCTAAGACCTTAAAATTCACTGTGAGAAAATGCAATTCACTGTCACCAGCTAGCAGGTTACAAAAGACACATTGCACACAAAATCAGGCCTCGTAGAAAAAAAAGGCGAGGCAGGAGCGATAGCGCCGCGAGGTAGGGCGGAGACGGCATGCTATACACCTGCCCAGTACTAACGCGGGGACCGGTCCGCCAGGCCTCGGCTCACAAGAACAAGCCGGCGCACTTACGCAAACACCCTGCAGCAACGCAGGAAAAAATGTCACCCGGCGAGTGGCTTCGAGTTTACGGCACGCGAACAAGAGACGCATAATGACAAAATTAAGGAACCTATAGATCGTCAGCGTCGCTCGGGCAGTGGTCGCCACGCCCTTGAACCAACACTTGCCGTGCATGTAGGCTCCTGCAGCTGGTGTAGAGGGCATAGGTGGAGGGTCACTGATGGCACACATTTACGAGATATTAGATCCTAATACTTAAAGCTCAGTTCTGAATTTGACGCTTTTGTTCTTGTTTCAAGTTGTTCAGAGTAGTTGCGTAGTGATGTTTGCGAAAGTTCTGGTAGCAAGCGTGCACTGTAAAAAAAACTGCAAAAATACAGACAAAAACAGACGAATTATCTGTTAAAATGACAAATTGTTACTTCTAGTCCGTTTTCTGAATATTATCTGTTAAATCAACAAATTCATCCGTAATTCGTTTCCATACCGGACAATTTTGCTGATTTCCGTTGTTCTCACGGGTCATTTACAAATTACGGGAGTAAATTGAAATCTTCGTTGTCGTACCGGAATCTTGGAAGTTGTCCGTAGATCCAACGGCTTATCTTTACATTTAGGAGTAGTTTTCACAGGCAAACTGAATATTAAAGATTCGACTGACTCTTCAAGGGATTATACGGAATTCGATTAAATTTACTTTGTTTCCATGGTCCGTAGAAGTAAAAACATGATCAAATATCTGTCACAATTGATGTTAATGTTGCAGTGTGTCTTGTAATTACTCTGTTGTCGTTTTCCTTTTTGTTCAACCAAAACATTACTGATTGGCGTTTGCCATGAATAAGATAACAAATTGATAATTCTGGCAGAAGAGCTGCATTTAAAAAATTAATTATTCTCTCAGAATAGAATTTATAATATTAGCGCTGTGAAAAGAGTTGTAAGTTGCAAATACATCAATTTGCCGACTAGAAATATATGATGGCCAGGAAGCGAAACGTTAATAAAAGGCCTGTGCAAATTTATTCAGAAAATGTGTCCATTTACGATGCAGACAACGCAGCATGAATATGGTATACAATTTGACGTATTCTGCCCAAGAATTGGATAGCCCGTATATAAGTTGGCAAATAACTGTACTCAAACGTGTATATTTTTATTCTCTATAGAACATAATGAAATTAGGGGCTTGTGCGCTTATACGTACATACATACATATATTGTCCATTCACATGTGTGTGTGTAAATATGCGTAAGTGCATACGCGTAAACATACATACGAATAAGTGAAAAATATTATAAAAGTGTTCATTAAAATCTATATGAATTTGCAAATAAGCCTGTGTCAGGGAGGAAGTTCATTTTTTGATTCACACATGAACTGTGCTCTGTGAAAAGAAAAACATGATAACATGCAGCACTTTTATTCCCATTTTTAAATTTAGTTATATATGAGAGTCTAATAATGCATGGCATACAGTAATGCATCACATATTGTATTATCGAACAAGTTAATGCGGTATTTAAATTTTCGCATATTAAAGTTTCAATGTTTAAAAAGTGAAATGAAGCACGAACCGTTTTCATAGCCAAATATATACATAAAGAAGTTATGTTAATCATTTGTAAGTGATCAACGGACAAATTCGATCACACTACTTTATTTACACTCTACGCAAATATACTTTAGAGCAGAGGTTCCCAAACTTTTCTGCTGTGACTGAAACTGCTGAACAGGTAGTGACTAGAACTGGCCTAACCCATAATTCATTAGTTCATATGGTGCTTCACTAAAATAATATTCTCTTTGAGAAACTATGGTTTCTCGTGAACAATATGCCAAATAACATAGAGCTTTGATATATAGCTTTAATATAAAGCACACTTGTTGAGCACATTTTTTATGAATTTTCAAATTTCTCTACTTCTTCGGAAAAGAATAAAAAGATAAAGAAAAATGAAGCTGTTTATGAAATGAAAGACACGCTGTCGTTGCCGTATTGAATTTATTTTTGGTAATAAATTCCATTATAGGCTAATAGTGTTAGATGTGAAAATGAAGGCTTTTCAAATAGCAAACTGATGTACTCTCATGATTTTTTATCACTATTGTGAGAAAATGATTATCAACCTTATTTGAGTCGTTTATGCTCTTTAAAATGCTAGAAATATCTTCAATTCATGTCCAGTCATACGTCGAGTAGAATATAAAGCAATAGAAAGAACTCGTTACTAGTGTGCACTTTCGAACGTCTGTCACTAACTAGTCCCTGGTCCTGTGCCCGGAGTGGAATTCATCGTAGTGGAATTCAGCACAATGGAGGGCATATAATGCATAACCTAAGTGTGTATTACATTTTCATGTCATTGATATTAATTTTCACAGGAATTGAACGTCCTACTGGTTAAAGACCATATAATAGAAGATCGTGAGCGATGCCAATTGTCCAATGACGGAGCCCAAAAAACATCACGTGACGAAAAAACGTCACGTGACTTTGTTTACATCTGGTTATGGCGGCTGTGACTTGTGAGTGATGCGAAGTAGATTACAGGAGTTAAAATGGCTCCTTGTGTACGCTTTAAAAAAGTGTTCGATAATTGATGAAACAGAAATATTTTGGATGCAACATTGAAGATGCACAATGTTTCCAAAATGCCGAAGAAGTCTTGTGTTGAGTGCAGAGCACTTCTGTGCTTCGAACTTCAAAACCATGTTATCTCTCTTCAGAAATGCCAGAAAGATTTCGAAATCTTGGCAGTTCCAGAAAGAGCTGTGCAAGACCAAGGTAATGTAAAACTTAGAGTTACATCATTTACCCCAATTAACTCACTGAATCAAAGCTTCATCAATTAATAATGAGTTTCGTATTCCCCATTGTTTGAAAAAAGAGTAGATTTTCAATTGAACCCTAATAGCATGAGTTTATGAAGAGAAAAATTTATATGTGCTTTAACTTATATTATTGATGTAGGCCTAGCAAAATTAAATATTTGTACTGGAAACTAAAATAAAAAACATTAGCCAACCCCAAAATTTAATTGACATCAAGATTAATATATTGTAGGCTTTTTCTACAAAATTTAGTTACAAATGCTATTCTAAAAGTAATTTTTAACATTTCAAATTATAATTCGAATGTTTTAAATTGGCTGTATTGCCTATTTATTTTATATATGTAGTAACTGTCTCATATGAAATTACAATCACAATCTCTTATTAGTAATTTTATTCTAGAATAAATTTACTCACACACTTTGGATATACATCCGTTTTTACACAGTTCTTTCAGTTTGCTTGCAAACAAACAATTTTTAAATTTTTATATGTAATAAATATAGCTCAGTAAAAATAATATGATTAGTTATAACATTTTTAAAAATATGTATCTATAATGTAGAGCATTCACAAAGCTATCTAGATTTCACTAGATAACCGTGCATGATCCATTTCAAAAATTGTTTTGCTTTTAGATTTTAGTTATTTTTCCTTTACTCTTGGTTTGAATTGTAATTGAAAACATAATATCATGCAGGCTTCTAGACTTATGTAGCCTTGTAGAGAAATATAGTGTACCTACTCTGGCTTCACTTAGTCCTAAAATGAATGATTAGGCTTTGAGTATACAAGCTCCCTGTCGTATATCTGGTCACTGGTAAATTTTAAGGAGAGGACCATAATCGATTTTCCACTTTTCGGTGCCTAAACCTAGTTAATTAAATCTAAATAAACAATTTAATGATATGCACTTTGTGTCACAAATGAGTATTTAACAAGTTATAGCGGTAAATTACTGACCGCAACTCTAGCGTTTGACGCAGAAAGAAATTGGGCGGAGGGAAAGACTACAATGGACTCTCCCTTCCAATGCGCACGAATGATCGAGCGCAAAGACAAAAGTTGACAAACCGCTATAACTCATTATTTTATGGGTGGTAACCTTTATCGTGTTATCAACTAAAAGATCCTAGAAGTGGGCTCACGCTTCACAGGGGTCGGCTAATAATAAATTACCAAGTACCCAAACGTACCCTACTCAAACCAAACCTACCGCTATAACTCGTTTAATAGTGAATTGCAACGATAAGTACATAGAAGAAAAGTTGCTTATTTTGATCTAATTAACTATTTATAGGCAGCAAAAATTAGGAAATCGATTATAGTCCTCTCCCTTACAAATACCCTGGTCACTTTCAAAGGTGGCCTTTAATGCAATGAAAAGTGATCAAAGTTGTTCATTGTTAGCAGCCATGCAGAATTGGCCACCAAAGGTGACCATGCAAAGTTTACATAGAATTTGTCTCAGTTACTTCAATGGTAAACAATCATGGGATCTTTCTGCAAAGTTTTATTAAGGGTAAATAGAATTTCCATTTTCATGAACTTTACTTCCAAATTGAAATTTGACATTAATTGAAAGAATTGAAATCCAGTTAGAATGAAAAAAGATTATTGAAATAAGAATGTTCTCACTGAGAATGGTAATTGACATATTGAAAAAGCGAAATGAATTTCAAAATTAATTCATGCTAAAATTGAAAATAACATTAGTTTATTGTGCACCACTCTACATAATAAAGAAATGTCACTTTAAAAAAATGTTGCGTAGACAATGATGCGCAGTTTTTAATCTATATATATACCTGAATATTTATGTATTCCAATGTGTTGAACACTGAACATCATTTTTTAAGAAAATCCTAAATGCACTTGTATTGCCTAAAGAGAAACAGCAGATATTTGGTTTCAAGACATGTATGAACATTGCACATAATAGCCATAATATTGCGTGCAATTATTTAATGACATGTTAATAAATTTTTGCTTTCTGCATAAACCAGATTGTTTATGTCAAGTGTCAGCTGTGATGTAGGTAGACAGGGAGGCATGTTGTGCACCAGAAATGGACGCCTTGCCAGTACAGTTACTCTACTGATATATTTTGGTTAGCTGGCGTAGCTAAAGAAATACATGAAAAATCTGAAGTGCTAAAAGTTAGGCTTAAAGAACGTAAGTTTGTATGGTTGAATTACTCGAATATGTGTAGTGTTTGAACTGACGTAAATACAGCCACTGAAAGGCGAACTGTTGATATCAAAGGAATTCATTCAAAAGGACGGGTTGCACAACACGAAAAATACAGATATCCAAAGCTATTATGCAAATAACGTTTTTGAGGGTGAAATGAAAATAATTGTTCGCAAATAGCTGATTTATATGCAAATTTTTTGAATTGATTACACCTTATCACCTTAAAATGACACAAGTAAGAATTTTTTACTTTGTTATTTATCCTAAAAAACTGATTTTTAGGTGTCCAGACTTATAATTGAAGATGCATTTTCCTAGGAAAAGTCTCATTACATAACTATTACGGAAAAATAAAACGTTTACACTGTGAACATTTATTAAGTTATAATAAACATAATTTATTTGCATATGTAATCGCCATTTTTCCCAATGACCATCCTAATGCGATGAACCATGGAGTTTTGAACTGACGGATCTAAGCTGTTACTAATGGCTTTAACACTTTAAGTGTGACGTGGCCCACCGGCGGCCACTGAGGGAATTTTCATAACGGCGCTGAGCGACCAGCAATCACTAACTCAATTTCGATAAATGCATAATGAAAACTAAATGAAAGCGCGATCTGTTTAATGTTCATTATTTTCAAAATTCATTTCTAAAATTACCTCGAATCTGAGTTGAATATTTAACTTCAGTTTAACCCGCCGCACTTAACGTGTTAATAACTTTCTGAAGATTCTTGAACACACGAGTATATTGCTTTCTACTTTCATGTAGGTCAGCTTAGATTATTCTCCAAACGATTTCAATACAGTTGAAGTCGGGAGATGGAGGAGGCCGCTCCACGAGACAATCCTTTTAATTTTTTACGGGGCGAAAAATTCCCTCGTGAGCCTTGATACAAGAGCAGATGTATTACCATGCAAGAAAAGATAATTTGACTTGAACAACCAACCTACTCTGTGACCGGTTCCATGAGAGGAAGTTGCATCGAAACAAAACATTTTCGGCCGAGAATTCAACTCAACTCCCTAAAATTCTCAAAACGACCCAATACCCCAGCAATCCCTGCTCTAGAGTATTACTCGTCCTCCCCTCAGTCACCACCTGAGCTTCACGGGAACCATTTCATCATGAAGAATCCAAACTTTCCACCAGACGTCTCGTCCGACACTCATCTGTGAAGATTAGATTAGACTATGAGTAGACCACACAACTAAGGTGTTCTGAAAGAAGGAAACTCATCCACGGAGACTTCCTGGAAGGCAATTTTTATGTACTTTCTAGAGAATCTAGACCATGAAAATCTTTGAGCCTCATTTGACTGCATTATTGGGGACCTAACGTTTGGTTTGACATCTTTCCCCACCTTCTTTAGTGCGGTACATTTCTGATGACTAACTCAACTAACGCCAGCTGCATGAAAGAAAACTTTACAGTTGGGCGAAAGTATTTTCTCAGCGACCCTGAGCAATTTTTATATACCCTAGACTCTAGAGTCTAGG
Organism: Morinoia aosen; assembly: GCA_030386875.1. NCBI lineage: Eukaryota > Metazoa > Arthropoda > Malacostraca > Amphipoda > Talitridae > Morinoia > Morinoia aosen. Next base: position 22,421,650 of record CM059562.1, read on the forward strand.
CGATGTCTTTACCGACATCGTATTTACATTTGCAGAGGAAATTTATATCATCGATAGCTTTCTTCGCCGTTCGTGGGTCACACTACATCTCCTAAGCAATAGGCGAGAGAGTGACAACCCCTTCAGAAGTTCTTTTGATAGTCGTGGCTCATTCACCGACACGAAGTGACCCATTTTTACCTACAAAAATAACCAATTTAACGATCTTGAATACAAATAGTAACTTGGAACATGAAATTAATCGTTCTCAACAGCTATGAAGACCTAAAATTAAGTTTTATAGGTGTCCAGGTTCGAGTTTTCAGGTGAATAACAAAACGTAGAATCTGCGCTTTCGTCATTTTTAAGATAACAATTCGTATTAAAATTTACTAGCTGTCCAACAAGATCAGCTATATCTGCGACTAATAATTTTCATTTCATCCTCAGCAAGGTCTTTCGCATAATGGCTTTGGACCCAGTGCCGTCAAGGAAAGTAGCGAAACTGGTATAGATTACCAAGACAATGTTGCCGCTTGAGAACTTGCAACACGCGTGATATTCAAATCGCACAGCGTGAAGACATGGCGCTGGTGAGTGATGAAAAGAGCACGCAACACGCGCGCAAAAAGCGGAGGTGCAGCGCTGACGGGTAAACAGGTAGACGGTAGACGCGTCGGCGGGCTTGGCAGCGGCACAAGCTTCGTTAACTAATTAGAGCATAACATTTTCTTACGACATTAGCATGTTTACTTTAGCTTTCATGAAGTTTTTTTTTCCTCGAGGTGCGAAACTAGCTGCGTCCAAACAAAGCTAAAATCAATCGCACCAGCTAAAGGTGCATTTTTACAATCATCAGTTACAATTCATGCTACTCTTTTACAGGTACAGAATTAAAAATGTAACAAGAACTATGACTCGTTGGTTTTGTACGAATTCAGTGGAATATGGTTATTTTACACGTTATTTTAATACCATTTACGTTTTCGCTGCATCACTGAAAATAACACTTGAAGCTGGGGATAGAGCACACGGAAGAGTGGTTCATGTATCACAGATACAGGAGACGGCGACCAATTACCTCACGACAATGAGGAACAACAGCCAGCACTGCAGCAGGCGGCACTATGTCCACTTAGAACAGCGCGTTCAGCACCTGTACGACCACATAATTGCAGGCAGCCGTGTAGAAAGACTGAGCCAGGGCGCTATCACGATGTGACTCAGCAGGACTCGCCATGCACTCAAGCTTATCACGACGCCAGGCTTCCGCTGGCCAGGCCTGGTGGCCGGAACTGTGGAGGCCCGTCCCTGACCACAGCAAAGGTACTCACGCTACCGTTCCCGTCCTCGGGGTGCAGTGTACACGACGTCCGCTTCAATTCTCCGATACTTTAAAGTTTAAAGGGTTCACGTTCAGTATTTTTTTAAATTAGCTAAGCTAGCATGAGCTTTATCTCTTTTTTGGAAACTAGGCTGAAGCATGTGCTTTTCAGTAAAAATTAATTCTGTAAAATACATTCCCTTACACTGCAAAATGAACACAAAATTTACCAAAAAAGTGGAGCTTCAGAAAACTTCATCACAGGTCAAGTTAAACGTTTTTTCTTTCCCTATCATAAAACGCTGCTATAGAGAAGTCGAACAAGAAAATACATAAACCTAGGGACGTCGTAAAAGACTCCAAACTTGAGTCCAAAACGAGAGGTTCTGATCTCGACGCCAAAGGAAGAACTTCCGTATCAGCGAATCAGGAAAGACACGAACTTCGACGTCACGTTTTACCAATGCTTTTAGTTATCAATATCAACCCATCAGTCGTTATCACGCCAGCCTACTTCCTAGCGCCCCAGGATAGGGCAGCGGCAGCTAGCATAATTACGTGATAAGGTTTTTCTCGGTTACAGCTCCTCTTGAAGTACAAACTAGCTGCCATGTTTTAAATTGAGGAGCACTTTTTTCATCGCCCACCCAGAAATTGAGTGGGTACGAAGCTACAACTTTTTCAAGTCTATTTTGGACCTTCTTGCCAAATAGAAGACGCCAACGCAGTTCACAAACGAGCAAACGCCGCCCTAACAAGACACGTTACCAACGCTGTTTGTCGTACATTAGTTACGGACGTGAATTCACGTGCACTTGTTACACTTGCACCACGAAGACAAAATGATAAATCGCCAACAGACTTGAATAATGGCCATTAGAGCAGCTGCAACTCACAGCAACGTGAAGACTCAGGACTCGTGAGGCAGTACCGAGTACCGACAAGTGTGGGACTGTGGGTGCTGATGCAAGCGAGCCAGAGCGCGTATATGAGTAAGCGCGCGATCTGTGGTGCAAGAGTTTAGTGGGTAGTCTGACGCTATCCACAAAGCATGTCCCACAGCGCTCAGACGGCAGGGTATCTTTGATCCAAGACAGGCATAACGCTCCCAATCCCCTCTAATGCATCCTCGCATGACGGCATTGCGATACATTGAACACAGGTCGTCTGCATTACACGGCGTGTACACTTACAAACGCGCGCGTCCTCAAACGAGTCAACTTAAAACAAAACTAATTCATTTCTCCTTTTCCCTGTTTTTATTTGTCTGAGGCCACGTCAATGTTTAAAGCAGTCAATTGGAAATAAAAACGGTTCAACCTTTGACATTTAAGATAAGTGTTTTCAATTGTACTTTGTTTCATACTAAAAATCCCAACACAACTGTTCAGAAACATTTTTGGACGGCAAGAACGATTGACTGATTGTAAATTAGATTTGGCCTCCCTTTACCACAACAAAGATATTCAAAGACAGGAAGGATGAAGGGACCATTTAGTATGGAGTTAAGAGAACGTGGAATCTATGCACAAAGAATGTTCCTGCAAACGATTCCGTGCGCATTAATATCCCGTGCGCATAAAGATCCCGTACGTAAGGTAAGAAGGAAGGTTATGAAACAAGATATAAGTTGAAGAAGAAAGTCAGGGTGCTGCAAAACAGGGCAGCAGTGAACCGAAAAAAGATGGTCCTTAACATAACAAAAAAACATTTTATTTTATCAAAAGAAGGCCTACCTAACTCTCAGCTCAGGATCTCAAATTTTCCTCCAGGGAGCGCTAATTCCCATAGTTGTTTCCCTTGAGGGGGAAAGCAAGAACGAGTGACAATTATTTTTAGGAAATGAAATTTACAGAAGATTTACCTCTCATAATCCTGACTCAGAGTGTTGTCCAAGTGCGTCATCAGCTTTCATGACAAGGAACCGAGAACAAATTACGTCACTGTGGCAGTACAGCTGACAGTAAGCTTTCCGACCCATCACAAGCCAGGCCTGGTGGCCAACCAACGGCACATGAAAGGCCAGAACATTCTCGGAACACCGACCGACATTCCGTTATCTACCGCGCGCGTTTTATCATCCTCAGATGAAGTGGGGCGTTGTACAGAATTAAATTTCAGCATCAATTCCAGAATACAAGTTACGTCAAATCGAGCCAGGTCCTCCAAATTCCCCTATCTACCACCCGCGTTTTATCATCCTCAGATAAAGTGGGGCGTTGTTCAGAATTAAATTTCAGCATCAATTCCAGAATACAAGTAACGTCAAATCGAGCCAGGTCCTCCAAATATATGGAACGCCATAATCTGAAGGCGTTCACATACACTGTTGTATCCACAGTACGAAAAATAACTTTCACATGTGGCTTTGAGGATTTTCAACTCGCAAATATAATTTAAAGACTTTACGACTGACACTGACAAATTAAGCGTTTAGCAATTACAAAATCAGAACGCCACTGAAGGGAGGTGAAGTACAACTTATTTTAAAAAACGGTAATGTATATTGAAATGGAAGCACACTAGGACCCACAACTACAGAGCAGCCACTCTCGAAGAGGAAAGTAAACGCATGTTTTATTCTTGTTCAGAAATTAGTCACAGCATTGTGCATTAAGAAGCAACTAAGTTTTATTGTTCTTCCAATTCGAGAGGGAGTTGAGAAGCAAACCCAAAACAACCAATAAGCCTAAGTAGGCCAGTGGTCAAGGTATAAAAAGCAAGATAGAACGCCGCAGTTTTCAGGATGCGAGACAAACTGACATTAATGCCTACCCACATTGAGGCATTATTTAATGGTACAAGATAGAAAAAGTCACCTTTCTGGTAGCATTGAAAGCGATCTCGAGCAGTTTTCAAATGAAAAACATTAAGACTCCTATTCCTTTCTACAGTAACAGCGGTTCTTGCATAACGAAAGGGCTATCACTCACGGAACTAAACAGCTCATGAGGTAGAGATAGTATTTGACACCGAATTGTTAAAACACGCAAATCGTTATTGGCTTCTGAGAGACCGAGACGGCCTAGGCCGACTTCGTGTCATCAAAACAGGAAACTCAACACCAGAACCTTGCCTTGATTTACTCGTGACGTCACTGCGGCCGAGCCTTTGAATGCAGCAAATTTCAATTCGCCTGACGTGCAAATAAGCGTAAGAGGAAAGCTGCGAGGGTTTGTAAGCCGTCCGCTGGTCACGAGCGTCACGCCACAAAGGGGCTCTGTCACGGTATACGATGGGCTCTGTTGAGCACACTCTGCGACGTACAGAAGTATGGTAGCGATGGTAAACGCCAATTGAACAAACCAAAAATAGGCAAATGACTGCTGGAACACACACTTCATAAACGACATGTGCATCACAACCAATTCTGCAGTAACAAAGCACGAGCCATCATTGGTCTGCCGCTACCATAACGGCGATAATCACGACTGAGCATAAAACACAGCTATGATTTCATCACACTATATTTCTCGCGCGAGGTCCACCACAAGGTGAGTAAGAAAGGGAGCCATATTTTCAAACTATTTACGTCGAAGTAGCCATACAATCGGAAGATTAAGTATTAAATCCGCTTGGTCATGCTGCTGCGCGATGTTTTTTAATTCTCAAATTCTCCAGTTCCATTTTTTTTTAATAAAATGCGACTTTACAGTATTTTACATCCAGCAGAATCAGTAGACGTAGTGAAGTTACAACAAACTGGAAAAAGTTATACTTGAACAGTAGTGGGGCAGCCAAGTCGACTGAGAAAAAACATATGTTGCTTCCTGTACCGCAACGATGACGTTTAATAAATTATTTGAAAATAAAGCTCTAGGGCAGCATGAAGAACCGCTCGTGGTGGCACACTGGACGGATACTTGGACGTTCACGCGGCCCTACAGTTCTAGGCTACAATCCACAGGACGGGAATCTACCCAACTATCCATTACCTACAGTGAATGAAATCCATATTTAACACACGCGTGCTTCAAGGAGCCACCCATACTCGTAAGATCATAGGTACCAGAGCTGATTTACTTTAGCCTGGGAGTTCACAGGTAGATTTAGATTATAGGTTAGTTTAAGCCTCCCTAACCGCTACAAAAAAGAGCGTATCGAAGAGAGGAAGAAGGAAGACACCATTTAGTAGGGATATTAGGGAATGCGCAATCTATGCAGAAGGAGCATAGAAACAGTAAGTTGGGAAAGAAGTACATGAAACAAGATAAAAGTTGAAGAAGAAAGTAGTAGGTGCTGAAAAATAGGACAGCAGTGAACCGAAAAAGGAGGTCCTTAACATAAAAACATTTTATTTCAATAAAAAGAAGGCCTACCTATCAGCTCAGGCCCTCACACATTGTCCCCCTGGGAGCGCTAATTCCCATAGATACAATAGTTGAATCCCCCTGAGGGGTCACTGGTCGGTTTTCTCACGGGTCTCTAGAAGCGAGTAACTCCCACCACGACATTTCCATACCTCACTATGAGAAATTACACAGGAAAATTATAAAATGAAATTCAATCGTGCATCTTTCCACAAGGCAACAAGCCGAAAACTATACCATGAGCTAACTTTTATTTACGAAATTATAAGCAACGTATTCTGTACACATAACGTAGCGCATCTAACTACACCTAATTACTCGGTACGCGCACCTACGAGGCCTGTCGAAAAAGTATCCGACCTTAATTTTTCCCGCGCAAAGTAGTGATTCTAAGGCGGCGCCACTGTGCACGGTGGAAGGAGGAATCTTAATGCGCATGCTTGACTTTTTTCACCGCATTCACTTGGGCCAGTCACTGGCTGGTGGTCGCCAAGTAAGGTGCTGTTCTAAGTGTTTGTCGGATTTAGTTTTCTTGCAAGATGACTGAACGAATTGAGCAAAGACACTGCATCAAATTTTGTCAAAAGCTTGGTGATTCTCAAATTGAAACAATTCGTAAGATTCAGCAGGTGTTTGGGGAAGATGCTATGGGTGTAACACAAATTAAGGAGTGGTTCAACCGATTCAAAGATGGCCGCACATCAGCGGAGAGTGAGCAGCGTTGTGGCAGGCGTTGTGGCAGGCCGCACATTCATCCCATTTGATCCGCAATTTCTTGGCCAAACATGGAATTACGACCGTTCGCCAACCTCCCTACTCTCCAGACCTGGCTCCTTGCGACTTCTGGTTGTTTCCAAAATTGAAGACACCACTGAAAGGATCCCGTTTTGAGAGTAGAGAAGAGATAATGCGGAACGCGACGACAGAGCTGAACACCATTCCAAAAGAAGACTTCCAGAGGTGTTTCCGGCAGTGGAAGGATCGGTGGGCTAAGTGTGTGGAAGCACAAGGAGCCTACTTTGAAGGGGATTAGGGTCCCAACCCCGTCAGGTTGTTGAAGTATTTTTTCTGGCCAAAGGTCGGATACTTTTTCGACAGGCCTCGTAAACCGTCTTTACTACATAGCAGAGAAGCCAAGATAAGTCAACAGCTAACGTGGCGTCGTTCGGTCCCACGCTATAACTAAAGTGAGTCAAGTCATCCTAATTGTTATCAAACATCCAATGATCAGCTAAGTGAGTGTTCCTTGCATACGTGAATCAGCCGCCCACTGCACTGTGCATGTGGTGCAGAAAGTGCAGTGCGCTCCACTTAATTGTCACGAATGAAGCTTACTTTCACTCGCATGACGTTTCTCGTTGTTCTTGCATGGGTCCATTAACGTCCACGCACAGTGCTATCGTAGGACTACGGCAAGGATGGGTAAAGCGACAAGTTTTACAAATTAGAAACACGTCCAAGTCGTTAAAATAAGATATACATAGAGTAACTTACGCATAAGTTTATGATTATCAGAGCTTTTAGGTTCCAAGGAAATATACTGGGAATTGAAGGCAACAAAGAAAGCAGTTTTTGATTTATGTGACACAAAATAAATATACAGCTTCATACCTTTATTTGCAATGCATTCAGCTAAAAAAAATATACCAATTAATTACAAACTTATAAATCGTTCAGACATACAGATGGCATAATGTCCAACTTTCAACTGGAATAGCTTTTTAATTAACAACTTTAGCAACATTTGGTGAACTCAACGCATCATTTCAACCGGAAAACTAGGGTCATTCCAGTTTGAGGTCCATAAAAGGAAGGCGAAGTGGAGGCTCAGTGCGACCATAAAACCGGCATGCCCGCAATCAGGAGAGTGCGGGGCGGTCCGGAACTGTGGCGGAGCGCGCACAAAATTCCACGGAGCACGGCGCAAACGACGGCCAAATGACACCACCAGGAAGGGGAGCAGTGATTTAAGGGGCCCATACACGTTCAAAAAAAGCGTCAAAATTTTGCATCAAAATATTGATATCAAAATTTTGATGCAAAATTTGACTGTGTGTGGGACGTTTTGATGTCAAAAAAAGATTTGAATCAAAATTTTGATGGATCAAATCCGTTTGATATTTTTTGACGAGTCGTCAAATTTTTGATGCGTGTGTGGGCTTTTGTCAAAATTTTTATCAAAATTCTTAGTCCGCAGGTGACTGCCGAGGAGACAGAATCGCCATGTCTGGGAAGAAGGAGACCGAAAAAAATTTTGATTGAAGTTTTAGGCGTGTATCGAACCTTGTCAGCCTTGTGGAGAATTAAGTCGGAGGATTATAGGTCAATATTGAATTTAATGTTGTCAGCGAATTTCATAATTTCGTAGGTATAGATAGGTAATATAGTCGATTTTAAGACGTTTTACATGAATGACAATGTGCCTGGAAATGCTTATTTATGGAGATATTTAACTTTGAAGTTATAGGAACGTCGTTTATAAAATTGAACAAACGGAGAGGTAAATAAGCAGAAATCCGGTTCTGACGTAACGATAGGTAAGATTAGGTTTGGTAAAGTTAATTTAGTTAAGTATCCTAACCTAAGTAAGCCTTAACCCTTTAACGCCCACATTTTTATACTCATATTACCGTTATGACAACCACTATCACTGAACCGACACTGGCATTAGGTAGTCACTGTTATCAAGATGGGTAAAGAACTGCCACTTGGCAGTGCAGTTAAAATGACACATTAGTGAACAAATTGAATAAGAAATACGATATATTATTTTTATTTTTGAAAGAGGACGAAATAGTCCAGTTGGGCAGTAAAGGGTTAAATATCTTAATTTAACTCAACCATACCGAGGCCGATGACTCCCGCCAAAAAACTTGGCGTGGTCCGCGTCCGCAAAACGCCGGAAGAGCCATATCGAAACTGCCGTTAATGCTATTCTTACCTGGCGTTATTTATCCTATATCTCCTAAACTAAGCATTTGCGGGCACATTGTCATTCGTGTAAAACGTCTTAAAATCGACTATATTACCTATCTATACCTACGAAATTATTAAATTCGTTGACAACATTAAATTCAATATTGACCTATAGCAATCGTGCCAAGCAAGCCGAGGCCTATGGCGCATCCATCCGAAGGAAGTTACGGAAGTCCTCTGGTTCGTTAAAACGTAAATCTTGGATGAGGTTGACGTGTCCGTAGGTTTCGCGTTTTAAATACCAGTCTTTTGACCATTTCCGACATTTAGCAGGAGGTTTATCAGAATCCAATGCGAACACTAGAGCTATGGCCACTGATGCATCCATGTCGAAGATTTTGACGATACTGAATTTTGATGGAAAAAACGCCTAAACGTGTGTGGGCAATTAAGCATCAAAATTTTGTGTCAAAATTACGCGTCAAAATTTTGAAGCAAAATTTTGACGCTTTTTTTGAACGTGTATGGGCCCCTTTACTTAGGCGCTCAGCGTAACCAGGATACCGCTCAATATATTCTAGTCAAATTAAAACTTGCGGTGAAATATTTGCGTGAGAAGTTCGAAAACAAAAACGCAGTAGCTTGGATATGATTTTTCCTTAATCTCCGAAGATCTACATCAAAGGCCTTTAATCAATGACAAAAATAAAGCTAGATAAAATACATAGAAACTAAAAACTGTATGATTAGGATCAGGAAAATAGGGTAATAAAGAAAAAGGTATCGCACGTAAAAATCACATTCTCAATTTGGTAAAATAAATATTTTAAACCTTCATCAACCAAAACTCTAACAGTTTAGAAAGAAGTTTTCAGGAATAAATGTCCGTACCCTAAAATATCAGTGCAAGTGCCCTAGCATGGGTTTTATTCTGCATAACCAGGCACTTCTTTTTCATTATATAATTATTATATAAGAAAGTTTTAGCCTCCCTTAATTGCACGACAAAGATGTTCTAGGAGAGGAAGGAGGAAGGCACCATTTAGTATGGAGTTGAGGGAACGCGGAATCTATGCACAAGGTGCACAGAAACAAGAAGCTAAGAAAGAAGTTCATGAAACAAGAAAATGTTGAAGAAGAAAGTAGTAGGTGCTGAAAAACAGGACAGCAGTGAACCGAAAAAAGATGGTCCGTAACAAAACAAAAACCTATTTTATTACAACAAAAAGGAAGCCTACCTAACGTTTAGCTCAGGCCCTCACATAGTCCCCCTGGGAGCGCTAATTCCCATAGATACAATAGTTGTATCCCCCTGAGGGGGCACTTCTTTTTTAAATGAAAAAAATATACTTCTTCAAAAATGTACGCTTAGCTTGACAAATCTTTGACACCAAAAAATGGTCAAAAAACTGAGAAAAGCATCAATTGAGTTTTTGCCTAAACTTACCAGTAAATCAATGTACATTTAGAAAAAACTTGCTCAAGGTAAATAAAAAAGGTATTAAATGTGTTGCACCGATCATGAACTTACCGAATGGAAATCAATAGCAAATCGCAAGTGCAAGGCTTCAGCTACGCCCAAAAACATAGTAGCACGAATGCTCCTGATTGCCCTAATTTTGCCATTCAGTTCAAAATATTTCCCTACTAGATAAATTACCTAAAAATGTTGTCAATATACCTCAACTGGAAGTATCAGTCATCTTGGAACAGAAGTTACCGTCAGTAGACGAAGGTGTTACATCGCCCACCCGTTTCAGCAAGTTATCAGACAAGAATGGTAGCATTGGAATATACGTAGCAGAAGCTGCAGCTTTTCTCTCTATATGATGATTTAATCGTTAGAATGTACAACTACTTTATTTAAACAATTTCAGCATTTACCTTAGATTTCCCGAGAAAAGGTTTACATTAACCGCAAAAATACGAGTATAAACAAAGGGTTAGTACAGGGTGGCGCATAAGTAACGCACCCTTTTAAAAAATTAATAGTAGATAAACTATGAAAGGTATAAAGATGGGGATAATTGCAAACGATAGAGGAACTCTTAAAGTTTATTTACATGTCGTATAGTGTCTACAGATACCCAGTGTATATTGCAGTAATATATCTTTAAAATTTACCTTCAAAATGGTGCGCTACACGAAAGAACAACGAGCAAAAATTAATGAACTCTACTTTTCACGTAATGTTTCGATTATTGCAGTGCAGAGAAGTTACAGGAACATTTTTAATGATGGAAGAAGTCCTGATAAAACTTGCATAAAAGCAATGGTCTCTAAATTCAAAGAAACCGAATTTTCCCCCACGAGTAATTTCGCGCTTTGGTGACGTGCCGTGGCCACCAAGATCTCCAGATCTGAGCCCACTTGACTTTTTTCTTTGGGGATATTTAAAAGGAAAAGTTTACATTGACAAGCCAAATGCTCTACAGGAATTAAAACTGAAAATTATTTAAGAAATCAGCAGGATAACTCCAGAGCCGTTAAGTGCAGTAATGAACAGCTTCATTAAAAGAGTACGTTTAACCAACGTACGTTTATTTAACCAACAATGGTCATCATTTACAGGATATTATTTTCCATACTTAGTTGTAAAATAAACTTTAAGAGTTCCCTATTTTTTTCAATTATCACCATCATTATACCTTTCATAGTTTATTTATTAGTAATTTTTAAAAAGGGTGCGTTACTTATGCGCCACCCTGTATAAATCATTCCGTAAAGAATCGCGATGACGAACCTAAGAAATAAAAATATTCGAAATTTAGCCCCAATACAATATTTAGACACTAAAATACTATGTGGAACAGCAAAAGAATTACAAATTTAGCAACGGGCAAAAACCAGAAAAATTTGAACACTCAGACAGCGCGAAGTAGCCCAACACTGCACGTTCGATGGAAACGCCACCAAGGGCGTGTACTATGTTCACCCTTACCAAGCGTATCTAAGATCAAATAATAGAGACCCTCCTAATCGAACCGTCTTACTCACAATTGCTAAAATTTGTTACGAACCGTCCGAATGTTTTCAATTGACATCCGTAACTACAACAGCGCGAATATAATAAAAAATTACTATAATTGATCTGCCGTTTAGAATGATCCTATAACTTTCTTTCACAGCCACAACAAGCAATCATATTTTCAGGAAATGGAACACCTAGGACCGGATCTACATTTTAATACGGGCCGTGTAGACTTGAAAGAGACCCGAGATCCCAAAACAGCATTATTGAATTACACATGCTGAGTTCGAAACCGTTCTGAACCGGAGCGGAAGGGAAAAACAATCAAGTAACAAGGTAGCATCACATGCGACAACCTTGCTGGAGTAAGCAAATTAATATGCAGGAGCTGAGGAGGGCCTGTAGAGCGGAGGCGGGCACTGGAGGTGTGGGTGTTGTGTACACTGCATATTTGGGGCGTGTGTACTGTGCAGCCCGCACTGCTGTTGTGTACTGTGCAGCCCGCACTGCTGTTGTGTACTGTGCAGCCCGCACTGCTGTTGTGTACTGTACAGCCCGCACTGCTGCTGTGAACTGTGTAGCCTGCACTGCTGCTGTGAACTGTGTAGCCTGCACTGCTGCAGTGTACTGTGCAGCCCGCACTGCTGCTGTATACTGTGCAGCCCGCACTGCTGCTGTATACTGTGCAGCCCGCACTGCTGCTGTATACTGTGCAGCCCGCACTGCTGCTGTATACTGTGCAGCCCGCACTGCTGCTGTATACTGTGCAGCCCGCACTGCTGCTGTATACTGTGCAGCCCGCACTGCTGATGTGTACTGTGTAGCCTGCACACTGCTGCTGTGTACTGTGTAGCCTGCACACTGCTGCTGTGTACTGTGTAGCCTGCACACTGCTGCTGTGTACTGTGTAGCCTGCACACTGCTGCTGTGTACTGTGTAGCCTGCACTGCTGCAATGTATTGTGCAGCCTGCACTGCTGCAGTGTATTGTGCAGCCTGCACTGCTGCAGTGTACTGTGTAGTCTGTACTGCTGCTGTGTACTGTGTAGCCTGCACTGCTGCAGTACACTGTGCAGCCCGCACTGCTGCTGTATACTGTGCAGCCCGCACTGCTGCTGTGTACTGTGTAGCCTGAACACTGCTGCTGTGTTCTGTGTAGCCTGCACTGCTGCTGTGTACTGTGTAGCCTGCACTGCTGCAGTGTACTGTGCAGCCTGCACTGCTGCTGTGTACTGTGTAGTCTGCACTGCTGCTGTGTACTGTGTAGTCTGTACTGCTGCTGTGTACTGTGTAGTCTGTACTGCTGCTGTGTACTGTGCAGCCCGCACTGCTGCTGTATACTGTGCAGCCCGCACTGCTGCTGTGTACTGTGTAGCCTGAACACTGCTGCTGTGTTCTGTGTAGCCTGCACTGCTGCTGTGTACTGTGTAGCCTGCACTGCTGCTGTGTACTGTGTAGCCTGCACTGCTGCTGTGTACTGTGTAGCCTGCACTGCTGCAGTGTACTGTGTAGCCTGCACTGCTACAGTGCACTGTGCAGCCCGCAGTCCGCACTGTGCAGCCCGCAGTCCGCACTGCTGCTGTATACTGTGCAGCCCGCACTGCTGCTGTGTACTGGGTAGCCTGCACTGCTGCTGTGTACTGTGCAGCCCGCATTACTGCTGTGTACTGTGCAGTTTGAGGCACCACTGTGAAGCGCGCTACAGGCCACGCGACGCAGCACCCGATGCCTACACGCGCTCCGGTGTACCACAGCCGCACAACCCACCGTCCTACGAATATCAGCGCATTGCAAGCGATAGGAAAACCGCCGCGAAACTTATTTATAAAAATAAGTACAATCAAAAGATCATCACAACTCTATTATTGTCGGGGCGGTGAAATACTTGCATTTGACAGCACATTTGATTCACGTATATTGAGAAAGCGTAGATGAAACATTTTTGTACCACAGAAAATCTGTATGCTTTCTTATTTTCATTTCAAGTGCTATTTTCAATTGAAACTACCTCACTAATCCGCACCTCTAAACGTCTAAAAGAGTACCCCGAACTTGTTGAAACAAAACAAGGTGCGGAAATTTTCCAAATTCCGTCAAAACACAATCCTTACAGCTGCTTGTTTGAAAGCACACTGCCTCTTGAAATTTGATTCACATGTATCTGCCCTCCTTTGCAAATTCAAAAAGGCGTACGGAACACAACACGCAACAGAACATTTTCCGGCAACGAATCACGTCCTGATCCCCGTAAATTGAAAATAATATCCCTCCTTTGGCGAGGTCATTTTAACCTGCAGTGGTCTTCATGCGGCCATTGTGGGCTCGGTGCGTCAAAGCGCCATAACATCACTCGGAACCGAGGACACAAAACGACCGTCGATGGTGTGGGTGCGCACAAGGGTGCAGGAGCCGCAGCAGCACACGCGAGCACTAGCGCCGAAGAGGGCGAGCAGCAGTGCGGGAGGCCCCGCGGTGCAGCTGAGGACGCGCGCGAGGCAGGGATACCCTAACATGGCCAGGCCCGCGCGGCCCCGCCTAATGAAGCTCGGGCACCTTCGCTGCAGTAGGACATCCAACACATACACGCCACCGCACTGTTTTTATGGCCACTGCCGTGCTATAGCAAATATCGCGTTTTTGTGAAGCTAGCTCTTTCTTTCGGTAATGGCTATGACTAGAGGCGAAAAGGAAAGTGAATTTTTTGATGAGTTAACAACTTGGGTACAAAATTTTTCTCGCAGTACGACGCTCGCGCCTATAAAATATGCTGCGCAAGGGTCTAGAAATGATCCACCGAGACGGCGAGGACCAAACAAAATTGAACATCTTGAAATCCGAGTTGATCATGCCAGCGGCGAACACCACAAGTAAGCTTACTAGAAAAAAATTCTAACTTAACTCACTGAAGACGCTACTACAAATCCCTCAATATCAAGAGCAGAGATCGTGAAAGACAGATATAAATTGCGCAATCCTTTCATTTGACCCATTTCCTCGAAGGCTGCAGCGGAGCCAATACTTAATGCACGCATTGATGGAGCACAGCCGTGAAAGAAGATCCAAGAACCCTCACAACGTCGGATGTCGACCCCGTAACTTCAGCGGTCATCACTCGGTATAAGACCCTGTTCGAGTGTCACACTTCAATTTCAATGTACATCCTAACACGAACTTATTAATAAGGGTTGTTTAATTCCACATTTTCTACCTTAGAGGATAGAAAGTAAATTAGATTAAATGTTAGTTAAAAGCCTCCCTATCCGCAACAAAGGCGACCCAAAGAGGGGAAGGGGGAAAGCACCTTTTAGTGTGGAGATGAAGGAACGCGGAATCTGTGCACAAGGTGCAGAGGAACAGTAAGTTGAGAGCAGGAGAGCAGTGAACCGAAAAAAGATGGTCCGTAACAAAAATAAAAAACCTATTCTGTTTCAATAAAAGGAAGGCCTACCTAACCTTTAGCTCGGGACCTCACAGAGTCCCCCTATGAGTGCTAATTTCCATGGATACAGTAGTTTTATCCCCCTTAGGGAGACGGAAAATAATCACGAATGTTAATTGGCAAACTAGCATGCACTCTAATAACTCATGACTATATCATCAAGTTAAGTAAACGGTAGAGTCACGAGACAACAACCACACTTCAGCAATCCATGCCAGGTTCAAGTCAATAGCGATTTCCACTAATAAAAACTACATCTTAAAGAACGAGTTTAATTGAGAACGGTCAAACTTGTAGGAGAGTGACGGATAAAGTGAAATCATCTGGGAGCATAGACGAAGGTAAATCAGTCCCCATTTACACGATACAACGATCACTATTTGAGGTTTTATTAGTGGAAAACGTCAGCGATAATTGGAAAAGCGAAAAGAGTGATGCAGTTTGCCACTTTTGTGTAGTGCAACATTGGACAATTAAGGCCTGAAATGCACGACCCTCCGCGCAAGGTAAGCAGGAAAACCAAGAAGCATACACGCTTTGTCAGCATCATCACAATGTCGTTTCTGTAAGCAATGCCGACATGCAAGGCAAAAATTGGGTCGAGGAATCGCCGTGAAAATTCAGTTACAAATTGATTTCCCGGCAGATGAAATGCCACAGGATCGAAATTCTTCATCCATAATGAGAAATGAATATAGTCAGTGCGAGATATCCAGAAACTTTTAAAATACTTAAGCTCGTATTAACGCAAGCTTAAAAATCGTGTTTTTTACAGCAAGACCACCATGCAGCGCGCAGCTGAGGATGTCAGGTGCGATAGGGAGGACAGGCCGGTCTGGGCAGCACCTGATACTGGCACTACGCAGACATCCGCTCCACTTCATCCGCTTCTGATATTAGGTTGTGAGGCAGAAAAAAAGCAACGCTTCCATTGAGCTCAGCAGATGCTCACCTGAAAGAAGCTAAACCGTTATTGACAATTTAAAGTTTGATCAGATTAAGTTAGATTAGAAGTTAGTTTAAGCCTTCCCAACCGCTACTCAAGTATTCTAAAAAGAGGAAGGTTGGAGGAACACATTTGGTGTGGAGTTGAGGGAACGCGGAATTTAAGCACAAAATGCGCCTTCACACAAGATCTCTGCGCATAGAAACAGTAAGTTGATAAGGAAGGTTATGAGAGAAGATAAAAGATGAAGTAGAAAATCAGAGGTGCTGAAAAACAGGACAGCAGTGAACCGGAAAGACTCCCGTAAACAAAACAAATAATATGGGGTACTTCAATAATAAGATCTACCTAACTCGCAGCTCGGGATCTCACAATTTTCCCTGGGAGCGCTAATTCCCATTGATACAGTAGTATTATCCCTCTGTGGGAGAATAAAGTTCGATAGTTCTCGTAACAACGCAAGTGAAAACTACCAATTAGTATTGCAGAAGAGACAGTAACGTTAGCAGTCTCGCTCTCAACAGCCAATATGTCATATCAGTACTCAAAAGCACAAGGATCTGAGATTTTATGCGTTACTTCAAAACACAAGAAAACAACGTTCAATTCTTGATCAAAAATACGATAGGCAAGCTAAGAGAAGCAGCATTGCCACGCTATCGCAAGTTGAGTTTCTGCTTTGATACTCGATACATTTGAGTTTACCAGGAACTTCAAATCTTCCCTTTAAAGACCCAAAAAAATGCAAGGTGCAAACTTGAAAATATAACGTTGACGCAACGTATGACGGAGTGACCGTGTCCATTACCTAGATAAATACAGCTCCAAATGAAGGTTTTGAAATAGAATAATTCGAAATACGGCAGGAGCAATAAGTAAAAAAATAAATTTAATACAAAAAGCAAAGCTACGAAGCGCTCCTAAGAACCTGTTAATAGTATCGTTTGGTATCAGAATGAAGTCAATAAAGTATTCCCTCGTACATTTTAGCAAGATTCAACATTGTGCCCAGGTCCCACGGTCGGATCAGACAGCAGATCAGCGTGAAATAACATGTGCGCATCTGATGATCGAGCCCCGTGCTCGTGCGAAGGTAGACGAGCGCTGGTACGGAAGTGGCCACTTTCTACACCTGGCATTTGGCAGGAGATGCAGAGCGGCGGCCTCTTGCCTTCACGCACCGCCGAATCTGCCGAGGGCACCTCAGCCTCACATGCAGAGGAGAAATGTAGCAAGGCAGCTACATTTTCCAGCGCAGCAGCCGCTCAGATTGATTTATGTACTTGTCACATCGCGGACAATGAAAGTCGATCATACGACTACAAGCAGAGCTAAAACACCACACATGAGGATATTGGTATCGTATAAATCAGAGCGTAGTTTCCAATGCAGTTTCACAAGTGAATTGGCAGAGACGAAAAGTATCAAAGGCAGCTGTCCTTTTAGTCGGTATGGAATGAAAAAGAAAAAAACGAGGCTAACTACTTAGCACTACAATTTAGCAAACAAGAAGTGCCAATTTCAAAAGAAATGATTGCACCTTTGAGAAACACTAAGACAGGTTAACAAGGGTGGGCACTTTCAGCACTACATAAAATCAAACAGCCCTCTCTTGGAAAATATAAAGCAAGAGTTCACATTCACACAAGGACGATAGCCATTTGCGCATTACGCCGGAAGAGGACTTGAAACAGTTCTTGCGAAACAAGGACTTAAACAAAGCAGGACGTGGAGCGCGAGAATGACCACCGCCATGCAGGTCGGCGGACGGAAGCACATAACCAGAACGCGTCGGGAGGGGGAGAGGGGCCTCATTAGCCACCTGTTGAGGCGGCGTAATTAATGGCATTACGCCGCCGCCAGCCTTGACCCGTGCTCCACCTCGCTACCCACGGACCAGCTGGCCCTAACGAAACAGTCCGCGTCTTGCGTACCCGTGCACCTCGACTGAGGGGAGGCCACAACCCCAATGAGTGAATCCATTTTAAATATTACTCTAAACGGTCTGCAAGTTCAGTCTAGTACAGTGGTTCTTGACCTTTTTTTCTCCAATTCTCCACTTTTAGTGAGCCAACTCTCCATTCACTACCACAGCATCGGTGGGGAATGGAGCATTCCCCACTACAGCATCTCCCTTTTACTCATCTGAGACATTTCTAGCCCAACAGTGTTGTCACTTTTAACCAAACATGACATACAATACCTCATTATGGTTGTTTTTGTAACTGAAGCAGTCTGTAAATGGTTGTGATTCGTAAAGTAAATCGACATTAGGGTGTAATATCTTAAATTTTGAAATACTATCAATTTTTTGTGGGTAGAAACAAATGCACGAAATTTCCCACCTGGCAACTCCGCTATTCCCCACAGGTTAAAAACCGAAGGTCTAGTTACTCTAGTACAATATCACTAGTGACGAATATGAGACCTACGATATTCTCAGACTTTGGATTACAGTCTAAGTTAGTTTAAGCCACCCTAACCACAACATAAGTATTCCAAAGAGTGGAGGAATGAAGGCACCATCTAGTAAGGAGTTAAGGGAACGCAGAATATAAGCGCTATGTATTTTCCCATACAAGATACTCTCCGCAAAATAACAGTAAGTTGAGCGTGAAGTTCAGAAACCAAGATAAAAGGTGAGAAAGAAAGTAATAGGTGCTGAAAAATTAGAACAGAAGTGAACCGAAAAACGATAGTCCTCAGCATGTTGACCGCGACGGGTTGAACTGAAAGATCAATATTCAACTCAAATTCAAAGTCAATAGTTGTGAGTAATTTTGAAAATAGCAAACATTAACTGTATCGCGCTTTTACTCAATTTGGATTAGGTATTTATGAAAATTGAGTTTGTGACTACTAGTCGGTCAGTAGCATTATGAAAATCTTAGCAACCACCAGCGGATCACGCCGCAGTCAAACTGTTAAAACAAAACTATTCTATTTCAGCATAAAGAAGGTCTACCTTACGTTCAGCTCGGGTCCTCGAATTTTCTCCCTGAGAGCGCTATTTCTCATAAATACAACAGTTGCATCCTCCAGAGGGGATATTTTCAGTAAAGTTACCGATAATTATAAGAGAAAAATCCCTGGTGCTGCTAGATATATTACAGTAACAAATCTGCTGCAACTAGCAAGACGTACCTGAAAAGTACACATCAAATATTCAAGTACGAGGAAAGCTGAATGTCAAATTCATGTTAGAAAATAAATCCAAGTAAAACTGTTGATGTTCCACTAGCAAGTGACCGCAGAGAGCGTTCGAAACTTAGTTTGTACGACCTATTCCCTTACTATGAAGAGAGAAAATCGCGCATAGAAATGACACCAAAAAGCAGAGGTGAAGCCCCGTATGGCGATGTGGTGTGGCCGTGACAACAACAAAGGCACAGACCAGCAGGCAGGACTCGCACAACAACGCTGCTCTGTTCTCGTCCTGCTAATAACTCCGCCACGCTCCCTCCTCTCACAACACAACCCATCACCTTCGCTTCTTAATACGGAACTGTGGCGCCTGCACTCAGCTCTGCAAAAGGTAATGTTTTCATGCAAGTGATGCTGTTCCGTTTCTAAAAATGCTCTCGAACAGGCAACGCGAGTTGATACGCATATGTTCAAGAAGTTAACGACGTCGTTGGCTCTGTCAGCTCTGAGCTCCTGAGCTTCAATTTACCCGATGTCTAATGATCGCAACTTTCTCTAATAGCCTTTCAGGATAACTCATTGGCCAACAGAACTTGAAGCACATTAACCATACACTTATAGGACACAAAGTGCAGACGCAGGGCAAAACCGTAGCAAAAGTCGTAACTATATTGTGCAAATCGTAGTTCAATGACCACAAAAGCTGCTGCACGCAACAAATCTTTCATGGGTACAATAGAATGTGAGGCACAGAGTCTGGGCATGACAGGCGCAAGATAGATCCACGAAGCAAAGCTCTAGCATTCTGAGTGACGAACCAGAACGATAACAACTGGTAAGTCGAACGTCACTTGGTGAACAAATAGCAGTAGTGTAAGTAAACATGCGATACGTTTTGAGAGAGTGCGACACTGCTGCCATTTTATCATCATCAGCTCGGCATCAAAAGCATTGGCCGCTCACACAGAGCATAGGTAACCTGAAACAGCACTTAAGTGCCGATGTTCACATGAACCGCGCCCTTAGGAACCTCTCAAGTGCGTCTACTGTCTATTGAATCAACTGAACTCAAATTGATTCTGACTTCCAAGAGAGTTAGTTAGTTGAGTTAGTTTAAGCCTCTCAAGCCGCAACAAATGACACGACACCATAAGTATGGAATTAAGGGAACGGGGAATCTAAACACAAGGTGTGTTCCCACATAAGATCACTGCGCATAGGAACAGCAGGTTCAGAAGAAGTTTGTGAAACAAGATAGAAGTTGGAGAGTAATTGATGCTGAAAAACAGAACAGCAGCGAACCAAATACAAAGGTCTGTAACAAAACAAAAACTGATCTACTTCAACACAATTATGGCCTAACCAATCTTCAACTCGGTACCTCACATCTCCACCTGGGAGCGCTAATTCACATAGAACCAATAGTTGAACCTCTCTGATGGCTGACACGTAAAATCTGTCACGCACACCGGTTAGGCTCATCAACTTTGGTCAAATGAGACACTTCGTAACAGCAATACGACAAACAAGCGTGCACAGGACTCAATATGTCTTGCATTAATTTCACTAAAGAACTATTATTCTCACGATGTAAACAAAAACATGAGCGTTCATCTTAAATATATGAGTAAACAAAGATGACCTCTCTGTTCAACGTAGAAAATTCAGAATGCCTAGATCATTACGAATGAAGTTCAAAAGATATGCATGGATGTAACGTATTGTACATATTGACATGTCTGAGCTAATCGTAAACGCATTATCATGGAAATGAAAAAAAATCTGTAAATTATTGTTACATTAGCTGAAGACTCTCAAGCCACAACATGAGCGATCACAAAATAGTGAAGAGAAAGATCTCAAGAGTGCAAAAAGAAACTCAGTACGGACTATAGAAAACAGGGAATTTATATACGGGGTGTTTCCACACAGGATACTCTACACATTGCTACTGCAGGTTAAGATGGACTAGGAAGGAAAAACAAGGAAACCAAGAAGGCATGGAAATTGAAAGAAGTGGGTACAAATAATGGAAATCTGGAGAACCTACCTTCAGCTGAGGTAGCCTTGCACTATACCCCAGGGGCATCTAAATGAATGAAAAGTACCCAAACCGAAAGTTCATTTTCATCGTTCACGCTAGCCAACAGCGATCGCATCCACAGAACGGATGGATTTCCACTTCGCGTCACTACCGCAGCGTGGTTTAAAAATACATATATAATTAATGTCGAAAGCGAACAAACTAGCTTCAACTATGCATGCGGGATGAAACCTCAAGTTTCAAGTCGAACGCAGGCAAAATAGATTTAAGAAGTCGGGATTCTCAGCGATGAAACACGCACCTAAAAAGTCCTGCCACAGAGCATTGGAATGAGATTTTCGTGGCTACTTGAGACTCGTGCCTGCGGTAAGCCCGCACACGCGGTAGCCTCGCAGGCGCTGCCTCACATAACCAGGTTTTACGGGCGGTGTGACGAGGGTGACGGACGGCACCCGAACATCCCAGACCTAATTGGGCCGTGAATGGTCAAGTCTGCCATACTCGTTGCGCTAGCCAGGACTGGTGCTAGAGTAATCTGGCATACCGATATTTCACTGAAGAACAGCACGGCTTCTGCTCTCAAATAGGAAATGACACACACAGCGATGATGCACTGAAGAAAAGATAGAACAAGAAAAGCTGAGTGCGCGATTTACCTTCATTTTCACAGAACCAGAAAATTACGCATCATAGAAAGAAGATGCTTGAAAATCGCTAAAAAAACTGATTATATGCTAATTCAAACTTTATAAGCCACAACAAGGGTATTCCCAGAGGAGGAAAGCACCACTTAGCGCAGAATTAGATTAGATTAGTCGTTAGTTTTAGCCTCCCTACCCGCAGCAACAAATGCGATCGAAAAAGAGGAAGGAAGAATAAAAATGGTGCCCATTTAGTATGGAGAAAAGGGAACGACCGCCGAATCTATGCATAAAGGGCATAGAAAGAGTTAGATGAGAACGAAGTTCATGAAACAAGATCAAAGATGAAGAAGAAAGTAGTAAGTGCTGAAAAAAAGGACAGCAGTGAACCGAAAAAGATGGTCCGTAATAAAACAAAAACCTATTCTATTTTAACAAAAAAAGCCTACCTAGCTCTCAGCTCGGGCCCTCACATTATCCCCCTGGGAGTGCCGATACCCACAGATACAATAGTTGTATCCCCCTGAGGGGTGGCGCAGAATTAAAGGCACGGGGAATCTATGTACAAGATGTGTCTTCCATGCCCTGAGCATAATGACAGAAAAATTGAAAAAAGTTTCAGAAACAATTTAAAAGCAAGACAGTAATAGATTCCGAATAGGACAACAGTGAACAGAAAAGACATGGTCCGTAACAAAACAAAAACCTATTCTATTGACTGAGCAAAAGTAAGGTTTATGTAGCATTCAGCTCAGGACCTCACATCTCTCTGTGAGCGCTCTTCCCCATCAATAAAATAGTAGCTGTTTCCCCTGAAGGGCACAAGGTCATGTTGTGGAGTTATCGCGATATTCCAGTCACATAGCTGCTGCTCACACTCAAGTAGCCATTAATAGTGTCAAGGTATAGAGCAAAAATAAATACAAGTTTACAGCCACGTCTACCAATAGCTGACCTTCAAACAACAAAGAGTGCAAAGATCAAAACAAACGCCTTTCATAAAAAGCACGAATGCAGTAAATGATAACAATAGGGAACAAAGAAAATTAATTCCTCACCGTGTGAAACCGCCCAAAATTGAGCTGATATAGACTAGTCACCGATGTGACTTATAATTACTACCATATAATCCAAGAATTTTCTGCTGCGTGAAGCCACGGAAGAGAAAAGCCGCGTGACGAGCCTTTGTGGCCTTGCGAAGGGAGCTTAGAAGAGTACGGGAGAGATCGTAGGACCTAAACACATTCCAAGCACGATGTTACTAAATGCGAACCAATAGATAACATACATTGGTTACGTCCTCACTAATTGTGTCCATGACACATACGTTGGGTTGGGTTCTACTTGAAAATCGTGTTCCTCAAAGGATTGCGCTGGGTTCACAAATGGTTCATTTTTCTCGTAAAAATTCTCCAATTCTGCAGGATTGTCAGATACGGTGATCATAAGGAAAAAATTTGTACAAATAAAGCATAATTAGAAAAATTTTACACAGATTATATTACAAATTATTTTAAATCTCCTTAACCACAGCAAAGGCGTACCATTATTATTATTATTATTATTGTTATTATAATTATTATTATTATATAAGAAAGTTTTAGCCTCCCTTAACCACGACAAAGATGTTCCAAGAGAGGAAAGAGGAAGGCACCATTTAGTATGGAGTTGAGGGAACGCGGAATCTATGCACAAAGTGCACAAAAACAGCAAGTTAGAAAAAATATTATGAAACGAGATCAAAATTGAAGAAGAGAGCAATAAGCGTTGAAAAAACCATAGCAGTGAACCGAAAATAGGAGGTCCGTAAAAAAACAAAAGACCTATCCTGGTTTAACATAAAAAAGACCTACACAACCCAGAGCTCGGGCCCTCAATTTCATCTTGGGACCACAAACTCCATTAGGTACAACAGCCGTCTCCCCTGAAGAGAAAATTTGAGCGAGCAACATGCCAGTCTCGCACCTACTCCAGGGAAAGACAAATTTGAGCGAGCAACATGCCAGTCTCGCACCTACTCCAGGGAAAGACAAATTTGAGCGAGCAACATGCCAGTCTCGCACCAACTCCAGGCAAAGACAAATTTGAGCGAGCAACATGCCAGTCTCGCACCTACTCCAGGGAAAGACAAATTTGAGCGAGCAACATGCCAGTCTCGCACCAACTCCAGGCAAAGATAAATTTGAGCGAGCAACATGCCAGTCTCGCAACAACTCCAGGCAAAGACAAATTTGAGCGAGCAACATGCCAGTCTCGCAACAACTCCAGGCAAAGATAAATTTGAGCGAGCAACATGCCAGTCTCGCAACAACTCCAGGCAAAGACAAATTTGAGCGAGCAACATGCCAGTCTCGCAACAACTCCAGGCAAAGATAAATTTGAGCGAGCAACATGATAGTCTCGCACCTACTCCAGGGAAAGACAAATTTGAGCGAGCAACATGCCAGTCTCGCACCAACTCCAGGCAAAGACAAATTTGAGAGAGCAACATGCTTGTCTCGCACCAACTCCAGGCAAAAATAAATTTGAACGAGCAACATGCCAGTCTCGCACCAACTCCAGGCAAAGATAAATTTGAACGAGCAACATGCCAGTCTCGCACCCACTCGAGGCCGAGCAGGCGTGGGTGGCGAGGTACGCAAGTTACCCAAGGAGCAGAGGCGCGCTCAAGGCCGCTCACCTCCGCAGGGAAAGTAGCCAGGCAGGCAACCGGGAACGAAGGACGTCAGATGCGCCGCTTCACTGAGGACTGTGACACTGTCACGGCACGTGTCGGCTAAATGCGGCATGCCGAGGAATTTACGAGGTCCTCGCAATAATGGTAAGTTTGAAACTGAAATTTGCCGACCATCAAATAATATTATGAGCATTTTGTTTTCGTAAATAGCCTTTAACTTTCTCTAGAAGGATAAATTATACACAAAATGAATAATTATACACGGTTAATCAAATATAATAATTATACTCGGTTGATATACTTTACAGACCAGCAAAATTGTTAATTTATTAATCCAGTCGCAGCACAGGAAAGTTCGTTCAAACTAAGGAGCGTGTGAAACTTTCCACACTAGGGCTTTGTTACAGGGAAATTGCAATCCTCCGTATTTATGAATGAAGCTTTCAAAATTAACTCAAATGAGCATTAGCACGCCAAATATACATTAAGGAATTTATGGTGCAGAAATGTTTTAATGAATAATTTTCATTGAAACTCATTTATGAAACTTATTCCCCTATAAGCACTAATTCTCATAGATAAAAAAATCACATCCTCTCAACTCTTAAGGGGTTGTTCCAAATATGAATTAAACCGAAAATTCACTTGGCTTCAACTAAAGTGTAGTCGTCACTGCAAAACAAACAACGTTCACAGCCGACACATTTTTGAAAAATAAATAATTTCATACCAAAACGCACATAAACATGAAAAAGAGTTTTCTGGCTCGAAGGAAACACGAGTAGTAATTCTACAAGATATAAAAAACTTAAGGTGTACTTGGTAAATAAAAGCTATTTCATGCTCCACGAAGACGCCACAACTGCAAAGCGATGCACCACAACCAACGGTGAATTGTGATAAGCTGCAGATGCCTCAAAAATAACCGCACAGATAACAGGGCAAAGTCTTTCACTCATTATCACAATACTTGTGTTGAATTGAATATAATTAATGCCTCCCAACACACACGATGCGTGGGTACAACGCGCCAGCTGGTACGGAAGTCGGAACAGCTTCACTGAAAGAGCACGGTCCCCGAGTTGTTATAATCACGACCAAATTCAGGGCGAACTGTAAAATTTGTCACAAAAAGATATAAGCCATTAATTTTTTGTGTTCGTCTCAGTCGATTCCTAAAAACCAATTTCACAGACTTCACGCACCATTTTGACAGTGTCGAGACAATGATTTCAATACATCATTGCGAAACTCCTGAGCTTTTTGTTCAGAGAATCTCCCATTAAATGAACAACACATACGATATTGCAACTAACGCGACCTTCCACGTTTAAAATGGGGCCTGTAAATTTGCTAACCTCGAACATTCATAAGGTCATCTCATTCTACTCGTTGATACAGCTCGGTGAGTCACGGCTACTTTAATAACAAAACTACAAATAAATCCAGTGACATTTAAATTTTCAACAGTACATAGTCCTAGAACCCAACAAAATTTTTGTAAACTTTCTTTTGAGAATTTGAATCTCCGTACCATTAAATTAGATTACACGCGACAGCCAAGCCCTCCAAAAAGATTCGAATAAATCTCTCAAAACTAATATCAACTCCGAAACCCCAGAAAAACAAAGCTCTATTACGGGGGGGTAATTGAAACGGATAATATTCAAGCAATAAGTTCGTAGATCAGAGAGGCACAGCTGCAAGCGCAGTCTCGCCCCACTTCACAGAAGCGTAGCTCCTCACACACAAGCTGAGACGGATCATTCTAAGAACACAATAACGAATACGGCCTGAGTTAAAACGAAACGGAATCCCATTGTGTACCATGGATAGGGAGCAACACCCGCGTCTTGATACTTGATTTGCCAGATTCTATTAATCGTAGTTAACACGTTGACTACGTATTGGGACAAATATGTACCACTAGGTACATACCGTACTAGTCAATTTCCCAATTCTGCTTCTCATAACCTAACCAAATCAACCTTACAATTCGCGAAATCGTAGTTAACGTGTTAAATTGATCAAATTTGACAAAAATAATCCAACGAAGTCGTTAGACTGCCAGGAATGGCTACCGTCAACGTGTCCGCCTTGTTCTATTATTTCAAGCATTAATAGACATGTCTCTGTGACCGCTAGGAGAATTTTCAGTGATACCATTTGAAATTCACACTATTTGCTCCAGAGCGGGAGGACAAGCAGCAAAGAAGACTTCCCAGTTCACAGCATCAAGTTTTTTGATAATGTTAATGAATCAGCCAGAGGAACAACAAAACTAACAAGAGACAGTAATGTATATTACAATTGAACTTTCACGCTTAACTTTCAAATTGTGTACCCTTTTCTACAAAACTGTTAAGAAAACTATAAACAGGGTAAAAATATTACGGTTTTGCCTTCCCACACAGACTATGGTTGATTATTTCACATAAACAACAGAGAAAATAAGAATAACATTTCAGCGTTAACTCTTACTCAGTCGATAAATACGCACGCGTGGTGAAGGCTCACATTTACAGCCGAGAATTGTCACGACGAAACAGTAAGGAAATAAATCAAGCAGGGGTAAGACTCATCTTTAAGACTCTGTAAACATACAAATAACAGCAACGAATCAAAAATCGAAGATATTCTCACGGTTCGTCAACCGCTCGAAAGAGAGTGACAAACGAGGTAATTTCACTAAGTATACCGTCACACACGCGACGTTACCCTGCCCCTCTCAGTCGAGTTATTTTGCCAACTTCATCTTAACACTGCAAAGAACAGCCCATGAACCTCTCGAGAGGCTCTCTCATCAAAGTGTTCGGAAAGACGATAGATTTTGTTGCTTTTGCGAGTTGAAGTGCATGTTAGTAATGTGGAAAGTTAAACAAATTGACTGCGAAACGGGACATATATATATGCACTACTAGGTTAAATTATTATTATATAAGAAAGTTTTAGCCTCCCTTAACCACGACAAAGATGTTCTAAGAGAGGAAAGAGGAAGGCACCATTTAATATGGAGTTGAGGGAACGCGGAATCTATGCACAAGGTGCACAAAAACAGTAAGCTAGGAAAGAAGTTCATGGAACAAGAAAAAAGTTGAAGAAGAAAGTAGTAGGTGCTGAAAAACAGGACAGCAGTGAACCGAAAAAAGATGGTCTGTAACAAAACAAAAACCTATTTTACTACAACAAAAAGGAAGCCTACCTAACCTTTAGCTCGGGCCCACACATGGTTCCCCTGGGTACTAGGTTAAATTTCTCACTTATGTATCTGTGTAAATAAACAGCAATTCAATTATTTCAATTCCTTTTTTTAAAGAATAAATGTAACCGTAAAAGAAAAATCTCACGCCACTAAATTTTTCACATTTTGTAGAAAAGAAACGAGTTTTTCTACCAGTAAAATCGTTTTTTACACTCAGCAACTTACAAAGTTACTTAAATAACTGTAGGAACCGCAATAACGCAGTCAACGTGTTAATCGGTTCACAGCATGGGCAGTAGTTGTGAAATTTTATATCGAAGTGCTCAAGAAAACCCCGCTCAAATAATTCAAAACCTTTCAACTAACTTACTAGGTGGCTCTCAGGAGTCCCGCCCAGCATGCCGGGACACATTTAATTCGAAAAAATCCAAAGTTTGAGGATTTTGGCCAGAAAAAAAAAGGCAACCTGACAACCCTTGAGGACACCACCCAAACACGCTCTCGGCTAGCCCCTCGCCACCATAGACAGGTACGCCGGCGCCGCCAGCTGCCAAGAGAGCCCCGACTTGACCGCCGCTGAGCACAGATGGCTGCACCATACCACCTGCAGCGGCCCATGCACTCACCAGCTGTGCAACATCTGTCACAACGCCCCACTCGTTTCACTCAATGGAAAACAGTCAAAGCGTTACCTACACTTTGCCGTGGCTTGCTTCACGGTCTGAGAGAATTATAACTATATTCTCCACTCCATAACCGCAAATAGCTTGAGAAAACTCATAAAAGCATAAAACACAAAAATAGAGACAAGATAAAAATTGTTTTCACAGCTTACGAAACAAATATACTAAATTTTGTAGGTTATGTAACAGCCTGCAAAAAACGGGAAAAATTACCAAGGTTGCTTAGAGAAGCACTGTATTGATGTCGATCGTTAAGCGGTACTCACTTCCCGCTTACAATGCAGGGACCAGAATCACCAGATTTTCAAAAAATTGTACGACGTCGTAGGGACACCGTCGGCAGTAAACGTTCGCATGACGATTTGTCTACCGCACGTGTTAGTGTTTCAGGCCAATATCCTGAAGTTTAGGCGGTTTCTGTGAACCAACAGCATCTGGTAACAGCGTAGGATCGCCAGATGCTGTATGTACAAACTTTATATGAAAAAAATCGAGCTTGAGGATTACCTCCAGAAACAAGAACACATGAGGTAGACAAGTCGACACGTGAACTTATATCACCGACAGCACTGCTACGGTAACGTGGAATATCTGAGAATAAGGCCCCCGACATACAAGTGATTTACCCCGACATTACCCTTCTAAATCGGCAAAAACGAAAATTTGCCATGTCTATAATCCTCAACTAAAAAAGGATTCCTAATTCTGTCCGGTACATCGCTACTAATTCTAAACACAGTTAGAGAATAGGTTTGCGTTATTTGTAGGAAGATAAAACAATTATAATTATATCAGTTAAAGACTCCCTAGCCCAATTGAGGCGATCTCCAGAGAGGAAAGAGAAGGGACCATTTAGGAGTCACTTCTCGAGGAACGTGATCTATGAATGCAATCTAAAAAAAAAAGGGAATCTATGCACAAGGCAGGTTCCTTCCCACACTGGATACACTGCGCATAAAAGCAGCAAGTACAAGACGGTCGAGAAAGAAAATACCAAGAAGTGCTAGAGAAAAAAGGCTTGAAACTG
The DNA here is from genome assembly GCA_030386875.1 of Morinoia aosen. Taxonomy (NCBI): domain Eukaryota; kingdom Metazoa; phylum Arthropoda; class Malacostraca; order Amphipoda; family Talitridae; genus Morinoia; species Morinoia aosen. Next base: position 22,450,952 of record CM059562.1, read on the forward strand.
AAACAAATAAAATGGACACAAATTATAAAAGTTCCCGAATACCAATCTATGGCTGAAATAACGTAACCCTATTCCCCTGGGGGGCATCAGTCCAATAGCACAGGATATAGAAGAGTTGATTTGAATTATAAGCTCCACTTAACAAAATAAAGATACTCCCAAGAGAGTGAGAAAGGCACCATTTACTGTGGCATTAAGGATCACACATGGTCAAGGTGTGTCAGCGCACTCAGCACATAGAAACAAAAAGATAGAGAAAAGTTTATGAAACGAGATAAAAGTTGAGAAGTAATAGGTGTTTGAAAAAGAGAACAGTGAACCCAAAAAAAGGTCTGAAATATAACAAAAAATGATTTAAACAAAAGAAGTGCTTGTTTAACGCTCGGCTGGGAACCTCACATCTCCCCTTTGGAGGTGCTCATTCCTCTAAATAAAATGGTTACATCCTCCTAAAGGAAGTAAGCAAATAAAAGTGGGCTCCAGCACTGATAAATGAGCCCCACTCATCTTTTCTTCTATCAGATTAGGTTAGTCGTTAGTTTTAGCCTCCCTACCCGCAGCAACAAATGCGATCCAAAGAGAGGAAGGAGGAAGGCACCATTTAGTATGGAGTTTAAAGAAACGCGGAATCTACGCAGAAAGATCATAGAAACAGTAAGTTGGGAAAGAAGATTATGAAACAAGATCAAAATTGAAGAAGGAAATAGTAGGTGCTGAAAAACAGGAGAGCAGCGAACTGAAAAAAGGTGGTCCTTAACATATCAAAAACATTATATTTCAACAAAAAGAAGGCCTGCTAACTCTCAGCTCGGGCTCTCACATTGCTCCCCTGGGAGCGCTAATTCCCATAGATACAATAATTGTATCCCCCTGAGGGGTTTTTTCTACCAGAGCGACAGAAAGACTGAAGTACTAAATTGATACCTTGCAGTCATTAAGAATTGAGCAGTGATCAAGGTATTCCAGGTGTTCAATTATACTTCGAGAGACTCTCAAATCGTCTGAAATCCAAGGATGCTTGGCACGTTTATTAAAGCCCCCGAGCATTGAGAACAACTTCTACCAAACTGCATTCGAATAGAAAAACAGATCGCTCAAGTGTTTTGCATTCCATTTACGAAAGTGACTTGTTAGAGCGAGCACCGACAAACTTAAAGTTTCAAAACACCGTCAGACAGCTAAATACACAGACGTGTTTCCTTGAACGACTAATTTTAGCGACACGTTGAATATGAAGGAAAAATTTTTAAGCCTCGGTTAAGGCGCTATTTGTTTGTGTAGGAAGAGTAGCGACTCGATAAGCAAACAGCGCCTGAAACGTTGACGCAAAAACTGAGCTAAAGAGGACAATCGGCGAGAAAAAAATGCAGGATAAAATGTTGGGAACTGAGACGGGACCCCAGGCATTTTTACCTGTTACCGTCATGGCATGATCAATTATGCAAGAACCAAGTTTCTAAAAAAATTTTGGACTACTAACTGACCATGACATTCAAAAACCGGACACGCAGCATCAGCATCGTGTTAACTAAACAACCCAGCTAACTCGTACTTCCAAGCGAAAAATGAAGAAAGAATAAATCTCTCAACAAGCTGGGCAATGAACTTCGTAAGTATAATTTTGATAACAAATTTCAAATTAGATAAAGTTGTCAACAACTGAAAAACTTTTCCGAAATATTATCTATACGAACGAGCAAAACAGGAAAGGTAAACTTCATTCAACAGAAAATCTATATTCTAAAATATAACTTTACATGAGAAAATGTCGAACAAGTAATTCCTGTGGCATTCCACAAACACAAATCTATAAAAAATAGCTAGCAAAATCATTCCTCGTCCTCTTCACAGAAATGCATGCAGCGAAATTTAGGTGAATGATACGCTTTTCTTCCAATGTCAGCCGCAGAGTCGAACTGTCGCTCACACGGCAATCACCACACTTTGAACATCACAGTCCAAAAATAAATGAGGCCCGCTTAGCAAATTTGTTACCGCATTTAAAAATGAGGGACAGGTAAAATAGAATCGCTTCTATGATGACGCTACCTAGACCACAACCCGGAGGGCGCTGGTTAAAATCACACATACGGGCAGTACTTACAATAGGGATAAGGTAAATTCGGTAAGGAAAAACTTCAAGAATAGAACCCGCTCTGCTCACAGCATCTGTACCATCTCCTCAGCCAGCTTCTGCTACGGTACTTTAAGCGTCATTAATTTTCACCTGCACAAAGCATTGCCAAGCCAGAGTTTAACAGCCCATCTCTCTCAGGCGTAGAGCAATATCTCTTCGCTGTCAGGAGCGCAGTTATTCTTGATCGACTTTACAGAACACATAACATCAACCATTAGTTATAAATCAACGAGTTAACTGACTATAGCTTTTCTAGCTCAATGTTAATTGTGTTGTACAGCTTACTAGAACATTTGTCAAAATTCAGTCGAGTCAACCGTACGAAAGATATTATTCAATCGGTGCCTACGAAATGTACAAAGACGAAAGTAGTACCAGAACAGAAACTAATGTTCTCCATAACATTCTTAACCCACGTCTCGATTTCTCCCCTTTTGTTGACGGCTCGCTAGAGCGTGGAACGATAACCACACTTACCACAGAGCGGGTTAGGCAGCCAACACGTCGTGTTTTTCAATACCGCAGGTGACACATCAGCTCCTCAAAATTGGCCAGCCAACCCGAACGCGCGTGAGTCACTCAAAAGTACATCCGCTTCTTTGGGGCACCGCGTTAACATCGAGATTTGGCGGGACCACAGTCGCGATAACTCTGTACAAAAATGAATTAATACCTACTTCAAAGCTAAACAAACATTTCTACGACTAGGACGGCAGGCATCATTAGATCTGGGCAACAGCGAACAACAGCAGTACCTAGGGAAAAGTGGTGATTTTGCTATGACACATCGCTCCACACTTGAACTACGGCCAACGCAGAGATGCTTTACGTGAATGAGACAACCAACGAAGCAGCTATCCGCAGCAACCAGGCAGAAATAGATCAATGCTGCGAGTTACAAGGGCAGCGCGTGTAGGGGAAATTATGTCAGGTGAACGTACCTCAGCGCAAACGAACACAAAAAAGCAAAAAGAATACACACTCAAATAGAATAGCATGGTGAGTAGAGAAAAGCTCGGCCTGGGCGCTGACAATGGAACTTTAATGTCTCCATCGATGCTCTAGATTAGATAAGTTAGTTCAAGCCTCCCTAAAAGCAACAAAGGCGTTTGAAAGAGAGGTAGGCACCAATTAGTATAGAGTTATAGGAAGTTAGGAACGCTGAATCTGTGCATAAGGTGCATAGCAACAAGTTGAAAAAGAAGTGTGTGAAATAAAATAAATGTTGAAAAAGAAAGTAGTACGTGCTGCAAAACAGGACAGCAGTCAATCGAAAAAAGATGGCCCGTAACAAATAAAAAAAACTTGCATTTTAACAAAATGAAAGCCTATTGAACCTTTAGCTCAAGACCTCGCATATCCCTCCTAGGAACGTCTTCACTGAGGCTTTAAAATGAACATGTGAGATACAATAGGCTTTTCGCTACCGATCAGACAACGATTAAGACGAAAATTATCAGTCTATTTCAGACCAAAAAACTTCAGAGAACATCGCACATGTAAATATTTATTTGAAACTGGTGAGATAAGTAATGTATATCACAACAGTAAACAAGAGAGTTGCTCAGCATCGCAACACTCGACATAAATTCAACAATATTCCAAGAAGAGAGTAGTCAACACAACCATTTAATTTAATTAGCCAACGAAAATGAAATAAAGAATTAACTATTGCAAACTGCACACACCAAAAAAAATAAAAACTCAAGCTCACACAGCGCTGAATCTAACGAACGAGCCTCGATATGACAGAAATAGGTGACGGCAAGAAGTCATGCTATAAGTATGGCGAATAATAAGCGAGCAGCAGAGGGAGGCGCAGCAGCGAGAAGGTGCAACACTGGCGCCAGGCCAGGCACCGTGCACGCCTCAAATAGCCTGCCTGCACTGCTCCCACACTCGCGTCCTCTATCCCACGCCCGCTGGGGTGCACCACTACACAACTCCACGAGTCTGGGGCACCAAATTCAACGAAATCTTAACGTTATGCCTTCTGTGGTCGAAATTGTTAAAATTTGGCATAATATGGTTGAAGCCAAATAGCTAACTCCTATTGCATGTAGTTGACAATTTTCATGAGGTCCGGTCATAAAAAACAATCTCAACACTCACCTCTGCAGTTGTAGCTCTGCAAGGAATGTGGCCCCACCAATCCAAGTTTTCTCATTTCAAAAAGGATGGCAAGGTACTAAAATGATTTACAGCGATTATTATTACTATTATTATCAATAATTATTATATTACTTCACAACTCTAGCCCAAACACAGGCAATCTCAAAAGAGCAAAGAGAAGGGACTAAGGTGGATAGCGCACTGACGAAAACAAGGAATCTATGCACAAAGTGTATCCCCACATCTTTCACATAGAAACAAGTCAGGAATGAAGTTTATGGAATAAGACAAAAGAAAGTAATAGGTGCTGGAAAAAAGGGCCGCACTGAAGAAAAAAGTTGGTCCACAACAAAATGAAATTAATCCAACAAAATGAAGGCTTACTAAACATTTGGCTAGGAACCTCGCATCTTCTCCCTGTGAGCAGTAGTTTCAACCAATTTTCAGATCTACAGGGTGTTTCAAAAATACACGGCATAATTTCAGGTATGTATTTCCCACATGTAGACAATCAAAATAGTTCATTACAACATATGTCCGGAAATGCTTCATTTCCGAGTTATGGCCTTCACAACATTGAAATTCACCGGAACGTTTTTCTTTCCGCAGGTCGTTGCCATTACAGAAGATGTTCAAAATGACCACCTCCTGCTTGAATACAGACCTCACATCGATGTCTCATTGACCTGCGAACACGATCCCACACTCCAGGAATGTTGCGTATGTCCTCAGAGCGTGCCACAATTCGATTCCGAAGGGATTCCAAATCAGGCACCGGAGACGAATAAACCAATGATTTTAAATGGCCCCACAAGTAGAAATCGAGAGGGTTCAAATCAGGTGAGCGTGGAGGCCAAGCAATTGGGCCACCTCTACCTATCCATCGATCAGGAAATCTTCGATCCAAGTACCGGCGAGCCGTACGACTGAAGTGTGCAGGAGCGCCGTCATGCAAGAAGTGAGCGTGCTGACGATCGATCAGTGGAGTGTCGTCATAAACATCAGGTATGATGTTTTCCAGGAAGTTTGTGTACGCCTGCCCCGTAAGTCTGTTTACAAGTACATGGGGTCCAACTAACCGATCACCAATGATACCGGCCCACATGTTGAGGGAGAACCGCACCTGGTGATGAGATACAACAGTTGCATTTGGGTTTTCATACGCCCATACATGCTGATTGTGGAGATTTGTTATGCCATCTCGTGTGAACTGTGCTTCATCTGTAAATAATACTAAGGCAGGAAAGTTCGGATTTGCAGCACATTGCTGCAAGAACCACTGACAGTACCTAACTCGTGCAGGGTAATCTGCTGGTGACAGCGCCTGTACACGTTGCAAATGGTAAGGATACAATTGATACTCTTTCAGCAGTCTCCAGACAGTCGTATGGGGAACATTCACTTGCAACGCTAACCTTCGTGTGCTGATAGAAGGAGTTCTGTTCACAATCTCCAGAATCTCCTCCTGTTCTTCTGGAGTTGTAGATCTTGGTCGTCCCCTTCCCAATCCAGGAGAGTCAAATTTTCCATACTCGCACAGACGCTGATGGAGACTTACAAATGTCTTCCGATCTGGACATTGTCGCTGTGGGTACCTCTCCTGGTACAAACGACGAGCCAGCGCAGCATTGCCGTCTGCCTTACCGTAGATCAAGTGCATCTCTGCCAGCTCCTGATTTGTGTACATGACACACAGTCGAACGCCAAACACAACACTGAATTTAACCTTCGCCTAGGAATGATCTGTCAGAGTGCCCTCTTAATGTGTCCTTTGACGGCAACGACCTGCGGAAAGAAAAACGTTCCGGTGAATTTCAATGTTGTGAAGGCCATAACTCGGAAATGAAGCATTTCTGGACATATGTTGTAATGAACTATTTTGATTGTCTACATGTGGGAAATACATACCTGAAATTATGCCGTGTATTTTTGAAACACCCTGTATAGACTAATTCCGCCAGGAACTTCACAATATAGTTTATCTCCAGATTGATATGATCAACTGGAAGCACCAGGCCAGCTACCACAACTGTAGGGCTGTTATAACAAGACGGAGACTCAATATCATGTAAAAATGAAAGTATCTGATATAAATTTATATATATATATTGGTGATTTCATAATACAAAGTCTCTAATTTGAATGAAAGTGTGTAGCCAGAGGAGTAATTTCTACAGCAATTTATGCTAAAAAAGCAATTCCCTTTCAATCCCAACATTTCAAGTCAAATAAATCATTCTACACTGTACGCCATACTCCACATACCATGATAAAACATAGATTAATTGGTATTGGTAAGAGTTTTTCATCACTTTATAATTAAGGAAGCAAAAGATTAACCATCTAACACACCAAGTGGCTGAGTTAATTTCTAGACACCCAAGAAAGAAGTGCAGTGTCAAGAAGATGGCACTACACTGTAATCTGCTTCTTTGTAAAATAAAAAATCTTAGTCAAAATCATTGGTGCTTCCTAAATAATTCACAACCAATTGTGCCAAAAGACCATAACAACCATCCAATGAAATACAAATCTAACATATATTCAAAAGCATATAAAATAGTGTTTTCATTGAAGTGTCATTGGTTTTGAGTCACAGAAAAACCACATCAAAAAGTGCACTACTTCAGTCAAGTGATCACTAGATTAGATTATGAGATAGTCCAAGCATCCCTAATTAGAACAATATCTTCCCAAAAGAGGAAGGCACCATTTGGTATGGAATTAAGGGAACAGAGAACCCATGCCAAAGGTATATCAAAATGTATCCTCACATACTGTATATAAAAACAATAAGATTGAAAGAAGTTTATAAAAGACAATAGAATTTAAAGAAGAAAATAATTTTTACTAAAAAAAAATAAAAGCAATGAACCAAAAAAAGAGTTCATAACAAAATTCTACTTCAACAGAAAGAAGAACTACTTTTCAGCTCAAGACCTCATATCTTCCTCTTGAAAGCTTCAATTCCTATAGATGCAATAATTATTTCCTGCTATGGGGCAAGTTTTTACAAACTTGTGCTATTGGAAATGCTAGAGGGCATGGCTAAGTTCACTGATATTGCAGAGCTTGCAAGTTGGGATGCTTGTATTATTTTCTAGATCAAACCATTTATGAAACCAATTTTTTGTAAAATGACTATTGAAAATTACACAAAAATATTGTTAAACCCAATCCCTTTTCAACTAATGTTTAGCATGAATGAACCAAAATCTCTTCCAAAACACAAGCTCACTCAAATTAAAAACATAAAATGTGGGAACTAGAAACTTCATTAAATAATAAGTTAAGGCAAATGCTTAAGGGAAATGACCGGATTTTTCTTATAAAATTTCATAAATTAATAAAAAATACTTCAAGAGCAAAATAAGCTTGGAGGTATTCATAACATGTTTAGAACATTCAAATGGATGTTCAGACCCCTAAAATTTTTGGAATTTATCCATATCCCCTTCCCCTCCTCAAAGGGAAATTTCCAAAAAATCATATTTCTTAAACTATATTGTACCTAGACACGATTATTTTTTTTTGTCTGATTCAAGCAACAAAAATTTGAAAATCGATTAGTAGCTGTTTATTAGAGCGCATTCGTCATCAAAGATGAAAATTAACATACCGCTATAACTCGTAAAATACTCATTTCTGACAGAAAGTGTATAGAAGAAAATAGTTTAATGTTGAGGATTATTCAGGAATCAATATTCGATTTTTAGATGCCTTAACATAGTTAATTAGATCGAAAAAAAACAAGTTTTCTTCTATGCACTTTCCGTCGTAATCAAGTATTTTACAAGTTATAGCGGTGAATTAGTTACCGCAACTCAAGTGTAAGTGTTTGAAGCGGGAAGTAATTCATTTGGCCTAGCAAATGGCAATGCTGCAATGGCGTCTCGCTTCCGGTTTTCTCGTTATCAAAGACAAAACTAAACCTATCCCGCTAACTCCTAAAATATTCATTTGACGAAAAAAGTGTATGGAAGAAAAGCAGTTTCTTTTCATGTTATTACCATGATTCAAGGAACAAAAATTAAAAAATCATTGAGTAGCTGTTTATTTACGCGCATTGGTCATCTTAGAAGAAACTAAACCTACTGCTACAATTCGTAAAATTATCATTTACAACGAAAAAAGCATGGAAGAAAACTTGTTTATTTTGATCTAATTTACTATGTTTAGCATTTGAAAAGTAGATAATCGATTCTCGAACAATCCTCAACATTTACCAAGAAAACTTGTTTATTTCGATCTAATTAACTATGTACAGGCACCGAAAAGTAAAAAAATCAATTACTGGCATATGCTTCACACTTACCAAATTTTTTTTCAAATTTTTGGTTCAGGTTATATTCCTGAAATCATTATAGAGTAATACAGAGACATAGGAGATGCCATAGCAACATCGCGCCGTGAAGAAAGAGCCAAGGGGTAGATATAACGATAAAATACCCGTTCCCCCTTTCCTTCCCCATTCTTCTAGCGGGTGAACAAGTGAACGTACAAGTCTAATTTTTTCCGCAGGATGTACCTGACCTCCTACACTTCCTATAGCAGCAAAAATCCTCATTTATCAAATGATCTCAAAATCATGAATTCCTATTGGGGACGCTGTCCTTAATGCATGGGGGCTTATGACAAGCTGGCACTACTTGGAGATCCCCTAAGGCATTGGTTCCCAACCTGGGGGTAAATTACCCCCTGGGGGTAATTTAACATTTTTTCGGGGGTAATGGAGGGGTGATAGGAAAATGTTAAGAATTCTGAAAATCAAGTAAGCATTGGTCCAACCATCTTATTGATGCTCTTGACATCTTTGGTAAGTCATTAGAAATGCAAAATGTACTAATACAATAAATAAAAGAAATTATCTCTAGTGTTTTAGTTTAGCCATATATACATTAATGTTGACAACATTTTGTGAAAGGGGTAACATGCTTAATGTGACATGCTAAATTGGGTAACAAGCTGAAAAAGGTTGGGAACCACTGCCCTAAGGGTTCATATTGCATGGAATGTCCCAGGATAATTCCTAGTAATTTCTCTAGTTGAATCTGACACATAAACAAAATAAACTCATGGGAACTTGAACTTGAACTTGAGGGCCGACAGTGTCGGGGCCTTTGTAACGGCCTACAATTCCCTCCACAATTTTCACACAAAGAGTTCAGCGCCTGGTACCGGACTTGTCCACTAAACTACTCAGGATCTACGATCCTTGTCACAAGCCTCCATTAGAAGGCATCACCGGGACAGCCAGTGTGTCAAAACACCATCCCCCGGCACATTGGGTCATTACAGCCCATTCTACCAGACTGGCTCATTCCAGTCACTGTCTCTTACTCCAGGCACGCACAAGAAACACTTTCATAGCCTCAGTGATACTCGCATTACACTCCTGATCTAATCCAGCAAGACAGCTCATACCGCAATCATCTTCAGCACATCTGGCATTCCACTCATTCTCTCCATACTGCTCAGACACCACATTCATTAAACTCTCTCTCTCTTGCTCATACTTACTACATTCCAGCACAAAATGCTCAATTGTTTCCACTACTCCACTATTACACTGCTGACATAATCTGTTATTATTCTCATTCCATCTCCATGTACGTCTGTTCACACTCAATGACTTACATCTCACCGCAAACAAGAGTTGACTTCCAAAACTACCATCATAGAACAGCTCAAACTTAGGTGCTTTCTTTTTCATATACCAGTTAAGTGTAGGCTTCCGCATCATGCTAAGCTTCCACTTATTCAATCCATACTCTTTTGTTTGTCTCTCAATCTCTTTCTTCCACCTCTTGCAGTCCCACTCAGGCCCTACACCTACATTTATTAAACTCCAGTCATCCACAGGTCTCCCAATTCTAACATGAATAATCTTTTGCATACTGAGTTTCCTTGCATGCCCCCAACATACTTTCTCCCAATAGCTTACACTCAGATTCCATTCAAAGATTCGCCTTACCCACCTGCTATTCTGCATTCTTTCAATTCTCACCTTATAATTCAGCACAGCTTTCATCATTCTTTCTGAAAATAGGCTCCACCCTAGGTCACCTCTAATGGCTTCTATAGCTGTCCATTTCGGAGCACCCAATGCTACACGTCCTACCTTATTTTGTATCACATCCAGCTTTTCAAGATCACTTCCATTCCAAGCAAGAGCACTCATACCATACATGACACTAGGTACAGCAACATACTTCCACATTCCTCTCACACATTTGTACTTGTTTGCTCTGTATCTGGCCACACTACCTAACCGTCCACTCCACTGCATTGCTTTAGCCACTTTCTCACCTTTAGTTCTAGTACATCCATCTTCACTCATCATACAACCTAGATATTTGTATTCTTTTGTTCTACCTATTCTGATTTCTCCAATATTCCACAGTCTGTCTCTATCAGTCTCATCACTATTTATAACCATGACCTTACTTTTATCGGCACCAAAGTTCATCTTGAAATCTGTACTATATCCATTCACAATGTCAAGCATCCTTTGTAGTTCATGACCACATTCACTAACCACAACCATATCATCAGCATACAACAAACAGCTCAGTCTCTCATTACCAACTTTCAGTCCTAAACCACTCCCTCTCAGTCGAACTGCTAATTCTTCTGTGTACAATCCAAACAGGGGGGACAGAGTACAGCCCTGTCTCACTCCTTTAACACTCCTCACTTGCCCTGTTTCCAAATTTCCTAACCTGTAGATAGCACTTGTGTTCTCATACAGACTCTGTATGAGCTATCCTCTTGCAGGTGTGCATCATTCAGACCAGAAATTGTAGGTTGTCACAATGCTTCAGTGCGGTCAGCATTTGCTCTTCAAGTTTTGCAAATTGGTACCCATATACAATTTTGGTAAATGTATAGTGTTTGACCATAATCGATTTTCCACTTTTTGATCAAGAAAGATGGTTAATGAGACCAAAATAAACAAGTTTTCTTCAATGCACTTTCCTTCGGAAATGAGTATTTTAAAAGTTATGGCGTTGAATGAGTTACCGGAACTCGATAGTGCATGACCCTATTACAAACGTAAAGAGGTTGGGTCGTGAGGGGTAGCCACAGTTCTTTTAGTTTCATAATTTTCACTAAAAGAACTGTTGCAACCCCTCACGACCCGACCTCTTTACGTTTGTAATAGGGGGTTTGCTCTTCGTTGGCTTGGTTGGCGCGCGGGAACGCCTGTTTACTTTCACGTCGGACCGCGCGGTGTATTTTTCCCCGCCTCAAATACTGGAGTTACGGTAACTCATTTCCCGTTCTCACTCCTAAAATACTCATTTCCGAAGGAAATTGCATAGAAGAAAACTTGTTTATTTTCGTCTCATCTACAATGTTTCTTGGTCCAAAAGTGGAAAATCGATTATGGTCAAACACTATACATTTACCACAATTTTTTCCGCGCAATTCATCAAGCAACTAGGTCGGCAGTGACGCTTAAAAACAATGAGGGTTAATTGAGAGACGATTGTCTCGAGGCGAACCAATTAGACTACGGAGGGGCAGACTAAGTGTCATAAGATCTGCTGTTTTACTATTTAACATACCTGTTGAGCAACCGGCTCGAGGATGCTTTCAATTGTTTTTGTATGAAACACCGGCATGACGTGTTGTTTGCCACGCCCTTCAAAATATCATGTGCTTCAATGCACCATACACTCCTTGGCACAATTTTACACGCACACACTCACTCGCCCGTAGACCAAGGCACACTGAAGAATTTTACGGAACGAACTTCGACATTGTCTCTATTTCATCCGCAAAATAATCTTCATGATCACTAAGTTAAGAACTGACTGCAAAGTTGATTCATTAATAAATTATAATCCATATTTCTATTTCCTTCCACTAAAGTTACAAGAAAAATATATTTTTTTGAGTTTTTTGAGGACAGAAATGAGTAATCAGGTTGCATTCGTTGCATTAAACCATTGTGATTCAAGATAAACTTATTCCCAGCACATCTTAAATTAGCTGTGAGGAATATGTTTTCTGAAGACGAGTGAGATTTAGTTATTTGTTCATTTGTTGTGACTTGGCGAAAAAAATGACCCTATATATATATCACTTCGTCCTTGACGTTGACGAAGGGAAAACGATTGGATCTTTTCCAGATTAGCCCCGCCACAAATGCAACACATAAGTTCACCCACTTGTAACTTTCGAAATAAGGCACCTATCGACTTCAAATTACTCTCAAACTTAAAAATGTTTTAATCTTTCGTTTGAGAGTAATTTGAAGTCGATAGGTGCATTGTTTCAAAAGTTAAAAGTGGGTGAACCTATGTGTTGCATTTGTGGCGGGGCTTATCTGGAAAAGATCCAAACGATTTGCTTGTCGGTATGAATGGTTGTGCACCACCCCAGCTGTGCTGGTATTTTCTGGGTTGGATACTTGGTATTTTTAATATTAAATCAAAGGTATTTTCATGATTTTTTAAATATTCATTAAATAAAAATCTATAAAAAGCAGCGAAAATCTGAATTACGTATGGTGTACCCCACAGGAGGAACTGTACCACACAGGCTTAATTAACGCACAGTCTTTGTGGTAGGTTCCACATTAACGTGGTAGAATGTGTGAGAAGAATGTGGAAGTATGTTGCTGTACCTAGTGTCATGTATGGTATGAGTGTTCTCGCCTGGAATGGAAGTGACCTTGAAAAACTGGATGTGATACAAAATAAGGTAGGACGCCCAGCATTGGGTGCTCCAAAATGGACGGCTACAGAAGCCATTAGAGATGACCTAGGGTGAAGTTTATTTTCAGAACGAGTTATAAAAGCTGTATTAAATTATAAGGCGAGAATTGAGAGAATGCAGAATAGCAGGTGGGTAAAGCAAATATTTGAATGGAATCTGAGTGTAAGCCATTGGGAGAAAATTTATTAGGGGTATGTTAGGAAATTAAGTATGCAAAAGATAACTCGTGTTAGAATTGGAAGACCTGTGGATGACTGGCTTTTAATGAATGTTGGAGATGAAGGACTAGAGTGGGACTGCAAAAGGTGAAAAAAAGGAGTTGAGAGGCAAAAAAAAAAAGAGTTTGGATTGAATAAGTGGAAGCTTAGCATGACGCAAAAGCCTACGTTAATCTGGTATTTGCTTATCAAGAAAGTACCTAAGTGTGAGATGTTCTATGGTGGTAGTTTTAGAACCCACCTCTTGTTTGCTGTGCTGTAAGGTTTAAGGCATTGAGTGTGAATAGACGCCCTAGGAGGTGAAATGAAAATAATATTAAATTATGTCGGCAGTATGATAGGGTTGTGAAGGAAACAATTGAACATTTTGTGCTGGAATGTAGTAAGTATGAGCAAGAGAGGGCATGAGAGAGGTTCATGGATGTGGTATTTGAGCAGTGTGAAGAAAATGAGTGTTATAGCAGATGTACTGAAGATGATTGCGGTATAAGCTGTTTTGCAGGATTGGATCAGGAGTGTAATTTGACTATAATTGTTACAATGAAAATTTTTCTAGTACGGGCCTGGAGTAAGAGACTGTGACTGGAATGAGCTAGTCATGTAGAGTGGGCTGTAGTGACCCACCATGCCTGAGGATCGTGTTTTGACGTACTGGTTATCCCAGTGATGCCGTCCAATGGCAGCTTGTGACAAGTATTGGAGGATCCTGAATAGTCTATTGAACATATCTGGTGCACAGGCACTGAATTCCTTGAGTGAATATTGTAAACATTGTAGGGGGAATTGTAGGCCGTTACAAAGGCCCCGATACTGTCGGCCCTCACTTTCAAGTTCAAGTTCAACGCTTATTTCAAAACCCAACGTAGATATACAAAATCGACAGTGCACTTACGAAGGAAATGCCTTCATACCAGCAGAATATTAATTAACTCAAGCATAGGATGATCAGCTTTACTAAGTCATTTTATTGTTTAATTTTTTTTAAGCGCTGGGGCAACCTATTTTACAGCAGAGCACCTGAAACTAAGAAAGCTTTTTGTCCCAGGTCATATGAGCGGTAGCTATCTGAAACATCATTTCTCAGATTCGGATTGTTGATCGGAATACTGGAGGAAATTTTGTTTACGATATCTGCATTACTCCGGGGGGTCGGGAGATGTGAACACTTATCGGGCTTTTGGAATAGTAAATAAAGAAAGTAAAGAAGGAATACAGGGGTTCAGCCAAATTGCTTTAGGAAAAGGTTGAGTGATCGCTCTTCTTGTCTTTGCCTAAGAACATGACCTTAGCTGCAAAGTTCACTCGTTTAACATTTATTTAAAAAAATATTGAAAAATAACTAACCGGACTAAACTGCAACAATCAAAACGCAATGATACTAGAAACAGAATGACCAAAACAGTATTTTAAAGAACGTTCCAAGAAGTCAAACCTAAGCTGCAATATCGTTTCAACGAGTGCAACAGCGCGACGCTTCCTCAATAGCTCTGCATCACGAAAAAAACTCAAGATGGTTCATCAACGACGAAGATACCAACACCAACTTCATCATTAGTACGCGAGAGAATTGTAAGTGTAAGTGATAAGTTAGAACCTGAAAATTTAAATTGTGTTAATATTAATACTAAGTAATCCTCTTGTAGCACTGTAAATGCTTCTCATAGTCCGAAAGGTATTATTACCAATACCCGTGCACAAAATGATACTGGCAGTAAAATATTTATCTCGGAGTGTGAGCTGCGAGGATAACGTAACATTTTCAGTGCAGAGCAACATGAGCAAAACTGCTACCTTTTTGGCTGGATACTTGCACCCGCTGCAAATAACTAGTTCCGAAATTATTCATAAAATTACTAATACGCTTTCTATTACAAACAGCACTTTTCAATGAAACAATGATACAACGCGTGCCTTCAAGCTTTTCGTCGATTCTTTCCATTGTATCAAATATTTGAATAAATACAGAACAACTATTTGCTCTAAAATTCTCATATAAGTTCTCATGACCTTACGATTGATGTACCCCCCAGCATCTAGCGTAATGCCGAGTCCAACTGTAAAGAACTTGATGATAGTACTCAATGTTTCAAATCAAACCATGAAGAAGTTTTGAATACTTTTCTTGTCGGAGATAATATTATTACAGCAGTTAACAGACATGACAATGATAACTCGAGTAAAATTCAAACCATGAATTTACGATGTTTTGATGACGTCCTTGACTCAATTGACCGAGTCTCAATTCAAAAATTACATCATCTGCTTCAGAGATTTAAGCATTTCGTTCACTGGCCTCACTAAGATCAAAGAACTTATAATGACCAAGCATGTCATTTCTAATATTTGTGTAGTAAGTGCTTGCATTGGTCAGTGTCGATACCGTCGTGTGGTCGACGTGAGGGTTCGTGGAAAAGGGGCTGTCTTCTGTGCAGCAACCTTTTTTCCGGGGGCGCTAGCTTTTCTGCGCAGCTGCTCTTCCTGAGGTTCGTGTGGGTGCCGCCTACGCCGTAATAAGTCCGCTAGGGTAACAGAAGAAACTTCTGCTTGTGCCGAACTACGACGGTCTCGTTAGAGTGAGGTTTGTGTGGGTACCGCCTGCGCCGTAATAAGTCCGCTAGGGCAACAGAAGTAAATTCTGTTTGTGCCGAACTACGGCGGTCCCGTTAGAGTGAGGTTTGTGTGGGTACCACCTGCGCTTTAATAAGTCCGCTAGGGCAACAGAAGTAAATTCTGTTAGTGCCGAACTACGGCGGTGCCGTTAGGAAGACGAGCAAATGCCTGCGCCGTAATAAGTCCGTTAGGGCAACAATTAAATTCTGTTTGTGCCGAGCAGCGACAGTGTCTTCCTTTACGACCAACTATGCGGTATAGTTGGTCCTACCGGGGTCGTTCCTTTAACCCCTGTTAAAGCGGGGTAACATATTAGACCTAAGCCTGTGTTACACAGGAAAAAGAAATCTGTTATGACCTCAGAAAGTTCCTCGTTAACTGCCGAATCTCTTTGCAGTGCCTCTTACATACACAGATACATTTTAACATAGCCAGTGATTTATTCTCTATTGCAAAAATAGTGTGTACAGACATGAGCTACAGCATATCATGGTACAACACGCAAAATTACATTTAAAATATTAGTCTTATTTAGCTAGGTAATCAAAATAACATTGGAATATTGAAATGCAATACAAATGATACCTAAGGGCTAACTGAAGTAAATGCACAGACGCATCATTAGCGCAGAGAAACAGACCAAGGCAGGGTTCAGGGAGCTGGACACATGAAGAAAATACTTAAGATTATGGGTAACTAACACAAACTGGACTGGACACCACTTGCTGCCTGACACGCCCGGGGGAGGGTGTCTCTGCTACGAAAGCCAAGACAGGAAATCAGCAAGGTGGTTGTCGACTCCCGAAAGGTGTTCTGCTCGAAACCTAAAAAAGCTTAAATACAAAGCCCAGCGTTTCAATCGGAGGTTCAACTTGTCTGTCTGCTGTAAATACAGGAGCGGTCGATGGTCGGTCTGTAACACAAATTAACGTCCATACAGGTAGACCTCAAACTTCTGTAGAGCCCAGTATATGCTTAGCGCTTCGTTTTTCAATGGTAGAATAGTTCATTTCAGCTCCTCTCAGTCGACGTGACGCATTTTCTACTGGCGCGCAGTGACGGAAGTCTCGTTTGCTTTGCTGGAGGAGAGCCGCTCCAAGTCTAGTTTGGAAGGCATCTGTCCTTAGAATGAAAGGACATGTGGTGGTATGAACACACACCACCACACAAGCTTAAAAGCGCCACCTCACAGCCTCGAAGCGCCAGTACTAAACGACTAATAATCAGAGCTCAAGTTTGGCGCTGGGGGGGGGGGGGGGCGGTGACAATAGGAAAGAAGAGAAGAGAATTAGAGTTTGGCACAGTGTGTGCCAGAAGAGAAAAAGGAGGAGAGAAAAGGAAAAGGATAGTGGAAGAAGAAAAAGGCGCTTAACGCATAATTAGGTGATCATGTGCATCTTGTTTAATGTATACTGCTAGTTAGTTAATATAAAAAGGGAAAAGTACCCGTCAGGGCTTTTTATGCTAAAATTGATTTCTTGTTTTGTATTATGCCGCGTCTACTGTGCTCTATTGTCTTATTATATCCGGTAGAGGGCGACATGAGAAGTCCGTACACCGAGTGAATTTTAATTTAAGCTTAGGAGATTTTATGCTCGTCTACAAGTCCCTATATACATAAACTATATATACATATACTGTATACTAACCTATACATTTGTACATACATAATTTAGTGCAATTTTTTATTTTTTTTTCCATTATAGTTATTTTTTATTATTATTTTTTTTTCATACATATGCATATATACAAATTTTACATACATATATATATTTACACACACATACCCGACACGTGCACACATGTTTTTTTTCAATTACGCACACACACAATACACAAGCATACATATCAGTATGTAAAACTTGGTTTTATCATACATATATACACAACACCACCCACACACACGACACATGAGCACACAATGGTTATAAACGTTTCCATACTCCTACACCCACTAGCCTACACACACACGCACACGATACTCATGCACACCAATATGCATACATACACTATTTTTTTTTATTTTTGTTTTATTTTATTTTTTTTTATATATTTTTTATGCATTTATTTATTTGTTTATTTATTTATTTATTTATTTTTTTTTTTTTCATTTATTTATTTATTATCTTTTTTTTTCTTTCACATTACCTACATTACATCCTAGCTATCTAAACAATTATACTTATCTTACCTACACAGTAAGCAATACCTAAAACTTCATTCTTTGTTACTGAACTATGACTTAGGCCTATCTAGTTATGAACTACGAGTATATACAATCTAATATCTACACATGTACATCATCTAGCGCCTATAATTAAAGAATAAGTTTTTACTCATTCACTCCCTTATTTACGAGTGTTGTCCATTCTCTTTAATACACGAGCACATATGTTACGCTACTACGACCTACCATATATATCTACATACATGTATACATTTCAAGTTACTTGTTTTTCTCTACCTATTAACAATAATAGCGTCTGTGCTCATCTTGCATTATATACACCTAGATACAGTTTTGCAGACATGCACTTTACACTATATACATTTGAACCAATAGGCTATTGAGTAATTAGAGGTGTAAGCAAACAGGAATTTAAGAACTTTTAAAGTTATGAAAAATAATTAATGAAAAAAGTCTTTGTGTATGTCAGTGCAACTGAAATGAAGTTAAAAGTCTGGGGTTTTGGCTTCCCACCCATGGGGGGGAAGACCGTCCTACTGCTCGCCAAAACCCCAGAAAACAAAAAATAAAAAAATACTAATGAAATTTGTTTGGTCTTCCCCCACGTCCTCCTAAAAGGACTAGAAATTGTCTTAGTAGGTCTGCCTGGCAAGGTTGTTGGTTCATGTATATTTTGGAGGTGGAGGGGGGGCCATTGCAAGTAGTCTAGAGCTTTTAAATCGGGAATGTTGATTGGGGATAAGCTCCGGAGGAAAACTTAATTTTGTATACAGGTCTGGATCGAATTGCTGCATGTTGTGCCAGATCCTGTTAGCATGCTCGTGCAGCAGTATGTTTATGGGAGGGACATTTAGGTGATTGTGCAGGTGTTTGGATGGTACTGCTTCTATTAAACTTGTGCCGGTAATAAATCTAAGTGCTTTGTTTTGAACTCTTTGTAATTTGGATATTGCTGTTGCTGATGCTGTGTGTAAAGGTATGACTGGGTATATTAATGCTGATCTAACAAAGGCCATATATAGTTTCAGTTTGGTTTCTGTACTGAGGTGAGTAAAACGGTAAATTTTTTCTAGATTTTTGTAGGCTATTGCTTGTCTAATGGAGGCTTGTGATGAAATACCATGTGTTGTTATGTTCAAACCCAGGACTTTTCCTTTATTTGTGTATGGTATTGATTTGTCATTTATGGTAACTTCAAATGTTTTCCTTCTATTTATAGGGATTATGGCAAATTTACTACTATTGGTTAATATTTTCCATTTCCTTTCAAACGTGTTTATTTGTTCTATTGCTTTTTTGGTGTTGGCTGTCGCGTATTTTGGTGAATATTTCCCGGCTGTTATCTGTGTGATGTCATCTGCGAAACATATGTAATCTGTTTTAGGTAGCGGCGGTGGTAAATCATGAGTATAAAAGCTGAAAAGTGTAGGGGATAGGCATGCTCCTTGGGGTACACCTGTACACAGTGAGAATCGCGGCCCTATATAATTGGATATTCTTATTGAGGCTGTCCTACTATTAAGGTAATTGTTCAGGGTCCGGAGAAATATAGGGTGAAGATTGATTTGTGAAAATTTGAAGATGAGACCAGAGTGCCATACCTTGTCGAATGCTTTTTTAACATCTCTTAAGCAAATGTCTATTGTGAATTTTTGTGCTAATTGAATGGAAATTGATTCGTGCAGGGTTGCCAGTGCGGTATGTGTGCCTCTATTACATCTGAAACCGTGTTGTCTGCTATTTAAATGATTATGAATTGTAAGGAAATTTGTTAACCTATTATTTAAAATTTTATCTAGTAGTTTGCCGTGTACATCCAGGAGGGAAATTGGTCTGTAATTTTGAACTGATTTTGGGGATGTGTTTGGTTTTGGGAGGAAAATCATTATGGCATGTTTTAGATTGTTCGGGAAGTAGCCAGCTGATATGGACATATTGAAAATATAAATCAGAAAGTAAATCATGTTTTTTGGTAAGTTTTTAAGTTGTAAGGTGGTTATTTCCGTTGTCCCTGGTGCTTTCTGTTTAAACGGTCTCAGCGCTTGTAATAGTTCTTCATATGTAATAGGGGGAAAATGTATAGGGTCCAATCTGTTGATATTTCCAGTTCGGTATGGTTTGATTGTATTTGCTATGTTGTTCATTTGTTCTTGTACTATTGCAATGTGTTCTCTGTCGAAGTGGGGTTCATCTTGTTCTGTAAATATTTCCTTCCAATGTGCTCTGAAGATGGGTTCTTTTTCTTGAGGAGTATATAACTGTTCTTTATTATGTTCTATGTATGGTATTTGTTGTTTGGTGTTGCCGCCCATCATCCTCTTGCAGGAGGACCAAAACCTTTTCGGATCCTCCTGCAGTTTAAGGTTATGAATTAAATCCTCTCAAGCTTGCTGGTATTTGCCTTTGTAAATATCTTGTAAACGGAATCTTATTGTGTTCAAATGTCGGTTCAAACCAATAGATGGCCCATATCTGGAGATAAATTGGGTTGTCTGTCGGTATTGTGCTTGTATCGTCAAAGTTTCGTGAGTTGGTTTGATCCCCGGGATTATCCTATGGGTTATGAGTGGGACTGCTGTATTTGTGGCATCCTGCACGTGTTTGGTCCATGCGTCTAGGTACTTGTTTATTTCGTTAATAGTTGGATCCAGTTGTGAAGGGGGTGTGATAGGTGATAGTAGCTGCTTGTATAATTTCCAGTTGCTTTATGATAGTGTCTTCGCGGTTTGATGGGAATTTGTATTGGGTTGGCTGTGATGGTGGCGATTATTGGAATGTGATCCGATGGTGTGATGGGGCCGGGCTTCAAGAAAATATTATGGAATGCATGCTTGTTTTGTAGAACTACATCGGGTGAGGTGGTGCTATTGTGAGTTATTAGGGTGGGAAAAAAGGGTCCAATGTGTGTGCATTTTTGTTTTGAAATTAGGTAATAGAGATGGTTACCTCTATTGTTCCTATGTGAATATCCTGTTATACTATGTGCTGCATTTATGTCTCCAAGAAAGTAAGTTGGATGAGGTCTGTTAAAAAGCGTGTGAAAGTCTATGAAGTGCAGATAATCCGTTCTGGGGGGTGTATAAGTAGTGCCTATAGTGATTGGTCCTTGAAATGTGTCTATTGTTACTGCCATCATGTCTGAATGAAAATTATCGTGAAGTCTGCATGAAATGTTTTTCTTAAGAGCTATTGCGGTGCCTGCGTGATTTTCGATCAACTTATTTGAGTAGAATGTATTGTAATTAAAGATCTTGAGGGGTTGGTTATTTATGAGGCAGTGACTATTGATGAGTATTATGTCCGGGTCTAGCGTGTTGTATATGTTGGACAGAGTGATTTTATTGGTATTCCATGATTGTACGTTGTGTTGAATTATTGTTATTTTCTTCAAATTCATTTTTGAGCAATTAATTTTTTGGGTTTCTTAGTGACTGCTATTAGTGACTGGTGTCTTGGAAGGTTTGTGAAGTCCTCATGTGGGATGATGTTTATTTTAGTTCTTGTGAATTGTACCCTGTAGTTGTTTATGTACTCGTATTCCAGTAATGTTTGCAATCTCATGTCTTGAACAGTAAATTTTAATCCTTTGTCATCTTCTTTTCTATTGAATTCCTGGATGTACCATTCTGTCGGGGGATTTTCTGGGATTGGTGAGTTGTCGAGGAAATTTCTGTAGAGTTTGATATTAAGGTTGTGCTTATTGTCCAGTACTATGCTTGAATTTCCAACGTCATCACTGATCCTACGCTTTGCTCTCGCCTCCGTTTCCATGGCCTCCTCCACGAGCTCCTGCTCACATTCCAGAGACACATCCACCGTTTTTTCCTGGTCAGTTTCCGTTTCCTGTGGGGTTGATTCTGCTTTGTAATAGAAGTTGAAAATTGCTGCAGAGTCTCGATCTGGAAAGGTGGTGTCAATATTGAAATTCATTTTTAGGGATTGCGATAGAATTTCACCAAATTTTTGGGTTCTATTGAGCGCTGCTATATGTGCTTCCAATATGAGTGCTGTGAGTTTTATATGTGTTTTTGTAGTTAGTGTGAGAGTATGTTCGGGGGGGTTTGTTTGTTGAATTTCGTGCTTCGCAATTTCAGCATAGGTGTTTTGGGTTTGCTGATGCTGTTCATGTTTTTCATTTTCGATTTTTTGTTTAATTACATTTTTTCTGTACGGGCAACTTGATGCTAATGTCCTATGAGGTCCATTACAGTTGAGGCATTGCTTGAGTGTGCTTGTGCATTGATCGTACGTGTGTTCTTGAGAGGAGCATTCTGAGCAGTATTGAGTTGGTTGGGTGCATTTGTTTGTTGGGTGGTCTTCATATTTATAGCATTTGTAGCAGATGAGGATGTGTGTATATTGCTCTTGTTCACATTGATAGGGTGTAATTTTCGTGTGGAACATGTAAAAACCATCTCGGAGGATCCTTTGTGCAGTAGTAGTATCGGAAGTTATCAGTTTGATTAGATGAGTGTATTGTTTTATTTTGACTATTTCTGTTACTGATAGCCATGAGTTTTGTTGCTGGATTTCTGCTTTTACTCGTATTTCTTCTGCAGGTCTTGAGCCTATTTCACCGTCTATTTGTCTAACAAAAATAGATCTTTTTGCTCTTAGGTCCGGGGGAATGGCTGGAATGATGTTCAATTTCTGAAATGCGTTAATTGCTTTGCTCGAGGTTAGTTTGTCAACTGAAGTGGCATCATCTGTTACTGCATAACCGGTTTTGGTGGGAGTTAGTCGAATAAGGGGAGCATTAAGGTCTTTAAAGGTCGTTTCGAAAATTTTTGTTTATCTACTGGCTTTGAACTGTCAATAAGTTTTAGTTGTATTCTGTACGTTGGTGATTTGGTTCTATGTGCAGAAACGGTTGCGGCACTGCTTGAAGTTGGCGGTATGAGTACCGTGGGTGGAAGGTTACTAGGATTTATGGGGAGGGACCCCGGAGTAGCATTCCTAGTTTTAGAATTAGAACGAGGGTTTGGAAGAAGAGGGGCCCTGGGGGGGGGGCGGCCACCCAAGCCTCCCCGCCCAGCAGCAGCTCCCCTCCCCCGATCTGGGGGAGGCATATCGGAAAACGCCTAGCCCTACCCTTATTATATTTACAATACAATATACAGTATTATACTACAATATATACAACTCTCGACCACACAATTAGGAACCAACTTAGGGCACACCTAGCTGCAGTTTAACTGAGTGAGATATCAGGTTCCTTAACTGGCGAAATCTAGATTGAATACGTTAAACTGTACAGTACTGATACATTCAACTATACAATGAAAATACATTAAACTGTACAACACTAATACAATAAACTACACAATACTTATACACCTAACTATACAATATCAATACTGTAAACTATACACATCAACACAGCAAACTATACAATATCAATACATTTAAACAAGTATGCACAAGATCACCGGAATAGAATGACGGAGACAAATGAAAAAGGCAATAGTTGAAAAAAAATCTCACCTCTGGCCCAGAGGGGTTGCCCCGGGGCAGGTGGTCAAAAACCACACTCCGATCCGACTAAGCTACCTCTTAAGCTTTCAAATAGAAAGAAAAGAAAAATAGAAAAATTAGGTAGCTGAAGAAAGTATTGTTTTTAAGCACATTTATCGCACAAAGAGAGCCACAAACCATCCACGGCGCATTCACGAGAGTCCTTTGGCGCTGGGGGGGGGGGGGGGGGGGGGGGGGGGGGGCGGTGACAATAGGAAAGAAGAGAAGAGAATTAGAGTTTGGCACAGTTTGTGCCATAAGAGAAAAAGGAGGAGAGAAAAGGAAAAGGAAAGTGGAAGAAGAAAAAAAGGCGCTTAACGCATAATTAGTTGATCTTGTGCATCTTGTTCGATTGATACTACTAATTTGTTAGTTTAACGAGGGAAAATACCCGTCAGGGCTTTTTATGCTAGAAACGATTCATCTATTTAATTATGCCGCGTCTACTCTGCTCTATTGTAATTTTTTTTTTTTTTTGTGGGAAGGCGATAAAAGCCCTCGTCAAGCAATATAAATTTTAAATGGGAGAAATTTATGCTCATCTACAAGTCCCTATATACAATATACACACATAATTATACATATATATATATTTTTTTTCAAATTTTTTTTTTTCTTTTTTTTTTATTCATTTTATTCTCAATTTTTTTTTTATTTTTTTTTATTTATTTATTTTATTTATTTTTTTTTTCATTCATTTTTTTTTTTCATTCATTTTTTTTTTTTTTTTTTTTTTTACATATGCATATACACATATTACATTTATATACACACACACACCCGACACATGCACTCGTACCTTTTTTTTTCTTAATTCAGAATTTCACACACACACGATACACAGACATACATATGAGTATATAAACTTTTTGTACAATTTTTGTTTTATCATACATATATATACATATATTATCACCCACACACGACACATGAGCACACAATGGTTCTATACGTTTCACACCCACAACCTACACACACACGCACACGAATTACATGGACACTAATATGCATATATACATAATTTTTTTTTTTTTTTTTGTTCTATTATATATATATTTTTTTTTCATTTGTATTTTTTTTTTATATTTTTATTTATTTATTATTATTATTTTTTTTCAATTTTTTTCCTTTTTCTATTATTATTATTATTTTTTTCATTTTTATTTTTATTTTTATTATTTTTATTTTTATTATTTTTTTTACACACTATATTACATCCTAGCTATCTAAACAATTACACTTAGCTACCTACACAGTAAGCAATATCTAAAATTCATTCTTTATTACTGAACTATGACTTAGGCCTATCTAGTTATTGATCTACGAGTATATACAATCTAATATCTACACATTTACATCATCTTGCACCTATAATTAGAGAATAAGTTTTTACTTATTAAATATCTTATTTACATTACCTATATTACATCCTAGCTGTCTAAACAATTACACTTATCTTACCTACACAGTAAGCAATACCTAAAATTTCATTCTTTGTTACTGAACTATGACTTAGGCCTATCTAGTTATTGGTCTACGAGTATTTACAATCTAATATCTACACATTTGCATCATCTAGCGCCTATGATTGGAGACTAAGTTTTTACTTATTTACTGTCTTATTTACGAGTGTTGTCTATTTCTCTACAGTGCGCGAGCACATTATGTTGCATTACCTTCGACCTACCATATATATCTACATATATATATACACATTTCAAGTTACTTATTTTTCTCTAACTATTTACAATTATTGCGTCTGTGCACATCGTGCATTATATACACCTAGATACAGTTTTGCAGACATGCACTCTACGCTACGTACATCTTTACTAGTTGGCTATTAAGTAGTTTGAGGTGTAAGTAAATAGGAATTTAAGAAATTTTACAGTAATGAAAAATAATTAATGGAAAGAAGAATTTTTGTGTATGTCAATGCAACTGAAATGAAGTTAAAAGTCTGAGGTTTTGGCTTCCCACCCATGGGGGGGAAGACCGTCCTACCGCTCGCCAAAACCCCAGAAAACAAAAAATAAAAATATTACTGAAATTAATTTGGTCTTCCCCCACGTCCTCATAACAGGACTGGAATTTGTCTTAGTAGGTGTGCCTGGCAAGATTGTTGGTTCATGTATATTTCGGAGGTGGAGGGGGGGCCAATGCAAGTAGTCTAGAGCTTTTAAATCGGGAATGTTGATTGGGGATGAGCTCCGGAGGAAAACTTAATTTTGTGTACAGGTCAGGATCGAATTGCTGTATATTGTGCCAGATCCTGTTTGCATGCTCGTGCAGCAGTATGTTTATGGGAGGGATATTTAGATGATTGTGCAGGTGTTGTGATGGTACTGCTTCTATTAAACTAGTGCCGGTAATAAATCTAAGTGCTTTGTTTTGAACTCTTTGTAATTTGGATATTGCTGTTGCTGATGCTGTGTGTAAAGGTATGACTGGGTATATTAATGCTGATCTTACAAAGGCCATGTATAATTTCAGTTTGGTTTCTGTAGGAAGGTAAGTAAAACGGTAAATTTTTTCTAGATTCTTGTAGGCTATTGCTTGTCTAATGGAGGCTTGTGATGATATACCATGTGTAGTTATGTTCAACCCCAGGACTTTTCCTTTATTTGTGTATGGTATTGATTTGCCGTTTATGGTAACTTCAAATGTTTTCCTTCTATTTATGGGGATTATTGCCAATTTGCTACTGTTGGTTAATATTTTCCATTTACTTTCAAATGTGTTTATTTGTTCTATTGCTCTTTTGGTATTGGCTGTTGCATATTTTGGTGAATATTTTCCGGCTGTTATCTGTGTGATGTCATCTGCAAAGCATATGTAGTCTGTTTTAGGTAGCGGCGGTGGTAAATCATGGGTATAAAAGCTAAACAGTGTAAGGGATAGGCATGCTCCTTGGGGTACACCTGTGCACAGTGAGAATCGCGGTCCTAAGTAATTGGATATTCTTATTGAGGCTGTCCTGCCATTGAGGTAACTATTCAGGGTCCGGAGAAACATAGGGTGAAGATTAATTTGCGAAAGTTTGAAGATGAGACCAGAGTGCCATACCTTATCGAATGCTTTTTTAACATCTCTTAAGCAAATGTCTATTGTAAATTTTTGAGCTAATTGGATGGAAATTGCTTCGTGAAGGGTTGCCAGTGCGGTGTGAGTGCCTCTATTACATCTGAATCCGTGTTGTCTGCAATTAAAATGGTTATGAATTGTAAGGAAATTTGTTAATCTATTATTTAAAATTTTATCTAGTAATTTGCCGTGTACATCCAGGAGGGTAATTGGTCTGTAATTTTGAACTGATTTTAGAGATGTGTTTGGTTTTGGGAGGAAAATCATTATGGCGTGTTTTAGACTGTTCGGGAAGTAACCAGCAAATATGGACATATTGAAAATGTAAATCAGAAAGTGAATCATGTTTTCTGGTAAGTTTTTAAGTTGTAAAGTGGTTATTTCCGTTGTCCCTGGTGCTTTCTGTTTAAACGGTCTCAGCGCTTGTAATAGTTCTTCATATGTAATAGGGGGAAAATGTATAGGGTCCAGTCTGTTGATATTTCCCGTTCGGTATGGTTTGATTGTATTTGCTAAGTTGATCATTTGCTCTTGTACCGTTTCAATGTGCTCCTTGTCGAAGAGGGGATCGTCCTGTTCCGTGAATATTTCCTTCCAGTGTGCTCTGAAGATGGGTTCTTTTTCTTTAGGAGTATGTAACTGTTCTTTATTATGTTCTATATATGGTATTTGTTGTTTAGTGTTACTGCCCATCATCCTTTTGCAGGAGGACCAAAACATTTTCGGATCCTCCTGCAGTTTGAGACTGTGAATTAATTCCTCCCAGGTTTGCTGATATTTGCCTTTGTATATTTCTTGTAATCGGATTCTTATTGCGTTCAAATGTCGGTTCAAATCTATAGATGGCCCATATGAGGAGATGTATTGAGTTGTCTGTCGGTATTGCGCTTGTAATGTCAAAGTTTCGTGAGTTGGTTTGATCCCCGGGATTATTCTGTAATTTATGAGTCGAACGGCTGTATTTGTGGCATCCTGTACGTGTTTAGTCCATGTGTTTAGGTACTTGTTTATTTCGTTTATAGTTGGATCCGGTTGTAAAGGGGGTGTGACAGGTGATAGTAACTGTTTATATAAATTCCAATTTGCTTTACGGAAGTGTCTTCGCGGTTTGATGGGAATTTGTATTGGGTTGGCTGTGATGGTAGCGATTATTGGAATGTGATCCGAAGGTGTGATGGGGCCAGGCTTCAAGAAAATATTATGAAATGCATGCTTGTTTTGCAAAACTACATCGGGTGAGGTGGTGCTATTGTGAGTTATTAGGGTGGGAAAAAAGGGTCCAATGTGAGTGCATTTCTGCTTTGAGATTAGGTAGAAAAGATGATTTCCTCTATTGTTCCTATGTGAGTATCCAGTTATGCTATGTGCGGCGTTTATGTCACCTAGAAAATAGGTTGGATGCGGTCTATTGAAAAGCATGTGGAAGTCTATAAAATTCAGGTAGTCTTTTCTCGGAGGTGTATATGTAGTACCTATGGTGATTGGTCCCTGTAGCGTATCTATTGTTACTGCTAACATGTCTGTGTGGAAATCATCGTGAAGTCTGTACGAAATGCTTTTCCTGAGTGCTATTGCAGTGCCTGCGTGGTTTTCGTTTTGCTTATTTGAATAAAATGTATTGTAATTAAAGATCTTAAGGGGCTGGTTATTTATGAGGCAGTGACTATTGATAAGTATTATGTCTGGGTCCAGTGAGTTGTATATGTTGGATAGTGTGATTCTATTTGTGTTCCAAGATTGCACGTTATGTTGAATTATTGTTACTTTCTTTAGGTTCATTTTTAAGCAATTAATTTTTTTGGTTTTTTGGTGGCTGCTATTATTGACTGGTGTCTTGGAAGATTTATGAAGTCCTCATGGGGGATTATGTTTATTTTTGTTCTTGTGAATTGGACCCTGTTACTCTTGATGTAATCCAGTAATGTTTGTGATCTTATGTCCTGAACTGTGAATTTTAGTCCTTTATCATTTTCTTGTCTGCTGAGTTCCCGGATGTACCATTCTATTGGGGGATTTTCTGGGATTGGTGAATTGTCTATGAAGTTTCTGTACAGTTTCATTTGAAAGTTGTGTTTGTTATCTAATACTATGCTTGAATTACCCAAATCATCACCACTTATCCTTCGTTTAGTTCCAGCCTCCGTGTCCATAGCCTCCTCCATCTGTTCCTGCTCACATTCCAGAGAGACATCCACCGTTTTTTCCTGTTCCGTTTCCGTCTCCTGTGGTATTGTTTCTGATTTATAGTAAAAGTTGAAAATTGCGGCTGAGTCACGATCTGGGAAAGTAGTATCGATATTGAAGTTCAGTTTTAAAGATTGTGAAAGAAGTTCGCCAAATTTCTGTGTTCTGTTCAGTGCTGCTATGTGTGCTTCCAAGATGAGTGCTGTCAGTTTAATATGTGTTTGTGATGTTAATGTGAGGGTGTGTTCTGGGGGGTTTGTTTGTAATATTGCGTGCTTTGCAATTTCAGCATAGGTGTTTTGAGTTTGTTGGTGATGCTCCTGTTTTTCATTTTCGATTTTTTGTTTGATTACATTTTTCCTATACGGGCAACTTGATGCTAATGTTCTGTGTGGTCCATTGCAATTGAGGCATTGTTTAAGTGTGCTAGTGCATTGTTGGTAAGTATGTTCTTGTGAAGAACATTCTGAGCAATATTGTGTTGTTTGGGTGCATTTGGATGTTGGGTGGTCTTCATATTTATAGCACTTGTAACAGATGAGGATATGTGTGTATTTTTCTTGTTCACATTGGTAGGGTGTAATTTTTGTATGATACATATAAAACCCATCTCGGAGGATCCTCTGTGCAGTGGTGGTGTCGGAAGTTATAATTTTGATTAGATGAGTGTATTGCTTTATTTTAACTATTTCTGTGACTGATAACCATGAATTTTGCTGTTGGATTTCCGATTTGATTTCATCGGCAGGTCTTGCACCTATTTCATTATCAATTTGTCTGACAAAAATGGATCTTTTTGCTCTTAGGTCGGGGGGAATAACTGGTATTATATTCAATTTTTGGAATGCATTGATTGCTTTACTGGAAGTTAGTTTATCAACCGAAGTGACATCGTCAGTTACTGCATAGAAACCTGTACTGGTGGAAGTCAGTCTAATGAGAGGAGCATTTAGGTCTTTGAAGGTTGTTTCAAAGATTTTTGTCTTGTCCACTGGTTTAGCTGGATCGATATACTTAAGTTGTACTCTATATGTTGATGACTTTATTCTAGGTGCTGTACTGGTTACGGCAATGTTGGGTTTTGGTGGAATAAGCATCGTAGGCGGAGGGTTTCCAGGGTTAAGGGGGAAGGACCCCGGAATTGTGTTTCTAGTTTTGGAAGCAGAACGAGGGTTTGAAGAAAGAGGGGCCCTGGGGGGGCGGCCACCCGGGCCTCCCCGCCCAGAACCAGCTCCCCTCCCCCGATCCGGGGGGGGCATTACGGAAGGAGCCTAGCCCTACCCTACTATAAATACAGTTGAGCTACTCAATATTATGATACAATGTATACAACACACAGCTGTACAAATTGCCCTCCGAAGGCACACTTAGCAACGGTGCCCCTAGTTCAGTTATTAATTACCTAAATAGACGAGTTCCAGAAAATTGTATCACTGTGAACTATACAATATCAACACAGTGAAGCAATCCCTAAATGATGAGGCATATTATTACATTACACTATACGATACTAATATAGTAAACTATACAGTACTAATACAAATAGGCTATACAATTATAATACAATAGACTATACAATATCAATACATTAAACTATACAATGTGAGTGAATACAAACTGTACA
The DNA here is from genome assembly GCA_030386875.1 of Morinoia aosen. Lineage (NCBI taxonomy): Eukaryota > Metazoa > Arthropoda > Malacostraca > Amphipoda > Talitridae > Morinoia > Morinoia aosen. The sequence goes on from CM059562.1 coordinate 22,481,350, forward strand.
GAATTAGGACATTTGAATCGACAAGTATGCACAAGATCACACAACCGAAAAAACACACGGAATGAGAAAAGCAACAATTGGGAAACAGTGCTCACCTCAGGCCCGGAGGGGGTGCCCCTGGGCCGGTGGTCAAAAAAAACACACTCAGTTCTCCGACTTAACTTTCTGTTAAGCTTCAAAAAACAGAAAGAATAGAAAATAGGGAGCTGAAGAAAAAGCACTTTTACCGCACAAAGAGAGCCAGTAACCAACCACGGCGCATTCACGAGAGTCCCTTTGGCGCTGGGGTGCCGAACCGACCGTTATAAGCAGCCTGCCTCGAGCAGTTAGGCTACGTCGATAGAAACCTTCGTAAGTTTAGCACAAGCCTAGACGGCGACAAGCGGCACCTCCGTCTCGACCAATCAGAGACCTGGACGGCCAGAGTGGGGCTCCAGCAAGGCTTATATAAACAGCCACGCGGCAAGCGCTGCTTCAGTACACTCTCAGCGTCCCTGATATTCACAACTAAGTCTCGACGCTCCGCTAGTACCTCACCCGTTGCCTTCACCGCCGCCTCGACTGCCAGCCGCCACGCCTCGTCGCTTCCTTGATGCGCCAGTTCCTTGCAAGCGTCTGGGACTCCTTGGTCGGAGACACTCAGCCTCGCCGGTCTGCCCTCGTTCTCCAACCGCGCCTCCCCGACAACCGTTGGTCCGCCAAGACGACCTCGGTTGCTGTATTACTCGACTGTAATATTCCCTTGTGCCATTATTGTCGGCGATCTTCACAATAATACGACGTTTATTCCAGTTGTGTTTTCCTTACCTTGCCGGGTTCGTTTGCACCTCAGGTACTCACTTCGGGCAGAGATATTTCACAAGTCTAGTGATATTCACAAGTCTTTCGAAATTCACAAAGTCTGCTCGGAGTGTAAAGCAGCCTGAGGGAGAACACACTACACTGGTAACCCCAGAGTGACCCGGTAGGTGGAAGCATGGCTAGGAGAGATGTCCGGTTACCCACCTTCAGTGGTGACATCAAAGGATGGCTCCTCCCCTGCGATGTGTTTCTCGCACAAATCCCGAACCTGGACGACGCTTCGAAGTTCGGGGCGCTCCTAGGAGGACTACCCACGCACATTGTATCCGGAGTACTACAAGAGATACTACTGAACCCCCCGGCAAAAGGGAAATACGACGCATTAAAAGCGGCGTTGACGCAACGTTTCGTGCGTCACGACGAAGAAACAAACTACAACGCCATCGTTAAAATAACGCTGGGAGACAATACGCTTTCCGAGTTATTCCTGGAAATGACGCGTCTCAACAACTGTAGACAAGCTCCGCTACCCCGTCAGTCATCCGCTCGATTCACCTTCCAAAATTGCCAGTGGAAGCGCAGCCACTGATTGAAGCTTTAGGAAGAGGAAAAACGGACGAAGAGTACAGGGAGATTGCCGATCAAGTCACAGCAAGGCAATCCGCATGTCGGTCCTCAACTGCCAAGCCCCTCACCGTAAACTCTGTCAAGCCATCACCGGCTCCGACAGTGTCGAGAGCCGAATTCGACGCAGCTATGAAGGAGATAGCAGAACTCAAAGAAATGTTAGGAAGGGCGTTTCGCCCGCAAGAAAATGTCCACCAAATAGACAATTGGCCGAATCAAGCCCCGGCGCCCAGAAACGCCCAAAACGCAAACAAAGGAAGCAGGGTCGAACAAATTTACTGCTACTACCACCGTACCTTTGGCGATCGGACAAGAAAGTGCACGCAACCATGCAGCTTTGCGGGAAACGACGGCCGCGGAGGATGGAAGGCGCCCCATCTTTCGCGCACGCAAGAGCAGGCGAGCTGGTGTACGTTAAAGATGCGAAAAACGGCCGATATCTGGTCGATACTGGCTCGGCGGTCAGTCTTATCCCGCCCGATGGAAAAAACTCGACCAGAACCCCGTCCTACGATCTGCTAGCAGCCAACAATACTCCAATAGCTTCATACGGGACGGCAAGAAGGAACATTCAGCTCGCCCCTCAATTGTTCGTGAGAAGGGATTTTTTAGCGGCCGATGTCGGTCAACCTATTATAGGCATTGATTTCCTACACATGAACAAAATAAACGTCGACGCAGCAAACGCAAGATTGTACATCCAAACCACACAAACGGAAATTCCTTGTGAGCGAGCAAACTTGAGTAGCGCAAAAATTCACAGGATCGATCATCAAGCATCGCCGGAGTTCAACGACATTTTTAAGGAGTTCCCCGAGATACTGGCGTCACACGAATGCACTCCTCAGCCAGGAAGAAAAAATGTAGAGCATCACATCGAAACGGTCGGCCCCCCGGTGTACGCGAGACCTCGGAGACTCCCTCCAGAAAAACTCGAAGCAGCACGGAACGAGTTTAAAAAGATGTTAGATCAAGGCATCATCAGACCATCAAAAAGCGCCTGGGCGTCTCCTATGCACATGGTCCCTGAGTCGTCCGAACCCGGGGCTTGGAGAATTTGCGGGGACTACAGGCGACTAAATGCAGTTACGAAGCCCGATCGTTACCCCATTCCTCACTGCCAAGACTTCCACTACAAGCTGCACAAGAAGACAATTTTCTCAAAAATTGACCTCGTAAAGGCCTATCACCAGATACCGGTGAAAGCAGAAGACATTCAGAAAACGGCCATCACCACGCCGTTCGGCTTGTACGAGTACGCTGTAATGTCTTTCGGACTCCGGAATGCTGCTCAAACGTTCCAGCGTTACATCGATGCGATCACCAGAGACATGGATTTTGTCACGGCGTATATAGATGACGTGCTGATAGCATCTTCGTCCGCCAAAGAGCATAAAGATCACTTTAGGCAACTGTTCCGTCGTCTGCGAGAAGAGAAACTACAAGTGCACCCAGTAAAATGCCTTTTTGGAGTGCCCGAACTAGACTTCCTCGGGCATAAAGTGTCAGCTCGGGGGATCTCGCCGCTTCCATAGAAAATAGAAGCCATCTGCAACATCCCACGACCGTCGACGATAAAGAAACTTAGACAGTTTCTGGGAATCGTCAATTACTATCACCGATTTCTCCCAGCTGCGACAGAAAAAATGAAATCCCTCACTGAACTAACGAAAGTCTACTCACTCGAAGAAAATCATCAATTGGACTCCGGAACAAGATGCAGCTTTTGTGAAATTGAAGAACGAAATTTCCCAGCTCACAATGTTAGCGCACCCAACTCCAGAAGGCAAGGCAAGCCTAGTTAAGGATGCCTCTGCCACCGCGGTGGGGGCCGTATTACACCAGGAAATCAAAGGAGAGCAACTACCAGTAGCCTTCTTTGCAAAGAAGTTGGACGACACGCTATGCAAATACAGCACCAACGACCGGGAGTTAATGGCTATCTTCTTAGCAGTCCAACACTTTGAACATTTCTTGGAGGGCAGGAGTTTTGAGATCAAAACGGATCACCGACCACTCTGCTTCGCTCTTCACAAATCTACGGAGGGCAGCAATCCACGCCTGGCCAGGCAATCGTCGTATCTCTCGCAGTTCGAATGTGAGATCAACCACATCAGTGGCACCACCAACACTGTAGCGGACGCACTATCGCGTATGGGTGCGTTCACACTACGAGTGGAGAGGAGCGGCGCGGAGCGGAGCGGCAATAATGTTTGTACAGGTTTGAATGCAGAAACGCTTGGCTGTTCACACGACAAGCGGAGCGGAGCGGCACGCTCGGGAAATTCGTTGGGATTTTTTGACGCTCGCGTCGAGCGTTTCTCCTCGGCTCCGCCTTTGGATCGTCATATCTTACAGGGGTAGAATTGTCGTTTGAGTTAAAAAAATCTAGTATATAACTATTTATTTCTACAACTAATCATATAACAATTATAACTGATAGTGTAACATGTAATATTTTAGTGTAATTTCACCCATTGGGGTTCATTAATCATTTATTTCTATTTTCTTCTGCTTTCTCTGATAAGTTATTTTATTATTGCTTCAGTTTAAGGAATTCATTTTGCTTTTCTCGTGATGTAGTTTCATCTTTCTTGTGATGCTGTGTATTTTATTATATGATCTTGATTAAAGTATAATCATGCATGATTTTTAAATAAATTTTTCATTTTTTCCGTAAAATGGGAGAAAAAGGAAGCCGTATGATGATGAGGAGGACTCAATGAGTGTCAAATACACAATAAGTTGCAAAATTTTATGAGCTTGGGTGATTTTTTCCAATACTAACGGAAAGCATATCAGTGTCTCGAGAACTATTTGGTCAGGACAAGTCAATATTTGTCAGTATTTTTCACTTAGGTTTCTCTGGCACAACCCTGAATTTCTCAAGGGAATTAATTTACGATCACTCACGTTTAAATCACCACAAGACTTTTTTGTTCGTACTGGCCTACGAAAACCTGTAGTAATATATGTGATACAGCCTATATGGAAAGACTTTAATTTTGCTTAAACTACTTTGCTTTACATGTATCCTCAATAAAAATTTGTGTATTGCTAAACAGCAAATTTATCTAATCTCGTTGGAAATTTTTCTTTCTATAAGGGATTGTAGTACATCAAAAGTTGCCGGCTTCATCCGTAAATACTCGTAGAATTGTGATTCATCTCTCCTCAGTGCTTCGAAGAGATAGTGGTATTCTCCATAGCGATCTCTCCTCATGTTGATGGGATGGATCCAGTGTTTCCGTTTTGCCGTCGAGCAACAAAAGCGCATTCACGGAACGCTCCATAGCGACTGATGCTTGTGTAGGTCGCTCTGCTCAGCTCACATGTGAACACACGCGCCGCTCCGCTCCGTGCCGCGACGCTCCGCGCCGCTCCGCTCGCTCCGCTCCGCTCGCTCCGCTCCGCTCGCTCCGCTCGTAGTGTGAACGCACCCTATGGTGTCAGCAATCCTACCAAAAGAACCTTCAATCGACTACGAGGAAATAATAAAGGAACAGAATGAAGATCAAGAATTAGAAGAGCTCCTGAATCCAGCATCAAAGAGTGCTCTGAAGATACGACCTATCAATAATAATGAAGGCATCTACGGATGCTTTATTTCCAATTTCAAGCATGATACATATCACCTTATACATTGGATTTTCAAATGCCTTATAACTAACGCCAGGACGCCATTACGCTTTCCCCCGGTCAATACCGGTACCCATTTCAGACACCTGGGTAGAGTGGGGTATTGTGCTTGGAATTTTTCCCCTATACCCAACAGCGAAAATCGCCACCAGCGCCGGGACTCGAACCAGGGTCTGCCTGGACGGAGGCAAGTTCGCTAGTCTCATGGCTACGACGAGCACTAAGTCATCAACACATACGGCAGCAAAATACCCTTGTGGTGCGACGTGTCCACCGGCCAGGAGTGGCCGTACATCCCTAGGAGTTGCCGAAAAACAATATTCACGCATTTTCACGGAGCCAGTCATCCTGACATTCAAGCTACGTGGGACCTCCTGAGACAACGGGTAATCTGGCCCGGCCTCAACAAAGATGTCGGCAAGTGGACACGAGAAATTCGAGAATGTATCCCGTGCCAATCGAGCAAGATTACGGAGCACGTCACAAGCCCGCTTGGAAAAATGCCAGTTCCAAATGAACGATTCCAAACCATATACGTGGACATTGTCGGGCCGTTGCCCCCGTATCGCAGAATTTCCGGTATCTTCTTGCATTGATCGTTTCACAAGATGGTGCACGGCTATACCAATGATGGATTGTACATCAGAAACGTCGGCCCGCGCTTTTCTCCCGGGCTGGGTGTCTTCATTTGGAGTTCCAACGACGATCATTAAAGGCGAGTACTCACTTGTAGACATGTTGCGCGATTTTGGTCTCTGAGACCTGTCTAGCGCAGTCTACGTAGACGCGTCTATAGACCAACCGTCGTCTGCGAGTCGGTTGCGCGACCAAAAGTCTCAGGTCTAGGGTCTCCCGATCGAAATGGGAGACAGCGTGCAACGGTAGACATGTTGCGCCACGTTTTGCTAGTATATACGACATTTGCAACGATAGACGATACGCACAGGGTTGCCGGATTGGTCATTTCATGGCCAATTTACACAAAATTAACAACATTTTAAAACGCATTAGCCATGAGAAAATATACATGGCAATTTTTTACCTATATCGTAGGACTATCGGTTGGTGACACAATATCGACTATGTATCAAGTTAATTACTATTGGGAGGTTTTATCTAACAAATATCTATATATTTTTAAGTGGCTATTTTTTACATTTTCTCGTAAAATGTGACCCCATACATCTTCCACCTCCAACCCATCACATTCCCCATTGTCTGACGATTCGCATGACAGTTATTCTGCAAATCCAAATACATCACCTGTTCCATTTCAGCAGCAATCAGAGTCAAGGGTTGAAGGTTTCGATGATATGCAAGAATTTCTGTAGTGCACGAACACCTGTACCAATATGTAATTAGAACAATAATGACTGAAACTTGTGAGTTTTTCCATGAAAGGCGATGTTAGAAAAGTCGTTAGTAGCATATTTTGATGAGAAAGTAGAGGACCTTAGTTCATCATGCAACAGTATTGATGTAAGATTCATCAATTCGGATTTTCTTCTTTTTTGATTTTATTACTACGTACTAAGAGTATAATTAGCTCCATTTTTTGTGGTCGAACGCTATCTTGCTTGCTTTCTTGCGCAAGATTTACTATTGTACTGGGATAATATGAACAAGGAAGCAGTACATGCCAATATAACTCGTAGCTTTTCTTTGAAAAATTGACAGGTATAGACAGTAAAATCTTTTGTACTTTTAATACCCAACGGTATGTTACCATTAAGTCATTTTAGTTAAAGGTATCTATTTTAAGCCCTGACAAACATAATTTTAATAAGATGCGTGAGTTATCGTGGGCCATAGGCTTTTTTTCTGTAAGATATTCCCCCTATGCACGAGTGCGGAGCGTATTCGAAAGGAGGTCCAAAACTTAAATAAATACTTTCGTTTAATGTAAATTCGTGCTTCATATATACCTTTACATGTTTTAATGATGAGATAATTACTTCGCAAACCTCTGGTACCATCCGCGATATTGCCTGCTTAGATATTCTCAAGGTACACATGAGGCTCGTGAAAGAGTCTCCACTTGCTAAGAAACGCAGTGTGACTGCTAGTCGAAGAGAAGCTGTGATAGATTCTCTAAATTTTGTATTATTTTTCGTTATCAGTGTTTCAACCATCAGCAGCAAATCTTCGAAATCAGTAGGGGTTAGGCGTGTGAAATTTCGAAAACCTATGGCGTCTTCCAGTCTTAATTTATTTAATAATGAAATCCCGAAACTAAGTCTTTCTGCAAACACTTCGTGACTCCATCAAGGTTTACGTGTTCTCCTTCTTTCACTAGCGATTAGTGCTAAGCAGGAACTTACTCCGCACAGAGCAATATCCTCCATGACGTACCGTCTGAGACTAAACGATAAATTCAAATCATAGTGTGGACGCTAGGCGAGGCAAAACCGGAGTCTATAGAAGCTCGATAGACATGTCTATAGACGGTCTATAGACCAGGTCTATAGACACATCGCGCAAAAACAAAAACAAAAAAAAAACCGTTCATTTCCAAGTTGCCACATGAGATACATGCCAACGTATTGGCTTTTAAAAGTTTTTTAATATAAGACGTCCTGTAACAAAAGTTCCATACGAGGAGTATTAATTGACAAACCATCCGAGGTGTACAAATAGATAAGCCATACGAGGCATAATAATAGACAAACTATACGAGGTGTGCTATATTGATAGACCATACGTACGAGGCATATTAATAGACATAATATACGAGGCGTACTAATAGACAAACCATACGTGGTGTGCTAATAGTCTAACAAAGTTCCATACGAGGAGTAGTAATTGACAAACCATCCGAGGTGCACAAATAGATAAGCCATACGAGGCATAATAATAGACAAACTATACGAGATGTACTATTAGACAATACTATCAGAGGTGTACAGATAGATAGACCATACGAGGCATATTAATAGAAAAATATACGAGGCGTACTAATAGACAAACCATACGTGGCGTGCTAATAGTCTAAACTCTGTCAAGGGTAGTTGAATGAGAAATGAGAAATATTATCTCTTGGATATTTTATATTCCAAGAGATTCCGGTACAGCGCTTCTTGCCTTTTTCCTACTTCGATAATTTCAACTAAGAACTTGGGAGTTTCGAAGAATTCTTTAGTAGTTTTCGAATTATTTATAAGATTATCGAAGTAGGAAAAATACAAAAAACGCTACACCGTACTAGATTGAAACACCACCGTAAATGACAATCAAGTATTGAGAAAAAGATAGTCTCGAAATTATTTGTAAAGAACATCGCGCAACACAGCACGCACATCTAGAAATGCGTAAACAAACTTACACTCAAAAATGAAATGCATGGCTTGTTCGGCATACAAATATAGAGATAATATTTGCACGAGCGCTTTATTTCATTTGTCTGTTTATACTTTTAATTTCTTCTGTTCATAGAAATGCCCTTCGGGGCCGTGATAGATCGATTTATAAATCATTAAGCAAGCGCAATCAATTTGTTTATTTCTGAAATTTGGTGCAGTGTTAACTGATCGCAGAGCTTTAGGTAAAATGTAATGTGTCTTGGTGTTTTGCTTTTTATGCAAAAAGTAGAAATAGAAACCTACATATGTACATGTGCGCATATATGTGTGCGAAACGTGTGCATGTTTACACTGATACATAGACATTTATGTTTGCGTGCGCACACATACATACTCAAGCACACACTAACACGCATATTCATATATATACGTATTGAAAATGAATATAAGAAAAATGCTAACAGACATGAAATATGATCTTGCTGCTTCAATATTTAAAATGACAGCCAAAGCTCTGATGAATCGTAAGAAATAACCTGAGGAAAGATAAGGAATAGAAAAAGGACTTCGAAAAACGTAAAAATGGAATGGTTTTTTAATTTCCTATAGGAAATTTTAAGAAAACTCAAGTTACCGCCGAGGAACAACAACAAAAAAGAAAGAAAAACATATCATATCTTCAATATATCATATCATATATCATATCTTCTCGATATTCTCTGCAACATCATGCGGACATGGGTACATGGGATAAAATGGAGATACAGTGTAAGCCAGTTACCACTCATGATTGACAAATATCTACAAAATTTTGGCAGAAATGCGCAAACAAACATATACTCAACATCAAAATTTATAGCTTGTGCAACATACGGACAGAAAAATAATTTTACCACGATTCATACGCTCAAATTGCGATTAATTTCATTAATTGTATTTGTCATTAATCCGATTCACAGAGACGCCCTCTGGGGAAGTGAGAGATCTATTTTTGAATCATTTCGCTAGTGCAATAAAATTTATTAACCGGATGGTTTTTGTGTAAAGAAATGAAATAGAAACATGTATATCTATTTATGTAGATATATATATATATATATATATACCTACATACGTACACACACATATCAATATATATACTTATTGAGAATTAAATATAAGAAAAAAATACATATATAAAATAAAAAGAAAGAAACAACCTACCATCTATTACACCGATAATGACAGTTGAGCTCAGTGTAATCCTAAGAAATTATTCAAAAAAAAATGAAATAAAATAACTAAAAGGAAAAGAAGACTCGAAAAACGTAAAATGAACTGGTTTTTAGTTTCTTCATAGAAATTTTTAAGAAAACTCAGGTTACAGTCAAGAAACAGCACAACTCTTCAGCGTTATACGGACATGTGTACATGGGACAAAATGGAGTAACATTGTAGCCGGATGTCACATCTGAGTGGAGAATATTTACATGTCTACAAGTGAGTACGCGGCTTTCCGAATCAAGGTGTACAGTTTGAATCGACTCTGTAGAAGAACCTTCTAGCAGCGTTGGGCACAAAGCGACACCGAACTACAGCCTACCATCCACAAAGCAACGGCTTGGTGGAAAGATTACACCGGCGATTGAAAGAAACTTTGAAAGCCACTGTCACCGATGCGAACTGGGTGGACGCCTTGCTTCTCATACTTCTTAACATCAGAGCCACACCACACTCAGATCGATGCCAACATTTCGCCGGCCGAAATGGTATACGGGCAGACGTTACGCCTCACCGGAGAACTACCTGCAATGAAGAACGAAACTCTACCAGCGGGAGAATTCCTGCAAAGGCTACAAGAGACAATGACACGATTACAGCCAGTACTCCCAAGACAGCAAGGGCCTAGAAATGTCAATGTCCCAAACGCCTTGCTAACGGCGACCAACGTTTTCGTTAAACATGGAGGGGTCAGAAAACCATTGCAGAGACCGTACGATGGCCCTTTTCGCGTTCTAAAAAGGACCCCGAAGTACTTCACCTTAGACATACGAGGAAAACCTACCAATATAACGAATGACAGGGTGGAAACAGCGCACCTACCCGACAGCAGCGAAACAGAAACGGAGCACGTGGAACCAACAAGCGCGAGAGTACACGATGTCTACGAAGGAGTTCCCTTCCCTCAGAAGGTGGTGGCTCCTGAACGAGGAACCATAACTAAGTACGGAAGAAGAATCAAACGTCCACTGTTGAGATACTCGGAAACTTAAAAAACAACGGGGGGGGGGGGGGGGGGGCACCTGTGGTGGTATGAACACACACCACCACACAAGCTTGAAAGCGCCAACTCACAGCCTCGAAACGCCAGTACTAAACGACTAATTATCAGAGCTCAAGTTTGGCGCTGGGGTGCCGGACCGAGCTTTATAAGCAGCCTGCCTCGAGCAGTCAGGCAACGTCGATAGAAACCTTCGTAAGTTTAGCACAAGCCTAGACGGCGACAAGCGGCACCTCCGTCTCGACCAATCAGAGACCTGGACGGCCAGAGTGGGGCTCCAGCAAGGCCTATATAAACAGCCGCGCGGCAAGCGCTGCTTCAGCACGTTTAAAGACTGTTCGTTTTGTCTCACAGTAGTTCGTCGTCAAGCAAAGTGAACAATATTTACATTCAAAAAGGTGTCGTTACTTAGTTATTACATAATTAAGTTAATAATGCAATGTTCCTATATCTCCCGCCGATTTCAAAATTTTAGATTCAGCTTCAACCCCGCATGACCTCAGAATTTTAGAGTCCTTGCATATTTTCAAGCGAACCCTTCATATGAACAATATGGCCAGTTCGTACCTTTTTCAAATAGTGAATAGGTAGATTCCTCGTCAGAACCAGCCTAATTTCATTGCATACTTATGTGTCGCATGTATTCTCTTTGTGCTTCTGTATTTTATTCTTTGTTTTTGTCCGTCTCAATGCTCTGTATTTTTACTTACATGATATATTTGTAGTACCTACAATCCATTTTACTTTGATCTTATATTTCAGACGAAATTCTTTTGTTTTTCGTTTGAACTGATGATGGAACTGGACTCCGAAACGTTTTCATAGTGAAGATGATAAATTTTATCGGACTTTCCTTCGTTTTTGAGTTTCTGATAAGGTTGCGATTAAAGCAAACCACTAATGTGTTCAGATTTATTGAGTTACTATAATTACAACCTGCTGGCTAACTGTACGGAGATAATGCTAGTTTGTGCAGGATGTTTTACGACAAGAAATTCACAATTTCACCAGCAGAATATGGCCAGATGAACAATTTTTTTTATGAAATTTTCAGAACACTTTTGGGTTTTCGAGATATTAGCAGTTAACTGTTTTAAGTATGAAATTTTAAGATACAATTACTCTCAATATTTAGTTTGAATTTACGTTATAAACACTTCAAATGTACGAGGGTGTACTACGATGAAATTTCCTTTGAGTGATGTTCGATTAAAAGGTTTCAGCAAAAACGTTTTAAATGGAAATGTGAGGAAGATCTCGTGGCCGAAATTTCAGAGGCTGCTAGTGAGATTTCTTAAATTCCCAGTCGTGTTTCCTAATATCCGACTGTCGTTAACACTTTTTACATAGAGTATACAGTATAAGGGGAATAAGCGAACACAATACGTTAGTTATTGGCGGTATCTGGCTTGCAGCACAGGTGATCATGATAGAAGGGGGGGCAGAGGCAAGCTTTTGACACGAGCGCTTCCCGGGCAAAGCATTGCCCCGACCTCGTCTTCCGCCGAAGTCGTATTGAAGCATTCGGACATTCGAGTGGTAATGAGTATTTTATCTAGGTGCTCGATTTACCGTGGATGTGGGGATCCCCAATACCATGGCTCTGTTTGTTGCATTATAGTTTTCTTTGAGCCATGATTGGAATCTAGACACTTTTAAATTATAGTGACGAGTCAAAAATATAGCGAATTTCTTTTTAAATTATTGTAAAAGACCTCCAAGGCATTCTCCAGTAATATATAAAGCATGCATAAGCTCTCGGTCACCTTGCAGTGGATAAAATATCCAAGAAAATACATGTATATTGTTTCTCAAATAACATAATTAGCCCCTGGCACGGCTGTTGTAGACCTCGTATGGTATATTTATCAAATAAGAACCTTAACATTAAAACATTTTAAATTCTGTAGTGTCTGCTGCCGCGAGAGGGCGCTGCGAATGTGTACTGAGGGCTGAGTGAGACAGCCATTTCGCTGGCGGTCGGCAGATGGCTGCCAGCGTGGCGGCAGTGTGATTACAGCAGCGGTAGAGTGAGGACGAAGCTTACGTTTTGGCATTAGAAGTGCGTCTTTGTGTATACAGTGAGGCAGTGATAGAGCAGCGTAGTTGCGAGGGAACTGGAATTTTACAGTGAGGCAGTGATAGAGCTGCGTAGTTGCGAGGCAACTGGAGTTTTCAGAGTGATAGAGTGCTCGGCGACTCGTGGAGTGATTTGATCGCTCCTGATCGGAAGGAGTAGGGTTGCAACAATGAAATGTCATACAGTTGAGGATTATTCGTATCTTTGGCACGGTTCTCCACCTAAGGACGACTCTGAGGAAGGCAAGGCCGAGTGCTCGGTAGGCGTGTCACCCTCTCACTCGTGGCTTTATTTCTGTTTAAAGACCACAAGCTATCTAGGCAGGCCTTTAGCTTTGGCCTGTGGTAGTCATCTTTGTTACTGGCAAAGATGGCGCCGGCCAGGAAGGCTGCGACGGCTGAGACGGCTGTGGCGGTTGGAGCTGGCGATCTGGGATCGTCAGTGCCACCGGCGGGAAGCGAGCCGAGTTTGCTCGTGGATGTTGGCATGTTGGCAAATATCCTGACTCAGGCTCGAGTGCCGATTCTGGATCGGCTGGCTAGGCAGCTGCCTAAGTTGACTGGCGATGGATCGATCGATGCGATTGAATGGCTGGAGAATCTGAAGAGGCTCTGCCTCCTGGAGTGAGTGGAGCCGACCAACGTCTTTGGGCTTATGCTTGACGCAACGCCGCTCCGGCTTTCTGCAGCATGACTGTCGGTGATGCTGTTCAGTGGCGGTAGTTAGATCTACGCTAGCCGCGGAATTCGCATTGCCCATGCAGGAGAATTTTGGGCGGTACAACGAACTTTAGGCTTGCAGCTGGCAAATCGGTGGACGTATACCTAGATGACTTCGTGCGTCTTGGTGGGAGAGTGGGGTTGACCACGGGAGATTTGTCTTTCAGGGTCAAATTTTACGTGGGTCTCACCACCGCTTTGTACACTTGGGCAGTTACACGTGAGGACGCGCATACTGCCGTGTTCGACGCTGTGGTGTCTAGAGTGCGAGAGAGAATGGCCGCACAGAGGGCTATGGCCTGGCGAGGTCAGAGGGCCCAGACCTTGCTGCTTCTGGGAAGCAGGGCAGTGATGGCATGGGTGTTTGCTACCGCTGTGGCGGTGCACACTGCGTGAGGATGTGCCCTCAGACGCAAGGTACTGCGGTGCCTGCTGGTAAGGGGTCCACAAAGGCTCCCGCCAGAAGGAACTCAACGAAGTTCGCATGCTTTGCGTGTGGAGAGACCGGGCATTTTGCCCGTGACTGTCTCACGGTAGCTCCGTCTCTGATGGTAGCTGGGCCCACGGTTGGTGGGTCGGGTTTCTTTGCGAAGGGCGCCAGTCAGGGCAACGCGTCTTCCCCAATGGAAATCGCGTAAGCCGGGCTTAGGAGAGAGGTGACGGTGCCCCTTCGGAGAGAGGGACCTTGAGCGGTGCAAGTGTGACACTGAGGTGAGGCAATCTGGGATCGCTTGGAGCGACTAGTGTTACGGCTAGGAGTCGTTTGTCAGTATTCGTGCCCTGTTGAATGGGCATTGTTCTTGGTGTCTGGTAGATTCGGGGAGCGAGCGGACGGTGGTTTGTTCGCGGGTGGGGGTGGGTCAACGCCTCCGACCGGACCGGCCGTTGCTAACGGCGGACGGCAGGACTTTCTGTGAGGGGAAGCACTGTCGTGTTGTAGTCGGGCTGCAGGAGCATGGTTTTAGTGTCGGTGCGCTCGTCATGCCGTACTGTTGGGGAATCTTGGCGTTGACTGTCCCATGGGGAGTGATGTTATTGATCACATGTGGGGCGTCACCGTCAGGAGAGGCCCTGACTCGAAGTATGCAGTTGACTGGGGGAGACCCTGGCCTGCTGGATATTGTAGGAAGTCCAGCAATGGATTTGCATGTGACGAGCTGGGAGTAGGCCTAGTGGCAGGGGCAAGGTCGGTGGATTCAAGAGGTGCGCCGGCACCGATCAAAAGTAGCGACCATGACTTTGTAGCTAGGTTCGCTGATGGTCGGTGGACCGTCAATTGGCGGTGGCCCGAGAAGCCGCCCGAGGGGTTGCAGACTCGGATCGCGAAGTTCGGATAAACTCGGGCGCCTCATGTGAGTGAGAGTTATGACGCGGAGATTCAGAGTTGGATTTCGAAGGGTTGATTGAGGCGATGGCATGGCCCCATCCAGGGCATTATTCCGTTGCTGGTCGTCGTGCAACAAACGAAGGACAAAGTCTTTCCGGTCATGGATTGTCGTGAATTGAACGGCTTTATTGCGGGTCATACTAGTGATGACATGGTCTCTGTGTGTGGCGACAAGATTCGGAAATGGCGACAGCTGCGGGGTTAGCTTAAGGTCATTGACCTGAATTCTGCGCATCTGCAGATCCACGTTTCCGATGATCTGTGGAGATGTTCGTGAAGTTTAAGAAGATCGTGAAGTTTAAGGGTGTGCCTTACGCTTGACGCGATTAGGCTTTGGCCTCTCGTGTGTGCCTCGAATCATGACCGTGATTCTCGGCAAAGTTCTGTCGTTGAACAACCGTGTTCGTCAAGGGACGAACCACTATATCGATGATGTATTGGTTTGTGAGTCCGTTCTCATCATGCAGGTGCTCCGGGAGCATCTGGCGAGGTACGGGCTTGTGACGAAGGAACCTGAGAGCCTGGATGGAGGCCGGTTGTTGGAAATTTCTTTGCGGAAAGATTTCAATGAACATCTTAGGATGTCGAGGGGGACTGATCTCTCCGAGTTCGGTTCGGTGAATGCCGGCTTGACGAAGAGATGGCTGTTTTCCTTGTGTGGTCGGAAAGTCAGCCATTACCCCCGTGGCGGGGTTACCGCGTCCATATTGCAGTTTTTTGAAACGGCTGGGGTGCAGCGGCTCTTTTAACGACTCGGTCAACAGTTCTGTCAGCTTGTTGGATGAGGAGCTGTTGGCGCATCTCATCGGAAGGACCCTGTTGGGAACGTTTGGGGTGTCGATCCGTATGTCGATTGAATTCTTTACCGTGTGGACTGATGCCAGCTCCCTCGGAGTCGATGTCGCCCTTGAGGTCGATGGCTGCATTGATGAAAATGCATCTTGGCTCCGAAAAGAGTCAGACCATCTTCATATCAATATGGCTGAAATGGAGGCTGCTGCGCGGGGTATCAATTTTGCGATTGCTTGGGATTTTAAAACTTTCACGGTCGCCAGTGATTCCCAGATAGTCATCACATGGATTGACAGCACTGTCGATGGCCGCAATCGTGTTCGCACGAAGGGTGCGGCAGAGATGCTCATGAAGCGACGTTTTGGGATGATCCGTGAGACGATCGCTGATCATGTTCTGGTCATGTCCGTTTGTTTCGTATCGACGATCAAGAACAAAGCCGATCAGACGACTAGGGTACCAAAGAGGTGGCTTAGTTACCACGACGCTGGTGAAGCCGTGCCAGAGGTATCTGCTGTGCTTGCCACTGGAGAGAGTCTCGAGGATACCATATGGGCGGCTCATCTGCTGCATCATTTGGGCATCGATCGGATGTTCTACTTGGCTCGTTAGATCCCTAGTGATCTGTCGCGAGAGCAGGTGATGCATGAGCTGGTTGGATGCGAGGCCTGTCAGCGGATCGATCCCGCTTTGCAGGAGGAGAATCTCGTGGTGCGATATGGTTTTTCTGAAGAGGAGAGCTGGTGCCGGGCTGCGGTTGACGTAACCCATTACGGTGCCAAGCTCTACCTGTCCATGGTTGACTGTGGACCCTCGCGGTTTGCCATCTGGCGACGGTTGCTGAATGAGTCAGCAGCGAGCATTGTCGCTCATTTATGCGAGGCCATAATTGAGCGAGGGCCGTGCGATGAATTGTTGTTGTACAATTCGACGGCGTTTCGATCAGCGACTATTGAGCAGTTTACTAATGAGTGGGGGATTTCTCTGCGATTCCGTGCCGCCTACGCTCCGAGTGGCACTGAGATCGTCGAGGGAAATCACCGGACAATCAAAAGGATTGCTGCTAAGGGTGGTATCTCCTCTGAGGAGGCCACATTTTGATAATATGTGACGCCTAGGAAGGAAACTGTGATTAGCTAAGTCCCTTCGAGCGGTATTTTCAAGTACCGCTGGCAAGTACCATTTGATGTCAATCTCCGGGTGATTGATGGCTGCGAGAACAGTAGTTTTGCTGTTGGTGATGAGGTGTGAGTGTGTGGAAGGCTGCTAATTTTCTGTAGCCCCTTCCTCGAGTCTATCATGGGGTTTAAGGCCCGGTAAGGGATAGTAACAAATCGGTCGGAGAAATGGGTTTATTGTTTAGATTACTGAGGCCAGTAATCTCAAGAAGTAACGAGAAAGTAAAATAGTGTGACTAAAAGAGTGTAAACGTATGGGGGTGGCTGTGATCTGACGAAGAACAAAAGGGGTTAATATAATATAAAATAGTGCAAGCATGAACTAACAAAAAATGTACGGTTACATAAGAAATTGAATGAAAAGAATTAATTTCATTTGCCAGAAATAATAATTGGTTTTAGTGAATGCAGGACAGGGACCATCCGCCTGCTAAAGCAGAAATGACTATCGTGCACTGGGTACTTTACGAAATACGACTTATTAACCGACCTTTGTGACATTGGAAACACATTAACTATTATTTATTCTTCAACTACTAACTATTGCGATCTATCAAATGATAACAATTAATCAATGTGTTAGACCAAAGAGGCCTCTTTCCATCTTGGAATAATGGAGTACGGCAACGATTATAAGTGTGAGTGTGGGGTAGAGAAACACAGTAGGTAATCTAGGAACTACATGTACTGTACGTCCGTCGGGTACGGCGGCAAGAACAAGAAGAAGGAGCTCGATCGCTCTACAAAGGCGGTTAACACATGAACGTAGAAAACGGGACGGAAGCAATTTAATGGGCTACTGCGACAACTCATATATAATAAAAAATATATATACTGGAGTTGGATCTCAACACACCCCCTCCAACTGAAGTATTCCATCCCACTATGCATCAATTCACTTGAACATTGAACAGCAGAAAAAACAACATAAAAAAAATCATCAGTGTAGATCAACAGATTACACTGAGCACGATACAAAAAAATATAACGCACAATAATGCATTGTCCGCAATAGCGTTAAGAGTATTGTACTCAAGAAAGTTCTACCTTTTCTTGCAACTGGTCTACACAAAGCTAAACTGGAAACATGTCAGACACAGTAACTTAGAATTAAACACACACTTTGAATTTAAGCAACGACTGTCTAGTAACATGCTTTGTGAACATGTCAGCCATGTTTTCCTCTGAAGGAACAAAGCTCAAAACTGCTTTATTGTCGTGAATGATTGCTCGAATGAAATGAAATCTTATGTCTATATGTTTCGAGCGTTGATGATGAACAGGGTTTTTGGCTAGGTCAATAGCACCTCTTTTATCAACAAAAATTTCAACCGGTTCATCATATCCATCCATATCACACAGAAGCTGTTTGAGAAAAATTCCCTCCTGCACAGCATAAGTCAAGGCAACATACTCAGCTTCGCAGCTTGAAAGAGCAACAATATTTTGTTTCTTGGACTTCCAAGATATCAGTGAACTGTTGCTAGGTGACTTAAACACATATCCTGATATGCTCTTCCGGTCAGAGGATCCACCCCAGTCAGAGTCAGAGAAACCAGTAATTTGCACGGGGTTCTCGGATTTCACAAATTTCAAACCATATGAAATAGTACCTTCAAGATACTTCAACACAAATCATCACAAGTTCAGATGAGCATTTGTTGGACAAGTTAAATGTTGCGACAGTAATGTAACAACATAGCAAATATCAGGCCTAGTACAAGTCATCAAGTAGATCAGGCTGCCAACTATCTCACGGAACAGTTTTGGATCGCACAAATTCCCAGAATCAGAGCTTACATCAAGCTTCTTGGCACTGGGATCACATGCAATAGACTTAGGCTTACAATCAGACATCCTAAATTTTGACAAAATTTTCTCAACATACTTTGACTGCTTCATCTCAATTGAGTCATGCTTCACATCAAATTCAATGCCTAGAAAACATGAAATTTGTCCAAGATCTTTCATTTTGAATTTATTTGACAACGAACACTTTACTTCACTCAATACAACAGCGTTAGAAGAGGCAAAAATTAAATCATCAACCCATACAATGATAATCACTTTTCCAGAGTCGCTTTCCCTCACATAGACACAAGTATCACTGAGAGATTGAACAAAATTTTGTTCAACAAGAAAATGATGCAAAAGGTTGTTCCAATTACGGCCACTTTGCTTTAAGCCATACAAAGATTTTTTGAGTTTGCAGACTAACTTCTCTCCATTTTTGTCAAGTTCAACAAATCCCTCAGGCTGTTCTACAAAAACATCACAGTCTATTTTTGCATGAAGATAAGCAGTGCACACATCTATCTGGTGCACAATGTACGACTTTTGCACAGCAATATCCATCAGCATTCTAACAGAAGTTAGACGTGCTGTTGGAGAATAGGTTTCTTTGAAGTCGACATCAGCTACTTGGGAATATCCCTTGGCTACATAACGAGCTTTGAAAGTTCCCTGATCATTGGGTCCTGATTTAACACTATAGACCCATCGTCCCCCAATAACAGATCTATCTTTTGGCTTTTCAACAAGTTCAAACGTTTCATTATCGGATAGTGCAGCCATCTCAGTGCTCATTGCCTGTTTCCACTCAACAGAATCTGGGGATGAAATTGCCTCAGAGTAAGACTTAGGGATACTGCTCACTCTGTAACAATAATCAACAAAATTATTAGTGATATCCAATTCATCTGGATCAAGATAGTCTTTTAAATAAGCTGGAGGCTTCTTTTCTCTCAGAGGAAATCTTCTAGTGGGCTCTGCATCTGAATGAGTTTCATTTTAAATCACTTCTGGGACAGTCCCAGGTTTCAACTCAGCCTCAGCCTTGTCAGCCTTCTCACTTTGTTTCAACTCAGCAGGGTTATCTACAGCAATGAACTCATCCTCACCCACCACATTTCTAGAAATTTTATCACAGAATGTGACACATCTGACTCTTTTTATTTGACAAGTTTCAGGGAAATAAATCATGTAAGCAGGGCTGCACGGGTCATATCCCAGAAAAATACCCTGCTCTGATCTAGGGTCAAGTTTTCCTGGGTCTTGAACCATGGCAAAACATTTTGAACCAAAAATGTGCATATTGGAGAGGTCAGGTTTCTTTCCCGTGAACATCTCAAAAGGAGTTTTGCCTGTCCTTTTGTTGAAACACCTATTTCTAATGTAAGCAGCTGTTCTTACAGCATGATTCCACAATTCTTTTGGCAAATTTGCATGTAGCAACAAACACCTAGCCATCTCAAACAATGATCTCCAAGATCTCTCAGCAGTCCCATTCTGATGGGGAGAGTACGGAGCTGAAAATTCATGCTTTATTTTGTTCTCCGTGACAACAGCTTTGAACAAGTTTGAGGAATACTCTGTACCGTTATCTGTTCTTAGACGCTTTACAGAGCCAAATGGAGCAGAATCAGCCAAGAATTTTTTAAATGCCCCAACAGTGTCACTTTTACTTTTGAGGAAATACACAAAAATGAGGCCTGAAAAGTCATCCACAAAAGACATGACATACATGGAATTCTCAAAAGAAGTAGGGCTTATAAGTCCAGCTAGGTCACTATGGACTAGCTCTAAAGGTTTTCTTCACTTTTCATCAGGGTCTCTGCCTCTATATTGACACATTTTACCCTGGACACAGATCTCACAATCGAAATTATGCTTGTTGGTAATTTTCATTCCTTTAGTAATACCTTCTAAGCTCAATACATCTTTTACATTACAATGCCCAAGAATATTGTGCCACTCCTCCAGAGTGTGTTCACCAACAGCATTAATAGAATCAACAGAGCTTACAGAATTTAAATAATATAGCTTACCACATTTTTTAATATTAAACGCATTCCCATCTGAAGCAAACAACTTTGAGGCGTTTTGACTGAAATTAAATGATGCACCTTGATCAAAAGCAGCCTGGACAGAGAAAATATTCTGCTTGAAACTAGGAATACAAAGAACATTTTTTAAAAGAACATTGTGTTTCCTATTTTTGGCATCAGTCAAGGTAATTTGCGCATCACCCTTACAATCTACAATATTGTTCATTCTAGAACCATCAGCCAATTCAATGAAATGCTTACTAGGGTCAAAACTTTCATCTAAAGATAGAAACTTAGATTTATCACAAATAATGTGAGCAGTAGCTCCACAATCCACCAGTAACTTTGCACTGTCTACAACAGAAGCACTTTCTGAGTCTGTTGATACTCTAAGACAATAAGAGCTTCTCACATCTTTGCTATCAGTAGCCATCGCTTTCGCGGTATCTTTTCTTCGGCAAAAAATATTATCATGAGATTCACTTTTACAAATAGAACACCACCGATTTTTCTTTGCACTTTTGTAGTATTTACACTCAAATTTCTTGTGACCTGACTTACCACATAAGTAACAAGTAATTTTAGAATCTTTCACTTTCATAATTCTTTCTTCACTTTCACTGTAGCCTTGTCGGGTCTTCTTCGTTTCCTCTTCACTCTTGAGAGCCGATTTGAATATCATGAAGTCGATTTATTTACTGTCACTTTGCGTGATGACGGTAGAAAAAGCGTTGTAGGCAGCTGGCAATCCTTTGATAATCATGGCGATAATCAGTCCATCGCTGATATTTTCGCCGGCTTTCTTCAGGTAGGAAGCAGTTGTCTCTGCCCGCAGCAAGTAGTCGGTTACCGTCTCGCCATTTTTCATCTTCAGCCCAGCCAACTCGCAATACAGAGAAATAATTCTCGGTTTACTGCTGCCGAGGTAATGATCACGCAGAATCTTCATGGATTTTCTTCCATCTCCATAGGCGTCTCTGATAATCAACGAGAGACTTTTATCATCGAGCCTTTGTACGAGCTCGGAGAACACTTGCTTGTTCTTCTCAACATCCAGACTTGATTCTTCTCCCTCACCGACGGCATCCAACGACTTCAAGTCTAGGTAGGCCCGAAATTTCACTTCCCACAACTCATACCTTTCATCATTGCCATCAAAAGTTAGGTTACTGGGCCCATAACCTGTTAGACCAAAGAGGCCTTTTTCCATCTTAGAATAATGGAGTACGGCAACGATTATAAGTATGAGTGTGGGGTAGAGAAACATAGTAGGTAATCTAGGAACTACATGTACTGTACGTCCGTCGGGTACGGCGGCAAGAAGAAGAAGAAGGAGCTCGATCACTCTACAAAGGCGGTTAACACATGAACATAGAAAACGGGACGGAAGCAATTTAATGGGCGACTGTGACAACTCATTTATAATAATAAATATATAAACTGGAGTTGGATCTCAACACAATGGCCAATTAGATTCGAGTTTTAATAAGTAGTTACATGATGTTCTCCTCTAATTACAACCTACAAAAATCTAAATGCTTGTGACATTACAATGATTATTATTGGGGCCCTTCTATATGTCCGCCGAATCAATCGCCGGTCACTTGCCGTGCGTCAGGTAACTATTCACTTCAACACAAACTATATCAATAGCATGATGGTCTAGAATACAATTCATTTCACTCGACTTGTGCGCTTTTTGCACATGAACACATTTAACACAATCACATTGTACACAAAAGCACATGTTACCAAAAGCAGACACTCACCCCAGATGGTTTTATGGAGGACACGGTACAACTACATCGTGCTGGTGGTTGTTGGGAAATGGGCTGGTGTCCACCACTTGACGATCGGCCTTGGCAAAATGTTGCCATAGAGCCTTTAGTATTTCGATGCGTGATGCGCTTGTGAAATATTTTTTTTTTGTGTCGATTAAATGCAATTTAAATCGCAACCAACACTTTAGTTTTAATACATAATTCATTATAATATATTTAGAATTTTACTAGGCACCACAGGTGAAACCCCCCATGCCCTCAACCATGAAGCAGTGGACGTCAGGTGAGGTCACTGGCGTCGTGTCTTAGCACGTGGTGTGCGTAGACGACATGCCTAAGCATGTGCGCGACGTTAGGAAACGTCGGTTTGGTGGTGAGTGAGGCAAGGATCCTGAGAACCACGTTGCTGACGCCACGGAGCCCGAAGCGATGGTCTTCGGCAGGGAGGGCAACTACGGTGCAACTCCCTTTGCGTTGCCAGAGGAAGTTGTTGACATCTTAAAGAGGGAACCTGTTGAGCTGGCGGCGAATTGCGAGTTGACTGATGATCAAGAGGAGGATCATCCCCCGGAAGAGGAGGGCGATGAGTGAGATGCTGTTGGCAGCGATGCTGGGAAGCATCGGGAGGAGCTTGAGCCATTTAAGCGGTCACACCGTGAGCGACGGCGTTCCACATACATGAATGAGTATGAGAGCTAGGCACTAAGCAGCGTGAGTTTCGTGAGAAATTGGGGGAGATGTGGTGTCTGCCACTGCAAGAGGACGCTGTAAAGGTGTACGCACCGGCTGAGTGAGACAGCTATCTCACTGGTGGTCGGCAGACGGCTGCCAGCGTGGTGGCAGTGTGATTACAGCAGCGATAGAGTGAGAACGGATCTTACGTTCTTGGCATTAGAAGTGCGTCTTTGTGTATACAGTGAGGCAGTGATCTGCATAGTTGCGAGGAAACTGGAGTTGTACAATGAGACAGTGATAGAGCTGCGTAGTTGCGCGGCAACTGGAGTTGTCCGAGTGATAGAGTGCTTCCGTCCCGTAGAGTGATTTGATTGCTCCTGGTTGGAAGAAGTAGGGTTGCAACAGTGAAAGGTCTTACAGGTGCGGAGAGTGTCGTACTTTTGGCACTGTTCTCTGTCGCGCCCTTACTCCCCAAAGTTTCCCGGGGGAGAAAAACACCGGCAGAAGAAGGAGCATGTATTGGGCGCATGTGAATACGTCACTGCAAAAACAAGGCTTATTTAGTTCTACAAATAAATCAGCTTGAAGGCACAAAGAAAGTATTCAAGTTTACAACTAAATTAGCTCGGCGGCACATGGAAAGAACATTCTTTGCATTAACCTAGATATTACGATCACAAAGGCGATCAATGCCTCTGCGATACAAACAGTTTCGAAAACGACGCAGATTTTAAGAAAAATAAGAAGCACTGCGAGAAAGCAAAATGTAAAATAAATAAGAAGTTTCTAATCGTCTCCACTTTTATTACTAGAGCTTAGCTGCTGGTACAAAAGAGGTAACAGTGAGTATTACTCGACACGACGGAAACAGGGTGGTACGTCTTTACACTTCAAAATACTCACATCTTTATATGCGAGACCTCCGCTGCGACACAGACCCTAAGCTACTTTTCATGTTTTACATTGCCTGTAAAGTAAAAGAAATCACATTAAATTGTTATCATACGCACACGAGATTTACAAACCAGACTAGGCTTAACTTTACAAAGACACGAAAGGGCTCAAGGTCGGCCATTTTTTTATAAGGCGCTCGAGGCGCAGTAATACACGACACCTGCATATAGATGACTCGTAAATGCACAAGACCTTCAAATACAATCATAACGCAGTAAATTAAAGCATCTCGGCCCTTTCAATAAATAACGCACTTATTCGATCATACAAATCGATCAGACAAGATTCGATCATACAAGAATCTTCCTATCATCTCAACATTTACCCACAAAGTATTAAGAGAACGTTTCGAAACGACGGCCATACTTTAGATATTTGAACAACACACACAAAGATAGAATGGCTATCTACCGTTCTTACTGATATAAGGCACACTTTCACTTCAGTTCCTTACTCTTATTAAGTTCAATCATCACTTAAAAGGGCTAAGCACACATTTAAAACGCAGGCACAAGAGAAATTAAGAGATCGTTTGAGCACGAACTATCGCACCTAGCCCCCGGAAGAGCATTTGCAACAGTGCGACGCGAGAGCTAAGAGTCAAGAGTCGCCAACAAGAATGTTACCAAAAAACCCCAGCATACGCTAAAAGAAAAAACCCAGATCAGCGAAAAGGGCGTAAATGAATAAATTTTCTTACCCTTTTTCTATTGTTTTCGTGGTTACCAAAAGTACAATCATTGTTGCTTCTTGAATTAATTGTTTTGTATTGTTATTGTTTTAACTGTAAACCGCAGGGGACAGATAAAAACCCAGATCCGCGGTTAAAACCCCAGAATGCGCAGCCCGCATACATAGAATCTACGAAAAGGCAGAGAACTCCAGCAATCAATTCTACATGCGCGAACAGAACTAGAACGTTTGATATGTATCGGAGTTTTTTATTCTTATTTTTTAAATAAAGATATTATCGACATTTAGTGACATTAACGATTAACTTTGCTGATATAATTAAGTTATTGACCTAATACCGCTCATTTCAAAATCACGAATTCGTTCTGGAACTTTCGGGACAGTCAAATGAGAAACGGTTCATTTAAAATGGCGGGCTAAAAACGAAATGACTTAAAGACGGAGAAAGGCACGACACTCCCCCCTATTTTGAAAAAATACACAGGCAAACATCCTTGCGACGGCTTGAAGAGAGCACGTAAAGAGTACCTTAGCTTTGTACACGATAATCAGTAACATTACGCTCATACTGAAAGACCATACATCAATCCGTTACAATACGAAATTTCTTAAACCTAGATAGAGATCATTCTTCCTTAGTCCGAAAGACACAAGAACAACGCACGTGACTAGTGTTAGGAACGCTACGAGCGAATAATACAACAAAATTAGAGGCGAACCCCGTCAGTATTCAAATTTAATATTATATAGTAGTCAAACCGCAAACTGACTTAGTGAGAGATAGATAGGAGAGGAAAAACGAACGTGCTTCACGCATCACACCACTACCGGGAGAGGAAGGAGAAGTCTGCAGCTCTTCACCTCCCCCCATCGGCAGCAGTGAGACACCTTCCGCCGACCGCTTGAAATAAGTTTATTAACAATAGGTAAGCTTGACAAGGAGACTGGAAGGAAGCGTCACAGTTGCGACGGGCACGATAGATAGAGTACACTAATCAAATTGATTCAAGAATCTGACACTATGAGGTCTAGTTGTCCCCTCGGAGACCTAAACTTACTACCTTGCATATCGGACGTTCGCACGCTATCGTGCCTCCCGCAGCAGCGGCCCGAGATACCACTACGGAACGTACTAGACCGTCCCCGCTCTTCTTTACCCTGACTACCCTACCCATCGCCCATTTATTTCTCGGAGCAGGCTCGACGAGCATGACGATGTCTCCAGGGCTCAAGTTGGTTGTCCTCTTCGTCCACTTGGAGCGCGATTGAAGCTTCTGTATGTAGTCGCTTTTCCACTTCTGCCAGAAGACCTCTGCCAGATGGTTTACTCTACGCCAGCGCTTCTTTCCGTAGGCTATGAGGTCCTCAGGGGAGGTGTCGCAGAGAGGAGGGTTGTCGCCCGCTTCTTTCAACGTTAGGAGCATGTTTGGAGTCAGGGGTTGTGGATCATTAGGGTCGCTCGATAGGGACCATAATGGCGTGTTGTTGACGATTGATGCTGCTTCTTGAAAAAAGGTGTAGAGCTCATCTCTACTAGGTGTTCGCATGCCGCACTGGGAAAGCGAGAACAACATGGCCTTCTTTATAGCTCCCACTTTACGTTCCCAAACTCCACCAAAATGGGGTGCGTGAGGGGGATTAAAGATCCACTGCACATCGAAGTCTTGCAGCGTCTTGGAGAGTGACCTCATGTCGAGGTCCTGGTTATAGCTGCCGACGAAATTAGAACCGCGGTCGCTCCTTATGATTTTGCACGATCCACGAACGCACATGAATCGCCTGAGAGCGTTTCGAAAGCTAGAAGTGTCCATGGCAGGCAGCGGTTCCACATGCACCGCTCTAGAGGTTAGACAGGTCAACACCAAGGCCCATACCTTAGAAGTCCTCTTATTGCTTCTCGTAGAGATTCCCTCGACGACCTGCCACGGGCCTGCCACGTCCAAACCTGTGTTCGTAAAGGGAGCGGTGCAAGCAAGTCGGTCCTCCGGTAGGTCACTCATTTTCTGCTCTTCGGGTCTCCTTCTCAATTTTCTACACACGACGCAGTCATTTACGAACTTACGGATGACCTTCTTTCCGTGCACTATATGATAGCCTGCATCTCGTACGGCTCCATGAGAAATGTGAGCACCTTGATGCCCGGAGAGTTTGTGATAATGAGACACAATGCTAGAGGTGAGCGGGTGGTCTTCGGGAAGCACAATGGGGTGCTTTATACACCCGGGCAAGTTGACGCGCCTGAGGCGTCCGCCTACTCGCAACAGACCGTCAGCATCAATAAAGGGGCTTAAAGAAGACAAAGGGTGGCGCAGAGGAATGTCCTTTTCTTTCTTGAGATTACTGATCACGTCTTGAAAGGTTGCGTGTTGAACGTCAGAGATGGCTAACTTCTCACCACCGAAGTTTAGTGATTCCAAGGGTCTGATGGCCAGAGCCACTCCTTTTCTTTGCTGAGTTCGGTCCTTCCATTTGAAATAGAAGTTCGTCGCCAGTCTTGATGCTCTACGAACAGAGACAAAGTCACCAGTTAAGTAGGCACGAACTTCACGCTGAAGCTCTAGGGTCTGAAGGGAGGTGACGAAATTCGAGCATTCCTGGACGAGTTTCTCCTCGGGCAAACTCACGGAAAGCGAGATATCTGCGCCTTCTTGCTCGTCAGGCAGATGATCTTCCCACAGAAAGGAAGGGCCCGTCAACCAGCGTATCCTCTTCAGGTTCTCTGCGCTTGTGGGACGAGAGGCCATATCCGCCGGGTTGCACTCTGTGGCTACGTACCGCCAGAGTTCCTTGGGACAAACCTTCGTAGCCGCTTCAATTTTTCTAGTCACATACTTTGAAAATCTTTTAGTTTCGTTGTTGAGGTAGCCCAGCACTACCTTGCTGTCTGAGTACATCACTACGTCGTTGATCTCGACGCTCATCTATTCGCATATTCTTCTGGAGGCCTCGCTGCACTCGACGGCCGCGCAGAGTTCCAAACGTGGTATGCTTGTGGCAGCTCTGGGAGCCACCTTGCTGTCAGCGCTTACAAAAGACACGTGTACTCGTCCACTCACATCGACTGATCGTAAGTAGGTGGCATGTCCTATGGCTTGTTCAGAGGCGTCGGCAAAGGAATGCAAACTTTGTGAATGAACCTCCCCGAAGTCTCCAGGAATGAGGCACCTGTCCAACGACAGGTCGGAGAGTCCTCGCAACGACTCTTTCCACGATTCCCACGTCGCAAAATGAGCGACGGGAAGAGGATCGTCCCACCCCAACTTTGCCAAATTTTCTGGGTCTTGTTTTACGGGAGGGATCAAGGTGCGCATGATCAGTCGGCCTCCCAATACGACGGGGCTAGCTAAGCCGATTGGATCGAAGATTGAATTGACGGTGGCTAACAAACCACTGTGCTCTCCGTGGCACAGCGGTTAAGGGATCGGACTTGTATGCTGGAAGTCGCGGGTTCGTTCCCAGCGCTGGCGCGAAGATTTTCCCTGTTGGGTATAAGGGAAAGCTCAAGCACAATACCCCACTCAACCCAGGTGTCGGAAATGGGTACCGGCTTTACGGGGGAACCGTCATGGTGTCCTATATATAGGCTTAGTTATAAGACATTTGAAAAACCAATGCTAAGATCATATGTAACAGGCTTGATTGGAAATAAAGCATCCCAAAGATGCCGATGTTAACCTTTCGTGAACGGGCGGTCCACCACCTCGGTATGTACGTCAAACCGGTCGGTCGTAGTATTCCACGTCACTCCCAGGGTGCGCTGACTACAACCATCCTCCCAAAACTCCACCTTTCCTTCCTCGCGTTCCGATTCCGGGAATGCGTTCAAAACCTCCTGATGACTAGAAGAGATTTTGTGAAGACGAACCTTGAACGTCTCCAGGTACTCTCGAGTCTTGACTAGAATGTCGACGGCCTCTTGAGCTGAACCTGCGGATCCCAGTCCGTCGTCAACGTAAAATCCGCGCTCGACGTAGCTCAGAGCCTTCCAGGCAAGTCTGTCTCCGTTTTCTCTCTCCTCTCTTGAGGCTTCCCTAATGGCGTGGCGCAGACAGTGAGTTGCGACAGCCGGACTTGATCGATTTCCGAAGACGTGCACTCTTGCCCGGTACGAGACAAGTGCTTTGCAAGGATCATTGTCCTTGAACCAGAAGAACCTGAGAAAATTTCGGTCGGAGGGACGGACATAGAAGGCGTGGAACATCTTTTCCACGTCGGCAACGAAACCGACCTTGTTCTCTCGAAACCTAAGGAGCACTCCACGAAGACTATTGTTGGCATCTGGCCCCTGAAGCAAGGTTCCGTTCAAGTTGCGTCCGAAATACTGCGCCGCAGAGTCGAAGACGATGCGCACCTTCTTTTTCTTGGGATGTGTAACGGGAAAAACCGGGAGATACCAAAAGTGTCCTTCGGCCGGTTGAAGTTCTTGGGAAGGAACTACCTCTACGTGTCCACTATCCACGTAGTCTTGGACTATCTTTAAACACTGCTGTAATTTGGTGGGGTCCTTGACTAACCGCGTCAAAGTGTTTCTGGAGCGGCGATAGACGGCCTTCGTGTTGTCTGGAAGCTTAGACATGCGATCTATGAATGGCAGCGGAGTTTCTAGATGCCCCTCAGCATTTACAACTATATTCTCGTCAATCAGCGACAAGAATTTCCTGTCCTCAACGGACAGTCCAGGACTCTGGTCGTCCATTCTGGTGTCGAAGACTGGAGCTAGAGGACCGAAACAAGGCTGAGCCGAAAAGTGATCTTCGACTTGAGTTTTATACACACTCATCTGCTTGTTCGACGGGTGAGGCTCTGAAGGGTTGATTCTTCCAACAACAGCCCATCCCAAAGGTGTTTTGTAGACAGGGGGCTTCCGGTGGATTAGTTCTGCAACCAATACTTCCTCTGCGTCTCGACCCAGCAACAGACTCACGGGAGCATTGCAGTCCAGAGGGAGAAATTCTGATGCAAGATGAGCAATGTCGGGGTTCTTCAAGACGTCTTCTCTCGTTGCCACGTCGTACTTATTATGAGGAATGCCGTCGTGCTCGAATAGCGGGGGAAGAGCATAAGACTCAGAGCGGTTTACGCCCTTCACTCGAAAGCCCTCCGTAGTCCGACCGTAGGATTTAATTTTAGAACTTGAAATCGTGGTGATGGAATACGTTTCCTTTTTGTGAGGTAATGCAAAGAAATCTAACAAAGAAGATGTGGCGAAAGAGTTAGTACTTTGGTCATCCAGGATGACGTAAGAGCGGAGAGTTTTACTGCTTTTTCCGGGCGCCGTCACGTCCGCCAAGACCATCTTAGAGCAGCTTCTGTTTTTCGATGGTTGTCATTTTTCCGTATACAGGTTTCCCATTTCTGGAGCGTTGCGTCTCTCGTTGAGAGGCGGAGACCTGCGGGACCAGCGTCCTCGAGGCGCTGGTCCTCCCCTCGAAACAAAACCTCTTCCCCGTACGCCGAAATTTTCTGAGTGGCTGCGCCTCTGCCCCTCAGACCCGTCTGAATGAAGCAGCGTGTGATGAGAGCTGGAACCACAGGTTTCGCACCTCTGATCTGCGGTGCATTGAGTTATACGGTGCTCTCCGAAACATCGAAAACACGCACCGCACTCCATAACGATACCCTTACGATCCGCAGCATCCAAACAAGAAAATCTATTGCAAGACGCCAGAGAATGCCCAGAGGTATGGTGTAAGGGGCATTCGGTTCTCGTGTCTTCCACCTGCGAGGATTCAACAGCAAGCACGGTGGGACGCTTGCTGGACTTGCCCTTCGGTTTAGTATGCTGGTCGTTGTCCAACTTGGTGAGAACTCCCGAGTACGTGCGCTGAGCATTCTCGCGCAAGAACCTGCAGAATTCCTCTAAAGGAGGATGGCGCTTATGAGATTTCTGGTAGCTGAGCTTGGATTTATTCCACCGGCATTTAATAAAATCCGGGAGCTTCTCATAAATTGGTTCGAGGCCCAGAGCGTAATTGTAGTATTCCAAGTCTCTCACCTCCCTCATCTGCCCCTGGATGCTGTAGCAGAGGTCGCCCAACTTTTGCAGCGATTGAGCGGTTTTGGGATCAAATTCAGTCGTTTTTATTTGGTCGAATCTCTCGAACATCTTCTTGAACTCCGCCGTGATTTGCTCCGACGAGCCATATCGTTCTCTTAGTTGAGAGACGATTTCGTCCAAAGTTCGCTTCGGATCACTTCCGAATGAAGTCCTCAATCCGACGATTGTGTCGCGAGGCTCCCCAGATGTGCGCGCTTCTAGGATGCCGACCACGTCGCTCGGATTTAAAGAAAGGTTCTTTAAGTCGTTGCGAAGCTCCGCGAACCAAGTATGGTAACGTTTAGGCTCGCCTCGGAAAGGGTTGGGAGGTGACTTTTTTAGTTCCATTAAAACTAGATGCCTTGAAGCGGCGTCGAGCCTAAGTTCATTTCCCGCGCAGTAGTCACTGCTGGCCAATGGTTTTTCTAAGTAGCACACAAGCGGGTCTTGAGGGTTGTAATTGGTAGAGTTCCCTTGATTGTTGTCAGCGGCTCGAGTGGGTCTTGATTCCCGTACTCTCCGCGGGCGAGAACTCCGAAGTCCAGTATTGTAAATTCCTCTACTCTCCAGGTTCGGTGGGGGACGTACCTCAGAACGACTCAAAAAACTAGAGTCGGAGCTCGTCGATGGGCACGGGGCATTTTGACGCATTTTGGAGGCCTTATTTCGCTTTCGATCTTGAAACTGGGCAGCAGCGTCCCGCTGCTGTGCCTGAGAGTCACGAAGGTTAGGTGGAGGGGCGCAATAAAACACACTGCCGTGGTTCTGCGAGACCCATTCTTCGGTGTGCCTAGAGTTTTCCGTTTCGCTGACTGCGCCGATCGAACCGCCGGGGCTGGAGAGACCTCTGTTGTTGATCTCGTCTATTTCAAGTGAGATTTTACTTTTCTCTGCCTCTGCTTCTACTTCAGCAAGCTCCACAGCGAGCTCACACTGCGACCTGAGCACCGCAACTCGTGCTTGGTGCTCAATATTGATCCTCCTTATAGAACTTTCCAAGTCCACCAGCCTCGTGGACTCCGCCACGGACACAGCTCTAGAGGAGATGCTTCGCTTTGGCCCCGATCCTCGACCGTCCTTTCTTGAGTGAGTTGACGTGGAGCTCTCGCTGGAAAGGTCGTTCACACGAGGGTTGAGAAAGCACTTTACCTGCCTCTTTAATTGCCGGCAGTCAGCCATGAGATTTTTAGCTTCTTGTCCGGCTCCATTTTTTCTTAGATATTCTAACTCGTTTTCCGCGAGTCCTCGCCAATTTTGAAATTGGTGAAGACACTCGAGGGATTCCTGGTTCCATTCTTCTTCAGTCCAGGCTTACCGTCTGGCGCTTGACATTTTTGATTTAATTATTTCCTGAAGACGAGTCATGCGATCAAGCCGCACGACTCTTGAGTCCTGCCGTGCTCTATCCGACTCCATTATTAATAACGGCCCCTACGCCGCGAAGTCTAATGGCACTTACTTCGTTTAGGAGCGATGCAGCTGTGTGTCAGCAGAGGTCTCAGGAGTATGCCACTCCATAAAGATTGACTGTCGCGCCCTTACTCCCCGAAGTTTCCCGGGGGAGAAAAACATCGGCAGAAGAAGGAGCATGTATTGGGCACGGGTGAATACGTCACTGCAAAAACAAGGGTTATTAAGTTCTACAAATAAATCAGCTTGAAGGCACAAAGAAAGTATTCAAGTTTACAACTAAATTAGCTCGGCGGCACAAGGAAAGAACATTCTTTGCATTAACCTAGATATTACGATC
Organism: Morinoia aosen; assembly: GCA_030386875.1. NCBI lineage: Eukaryota > Metazoa > Arthropoda > Malacostraca > Amphipoda > Talitridae > Morinoia > Morinoia aosen. Next base: position 22,513,849 of record CM059562.1, read on the forward strand.
ACAAAGGCGATCAATGCCTCTGCGATACAAACAGTTTCGAAAACGACGCAGATTTTAAGAAAAATAAGAAGCACTGCGAGAAAGCAAAATGTAAAATAAATAAGAAGTTTCTAATCGTCTCCGCTTTTATTACTAGAGCTTAGCTGCTGGTACAAAAGAGGTAACAGTGAGTATTACTCGACACGACGGAAACAGGGTGGTACGTCTTTACACTTCAAAATACTCACATCTTTATATGCGAGACCTCCGCTACGACACAGACCCTAAGCTACTTTTCATGTTTTACATTGCCTGTAAAGTAAAAGAAATCACATTAAATTGTTATCATACGCACACGAGATTTACAAACCAGACTAGGCTTAACTTTACAAAGACACGAAAGGGCTCAAGGTCGGCCATTTTTTTATAAGGCGCTCGAGGCGCAGTAATACACGACACCTGCATATAGATGACTCGTAAATGCACAAGACCTTCAAATACAATCATAACGCAGTAAATTAAAGCATCTCGGCCCTTTCAATAAATAACGCACTTATTCGATCATACAAATCGATCATACAAGATTCGATCATACAAGAATCTTCCTATCATCTCAACATTTACCCACAAAGTATTAAGAGAACGTTTCGAAGCGACGGCCATACTTTAGATATTTGAACAACACACACAGAGGTAGAATGGCTATCTACCGTTCTTACTGATATAAGGCACACTTTCACTTCAGTTCCTTACTCTTATTAAGTTCAATCATCACTTAAAAGGGCTAAGCACACATTTAAAACGCAGGCACAAGAGAAATTAAGAGATCGTTTGAGCACGAACTATCGCACCTAGCCCCCGGAAGAGCATTTGCAACAGTGCGACGCGAGAGCTAAGAGTCAAGAGTCGCCAACAAGAATGTTACCAAAAAACCCCAGCATACGCTAAAAGAAAAAACCCAGATCAGCGAAAAGGGCGTAAATGAATAAATTTTCTTACCCTTTTTCTATTGTTTTCGTGGTTACCAAAAGTACAATCATTGTTGCTTCTTGAATTAATTGTTTTGTATTGTTATTGTTTTAACTGTAAACCGCAGGGGACAGATAAAAACCCAGATCCGCGGTTAAAACCCCAGAATGCGCAGCCCGCATACATAGAATCTACGAAAAGGCAGAGAACTCCAGCAATCAATTCTACATGCGCGAACAGAACTAGAACGTTTGATATGTATCAGAGTTTTTTATTCTTATTTTTTAAATAAAGATATTATCGACATTTAGTGACATTAACGATTAACTTTGCTGATATAATTAAGTTATTGACCTAATATCGCTCATTTCAAAATCACGAATTCGTTCTGGAACTTTCGGGACAGTCAAATGAGAAACGGTTCATTTAAAATGGCGGGCTAAAAAATGAAATGACTTAAAGACGGAGAAAGGCATGACATCTCTACCTGAGGACGACTCTGAAGAAGGTAAGGCCGAGTGCTCGGTTGGCGTACTACCCTCTCATTCGCGGCTTTATTTCCGTTTAAAGATCACAAATCCAATGTATTTTAATACATTTCATGTATCAATTTTTTTAAAAATAAACGGATATTCTTTTTACTCATTGCATTTGCCTGTTCGATTTCGTCCGCACTTGTGGTTCGGCACGCTTGTGACGCAAAATCCGTTATTGCGGTGCCAGTTGGAAAAAAAATCGTCGAAACTGCTTAAAAAACGCTAATATTACTGATTTGATGGCACTTCTATTTGATTTGATGGTTGTTGAGTGCCCGGTAGAAAAAGTTATTGTACGGCGCAAAACGACTAGGAGAGTACGCGGAGGCTACGATTACGCGGTAAGTAAGGTTATTACTAATATTTTCTTTTGAGAGAAACAATTACAGGAATATTTTTCCGATTAAGCTAGTATAATTATCTTGTACCGGAAATAGTAGGTTGAAATTAAATATTAGGAGAGTTGACAGACTCTGAGAACATGGCTCACTCTCCACTGGACTCGGAGAGTGAGCTCGATGTCAGTGATGACTTGATGATTAGTAACTCGATGGATGACGGAGTTCTATCAGATTCAGTTCAAGTAACAGTTAATGAAACCCTGCTTGTAACTGTTTCAACTTCTGAGATCATCACTGCTGGAAGCCATAGATCCAGGGCACCCTTAGGAGTAGATAGCTATCCTGGAAGTGTATAATTATCTCAAGATATACCAGGCCCCGATAGTGACATGCTGAGACTTTTGAATAACAATGAAGCCCTTTCTACCCAACAATCGATCAAATGGAAGAATTCAGACATTTCAGGTTCTAGCCAATGCAGCTTGCAGGAAAGAACCAAATACTCCACAACTACTAGATCTGAGCCTGCAACCAGTGGGTTTGCTGTCTCAGGATCAGACACAGGTCCTAGATATTCATCTCACAGGCAAGTTCATGGTCCAACCCCATCCAGCATACACAGTAAAGCTGTGCACCAAAGGTCTCGCACCTTTCTTGTTGAACCTTTTAGTGGAAAAGCAGAGATTGGTAAATTGTTTTCAAATGAGCTGAGACTTTTAAAAGATATTCAGTCATCCAACTTTGCACAAGCAAGCATCATTGATGTATAGAAAAACATGAGCCGCAAATGCTCATTATTAATGTTAAACCTATCAACTCTAAGATGCAATCATACCTGCTCTCGACCTCAAAGATGGGAGACTGGGAAGTCCGATGTCGACTTCCACAAGCCCTAGAACAGTCTCTTGGAGTCATTGGGCCTGTTGACCTAGACACTGGTGACAAAAAAATTAAGGAATTTCTCAGCCAGAAATACACTAATGTGATCAGTGCCAAGCGACTTACTAAGTGCAAAGATAAAAGAACGACCCTATACGTTCTCATAATATTTCAAGGACCAGAATTGCCAAAGTATGTTTACCTAGGCTACGAAAGATTTGAAGTCAGAATTTTTGTTGACAAGCCCTGGCAGTGCTTTAACTGTCAGGGATTTGGACATAATGCCTCCAGCTGCAGATTTAAACCAAGATGTGTTGTGTGTTCAGGCCCTCATAATTCAAGAAACTGCACAGAAAGAGAAAATGTAAGCCCACCCTGTTGCAACTGTAAAGGAAAGCATACAGCTAGCTATGGGGGTTGTCCTCTGATGAAAAAAGCCAAGGTTGCTGAAAAAGTCCGAGCTGAAAGTAAGCTTTTGTACCGTGATGCAGTTAAAATGATCAAGGATCAGCCTACTAAATTTACCAGAAAAACAAGCACCTTACCCAATTTGAATGGTGATTCATATGCTGAAACTACCCATAGAGGAAACAGAACTGTATTTGAAGCAGAAAGTTCCCCTCCATGCCCAAGAAATAACTTTACTAATGCCACCACTCAAACAGAGGAGACCATGACAAAGCATAGACATCTAGAGGAAACTACTCTTAGCACAGAAATGGTAATACAAATAGCAGTGATAGTTGCAGAAATGTTCAAAACCTTACAAACCTTGGGAAGGCCAGGTAGTGACAAAGAGATTTCAGGAGTTATAAGCAAAGTCCTAAACAAAAAAGTTCCAGAAAGTGCCCTACAACAAAAAAAGTCTGTAGTTGCACTTGAGTTAGATCAACACTAAACAAACAGGACTAAAAATGATGATGAAGGACCCTCCCAGGAAGATCAACCAAAGAAAAAAAAACAAAGCAAATAAAGATAACAATCTCATCCCAGAAGTTCAAAGCATCACAGAAGTCACACCGGGTCCTATCTTCAACTCACATCAGACAAGGATGAGGGTAGATATGAATGCTGGAAAATGCAAAGAACCCCTTAAAACTTCCAGAAACCTAAACCTTAAAAAAACATTAGCTCAAACAACCAGCTCAAAATTTTGACTTGGAATGCACACAGCCTATACACAAAGCTATCTCATTTCAAAATTAGATTATATACCACTAAACCTCATGTAGTATGTCTGTGTGAGACATAGTTAAGGGCTGACAGAGAACCAAGTTTCATCAATTTCGTACTTTCTATAAGCATTGGCGTTAACGTGTGGGAGGGGGCTAGCAATACTTGTCATGAATGATGTTAACTGTATAGAAAAAAATAATACGTCCGTATAATGGGGATAAACTGGAGTATCAATCTGTGAGCATTTTTAATAATAAAGGAAAACTTGATATTTTGAGCATTTACAGCCTAACTGAAACTATTCAATCAGCCAAATTTAGTTGCTTCTTTCAACAACTTGATGTGCGTAGAGTTGTAGTGGGAGACTTTAATGCCCACCATCAGATATGGGAAACAAGGTTGCCTGCTAATGCTACTGGTTACAACCTAGTCTCCTCCCTTCTGGAGGAGAACAACTTAGCCTTGCTTACCCCCCAATCACTACCAACTTATTATCACATTCAAACTAAAAATTATTCCACTCTGGATTTATGCTTTGTTTTAGCAGACCTACGGCCAATGTCTCACATAAACTTGGAAGCTGAGATGGGCAGTGTCTATAGATTTTTCTCCTGACTCTGCAGTATTCCGTGCCAGGCAGTAAATGGCTTTTTGATAGGGGGTCATGGGATAGATGGCAGGCAAGCTTACCTGAAATTAGAGAAAGTGACGACTTTCTAGTCTCTGTTGAGAGCTTCACCACTTCACTTCTTGATAGTGCAAGTGAGTGTTTTGAGAGAACTAAAGAAATGGTTAATCCAAAGTTTTCAAAGCACTGGTGGAATGAGGAATGTGCCTTGTGGGTGAGAAGATGGCGCACTGCAAAGAACCATTTTCATAAACATTCCACTCCCAGTAATTTGATTGCTCTGAAAAGAATTGAAAACATGGTTAAGAGAACTACTGAGAAAGCAAAAAAAGAATCATTTCAAAAGTTTTCTACTTCACTTAACTGTTTTACACAAACTGACATAGTGTGGAAAAAAATTGGAGCTCTCTCAAACAAAAGGAAAGGACTCAGATCCGAACCTATTCTATATAATAACAAGTTGATAACAAATCCTTCCAAAAAAGCAGAAGCTATAGCAAATAGTTACTCTAAACTTCTCACTTGCAGTCATTCAGCTGGGAGTGCTACTGGCTATGTTTTGCCATTGGCCCTTGCTCTAAGCAGAGATGAAATGTTTCCTTATAACAGTCAGTTTTCATTATATGAACTTGAATGTGCTTTAAAAAAGATCAGCAACACAGCTCCTTGCCATGACATGGTCCATAACCTAATGCTGAAAAACCTGACCCCACGATATCAGACTTGGCTGTTGAAAATATTGAACAGGAGCTTTGACCAGGCCCTCATTCCACCTTGCTGGAAGCTTGCTATTATTCTGCCGTTTCCCAAGCCAGGCAAACCATTATCGGACCCAAGTGCGTACAGGTCCATCTCTCTCCTGCCATGTGTAGCCAAATTGTTAGAAAAAATGGTATGCAGCAGATTATATCACATCTTGGAGATTTCAGATTCTTTAGTATCACCCAGGGGGGCTTCAGAAAGAGGCTAAGCACCCTAGACCAAGTAGCTAGGTTAGAGATGAACATCAGGCAGGCTATAGTTAACCGTGGTGTATGTATTGCCATCTTCTTTGACTTAAGCAATGCATATGATTGCGTTAAGCATACTGGTCTTCTTTACAAACTCAGTCAGTGTGGGATTAGGGGAAAAATACTGTGTTGGATAAAAGAGTTTTTAAGTAATCGTTAATTCAAGGTAATTTTTTGAGGGAAGGTACTCATCAGAGCAACCAATTACGACAGGAGTTCAACAAGGGTCCATATTGGCCCCAGTGCTATTCAACGTAATGATGTCTGACCTTCCAAGAGTGGAAGGTGTTACACTGTCAGAAAATGCAGACGATGTCCCCCTCTTACTGTCGAGAGGAAAACCTACCCCATGTGGCTTGACTTCTACAACAGCAGATAGCAAGGTTTTATGAGTGGACTAGGACTTGGGGTTTCCACCTGAACCACTCTAAGACCAATGCAATGTTGTTCACTAGGAAAAATTTACTACCTTCATCTATTACACTGAATAATACTCCTATTGAATTTGTCTCAACCCACAGGTATTTAGGCATAACCTTTAATGCTCTTGGCCTTACACAGGAAGAGCCACAGCAAGCAACTAAGAGACAGTAATGTGCCAAAACTAAATTTAAAAACTGGGGAGCTGATAGGGAAACGTTACTAATGATTTACAAGTCAGTTATCCGTAGCAAATTAGACTATGGGTCAGTCTTTTATAGTTCTGCCCCAGATTCCCATTTAGATAAATTGAATTTAATACAGAATACTTCTTTAAGAATTGCAATGGTGCTAGGAGCACTTCACCTATTCTGGCTTTGGAAGCTGAAGCTAACATACCTACCTTGAAGATACATAGAATGTCAGTACTATTAAGATACTATTGTTGAATTAGTGAACTGCTAGAGACCTCCCAATCTCAAGGGAGTTGTTTCAACCTTTGCCCACATTGAGTAGTAGACCCTGGGCTGGTCACATCATTGTTCCTCCACTGGTTGTGAGGGCTAAACGAGCTTTGGATGTTCTGAAGTTGAAACATTTTCCCCAGAATTTTGTGACCCTGGTATCCCCCATCCCACCATGGACAGACATAAATAATTTTTTCATTTCAGATTTTGTGACTGCTCCAGTTGTCTCAATTTCCAATCATGAAGCGCTATGTACCTTGAGATATTTGCTGGAATTCAAGTTTGAGTCATACTGTTGGGGGACAGGTAGGCTTCCTACCATCATGTGTGACCTAGATCCATAGCACTAATGTACATTGGTTGTGAGAGACCTAACCTACCTATGACTTCTATCTTGTATCAAGGTGAATAAATAAGCCGACACTCCCAGGTAATGGGTTTAGAATTCTCTTTCTTGTTTTTTAGTTTATTAATACACTTTTGACAATGATTACAGAAATATACATAGGAAAATAACCAGGTGTGGACACTAATAATTAACCTACCTACAACGACCCGCACAAAATAAACTCTCTCTCAATTATAACACAGTAGCCTGCTATATTAAGGGCAATCCAGCGCAGCAGCCCTGGAGCAACTTCCTAAACAGCAATAGTAGCCGACCCAAGGCTCGTCCTGCAGGAGCGCAAGAGCGATAGGAGCGCAAGAGCACTTGTAAGGCAACGGCAGCAGCTGAGTAGGCCGGGGCGCGGCAGCGGCTGAGAATGCTAGAATGCGGCAATGGCGGAGCATGCCGGGGTACCACAGCAGTGTGAGGTGCCGAAGTACAGCGGCAGCAGGCGTAGTACCGCCACGGCAAAAGATGCCGGAGGAAGACTCAGCCGTTGTGGGCCGTTCTTCGGTCTCACGTAGTGGAGGCTGGTACCACAGAGCTCTGGGTGATGGCTCTGAAGTACCCTGGTTGGCCTCTGCTGCTGTCTCCAATTGGAGGTCTGGAGGTTTGGACCGGAAGTTTGGAGCTCTTCCTGCCAATCTGCCACGCATAATAAATAATAACTTCTAATGATAACACAGACAATAAGGTACATAGTTTCTCACTTTCACATAACAAATAATCAATATCATTTACAAATAAATATTTCAATAAATCACTAAACCTATCCATTCTTTCATTTCAATCCTATCGCTGCCTATTACTCTTACCCTTGCTGGATGGTGCCGCTCTGAATAAATTGCCTGTACGCTATAATGCTGCTCTTAGAAATTTTCTCCTTTACTATATAACACTGATACATCTGTTCTGAAACAGGAAAATAGGGGTTAGGGGAACAGGCAGATTGCACCATCTCATTAGAAAACACGGTTTAGGAGACTGGTGAATCACACCATTACAATACTTGCAAGTATATACTGATGGCTCAAAATATCTTATCCCTGAAACCTCAGCTGCAGCCGCAATGATAATTAAAGCCCCTAACACTACTGTGCTGCATAACTGGAAACTACCAGCAGACACAACTATTCTAGGCTGTGAATTATTTGCTATTAAAGAATCGGTGAAGTATCTCTACACTCACTGTGAATCTCTAACTGGAGCAGCTATCTTTACTGATTCCTTGTCTTCAGTGTCACTTTTGAGGAACAGAACACCCAAAAATTATATTCATTTGATCTTTGAGATTCACAAACATATGATCTTAGTGTCAGAGCAATATTCAGTGCATGTACAGTTCATTCCAGGTCATAAAGATCTGGAGGGCAATGAGTTAGCCGATTTGGCAGCAAAGGCAGCTCACATTGGTGTGGTGACTCCATCCATACACATTGCTAGAACTGACATGGTAAGCACAATTAACAAGTCTGTTGTTGAGTACTTGCAGGAATGGTGGCTGAACAAAATAAATATATCCAGTAAAGGAAAAAACTGCTGGAGGCAAAGGGAACTCAATCCTACTGGCCCTGGTCTTCCCATAGAAACAGAGCAGTGGAGACAGCCATGGCCAGGCTCAGAATTGGTCACGTGGGATTAAATGAGCACCTAATCCGCTTTAATCTAGCTGACTCTAACCTTTGTTCATGTGGGTCTGTTGAGTCTGTGTCCCATTTTTTGCTGCAGTGTCCCAGATATTCCAATGAAAGAACAATTCTTTATGATGAATTGCATGCCTTGGGTATAGCATTTACCCTCAAGAACATCTTAGGAGGAGGCAACTTTAATAGAAGCAAGCAACATAAAATTTTGAATGCTATGACCAAATATTTGATCTGTAGTAAAAGGTTAGGGGACCTGTAGCCATTAACCACTAACTCTAGCAATGAAGTCAATCCAACTTCCAAAGGAAGAGGTATGGCTGACTGTCAGTGGGGATGTCTCGGGTCAGTATCTCAAGTGAAATAAGTGTAAGAGAGACCTCCCATGTGAGGGACGTTTCCCTGACTTTTAGCTATACCATGTTACACGTCAGAAATCACAGCAGAGAGCACTAAGGTTAATGTTTTAAGGTGCATTCCAGTGGTAGTGAGAGTAGCAGTAGCAGTATAGTAGTGTAGTTAGGGAATGCACTCATGAAGTCTCAATTCTCATGATCCCTAATGAATTTTGTACTTTTAAGATGCTCCAGGTTGCGGCACCCAGGCTGGACCATTCACCCTCCAGCTGTCAATGACTCTATGCTGTGCTTGCAGTTAGGTAGCCCCACTAACCATGAAGCATGCTCTAACAATTGAAGGATCTATTATTGCGCCACTTTAATGTGTGACTTCCAAATTCATTTTTGCTCATTTTTAACTTATCATAGGTATCCATCCCCATTTATTCTTCTATGTTCCCAGGCACGTTGTGACGAAAAACAATTGAGACCTGAGGTGCATGGGCCAACAAGAACCAGGACCCTCAACCAAACGGACGCAAGAAGAAGAAGAAGAAGAGTGTTCGGTGATCGATTGGTGTGTGCACGCGTGCTTTTGATCCTCCGACGAAAATTGTGGTGAATTAAAGTGAAGTTGCTGAAAAAACAAAAACAAACAAACAAACATCAGCATCTTTGGGATGCTTTATTTCCAATAAAGCCTGATACATATGATCTTGAGCATTGGTTTTTCAAATGTCTTACAACTAAAACTAAATATAGGACACCATGACGGTTCCCCCGTAAAGCCGGTACCCATTTCCGACACCTGGGTTGAGTGGGGTATTGTGCTTGAGCTTTCCCTTATACCCAACGGGGAAAATCGCTGCGCCAGCGCCGGGATACGAACCCTCGTCTCCAACATACAAGACCGATCCCTTAACCACTGTGCCACGGCGATCACACTGGTAACTGGTTGTTTGTATATTCACTTGAGTAAAGTGTGTGACTTTGTATGGAGTGCTCGTGAGAGTAGTTCTTTAGTAGCGTGAGAGTTGAGACTGAGCATTGGGGTCGTGACTTGCAATTTTTGGTCAATGTTTAGCGTGATGCAATCAAAGGAAATGGGAATTTTATTCCCAAGAATCACTAAAGGAACCCATTTAAGAACATTTACAAGAATGACATTCTGCTCTCTGATGCGTTATTTTTGAATTACTCAGCTTTGAAGTTATACGTAAAATTGCTTTCCCGCTCAAAATGTGGAACACAGAATACGACTAGGTTGGGTCGGGAAAAGCAAAGTTCGGATCATTAGGTGTTGAAGTTTTTGCCAGAACTTCATAGAAATGAAAGAATGCAAGAAATTGTTGATAAATAATTAGAAATATTGTTATCAGTTAATAACACAAAAAAGTTAACATACTATTTCTCGTATTTGGTGCTTTTGACGTTTTTCTTTAGTCGTCATTATTACGTCGTCACCTTTACAGTCAGCTCATAGATGGTGCCACCCGGTACCGTCACATTTACAGTTAGCTCATAGATGGCGCCACTCGGTATGGCCGCCGCCATCATGGAGCAGATGTAAACACAATTGTTAACATGACCTTAATGGGTTGCTTTCAACCTTTATTTATAATTCTCACTAGAAGAACTGTGGCTACCCCTCACGACCCAACCTCTTTACGTTTGTAATAGGGGGGTTTACTTCTGTTATTAATGAAATTCTGGTCAACGCGCTCGCTTCCTTTAGCGCGGAAGCCAATTTCAAAGTTGAATAATTAGAAAATAACGCATCAAACAGCAGAATGTCATTCGTGTAAAACGTTCTTAAATGGGTTTCTTTAGTGATTCTTTGGAGTAAAATTCCCATTTCCTTTGATTGCATCACGCTGAACATTGACCGATTTGGTGAGTAAAGACTTCTTCTGCCTGTAAAATTTGTACTAAGATAGAAGTCTGTGTTTGAGAATGGCAAGAAATAGGACTGGTCCTTGGAAGAGAGGTGCAAGTGGAATGGATGAGGAGATTGAGTGCATGACTTGTAAAGAGTGAGTAGATATAGAGGCATGCAAAGGTTTGAGAGAGATGAGTCGCAGAAAGTAGAATGATCTTGTGTTTACGTGCTGGAAATGTTTGAATGATGAGAGTAAGAAGTTGAAAGAGGAGGTTGAGAGATTGACAATTCTGATGGTTGCTTTAGAGGCTGACTTGAAGGATGAAAGGAAGCTGAACAAAGGAAAAAATGAGAGTGGTGCAAATGCAGTGAATGATAAGGTAAATGGCAAGGAGTGCAAATGCAATGGAAGATGAAGCAAATGATGGTGCAAAGAGTGCAAATGAAGTGGATGATAAGGCAAATGATGATGCAAGGAGTGTGAATGCAGTAAATGATCAGGCAAATGATGGTGCTAATGTGGCAGATGAAAGTAGAAGGATGAATGAGAATGATGAAAGAAGTACGAATAGAAAGAGGGTGAAGGAGCAGCCTGTTGATGTGCCACATGAGGTGCAGGCACCTGTAGTGGAAGTGAATGGAAGGTAGATGGATGGAAAGAGTGATGTCAGTGGAAGAATTGAATGAAAGAGTAGTATGAAAAGGAGAGTGAGACCTACAATTAGAATATGTGGTGACAGTATGGTTAAGAATGTGGATAGGTTTGTGAGGATGACTGACAGTAGTGGGTGTACAAGCATTGGAGGAAAGAGAGTGAAAGAGATTTGTAGGCATGCTGAGGAAGTGATAGATGGAATGGATGAAGGGATGGTTGTACTGCAAGGAGGTGGCAATCGGCTGCTTGAATGTGGGAGAGAATGTACGGTGAATGCAATCATGAATGTGTTTGAAAGACCACGGAAGAAGAATATCAGGGTGGCTGTGACCAGCCTCCTGAGAAGGCCTGCGTGTGATGAGTATGAAAGGGTGCAAAAGGAGATAAATAGGAATAGGGAGGTGCACGAAAGGATTATGAGTATGAAGGCTGAGAGTATGAGAAAGCGTGAATTGGGTTCCAGCTTCCTTGATATGGATAACGTGATCCAGAGTGGATGTTTTCGTGGAGATGGAGTCCACCTTACACAAGAAGGTGAGATGAAACTCTCCAGGAGATACATCCAGTGGATTGGGTCTACTCATATTGCAATGGAAGGAGGAACAGGATGAATGAAAAGCTGTCAGAGCAAAAATGAAAAATGTCGTGAATTGTCCAATTGTGTTGTGAGGTTTGGATGTATAAATGTGCGTGGACGGAATGCAGGAAAAAAAATAAATAAGATGATCTTTTAGCAAAATTTGAGAATGGAAAGTTGGATTCTGTTGGTGTAGTAGAGACCCAAATGCGTGATAGAGTCAGTTTAAGATGCAAGGAGGGTAAGTACTATATGATAGGAAAAGGGCGTGTAAGTTGGCAAAAAAGAGGTGGTGGAGTTAGTTTCATTATAAAAAATGCCCTAAATTGGAAAGTAGAAGAAATTCCAGTTGGAAATGAACCTGAGAGTGAAGATCTGTTAGTAATAAAGTGTGAAAGAATGCATGCCAGGGATGTGTTATTGTGATTGTATGTTATATGACAACTGATGGGATTTTAGCTCATCAAGAAAATGTAAAAAAGTATGAAATATTAACAAGAATTATGCGAGAACACTGCAGATGCCCTCCGATTGTGATGGGTGACATGAATGGCCATGTTGGTATACTTGGTGAGCCTGTGAATGCAAATGGACAAAAATTTATTGATTTCTGTGATGAGAATAAACTTGAGAACCTGAATGTCACAATAGGAAATGGCTTGCATACATAGCAAATCAGGGAATGTAAAACTGCAATTGACTATATGATGTGAATAGTAGAGCAAGAGTATGTGTCAAAGAAATGTTTGTAGATGAAGATGATTTTGATATTGAAAGTGACCATAAAATGATTGTGCTAGAATATAGAATATAATTGGGGATGGAAAGAAGTCAATGCAGAAGGCAAACAGAGTAAAAGAAAATTGGCATATAAAAATGGCAAACTGGGAAGAATTTTGAAATTAATTGAGTAGGTGTAACTGGAACAGGTGTGGAAATGTAAATGACTTGAATGGGGAGATTGCAAGAACCTTGTATGATGTGGCAGAGCAAAAGATTGGTAAAATGAAATGCAGGAAAAGTACAGGAAATGCTAGGTGGTTTACAAGTGAGATAAAGGAAAAACGAATGAGAAGAAAGACTTTAAATAAGAAACAAAGGAATATGAGGCAAATGTATGAAAGAAACAGAATTACTGAGGATGAATGGCAGAGTGCATGGAATGAGTACAAGGACCAGCAGAAGAAAGTAAGGGGATTGATTAATGAGGCTAGAGTTAAAAAAGAGAGACACCAAGCTGAAAATCTTAGAAAAAAAAATGGTCTGGATGGAATAAAAGATTGGTATTGGTTTATAAAAGGTAATGATAGAGGTAGTGAAGTTCAAGTCGACAAATTAGTAGTAAATGGTTGCAGTGTGCGAGATAGGGTGCAAATGGTGAAAGCAGTTGAAGAATTCTGCAAAGACATTGGTGGAATGAATGAGCAGGTAACAGATGATGAACCTGTAAATTTTCTGATTGATGAACATGTGCTGCAAATGGAAGACAAAATCACTTGTGAAGAGATTGTAAGTTTTTTGAAGAAAGTGAAAAATGGAAAGGCATGTGGCCCTGATAGGATCCCATATGAGTTCTATAAATGTGGAGGAGAGAGTGTAGTCAGTATGTTGAAATGTTTATTTGATGAGATATGGAAGAGTGAAAGAGTACCGGATGACTGGAACAAGTGTAATGTAGTTCTGTTGCGCAAGGGTGGACATAAGAGTATGAAAGAACTTAAAAATTACAGACCAATTGCACTGGCTGTCACTGTATGTAAGATCTTTTGTGGTATTTTGAATGAGAGAATGAAAAATTTAGTTGAGGAATTAGGAGTCCTGGGATAAGAACAGAATGGTTTTAGGCAAGATAAACGTGGGGAGGATAATCTGTTTGTGGTGAGTGAAATAATTGAGCAAATGAGGAAGGATGACAAGAAGGTATATTTAGTATTCCTGGGTGTTGAAAAGGCGAATGACAGAGTGGATCGGGTTAGGCTCTTTGAAATTTTGAGAAAAGTCGGGTTCTGCAGAAAAATAGTAAAAATTGTACGAAGTCTGTATGAAAACACAAGCGCTATCTACAGGCTAGGAAATTGGGAAACAGGGCAAGTGAGAAGTGTTAGAGGAGTGAGACAGGGCTGTGTTCTGTCTCCCCTGTTGTTTGGATTGTACACAGAAGAATTAGCAGTTCGACTGAGAATGAGTGGCTTAGGACTGAAAGTTAGTAATGAGAGACTGAGCTGTTTGTTGTATGCTGATGATGTGGTTGTGGTTAGTGAATGTGGACATCACTACAAAGGATGCTTGACTTTCTGAATGGATATAGTACAGATTTCAAGATGAACTTTGGGGCTGACAAAAGTAAGGTTATGGTTATAAATAGTGATGAGACTGATAGAGACATACTGTGGAATATTGGAGAAATCAGAATAAGTAGAGCAAAAAAATACAATTATCTAGGTTGTATGATGAGTGAAGGTGGATGCACCAGAACTAAGGGTGAGAAAGTGGCAAAAGCAATGCAGTGGAGTGGATGGTTAAGTAGTGTGGCCAGATACAGAGCAAACCAGTATGAATGTGTGAGAGGAATGTGGAAGTGTGTTGCTGTAATTAGTGTCATGTATGGTATGAGTGCTCTTTCTTGGAATGGAAGTGATCTTGAAAAGCTGAATGTAATACAAAATAAGGTAGGACGTTTAGCAGTGGGTGCTCCAAAATGGACAGCAACAGAAACCGTTAGAGGTGACCTAGGGTGGAGCTTATTTTCAGAAAGAATGATGAAAGCTGTGCTGAATTATAAGGTGAGAATTGAAAGAATGCAGAATAGCAGGTGGGTAAAGCAAAGTTTTGAATGGAATCTGAGTGTAAGCTATTGGGAGAAAGTATGTTGGGGGCATGCAAGGAAACTTACTCTGCAAAAGATTATTCATGTTAGAATTGGGAGACCTGTGGATGACTGGAGTTTATTAAATGTTGGAGGTGTAGGGCCTGAGTGGGACTGCAAGAGGTGGAAAAAAGAGATTGAGAGGCAAACAAAGGAGTATGGATTGAATAAGTGGAAGCTTAGCATGATGCGGAAGCCTACACTTGACTGGTATATGAAAAAGGAAGCACCTAAGTTTAAGATGTTCTATGATGGTAGTTTTGGAAGTCAACTTTTGTTTGCTGTGAGATGTAAGTCATTGAGTGTGAACAGACGTACATGGAGATGGAATGAGAATAATAACAGGTTATGTTGGCAGTGTAATAGTGGAGTGGAGGAAACAATTGAGCATTTTGTGCTTGAATGCAGTAAGCATGAGCAAGAGAGAGCAAGTTTTATTAATGTGGTGTTAGAGCAGTATGGAGAGAATGAGTGGTATGCCAAATGTGCTGAAGATGATTGTGGTATGAGCTGTTTTGCTGGATTGGATCAGGAGTGTAATTTGAGCATCATTGAAGCTATGAAAATGTTTCTGGTGCGTGCCTGGAGTAAGAGACAGTGACTGGAATGAGCTAGTCAGGTAGAGTGGGCTTTAATGACCCAATATGCCTGGAGATGGTGTTTTGACACACTGGTTATCCCAGTGAGGCTATCCAATGGCAGCTTGTGACAGGGATTGGTAGATCCTGAGTAGTTTAGTGGACAAGTCTGGTACCTGGCACTGAATTCTTTGTGTGAAAATTGTGGGGGAACTGTAGGCCGTTACAAAGGCCCCGACGCTGTCGGCCCTCAATTTCAAGTTCAATGCACATGGACAGAGCAGTACTAAATGAGTGGAAGGTCCTTTCTTGAAAATACCTCAGAAGCGTGGTATTATATCAGAACTGACAACTGATGGAAATGAAGGCGGGGAGCAAAGTTTACAGGGGAAACCCTCCTTCTCCGTGAGCTCGCACACCAGAACCTATTTCATTAGATGGAGCATTGAAAAATTATTGTAATTTGAATTGCAGTTAAAAAATATATCAATCAATTAGTTTTTTTGTATGATGAAGTGTCAGAATTATTGTCTAAATTTTTGTAGTAGTTATGATGCCAAAAAAAATTTCAGAGAGTTGTCTCAAGTAATCTTTCACTGGCTGTGTTTATTGTAATCCTTTCATTGAGTTTTGAGTTTTTTTTATATGCAGTTCGGTGTAATTTCAAGCTTGGTAAACCTAAATTTGGAAATAAGGTTAAATGGTTTTCTGTTCCACATATTCATTAAGAAATTTTGAACTGCTTAAAATGAGTTAGGGTAAATGTGTAGCGTTGGTCAGTAATCAATTTTCCACTTTTCGGTGTCTAATCATAGTTAATTAGATCAAAATAAACAAGTTTTCTTCTATGCACTTTCTGTCGGAAATGAATATTTTACAAGTTATAGCGGTAAATTAGTTACCGCAACTCCAGTGTTTGAAGCGGAAAAAATTCATCGATCCCGTGGTATGGCAACACTGCAATGAAGTCTCGCTTCCAGCCCGATCGTCATCAAAGACGAAACCAAACCTACCGCCATACCTCGTTAAATATTTGTTTGACGAAAAAAGTGTATAGAAGAAAAGTTATTTATTTTGATGTTATTACCATGATTCAAGCAACAAAAATTCTAAAATCGACAAGTAGCTGTTTATTCGATCACATTTGTCATCAAAGACCAAACTAAACCTAGTGCCATAATTTGTTAAATACTCATTTTGGACGGAAAGTGCATAGAAGAGAAATTGTTTATTCAGATCTAAAAACCTATTTCTAGGCACCGAAAAGTGGAAAATTGATTACTGACCAACGCTACACATTTACTTAAGTTAGATTTACTTGTGTTCCAGCCCTGCAAGATATCTCATATCAGAGTCGGCACACCTCAATATCAGCGATGGAAAAAACCCTGGGTTTTTTTAAAAAACCCCAACCCATATTTTTTTTTTTGGTTAAATTGGGTGTTTTGTGTTTTGTTTTTTTTGGCTTTATTGGTTTTTTTGTAGTACCTGTTTTTGTTTATAAGAGTTATTCACACAGCTCCAGTTGCCTCTTTTCCAGATTTATACACATACACTTATTGAGTAAATATTGTTATTTGTTTACTTTATTTCCAACATTATATTACATTATTATATGAATTATTATATTATATGAACAATATATGAATTAAGTTTGTCCATCACAATTACCATTTACCAATTACCATATGCGTAGGGACATAGCTCTGCAGTCTGTAAAGGTATAAGATGTACAAAGAGAATTGCTTTGCTTGTCAATTCATAGTAAGTTGTTTTAGCAGCAGACAGACGCAAGTCATGTGAGTGGGAAGCACCATGTAGATCATAAGTAACCACCACAAGCAACTTGAAGCAAGACAGCTGCACATCACTTAACAGTCATGCTGTTAACAACTTAACATGTGTATTGTGTGAGCTAGAGGGCTTAGCAGCGCAAGCCAAGTCAGTCAACCAGACTGTTGCATGTTACAACATGTAGTGACATGCCCAAATTTTTTTTTAAAAATTTGCCAAAAAAATCACTTTTTGCAGTTCAGGATAGCAACAAACACTAAAATGATTAGAAATAAATGCTCTAACAGATTCCATCGTCGAGTTTGCTCCAGTGCAGCTTGAATGCTCACCATAGGCCAGTCGTTTCTTTACTTTCTTACCACATGATGGCTGCGGTCGTGTCTTACCCCATCTGACTATAATTGTTAGACTTATTTCAGGCAAAGCTCTCACAGGAGACAGATATTGAAGAGTGGTTGGCTGAGAACAATCCGCAGTTCATCGGTGCGCTTTATTTGTATAAATTGAAGGACTCCAACATCTTCCCAAAACACTAGTTCAAAAAGAATATGACTAAGACAATGACTCCTCGTTGATGGTGGGATATTCAAGACATGAAACAGCAGAAAATGCAGATTCCTGAAAAAACACTGGCACAGGGTTTTTTCAAGTTTATAAGCAATCTTCATTTTTGCCCCGCAAGTTCAGGATCCATTGAAAGAATTTTCTCAACATTTGGATTGTGTGGAATAAATTGAGAAATAGATTAGGATCAGAACACGCACAGAAATTGGTCTCAGTATATCACCACCTCACAAATGGTCATGTGGATGAAAATGGAAAATGATGAAATGGTAGTGGATGTAGTAAGAGAAATGCAGTAGTACTATAGTAGCAGTCTAGTCTAGAAGACAGGAAGAATTCAGAAGTCTCTATACTCTCTAATAGTCAAACTGCATTTGTTTCTTAGTTTTTGTTTTTTACTCTGGAAATGCAACTCGTGGAAATATACAAGTCCCTCGAGTTTTTTTTGTGATTTGTGTTTTCTTATTTCATTTTTTTAGTGGTGTTTTTTTATTTTTGTTTTCAAAATTTATTGTCATAATCATGCAAGTGCCTTGGACAAATTTTTGACAATATAAATATTTAACTCATTTTGATTCTATAAGCTTGAAAACAAGTGAAATTTAACTAGCACTATTAAAACCCAAAAAAGCCCCCAAAAAAACACTATTTAGTGGGTTTTTTTATGTGGGTTTTTTGGGTGGATTTTTTATGTGCCAACCCTGCTCAATATCACTGGTTCACTCCATGCTACTCTGAAACTTCCATCATAAACATATTTCTCTCACTTCCTCATTTTTATTACTTTCCTAATGTTCTAGTGTTTTTTTACCCATCTGTTACACTGCATGCATAACCTTTATATATTCTCCATTAGTTGTGAGAAGCTCAGCAATAATTTTACTATGAGCTTTTATGGATCTATTTTGATCACATTTCTGTTTTTTTTCTTTAAAACAGTAATGAGAGATTTTGAATGTAAAAGAATACCGCAGTAGGATTTTAATTTTGTAAAACCTGGAAAAAAGTGATCCTTACACTATTGCACTCATGTTAGGGCAAATTTTGGTCAATATGCAGTTTAATGATGCCTCATAAAAATTAAGAATTCCGTTCCAAAGAATTGCTTAAGGAACACATTTGAAAACGTTTTACATGAATGACATTCTGCTTGCCGATACATCATTTTTGAGTTATTTAACTAACTTTGAAGTTATAGGAACGGCGTTCAAAAAACGGCTTTCCCGCGCAAAAAGAGAGGGTGTTCCAACAATGCCGTGAGTGTGCGGAGCGTGCGAAAAATTGTTTTTGCAATATATGGCATAATTTATTATTTTGCTGACCCTGCTGAGCCTGAACCCACTTCTAGGATGTTTTAGTTAATAACAAAATAAAGATTAACACCCAAAAATATTAGCAGGACTGGAATAGTGAAGACTTGAATTGCTATACACTTGACATCAGTTTCAATATGGTGGCAAATGTAGAATATTAGCAAAACCATAGAAGTGAATACCATAGATTTAATATCATATTTTTATAACATAATATTTTTGGGTGATAACCTTTACTGTGTTATTAACTGAACATCCTAGAAGTGGGTTCAGGCTCTGCAAGGTCGGCAAATAATGAATTACAAAGTACCCAAGTGTACTCGAACAGCTCAAGCGCACAACGCAACTGCTATGGAAGACGAAAATTCAAAACTCAAATAATTCAAAAATAACGCATCAGCGAGCAGAATATCATTCTTCTAAAACGTTTTTAAATGTGTTCCTGAAGTGATTCTTTGGAACGGAATTTCCGTGAGCACTTTAAACTGCATATTGACCCAAATTATTTATTTAGATTTGGAAGGGCACAGGCTAAATTAAGGTATCAGGCTAAAAATTAGGATTGAGGAACTGCCATGGATTTCTGTTAACTGCGAATAAATCCATACTAAACTCCAAGGTCGTTGGACTATAATTATTAAGTTTGAGAATAACTATAGCTAATTAATTGGTATGCATTAACTGTTTTTGGAGTTCAAAGAATTGATTAGACTTGTCAGAAAAATCTCTTTACTTTGATATAATTTTCCTAATGCAACTGGGTATGCTGATAATTAATTGTAGATGACTAAACAGATGTTTACTTTGCTTAACACTTTGAGGCTTATTGATGGCTATAGATATCATGCTGGTTTTGCATAAATGCACACCACTGGGATGCTAGCAGTAACCTATTATCTGTGATTTCTCTGAAATAATCTGTAAAAAATAAAAATGTCAAAAACACAAATAATGTCAAATAAGAATGGGAGTTAATAGCAAAGAAAGAAACAAAGAACATTGCAACAGTGCAATGACACACGCCAATCCCCACCCATGCTCACTGTCAGAGCAATATTGAAAGAAGCTGTCAATTAGGTTCATATACATCTCTCGGATAGATTGACGCTTTACATTCAATAATAGAAAGTACAAAACACTCATGCATTTACTCAAACTTGCCGCAAAAGGTGGATCTTTTCATTAATCATTAGTAGTTACATATAGCGCTGAGATTTCTTCAAGTCCAGTTGTTTTTACTCAAGGTTTAGTTTAGATTTCTTAGTTATTTGTGCCTAACTAAAAACCTGGGCCAGCATCAAAGTGTTAAATTGCAAATTGACTAAAAATTTAGGAGCAAAGAAAATGCTAATAAAATAAGTCATTTTATTTAAAGAAACACAAAATTCTAAATTATTTTGGAGACCAGCTCCATCATCAGTTTTGTAAAATACGATGTGTGCCTAATCCAAAGCAAGCACAAACACACAGTAAATAATAAGTGCTAGACAGTACAAAAAAGGACGACTATGCATAGACTATTTGAGAGGGATACAAGTTAAGCATGTTGTTTAAAATTGTTTTTTCCATAAAAATGTACAAAGATTTTATAATACTTGAATCAAAATCATGGAAAGAACTCGGTTATTTTAAAATCATCTAATAATTACACTACAGTTCTTGGCTTGGCTGCGTATTCCTGAATGAGGAGGATGAGCCAGCAAGTTTACAGAACTGATATACTAGCTAGTCTCTAAAACATTTTTGTTTTTTTGGACTTTCTTTGAACAAAATGACTTAATTTTATTAGCATTTTTTTGCTTTTAAATTTTAATTGTACGATAAATCTGGAACATTAGTAAGTAGTTAATTTCATATATACTCTCAGTATTAACTGTTGATTTTGTTGGTTTTTAGGATAAAAATTTTCAGTTTTGAGCATATGATTTTTTAAATTTGTTAGGCTCTTTCTGTTGAGTCTTGTGGTAGCAATGTTAAGGCTTCCGTATAACATGAAAAATTTATGTTAGCAATAAGAACTTGCTTATTATTTTCTGTTATATTTTAATTACAAATAAATTCTATTCCATGTTGTTTTATGAATAAATTATAAAATTGTTCAACTGTTGCAGTGCATGACTTTTGTGTGAGAGGTATCTAATGTCTTCCAATCAGCCGCCGCCCATCCCTCCTCATGGTCCTCGCAGACAGCAGGTGCAGTGGAATGTAAGTTCATTGTGTCTGAGTGTCTTACAATTTTGTGCAGTTGATCTTCATATATGTATTACATAAACTGGTCAATGTTTAAGTTGATGTTAGTGTCAGGGAAAATAGTGAACAAGGAGTGGGAATAAGCGAAGTTTTCCATATGTTTTTGAAGTGGCCCTGTTTCATTAAAAGTTAGGGATCAGGTGCTGAAATCTGGTTGTCAGGTAAAGGATGCTCAGTGTTCTGAAATTTAAGGACTGTTCTGTATGAATTAAAAATATGAAATTATAAATATATGTCACCCAACTAGAATTGTCCTGAATGCTTCCACGTCAAGTATATATGAGTCTCTTGCACCCAGTACAAGGCTCCCTTACCATTGTCTATTGTTATCAAGCTACCAAGAGCAGATAAATCAATCGATTTCCTGTTTCACATATTACTACTAGAATATTGTTTGATCAATTCATTGTTTCTGATGCTTTAGTTCACTTTTTTCAATGACAACTTATTTAATTTGTAACTTTTAATAGTTAACATGTTTGTACAATCACATTTTTTGTAACATAATAGTTTAAAGTTTGAAATAATTGCAAAATTCCCCAGCCTAGCTAAATACTATGTTATTTTTATTAGAAATGAATATAAAAGTTATGTTCTTTGGGGAGGTAGGGAAGTTGCAATAGATTGTTAAATTCAAATTGAATTATGAGAAAGTAATTGTTTCTTCAAGGAGATCGTCCCATTTTTGAACTTTTTTCATCCGATTCGTTTGAAAATTGGCCAGTATATGTATTATGTGAAAGTAAACCTTTTTTATTCATGTCACTTTTTCCATTTAGGGCTTAGTTGTTTTTTTTTTTTGAAAATTTAGTTTTTGTTATATTTTGATATTTCAAAATGGTACTCGTCTTCGAGTTTTGATGCTAGAACAAAACACAAGACAGTTTTAGAATCCTTGGAACATTCATAACAAACTCAAATGGGCTTTTTTCAAATTCAATTTTTTTCTGTTTTTTTTTCAAATTTTTCAAAATTTCTGAAAACAACAGTAATTTCTTGGATTTAAAGCTATTTATTTTTTTGAAAAATTTGTATTTGAAAAAAAAAACATTTGAGTTTGTTAGGAATGTTCCAAGGATTCTAAAACTGTCTTTGGTTTTGTTCTAGCATCAAAACTCGCTGACTCTTAGGCTTTGATATGTTGAAAGTTATAGGTTTTGAGTACAAGCCTAAAGCAAATTTTTTTGTTGAAGTGTAATATAATGAACAATTTATGTAATTGAATGCAGTTTTAATTTTATTTCGATAATTTCCATACATAACTTTATATTCACACTGTGAATTGTGATTGCCAAAAAAACCCCCCCCTCCAAAAAAAAAAAAATATTTTTTTTTTTAAATTTCAAAAATATGAAATTTTTTATTTTTAGTCTGATTCTTATGATATTTGACTATGATATGTAACTTCTGAAAAGAAACACAATTTTTTCCATTCATTTTTTTGTTTTAGGGCTTAGTTTTTGAAAAAAGTTGATATTTGGTTTTTAGGTATTGACATTTTACTGATATTGATATTTGAATAAAAATTATATCTTTAGGTATTGACATTTTACTGATATTGATATTTGAAAATGTTACTCGTCATTGAGTTTTGATGCTAGAACAAAAAAAAGACAGTTTTAGAATCCTTGGAACATTCCTAACAAACTTTCCATTTTCCATTTGTTCTCTTTTTATATGGGGTTGATATGGGCTCAAAGTTGAAGATTATGGTCCCCTTACCCCCCTGGGGGGGGATCTATTGTCCGTAGCGCCATAAAATTTTAGGACCGAATAGTTTGCCACCTAAGGGTTCTTTTCCAACAAAAACATGAAAAATGACCACCTGAGCGACAGGGGCCTGGGACGATCTCCTTAAACAAACATACTCTCAGATCAAATAGAACTTCTAGTGGGAGATAGTTCTATCCTCAGTCTTATTTTTTTACTAGTGTATTCAAGTATCTCTTTCAATTAGTTTTAGTTAGGTGGAAATTTTTTTCTGCTTGTTTACAGCTCAGTCAGTTTTGATAATTTAAACTGTTACAGTAAATTAAATCCATATCTAAATGTTAAGGCTTTGTTTAGCAGCTTTGTGAAAACTAGAAAACTTTAAAGTATTATTTATGTAATATTAACATTGTTTTTAAATGTGAAATTATTTTGTGTTATAGTCTCTGATTGAATGTTTATAAGTAGCTGTTTGGATAATCCTATTCTTTACCATCTACCAAATGAGAAATGGAGCAAATGTTTATAATTTCCCGTTTTGGGTCTCTATCAAACAGCCAAACTATTTTTATTCAACATGACCACACTTACCTATTTTACTTATGCAACCTGACTTACACCCAAGGCCTGGCCTGGCAGCAGATGGCAGAATACAGGCACATGTGAAATCATGCAAGTTAAAACCACTACCCAAACCAATAGGATTTTACTTATAGAGGTAGTCCCCAGTTTACGGCATTTTGACTTACAGCAACTTGCCGTTGCGAACAAGTGCCCACAAACCTTATTAATTCATGTTCTTCTTTACAGCAATCTGTTTGTAGCCACAAACTGCGCGGAGTACTAGTTTTTTCTTGCTTGGATGAATACATTTGTGCAGACTCTAATTATGTCTATATTATGTATGTGTACATGTTCTTATCATGTGCATCCAGCAGTTTCATTTCTAGTAAGGTTGTAAATAGCAGAGTTTACAAAACTATTTTACTGCTTGAATAAAAATTATATCTTCCCTAAAAAGTGTTGAAATGTATATATTAATGATTATATATTAACCTTGTTTGCTTAACCCTTTAACGCCCAAGTGGACTGTACAGTCCTCTTTCAAAAATAACAATAATATATTGTATTTCTTATTCAATTTGTTCACTAATGTGCCCTTCGAACTTCACTGCCAAGTAGCAGTTCCTTCCACATTTTTATAACAGTGACTACCTAATGCCAGTATCGGTTTAGTGATAGTGGTTGTGATAACGGTAATATGAGTATAAAAATGTGGGCGTTAAAGGGTTAAATCTCTTCCAAAAATATTGAAATCAATGAAATGCTGTTCATTCACACCAATACATAAATAAGTAGTTCACTTAGTGGTAAATTGACAGTGAATGTGTTCAACCTAGACATCAAGTTGGAGCATTCTGTTAATGGTGTTACCTTTTTGAGCAGTCTGACCAGACAGACATGTCATGCCACCGCCTGACTGCAGAGCAGCTATCACGCAAGCTTGCCTCCCGCCAGTCTCACAACCTGGCCCTGGCTCGTGCCACGCTGCTCAGTGCAGGGGCACAGTCCAGCCAGCCTCTCACGCCCGCCCTTGCTGCCAGGCTGCGTGCTGCTACTGAGCAGGTCTCATCCTTACATTTCTTTTGTGCAATTCATTTTGATGACTATAAACTATATCTTTGAGTTTGTGAGATATTTTTCTTATCAATTTGCTACTGAAAAACCTTTCCTGCAGTTCACAAGTTATCAATAAATCATCCTCCCTCATGCAGTGCATTGTAAGTCAGAAATGTTCTGTAGCTTGTAAGAAAAATGTACAAATTGTTCGACCAATTGAAAGTTTCATAATATGTAAACATATACGGGGTGTTGGTGGAACTCTTGGTTCAAACTTCTGCTACTAGTGCTAGGCTTACATGTTTTTAATGCTATGCTACAAGAACACAACAGCGATTTCGCGACAGACAGGAATAAGGGCAATATGGGGAATTAGAATTAACAAGTATTGGCAGAATCGAACATGTTTTACTTACAGTTTGAAACATTAATTCACAGATACAGGAAATTTCTAGAAATTCCTAGTCAACGTTAGCGACCCCTGGTGAGAAACGTATGTGTATCTTTTGCCAGTTAGCACCGTGGCACTGAAGTGGTAAGATGTATCGCCTTACAAATGCACAAATGGCAGACATGCATTTCACTTATGGTGCTGCTAATGGTAATGCAAGATGTGCCGTGAGAATCTATCACGAACGTTACCCTAATCGAGAAGTCCTTGATCATCGATTATTCACTGCATTACACCGAAGATTGATGGAAACCGGCAGTTTTAGTGTAAACAGAATAGACGTTGGTCGCTTGATAAATTATCATCGAGAGCAAGAAGCGTTGGAACATTTCCGTAGGTACCTGCGTAAGAGCACCCGTGCCGCAGCAGCATCTTTGGGTATTCGTGACCCTAGTACAGTGTGGCATGTATTGAACCGGAATAATTATCATCCGTATCACTTTCAGAGAGTCCAGGGTCTCTTTCCCGTTGATTATGGTCCTCGTGAGTGATTCGTGCAGTGGTTTTTAGATCGGGTGGTAGAAGATGCCAATTTTGCAGAGTGTGTGTTGTTTACGGATGAAGCAACCTTCAGCCGAGATGGATATTTTGATTATCATAACTTTCACTCATGGCAGCAGAACAACCCTCATGTCATCCATGAACGTCATCACCAACATCGCTACACTGTCAATGTTTGGGCAGGTATCGTGCACAATCAACTCATTGGTCCATACATTCTGCCAGAGCGTCTTACTGGAGATGTGTACCAAATCTTTCTTGAAGAAGTCCTTCCAGGTTTATTGGAAAATGTGCCATTAGGTATTCGTAGACGACTTTGGTTTCAACACGATAGAGCTCCGGCACATTATGCTCTAAATGTGCGACGGTTTCTTGACCAACAATTTCCAAAGCGATGGATTGGTTGTGGTGGTGCTGTGTCCTGGCCACCGAGATCACGTGATTTGACTCCGTTAGATTTTTATTATGGGGGCACTTGAAATCTCTGATTTATGTGACACCTGTGGAGTCTGAAGAAGACCTTGTTGCTCGAATTGCAGTCGCTGCTGGAGATATCGCTGACAACCCAGGAATGTTTGGCAATGTACGCAACTCGCTTCAACGAAGGTGTCGTGTGTGTATCGATGTTAATGGTCGGAATTTTGAACACCTACTTTGATGCGTTACTTTATATTATTTATTAAAGTACCTCATGTTATTTAACGTTTTTCATTACCCTCGTGTGTTATTATTGAACATCAGTGCATGTGGTTAACTAGGATCGCCGTGA
This sequence comes from Morinoia aosen, assembly GCA_030386875.1. Classification (NCBI taxonomy): domain Eukaryota; kingdom Metazoa; phylum Arthropoda; class Malacostraca; order Amphipoda; family Talitridae; genus Morinoia; species Morinoia aosen. The sequence goes on from CM059562.1 coordinate 22,540,150, forward strand.
GTTCTTGAAGCGCAGCATCAAAAATTGCTACCCCAATAATTAAAAAACTAAGCGTTTTTTGATATTTTTTCACTGATAAAAAGTGTTTAAATTTGTATTTTCTACTAGTAGCCGAAGTTTGTACCAAGAGTTCCGCCAACACCCTGTATATATAGTCTCAATATTCAAAAGTTGTATGGTAAGCTAATCTACAAACACTCCAAATTCTTCCATCTAGAGTTGTGGAGAATGTTCAAGTGTTTGTAGTCAGCCATTCACTTTGAGGTGGAAATGGCTTTTTTTTTATTTTCAAACTTTAAATTCATGAAAAAAATCTTCATTGGGGTTTTCACTGAGCAAGTGAAATTAATTGGTTGCTTGTTGAGAACTAGTTATTCTTAAGCTTTTTGGAAAAAAAAGATAAAGGTTTATAATTATAAAACTTTATAAGATTAAATGCATATTGCCAATTAATAATAATCGATTGGCAAAATTCACTTTAATCTTTGCCTGAAAATTTGTCTTATCACATGCAAGAAATGTTTTTCCTGGCTGATTTACATGAAGGGTTACTTGGTGTCAGTTAACAAGATCATGATTCAATAAAGTTGGGATAAGTCTGAATTTGCACCAAGATGTGCTGAGACTGACATTTCAAGCAGTGTTCAACTCTTGGGAATCTAAAAATATCATGGTTGTTCAGGTATATGGAAAATTTGCAATTGCAGAACTCTCTGGAAGGATTTTTACTTGAGCTGCAACTCAATCATGTATGGCCTCTAATTGTGCATTGTGTGAATTGAATTGAGGTATGTTTTATGTCATAATTCATTCATGTCCCAAAATTGGAAGTTTCTGCCCTACTTTCCTTTATGGTGTGAAGATGCCTGAAAATTTTATAAATAGGAGTCTGTATCAGTATTTGATTGTTGCAGGTAATAATATATCAATCTGTGTTCATTTGTAACCTAAGATCGTTCCATTCAAATCATGATTTTTTTGTCTATGTTTTGTTCACTCCATTAGTGACCTCATCTCAGAATCCTTGTATAGTTTCAAATTCTGTCTTGAAATGAATGCATATAGCCCTCATTTTAAATTAAACATTGAACTGTGACATTAATTTATACTATTTAAGTGTTAGGTGTTTCAAAAAATATTTAAAATTTTGTTTTTTTGTGTATATGTGTATTTTAAGTTTTGTGCACGATCAATTTTCTATAAGATTTTTAAACAAAACTTTCTCTTTTTGCTAGTATTGATAGTAGGGTTTCTACTAAGTCTGAATTATTTACATTTTAAAATGTTGCAATTATGCTCTTACTTCTTTTATCCTAAAAATTAGGTTTCTACAAAATCATTCAGTTGTGCACATATGACCCATAGAAATTTGAAACCATCAACTTACCATGCATTGGGTTTCTAATTTTCTGGGAGGACCAAGAGCTTTGGAATTGTGTTTTTGCTGCAGGGGGGTATTAGTAACTTGAAATGTAGGTAGTTTGTGCACTGAAAATATATTTAGTATATCATTTCAGTGGCAAAATAATTATCAGTTTGGTGCATTATTACAGCAAAGAAATAGTAACAATTTAGTCAATGCAGCATTACAGTGATATGGTATATTTGATACGGTACCTACATCATTTCAGTGAGATAGTATTCTATTTGATGCATTGTTTCATTTGTATAACTTGTTATTCAATGCATCATATCAGTGGTATACCAATTTTGATTTATTGTTCCATTGTTATCAAATAGTGTAGTAATATCTGTCCAATACATCATTTCAGTAAAGATATAATGTATATTTATTGCACAATTCATGCAATTTAATGATGCTCATGTAACATACATCATTAATATAAACTAAAATATGAGTTAATTTGCTACAAATGTGGTAATTTGGTATGAGTATGCTCTCAAAGAATCATTACCTTTCTACCGATTTTTCTGTGACGTAAAAAATAACTGCACTCACACTAATAATAAATGCAGGTGTTGGTTTCTAGGGGACTAAATTAACTTACATGTAATCTGGGCACTCTCTCATTGTAACCTCACCCAAAAGCTGATCTCATCTTCTCTTATTTCGAAAAAATTCTAACCCTCTAATGGCCATTCAGATGTTCTCATTTAGCAATATAAGTGCATTACTGTGTGAACAGTCTAGTTTCAATGGTGCACTGTGTTGCAGAGTTTGGATTCAGTGATTGCGGAGTGCAACGCGGCAGTGAGCAACTCCCAGCGCATACGACAGGCTGTGGGAGCTGACCCAGACGATCCTGCACCAACGTCCTCTGCCGACGGCGACTACAGCGCCACGGAAGATGCGGAGCTGTCGTCCAGTCTGGAGATGACCAGTGCACCAACTGTCAGCAATGGATCGTCTGCTTTCAACTTGTTGGACTCCAGAGAGAGTAATTTGAGCGACGAGATGACTCACTGTAATGGGCTTGTGCGCCAGCCCGTGGATGGAGCAGCCAGAGGCAAGACTCCTCCCACCAACGAAGCCTCTTGCGACTTTTCAAAAGAAGTTCGCAGTTCTTCTGCTCCTCCGCACTCGACAGTTTCGTCCCTAGCATCGCACAGCTCGACAGGCATGAGACTGAGTACCAGCAAGCTGCCCCTCATAGCCACAAATGGCAATGGCTCCAACACCAGCACCTACTCCTCAATATCGAGCATCCTGCGTTCCAAAGCAAATCGCTCACACTCTTCTGACAGAAAGTCCACCAGCACGCAGCTCTCTGAACTACTCTACAGGAAGGGTATCACATCACCTGGTGAGCATCAGCTTATGTTGTGGAAGTAGTAGTTACTTTTTTTGCAAGAGAATCATGTTGATTAAACGACTTAACATGTTTTTCGCTGGGGTTCGCGATGACAGTGTTTGCTGCTGAGTGCAAGTGATGACTTGAAGTTTTGCGGAAATGGATGCTTTTGTGTGAAGGGTATTGTATTCACTAGCTCAGTATATCTGAACTGTAGAGCTTGGGGTTTATCTGTAACTCCAAGAGTGACTTCACCCACCCTTCTTGTACTAAGCAGAAATAGACAGGACAATCTTCAGGGTTTAGTACCTAGAGTTTGAATAAGCATAGATTTTCATTCTAATCTCTTTCCTGTGTGCGTTTTCATTGTTTCATTGGACTCTCGACCCAATTGTGTCCATTTTCTTTTCTTCTATCTCCTCACATTGTTTCATGATCAGGGAATTTGATTTCTACCGAAACACGAACTGCCTGCGACGTTTCCGAGCACCTTCTGGAAGTGCAGCATCAGCACCTGCAAAGACAAAATTGTTGATGCTACATTACAGGCATTTTATTAGAATGTGCTTTGAAAGAATTTGTTTAATGCATATACTTCATTGACACCGTTTCCTGAAAATTTATGTGCAGCTTTTACCCAGTAGGGATCGATCTGTTTTTATCAATAATAAAATTATTTTTGAGTGCCATAAAACTGATAAAACGCATGTATTTAATTTGAACTGTTCAGATCTTTGACCAGATGAACACAAATTGTCACCAATAGTTTGCACATTCAACTCATTTTCCTGTGAAATCTCTGAAAATTAGAACCAATGGTATGCAATTTATTGTGCGATATCTTCTGCTGATGAATTAGTTTGCTATTTTGGCTGAGTTTTTTTTTTTTTTTGCAACACTAAAGCAGATTTTTAGTTAGTGTCAAAATTTTACTGTAAACTAAATCATTTCTTTTTAAAGTAAAATACGGCAGTTCTTGCTGACAATGTTACCAAGCAACATGATGCTCTTGCAGGTGCTGCTGAAGATGAAAGCAAGAGTGCGTCTGAAGAAGGGCCACTTGCTTCAGCAGGCATTTCCAACTCTGTGAGGAGTAGCTCTGCCCTTGAAATTGGCAGCAGTTTGAGTGGCATTGGCATTAGCAGTAGCTCGAGTGGCATCAGCAGTGCCTTGAGTGGCACGAGCACTTCATCGAGTGGCATGGGCATTTCATCGACTGGCATGGGGATAACATCAAGTGGAGTAGATAGCACTTGCATGAGTAGCAGCAGCAGCAGCGGCCTGAGCCACTTCCAGTACACCAAGAACCTGGAGGAGGCTCGCCTGGAGCACGAGAAGGAGCTGGAGAAGCTCAAGGAAGAGTGTGAGGTAGACTCGCCTCCCGTTGAGAAGATGGCAGAGGTCCTCAAGATCTCTGAGCAGCCAAATCGCAACCTGGACAAGACTCTGCAGGTCAGTCCTCTTGTGCATGTCACGCATCAAATAAACTATGTCTCTTTTATTTCGTAAGATACCAAGCTTCTAAGGTCAACTATACTATGAAAGAATGCGTTGAGTTGGTAAAAAATTTGTTGCTTTGAAATAAAGTTTTCCAAAGCAAATGACGCTTGTCATCAAAATGTATTGTAGACAAAACACGGATTAGTAAATGAAATTTTCTTAGATACACGCAAAGTAAAAATGGGTATAACAGAGTAAGAGCTTCAGCAACTTCACTAGAATTTGAAGTAGAGCTGAACTGGTGTGGTCAAGGGGATGTTCTACTCACGAATTACAATGTTGGTACAGGTTCGCAAATCACCAGTAGGTATACGGCTATGATTTTTAATTTACTGTATAGGGTAATTTTCACTAACCGCACCTATCAGCAGGAGGAACAAAAGGCCTACCAAGATGATGTGACAGACTTTAGTTCTCCATAATTGGTGTTATACTGGATACTGGTGCTTGTCAATACCAGAAGATGTCACCCAATACTAGTGCATAACACTGGCCTTGCAATACCAGCACATGACACTGCACAAATAAAAAATGAAGCTTAAGAGCTGAAAATATATTCAGCATTAAGATTTGCTGACCAATAGTTAAGTTATGAATATTGTATTTAATTTCTCCTCGAGAATAGTATGCAGGAACTGTTAAAGTCATTTTTGATTGTTGATTTCATTGTGTCTTTCGTTTGAGTTTGACTGGATTTGTGAAATTAAGCAGAAGTGAATTTCATCAAAAAGACGGTCCAATTAAGTTTATGACATAGTGCTAGTGAATTTGAACTATGTTCAGCATTATCATTGTGCAAACACTAGTTTTGCTGAGTACCTCTTGGTGAATGTTACCGTATCTCAAATGCAGAGAACCAAATTTTTACTAACTTTGCGCTTAAAAAATTCCTTTTTCTTAGAACATTTGCCTCGGGGATGCACTCTTTGCAGAGGTGCACATGCACCTGTGTTTACTGTCTTTTCCTTCTGTGTGTTCAATATATGTTTTTTTAATTTTTTAACTGCTTTTTATAGAATTTTATAGAAGTTTAGCTAATTGTTTCTTGCGTGGTAAACTAATGAAATAAAAAAAGAAATGCTTTGTGCTAGTTACGAAATAACTGGGAAGTTCATGTTTCTGCGGCTTTTCACTATTGCATTTAAATGTTTTTTTCCAAACTGAGTTAGCTCCATTACTGCACGGTTAGGAGCAAAATTTTGCATTGAAGCTGACTTGAATTTAATTTCAATTTTTTCCATCCAATTGTTACTTACTTGAAATTGGTTTTATTTTTCACTTGTTGTATATTCAGTTTTATGATACTGGTCTCATTTTATGAGACTCGTACAAGATTGCCACAAACATCAGAATGAGGAAGGAACTCAGTGAGCTTTTTGGTCCAAACTCGACTAGAAGAAATATTTTAGAGCTACTTAAAAGTAGACTTCAACATCCATGTAGACCATCAAAGGTTTATATATTAATGAGATTTGTTTTATGTTAAAAGGTTCATGTCAAATGTCTTGCCAAACGTATTACCTATAGATCTATCTCAGCCTAAAATCATCAGAGCCGCTATAGAATGTACGAGGAGTAAATCTGATGAATCTATGCTCAGCAAAGCAGTGGGCTTGTTTCCTGACTTGCTGTTTCTATGCTCAGTGGATCTTGTGTGTGTGTGCACACCTTGTTCATAGGTTCCCTAAACTCCTCACTATGTAGGGCCTTTCTTCCTCATAGGAATACCTCTGCTAGTTTTAGGGAGGCCTAAACTAACTAATGTAATCCTGTCCGCATTGCAGCTGGTGGTGTCGACGTGTGAGGCGCTGTGGTCGCAGCTGCAACAGGAGCGGCAGACGAGGCAGCAGCTGCAGGATCACCTCCAGCGGCAGGGCGCAGTCATCGGGGACCTCACTTCCGTACGGCCTTACTTACCTCTTCTCTGGCCTTGGTTACTGGGATTGTTTTTGTCCCCTCCACGGGTCCGCTGTTGGCTTTACTTGTCTCCACTGCCTGGTCTCTTCTCCATGTCTTGCCTCTTCTCCATGTTTTGTAACTTTTGATTGTTTGCATACAAGAATAATAATTAGAGTCCTCGATGAGAACCCTGTATTCAGAACTTGTCCCTTTCACTTTGTTCCTTATTCACTTATGTTTGCACGAATTTTGTATGTGTTTTAAGAGAACATTTCTCTCTTGTTTTTATTGTTTTTATTTTCTGAAAGCATCGCTTCTTACATTTTACTATGCCTGACTCTTGATGTAGGCTTCGGTGGCCCAAGTTACAATGTCTGACTTGTTATAACATATTGTCAGAATACACGATGAATGGTTTCTGCTCAAATAACTTTATCTAAACCCCATTAGAACTCGGCCTTTAATCAAGGCTCAACTGAATCCTAATATGTTGAAAAATGTTGAGTTATTATCTGACATGTGTACCTGTTCTCTGGTTTTTGTACAGGTTTCGCTTGTTTTTAATTCAGTGATAAGTTGAATTTAAACACATGCTTAGTTAAGTTACAATTTTTCCTTCTACATTTTTACTAGCAATTTTTTCCATTGTGTTCTCCAGTACCTGTTTAGAAGGAAACTGTGTTTGTAGGCAAAGGTTTCAGTTCATTTTCGACTGTAACTCTATAGCACAAGATTTTCTCTAAGGTTTAAATTACTAAATAAGGGTAACACAGAAAATGTACCTCAAAACTATTCAACAAGAATGTTTAGTGACTTGGCTCATGATCGTCTACGTGCCTGCAAATTAATGAGAAAGCTAAATTTCATACAAGGCTCAAAATACTTTATTTTATACTGAGATTAAGAACAACAAAAATAAAACAAGACTAAATTTGAAAATTTTTGCATTGACTATTTTCAGGTGCAATAATGTATGCGGAGAATAAGAACAACCACAATAAAACAACCCTAAATTTGAAAATCTATCGTTTGATTAATTTCTGGATTTGAGCCCTTCGCATATCATCACAAGATGATCTGAGCTTATAGTAGTGATCTCTTTAGACAACCTTGACACCCACAGGCTCAGACCATCTTTTCATGATTTGCAAAGCTCTTCCTGCCTAGAAATAATCAACCAGTACATTTTCATACGTAGATTTATTCATTTTTGTTGTGTATAATCTCAGCCTTCTGATGTGTATTGTGAGTCATGTATCATATTTTACGTTTCTTTATCTAGTCGTGTTTGCGCAGTCGACATTGCACCTTGACGCGAAACATTTTCATTAAACCTTATTCTTTTTTTATTTTTCTTCTTCGTGGTGGAGGAGATAGGCAGCAGACTTTGTATTAGAAAGGCTCTGGTTTGATTCCAGTTTTATACCCGCGGTGTTTTCGCCAAATTGAAGCTCTCAGGTGTTAATAGCAAAAGGAAGAAGCAAGTGGAAGAATTCAGAGAGAAACTTATCTACTCAATGAGCTTGTTCTTCACTCACACTTCCTTTCCTTAGACTGATATGCTGAACAGATAAAATTTTGTACACCTTTCTTGTAATTATAAAGTGAATAATACTGACGCTTCTTTCCAATGTTTTTGAGATATCTCCTTGGTTATCTTCATTTTGAATTTGTTCTGTTAAAATGTGTGTTAAAATAGGAAATTATGGAAATGAGATAAGCACTCAATGCAGTTTCTGGAGATTCTGACACGTGACGTAGTATTTCCCAGTCAAAAGCATAACTCCTGCATTAAATCCCTTTTGTTAGTCAAAGACACCTACAGTCATAATGAGATAGCCCCGTTGCGATTGGCGGAAGTTAAAACTATATTGCTGCTGCTCTGTGAAGCTTTGTTAGGTATGCAGTTAAGTCTCAATCGTGTTACCTTTTGAAGGCTTATATTGAGTGCTGTGATACGTGATTTTGAACGCATTGCTGCTTTTTAATGCCCAGCAATGCAACACAACATATCATGCAATGCTTCATCCTCACAAAGAGGCGACGGGCACATGTACAGATACGGGCGCCCACGTGCGGCGTGTGTTGCAGGACCCCTCAGAGCGATACAACTATATAGTATCTGTGGGAAGTAGCATTCCCAGAGGGTAAATGTTTCAGGGCCCGAGCTAAGAGTGAGGAAGGCCTTCTTTTTGTTTTTCAGCATCTACTACTTTCTTCTTCAACTTTTAACTTGTTTTTATAAACTTCTTCCTCAACTTACTATTTCTGTACTTCTTCTGCGTGAATTCCGCATTTCCTTATCTCCATACTAAATAATGCCTTCCTCTCTTTAGTCCGTTTTAATTGGCGGTTAGGGAGGCTTGAACCAACATCTAATCCAAGAGGCGACGGCCACATGTACAGATACGGGCACCCACATGCGGTGTGTATTGCAGGAGCTGCTGCAGATCCAGGAGCAGCAGGAGGACATCCTGCAGGAGGTGCAGCTGGCGAGGTCCTCCCTGCTGTGGCAGCTGTCAGGGGGCGATGACGGCGAGGAAGGGCTGCTGGCGGACCGCGGCCTGCTCATGGGGGGGGAGGACGGGCCAGTGGAGCCAGGGCGCTTCCTGCGCCCCTCGCCTCTGCTGGCGGCCGCCATGGCCGAGTCGGAGGAGCGGCGCCTCAGCTCCTCCGCTCCGCCCTCCTTCTACCCCCACGAGGCGTCTCGCGCCTACCCGCCTCCGCCCTTCTTGTATTCCTCCTCGGCCTTCTCTTCTCCCTTCGCAGGTGAGATGCGTTCTCAGGTTGGCTGGCGTCCTCTGTCGAGAGCTGGGCATTCTCTTGTCGAGAGTTGGCTCATCAAGCAATGCTTTATTGACACAAGCTCTCAGCAATACACGATCCTTGCGTGATGGTGGCACTGACTCCATTGTCTTTGTTGCCTTAGCCATATTAAATATGCTAACTCAAGCTTTATAATTATCAGCATTTCATGATTGTCTAGTTGGTATTTCTCATCAAATTAAAGTTATTCACATTCAATCGCCTAATTGATTTAAATTTTTTGGCTCTTTAAGTAATGGTACTAGTATACGAAGGTGCACGGTGAGTAAAAGCAGAGATATACAATGATATACATTGACACCAGTTGCAAATTCGTTTTAATAAGTGTCCGTGCACTTGGTAATTCTTGAGTACTTCGGTAGTCCTGAAACTGACCGCAGGCGACGTAAGGTGTACATTTACTATTTTGTTGTCTTGTCTCTAAAAGTTTTGAGTTCTGCAGTTGAGTGGAACATGTGGAGAAAAATTTCTCCAATTTAAATGTTTCTTTTCAAAACGTGGAAATCATTGAAATGGCGTTACATTCATTGAATGAATTAACACAGGAGGCGGAAGCAGCGGGGCCAGTGCGAGACCCTCCCTTCTACTAGGCAGGCGCCTCCACCAGCAGGCTTCCCACAGTCTCCAGAACTCCCCCAAACACTCGGGCTTCATGCCTCCTGCGCATCCGGGAGCGCCCTTCAGCTAATGCTCCTCACCAGCCGCCTCAACCTTTGCTGCTATCCTTGTTCTACCGTCACATTTGGTCTGCCACCACGGCGATCCCATACTTCAGAGCGGGCTGTGTGCTCTGTCTTTGTGGTGTCAATTCAACTCGATCTCTGAGGCATTACCTCTGAGGGCTCGTCCCATACGTGTGGGCACCCGTCAGTGTGTTATAAGCGCGAACTTTCCTCACCTCATCTGACGGAGCTCGATGTCAACGCTAACAAGAGTGTAGCCCTTTACTGCATGGTAATAGTCACTGCAATATTCATGGCACGGCAGCTTACAGGTTATACTTTCAGTATCGTGCTGGTTTCTATTGAAATCTGCCCTGTACTTTTAAGAGTACAATTTAAATCATATTGCATGTATCTAGCTGGTGATTTTCGACATAGTGTTTCACGTTTGCATCGTAATTCTACATTTTAGGGCGTCAGTGGAATACACTCTTGAAACGCTCGTGTTAGGTGACTTGTTTTAACGATACGATTTTCCACGTATTATATCTGGCCCAATACCACAGAAGGAAATTAAATCATACCTAGAGTACAGTATCAAAAGTATCGCTCAATGGCTGAAATTGGTAAGTGAACAGAAAACAGAAGTGAAAATGAAGGTGCTTTTCACTAGACTTGCTCGACCACCCAAACTACTGTGAAGTTGAAGCAGTTGAAGCTACAGAACCAACTTGCTGAGCTTGTATTTAAGTAATGAATGGTAATTTGAATTACAGTACGCTTGCAACGCATTGTACTTGGCATGGGTGCAGGGTAAAAAGACAAATTTTACTTTTAAACTCTGCATGCTTCTAGTAAAATTAACTGAAGAAGTGCTTTGAATTAGTTGTAATATTGAGCTGACGTGACACCACTTTGTCCCTACCAAATCCATCCAGGCTCCGTAAGGCGCGTCGAACCAGCATAATACCGAGCGTGATGAACTTTGTTGCTTCGCTCTCTTCATCGTCAATTTGGCGTGCGCCAGTGACAGTTTCCTATCTCAGTTCCAGTTATTTGTTCCTTATGAGGGATTTTCTCATGTCAAGAAGATCGTCACGTTTTTGAAGTGAAAGAAAGGTTTAACTTTAACTCGTTCGTGGAGACGTGAACTTCCGAAATCCACAGATTACGAAGTGAAAAACTACTTTATTGTAAAATTTGTGATGAAGTAATTTTAATAAGAAGAGACAGTTTAAAACACTTACGGAATTTTGAACTGTATTTTTGTGAAATCTATTTAGTCTGTGCGTGCATACCGGAAGAAAAAATGCAATCATCAAAAAGGCGAGTTATTTCAGGACATTTCAAAAATGGTGTTTCACTTCAGAGTGTTTTTAAATATTATATCGTTGCGATGCAGATAATTTGCAACTTCCAGGTATGGAATTAATGATCATCTTCAAAATTAATTGTCATTGGAGGAGACGTTGCCTGTCGTCTGTATAGACATTACGAACCACTCAGCGTTGTTTTCTTTCCGAGGTGGTGCGGTGCGGCGCGGCGGTCGTCGTGGAAATAAGCGTTCCTACGAGTGGAACACCCTGCAGGGTTGCTCCTGGTGCTCTGTTGTTGGACTGGCGCTCCTTGTTACATGCGGTGCAGGTGTGATGAACTTTTTCATGGGTGTGTTGTCCTGAGACCGTGTTACCATCCCCTGTGTTGCTAGCCCAACTCGACTGGCGAGGCGTGCGCAGTGCATTGATGTGGACCGCTCTGCCTCACGTCATAATTGGTGCGCGGCGTGGTGCTGAGTTGACCCTTCATCCCTCACTTCCCGATACCGTCAGTATTGTTGTGTACCTTGGCGTGTTCGCTAGTCGTTCATCCCGAACACTGGTGTCTTATTTATCTCTCCTATAACCATACATTACCTACCATTATCCATCATTCTTGTGTATTATAGATCAGCATGTTAATGTCATATCTTATACTCATGTATCATCTTCCTCTCATTTCTTCTTCTCACCACGTATAAAAATGGAAGAGTGATCATACGTACAGGATTATTGGAAGTTTACAAGTCCGCAACTTCGTAAGGAGTGCTTCGCTTCGTTTGTAGTAGATTGTAGTAGTTGACTAACCTAACTGTAAGTTGTACGTTGTAAGGAAGTGCTCACAATAAAGTTACTTGAGCTCCTGAGCAGCCATGAAAATTTTCACAAGCTCTGATAGACTAGGATGAGTACCTCTACGTCATGCATTGGGATGATGTGCGAGTTTTTTTGTTAAGATACGTTGTACAAAAGACAACGGCGTCTGAAGTGTCCATGCTTTGCGCCACCGCAATTTTTCTGGCTTAAAAGATGCTCTTTCTTAATGATCCAAATAAGTTAGTCCAAATAAAATAAGTTAGTTCGAATAAGTACGTATATGTAACTGCACACGAGCTTGATAACAGAAAGTTAGCTCACTTTGGTCTAATATATAATTTGCTGGGTGTTGTTTGGCGGTGTGGCTAACGTAAAACTGGCAGATTTTTCATTGAAAGTTCAAAAGGAGTTAAGGCTCCTGGCTGCATAGACCTGTCTGGGGTACAACTTACGTTGTTGTGGTGCTACTTGAATTTTTTTCAGTTTTTCGGCGGTTTTAAGTTTTGAAAAGATGCTGCTAATAGAAGCGATAATTGTTGTAAATATGACTACACTAGCTGAGTTGAAGTGAACACTCTCATCATGTTAACCTCAACGAGGTTAGAACCAACTTTTTGGAAAACCAGCTTGAATTGAGCTGTAATGGCTGCGCTTGTGTCCATGACATTCCTAACCGTAGTCTTGTGGTTCAGAATTGTCAGCGTCGCTAGTTCCGAGATAGGAGAAGATATTCATTGAGAAATTCAATTATTACCCAAAGCTTTTGGAAAACGAGTGTAAAGAGGTGGCCTGGCTCTGCAGGTCAGTTCTGAAGCACGCGTTTCCTAAACTTGGTGAGAATTTATATTTCGGAAGGTAGTATTCCAGGTTAGCTTTAGCATGCTGAGTGAGGTGAACGTACTGCCTGGAGAAGGATCCCGTACGGTTTATACCAGCTAGCTGACGATTACGTGGGCATTTGTGATGACTCCTGTCGGAATTTTGAGTTATGGCTTCACGAACTAACGACAGTCAATTTTTATGGCTCTTGGACTAAGTATGGTGCTTTGTAATCTTGGTATAGTATTTGCATTGTCCTTGTTGGTGCACACGCTTGCGAAGTGCTTTCATTCCAGTTCTGTTGCAGGGTTTGGTGTTTGTAGTTAGCTTATACTAATAGAAAGATTCGGTGTTTTCTGTTACCTTATGGATTATTTGGATAAGTACTTGCACATGGTAGCGTTTTCTGGCATTTCGTCTGTGATTTTAGATATAAATGTATCGCATCATACGTTTGATTTAAATTTTTAGTATTTTGTAGACTTTAGGTTATGTTTGGTGAAATTATCTGATTTTGTATCAGCTTTTCTCATGTAACATTCTGGACTAACTTGACCGATGTCACTCGTGCCTGAGAAAGCACCTACAGCTGCTGCTCTGCTTCTCTAATGCACAGCAGGAGACTTTTCTGGAGGAGGTGGTAGTGTGGCTATTTAATACTTGCGTTATGGAATAGATATAGTGAGTGACCTTCTTGTGCCCCTCCCCTCCATTATCAAGCTTCAAGCTAAGAGAAGTGTGAGTGATAGCATATGTTCTTGTTGAAGGATTGCGGGATTAGACGTACTTAAAAGGTGTTCTGGGAGAGCTAAACCGTATACGGCAGTTCTGATGGCAAATGTGTCTCGACTCTCTAGGTTTTGAGTTTGAGGGGACGTCTTTGATTTTTATCGTCTTTTCATTGGTGCTAATTGTAATGTAATTTCTGGGGCGTGTGTTCCGAACGTCACCTCTTCTGCCCTTCTTTCTTTACTTATCCCTTTTATATTTGTCAAAGCGCTGCCTTCAATCTAGTGCAGGATCACTCTGTAGTATAAAAATATTAATTAGCATCTGTAAAGTGAACAAATACAACGGTTGCAAAGCATTGCTAATCGCAAGTATATCTTTATTTGTATTAATGAGGAGTAGAACAAATCGAAAAAATTGGTCGCTAGTCTTTGGGGCTTCATCAACTATGTTTGATATTCTTTGGCTTCACCTGTCAATCTCCTTGGGTGATGAGACCGCAGTCACGTGTGCATTTTTGATGATGACGTTCATGATGATTGAAGCGGGTGCTGTTCTGCTCCAGACTCGCGTATGTACCGCTCCATTTCTTGGCTGTCCCGTCATGTGTTGCTTGCTGAAACATAGCTCCTGTGTTCATTTATCACCAGAAAAATGCTTCCTGTATCTGTAGCTCGTCCCACGTTTTTAAGTGATTGCTTTCGAAATTTTGTTGAGCATCCTAGTAAAATTCCTTGTATTTTATCAGCAGTGCATACAATTGTGTATGCATGAGGCAATCGATCCATCAGTACGCAGAACTCATCTACTTTGTATCCGAGGTGTTCCTTTACTTTACGTAGCATTCATTATTCTACAGTACCTGATTATTGTTTAGCTATTTTACAAATACTTTCTGCATTCCTTTCATGTTTTTCAGTTGAGTTATTTTTGAACTTCATGTGTCGTTGAGCAGCTCTTCTGATGGGATGCAAGCAATGCCATTGCTCAGGCTCTTACAAGGGCATTACGTACTTCAATGTATTGCATTTCCAAGTGTTATTCTTTGATTTTAAAATAGATCCAAAAGAGTTCAGTTCATTTTGCTGATTTTTCAACTTTTTGTGGGTCACCATCATTGAGAATGTTGATGGTAGCATCTGGCCTGAAGAAGACCCACGCTCAAAGGGTTGAAGGCATTATCAAATAACGCTTTTGTTTTATTTATAAGAATTTCTTCGGAAATGCGTTTTGATCTCTTTTAACTTTTAATCTTGTTTCATAAACTTTTTTCAGTCTTGCTGCATTGAGGTATTTTGCAAAAGTTTTATAACTTACTTTAACATTAGTTTTAAGCCCTAGTTACCCTTCAGGGGGACACAACTATTGTATCTATGGGAATAAGCGCTCCCAGGGGGACGATGTGAGGGCCCGAGCTAAAGGTTAGGCAGGCTTTTTTTTTCTGTAAAAATAGAATAGGTTTTTGTTATGTTACGGACCATCTTTTTTCGGTTCACTGCTGTCCTGTTTTTTCAGCACCTACTACTTTCTTCTTCAACTTTGATCTTGTTTCATGAACTTTTTTCTTATCTTCCTGTTTCTATGCCCCTTCTGGATAGATTCCTCATTCTCTTATCTCCATACAAAATGGTGCCTTCCTCCTTCCTCTCTTCGATATGCACTTTTTTTGTAGCGGTTAGGGAGGCTTAAACTAACTTATAATCTTATAATCTTAATCTTATAAGCCCTAGTTAGCAGTAGCTAATAGCGGCATGTTCTTTGTTTGGTTCCGTTTATCTCATTTAGGCAAGTTGTGAGCATTTCACTGTGTCCATGTGACCATTTATTGGAGCTACTTATGTGAAGTTGTTGTTCTGAAAAACTCGTGCATAAATAAGTAAGGTGGCTTGTTGAGATCTGGAAAATGGGTTCAGGGCTTCACGGTTTTAATCACAATTATTTATTATAACATACTTGTTGATTCCCTATGTACGAAAATATTCTCTTACTTTGCCTTCATTTCGTGTTATTTTTAGATATAACTATGGTAATTAAAGGATAAAATTGTATACATATTTTAATTATGAGTTATTGATAGAACTTGAAAATGCGCGCTTTACAGGCAATATGTGCACTTCAGTAAACACTCTCTGAATATTTTGCAATAAAGTTCATCAACGAAATGATGCGAATCCATTCGTCGTTTCTGATGTACAAATCATTACGTCATCAAAAGCTAATTAGCTACTACAACCGTTTAGTGTACCACAATGAAATGAACAAAATTAGGCTGCATTTACTTGGCATTGCAATGCCGTAACGTAGTAACGAGTTACTATCTTCGTGTGTCGTGATGACGTGTAGGTTTGAGCAAAGTGGGTTTGATGCGAGACAGAGATGAGTCTCGGGAGTGGGGGAAGTGAATTCATTGAACAGTTCCTGTGAATGTGGAACCTGTAGGAGTGTATAACTGTTATAAAAGAGAGGTAGTAAGCTGAGAGTTAGCTAGGCCTTCACTTTGTTTAAATAAAATGTTTTTTGTTATGTAAAGGCTTTTTTTTTTGGTTCACTGCACTCGTGTTTTCCAGCATCTACTACTTTCTTCAACTTTTGTCTTGGTTTCATAAGCTTCTTTCTCAACTTACTGTTTCTATGCCCCATCTGCATAGATTCTTTGTTCCATTACCTCCATGCTTAATGGTGCCTCCCTCCATCCTCTCTTCGGAATTCCTTTTTTTAACGGTTATGGAAGCTTAAACTAACATCTAACATCTCTCATGGAGCGTTGGAAGAGGAATAAGCTTAGGTTAGTTAGGTTTGCCTGTCTTACGTTATGGAGACGTGTCTCCAGGGAAATGCCTTTAGGTTACTTCATCTATTGATAAGCCTTTGGGACATCTATTTTTCGCATCAACTTTGCTGCTTCTAGTTTCTACGAATTTTTCGCCATCCTTCCTCTGGTCTTCCTCTTTCTTCTGTGCTTGATATTTTTATGCCAGGACCCCTCAGGAGGATACAACTATTGTATCTATGGGAATTAGCGCTCCCAGAGGAAAAATGTGAGGGCCCGAGCTGAGAGTTAGGTAGGCCTTCTTTTTTTAAATAAAATGTTTTTTGTTAGGTTAAGGACCACTTTTTTCGGTTCACCACTGTCCTGTTTTTCAGCACCTACTACTTTCTTTTTCAACTTTTATCTTATTTCATGAACTTCTTTCTCATCTTACTGTTTCTATGCCCCTTCTGCATAGATTCCTCATTTTATTTCCATACTAAATGGTGCCTTCGGCCTTCCTCTCTTCGATCCGCTCTATTTTTGTAGCGGTTAGGGAGGCTTAAACAAACTTATAATCTAATCTAATCTTTTATGCCAGGATGTCCTGTGTTGGAACACACCTTGTGTGTATGAATTCCTCTATTGCTACAACTCAATCTTAATGGTTCTTTCTTTTATTTCTCTTGAGATTGCCTTTTTTGCGGCTGAGGAGTCTCAAATTAACTAATATAATGATGGTGGCAATTGAGGTGCTTTTGTATTTTTTTATTACGTGTTCTTGAGAGGTATGATATCACGGGATTATCCAGTGTATCTTGGATGATTTAGTGCTGGTGGGTCAGTGGCTGAAAATCAGTCCAAGCTGGAGTAGTATGTTCTCATCTCCCTTTACCTTTTATCTTGCTCCATACCTTTCTTTCAGTTTTGCTGTATTGATTATGTCAGGGGATGGTGGTGAGTGTCTGTTCTCCTCAGTGTGCCTTGGGAACCAGCGCTCCTCAGTAGCAACCCAAGCTACTCTCCACAGAAGCTGGCGCACTGTGCAACCCAAATGCACGAGTCTCTTTGGCTTTTATTCTTATTTTACCATTTCGTCTCGTAATGCCTGCAACTTCTTGTAACAGAGCAGTGAGCGTTCCCAACCGAGACATCGGAATTGTGTGCTCTTGAGGGGCTACTTGAAATGGAATTTCATTGAGTTTCTCTGGGGTTATCGCTTAGCTGAACGGTAATGGAGCTTGAACCTAAATTTGGTGAAAATGATTCAGTATTGAGAGTGGCTTTAGGACCGTTCTAATTAAATGAATCATGTGACTACAACATCAGACAGTAAAAAATATATTTAGATTTGCATCTCCTTGCCATGTGATGAGCGCTGCGCTCTTTGCTAAGAGTTTATTTACGTGCGTCTCCACAGCTCACGTTTTACTTTCCTGCTGCTTGTCTCGGAGTTGCAGTTGGTTTGTTGCGGTCACAATATTAGACATTGTGTGTTGTAATGGTCATTAGTATTGTTAAGTGTATTTTTACTAGGTTCATTGTACTGCAATTTTAGTGAACGTGAACAGGTTCAGGCCGCGGGGTTTATCCGGCCATTCGATTTGATTCAGCGCTTTGTATTTTTTCAGTTTTTTTTAGCCTATTCTTGATTTTTAGCCTACTCATGAACTCCAGACAGCTGATCCTCGAGATGTGACATTTTTTGCAAATCTGGACATAAGTGAACAATACTTTGTCCTGATTTTCACTTATTAATAACTTGAGTCGAGTATCATATTGCTTGAATAACTGGGACTAGTTTTTATCCGTATACTTGGGACAAGAAGAAAATTGTTTGTGTTACTCAAGGTTTAGTGTAATGGTCACAATGGGATGTTATGAACACAACGGTCGCACATTTTAGAGTCAGAGATGCACAAAATGTAATGTCTTGCTAATGTGTGCTTCCGCTTTCTAATCACCAGGATATCGATGACATCGCAGCGAGCTAAAATTGTTTTGTAAGGAGTGATTTACCGTCTAGATACAAGCCTTAATTCTGCCCTATCCAAGTTAAGTGACTCAATTTGAAGCAAGCTGTGGTGTGCAGACGCAGCCAGACAACAGCCAAGACTAACACTCGTGTCCTCGCAGTCTCAAACGTCTGGTGGTGCTATCGCTTTTGTAGAATTTTTCATGTAATTCGTTCGTAAATTTGAAGTTTCAAAGTGAAGAACTTCGCTGACCACGATCTTCAATGCAGTTAGAACCAAATGAAGTGGAAAGTTTGAACTGAGCCTCTCATCTCGAGAACTAAAACTCAGTAGGTACTTCCCTCTAAATGCTGTTCGCTGAGTTGGTATAATTATCCGTGCGGGATTAGATTGAATTTTTCTTATTAGGGATCTGGAGGGTATCCAGCTGCTTCCATTTTTGACAGTAGATTAGGACTTAGGTTCTCAGTAGAAGAAAATATTTTTGGCACCCGAACATCCTATTCATGTATTGTATGTGTCTCTAAGTCTTTGTTGAACGTACTTGTAATTGTCCGTGTGGCTTAATCAATGGTGTTTTGTGTGCGTGTTAGCTTTCTTTGTAGGAAGTCTCTTCTCAAGGGCTTATTCTGACCATGCTACGAGACAACAGCCATTGGGGATTGCTGTTGGCCGTCACTACTCGTTAATTCACTTCGTGGATGTCTAGCTTTCTAGTGAGCAGTAATTACTAGCAATATCTCACATGGTCGGTAGTCAGTGTTCCCCGTGCAAATTACTACTGTATAACTTTCCATATCTGTTTTCAAAGTCTCAGCTTATATTTTTAGTTATGAACAGTGTTGTTCGGGAGATGAAGAGTCGTCGTCAGGTTGGATGTGCTGCATTTTATTGTGCAAAATTTGCTGCGCTTGTTTTTTCTTATTTTAAGTGTTTTTATACTCGGTTATTTCTAGTCTGTAGCATTAATGTGCTTTTTAGACCTTATGTTTGCGCGATGTGTTCAAGATTGAGATTATTTCTTGTTTGTTGTTCATTCATTACCTGTATCATATTGTACATATATGTTAAGAGAAAATACTTTGTTGTGCTAAGGGAGGCTAAAATTGACTCATAAACTAATCTGTATAGAGAAAAGCTCAATGAAAACTAACTTGTACCTACGTTTCTTGAATATCTTTTAAATCTTATATTTTAGTTTTACTTGTCGTGCTATTGTCTAGAAATTCTGACTCGTGGAGGAAGTGGAACGGGAGAACCGAGCGCACGAGAGCGACGTGGTGCTGTGGCATGCTTACGTCAAACTTAAGAAGTCTGTCTTACTTAGAGTTCATCAAGTACTTGGGATGAAAGAAAGCTCGATACCTTCCCTCGTTAGTGTTTCCTTGTCGCCGGTTATTTTTGGGGGAAATTTTACCTGCAAGTATTCTTCTTGTTAGTACGAGGGAAAAAAAAAGTTCGATTAGTGGAAAGAAATGTAGGTAAATTTACAAATGGCAGGGGCTTGATGTTACGGGAGCTTGTTACAGTCCGAAATACATCATTGGTCGTGCAGGTTCTGTACAATGAATTTTGTAGGAAATGTAGTAACTGCTAATTATTTTTAACGATATTTTTATTTGTGTCTCGACTCATTGGGGCCAATAGGGTGCAAATTATGTCGTGAGAAAGAACAAAAACTCGGAAGACGAAATATTTCCTAGCCCCTCAAGGGAATACAATTATTGTATTGAAGGGAGTTAGCGGAAATACATGAGGTCTCAAGCTACAGGTTAGGTAAGACTTCTGTCGGTTGATATAGAAAAGTTCTTTGTTTTCTTACCTACCATCTTTTTGCAGTTCACTGATGTCCTGTTTTTCAGCACCTGCTTCTTTCTTTTTCAACTTTTATCTTGCTTCATTTCACAAAATTCTTTCTCAACTTGCTGTTTCTATGCACCTTATGCCTAGATTCTCTTAATTAAGTTCAGAAAAACTGGTGTCTTCATCTTTCCTCTCTTAGGAACACCTTTGTTCCGGTTAGGAAGGCTGAAACCAAGTTATCTAATCTAATGTTTTCCAGGATTGTTTTTTTTGCTCTCGAGAATGTAACCGTGAACACTTGGTAACTGTACGGACTACCACTGCTGAGTAGACCGTGCGACGAGCAAAGGAGTCTGATAGGCACAACGTTTAAAAATTTCTGTGTAAGATTTACGCGAGTAGCGGTTGGTTTTGTTTTCGGCAATTGTGAGGCAATCACAGTACAGAAAACACGTGCTGTTTTTGATGCATTTTTTGAGGAATCTGGTGCCTGTTTACATTTCAGACCAGAAAATCATACAATATATGATTTTCAAGCTTTGATCTCATTGAGATCGTGTGCCTTTTAAGTTAAAGAGACACCCTTCCTCGGTTGGAAGCTCATCTAATTAATACCTAAATTTCAAGCCTTACATTCTGTTCCAGAATGGAATTCATTTCAAGGAAATTCCTCTGGTGTGCGTGTGTAGGATGTTGGGCCATGTGCCTTTGTTTTGAAGTAGGAGCATCTTCAAGCAGGGTGGATTTGCCAAGCGTCGTGAGAAAGCCTTCAGTGTCGCTTGTTAGTAGAGATCTAAAGAGGTCTTTAGTAGGTGCAGGTAGTTATTTTTTATCGATTATTTTCATTTTGGCCTTTTTTGAACTTCTTTTAGAACGCTCGTGAAAGAATCTGTTCGGGATCGATTTTATTAGCAAATTTTTCCTGCTTTATCTTATTTTTTGTAGGTAAACTTGCGCCATTGAATTTGCTTCATTTCTGTGCTCTCTTTCAGTTGGTGGGTACGTGGTGAACTCTTTCCAAAAACTTCGCAGGAATTTCTTTTCTGCATCAACGAGACACGTGCGAGTAGAATTATCGTTTTTAATTGAGAGGAAGCGGTGCTAAGTATAGTCAAACAAAACAATTGACAAAACAGAGAGAGATATTGTCGATGTTTTTTGATGAAGAAAAGTAACATCGGTAAAGGCTCGCGGTGAAAACCATAATTTTTCGCTCATCCCACTAGCAATAATGTTGACTTCAAAAGTTTTTCGTACCCAGCTGTACTCCTGAACATTTTCCTCCCTATGCTGTGCTTGACGGTGTTGTGCAAAAAATTGTCTCCATGCGACTGAGACTTCCTCCAGCTCTTCGTATGTCTTGTAAGGTGCACCTGTAGACCTAGTGCGATTGTGAACCTGTGTAGTTGCACCTGTGTAACATTTAAGGCTAAACCTTGTAAGAAACATCTGGAATAAGGGATTTGATAGCATTGTCCAGCCCAAACCATCATTTGTTCTCTTGGTCTCGCCACAAATTTTTGCAATGTCGTACTTGCCTGTGAAACCATATGCCTTGAAATGTATAATTTGAGACGCATTCGTTATCTCCTTAAACCTGGTTTCCATGACGAAAAGTTCTTGTGAAATTCATTTCATTTCCAATTTTCTCCATGTTACTTATTAGTTGTTGAAATTTATATTATGGCAGTTTTCTGGTCTTGATTTGGTCTCATAGGTTCATGAATAGCCCACGGCCTCTGAGAGTTTCATAATTGGTACAGGGTTACAAGTGTTGCGGACAGGTGTTCGTCTGACGCAAACTTTCGCTGTCATTTTTAGTGATAAGTAATTGTAAGAACTAGTATCCTCTTTGATGGTATACATGTGAAATGCTACAAATGATTTGTTTAAAGTTCGCGTTTTAGTTTCAGTTTGGTGTGCTTGTCGAATTTGATTTTTTGAGCTAAAGATGCTGTATCGCCAGTATTTTGTGGAGAATTATCGCATCAAAAAAGTTTCTTTACCAAATGTGTCCCACAAGCCTCACGCTGTCTGGGTATCCCAAGTTGTGAACCACAAAACCAAATCGCAGGAGTCTGCTGTTAGCCTTGTTGTTCAGTAGAACTTTATTTCATTTTCTTCTCATTCTCATCAGTAAAGTGATGTTTACAGCCTGTGACGTCGTCTATTCATTTGAAAATGTTACCGATGCTGCAATTGCATTCCTTAACTTTTGTGTCTGTTGTTATTAGCTCTGTTGAACACTAGATGGACTGTGATGATTAATGTGATCTGTGCGTATTTCTCTTGTGTTACTAGGTTTAAACCGTTTTCTTATTTTTTATATCTATTTTGTAATGCTAGCGTAACTGAAAACCCTTTTGTTATTGCGACCAATAATCAAGCGAAAAAGTTAGTTGTTGGTTCACATAATCAAGCCATTTTGTGTACGTGGCTCTCCTCGAGCTCTCAATATTTGGAGCATCGCGAACAAAGTAGTGATCCGGTGACCTGAAATGAGATACCTCACCACCAGGTGACTGCCTCTATTTTGAAACTTGGCTTTCTGATGATTGAAACCTAGTGCAAAGCTGGGACGACTGGATCGTTCTTTACTGGTGTGTTATACTTGGTTCATGTTATTAGAGGGGATAAATTTACAGCATTGAGGTTCATCAACGTTGAACTCTAAACATTTCAGCATAGGTCATCGCCATATTTTAGCTGCTTCTCGCTTGGGACGGAAGTTTTGCAGTGCCGACTCTGATGGCTACTGTCGAAAGTTCCAGTCTTAACTTTAATGATGACATGCCACCGCGCGCTGGGTGTGGACGACATGCCACCGCGCGCTGGGTGTGGACGACATGCCACCGCGCGCTGGGTGTGGACGACATGCCACCGCGCGCTGGGTGTGGACGACATGCTACCGCGCGCTGGGTGTGGACGACATGCCACCGCGCGCTGGGTGTGGACGACATGCCACCGCGCGCTGGGTGTGGACGACATGCCACCGCGCGCTGGGTGTGGACGACATGCCACCGCGCGCTGGGTGTGGACGACATGCCACCGCGCGCTGGGTGTGGACGACATGCCACCGCGCGCTGGGTGTGGACGACATGCCACCGCGCGCTGGGTGTGGACGACATGCCACCGCGCGCTGGGTGTGGACGACATGCCACCGCGCGCTGGGTGTGGACGACATGCCACCGCGCGCTGGGTGTGGACGACATGCCACCGCGCGCTGGGTGTGGACGACATGCCACCGCGCGCTGGGTGTGGACGACATGCCACCGCGCGCTGGGTGTGGACGACATGCCACCGCGCGCTGGGTGTGGACGACATGCCACCGCGCGCTGGGTGTGGACGACATGCCACCGCGCGCTGGGTGTGGACGACATGCCACCGCGCGCTGGGTGTGGACGACATGCCACCGCGCGCTGGGTGTGGACGACATTCCACCGCGCGCTGGGTGTGGACGACATGCCACCGCGCGCTGGGTGTGGACGACATGCCACCGCGCGCTGGGTGTGGACGACATGCCACCCCGCGCTGGGTGTGGACGACATGCCACCCCGCGCTGGGTGTGGACGACATTCCACCGCGCGCTGGGTGTGGACGACATTCCACCGCGCGCTGGGTGTGGACGACATTCCACCGCGCGCTGGGTGTGGACGACATGCCACCGCGCGCTGGGTGTGGACGACATGCCACCGCGCGCTGGGTGTGGACGACATGCCACCGCGCGCTGGGTGTGGACGACATGCCACCGCGCGCTGGGTGTGGACGACATGCCACCGCGCGCTGGGTGTGGACGACATTCCACCGCGCGCTGGGTGTGGACGACATGCCACCGCGCGCTGGGTGTGGACGACATGCCACCGCGCGCTGGGTGTGGACGACATTCCACCGCGCGCTGGGTGTGGACGACATTCCACCGCGCGCTGGGTGTGGACGACATGCCACCGCGCGCTGGGTGTGGACGACATTCCACCGCGCGCTGGGTGTGGACGACATTCCACCGCGCGCTGGGTGTGGACGACATGCCACCGCGCGCTGGGTGTGGACGACATGCCACCGCGCGCTGGGTGTGGACGACATTCCACCGCGCGCTGGGTGTGGACGACATTCCACCGCGCGCTGGGTGTGGACGACATTCCACCGCGCGCTGGGTGTGGACGACATGCCACCGCGCGCTGGGTGTGGACGACATTCCACCGCGCGCTGGGTGTGGACGACATTCCACCGCGCGCTGGGTGTGGACGACATGCCACCGCGCGCTGGGTGTGGACGACATGCCACCGCGCGCTGGGTGTGGACGACATGCCACCGCGCGCTGGGTGTGGACGACATGCCACCGCGCGCTGGCTAACTCTCACGCGCTGATTCTACTAGCATCATGAAGGTATGCTCACCAAGTTCCTTCAGCAAAAATATGATCGCTCACCCCTGTGGGCTGCGACAAGTGATTGGATCAGCTTTTAATAGCGGCGATTGATAAATAAGAATGGTGAACGAAGGCAACGCCCAATTCTCTACTGTATTCGAAATTGTAGAAAAATTAGCGGAAACATTCATAACCGTATTCGGCACTATCAACTACTCGGACGAATTTAAACAATACAAACAACTGATTGAACAAATAAATTCCACTCAACCTCTTGAGTGACAACAGTGAACCTTATCATGGGATTTTTACCATGCAGGAAGTAACATCCTCCATCAGGAGCAGTGGCATTATGACGCCCAGACCAGATAACATCAGTAACCTTATGATCCCGAACATGCTGGACTAAGCTCATCAGTATTAATTATGGTGTATAATATGTTATGGGTTAAATAATGTCTTCCAATCCTGGAAAGAAGCTGTAGTAATTCCTATTCCAAAACCTGGCAAAGACCCCAACAACCCTAATAATTATAGACCCATTCCATTGACCAGTTGTCTGGGTTAAACTGGTGTAAAAATAGTAATAGAAAATTGATCGAATATCTTGAAAATGTCAATATACTTATTAATATTCAGTGCGGTTTCCGAAAAAATCGTTCAACGATACATCAACTCCTGAGGTTTGATGCTTACATCTGTAAGGAAGTCGTTGGCCAATAGTCGAAAGCACTAAATTTCTAGATTCCATTGGGATAGCAAGCTCAACTGGATCGCCCATATTCTCAAAGTAATGGCTAAGTGCAGTGAGGATATAAACCTGATGAAATCAGTATCTTTTTACATTTTGGGCACAGAACAGGGAATTCGAATGCAAGTGGACCGATCTCTCATCGGCGCAAAGATCGGCTATGGCTGTGTAGTCTATGGCTCTGCTAGCGCAGCTGCTTTAAAAATGAGCTCGACGTTATTGCGAGCGAGGCAATACAAATGAGCGCGGAAGCTTTCAAGACACTGATAGCAAACATGCATTTCATCTGCATTAAGCCAAGATTGGAAATGAGAAAAAAACAAGTGCTTAGGTGTTACATCAACCTTAAATGTCACTTTTTGGGCCCAGTATTCAATTGCGCTAATTATTCATACCTGAAATTTTTTTACGAGCCATAAATGTATGGGAAATTAATTATTTGGAGACTGCATCAGTCCATCACTGAGAACAATATTGTGACTCAGCCGGTGCAACCTTTCTTCACGCCTACGCCTTTTTCATGGATGCTACGGAGACCTAAAACTGAACAGAATATCAAGACGATACATCTGCTGGTCGTAGCAAGTATAATGACAACAGAACTGCACGCATTCAAATTTTCTTTAAATATAATATAAGAAACACAATCCCGCAACTTTGTCATGTGCAGTGGCCCCATGAGCTCCATACAAGCAATCGACCATCACACCAAAAACTAATGAACCTTTAAGAAGATAATGCTTAAGATACATACTTATAGAGGATGGCAAAAACATTTCCATCAGCTGGGTCCTAGCTCATGTGGGTGTTGCTGAAAACGAGCGCGCAGACCAGGCGGAAAGGGCAGCAGCACTGAGACCAGCTGAATTTGTATTAATTCCGTACAAAGATTGGTTCCCAGTGATGAGCCCCTCAAAGGGATGCAGGTATTGTATCTATGGGAATTAGCGCTCCCAGGAGGACTATCTGAGGGCCTGAGCTAAAGGTTAGGTAGGCTTCCTTTTGTTGAAATAGAACAGGTTTTTGTTTTGTTACGGACCATCTTTTTTCGGTTCACTGCTGTCCTGTTTTTCAGCACCTACTACTTTCTTCTTCAACTTTTTTCTTGTTTCATGAACTTCTTCCTAGCTTACTGTTTCTGTGCACCTTGGGCATAGATTCCGCGTTCCCTCAACTCCATACTAAATGGTGCCTTCCTCTTTCCTCTCTTGGAACATCTTTGTCGTGGTTAAGGGAGGCTAAAACTTTCTTATAAAAAAAAAACTTTCTTCAATTTTTTCTTGTTTCATGAACTTTTTTCTTAGCTTCCTGTTTCTGTGCACCTTGTGCATAGATTCCGCGTTCCCTCAACTCCATACTAAATGGTGCCTTCCTCCTTCCTTTCTTAGAACATCTTTGTCGTGCAATTAAGGGAGGCTAAAACTTTCTTATATAATAATAATAATAATAATAATCCCAGTGATGAGGAAGAGAACGGATAAGATATGGAATTTGGAATGGCAAGAGGCGCACTCAAACTTCAGAGCAATCAAAACATGTCCAAGAAAATGGAAGACGAGGTGTGTATGTTGCACCGTCAGGAAGAAGTGGCCGTCAACAGGTTGCGAAAACCACATGGCACTAACTCACAGTTACGTCTTGGGCGCGGAAGCCCTTGGACAGAGTCCTGTATGCAGATAGTGTGAAGTACCAGTCCTGACAATGAAGCACGCACTTCGGCCGGTGACAGGAGGAAAGATCAGCGTGGCTGAACTGTTATCTGATGGTGGACCTTTCCGCGAAAGACTGGAATACGTAAAAAAGTTAATGTATTCTGTAATTTGTAAAAATGAATGAAATTGAGTGAACGCAATCCAATTGTGACCGACGTTTCTTTGAAATTGTGACGCAAATTATTATATACTTTATTAAGACTTGCAGTATACACTGCTGGATAGTTTAGTTTAAAAGTAAAATAGCCAGGCGCGCTGTGTTGCTGTCTTCAACGTTCCAGCAGGGGTTAGACGCTCGGTCTAGGAGAGGTTGGGTAGCTGGAGCCCCTACTTTGGGGTCCTAGCTACTACTAGTCACAATATTGGTTGCTACTGCTCTCAACTCTCATTGTTCTGATGAATAACTTTTTTTGTGTTGCAAACATTCCTGCCTGTTGAGGTGAACGATTCTCAGAGTTACAATTATGTTGCTTTCGAAATATCTATAGTGGTTGGATAGAAATTATGTAAGTAAGAGTGAATAGATTCTAGTGAATCATTCACCTTTATATTTTTGAATGTCCAGCAAAGCTCCCTTTGGTTGTTCGGACCATTTTTGTTGTATTAATATTGGCAGTTACCCAACCGATACCCTTGTACTACTGTATGTATGGTTATGTAGTGAATTGTGTTTTTTGAAGTTTGTTAGGTCTTCGGCCCTATTTAGTCTGAGCCACTGTAGCGCCGGCAGACCTTCTTTGTTGCTGCTACTTGGCTCGTGAGTCGGAGCGCCTCCGGCTCACGAAAAGTACGTGATGTGGATCGGATGCTCTGGGCGTGACGCACTGTTCCTTTTTGAATGAACTGAGGAAAGGAAAGAAAACAGGAGGAGGACGACGATAGTGAATGCGTACCGAAGACAGTTAAAGAAATAAAAAAACTATTGTGACGCTCACTGAGGGATCATCTCCATACAGTGAAAAAAAATTTTGGTAGAGTTACCAAAGAGACAACTATGGAGTCTTTGACCAAGTTTATTATTTCGTTAAATAAGTTTATTATTTTTATTGTTTCTATGTTGATTGTAAATGAACAAATTGCGTACTCTGCACGTGGTAATTTTGGCAAGTGGGGTAACTTGAGGGGAATCCCATGGTGACATCAATGTTTCCAAAACAATAGGTGAGTAGAGTTTCTAGTTGCGTTGATTTATTGTGCTTCCTTCGCTACTTCATTATTTGAAATTTTATTCGGGGATTTTCGGCTCGCTCATTATGAGCAATTTTTGCATCGTTAAAACTGATAAATTTCTCCTTAGAGGGATGCAGCTATTGTGTCTATGAAAATTAGCGCTCCTATGTGGAATATGTGAGGTGCCGAGCTAAAGGTGAGGTATGTCATTCTTTTGTTGAAATACGAAGCGTGTGCGTAAAATAAGTTCCACGGGCTGCTGCTGGCGCCAGGATCGTTTCTATGCGCGGCCAGGCAACAGAGGCAGGTTGTTTGGCTCCCCCACTCCAATCCCCCACCAAACCAGCGTCGCTGCGACGCTCAGCCTTGGCTCAGCAGCCGTCAGCAATGTAGCCCCCTCCTGCGTCTCCCGCCAGCTGCGAGTTGCGGTCTGTTACGAGACCTTTGAATAGTCTAAATGTTCAGTCAAAATCTTGTCAATTGTGGTTTTGCTGACCTCCGGAATCTTTTAACACAACTCCCGAACTGTAATCCGTCGATCTTCAAGCATTGCCGCTTCGACTTTGGCAACTGTTTCGTCGGAAACCGATGGCCGCCCTGCACGGGCTTCGTCATGGACGTCTGTTCGGCCATTTTTAAAGTCCCTGACCCATCTGCGCACCATCCCGGGGCTCATACACTCTTCTCCATACACTTGACGAAGTTCTTCGTGAATTTCCTTCGCCGATTTCTTCTTAGCGGCCAGGAAACGAACAACAGACCGCAACTCGCAGCTGGCGGGAGACGCGGGAGGGGGCTCCTTCGCTGACGGCTGCTGAGCAAAGGCTGGGCGTCGCAGCGACGCTGGCTTGGTGGGGGATTGGAGTGGGGGAGCCAAACAACCTGCCTCTGTTGCCTGGCCGCGCATAGAAGCGATCCTGGCGCCAGCAGCAGCCCGTAGAACTTATTTTACGGACACGCCTCGTAGAAGTGGTTTTTTAATTTGTTAAGGGACCACCTTTTTGGGTTCACTGCTGTCCTGTTTTTCAGCACCTACTACTGTCTTCGTGAACTTTTATCTGGTTTCATGAACTTCTTTCTTAACTTCCTGTTTCTATGCCCTTCTGCATAGATTCCGCATTCCCTTATCTCCATACTAGTTTCCTTCCTCTCTGCAATCCGCTCTTTTTTGTAGCGGTTAGGGAGGCTTAAACTAACCTATAATCTAATCTATTTTTCCTTTCTTTGGGGCGCCTTTATTGCGGTTAAGGAGTCTTACACTGACATCTGTTCTAATCTAATTGGTAAATTTTGTGATTTTATGGCACAGGCCGTATGAGATTGAGTTTCACCTACTACCATCTGGCTGCAGCCGCTTGCTGAATCGAATGAAGGAATTTCAAAGTGAAGTGACCAAAGTCAGTGTTTCCGTGTACACGTTCAGAACATGGCGTTTGAGGGTTGTGTCTATTTTCCTTCCTGCTCCAGTCGAGGACGGGTTGGGGCGATATTGGTGTATAAAGAATGGTCCGCAGATTTCTTCCATTGCAGTTAGTTTTGGGAGACTCAACTCTGTGAAATTAGCTATATTAGCTGAAAGAGGCGTCGGCCTTGTCATACTCGCAGTGTAGACCTGCTCTCCCATTCAGTCCTTTACCTTCATATCATAAGGATGGAACTCGTATTGAAGAGCAATTTTTTATTTATAATATGTACGCCAGTAAAAGCTAAGTTTCAAGGTAATATTGAGTTGCTTTGTTTGCCTCTTGATAGCTCTTTCGTAAGTGCGCTCCTAAATAGTGGCGAATTTTCACTTTCTGCTGTTGAAGATTATTTTTGGGGGGAATTCTTATTAAAACTACGTGTCAGCTCGTGTGAGAATGTTGATTTTAACTTATTGGTGATACTCTAATGCTAAGATTCTATGGCTCGGATTTGCGCGAGATTGTCTTACGGTTGAGTACAAAGTTTTCTGTTGATGCCATGACCCTCTCCACACAATAAAGTTCACTAATTTCAACCTTTGAGCAGAGTATTTTATTTTCCAAGGATTGCTTTTTACTTGGAAATTAAGCTCCGACCCCCCTCAGGGGGATACAACTATTGTATCTATGGGAATTAGCGCTCCCAGGGGGACTATGTGAGGGCCCGAGCTAAAGGTTAGGTAGGCTTCCTTTTGTTGTAATAAAATAGGTTTTTGTTTTGTTACGGACGTTTGAAATTTTTACGTGTTCCCTTTACCACGTTTACTGGTACCAAGTGTATTTGTTTATATGTGTGAAGGGAACATTGCTGAATATTGACAAGGATTTGATAGAAGGTACATTCTTACTAGAGTGTATCTAGTCGACCTGCACCTTTACGTGGTGGTACTATTAGTATACCTACTTGTCTTTGATATACATTAGATAATTAATGTAAAATAACAGGCTGACCTCATTTAATTATTCTTGATAGCTTGTTGTAGGTAGAACCAACGCAGGCGGCCCCCCCCTACATCGGAGTTTTGTATTATTTTGTTCTTTTATGTAGATTATTAAACCAATATCATCTGAGGAGCTTGTAAGTAGTTACAAGGTGCCCCCTAGCGATTGTGCTAGGGGGAGCCAACCGGGGTCTCCCCAGTACGCGATGGAAACCCATCAATCCCTACCTGCCGCTGACGACCTGGACACTCAAATGGATACTGCTAGTTCTGCTCTAATGCAGACTAACGATTTGCCTCCTCTAAGTGTGGACCCCACACAAGGAGCGAGTGCCGAGACTGAATTAAATAATGGAAAAGATCAGACGAATGAGAGAAACTTATGTAGCGAAGACGCTTCGAGGGCCAAAACAGTGGAAGCTGAGACAACCCGAGAGCCTAACAATGATGAGGAAGCTGCGACCGGAGATGAACAGAGCATCTGGAAAACAATGAACCGACGACAGGTGAAGAGGAGACGACGAGATGACCGGCGAGCGCGTCAGATGCTGAGACTGGAAGGAATGTTCGAGAACTCCATACCATACTATATCAAATATTATACTGTACGATTCCCTGGGGTCAATATCTCCAGAGATTTGAACGTGTTGCTGGCAGAACGCGACATTACTAAGACAATTGGTACTCCAAAGAAAATCGTAAAATCTGGGTATAACAGTCTCCTCATTGAGACAAATAGTACAACCCAATCAGATAAGCTGATGAAACTGGACCGCATTGGCGGAAAGGGAGTAGTAATAGAGCCCCACCGATCACTCAACACTGTTCGTGGTGTAGTCCGAAGCAAGACTTTCGGACAGTGTTCTATGGAAGAACTGAAGGACCACCTAGCTGACCAGGGAGTGATTGACCTGCGGCGAATAGAGCTGAGGAGAGAAGGCGAGAAAGTTGTTACCGACACATACATCCTGACATTCCAAAAGCACACGGTGCCAAGAGCTGTGAAATTGTCATCTTGGCACAGTGAGCTTGTAGAAGAATATAAAGAAAGACCGCAACAATGCTTTAAATGCCAACGCTATAGCCACGTTGCAAAATACTGCCGCAGAGAAGCAGACACGTGCTCCCGATGTGGGCAGGAAGGGCACCAAAAAAGCTCCTGTCCTAATGCCGTCCGATGCTACCATTGCGGGCAGCCTCATTACTCAAATGATAAACAATGCCCAAAATATCAAATTGAAAGTGAAATTTTAGCCACTCAACAGAGATTGAAGACCTCGCGCTCAGAAGCCATGGACCTCGTTTTGGAGAAACATCCGGAGCATGAGCGGATGTATAGCGCGGTAGTTAGGGGAGATACAAGTACCCCTGCGGAAGAACCCAACTCTGCTGCTCCTCAGGAATATATGCCACAACAGCCGACTCACACTGAACAAGAACCTGCAAAACCAGAAATAAGGCCAGTTCAGGCAAAAAACAACAATGAACAACCTCCTAACCAAATCACTGCGTGCACTGATTCTACTCCTCGCAACGCTAAATCCGCTCCAGCTACAGCTGATGTAAAATCGAAGGCCACCGATTCAACTAGTACAAGCTCAGGAACTCCAACAGTTGCCGTCTCCCAACCCATCATTTCACCGAAAAGGACGACGCAAAAAGAAATAAATAACGCCACACTCTCTAAGCCCAAGGTGCCTACAGTCTACAACCGACAACGAAAACAACTGGAGCCAAACGGAGAACCCCCTAAAACAGTGAAAGGCCAAAAACCTACGCCGGCTTCTCTCACCAAATACTCTTTCAAGCGGAGGGAGGCAACTTCCAGCCTTACAAACCTCCAAGGCTATGGAAGCGACGATGACGATGGCAACTCCAGTAGAAACTCAATGACCTACAAACCGAAGCCTACTGCACCAACCAAGAAACAGCGGACGACATCGCCACCATCAAGAAGCCGAGACCGAGCATCGAGATCAGCAGAAAGCCAAAAAATTCAAGTGATCGGAACCTGAAGGAAAACAAACCAGTACCTCTATTTGTAAATGAATTTTGATTCATTTATTCAATGGAATTTAGAATCGTACCGAACCAAATTCTGTGAACTTAAACAACTCCTCAATCTATACCACCCTGCATGTGTCTGCCTTCAAGAGACCATGCTCCGGGACAGAACGGTGACACCACCCACTCAGTACTCTCTCTATACCTCTGGTGTGACCCGCGCTGATGATCACGAGCGGGGCGCTGCAATATTGATCCACAGGACAATACCGCATCACCGGATTGACTTGCGTACCACGTTGCAAGCAGTAGCACTACGTATTAATCTGCACCGGACATACACCATATGCTCGGTCTACTTGCCGCACATCAATATACAACACCAAGAAGTTGAAAATTTGATCTCCCAGCTGCCTACCCCGTATATTATAATGGGGGACTTCAATGCTCGAAACCAACTATGGAATGACAACGTGGTAAATGATAAAGGACAACTCATGGAAAGAATAGTAAGAGAAAATAACATCTGTATCATGAACGACGGACAACCTACACATTTTCACAGGCAGACGGGATCCCTCTCTGTCATCGATTTAACACTATGCTCTCCTGACTGCTATATGGATTTTAAATACCATGTTAATGCAAACCTTTATGACAGCGATCACTACCCTATCCATCTCGATCCTGTCCATCCTCAAAATATGCAAGCCAGATATGAACGGTATGACCTAAACAAAGGAAATTGGACTCTGTTTAGCAGACTGACCCAGTTGTCAAGTGAGGATATCGACCAGCTGAATGGAAAGAATGTTGAGGATCACACAGCTACTTTGACCAACATCTTACAGCAAGCTGCTGATACATCCATACCTCGCAAGAGCGGCTCTCTACCGCGACCTCCGGTACCGTGGTGGAACTCTGAGTGCGAAATGGCAAAGCGCGAGCGTACGCGAGCTGAAAGAGCCTTGGAAAGATGTAACAATGCGTATAACAGGATCCGATACAATAGAGCAAAGGCAATCTGCCGGAAGACCTTCCTGACAAGTAAACAATCATCCTGGAAAGTTTTCATCAGTAGTATAAATATCAAAACCAGCTTAAACTTAGTATGGAAAAAAGTCCAAAAGCTGTCCGGAAAATTTAAATTGACTCCTACCCCAAAGTTGAGAGATCCCCGTACGAACAACCTGACTGAAACATTGCTGGAAGCTGCGGAGATGCTGGCGGAACACTTCTCATCAGTGAGTGATAACGCAACCGTCGACGCATCCTTCACGCGATATAAGGAAAGGTGGGAAGGAAGACCTCTGCGGTTGGGGGGAGACAATGAAGCATACAATAGCCCCTTAACCATGTCAGAACTTAAAACTGCCTTACGCACAGCCAGCGATAGCGCTCCCGGCCATGATGACATCTCGTACAGCATGATTAAAAAAGCCCACGAAACCTTCCTCCCTGCAGTACTCTCTCTCTTCAACAAAATATGGTCCCAGCAGGAATTCCCAGCAACTTGGTCACTAACAATAATAATAGCAATTTTAAAAGCTGGTAAAGATCCGACATCTCCAAATAGTTACCGTCCAATTGCTCTCACCTCATGCTTAAGCAAACTGCTTGAAAAAATTGTTAACAGGAGACTAGTCTGGTTTTTGGAATCGACTAGGAAAATAGTAAATATCCAATCTGGCTTCCGGAAGAACCGAAGTACCACCGACCATTTGGTGACGCTGTCATCACACATCGCTTCGAGTATTACTTCAAAGAATCACCTTGTTGCCGTCTTCTTTGACCTAC
The DNA here is from genome assembly GCA_030386875.1 of Morinoia aosen. Lineage (NCBI taxonomy): Eukaryota > Metazoa > Arthropoda > Malacostraca > Amphipoda > Talitridae > Morinoia > Morinoia aosen. The sequence continues at coordinate 22,574,202 of CM059562.1, forward strand.
AGAAAGCATATGACACCGCATGGACATACGGAATCCTACTGAAACTTCAGAAATATGGTATACATGGGCACCTTCTTGCTTTCCTACACAATTTCATGAATAATAGAAAAATTAGAGTCCGTCTCCAGAATGTCCACTCGTCAACCAAGAGCCTCCGAGGAGGAGTCCCTCAGGGAAGTATCCTCAGCTGCGTGTGTTTCCTTGTTGCCATAAATGATATCGCTGATGAAATTCCGCAGAGTGTCCATCGGCTTCTATACGTAGATGACTTCGCCATCTATGTGTCGGGCAAAAAACCGGAGTTCCTAAAACGACAATTGCAGATCGCTATTAACCACCTCACGCAATGGACAGCAACCACTGGATTTCAATTCTCCCCATCCAAAACAGTGACTATGCATTTCTGCCGTACTCGTGGCTGTCTGAAAGCCTCCCCCGAACTTCATCTAAACAATGCAGTGCTACCACATGTTGAACAATTCAAGTATCTGGGATTAATCTTCGACTCGAGCCTTACCTGGCGGCCTCACATCCAATCCCTCAAACGATCATGTTCACAACACATAAACTTAATGAAAGTCATATCCCATACCCAGTATGGAGCAGATCGGCAAACCTTGCTCCGTCTTTATATGGGTCTACTAAAGCCAAAATTGGACTATGGCTCAGAAGCTTATAGCTCTGCATGTGCTACCCTAATGAAATCATTGCACGCTGTGCAGAATTCTGCCCTTCGGGTAGCTACTGGTGCGTTCAAAAGTTCACCTATCTTATCTCTCCATGCAGAAACCGGAATAAAACCTTTAGCGTATTACCTGGAAATAAAGATCGTAAACTATTATCTTAGACTGCTCTCTGATCCTGCTCAACAAATTCTCTCAAAAATTCGCTGTGCTTCGGGACGCCTGCATGCAAACGAAAGAAGCCCCAAACCATTTTATCTTCGCCTGCAAACGATACTAAGAAACTATGACATCTCACTGGAGTGCGTGGCTCCGGAAAGCGTCTCCCCCATTGCGCCGTGGGTCTCTCCCCCGATAGCTGTCTGCAGTGAACTGGCTGACCTGCATAAACGACTGCTTGGTGCAGCCCCATCCAGAGCCCTATTCCTCGATCACTTCGTACGTCACTCTGAAACAGCTGTCTTCTTTACCGATGGATCTAGAACTGAACATGGCACGGCATATGCAGCCGTCCATGGGTTAAACATACTAGCGGTCAAACTCCCTTCAGTGGCTTCGGTGTTCACAGCTGAGTTGTGTGCAATACTGTCCGCGGTGCGCGCATCTCGAGCGGTGGATACGAGTATGATCACAATCGTCTCAGACTGTCGTAGCGCCCTACAAAGTATGATAAAACCCTGCAACACCCATCCTATAATAACGCAGATCCTAACGCTGATGACTGAGATCGGAAAACATTATACATTGTGCTGGGTGCCTAGCCATGTGGGTGTGGCGGGGAACGAGAGAGCTGACGAGGCTGCACAGTCTGCCACCCAACGAGAGCGCCAGATACGCAAAGGAATGCCTCGCGGAGACTTCGCATGTGCCTTTAAAAGACTCGTCCATCAAAATTGGAATCATGACTGGCGTGAAGTGACTGAGAACAAACTCCGAGAAATTAAGGACACGACGCAACCCCTCCGAACAAGCTGCTGGACCAACCGGGAGTGGGAGATAAAGCTGTGTCGCCTCCGTATTGGACATACACTTCTAACGCATGAGTATTTGATGAACGGGACTGCGCCGCCGCAATGTCTCCAGTGTCAAGTTACTGTGAGTGTAAAACACATTCTCACCGAGTGCCAACGATATGCTGCACTAAGACGCCGTTACTTCGGTCAGAGCGAGGTGGTGATGAGCGAGTTGCTGGGAGACTCGGGCCCGGTTGAATTGGGGGGAGGCCTCTATAGGTTTCTCCAAGAAGCTGACTTATTCTATGTAATCTAATTTCCCATGAGTTCTAAATTATAAAGACAGGCAAATTGGTAGTGATGCCATTTATAATTTTAGTTTGAATTGTGCTTGAAATGTAATATGTTACTGCGACTCACTGTGCGGATCACTTGTTAGTGGTAACGGTGGTTAAACAATTACAATAATAATAATAATAATAATTTGTTACGGACCATCTTTTTTCGGTTCACTGCTGTCCTGTTTTTCAGCACCTACTACTTTCTTCTTCAACTTTTTTCTTGTTTCATGAACTTCTTTCCTAGCTTACTGTTTCTGTGCACCTTGTGCATAGATTCCGCGTTCCCTCAACTCCATACTAAATGGTGCCTTCCTCTTTCCTCTCTTGGAACATCTTTGTCGTGGTTAAGGGAGGCTAAAACTTTCTTATATAATAATAATAATAATTAAGCTCCGACCTGTGAACACACAACTGTTTCTATTTTTGAATTGGCATCTTCTTGCGGGGGTTTCCTTGTGAGACTTAGCTATATTTTCTGTGTAGCAATACATTACATAACGCTATTCTTGAATGTACGTTAAACTTTTACGAGTCTTGAAGAGTGTATTGTGCAAATATTTTGTGAGACGAAGAAATGGGCTACCCTGTAAAATTTACTGGACTTACTACAGCCAAAATTTGCATCATTGCCACCATGCGCAATGAAGCATTTTATACTCGGACATCAAAAAATTATTTTGAGTTTTAATTCAAGAGTAATTTGAAGTCGATACGTAGACAATGTGGAAAAAAAGAGGTGGTGGAAAACGTCTTTTTTAGCGAAGTTGACCGAAAGTGTGATGGTGAGGAAAACCTCTTTTCCACTCTTGTTCCCTACAGTTAGCGACGAAATTATTCGTACACCCCTCGTCTTTCAAAACTTTCTAGAATTACTCAAACGCTATTGTTGCCACAGACAGGCATAAGATTTTCACAGGGTGTGAAGCACATATTAGTGACAATAATACGAAGTTTTTAGAAAAAATATTTATGAAAGATTTAGCAAGCTGAACTTCAGAAACACGATTATACATTATGTTCTCACACAAGAGGAAAATGTCTCTTACACACAATAAAATTGGTATGGTGAAGTTGAAGAAACCAACTCTTGTAAATTTCTGAGCATTATATTGGATAAACATCTGACATTCAGAGAGCATACTGCTCATATTAAAAAATTATTAAATTGTTAAATTATTTTTTAATAATTATTAAATTATTAAAATCCGTTGGAATTTTTCATAAAGTAAAAAATATACTGCCTGGAGAAGCCTTAAAAGTACTTTATCGAACGATCATTTCACCATATCTACAACACGGGATAGAAGCTTGGCACGGAGCTGATAAAAATAAAACCAATCTGCTCTTTGGATTGCAAAAAAAAACATTCGAGCGGTAATGATATTAGAATTTAATGTTCACACAAACGATTCATTCAAAAGCTTAAAAATACTCAAGCTTTTTGATCTTTGCAACCTCTCCATATGTAGTTCTAAGTATAAAACACTAACTGATGATGGCGACAGAGAACTCAAACAATTGTTCACTGTTCAAACTAATCATGATCATTTAACACGAAACAGAAGTAACTTCATACCTCCTCATTATTCAAAATCTCGGTCACAATGCAGTATCCTCTTCACTGGAACTAAGAATTGGAATGCAATCCCTGCTGAGATCCGTGAAAAAAAGCTCTTATAAAGCTTTCAAAACAAATCTTGAATCTCTCTTCCTATTGAAATATTAATCATATAAGGTAGTTCAAGTAAATTTATTTTTTCTTTTGGTACGCCTAAACTTGAAAAGGTAATCTACCATGATAATAATATAAATCTTACGCTCCTTATCATTTTTATTGAATATACTGTTCCCATCTAGCTCATATTAACTATTTCTTTCTCTGTCAAAAAATTAAGCATCGAAAATGACCAGTCTTGTATGTCCCTAAGTTAAGTAAATTATGTTAAACATTACTGTTCGCTTTAAAAATAGCTTGATGATAAGATGTCCTAGAAGTCGCTCAGCTTATTCGGGCCCATAAGTAGCTATACTCAAATATGTCCATTGTACTAGACTTAATATACAATCTATTGCTGCATCACTTGTGGTAAATAAACCGTTTAAAATTGTTTACGAAAGTATGGAATACACAATCCAACCTGAAGTTTGCTACATTGTGTTTGTATCTATACTGCACATCTCTGTCTTCTGTTATTGGGAACAGGTTTCATGAAATGCCCACAATGATCAAACCATGCATCAATTTCTCGATATTTCAATACTGGCTCCCTTCTTGGAGTTTTTTTAGGATCTAAAGGATGTTGATCTGCAGCAATTTCGGAGAGATATTGTAATGTCATATCTTCTACGATACCAGGATCCTTAAAAAAATTCCAAAAAGGGAGTCAGTATTGAAACAAAACAAACAAAAAAAACAAAACAGTTTATTTCCAAGTTGTCACATGAGATACATATGCCAACATATTGGCTTTTAAAAGTTCCTTAATATAAGACGTCCTAAAACAAAAGATCCATACGAGGAGTATTAATTGACAAACCATCCGAGGTGTAAAAATAGATAAGCCATACGAGGCATAATAATCGACAAACTATATGAGGTGTGCTAATAGATAAACTATCAGAGGTGTACAAATAGATAGACCATACGAGGCATATTAATAGACATAATATACGAGGCGTACTATAATAGACAAACCACACGTGGTGTGCTAATAGTCTAACAAAGTTCCATACGAGGAATACTAATTGACAAACCATACGAGGTGTACAAATAGATAAGCCGTACGAGGCATAATAATAGACAAACTATACGAGATGTAATATTAGACAATACTATCATAGGTGTACAGATAGATAGACCATACGAGGCATATTAATGGAAAAAATATACGAGGCGTACTAATAGACAAACCATACGGGTCGTGCTAATAGTTTAACTCTGTCAAGGGTAGTTGAATGAGAAATGAGAAATATTATCTCTTGGATATTTTATATTCCAAGAGATTCCGGTACAGCGCTTCTTGCCTTTTTCCTACTTCGATAATTTCAACTAAGAACTTGGCAGTTTCGAAGAATTCTTTAGTATTTTTCGAATTATTTATAAGATCATCGAAGTAGGAAAAATACAAAAAAACGCTACACCGTACTAGATTGAAACAACACCGTAAATGACAATCAAGTATTGAGAAAAAGATAGTCTCGAAATAATTTGTAAAGAACATCGCGCAACACAGCACGCACATCTAGGAATGCGTAAACAAACTTACACTCAAAATTGAAATGCATGGCTTGTTCGGCATACAAATATAGAGATAATTTTTGCACGAGTGCTTTATTTCCTTTGTCTGTTTATACTTTTTAATTTCTTCTGTTCACAGAAATGCCCTTCGGGGTCGTGATAGATCGATTTATAAATCATAAAGCAAGCGCAATCAATTTGTTTATTTCTGAAATTTGGTGCAGTGTTAACTGATCGCAGAGCTTTAGGTAAAATGTAATGTGTCTTGAGGTTTTGCTTTTTATGCAAAAAGTAGAAATAGAAACCGATATATGTACATGTGCGCATATATGTGTGCGAAACGTGCGCATGTTTACACTGATACATAAACATTTATGTTTGCGTGCGCACACGTACACACTCACGCACACACCAACACACATATTCATATATATACGTATTGAAAACGAATATAAGAAAAATGCTAATAGACATGAAAAATAATCTTACTCTTTCAACATTTAAAATGACAGCCCAAGCTCTGATGAATCGTAAGAAATAACCTGAGGAAAGATAAGGAATAGAAAAGGACTTCGAAAAACGTATAAATGGAATGGTTTTTTAATTTCCTAAAGGAAATTTTAAGAAAACTCAAGTTACCGCTGAGGAACAACAACAAAAAAAACATATATCTTCAATATATATCATATATCATTTCTTCTCGATATTCTCTGCAACATCATGCGGACATGGGTACATGGGATAAAATGGAGATACAGTGTAGGCCAGTTACCACTCATGATTGACAAATATCTACAAAATTTTGGCAGAAATGCGCAAACAAACATATACTCAACATCAAAATTTGCTTGTACAACATACGGACAGAAAGATAATTTTACCACGATTCATACGCTCAAATTACGATTAATTTCATTAATTGTATTTGTCATTAATCCGATTCACAGAGACGTCCTCTGGTGTAAGTGGGAGATCTATTTTTGAATCATTTCGCTAGTGCAATAAAATTTATTAACCGGATGGTTTTTGTGTAAAGAAATGAAATAGAAACATGTATATCTATTTATGTAGATATATATATCCCTTTATACGTACACACACATATTAATATATGTACTTATTGAGAATGAAGTATAAGAAAAAAATACAAATATAAAATAAGAGGATAGAAACAACCTACCATCTATTACACCGATAATGACAGTTGAGCTCATTGTAATCCTAAGAAATTATTCGAAAAAAAAATAACTAAAAGGAAAAGAAGACTTCGGAAAACGTAAAATGAACTGGTTTTTAGTTTCTTCATAGAAATTTTTAAGAAAACTCAGGTTACAGTCAAGAAACAACACAACTCTTCAGCATTATACAGACATGTGTACATGGGATAAAATGGAGTAACATTGTGGCCGGATATCACATTTGAGTGGAGAATATTTACAAAATTTGGCACATATAGGTAGATTAAGCAATGGTCCAAAGTGATAATTTTGATAACAGAAATTAACAGTTTTTTTCGATTTTAAAGTTTAGTGCTGGTGTGCACTGAACGCACGGAAAAATATTAAAAGACTAAATGAAAATGCTTAAATTAACCCCTCCCCCCAGCTCAGCCGAAATCGATTGAAAACATCTTCGAGAATGATTTTGAAATAACGAGACAACGTTAGCCAAAATTTAATTCATTATAAACTTTGCACAATCCTCACATTTATAAACCTGTATATTGGTGTACACACAAAATGTATTTCAGAGTATGTTTTCCATACGGATGTTAAATATTAACACAGAGAAGAAAAAATAACAAAATAAAGATGAGGAAATACTCCTAATTATGGAAAAAACGTTCATTCTGCTGTATTGAACTCACGGCTGGGGTGCTCATTATTGTCGACAGAAATAGTTGAGATGAATGCACGAATGGCTTAGCAAACGTAAAATGAAATAGTTTCTAATTTTCTAACAGAAATTTCAGGAAAATTAAAATTTCTGGTAAATGGGAAATTCACACCGAAATGCGGCAGGTCTATAGAGATGCAAAATGACGTGACACATTTACTCTAAATTCTTTTACAGTTTTAGAGTTTTTGATATGCTGGGGAAGCTTGTTCCACAAAAAAGCTCCAGAAACTGAGAGAGCTTTTTGTCCCACGTTAGATGAACGGTAACTGACTAAAACATCATTTCTCCGATTTGGTCTTTTGTTTGGGATATTAGATGGAAAAAATTTTACCACCTCTGCATTACTTTGGGGGAGGTACAGAGAGGAGAACACTCGTCGAGCTTTTTGGATCATGAATCTGTTCGGTATTGGGATCCAGTCGAGTTTTCTTAAAAGAGGGGTGACATGATCGTATTTATTGAAATTTCCTTTGCACACCACTTTGGCGGCGAAGTTTAGACATTTTTGCAACTCTTCCTGACGATATTGAGGTAAATTTCCCCATACAAGACTGCAGTAGTCCAGGCGCGATAAAACTAAAGACTGAATCACTAACAATCTAGATTTTTCGTCAAGTGTGTTCTTAATGCGATGAAAGAACATTAAGGTTCCGTTTATTTTGTTGCACATTGTTTCGGCGTGTGAATTGAAAGTCATATTTTTGTCAAACCAAACACCCAGATTTTTTACCGTCTCTACTGGTTCAATTGTATCGTCTCCAAATGTTAGCTTGAATGGTGGTAAATTTTTAGTCGCATTCTGTGATCCAAAAATAATGAAATTTATGCACGGTTTGATCATTGTGGGCATTTCATGAAACCTGTTCCCGATAACGGAAGGCCGAGATGTGCAGTATAGATACGAACACATGCAGTCTCCTGTCGTATCTTCGAAGTATCGCAATTGGGCACAGAGTTCCGCGGCGTGCTTTGTGACGATTGGTTAACCAGAAAGTGCTCTGTGGATCTTGTAAAAGTGATACCGGGAAAAAAAATTGTATCTGAGTTATCAAGTGAAGATTTTTAGTTAAAAAATAAATAGTGTGAACGATTGTGTACAAAATACCCCTGTGCCCTGAAAAGCACACGATGGGGAAACCTGACAGTCTAAACCCAAACGCCAGTCAGTCGGTTAAAGGCAAGAAAGCGTCAAGCACTCAAACTTCCTACAATGTTCGCGCCTCACCCTTACCGGCAAGCCGGAACAAAAGGCGTCAATTAACGCTCTCCTACCGACTCAAGTGGTCCTACCTTAAAGACAGCCACAATTATAACTGTTCATGCAAATGTAACTCCAGCAGAGGATTTTTGCGAATCTTTTGACATGAGCGGAATCATCTTCGATGAAGATCCCGAGACAAGAATGAATGTTTCCAACATTTAAACTGTTTGCACCAATAAACACTTAAGAGAAACCAGCAACAAAGGAAGCAGCTCCAAAATCAACTCGAGTTGATTTAAACACGCCAGAGCACATCCATAAACTAGCTCCAAACATGAGGCAGGTTCTCATCACACCGGTGGACAAAATCTGCAACATTGCAGAAATTAACCCTATTCGTACTGCAGTAGCCCTAAACAAGCTGTGTGGCTCAGTTAAAAAAGTAGATCATAACACTCTGGAGCCATTCTTGTGACTACAAACACTTTTGAGCAAGTAAAATCTCTGATGGCTGCCACTACAATGGTAATATCTAGGAACACTTATAAAATATTAAATTTTATTGCCTAGTCAATCTAGTTTTCTTATGGCAAAATCTATGCACCTGAATTTGCTTCTGACACCCTTGAAAACCTTCTAACTATGCTGAAGCCCTATAATGTGGTAGGCATCCGCAAATTACTGCAAGACCCCAACAAAGCGTCCGTTCCTCTGTATGTGCTGATGTTTCTCAATCCTTCTCCTCCTGCTGAGCTGCTCCTAGGGTATTGTGTTTACAAAATAGATAAATACTACCCAAGTACTTTGAAATGGGGATTGTGTTGCCATTATGGCCACTCGCGAGCCCGGTGCACGAGTTGACTACCAACGTGTAGCCATTGTAGCCAAAAGCTTCATTTTGTAGACTCATGCCATATCTGCTCCTCCTTCCTGCTCGAACTGCAAAGACGACATCAGGCTACTTTACGTGAGTGTTCTGTGGTGTTCTCCCTCACGCTGCTTTACACTCCGGGCAGACTTTGTAAACCTTTAGACTTTGTAAACCTTTAGACTTTGTAAACCTTTAGACTTTGTAAACCTTTAGACTTTGTAAACCTTTAGACTTTGTAAACCTTTTGTCACGTCGTACAAGACGTGAGGAAATTTGAAGAATTTTGATAAATTCATTGCGGCAACATTCTGCGGATCCGCGCTTCGTCCGCAAGAATGACGCCAACGTTTTATTTGTTTGAAGTGCGTGGGAGGAACAGGTTCCCGGATAATTTTAAGTTCTGCGTTGTTTAGGAAGTGAACTCGAGAAAAAAAAACCCATTCGATTGACGTGTTACCTCGCTAGCTATATTTTCGGGTGTTTTTAACATATTTGTGTTTAGATAGCGGTGAACAGCCGGCTTCTAGAGCATTCGAGGATGCTTCCGGTCGCTGGTGAACCACCCACATTAAGCTAGACTAGCCGTCGTAACGTGTCATAGCAAGTGCGCTGCAGTGTAATGTTTGAAAATGTCAGGTTCCATTTTGGCAGTACTTTAGAAGAAAAGCGTGTGATTTAACTGATGAACTTTCCTATCTCTATTTCACTGCTCCAAGTAATTTTGTATTAATGTCCAAATGTTTTTGTTGCTCAGCACCATTTGCATAATAGCCAGGCCATGTAAGCTATGTTGTCATATATAATATTGTAAACAGTGTCAAGGGCAGTAAATGCAACATGGAGAGACTGACATTTCAATGCTTTTAGTTTGACACAAGATTGCTTGAAGTTTATCACATTTCATAGATTAACATAAGATAGCAAAATCATATATTTATTTGATAATGCAAACCAACCACTGCTTCACTATTGAGAGATTTGTGTGCTGAAAATAAAAACTATGGTGATTCTTCCATGGATTAGACATCAGTTGTTGATATGAAAAATCCACGGCACGTCGTGCTGGACCTGCACCAACTTGGGAACATGATTTTTCTTGTCTTTGTGTTTTTCTTGTCTTTGTATTATTTCTTGTCTTTGTATTATTTATAACATTCATTAATAGAAAGATGTGAGGCAAAGTAAAATAAATTTAGTCGAGTGGCTTCTTACCTATGAGCTGTGCTGGGCAAGTTGCGCCAGTCAGCAAGGTGGAAGCCTAAAGTCACGGCATTCAGTAGACTGAGAATAGGCGCAGGAATTCGAGACCACTAGCTCATACGATTGTGTTCTCAAAGCGACGTTGATAAACGTGTACTTGCCTCTCTCATTTTTTGATAATAGAATTTATTGATAATGGTGATTTGATGACCTGAGTGACTTGCCCCTGCTTTAGAGACCTAATTTGCTGTCTCTTTTCCACAGATAGGGTAAAGAAAGCCAGAGTAGGCACTTAATTTGCAGACTAAAATAAGATGTCACAGGTCTAAACTGAGGGACCTTTCCTCATCGTCTGTAAGTATTTTAGAGTATCCTCTTTCAACTTGTGATGTTACCTAACTCGTCATACCTTTATAGTGTGAGGCGTTCATGTGAAAACTATAAACTTGTTGTGCAATCGTCCACCTTTGTTCAGATAAAGTGCTTATTGACTAATGACCGCTGTGTTAGGATTGTTGGATACGGATGTACATTCATGTATGTAACTTTGTGCTTCCTTAAAAGGACACTTTGAACATTGGCCGAAACAAGCGATTCATGTATTATTGCCTGGCGTCAGGGATTACGAAGTTCATGCCATGTACATATAAACTATCAAAAGCGTTCTCACCTCACAATGGAAATGCATCATCCATGAAATTGCGCTGTCTCTTATAGCTGTCATTACACGTATTATCGAATGTAGATCGGGCAGGATTAGGAGTACATTGCCCTCATCATTCCCTTCGACTAGTGACACGAGTTTACAATATTCGTGTGTGTATATCATAAATGTGTTCTTTCCAAATGTGTTACTCGACTAGAGACTTATTTTTCTTCCCCGTCGATGCAACGGAAACCTTTCTTGTTTGTGAACTTATTTCCCAGCCTACTGTTCCTGTGCACCCTGTGCGTAGATTCCGCGTTCCCCCAACTACACGCTAGATGGTGCCTTCCTCTTTCCTCTCTTGGGACACCTTTGTCGCGGTCAGGGGAGGCTAAAACTTTCTTATATGATAATACTAGTAATGGTAATGCGAATTGTTGTTGTGCTACGTCGTTAGCAGGGCGGTGAATTCTCTTTTTATGTGCTACTATTCTATGGCCTCTTATGTCCCGCTCAGCTATTTCTCGTGTACCCTTGAGGTGTGAGTTACTTTCTTGTTGTGCGGTGCTATATGCATCAGTTAATCATTCGACTATGATCTTGAATTAGGCTTCTCATGTCATGCAATTCGTGGTCCGACTCTGAATCATACCTTTCTGGGCAGATTCACGGAACCAGGGGATAAGAAATAAAAAACCTGAAGAGACCTCGTTTCCCTTTGGGCGTCCTATCGAGTTCCGTTCAATGGCGTGCCGAAGCGAAGATCAATTCCGCTAGCGCACGACATTACAGTGAATAGACGCCAGCGGAAGGCGCCCTCCCACGAAGAAGCCCTCCAAAGAGGAGGCCCACAGCAGATTCTCAGCCGCCCGCGGCGAATATCCGAGACCACAGAAATGACCTCTCTCGGAAGAAAGAGCAAGCTTAGACTTCCACAGCTGGAAGAACAATTCCATACGGAGCTAGCAGCCTTGAACAGTCTCCTGAATGGTGCAGTACCACGAGATCTCAAGACTCCCAGCGAGGTGGATCAAGTCCACGCTGGAATCCGAGCAAAAGCCAAGTCCGTCAAGCGAATCGGAGACCAGCTGGTCCTAGCTCTCGAGGGTTCAAGAGCCACCGCCGAAGCGACGGTAATCCGAGGCTCATTGACAAGCGCTAGAGCTCGCAGGAAAGCACTAGCGGACTCAATGGACCACAGAAACGAAGAGCTCGGTGCGAGCTCCTCACGGAGTGTGACAACGGAACCGTCCCAGCGCGAGAGCTCGAGGTCGAGGAGGACCTCGTCCAAGAACCAGCAGCAAGGCGCTGCCCATCAGAACAAGCCCCTAAAACCATCATTGGCTGAGAACAGGAACGGACACCGTTCCAACCGTCGGGGCAGAGACCAGGCCAGCCCCAGCCATCGTCGTCAGAGTCACCAAGGTTCGAGCTATTACAGCCAGAGTCAAGACAGTGAGAGCGATCATAGCCAGAGCCTTCCCAGTGCCAGCTCTCGTCACAAGGACGGCGAATCCGAGCGCCGTGAGCCCCCTAGCCAAGGCAATAAGCAGATGCTTATTGACATCACTGAAGAGCCATCGGTACTGTTGGCGCAAATCGCCATCGAGAGGTCGAAATTGAGGAACAGGAACCGAACGAAGAATGATCAGCACTTCGGTGAGCAGAATACCGAGTGCAAAGAGGACCGCACAGGAGCATGGGTCGACCAAGCCTTCCAGCATCACGTCATTGAACCCGCAGGGGGCACAACGGCGGTTGCGAATGCTTCGCCTCGTGACACCGATCTCGCACCTCCGATGAATCCCTCCGCACCAGCATTCCAGCCCCGGGCTTCCACCGGCTCACCCGTCGTGGTCTTTGAAACGAAGCCACCAGTGATCGACGGAGCTATGAGGCTCTCAATGATCGAAGATCTGAAAAAGGCGCCAAGCCAACCCTACGCGGGAGAGGCTCACCTGTTCCACAGATGGTTCGATGCCATCAAGAGAAGGATGGAGAGGCTCGCCGTGGAGCCCATCGACGCCATCGAGATCCTCACGAACCACACCTGCGGCGAACCAAGGAGCCTCATTGACGACACCCTGGCAGCTACCTACCTGGACACAGCGGCCCTGCTCACCCTCATCGTCGAACAATTGAAGACTCGCTTCGCCTCTGACGACAGGGTAGCCGATAGCCTGCTCGAACGCCTCGCGCAAACGTCAGACATACGGGGAACAAAGGGCGACCGCACGGTCGGTCTCAAGCTGCGGAAGTTCAGCGACGCCTGCATAGCGATTCATCACACAATGCGGCACAACAAAGGGCTCGCCTTCCTGAACACCGACGTAGGGCTGTCTCCCATCGTTGAGAGGCTACCCTTCTTCGTTCTGGACGCCTGGAGAAGCGAACGAACTAGGCACAGAAGACTATCTGGATCGCTACCTGATTTCGCGAGGTTCTGCGATTTCATCAAAACGCTGTCAGATACCCAATGCGACAGTTTCGGGGCATCGAACCTCAACTGGATGAGTGCTCGACGCGAGACCGCGGCCCCCGCTCGCCCGAATCTAAGAGCCCCGCGAGTCCTCTACACGTCCTCGGAGAATCAAACCGGCAGCTGCGTCCTACACCAGAGTGCACAACATGCGACGAACTCGTGCCAAGCAGTAAGAAAGATGGAACCTCAGAAGAAGAAGGACTTCATACGTGAGCACAAGCTGTGCTACCGCTGTCTGGGGACTCATTGGGCAAAGCATTGCAAAGAGATCGTGAAGTGCGACGATTGCGGAGCCGAGAATCACACCACAACCGCTCACATCAACTGGCGAGCAGCGGGAAATTCGAGTGAAACCACTCGTCGGGAGAGACCCAGTCGAGAACCGAGCGACGACAGAGCTCAGAGCGAACTCGGGGAGAGATTGAGAACCGTGGCCCTGGCCTCTCGCGTACCCGCAGCCGAGAAGGGTGCATGCAGCAAAGTTGTCCTGGCAGACGTTATCGACGAGAACACGGGTCGATCGTGCCGCGCCTACGTAATCTTAGATGAGCAAAGTACCACGTCCTTCTGCTCTCCTAAGCTGTTGAACGCCCTCCGCGTGACAACCCCCAAGTCTCGCTACGAGCTGGAAACGCTGACCGATCAATCCGCCGCTCGATACGGCAGACGCGTGTCAGGGCTGAAAATAAAGGGAGTGTCCGAAGACCAAACATTCGAGCTCCCACCGATGTTGGAATGCAACTCCATCCCCGATAGAAAGAAAGCAGTTGCGACCTACGAACGCGTCGCAAGAACCCCGGAGATATCGCACTTCGCTCACCATTTCTTGCCCTTGGACAAACACGCAGAAGTCGCGGTGCTCCTAGGGACGGACTGTGGAGACCTACTCTACAGCCACTCCGACAAACAACATCGTAAGGCTCCGTTCGTCCACCACACCGCCTTGGGCTGGGCAGTGGTCGGCAAGGTGAACGACGACGTCTGCCCCGAAGGAGAGCACTCTTACACGGTCGCAAGAATCGTAGCCGAAGTCGCTCTCAAAACCTGTGGCCCGGAGGCGTGCCTTGAACTGTTTTCAGGAAAAGACGCTATTACCCAGCAGCACAGCGACGAGACCTCTCAACCGCGGCCCCCCGACGACCGCGGAGACCCTGAAAAGACGAAAAACACAAGGATGGAGGACGAGAATCAAGCGGGAGCCCCGCCAGCGACGAGATTTATCAACCAGTCAGCAACAAACGATGAAATGGACGCACAGTGCGATCCAGACAGAGGCACCACCGAAGTCCAAGAAGAAACGGAAACGGGAGCTTCCGCACCCTGGTGATTCGAAGAGAAAGCACGACGCGCACCATGCTGAGCGCACCATGCTGAGCGCACCTCTGTTGATAAGAGAGCTCGACGGAACGGGCCAAGCAAAGGAGAAGGCTGCCCCGTAGCCCCCGACCCTCCAGGAGACGCCGAGCACCCACCTCCATCTTCCCTTTACCAGCCTCTCAGTACCGCCTACGTGACAAGCTACCGTCGGAATCCGAAGCATCGGGACAAGCATGACGCACTCGCCGACGCACGAGGAATGCCGGGCTGTGTCGAGAAAGACCAGGAGACAACACCCGGACCCCTCCAGAGGTCCACCACCCGCCAGCGACGGAAAGTTCGACGTTGGTCGGGGAAGCAGAGAGGACTCCTCTATGAGTCACGCCCGCGCAGCAGGTGGAAGGCCACCCACATGTCGTTGAAGACAACACCGACGCGTCCCGCGGGGCGAGACGACTGCGATGAGCACGCAGTGGGTGGCGCCCCGCGACTGAACCAGCCCTTAACCAGCGCTCCCCCCCCCCCCCCCCCCCGAAGGCAGTTATTGGTGGCCAGAGCCACCAAGGGGGGGGGAGTGTCACGTCGTACAAGACGTGAGGAAATTTGAAGAATTTTGATAAATTCATTGCGGCAACATTCTGCGGATCCGCGCTTCGTCCGCAAGAATGACGCCAACGTTTTATTTGTTTGAAGTGCGTGGGAGGAACAGGTTCCCGGATAATTTTAAGTTCTGCGTTGTTTAGGAAGTGAACTCGAGAAAAAAAACCCATTCGATTGACGTGTTACCTCGCTAGCTATATTTTCGGGTGTTTTTAACATATTTGTGTTTAGATAGCGGTGAACAGCCGGCTTCTAGAGCATTCGAGGATGCTTCCGGTCGCTGGTGAACCACCCACATTAAGCTAGACTAGCCGTCGTAACGTGTCATAGCAAGTGCGCTGCAGTGTAATGTTTGAAAATGTCAGGTTCCATTTTGGCAGTACTTTAGAAGAAAAGCGTGTGATTTAACTGATGAACTTTCCTATCTCTATTTCACTGCTCCAAGTAATTTTGTATTAATGTCCAAATGTTTTTTGTTGCTCAGCACCATTTGCATAATAGCCAGGCCATGTAAGCTATGTTGTCATATATAATATTGTAAACAGTGTCAAGGGCAGTAAATGCAACATGGAGAGACTGACATTTCAATGCTTTTAGTTTGACACAAGATTGCTTGAAGTTTATCACATTTCATAGATTAACATAAGATAGCAAAATCATATATTTATTTGATAATGCAAACCAACCACTGCTTCACTATTGAGAGATTTGTGTGCTGAAAATAAAAACTATGGTGATTCTTCCATGGATTAGACATCAGTTGTTGATATGAAAAATCCACGGCACGTCGTGCTGGACCTGCACCAACTTGGGAACATGATTTTTCTTGTCTTTGTGTTTTTCTTGTCTTTGTATTATTTCTTGTCTTTGTATTATTTATAACATTCATTAATAGAAAGATGTGAGGCAAAGTAAAATAAATTTAGTCGAGTGGCTTCTTACCTATGAGCTGTGCTGGGCAAGTTGCGCCAGTCAGCAAGGTGGAAGCCTAAAGTCACGGCATTCAGTAGACTGAGAATAGGCGCAGGAATTCGAGACCACTAGCTCATACGATTGTGTTCTCAAAGCGACGTTGATAAACGTGTACTTGCCTCTCTCATTTTTTGATAATAGAATTTATTGATAATGGTGATTTGATGACCTGAGTGACTTGCCCCTGCTTTAGAGACCTAATTTGCTGTCTCTTTTCCACAGATAGGGTAAAGAAAGCCAGAGTAGGCACTTAATTTGCAGACTAAAATAAGATGTCACAGGTCTAAACTGAGGGACCTTTCCTCATCGTCTGTAAGTATTTTAGAGTATCCTCTTTCAACTTGTGATGTTACCTAACTCGTCATACCTTTATAGTGTGAGGCGTTCATGTGAAAACTATAAACTTGTTGTGCAATCGTCCACCTTTGTTCAGATAAAGTGCTTATTGACTAATGACCGCTGTGTTAGGATTGTTGGATACGGATGTACATTCATGTATGTAACTTTGTGCTTCCTTAAAAGGACACTTTGAACATTGGCCGAAACAAGCGATTCATGTATTATTGCCTGGCGTCAGGGATTACGAAGTTCATGCCATGTACATATAAACTATCAAAAGCGTTCTCACCTCACAATGGAAATGCATCATCCATGAAATTGCGCTGTCTCTTATAGCTGTCATTACACGTATTATCGAATGTAGATCGGGCAGGATTAGGAGTACATTGCCCTCATCATTCCCTTCGACTAGTGACACGAGTTTACAATATTCGTGTGTGTATATCATAAATGTGTTCTTTCCAAATGTGTTACTCGACTAGAGACTTATTTTTCTTCCCCGTCGATGCAACGGAAACCTTTCTTGTTTGTGAACTTATTTCCCAGCCTACTGTTCCTGTGCACCCTGTGCGTAGATTCCGCGTTCCCCCAACTACACGCTAGATGGTGCCTTCCTCTTTCCTCTCTTGGGACACCTTTGTCGCGGTCAGGGGAGGCTAAAACTTTCTTATATGATAATACTACTAATGGTAATGCGAATTGTTGTTGTGCTACGTCGTTAGCAGGGCGGTGAATTCTCTTTTTATGTGCTACTATTCTATGGCCTCTTATGTCCCGCTCAGCTATTTCTCGTGTACCCTTGAGGTGTGAGTTACTTTCTTGTTGTGCGGTGCTATATGCATCAGTTAATCATTCAACTATGATCTTGAATTAGGCTTCTCATGTCATGCAATTCGTGGTCCGACTCTGAATCATACCTTTCTGGGCAGATTCACGGAACCAGGGGATAAGAAATAAAAAACCTGAAGAGACCTCGTTTCCCTTTGGGCGTCCTATCGAGTTCCGTTCAATGGCGTGCCGAAGCGAAGATCAATTCCGCTAGCGCACGACATTACACCTTTAGACTTTGTACATCTATGCCCGGAGCGAGTGCCTGAGGTGCAAACGAACCCGACAGGGTAAGGAAAACACAACTGGAATTAATGCCGTATTATTGAGAAGATCGTCGACAATAGTGGCACACAACGAAATATTACAGCCGGGTAGTTCAGCAACCGAGGACGTCTTGGCCGGCCGACGGTTGTCGGGGAGGCGCAGCGTGGTCGTAGGACGAGAGCAGACCGGTGAGGCGGCTACTGACCGAGTCTCCGACCAAGGAGTATCAGAGGCGCTAGCAGGGAACTGGCTCGAGTCGTGGGAGCGACGAGGAGTGGCGGCTGGCAGTCGAGGCGGCGGTGACAGTAGCAGAGGTGGTGCTTGCGGAGCGTCGAGACTTTGTTGTAAACATCAGGGACGCTGCGAGTGTACTGAAGCAGCGCTGGCTGCGCGGCTGTTTATATAGGCCTCGCTGGAGCCTGACTCTGTCCGTCCAGGTCTCCGATTGGTCAAGACGGGGGTGCCCGCTTTTCGCCGTCTAGGCTTGTGCTATACTTACGAAGGTTTCTATCGACGTTGCCTGCCTGTTCGAGGCAGGCTGCTTATAAAGCTCGGTCCGGCACCCCAGCTCCAAACTTGAGCTCTGATTATTGGTCGTTTAGCATTGGCGCTTTGAGGCTGTGAGGTGGAGCTTTTAAGCTTGTGTGGTGGTGTGTTCATACCGCCACAGTTCCCACTAAATGACTGAAGTTGGAGCCTGCCATCTCACAGCAGATGAGGGTTTGAGCTTTGTGGTGTCGAGATTCCAGTCATTGCTCGAACGCTGAGGTCCTTTGCGGACTTTATAAGGCACAAAAAGGCCTTCCGCAATGAAGGGCATAGGCTGTGCTCATTCTAATCAGCATAAAATTAATAACGCTGATAATTTTACGACTAAGCGGAGCAATGGCGGGGGTTCCTCATGTCTACGGCGACAAATGTAAATTTAAATACTAAAACGTTCGTCTGATCTTCTTGTTCGAGTCCTAAACCATCGCGACGGATTCGAGCAAGCTAAGGAGCGTGGCGCCAGAAGGCTGCCACCTCAGATTGAAACCGGCCGTGAACGCGAGCGCACCTTCTTCTCGTGAGCTCCGCGTGACTCGGCATTCTGCCCTCGCTACCAGGGACTTTTGGGTCCTTGACAGCCGGCTACAGTGAAGAGTGTTCGCCTGAACATTGTTTTCGAAGATCTTCAGGTGAGACTCCCGCTAATGACGCTCCGCTTGTCCTTAATTATCTTAAATTTCAGCGTTACCGGCCCCAGATGGGTCCCCGGTAAATTTGTGTGCCGTAGGGCCCGTTAATTCGGGGAGTTGAGTCCACTTGTTAAGGTGGCTGCGCACAGTGGAAGCTAGAGCTAGAGCAAGAGAAATGAGACCTTTAGATGCAGTTCAATCCAACCCTCCAGTTCAGAACTTGGAAATGCAAAGAAGACCTACAGTAAAGGAGCTGACTCCTCTGCAAGTTTTTCTTACACTTACCCAACTTATGGCTCAAGAAGATGAAACCTCCACTCAGCCCTCTCAACAAACTTCTCTGACAACCAACATTCCTTCAAAAGATCAAAATAGTACGAGAACCGTTGCAGCTTGTGCATCCATGCCAAGCACTCCATCTGCATTTTCTACTCAGCATGTCCTACAGCCTTCTACCCAGCCACAGCCAGTTTCCTCAGACCAACAACCGAGCCATTCAAGTGCCGTGAACCCTTTGCGTGCGTTCAGCCAAGCCAAACAACCATCCCTTACTGCATCTCATCAAATGTTTACTGATTTCACTCGAATAATTACTCAGGCTCTGCCAATGATAATCCGTCTCTTTCTCTCCACACAACTCACTGAAAAAATAGAATGTTTCATTGAGCTAGGTCAGATGCTCTCCTTAAAATCAGTTGTCACTGAACTCTAGCTAGTTTAGGGCTTTCCTCAATGCATAACTCGCAGTGAAGCTAAAAATTTTACAGTGGAATGTCCGTTCCTTTTCTGCCCGATATCCTTACTTGTCCAAACTACTGGCAGACTTAGCCCCGGATGTATTGTGTTTGCAGGAAACTTTTCTGTCTTCTGATAAAACGGTAAAACTGCCCGGGTATCAAAACTTGGCCCTCCCCATGTCCTTACCTTGTCGTGGTGGGAGGGCTTGCGTGCTGCCATGAAGGTTGAGGCTATACTGCCGGGGCCCCGGTTCTGGTAGGTTCAACCATGGTAGGCTGGCTCAACTGGAGCAGCCTGACAAAAGGGGGACCATGGGTGAGGTTTCCCATGTAAATATAAACCGGGCCCCGGCAGTTACGGGTTATAAAGTCTCTGTTATCTCGGGCGTACTTGCGGACTGTCACGGGCCGGGGTCGAGGGTGGGAGGAGGTATTTACTTCCTAGTGGTCAGCGTGTGCCCGCCTTAAGTGCAGAGATGCACCAGAATGCTGCTGATCGCCCGAGGGGTTCTTTTCCGGCTTGAGCGGGCCTGGATAGGTGAGGGGCAACCCTCACTGAAAGAGAATCCTAAATCACCGCTTGCTTCCACCAATGAACCCTCTTCCCGACTTTCTGATGACGACCTGGCCCCTCCTCTGCTTCCATCAGAAGAGCCTCCCATGGAAATTTCCACTGATCATTCCGCCGTTCTACCTGCGAGACAGGCACCATCACAGCTTATGGCTGAGAGTGGAGCTGGGTCCGGTGTGAACCAAACAGAACCCAAACAAGTACTACAATCTCTGGCCTCAGAAGATGCGCCCACGCTGTCATCAACAGCTCCTCCTGATGATGGCGGGGACAGTCATCGGGCTCATGAAGACAACAGAAATCGAAACTTAACTCAGATTCAGACGCTTGAACCTTTTCAGCCTGCCTCATCTAGAGGGCGATGGAGGAGAAATAGGAGGGTCCGAACCAGTAGTGACGCCCCTACCTACCCTCCCCTTCAACAGTGGCAGGAGACTGACTACAAAAAGTTCTTTTGCATATCATCTCCATCTAATACAAATCTGGCCACTATCAACGTCATTCGAGCAAACGATGAGATCGAGCGAACTCTAGGGGGCCGCCCTAAGAATATTAATGAGACCCGTTCCGGAGATATAATTGTAGAGGTGACAAATCGAGTGCAGAGTCAGGCCATTAATAATTTGAGGACCTTAGACATGCATGAAGTTGTTGTGGAGCCTCATAAAACCCTCAATCAAACTAAAGGAACCATTCACTACAAGAAGGCTCCTAACTTCACTCCCGATCAGATGCTCGAAGGCTTGAAGCGGCATAAGGTAACTGAGGTGTATCAGACGAAGAAGAGAATTGGCGGGGTTCTGATGAAACAACCCGTCTATGTCTTGACTTTTGATACTTGCCAGCTCCCAACTGAAGTCGCCATTGGGTGGACTAAGTGTTCCGTGCGGGAGTGTGTGCCCAGGCCCAGACGATGCTACAAGTGCCAACGTTTTGGACATGGCGCTGGCTTGTGCAGGGCGGCCGTGGGTGTTTGCTACCAGTGTGCTGGAGAGGTGCATGAGCTGCCCTGCTCTCTCCCAGCCAGATGCTCGAACTTTAAAGGTCCCCACCCAGCTTCATCTTTAAATTGCCCAACGTACAAGCAAGAACAGGAAGTTGTGGCTCTTCAAGTTAAAGAAAAACTATCAAATGGAGATGCTAGAAGGCGAGTGGCAGCCCGATATGTCCGTGAGGGAGTCACGTTTGCAGACATGGCCAGGCCCATGGGCAGAAGCAGCGCTAGCCGAGGTGACCCATCAGGTCCTGTTGAAGCTGCGCCCCCAAGAGGAATAGTTATGCAGCAGACCACGAGTGAGCGTGATAGAGGCCATAGACGACAGGCGAGCGCAGGTGACGGAGGCAATACCGAGGATGAAATGCTGATGACTTCTCGAGGCCGCGCAGAAACTGGCTCCCCACCTAGGGCAGTTCTTGTAGTGGAAGGCCCAGTTTTGAACCAAGATGTTCCCCCCGACAACGCCACCACTATGCTTCCAGAGGGCGTGACTAGCCCAATTCTGTCAGGACAAGGGAAACCACCGAAAGTTACTGCAGGTCTTAGCACAACTGCTTCAGCTAGAGTTGCCACTGGTAAATTACCCCCACCAAAAATGCCACCGCCTAAAGTGCCAGAAAAACTTCAAGCCATGGGAATTCCACACAAGCGGCTCCAGAGCGGAGCGTCGCCTACCAGCACACCTCACCCAAAAGTAGCTCGCGATCAGTCGGGCAAACACAGCACATCACAGAGAAAATATTCATTGGACCGTGTTAGACACGTACCCAAGGGGTTGAGTGACGAGCTGCTGAAGAAGTATCCTCCTCCCCCCGGCCTTCCCTCGAGACCACCACCTGATGTCGAGGTGCGAACGTGGCGCGAGGGAAGGAGGAAATCAGAAGAGACGAGACACATCCCGACTTTAGTAAGTCAACGTATAGCAGGCACTGAATCTAGTGCACCACCTCAGAAGTAACTGCAACCTTTTATCAGAGTGACTTTTACCATTATTCAATGGAATTGTCGCAGCTTGCGACGTAATTGCACTGATCTCCATGCTATCCTACTAGAACAATAACCAGCTTGTGTACTCCTCCAAGAAACTATGCTCGGAAACAGTGCTCCACCCCGATTTAAGCATTACCGAGTAGAAACTTACTCAATAAATAATAATCCCCTTCCTGGAACAGGACTGGTAATCCTTGTGAAGCAGAATTTTCCATATTACAGGCTGCCCATCAGATCCAGCTTGGAGGTGATGGCTGTCCGAGTGGAAACTGCTACTGCTCCGTTTACAGTATGTAATCTGTACATCCCTCCTCTTCGCATAGCTACCTGTGAAGAGCTTTTGGACGTGATGAGGCAACTCCCGGAACCGTTTGTGATGGGCGGTGATTGGAATGGGAAGCATACTGCGTGGGGTAATGACAGTATCGATCAGCAGGGCAGAGAGGTGGAACGACTCCTTGCTACCACAGATTTGTGTCTGTTGAATACAGGAAACATGACCCACTTCCACGTCCAAACCGGAACTACTTCCGCAATAGACATCAGTTTGTGCTCCCCAGACTGTTACCCAGATTCTCGGTGGACTGTCCTGGATGACGCCCATGGAAGTGATCACTTCCCAGTAGTGGTCACCTTCCCGACCTACCTCCGTTTCAACTCAGAGCCTCACTTCTTGCTTAAACGCGCTGATTGGGAAGCGTTTGAGGCCCTGACAATCATGGAAGATGATGAGGACCAGACCACTGTGGACGAGGCGCTAGAGAAGTTTACTAGCACTATCCGAACGGCCGCATCTGTTGCTATACCCCGCTCGAAGGGAGGACAAATAAATCATCGAGTTCCATGGTGGAATGACGAGTGTGCCCAGGCTAACTTTGAACGAAAGAGGGCCTTACGCCGGTATCAACGGAGCCGCAACCTTGCTGATAAAATACTCTACCAAAGAGCTAGAGCGAGGGCACAGTTTGTGAAGGATATGGCCAGGAAACAATCCTGGCAAAGGTACGTATCCACGCTAAACGCCGACACGCCAACTCAGAAAATATGGCAGAGAGTTCAGAAGATGAGAGGACGAAGCGGACATGCCCCACCTTGCCTTGTGGTCAACGGAGAGATCACCATGAACCAGGATCGCGTAGCCTCCTTGCTGGCGGAGCATTTTGCCGACGTCAGTAGAGGAAGGCACTATACACCCGGCTTCCAAATCATTAAACAGCGCCAAGAACAATCTCACCTTGATTTGGCATCGGATGAACAATATCCATATAATTCACCCATAACGTACCTTGAACTGTATTATGCACTCCGGCAATGTAAGAATACATCCCCTGGACCAGATGGCATCCACTACAAGATGCTAAAGAAAATGCATTCATCAGCGATCACCTACCTTCTTCATTTGTATAATAAAATCTGGACAACCCATGTATATCCCACGGAATGGCAATTAGCCACAGTACTTGCCTTTTTGAAACCCAATAAACCATCCTCTGAAACATCTAGTTACCGCCCCATAGCCTTGACAAGCTGTGTGGTAAAGGTACTGGAGAAAATAATCAACGTAAGATTGATGCGCTTTCTGGAGGCCGGAGATCATCTCTCTCCAGTTCAGTTTGGATTCAGATCTCTTCGTGGAACCACGGATGCCCTCCTCAGACTGCAGAACCACATTGTTAAAGAGCGTGCCCAAGGAAGACACACTATATGCGTTTTCTTCGATTTGCGCAAGGCTTATGACACTGCCTGGCGATATGGGATATTGGAGCAACTGCATAAGATTGGTGTACGAGGTCACATGGCAATGTATGTACGCGAGTTTTTAAGAGAACGTCGGTTTAGGGTTGGAGTGGGCACACGGTTTTCTGCTCTAATGACTCAGAACGAAGGGGTACCTCAGGGCAGCGTTATAAGCTGCACGCTCTTCCTACTTGCAATGGACGCCATCACGAAGGACCTACCAAGGCATGTTTCGTTTTCCTTGTACGTGGATGATTTCATGCTATATGCATCCTCTAGATACCTACCCGCCCTGACTCGTCGAGTACAGGAAGCCATTAACCGTATTGGAGCCTGGGCCGGCAAGCGAGGCTTCTCCTTTTCAGTTGAAAAGACTGTGGCACTCCATGTGCAGCCCCGCCGCACTAATGAACCTACGCCTGAGCTCTTTCTCGGTGATAGGCCGGTCAACGTCTCGCCCACAGTCTCCTTTCTGGGCATGTTGTTCGACAATAAACTGTCATGGAGACCTCATATACAGGCTTTAAAAGGAAGATGTTCTAAAGCTCTGAATCTCCTGAAATGCCTGTCCAGATTAACGTGGGGTGCTGATCGAACAACCATGCTGCGACTTTATAGAGCCACCGTTCGTGCCAAGATTGATTATGGCTGCGTCGTCTACCAGAGTGCCAGCCCATCACGCTTATCACTCCTGGACCCAATCCATAACTCTGCTCTGAGGCTGTGTACGGGGGCCTTTCGGACATCACCGGTGATGAGCTTATTGGTGGATTGCGGTGAACCAGCCTTGCAACTTCGTCGAGTACAGCTTACTCTACAGTATGTTGTACGACTCAGGCAACTACCTTTCACGGCCACGTGGAATAGCGTGATGGAGGGAGTAAGGGGTCGGGAGTTGTTTCCGTATTATATCCCCTCCTCTACTGACTACGAAGCACTAGCGGAGATGATGCAGTTGCCCTCGTTCAAAGTTGAGCGTGCCCCCACTCTGGAAGAGCCAACCTGGCAAATTCCGATTCAGACCTTCTGTCCAGGACCGCAATAACCAAAGAAAGAGATGATGACAAGATCCATACTGCGACATATTTTCCAAGATCACCTTCACAGTGACCACGAGGGAGCTTTTCATATCTACACTGACGGTTCTAAAACGGATGACGCAGTGGGCTGTGCTGCAGTTTTTGAAGGCGGAGTGGTGGAGGAAAGACTGCTGCCTGAAACGTCAATCTACTCTGCGGAGCTGATCGCCATCCGTGCCGCACTCCGCATGATTGAGGAGCGGCCTGCTTCGGGTTCTTATGTGGTGTTCTCCGATTCCAAAGCTGCCCTCCAGTCACTGAGATCCTACAACTCCACACATCCAATAATTTCTGGAATAATGTCTAGCCTTTTGCGACTTGCAAGCTCCCCAAAACTTGTAACTCTATGTTGGGTACCTGGCCATGTTGATGTGCGTGGCAACGATCGGGCAGACGAGTTAGCGCGAAATGCTGCAACCTCTGCTGCTAACCCAACAAATACCAGAGTACCCGCCCGAGATTACTACCCTATAATTAAAGCTGCATTAACCCAACTCTGGCAGCGACAGTGGGAAAACACCCAAGACAACAAGCTGCGCAAGATTAAGAACAGCGTCCGAGCCTGGCCTTCTTCAGCATGCCGGAACCGCCGCGTGGAAGTCCTCCTATGTCGACTGAGGATTGGTCACACCCGCCTCACTCATGGCCATTTAATGGAGCGTCGCGCGGCCCCTCTTTGCGATCGCTGCTTGGTGCCGCTGTCGGTGCAGCATATATTGGTTGAGTACCTTCACTTTTCCGATGGACGTTCCCGTTATTACCCTGGATTACAGGGCGCTGACTCTGATTTTGTTTTGTGTAAGATGTTGGGAGAACCGACTCGTGGGCGTTTTAATCATTGGCGGCTTATTAGTTATCTCTCTGACTCGTCTCTTATGAACAAATTATAGTGCCTCTGTACGCTGAGAACTACGAAATGTTTTTTATGTTTGAAGTCTTTTGGAAGATTGTAGATGAAGAAACTGCAATATGGCCGGACGCGCTACGTTGGTACCTTGGGGGGTTTCAGCGTGGGTAAGGCGTCCGGCCATAATGGGTGGGCAGCTGAAACCCCGTAAGGGGTTTGGCTGCCCAGTGATTTGGATGTACTGTAGTATGTACAAAATTTCAATGGGGAGACAATTATAATCTTGAGTTGTAATTAAATCATGATCGTGTAATTTTTGATGTTCATATAATGTTGATGTTCACCTTGCGTGGTAAATCGGAAAAGCCTGATACCGATTAAATTATGTGACCTTCGGTGCGATATAGTCTAAATAACTGAAGCGCTAGCAAACTTATGTTACTACTACTACTACTACTACTACTACTATCAAAACTTGGCTGCTCATTGCGAGAGAGCTGTGGGGAGTGGAGCCGTTCTTGTGGCCGTTAGTAACAGCATACCACAAACTATTATACAGCTACCATCGTCATTGGAAGTATGTGCCACACGCATACATCTTCCTCAAAATGAATTTACAATATGCTCTATGTACCTTCCACCATCGCTGCCAAACTCTGTATTAATCACAGAGCTACCACTTTTACTTCCACTTCTACCTCCTCCTTTCATTATCTCAGTTGACTCTAATGCCCATCATCAATCATGGGGTTCCTCTTCCTCAGACAGCAGAGGAAATGTTATGAGTCATTGGATAACAACAAACAACCTTGTGCTGCTGAATACCACGGAACCAACTTATTTGTCCTCAACAGGCACCCTAACTCATATAGACCTGACCATAACTACCCCTGATATAGCACCTCTGTTTACATGGTCACCCTTATTAGACCCTTACAACAGTGATCATTTTCCTTTGCTGATCTCATCAGAATGTGCCACACCAGTCTTCCTACAACCAAAGTGGAACATCCAATCAGCTGATTGAGTCAAATATCAAGAAATCCTCTGTCTTCCAAAAACCTACCTATCCCCTACGCAGGCCTGTGGAGCAGTAACCACAAGCATAATAGATGCAGCCTCTAAATCCATCCCATGCTCTATACCAGGAAAAAGAACACCAACAAATAGTTGGTGGAACAAAGAATGTGCCGTAGCAAGGCGCCAAAAGCAGCGAGCGTTATCTCGTTATAAGGTTACTAACTTAGGTTAACATCGGCATCTTTGGGATGCTTTATTTCCAATCAAGCCTGATACATATGATCTTAGCATTGGTTTTTCAAATGTCTTATAACTAACCCTATATATAGGACACCATGACGGTTCCCCCGTAAAGCCGGTACCCATTTCCGACACCTGGGTTGAGTGGGGTATTGTGCTTGAGCTTTCCCTTATACCCAACCAGGAAAATCTCCGCGCCAGCGCTGGGAACGAACCCGCGACTTCCAGCATACAAGTCCGATCCCTTAACCGCTGTGCCACGGAGAGCACACGTTATAGAGCACACCTTATAAAAACCATTTAGGGGACATTGACTTATGGATAGCCTTCGAAAAAGCCAGAGCTATTTTTAGGCACTGCATAGCAAGAGCCAGGTCAAAGAGCTGGACAGACAATCAGTCTAGTATTACATCCAGAGCCCACAGTGGGCAAGTCCGAGCCCACGGATATGAAACCCTAGAGCCCTACCAACCAGCTTATAGAGGACGAGGGCGACGAGCCCGGAGACCACGAGTCAACAGCTCCATCTCCTTCTTCCCGGCGCTGGAGGAACAGAGGCAAGCACCTGAATACAAACGATTCTTCCATATTTCCTCACCTACTGATGTGAACCTCTCTACCATCAACGTTATTAGGGCAAATGACGAGATAGAACGAACTATCGGAGGCCCGCCCAAGAATATTAATGAAGCAAGATCGGGGCAACTGATAGTGGAGGTCTCAAACCAAGCCCAGAGTCGAGCCATTATGAACCTGAAATCTTTGGATTCACACGAGGTGACTGTTGAACCACATAAAACTCTTAACCAAATAAAGGGCACTATTTATCACAGAAATAACCCCAAATTTTCACCTAGTGAAATCCTCGAGGGACTCAAGAGACACAAAGTTCTCGAGGTCTACCAAACAAAAAAGAGAGTCACTGGAGTCCTGATCGACCAACCAATTTATATACTAACCTTCGATACATGTCAGCTGCCCGCTGAGGTCTCAATAGGATGGACAAAGTGCTCTGTCAGGCAATATGTGCCCAAGCCCAGGCGGTGTTTTAAATGCCAAAAGTTTGGACATGGAGCTGGGACGTGCAGAAGTGACCTAAGTACCTGTTACCACTGTGCTGGGGAATTACATGAGCTACCTTGCTCCCGACCTGCTTGCTGTTCTAACTGTGAAGGACCTCACCCGGCCTCCTCCTTGAGCTGCCCAACGTACAAGAGGGAAGAAGAGATTATGGCCCTGCAGGTAAAAGATAGACTATCATATGTTGAAGCTAAGCGGAAAGTAGCCGCCCGCTATGTCAAACAGAACACTTCCTTCGCAGACGTTCTCAGGTCTACAAATGTGACTGCGACACACCGAACAGGCCGCTCGGTAACCTCCATGAGTGCTCCCTCCGGTTGGAGACCCCCGAACCCTGCTTCGGAGACTGTGCCTGCTGGTACCCTAGAGAACATCGCTGCCTGTACAGAAGTGAGCCTCTCAACAGAGAGCCAAGACACTTGAGATACCGAGCAGATCCCTACACCAAATTCTCATTTCAAAAATACCCCAACTTCGACCAGAGAAGAATCCCCTCTAATACTACCGGATATAAATCCAAGGGATGCCAGGAACACTACTGTCGAAGGCCGAGAAACTGAGAAACCCAAGACTATTTTGAGAAACCCAAGACTACAGTGTACTCTGACTCTGAGACTCCAGTGTCCTCTGAGACTCCAAATGGTGAGGATGTGCGTTGCGCTCGCTCCGCTCGCTCCGAAACAAAGTGCCTATTGTTAGAAAGAATGTACTTCTAGCCTGAATGGGTACCCTCTCTCGCCATGAGGATTCAAATGTGATATCAACATATTAATCATCAAACTAAGAATATAATATTCCCTCATAGAGTGTGAAGGTGTTCAACCCTCGTTTATACAAGAAAGCCAACTCTCTAAACCTACAAGATGGGAGCGAGGAAGCAACGCAACAACATCAGCAGCTGCAATAACAGCTGTGAATATCAACCAAAGTTTGGTCAATATCCTGATGTGTCTAGCCTAACGCAAGACTGCAAAGAAGTGGTATCTGTTCTAATAAAATATTTCGACTCAGTGATGACAAAATTTAATAGTGATATTGACGAAATGAAAAGTGAAATAAGCGACCTTAAAACACTATCTGAAACAATAGCAGGAAAAGAAGCAGAACACAAACAAATTATTGAAGAGCAGAATGAAAAAATACAAAGCTTGGAGTCACGTCTCGATCGCTTGGAAAAAAATGATCAGCGCCGAGACCTGGAAGATAGAAAATGTACTCTCGTCATTTCCGGGGGGGAACTACCTCATTCACACAACAACGAAAATTGCAAAGAAACAGTCTGCAAAATTCTGAAGGACATCAACATCGACCTCAGTGATGCTGACATCACGTCAGCTAACAGAATGGGAAGAAAACCACTAAGTGGAAACGAGGATCGAAGAAACATCGCTTTCGAACTGAAACATTACAACAAAAAACGTGAAATTCTCTCTGCCTGCCGAGTAAATAAACCAACGTTCTATATAAATGAATATCTAATACCTTCACGAGCCAAGATCATGTACACCTTGAGAGTAGCCAAGAGAAATTTCCCGGAAAAAATCGGAACCCCGAGGACACAAGATGGAAACATCTTCGCATTCATCCCTGGACAACCGGACTCGAGACGTCAGATTAACACGCCAGAAGAGCTCGACCAATACCTGATGCGGCAACTGGATAAATCATCGAATCAGGTCTTGGGTGTTCACCTCAATTAGGTATCAAAACATGTACCTGTGTCAAATTATATACTCGTATGCCAATAACGCCTAGAATTCTATAACTTTACACTAGATCTTCAAACTGCATAACTTCATGTCATGAATCAGTTCCAACCTCTAAAGATATATACGGCAGTTTTACCTCAATTTTGACAATCTTATGACAGATATATATGAACATTTATGACAACTGTATTGGAAATTGCAACAACACCACCAGCAATTTGTACCTACCAATATTATGATGGAATATTGATATCCACCTTGTTCACCTTTCCTCGTAAATTGTATGTAATTTTCAACCAACAAACTATTATTATGTGTAAAACATATTAGCTGATTAGATTATCATCGTCGCTAAATTTTTTTCTATTTATTTTTATTTTTTTTAAAACTTATTACCTGTTGTATGTGAACTTTGTAACAACGCCTTCAGCAATTTGTACGCATCAATTTTGTATATTGAACTCCAATATTAATCGCTCTTGGCTGAGTATTGAGTGTACCCACGAAATCACGCTAGATTTCTTACTCTTTTCTATACTTTCTAAGCTAGTTTTTAGATAGATATATCCTTTTAATCTTGACTCTGTATTTCGTTTTAAGTTGTACAATAGTACTTACTGCCTACTGTTTACTAATTTTGAATGACTGATCACGCTGATATATTAGATGAAATCGACCCGGATCTCAATCATTTGAACAGAATATTTCCAAACCTAAACGACTCTGAAAACTGCAGATATACTAATATATCAAAATTCAACGAATCTATACGAATAACCCGGCAGGATTTTTCGCTACTGTGTTGGAACTGTAGGTCACTCTATCCAAAATTGGAAGAGATACAATGCACTATTACTGAACTTAAGTATACCTTAGATGTGATTAGCTTCACCGAAAGCTGGCTAGATGACTCGACCAAAGACATGATTAAATTTGAAAATTATCATAGTTACCATTCGCTACGAAAAAACAAGCGAGGCGGGGGCATCAGTACATACATTTCTAAGCTCATGGATTCGAGAATCATAGCAAGTGCAACACTGAATCAGGATCATATAGAATCATTATTCGTAGAACTGTCTAGAGATGGCAAACGAATTGTGCTTGGAACGGTGTATAGGCCGCCTACAGCCTGTCCTATATCCTTCCTTAATGAGCTAAATCGAATTATTTCTCAGTTCAACAGGTCCTTCTACAATGACATAATAATATGCGGTGACTTCAACTATGATTTGCTGAAACATGAAAGCTATGAACCAATCTCTAATTTCTTAAATGCATTTCATTCTAAATCTTTCCTTCCGATCATCACAAAGCCAACACGAATAACCTCAGAATGTGCCACGCTGCTTGACAATATCTTTATGACAGACCCAAGTTATTTTCTTGCTGGAATAATTACTTCTGACTTATCAGATCATTTTCCAGTTTTTCTTATTAAGAAAAATGTCTATCTTGCGTGCACCAAAGCACGGGCTGAAACTTATTCATATCGTAAAATAAACGAATCAAATTTAGAAGAAATGCGCACCGTTCTAGAAGATTTAATGCCAACATTGCACATCACCCAACAAAACAATAATGCAAGGAGCATTGATGAATCAGTAGTAAAGTTGACTGAAACTATAATGACCGCATACAATCAGTGTTGCCCAATTGTAACTCGTACAGTTACCCTGAAAAATAAACAAAACAAACAATTTAAACAATTTAAACAATTTATTTACCACATGTGATACAGAGGTAGAATTTTACTTAAGTCTAGTAAAAGCCCTGGATTACTAGAGAAAAGAAAAAAAGAAAGAAAGAAAAAAACTTTATTTCCAATAGAGATTGTACAATATTACAATCATTGGTTTTTAAATATCTTAAAATTAATACACTTAGATGATACACACACACGAGTATTGAAAAACTCGTATCACTATTCGAAAATAAATGATTGAGGGCAATGTACTCCTAATCTTGCTTAATCTACATTTGACAATACATGTAATGATAATTATAAGAGATAACGCAAATTCATGGACGATGCATTTTCATTGTGGGGTGAAAAAACTTTTGACAGTTTACATGTACATGACATAAAACTTCGCAATTATTGATGCCAGGAAATAATATATGAATCGCTTGTTTCGGCAAATGTTCAAAAGTGTCATTTTAAGGAAGCATGAAAAAAAATATATATATATATAAATACAAATCCATATACATATATATGCGTACATACATATATACATACATACATACACACACACATACAGATATATATATATATATATGTACGCATAAGCATGAGGACCAAGAAGATTATAAGTTTTGTATTTCTAATTCAACAATTTTAACATAACGGTCGTTAGTTAATAAGCATTTTATTTAAATATAAATGGATGATCGTACAACAAATGTATAGTTGGTACATGAATGCTTTGCAATAATAAAGAGATGACGAGTTAGGTAATGTTACAAGTTGAGAGTGAACAGAAAATGACCATTATCTCTAGTAAAATGCTAGTTGTCAGTTTAGTACATGTCACATATGTGCACACATACATGTAAATATATACACATATATGTACACATAAAAAAGAAAAAAAAATGGTTTATTTCCAATAGAGATGGTACAAAAGTACCATCATTGGTTTTTAAAATATCTTAAAATTAATACACTTAGATGATACACACACACGAGTATTGAAAAACTCGTGTCACTAGTCAAAAGAAATGATTGAGGGCAATGAACTCCTAATCTAGCTTAATCTACATCTGATAATACATGTAATGAAAATTGTAAGAGATAACACAATTTCATGGACGATGCATTTTCATTGTGGGGTGAAAACACTTTTGACAGTTTACATGTACATGACATAAGACTTCGCAATTCTTGACGCCAGGAAATAATATATGAAATCGCTTGTTTCGGTCAATGTTTACAAGTGTCATTTTGAGGAAGCATAAAAAAAAGAAAAATATATATAAATATATACCCACATACACACATATGTACATATACGTATGCATGTGTGTATATATCCATACACACACTCACACACATACACACACACGCACATATATATACACGCGTTTTACGGCCATGTGTGTGCCTAGGTTACGAAAAACACCGGTTTCGTTAACATGGACACACACGTGTGTACATATAAGCAAGAGGACCAAGAAGATTATAGGTTTTGCATTTCTGATTCAACAATTTTAACATAACGGTCATTAGTTAACAAGCATTTTATTTAAATATAAATGGATGATCGCACAACAAATGTATAGTTTTTACATGAATGCTTTACAATACTAAAGATATGACGAGTTAGGTAATGTTACAAGTTGAGAGTGCACTGAAAAAAAGACCATTATCTCTAGTAAAATGCTAGTTGTCAGTCTAGTACACACATATATGCACGTATACATGTAAATATTTACACATACACATGCACACATATACCCACGCACATATTTACACCTGACTCGTAAGCATACGCAAATGCATTTCTATACATCGAGGCAATACATACGCATTCTACAGAGTGTCATACGCATAGCGTGGACACGTACACATTTACACAAGTAAGCATGTGCGCAAATATCAGCGTAAACTAGTCAGTATAAATCAGAATTCCAATCGAGGGAAACGGAGAAAATATCTTTTATTATAGCATGAATTTTATAAAATTTCGTACTAAAAATAGTGGCACAAAACAGTCTACTTAAGTCAGAAACATGAAAACGATTGTGGGACGTGAATAAGAAAGAAAACCTTAATGTCCTATAATGGTTTCATATTAGAAAAAAAAATCACATTATCTTTGAAATATGGCGCAAATTGTCGTCAATTGATAAACAAACATAGGTATCACATTATTATAAGCATATAACTATAGGCCGAATAAGTATATTACTGCAGTATAAATGGATGATCACACAACGAATTTATTTTTTTTTACATGGATGCTTTACAATTTCATATTAGAAAAAATACATTATCTGTGTAATATGGTGCAGAATGTCTGTAATTGATCAACACACACACACATAGGTACCATGACGGTCTAGTTTGATGCTTGCACAGAAACGGAGAGGAATGACATAAAATGCACCTTCGACTGGTTCATCTACTCTAGTGCACACAGTTGTACGTGCACATATACACACCCATATGCGCACATACACCTATATACGTACACACATATACAAGTAAGCATGTTTGCAAATGACAACGTATAGGCGGTCAAATCATAATACCTACGCATACTTCAAAACTGTTGTTTGATGTCTTGAATTATAACACAATGAGCGAGGGAGATTGTTCAGCAATGGAGATACCAGGTAAATGAGATTCGTCAGTACTCATTCAGTATGTTCTGTAACTAAGGATTATTATTGAGACACAAGATGACGAGTTATTTTGGCTTTAAATTCTCTCGGTCTTTGAGGGACTTTAATACTCAGGGGAAGTTTGTTCCACAGTAAGGCGCCTGATATGGACAGAGCCTTCTGCCCTAAGTGAGATGAACGATAGTTGACTAAGACATTATTGTTTCTGTTCGGTTTTTGATTGGTTACAGTGGGTGGATGGAAACGCACTATCTCAGCATTGCTCTGAGGAAGATATAACGAGGAGAATACGTATTGGGCCTTCTGCATGAGGAGCCTTTCTTGGATAGGGATCCAGCCGAGTTTATTGAGGAGAGGGGTTACGTGATCACGTCTTTTGAAATTACCGTTGCATACCACCTTGGCTGCAAAATTCATGCATTTTTTCATTTCAATTCATGCAGACATCGTGATAAATATAAAGAAACGCCAAGCGTACCTAGCCCTCCTTTGCGAAGGGCGAATATCTAGAGAAACATATAACCGATTCAGAAACTATGTGACAAACCAGATAAGAACATCAAAAAAGAGCTACTTTACCCTCAAGTTTACTCAATTCAAAGCTGACGTTAAAAAGACTTGGCGCCTTTTTAACTCTTGTTATAAACCGAATAACGCCGAAAAAAAGAAAATTGGTTATATCACTCAAGATAATGTAAAATACCATGAGAAGAATGAAATTGCTAATCTCTTCAACAACTTCTTTGTGAACGTAGGGAAAACTATAGCCAATGGTATTCCAAGTGAACCTACTGATCACCTGGAATTTATGGATCATATTCGAGAACACAACTCCTTTTTCTTTACGCCTACAAACTCCTCCGATGTAATTGCGTGCATAAACAACATGAAAAATAAATCGAGTGGGTTACAAACGTTTCCAACTAAAATACTTGAAATAATTGCTGATATTGTGGCCCCGCTGATATCCAATATTATTAACCAGTCTCTCTTACTAGGCACTTTCCCGAACTCCCTCAAAGTTGCTAGAGTAACCCCTATCTTTAAAAATGGTGAAAAAACCTGTGTAAACAATTATCGACCTATCTCCATGTTACCAATTATTAGCAAGGTATTCGAGAAAATTGTGTATAAAAAAGTGTACTCTTATTTTGAACAAAAATCATTTCTCTATGATAAACAATACGGCTTTCGCTGTAAAAAATCAACAACACAGGCAATATTAAATCATTTACAATTCCTTTATTCTAATATAGATAACGGAAAGACTGTCTTCTCTGTATTTCTTGACTTTCGAAAGGCATTCGATTGTGTGGACCATAACATATTACTCTCGAAACTTCATTGTTATGGCATTCGTGGGGTTGCCCATGATTGGTTCAGATCATACCTAACAAATCGGAAGCAATACGTTGTCATTGACGACGCAAAATCGGACCCACAAAAAATTAGCCATGGAGTTCCACAAGGATCTGTTCTTGGGCCTCTCCTTTTTCTGATTATTATCAATGATATTATTAAATCTACATCATTTTTTAAATTCATACTTTTTGCCGATGACAGTACGCTTTCTGCGGTCCTTCCGAACGAAAATCCCACTACGATTGCGGAGAGTATAAATAATGAACTCCATAAGGTTTCACTGTGGCTTAAAGCTAATAAAATAAGCCTCAATATCGATAAAACAAATTATATTACGTTCTCATACAAGAAAAATATATCTCTACCATCCATTAAAATTGGCAAAGGTGAAATCAAAGAAACCAACTCATGTAAATTTCTGGGCATCATAATAGATAAACATCTGACCTTCAAAGAGCACATCACTCATATTAGTTCTAAATTATCAAAATCCATCGGAATCCTGAATAAAGTTAAAAATTTCCTGCCTAAAACAGCCTTACTAATGCTTTATCGAACGCTCATTTCACCATACCTGCAATACGGAATAGAAGCATGGCATGGAACTGATAAAAATAAAACCAATATAATTTTTACTCTGCAAAAAAGAGCCATCAGAGCGGTAAAGAACCTAGAATATAATGCTCACACAAATGATTCATTCGAAAATTTACAAATACTTAAACTCTCGGATCTCTACAAAATCTCCATCTGCAATTTCATCTACAAAACATTAGCTAATGATGGCGACAATAGCCTTCAACAGTTATTAACTGCGCAAACTGGTCATCACGACCATTTAACACGAAATAAAAGTAAATTCATGCTTCCTTATTATTCAAAGGCCCGCTCGCAACATAGTATACTATTCGTTGGAACTAAAACCTGGAACTCAATACCTGCGGAGATCCGTGAAAGAAATTCTTACAAGGTATTTAAAAGAAATCTTGAGTCTCACTTCTTATCAGAATACTAGTCGTGTAAGATCACCAAGTCAAATCCTGCCTCCTACATGTCTGGTCCTAATAATGCAATTTGCCATGAGTAATATCGCCGATTTTCAGTCTGCTCCCAAATCGTTATCGAATGTAATGTTAAATATTGTCCATATGACCTATATTGTAAAATTAAACATCAATATCGAGTTCATTATCCTGTTGATCAGTCTAATGCGAAACTAGGCTAAGTGAATTAGGTTAAACATTATTGTACGCCCTAGAATAATGTAATGGTAGGATGCCCTAGAAGTCGCTGAACTTATTCGGGCCCACAGGTAGCTACGAGGCCTGTCGAAAAAGTATCCGACCTTAATTTTTCCCGCACAAAGTAGTGATTCTAAGGCGGCGCCACTGTGCACGGTGGAAGGAGGAATCTTAATGCGCATGCTTGACATTTTTCACCGCATTCACTTGGGCCAGTCACTGGCTGGTGGTCGCCAAGTAAGGTGCTGTTCTAAGTGTTTGTCGGATTTAGTTTTCTTGCAAGATGACTGAACGAATTGAGCAAAGACACTGCATCAAATTTTGTCAAAAGCTTGGTGATTCTCAAATTGAAACAATTCGTAAGATTCAGCAGGTGTTTGGGGAAGATGCTATCAGGATGTTCTCCGGCGACTTCGTGATGCAGTTCGGCGCAAAAGACCAGACATGTGGACTGCGAACAACTGGCACTTGCATCACGACAACGCGCCCGCACATTCATCCCATTTGATCCGCAATTTCTTGGCCAAACATGGAATTACGACCGTTCGCCAACCTCCCTACTCTCCAGACCTGGCTCCTTGCGACTTCTGGTTGTTTCCAAAATTGAAGACACCACTGAAAGGATCCCGTTTTGAGAGTAGAGAAGAGATAATGCGGAACGCGACCACAGAGCTGAACACCATTCCAAAAGAAGACTTCCAGAGGTGTTTCCGGCAGTGGAAGGATCGGTGGGCTAAGTGTGTGGAAGCACAAGGAGCCTACTTTGAAGGGGATTAGGGTCCCAACCCCGTCAGGTTGTTGAAGTATTTTTTCTGGCCAAAGGTCGGATACTTTTTCGACAGGCCTCGTATACTCAACTCTGACCATTGTATTAGACTTAAGAAACATTCTACCTCTGTATCTCCTGTGGTAAATAAATTGTTTAAATTGTTTAAATTGTTTAAATTGTTTAAATTTCCAACCGAGACAAGCCTCGAATCGCAGCAAAGCCAAATATTACTGCCCCTGATGCAGTT
This sequence comes from Morinoia aosen, assembly GCA_030386875.1. Taxonomy (NCBI): domain Eukaryota; kingdom Metazoa; phylum Arthropoda; class Malacostraca; order Amphipoda; family Talitridae; genus Morinoia; species Morinoia aosen. Next base: position 22,612,193 of record CM059562.1, read on the forward strand.
CATCCCACGAGCCAAACCCAAACTCGGAAGCCAGTTGAAATGGAGGTGAGTACAGGAATCCCTCGAAAGCGCTTTCAAAGCGGAACACCACCAAAAGATCTTAGCCACAACAAAATCCCTAAAGGGCAATTGGATTCTAGGCATGAAGAAAAGGCATACCTGATAAGTAGAAGGAACACAACCTCACAGACCCACCTCTCCAGAGATAGTTTTAAAAAGCCCTCACAGCCTCACTCGCGGAGAATGCATTCTCTAGACAGAGTCACTGAAGTCCCAGCTGACATCAGTGCAGACCTCCTCAAGAAATATCCTCCTCCTCCTAACCTCCCGTCAATGCCCCCGCCTGCTATCCCTATGCAGGTTTGGGGAGAAACCAGAAGAAAGTCAGACGGAGAACGACCTATTCCTACCATTGTATGCCAACAGATTCGGAATTTAGAAACAAGAAAAGATCCACCAAGAAATCTCCCTTAATGTCGCTCAATGCACAATATCATACAATGGAATTGCCGTGGTTTTAGACGAAATTATGAAGACTTGCAAGCTATATTACGAGAACACCAACCTGCATGCATATGCCTACAGGAGACCATGCTTGGTAATATCAGGCCTGGCAACCTCCAACAGTACAATGTGGAGACCTCCTCCTCCCATCCTAACCCTGTTCCTGGCTCCGGACTTGCAGTTTTAACCAGGTCTGACGTGCCGCAACGTGCCGCATAAATTCACCTATTCAGACATTGGCAGTTCGAATCAAACTTGGCGCGATCTATCTCACCGTGTGTAACATATATATTCCCCTGAATCTGGCTCTCAATCCTGACGACTTACTCAATCTAACCACGCAGCTACCTCCTCCGTTTCTGCTGGCTGGAGATTTTAATGCTAAGCATGCTGCATGGGGCAACTCCATTAGCGATCAGAGAGGAAAAACCATTGAGCGATTGATCTCCACCACAGACATCTGTCTCCTAAACTCAGATGTCATGACTCACATCCACGTCCAAACTGGCTCCTCGTCGGCTATAGACCTCAGCCTCTGCTCACCTGAAATATCCCCAGATATTGAATGGGCCATACTGGAAGATACCCATGGGAGTGACCACTTCCCCATCATAATGACCTTACTGACTTGCCATCTCGTTCTAACGCAGCCGCGCTACAAACTCCACCGTACTGACTGGAGTACCTTCGAAGCGCTGACTTCCCTCGAGGAAGAGGAAGTCCAAAGCGTGGATGATGCCGCAGAAAGAATCCGAAGAACTATTAATGACGCCGCATCCGTACCCATCCCACGCTCAAGAGGCGGTTATGTGCAACATTGAGTGCCCTGGTGGAACGACAACTGTGCGCGAGCCAACTATGAACGGAAAAGAGCTCTACGACGCTTCCAACGCAGTCGCACGGTTGCAGATAAAATTCTTTACCAGAGAGCGAGAGCCAGAGCCCAATTCATTAAGAAGGCAGCCAGGAAGCAATCTTGGCAACAATATGTATCCTCGCTGAACACCGACACACCAACCTCCAAGATATGGCAACGAATTCAGAAAATGAAGGGAAAAGGACGACAAAAACTGCCATCACTTGAAATAAACGGAGAACTGGTATGTGACCTAGATCGCGTAGCCACCCATCTAGCTGAGCACTTTGCGGAAATTAGCAGCGGGAGACATTTTTCGCCCACATTTATCCAACTTAAGCAACGACAAGAGGAAGTGGAACTTGATTTTACTACTGATGAACATTATGCCTACAATGAGCCAATTACATATCTGGAAGTATTTCATGCCCTTCAACAATCCAGAAACACCGCACCAGGACCAGATGGAATATATTATAAAATGCTGAAAAAGATGCACCCTACAGCCATAACATATCTCCTCTCTCTTTACAACAAAGTCTGGGAAACGCACTCCTACCCCTCCGCTTGACAATTAAGCATAATAATGGCCTTTGCAAAGCCCAACAAACCCTCAACAGAAGCGACAAGTTACCGCTCAATAGCCTTGACAAGCTGCTTGGGAAAGCTTTTAGAGAAAATGGTCAACATTAGACTGATGCGACATTTGGAATCCCAAGACCTCCTCTCCCCTGTTCAATTTGGGTTTCGACCTCTGAGGGGTACTACTGATGCCCTTGTTAGACTTCAAAACCATATTATCAGGCACCGCATCCAAGGTAAACACACTATGTGTATCTTCTTCGACATGCAGAAAGCTTACGACACGACTTGGCGATATGGAATTCTGAAGAGGGTACATGAGCACGGTATAAGAGGCAACTTGGCTTTTTATCTTCGGGAGTTCCAGAGGCGGCGCTGCTTCAGAGTAAAGATTGGCTCTACTCTTTCCCCACTCATGACTCAAACTGAGGGCGTTCCCCAGGGCAGCGTTATAAGCTGTACCTTGTTCTTGTTAGCCATCGACGCTATATCGAATGCCCTGCCAGCCAATATCTCATGTTCGTTGTACGTAGACGACTTCATGATCTATGCCTCCTCGACATACCTGCCGGCTCTAAACCGTCGTATGCAGGATGCAGTTAATAGAATAAATGCTTGGACTCGGGACCATGGATTCACCCTCTCCAGTGAAAAAACCGTGATGTTGCACATACAGCCCAGCCGGACCCACGAACCTACTCCCGAGCTACTCCTACAGGGTAGGCCAATAAGATCTTCCCCTACTGTGACGTTTCTGGGCATGATCTTTGATGACAAACTCTCATGGAAACCTCATATAAAGGCTCTAAAAGGAAACTGTACCCGAAAGCTAAACCTTCTGAAATGCCTCTCTAAGCTGACTTGGGGAGCAGATCGAGTGACCCTGCTGAGAATTTACAGAGCTACCATCAGAGCAAAGCTCGACTACGGATGCATTATTTACCAAACTGCAAATGTCTCCACCTTATCATTATTAGATCCAGTGCACAACAGTGCTTTGAGGCTATGCACAGGTGCCTTCAGGACATCGCCGGTTCTGAGTTTGCTCGCAGAGAGTGGCGAACCAGCCCTGCAGTACCGTCGAGCGCAATTAACGCTGCAGTACCTCGTGCGGCTTAAGCAGATCCCTGCCTCGCCTACTTGGGACAGTGTGGTGGGAGACGCTCAAGCTGATGATGCCTTCCCCTACTTTCTTCCATCAGCCACCGACTACGGGATTTTACTAGGCCTTTCACAACTCCCACCATTTGAGATTTCTCCGGCGCCAAAGGGAGGAGAGCCGACTTGGCGGATCCCAATTGGAACTTTTTGCCCAGCTCTTGACTATCCCAAGAAAAATTATCAAACAAGCGTGCTACTGCAGCACCTGTTTATTGATCACCTACTGCAAAATCATCACGATGCTGTGAAGATATATACGGACGGCTCAAAGACCGACGGTGCCGTCGGTTGTGCCGCGGTTACTGAGGAGCAAACGGTGATGCACAGGTTGCTTCCCGAAACCTCAATCTACTCAGCGGAACTCCTCGCTATCCTCGCCGCCTTACGTATCGTAGAGGAGCGCCAGATCCAGGGACCATACGTAATACTTTCAGACTCTAAGGCAGCCCTTCAAGCCATCCGAAATTATAACTCGAAAAATCCGATTGTTGCTGAAATTGCCTGCAGCCTCGCGCGACTCTCCCGCACTTGGAAGCACGTATGTCTGTGTTGAGTGCCTGGACATGTTGATGTGCGCGGCAACGACAGAGCGGATGAAGCCGCGCGACAAGCCGCGGGCTCTACCATGCCTCCCCGAAATACAGCAGTCCCATGTCGAGATTTCTATCCTCTAATCAAAGCAGCGATTAGTGACATCTGGCAGCAGCAGTGGAACGACATCGATGAGAACAAGCTGCGAAAATACAAGAATACCGTCCGAGCCTGGCCCTCCTCGAGCCATCGTAACCGACGGCTTGAAGTCTTGTTGTGTCGCCTGAGGATCGGGCACACTCGCTTGACGCATAAATACCTCATTGAGCGGAATCCTCAACCCCTCTGCGGCGACTGCTTGGTGCCACTCACGGTGCGCCACCTGCTGGCGGAATGCCCGAGCCTTGCCGACTTCCGTTTGCAATATTACCCTACGTTGCCTAGAGATAACCATGATGCCTTCTTGGAAGGTATGCTGGGAGACCCTCCCCGGGGCGCTTTTAATTTCGATTCATTAATTGCTTTTCTTTCTGATGCCCATCTTATAGACGAGATATAGGATGCTTGATGATATTGTACATCCCTTATAAATTCGTGGCTCTTTGAGCTGAACTTCTCAACATTAGCTTTCCTGACTCATTGACCTGTTAAACAGTTTTTTGTCTCTCCTACGTGAACTCTCTGGAAACCAACCACTTGATTGGACACTGTGAACATTGAGACCTTCGGCGCGATATAGTCTTTGTTACTGAAGCGCTAGAAACCCGATTTTACTACTACTACTACTACCGAGCCCACGGACAAAGTCCGTGCACTATCTGCAACGTTCTTCCCCCAAAGCTATAGTTTTAAAGAATGGAATTCATAATATAGCAGGTCCTAAGTTGATCTCAAACATTCTCGGCCGGCAATACTCTAGAGAAAATAAATTCACATCAAATGACCCTCGTTTCATTGTTAGAAAGGAGAGAATTGCACGTGAGCTGCCTTGCCCACGACACAACTCAACTGAATGTTACAATAAACTTTTCACAATGAGAGAACTGTTGTAGATTTAGTAATCCTACACTAGAGCACAGTATTGGTTTTACATAGACACAACACAGTAATAGTGCTGACATAAATAGACAATGCAATGACACATCACAAGTAAATAATTCACTCACCTCTTAGATACCCTAAAACTTAGATACTCAAATACCAGACATGTGGCCAGCGAGAGTAGAGCGGAGATAGCTTGAAGTATATAGAAAAGAGTAGAATAGAATTAGTAGCAGGTAGTTAGAGAATAACTTAGAGGTAGTACTTAGCCGTCCGGGATAATCTATATACACACTTGCAGTCAGCATGAACTGTTTAGCTGGCTAGCACCAATCGGAAACTGGCTGATGATCTTGCCGTCACGAGCGTTGCCATCTTTAGGTCTCTCTAATTAGAACTTACATTACTCGCTATATTACACCCCTCCTCCCTTAATTAGAAACCCCCCCTTGTATCCCAATCCCCTTATTTCATTTATTCAATCCTAAAGGTCCATTCTCAACACAGGCTTCCGAGCTCGGGTAGACCTGCGTGAGATGCTAGCACTTGTAGGCTCGTGCATCTTTGCCTCCTGGGTGGGAATCGAGTAATCAGGTGTTTCGGGGTCAGGTTCATTAGCCGGAGTTGGTGAGTATGAATCTCGAGCAGGTTGTGGGATCAACACGGTTTCCTCAGTAGGTTGGTCCCTGGGTCCGGAGAGGGTGTTCGAGCAGGTAATAACTTGGTCCTGGTGTCGACGAACGACCTCTCCCCCCTGCCGTTGGCACTTGTAGGACACCGGGCCAGTTTTCTCAACGGTAGTAGCAGGGGTCCATTTTGGGGAACCCGGTGTGTATTGACGGACCATCACAAGTGACTCCGGCGGAATGTCAACCGCGCGAGACCCTGTGTGGTATCTTTTCTGAGCGTCCTGGCGTTGAGCAGCTTTGAACGCGATTGCTTCTGACGGCCAAAGTAGATCAAGACGAGAGTGAACTTTCCTGCCTAACATCAGTTCGGCGGGCGTAACACCTGTTGCCGTGTGGGGTGTCAGCCGATAGTTGAACAGGAACCTGTCTAGTGCTAGGCGTAGGGGTTCCGTTGACTTTTTATATTCTTCTTGAACGTTTGTACCATGAGCTCTGCCAGTCCATTAGTTGATGGATGGTATGGTGCGCTCGTAATATGCCGCATACCACATGCCTTCACAAATTCTTGGAATTCAGCCGATGTGAAACACGTTGCGTTGTCCGAAACAATTGTTACCGGGAATCCAAATGTCGCAAAAGTGTGTTTCAGGCACGAGATCGTTTTGCTAGAGGTTGTAGTAGATGTGGGAAAAATTTCAACCCACTTAGAGTGTGCGTCCACGATCACTAGATAATATCTTCCATCCATTGGGCCCGCGTAGTCAATGTGTATGCGATGCCAAGGCTTCGCAGGCCATTCCCACGGATGAAGTTCAGCTTTCGTGGGTGCAGTTCGAGCGCTCAGGCACTCGCTGCATGACTAGGTCGTTTCTTCTAGATCTTTGTCCAGCAGCGGCCACCATACATAGCTGCGAGCTAACTCCTTCATCCTGGATGATCCAGCATGGCCAGAGTGAAGTTCATCCACAATGGCTTGTCTGAGAGCTTGGGGTACAATAATTTGCTCCCCAGAGCACACAGCCATTTTGTGTGAACAATTCGTCTCGCCTCCTAGTATACGGAGCGAGATCAGGGTCACCAATTACCGTCGAAGGCCAGCCTACTTGGCAGTATTTGTATACCTTTGAAAGTACTGGGTCCCTTAGGGTGCCGTCGCGAATGTGGGTGCGGGTGCCTGGAGCTGACTCGAGGAAGTTTACTAAGGACATCCATTCCGCAGGAATAGGTGTGGCTTCCTCGGGAGTTGTCAAGGGTAGACGACTGAGAGCATCAGCCGTGCCCAACAGTACGCCAGACCGGTGACGTAAGGTGAACTTGTAGGATTGTAGCAGAAGAGCCCACCTTTGAATGCGCCCGGATGCCATCGGAGGAATGCTTCTACCCGGATCAAATAGTCCTAACAAAGGTTTGTGGCCCGTAACCACAGTGAAGTCCTGTCCCCACAGGTAGCAATGGAATTTGCTGAGTGCAAACACCATAGCCAGAGCTTCTTTCTCAGTCTGGGAGTAGTTGCGTTCTGTTGCTGTTAGAGTTCGGGAGGCAAAATAGGCGGGGCGTTCAATTCCATCAGTAAGGTGGCACAGCACCGCTCCCACACCATACGCACTACTGTCAGCCACTACCACTATGGGCTTCTGAGGGTCGAAATGGACTAAAGTCTGGGAGTCCAGGAGCGCTTGTTTAGATTTTTGGAATACTTTCTCCTGACTTGCATCCCATTTCCAAGGAGTTTTATCCCTCAGTAAGGTATTTAGGGGCTCCAGCATAGTTGCAGATGATTTTAGAAATTTTCTGTAGAAGTTCAAGAGCCCAAGGTAGGCTCGCAGTTGAGTTACATAGTAGGAGTTGGTGCATTCTGGATTGCTGCTACCTTCTCTGCAGTGGGATGCAACCCATCCCAGTCGATTTGGTATACAAGGTAGGATACCTGTGGCACTCCAATTTGGCATTTATCCATTTTCAGTTTTAGCCCTGCCTCCTGTAGTTTAGATAAGACTTGATGGAGACGCTTGTTGTGCTCTTGCTCATTAGTGGCACTCACCAGAACGTCATCCAGGTAGCAGAACACTCCTGGGAGGCCCTGCAATAGTCCTTCCATGGCACGAGGAAAGGTTCCAGGTGAGGACGCAATTCCGAAGCTGAGACGGTTGTAGGCAAATAAACCTTTGTGGGTGTTTACTACCGTGAGTTCCTTGGAGTCTTCACCCAAGGGTAGTTGAGCGTATGCCTGAGACATTTCTAGCTGGGAGTATATAACTCCTCCTGCTAACCCGCTAAATAAATCTTCCACTCTGGGTATAGGGTAGGTATCAAGCCTAGTGGCTCTGTTGACGGTTAGTTTGTAGTCGCCACAGATTCGGATGCTTTGATCAGCCTTGAGCACAGGGACGATAGCCGCTGCCCATCTAGAGTACTGTACAGGGGTGAGGATACCTTCCTGCACCAGTCTATCAAGTTCTGCCTCCACCTTAGGTCTAAGTGTGTAAGGCACGTTCCTGGCCATACAAAACTTTGGTGGTACGGATGGATCCACTTCTATTTTGGAATTCCTTCCCTTAAAGCAACCTAGACCTGGTTGAAAAAGGTCGGGGAATTTATATGCAAACTCTTCAGGGCAGGTAGTCAACTTGTTGACCTCATTTGCTACTATAGTTAGCCCAAGGGAATCAATCAGGTCCCTACCCAGCAAAGCTGGCTCCTCCCTGTCTACAACTACAATAGTTGCTAGCTGTGGAGCCCTACCACTAGCTTCATGCTGGATGCTAGCCCTAATCTCTCCAGAAACTAACAGTTCTGTTCCCCCATAAGTCCTAAGCTTAACATCAGAAGGTCTCAGCTCGGGTCTTGTCTTAGTTGGTATTTTAGAGTAGGTGGCCATTGAAAGGATAGACCTGGCAGCACCTGTATCTACCTCCATCTCTAATGGCACGCCATTTAGTAACAATTTTATTCCGATTGGGGGTTTCATTTCCTCGGCTAATGAAAATATTTCCCCATAACACCCATGTTTGGGGGCTGGGTAGTCTGCACTGGTTCCATTGCTTGTTCCATTAGGGTTAGGGTGGTGTTCCCTCCCCCTTTTTTCATGCATAGCATGCACAAAATTTTTTTTGTTGCCTTTAGCAGATTTCTGCCCTTTTAGTTTGAAGCACCCCTCAGGGGGATACAACTATTGTATCTATGGGAATTAGCGCTCCCAGGGGAAAAATGTGAGGACCCGAGCTGAGAGTTAGGTAGGCCTTCATTTTGTTGAAATAAATTGTTTTTTGTTATGTTAAGGACCACTTTTTTTCGGTTCACTACTGTCCTGTTTTTCAGCACCTCTGCTTTCTTCTTCAACTTTTATCTTATTTCATGAACTTCTTTCCCATCTTACTGTTTCTATGCCCTTTCTGCATAGATTCCTCATTTTCTTATCTCTATACTAAATGGTGCCTTCCTCCTTCCTCTCTTCGATACGCTCTATTTTTGCAGCGGTTAAGGAGGCTTAAACTAACTTATAATCTAATCTAATCTTTAGTTTGAAGCAAAATATTTTTAGATGACCTTTTTGGCCACAACCATGACAATTACTGTCTTTATAGGGGCAATCTCTACGCCAGTGCAAACCACCACAGCCGCTGCATGCTGATTTGGGGCTAGCTTGTGCCTGAGTCTTGCCCTGAGGCTTGTACGCAGTTTGCTGAACTCTACTCTGACCTACATTTAGAATAGGATTTGATTGCCTCAACCCCACTGTTTCTCTCAGTGTGGTTTCTTTAGCAGTAGCTAGATCCATGGCCTTTTGCCATGTCAGGCCAGCTTCATTCAGCAAGCAATTTTGAATTTCATTACTGGACACACCCAAAAAGAACCTGTCCAGAAGAGTTTCTTCTAGCACTTCCTGTTTGAAATTACAGGTATGAGAAAGGGCTTTCAAGCTAGCAACAAAATCAGCGATGCTTTCCCCTTGATTCTGGTTCCGCTTATGGAACCGAAATCTCTCAAAGATCTGATTTCTTGTCGGCTTAAAATGCCGTCTCAACGCTTCCACAATCTCGTCATAAGTAGCATCAAGGGTTCTTTTCGGGGACACTAGGTCCTTAATTAGCCTAGCAACTTTTGGACCCACTAGTGAAATTAATGTGGGGGCTTTTTCCTTTTCTCCTATTTTGTTTATTAAAAAATAGCAGTGTAATCTAGTTACATAGTCTCCAAATTCTTCCTCTAAAGGATTAAATTCTCCCACTGAACCTATCATTGGCATATTGAATTTTTAGTAAGTTTAACACACTGTGAAAAGTAGAGAAAAAAAATCACAGCACAAATAGTACAATCACATGATAAATTCTGAGTTTCTTCACTAGTCTAGCCAGTCTAGCAACACCAGTGAGCAGAACAACAACAACAACAAAAAAAAATTCACTAGGCAAATTCTATGTTCCCTCACTAGTCATTACTACTTAGTCGCTCCCAGCAGTTCTACATACATCTCGTCGCTAATGTTATAGATTTAGTAATCCTACACTAGAGCACAGTATAGGTTTCACATAGGCACAACACAGTAATAGTGCTGACATTAATAGACAATGCAATGACACATCACAAGTAAATAATTCACTCACCTCTTAGATACCCTACAACTTAGATACTCAAATACCAGACATGTGGCTAGCGAGAGTAGAGCGGAGATAGCTTGAAATATATGGAAATGAGTAGAATATAATTAGTAGTAGGTAGTTAGAGAATAACTTAAAGGTAGTACTTGGCCGTCCGGGATAATCTATATACACACTTGCAGTCAGCATGAACTGTTTAGCTGGCTAGCACTGTAGCATTTGCTACAAAAGTGTAAAATTATAAAATTCCTCATTCGCACTTAAATAGCCTAATTATTGACATTAAAAATCTTACTCTAAATTATTATTAATAATTTTCTACTTATAATTAGTAATCCTTGAAGTTTTTGTGTAAATGCATAACATATAAAATAACGATCGGCATGTTCGAGTTTAAAGCCTCTGAAAAGGGCAACACTGCGCGGACGCTTGGTTTCCGCGCCACTCTCTCGTGCCTCTTTGGCCTGTGCGTTACACCGTTCTTACCCTCGACGGCACCAAACACCACAACACATATTCCTTGGGTTTGAGCTTTACAAGTTAAATTCATGTGGCCTATTATCTCTCACTAAACCATCGAGATACACCACGTAAATTGCTTATTTGTGACGTGAGTCGGACTCTTAACTCGACCTTAGTTGCCTTGGATTCACCTCGGTTTTCGAGCTGGTTTTCAGCCTGGTATATTATCAAATTACTGGCTAAGAGATTAACTGCTCCAACCATGGACTCTTGTCGTCAGCGTTTAACGATCTTAAAATCCGACATAAATTAAAGATCGATATCTCAACATCAATCACGGTTCCAAAATTGCTTCTCATTCACCTGCAAAAATTAAGCAGAATTGAAGCCTATTCTTAAAGCCAACGAATTTCTCGGGATTGTTGAATTGCCCGCAATCTGAAAGTAACCTCCACAAAACACACGCACTTACACCTGGCCAACGTCATCGCTCGCCGGACCTCGCCTGCACGGAGTTTCCCATCTAAGAGAAGATCTTCCGAAGTCAAGCACGCCATCGTTCATCACGGCTTCCCTCAATAAAAGATACAAGCTGAGTAGTCCCATGAAGTGTCTTTATTATTCTTTTCTTGCGTTTTCGAAAAACACTATCGAGAAAACGTTAAGGACCAATCATTACAGCACCAATCGGAAACTGGCTGATGATCTTGCCGTCACGAGCGTTGCCATCTTTAGGTCTCTCTAACTAGAACTTACATTACTCGCTATATTACAAGAACTAACTAGAGCACTACGCAACTCCTCATCTCGAGCCCCTGGTGTGGGTCGTATTCCCTTCAGCTTTCTTCAACATCTCAATGGAAATCAACTTGAGGAGCTATTAAACTTCTTTAATTTCCTATTCAAGCAGGGATCCCCACACCAGTGGCGCGAAGCAATTATTGTACCCATACTGAAGCCTGGTAAACCATCCTCTTCTGCTGCATCATATCGCCGTATTGCACTCACCAACTTTCTAGGCAAGATCATGGAAAAGATGGTAAATTGGCACCTCCAGTCCTTCCTAAAAAAACTCCTACTACGATCCAACTCAGAGTGGTTTTAGAGCTGGGCACAGTGCACTTGACGCACTGTTTCGCCTGGAGACTTCAATAAGGGAAGCCTTACTGACGCAAAATTACTGCCTATCCATTTTCCTTGATATTGAGCGTGCTTTTGAGTCTGTATGGCATGATGGTGTTTTATTCAAACTGCATGAACTTGGTCTCAAGGGCAATATGGCTGCCTACATCAAAAATTTCCTACAACTCCGGTCTGTACGGGGGAGAGTTGCTGATAAGTTGTCAGACTCTTTTCCTCTTCTGTGTGGGGTGCCTCAGGGATCGGTCATAAGCCCCACACTTTTCACACTTATCGTAAACGACCTTTTTGCAGATGTGCCTGCTCCAGTACAACACTCTCTGTATGCTGATGATGGAGCCATGTGGATAGTCACATCAACTCTCACCGAAGCAACCACAGTAATGCAAACTGCACTAAACATTATTAGAAAGTGGTCCCAAAAGTGGGGTCTTCAAATCTCAGCTGCCAAAACTCCAGCTGTTTTGTTCACCCATAGGCATGACTCACCTCCCCAACTGAAGTTGGAAAACGTTCCTCTTACATTCAAAAATAATATAAGATTTCTTGGCAACACTTTTGATAGGCATTTAACATGGAAGCCCCACAAAACTTCATTGCACTCCTCATGCCAGTCATATCTAAGACTCCTTTCAGTCATTTCAGCCAGGAGGTGGGGTGCTGATGCCACATCTCTTCGTAGATTGTATATAGCCCTGGTTCGCTCTAAGCTCGACCATGCCTGCTTTCTATATGCAACTACGGCTCCCACTCATCTTCTAGTGTTGGACCGCATCCAATATGCAGCAGCACGCATTATCAGTGGCGCCCTGAGGTGCACACCCACAGTTAAACTGGAAGCTGAGACAGAACTTATGCCTCTTGCATATCGCTGTCGCCAATTGCTGTTGTCCTATTGTGCTCGAATTCTCACCATCTCTGAGCACCCGGTCCGAAAACTCTTGTTGGCCTACTATCCTTATGGTCTCTATTCTCACCTTAAACGTCCAATCCCTGTATCAGGAAGAGCCTACAGGGAGTTTAACAAGCTAGCTCTAAACTTTTCCCAGATTCCCACAATTCCCATGCACTTGAGATATCAATCAGTCCAAAGCCTAGTCTTTCTGACGTTAGCAGATGTACAAAAACATTCAAGAGATCCCACCAATTGGCAGCAAATATTTAATGATCTTGTTTGCAGCTCATACAACATGTACCAAATAATCTACACAGACGGATCTGTTCAAAATGACAAGGCCGGATGTGGAGTGCATGGGAAAATGTTCCAACTCAAGGCTCACCTCCCTCTAGGACTTCTATCTTTACGGCTGAACTATATGCAATTTATATAGTAGTTAGGTTTATAACCAACAAACCAGGAGTTTTTTTAATCTTCTCAGACTCGCTAAGTGCCTTGACTGCGTTGAAATCAAACAAAGCTCCCAAACACTATCTGCTATACTGGATAGCAATGGCTATCAATCAGCTTACTAGAGACAAAATAATCCTGGAATGGGTGCCTAGCCATGTGGGTATACCTGGAAATGAGGCTGCAGAACTTGCACAGTCTGCTTTAAGCATCTCTCTGACAACTCAAATACCTAAATCCACATCAGAACTTAACTCCTCATTAGCCACCTCCATGCACCAAGAAAGGCTGAGGGCATGGAGGCAGCTCCCACCAATCGTAAATGAATTAAACCCTTCACTGACTCCTCTGCCATCTTCACTCTCACGCAGCCAACAAGTCGTCATCTCAAGACTAAGACTCGGAGTCTGTAAATTAACTCATGGGCACTATTTAACTGGTTACTCGCCTCCCTCCTGCCAAGGATGCAACTGCAAACTTGCCTTGAGTCACCTATTGGTAGACTCCCCACTGTATTAAAATCATCGTCTGGCCCTGATTACTGAGTGCAACACAAGATCTGATCATGTGAAAATAAACACCACCCTTGCTGCTGATTTCCCAACCAAACTTGTGATGGACTTCCTGAGGGATTCGGAGTTCCTGCATCTCATCTGAGAAATAACTGGAGAGCAGAGTGGGGGCGCCATTTCCCAAGAAGGAGATTTGCCTCATCTCAAACAAAGTAAGTACGAACACATAGTAGCAAATGTCAGGTTGAATTGTGTAATCCATACTTCCGTAAATACCTTATAAATTGACTCCTTAATGTAAAAAGTTCATTTAAAAGCATATTTGAATTCTTTTTGAACATTCTTAATCAAATATTTGATTATAAGCTGGTGAAAAGGATGTATTCGCTCTTAACTAGAGGAAATTCATATTTTTTCATTTTGTACATGTATCTTCCAAGCGGTATCTCATAGAACTAGCTTATATTTCATAAAATAAACGAAATGATCGTATTTCCTTTTCTGAACTGTTATTATATTATTCTTTGAACTAACTGTTGTTAAATGAAATATAATTCAAACACTTTTTATTTTCTGACGGAATGGGTTAAGCCAGTAGAGTTTTATTCGCTTACCTGAAGCTAGCATAGATGTAAATTTATCTTATTTGTCCTGATTTAGAACAAAGAATTCTTCAAAGCATTAGAGTGAAATGTCTTGCTAGTTGATCTCAGGACTATGAGTCACAAGTTTCGGCACTTTTTATCCAGGGTTTAGTCTCGTACACATGAGACGGAAATTATCAGGTGCATTGAAAACAAAGCTATCTGGGACACTAGGGATTAGTTGTAGGCCAGTTGCGGATCATCTATCAATCCGTGTGCATTACGGTTCGATTCGCTGGCTGCAACTTAACCGGTGATACTCATCTACCTTTGTTAAAACATTAAAAAGTGATATTTTTGTTAAATTTGTTTTGTGAATTAAATTGGTAGGCGAGTTTTGTGCAAAGTGTATGGAGAGGATGGGGCCCGGTGCCCCAACGCGGCATGCCAAAAGTCAGCCAATTAAGGCTGGTCAACCCGGCAATAAAGTTAAATTTAAGTCAAAATCTCAAAGTGCAGTGAAAATCGAAAGTGCCCTAAGTCACAAACGCCCCCAATCACCTGACGCCCAAGTAACTACAGGAGCACCACAGAAAAGGTCCAACTGTGAAAATTCGAACGACATTGATGAATGTTCCTCCATCATGAGTGGCATACTATCAGACTCTTGCACAAGCTTAGCCAACTCTGATATTCCAAATAACCAACTAGGACTGAAGAAAACAGTGCAAAATATACCAAATCCCATCTCTGCTCGTATAGATCTCAACTCAGAAGAACGATTAGCAAACCTTCCTACAGACACAAGAAAGATATACCTAACCAGCACGGATGCAACCATCAACCTAACTCGCACCAACCCTCTCAGGATCGCCGAAGCAATCAACGGTGCTGTTGGAGCTGTAAGTAATGTGGAATATCTGCGTAGTGGTTCGCTCTTGATTACTACTAAATCTTTAGAACAAAGTAAAAAATTACTACAGCTAAAAGATCTGTGCATGAATGGAAAAAATATCTCAATTACTACTTCCGTGGCTTGGACCACACATCTTTCATATGGAAAAATGCTGGCACCCAAATTAGCTGATGAACCTCTAAACTATATATTAACCATGCTAGAGAATCACAATGTGGTTGCTGTGCGAAAACTTCTCCTAGATCCAAAGAAAAGCCATGTGCCTCTATATGTATTGACATTCTTGTGCCCATCACCGCCAAGTGAAATCCGCCTTGGATATGTCCAATATAAAGTCGACAAGTATTACCCTAGTCCTATGCGATGTAGTAAATGCCTCCAATATGGTCATTCAAGGATCAGATGCTCTACCACACAGCCCATCTGTAGTCACTGTGCCACAACTGGTCACAGCGCAGATACCTGCCCTCACTCTGATAAGCAACCAAAATGTTACCACTGTTCTAGGGAGCACCCAGCTACCTCGAGACTTTGTATAGCATACCTCCGAGAAGTGGATGCCTGTCACCTTACAACTGATGAAGGAATAACATTTGCAGAGGCTCGTGCAAGAGTACGTCAACAGAATAGCACTAACTACAGCTCACACAACTCCAATATCAGTGCACAATTAGCTCATACACACACAACTATCAGTACTAACCTAAGTCTTCCTCAGACACAACGCAATACAGTACCTGACATCAATTCTTCAAAGGTATTTCCCAGTCTTCCAGCACAGACATGCAACTCTCTACCTACTCTTCAACAATGTTCTCAATCAGAGTTACCCTCCTTAGAAAGTGCCAGCCAATCTTGCAGTGGCCACTTATTACCAGCCTCGCAACCTCCCTTACCCTACAGCTCTCAACATTTGACACCCTCAGACACCAATCAGTCCTATGTCCCACAACCTAACCCACAAGCATCCCAACACATGCCATCCATTAACTCTCAGCACCACTCACAACTCATGCCACAAGCCCCACAACACACTCCACAGCCTAATACACAACACATGCCACTCACTAACTCTCAGCACCCCTTTCAACCACTCACACAGCCTTCATTACCTCTGCCAACTAATCTTGATTTTGCTCACATCCTTGTTAAACTGATTCCTATCCTCATCAAGCTATTCCTCAGTTCTCAAATAACTGACAAAGTGGAATGCTTCATTGAGCTTGGCAGCCTTCTTAATGCAAGTGACATAGTTACAGACTCTCTCACTAAGCTGGGACACACTTCAAGAACTTAACTATGAAGGACTTCTGCCTACTACAATGGAACCTCCGATCTCTCAATGCTCGATATCCCTACCTACAAAAACTTATTGCCGATCTGTCCCCTCAGGTCTTATGCCTCCAGGAAACACAGCAAACAGCAGAGCAAACAAGAAATATTTAAGGCTTCCAACAGGTGATAGCCCGGTATGATCGAGTGGCTAGCAGGGGAGGGGTTGTTGCAATATATGTTGGTGAATCAATCAATCAGGTTCTTCTTCCTCTGGAGCTGAGTCTGGAAGCATGTGCTACAAAAATATTTCTACCGCAAATAAGCATAACTCTATGTTCTCTATACCTTCCACCTAACTTACCTAACTCATTACTACAAACCGAACTTCCACTCCTGATAGCTGAACTACCCAGACCTTTCATTCTATCTCTTGACTCAAATGCACACCACATCTCATGGGGCTCTCCATCAAATGACCACAGAGGCTCTATTATTGCCCAATTACTGGAAGACAATAACATATTTCTAATGAATACCTCAGAACCCACCTTTCTTACATCACAGGGAAACTTTAGCCACATAGACCTCACTCTCTGCTCTCCAGATATAGCACCATTGTTCACATGGATGGTACACCCAGACCCTTGCACAAGTGACCACTTTCCAATTCTAGTATCATCTAACCTAACTTCTCCAGACATGCATATATCCAGATGGCTTCTCAAAACAGCAGACTGGACTTCATTCCGGAACTCACTTACCCTACCCTCCTATTTCCTTTCCCCAACTCAAGCATGTGGCACTGTAACATCTGCTTTCATGTCTGCGGCTGAGCAGCACCTCCAAAAATCACGCCCAAATACAAAAAAAATGTCTGTCTGTTGGTGGAACAAAGCTTGCTCTGTCACAATGAGAAATAAAAAGAAAGCACTTAACAAATATAAGAAAAACAGAGGCAATACATCACTTTGGATTGAATACAAGAGAGCCCGGGCGATTTTCATTAAAACCACTAAGGAAGCCAGAATGCAAAGCTGGCAAGCATTTGTGTCATCAATAAGCAGCAAATCAACAAGCAGTCAAGTGTGGAACAAGGTGAGAGCCTTCAAAGGAAAACCAGTTACAAAACTCATTGCCCTACGAATCAATAACCATCCTACCACCAATCCTACTAATGTATCAAATGAATTTGCTCATTTCTTCTCTCAAAGAAACTGTGTCACCTCAGCCAATGCAGTATTCCAAACCCACAAGCAACTTATAGAGAGAAATCCTCCTAACTTTCAATACTCCTCATCTCCTTGGTATAATAAACCTTTTTCACTCAGTGAACTGAGAAAGGCCATCAGAACCTCAACATCAACGTCTCCTGGAGCAGATCAGATACCGTTTATGTTTCTCCAGCAACTTTCCAGCCACCATCAACACAGCCTCTTGGCCTTCTACAACTTTCTATACAGCAATGGTTTTCCACATCAATGGCATGAAGCCATAGTTGTCCCTATTATTAAACCAGCCAAGCCATCTTTCCTCACCTCTTCATACAGACCTATCTCACTGACAAACTGTTTATGCAAAGTCTTAGAGAAGATGGTCAACTGGCGACTGCAAAGCCACCTGGAAAAGTGCTCCTTTTTTAACACCTCACAGAGTGGATTTCGAGCATCACATAGCACAACTGATGCTCTGTGCAGACTGGAGACCACCATTCAGGAAGCTCTGGCATTGGGAAAATATTGTGTAGCAGTACTACTTGACATCTCACATGCTTTTGATTCTGTGTGGCACCTAGGACTCCTGCAAAAGTTAAAACAAATTGGACTGAGAGGCAACCTACCCAAATTTGTACAAAACTTCCTCACCTCTCGCTCTCTCAGAGTACGCACCTGCGGCACATATTCTACTTCCTTCCCAGCTACAAGTGGTGTTCCCCAGGGCTCAGTCATCAGCCCAACTCTTTTTACAATCTTTATAAATGACCTGTTTTCCAATATTCCAAACTCTGTCCAGCATTCACTATATGCTGATGATTGTGCCATCTGGTGCACACACGCCAGTCTGGACACAGCAACAGACCAACTCCAACAAGCACTGCACCAAATAGAACAGTGGTCTTACAAATGGGGCCTGGAGTTCTCCGCTAGCAAAACTGAAGCCATCATTTTCACTCGCAAACGTAATTATGCAATTCCAAATCTTCATTTCTGCAATAGGAACTTGACCTTTGTTAAAATGGTAAAGTTTCTGGGGCTGCACTTTGACAGATCTCTCACTTGGAAGCACCACATTGGAACGCTAGCATCGCGTTGCCAATCTGACCTGCGTTTGCTGTCAGTAGTATCTGCCCGGGGCTGGGGGAGCTGATTTTACAACCCTCAGGCAGCTATACATGTCGCTTGTTTGATCAAAGCTAAGTTACGGCAGTTTCCTTTATGGCTCAGCTGCTGAGACACATCTTGCAAAGCTGGACAGAATACAATATGCAGCTGCCCGAACCATGTTAGGAGCACTCCGGTGCACCCCAACCTACATGCTGGAGGCAGAAGCAAACTTACTTCCTTTAAAGTATCACAGACAGTCCCTCCTAATGTCCTACTGCTGCAGAGTATTGGCCATCCCACATCACCCAGTGCATCTGCTCTTGCTCAACTACCACCCATTTGCCCTTTTTGATCACTTAAATATCCCACTATCTTTCCTGGGATGTGCATACAGAGAATTCCAGAAGGCAGGACTGAAGTTTACAGATATTCAAACCATCCCAATGTCTTGTAGATACACTACTCCTGATCTCCCTGTCTCTTCCTCTCTCTCCATTATGCCAAGAGATAGTACTCCTGATGCTAACTGGCAAGCCGTGGTATCAGACCTACTGGCAGCACATCCGACCCGCTTGGCAGTCTATACTGATGGTTCAGTGAAGGATGGTGTGGCGGGCTGTGGTGTCTACAGTGATGATTTTCAACTAAAGGCCAAACTCCCACAAGGTTGCACAATATATTCTGCAGAGCTCTATGCCATATACACTGCTCTGCTTTTTCTATCAAAATTGTGTGGAAACTTTATCATTCTATCAGACTCTCTATCCTCCATTCTTGCAATCAGCTCACCTAACCGTCCCACCCATTTCCTTATTGTGTGGATTAGCAACTTGCTCCTTGCAATGCCCCCTGGGAAAGTAACGTTGCACTGGATTCCAAGCCATAAAGGCATTAAAGGCAATGAAAGTACAGATACATTAGCCAAGGAAGCACTGGTTCTACCAAATACTGTGGCACTCCCACTCTCTTACAGAGAGCTCCACTCCAAACTTAATTCCTTCTACTTGGGGGAATGGCAGTCTGATTGGGCTGCTCGCTCTGCAAACCTAACTGACTTCAAGAGACAAATAAACACAGAATCAGTTCCTTGCCAACTTCCCCGTACCAGCCAAATTGCCTTCACCCGCATTCGACTTGGCATAACGCGCCTAACGCACAGCCACTACCTGACAAGATCTCTGCCCCTGAGGTGCAGCTGCTGCTGCTGTCCTCTCTCACTCGAGCACATCTTCATTACTTGCCCAAAGTATGATAATTTCCGCCTACCGCTGCATCAGCTCTGCACTGCCAACAATGTGCCATTCACAGTAAATGCCATCATCAGCCCTCTTCTGTGTCCTGAAGCAATCATAGACTTCCTGAGAACAACAGACTTCCTCTCAAGAATTTGATCCTGAAACAAGCAATGCAGAGAAAGGGCGCCAAGGCCTTCGTCGGCGACGCGCCTCATTCAACCCGAAGTAAGTAAGTTTTAGGCAAGATAGACGTGGGGAAGATAATCTGTTTTTGTTTTGATTCTGGCATGCGGTGTGTTGGTGTAGTGATACGGTGTGCACGTGCGGCTGAACCTCCGACGAAAATTGTGGCGAATTAAAGTGAATTTGCTGAAAAACTGGTATAGTTTGTATATTCACGTGAGTACAGTGTGTGACTTTGTATGGAGTGCTCGTGAGAGTAGTTTTTTTTGGTAAATCTGAAGGATATGTCAGTTATTGATTTTGTAAATTTCGATGCCTTAGCATAGTTAATTAGATCGAAATAAACAAGTTTTATTCTATGCACTTTCCGTCTCAAATGAGTATTTTATTAGTTATAGCGGTAAATGACTTACCGCAACTCCAGTGTTTGAAGCGGCAAGTTATTCAAGGAGCACGTGGGACAGCAACACTGCAATGCGCACTCACTTCCAGCGCGATCGTCATCAAAGACGAAACCAAACCTACCGCTATACCTCGTTAAAAACTCATTTGATGAAAAAAGTGTATAGAAGGAAAGTTGGTAAATGTTGAGGACTTGACCATAATCGATTTTCCACTCTTTGATCAGTAAAGATTGTTGATGAGACCAAAATAAACAAGTTTTCTTCAATGCACTTTCCAGCGGAAATGAGTATTTTAAAAGTTATGGCGTTAAATGAGTTACCAAAACTCCAGTGTGCATCACCCTATTACAAACGTAAAGAGGTTGGGTCGTGAGGGGTAGCTACAGTTCTTGTAGTTTTATAATTTTCACTAAAAGAACTGTTGCTACCCCTCACGACCCAACCTCTTTACGTTTGTAATAGGGGGTTTGCTCTTCGTCGGCTTGGTTGGCGCGCGGGAACGCCTGTTTACTTTCACGTCGGACCGCGCGGTATATTTTTCCCCGCCTCAAACACTGGAGTTACGGTAACTCATTTAATGCCATAATTTTTAAAATACTTATTTCCGCCGGAAAGTGCATTGAAGAAAACTTGTTTATTTTGGTCTCATCAACAATCTTTATTGATCAAAGAGTGGAAAATCGATTATGGTCAAGTCCTCAACATTTACCGGAAAGTTGTTTATTTCGATATTATTACCATGATTCAAGCAACAAAAATTCAAAAATCGATGAGTAGCTGTTTATTCGAGCGCATTCGTCATCAAAGACGAAACTAAACTTACCGCTACAAATCGTAAAATACTCATTTGAGACGGAAAGTGCATAGAAGAAAACTTGTTTATTTTGATTCAATTAATTAAGTTCAGGCTCCAAAAAGTAAAAAATCGACAACTGACATATCCTTTAGATTTACCTTTTTTTTTGTTGCGTGAGAGTTGAGACTCAGCATTGGACTTTGGTATGGTGACTTGCAATTTTTGACTGAGGTGATTTGACTGGTAGTTAAGCTTTCTTTGCATTTAAAGAGTATAGTGTGTGACATTGTAGAAAGTGACTGGGAGAGTAATAGGAAACGTTTTTGTTTCTTTTGGTTTAATAACTTAATTTTTAGTAGATTTGGTGAGTGAAGATTTCTTCTGCCTTTGAAATTTATACTGAGAGAGAAGTTTGTGTTTGAGGATGGCGAGAAATAGGACTGGTCGTAGGAAGGGAGGTGCAAGTGGAATGGATAAGGAGATTGAGTGCATGACTTGTAAATAGTGGGTAGATATAGATGCATGCAAAGGTTTGAGAGAAATGAGTTGGAGAAAGTTGAGTGATCTTGTGTTATGTGCTGGAAATGTTTGAATGATGAGAGTAAGAAGTTGAAAGAGGAGGTTGAGAGATTGACAATTTTGATGGTTGCTTTAGAGACTGACTTGAAGGATGGAAGGAAGCTGAATGAAGGAAAGAATGAGAATGGTGCAAATGCAGTGAATGAAGAGGTAAATGGTGGTACAAGGAGTGCAAATGAAGTGGATGATAAGGCAAATGATGGTGCAAGGAGTGTGAATGAAGCAAATGATGGTGCAAATGTGACAGATGAGAGTAAAAGGATGAATGAGCATGATGAAAGAGGTACAAATGGAAAGAGAGTGAATGAGCCACCTGTTGAGGTGCCACATGAGGTGCAGGAGCCTGTAGTGGAAGTGAATGAAAGGAAGACGAATGAAAAGAATGATCTGAGTGAAAGAAGTGAGCGAAAGAGTAGCATGAAAGGGAGAGTAAGACCTATGATTAGAATAGGTGGAGATAGCATGGTGAAGAATGTTGATAGGTTCGTATGTATGAGTGACAGTAGCGGATGTACGAGCATGAGAGGGAAAGGAGTGGAGGAGATTTGTAGGCATGCTGAGAGAGTTCTATGGAATGGATGAAGGAATGGTCGTACTGCAAGGAGGTGGCAATCGGTTGCTTGAATGTGGGAGAGAACGTACGGTGAATGCAATTATGAAAGTTGTTGAAAGGGCGCGGAAGAAGAATGTACGTGGCGGTAACTAGTCTCCTAAGAAGGCCTGCGTGTGATGAGGAGTATGAAAGGGTGCGAAAGGAGGTAAATAGAGAGGTGCATGAAAGGATTATGAGTATGAAGGCTGAGAGTATAAGAAAGCGTGAAATGGGCTCCAGCTTCCTTGATATATATAACCTGATCCAGAGTGGGTGTTTTTGTGGAGATGGAGTCCACCTTACTCAAGAAGGTGAGATGAAACTCTCCAGGAGATACATCCGGTGGATTGGGTGTACTCATATTGCAATGGAAGGTGGAACAGGATGAATGGAAAGCTGTCAGAGCAAAATTGAAAAATGTTGTGAATTGTCCAATAGTGTTGTGAGGTTTAGATGTATAAATGTGCATGGATGGAATGCAGGAAAGTTAGATGACCTTGTAGCAGAATTTGAGAATGGAGATTTGGATTGTGTTGGTGTAATAGAGACCTAAATGCGTGATAGAGTCAGTTTAAAATGTAAGGAGAGTAAGTACTACATGATTGGAAAAGGGCTTGTAAGTTGGCAGAAAAGAGGTGGTGGAGTTGGTCTCATTATAAAAGATGCTCTAAATTGGAAATTAGAAGAAATTCCTGTTGGAAATGAACCTGAGAATGAAGATCTGTTAGTAATGAAGTGTGAAAGAATGCATGTCAGAGAATGTGTTATTGTGGTTGTATGCTATATGACAACTGATGGTATTTTAGCTCATCAAGGGAATGTTAAAAAGTATGAAATATTAACAAGAATTGTGCAAGAGCATTGCAGATGCCCTCTGATAGTGATGGGGGATATGAATGGCCATGTTGGAATACTTGGTAAGCCGGTGAATGCAAATGGACAAAAATTGATAGATATTTGTGATGAGAATGAACTTGAAAACCTGAATGTAGCAAAAGGAAATGGCTTGCATATATGGCAAAGCAGGGAATGGAAAACTGCAATTGACTATATGATTGTGAATAGTAGAGCAAGAGAGTGTGTCAAAGAAATGTTTGTAGATGAAGATGATTTTGGTATTGATAGTGATCATAAAATGCTTGTGCATGAATATAACTGGGGTAGAATGGAGTCAATGCAGAAGGTGAGTATTGTGAAAGAAAGTTGACAGATAAAAATGGCAAACTGGAAAGAATTTAAGAATGAATTGAGCAGGTGCAACTGGAACAGGGGTGGAAATGTAAATGACCTAAATAGTGAGATTGCAAGAACCCTGTACAATGTGGCAGAGCAAAAAATTAGTAGAAAAAAATGTAGGAAAGGTACAGGGAATGCCAGGTGGTTTACAAGTGAGATAAAGGAAGAATGAATGAGAAGAAAGACTTTAAATAAGAAACAACGCAGTATGAGGAAAATGTATGAAAGAAACAGAATTACTGAGGATGAATGGCAGAGTGCATGGAATGAGTACAAGGACCAGCAGAAGAAAGTAAGGAGAATGATAAATGAGGCTAGAGTTGAAGAGGAGAGACACCAAGTTGAAAATCTAAGAAAGAAAGGTCCAGATGGAATAAAAGATTGATATAAGTTTATACAAGGTAATGATAGAGGTAGTGAATTTCAAGTTGATGAATTAATAGTCAATGGTTGCAGTGTGCAAGATAGGATGCAAATGGTGAAAGCAGTTGAAGAATACTGGGAGGCCATTGGTGGAATGAATGAGCAGGTTACAGATGATGAACCTGTAAATTTTCTGATTGATGAACATGAACTGCAAATGGAAGATGAAATCACTTGTGAAGTGATTGTAAGTTTTTTTAAGAAAGTGATGAATGGAAAGGCATGTGGCCCTGATAAGATCCCATATGAGTTCTATAAATGTTGAGAAGAGAGTGTAGTCAGTATGTTGAAATGTTTATTTGATGAAATATGGAAGAGTGAAAGAGTACCGGATGACTGGAACTAGTGTAATGTAGTACTGTTGCATAATGGTGGACATAAGAGTATGAAAGAACTTGAAAATTACAGACCAATTGCACCGGCTGACATTGTATGTAAGATCTTTTGGGGTGTTTTGAATGAGAGAATGAAAAATTTAGTTGAGGAATTAAGAGTCCTAGGTGAAGAACAGAATGGTTTTAGGCAGGATAGACGTGGGGAGGATAATTTGTTTGTAGTGAGTGAAATAATTGAGCAAATGAGGAAGGATGATAGGAAGGTATGTTTAGCATTCCTGGGTATTAAAAAGGTGTATGACAGAGTGGATCAGGTTAGGCTCTTTGAAATTTTGAGAAAAGTTGGGTTTAGCAGAAAAATAGTAAAAATTGTACAAAGTCTGTATGAGAACACAAGCGCAATATACAGGTTAGGAAATTTGGAAACGGGGCAAGTGAGGAGTGTCAGAGGAGTGAGATAGGGCTGTATTATGTCTCCCCTGTTGTTTGGATTGTACACAAAAGAATTATCAGTTCGACTGAGAATGAGTGGCTTAGGACTGAAAGTTGGTAATGAGAGACTGAGCTGTTTGTTGTATGCTGATGTGGTTGTGGTTAGTGAATGTGGACATGAACTACAAAGGATGCTTGACATTGTGAATGGATATAGTACAGATTTTAAGATGAACTTTGGGGCTGACAAAAGTAAGGTTATGGTTATAAATAGTGATGAGACTGATAGAGACAGACTATGGAATATTGGAGAAATCAGAATAGGTAGAACAAAAGAATACAAATATCTAGGTTGTATGATAAGTTAAGATGGATGCACTAGAACTAAGGGTAAGAAAGTGGCAAAAGCAATGCAGTGGAGTGGATGGTTAAGTAGTGTGGCCAGATACAGAGCAAACAAGCATGAATGTGTGAGAGGAATGTGAAAGTATATTGCTGTACCTAGTGTCATGTATGGTATGAGTGCTCTTGCCTGGAATGGAAGTGATCTTGAAAAGCTGGATGTAATACAAAATAAGGTAGGACGTTTAGCAGTGGGTGCTTCAAAATGGACAGCTACAGAAGCCATTAGAGGTGACCTAGGGTTGAGCCTATTTTCAGAAAGAATAATGAAAGTGGTGCTGAATTCTAAGGTGAGAATTGAAAGAATGGAGAACAGCAGGTGGGTAAAGCAAATTTTTGAATGGAATCTAAGTGTGAGCTATTGGGAGAAAGTATTTTGGGGGCATGCAAGAAAACTTGCTATGCAAAAGATTATTAATGTTAAAATTTGGAGACCTGTGGATGACTGAAGTTTAATAAAGTTGAAGGTGTAGGGCCTGAGTGGGACTGCAAGAGGTGGAAAAAAGAGATTGAAAGGCGAACAAAGGAGTATGCATTGAATAAGTGGAAGTTTAGCATGATGCAGAAGCCTACACTTAACTGGTATATGAAAAAGGAAGTACCTAAGTTTGAGATGTTCTATGATGGTAGTTTTAGAAGTCAACTCTTGTTTGCTGTGAGGTGTAAGTCATTGAGTGTGAACAGACGTACATGGAAGTGGAATGAGAATAACAGATTATGTTGACATTGTACTAGTGGAGTGGAGGAAACAATTGAGCATTTTGTGCTGGAATGTAGTAAGTATGAGCAAGAGAGAGAGTTTCATGAATGTGGTGTTTGAGCAGTATGGAGAGAATGAGTGGTATGCTAGATGTGCTGAAGATGATTGCGGTATGAGCTGTTTTGCTGGATTGGATCAGAAGTATAATTTGAGTATCATTGAAGCTATGAAAATGTTTCTTGTGCTTGCCTGGAGTAAAAGACAGTGACAGTAATGACCCAATATGCCTGGGGATGGTGTTTTGACACACTGGTTATCCCAGTGATGCCGTCCAATGGCAGCTTGTGACAAGGATTGGTAGACCCTGAGTAGTTTAGTGGACAAGTCTGGTACGAGGCACTGAAATCTTCGTGTGAAAATTGTGGAGGGAATTGTAGGCCGTTACAAAGGCCCTGATGCTGTCGGCCCTCATTTTCAAGTTCAAGTTTAATTTTAGATTATGTTGTTGTTTGAAGTATGACTTGTATTACAGCATCCATAATGTTAAAATTTCACGTTACGATCTAGGTCAGGCTGAAAATAATCTTGACGACTCAATGTTACAGATAAACGTGAACTCTCTGATATGATTGAGACTTGAGAGAATTATTAGTGTTGTGTTGATAAGAAATTTTTATCAACCGAGTTAGTGCTCACAGATTGAAAACTATGTTAACACACTTCAAAATATAAATGTATTGTGTGAAAATGATTGTGTAAATTATCTTTTTCACAATCCCATCTGAGAGCAAATCATAGTAATTACACTGCTATCCAAGAAATATTTTAATTAATTCCAATCAAGTTAAGGACAGCATCCCCCACAGGAATTCATGTTTATGAGATTTCTTGAGAAACTAGGATTTTTGCATCTATTAGAAGTGTAAGAGGTCAGGTACATCCTGTGAAAAAATGAGACTCGTATGTTCAATCGTTCGCCCGCTACGGGGGTTTGAAGAATGAGGGGGAGGGGAGGAGGAAGTGGTATTTTATCATGTTACACCTCCCCCTGGCCGTTTCTTCACGGCGCAACGTTGCTATGTCATCTCCTGTGTCTCTGGATTACTCTATAATGATTTCAGGGGTCTAACCTGAACCAAAAATTAAAAGATAAACTTTCGATTAAAATTGTTTATGTTTCTTTGTTTTGCTTATAATGTAAACAATGGACTTTGGGGTTTTAAAAATCTTCTTCTTTGACAGTTTTTAAGCTACAGTAATGATTTTGGTATCATTGGATGTGAAAAGACAAGGGCTTTTCTAGAAGTTAGAAAAATTTTCACAATTACTTTTTGTTCATAAGTTATGACGCCATAAATCCGCATTTTTTGAAAACTGAGCTTGCCCTCAAATTTTCTCATATTTTTAAAATAAAACTGGAAATTTGGGGAATCAATTTTAGCTTCTATAAAAGCCCTTGTCTTTTTGCATCTAATGATACCAAAATCATCATTGTAGCTCAAAAACTGTCGGAGGAGAAGGTTTTTGATAACACCCCAAAAAATTTCGTTTGCTATGATTATCTTGTTTTCTTTGAAGAAAATGGACTTTTTTCCAGAAAGATAAATGATTCCACTAAAGTGCATTTCCTGTCAGTATACCAAATTTCATTGCTCTAGGTCCAATAACAAACATAAAGGTCCAAAAGGGGGATGTTGTCCTTAATGCATAAATTGTGTCATGGCTCTCTTAATTAATTAATTATAACTAATGATAGAATGCAAAGTACATTCCATTGTGCATCTCTTTGCAATCTTTATATGCTGGTGTTAAGCAGTTGGTTAGAGTATTGGATAAATTATAGTGACGAAATAGTGTACTTCCTTTCGAAGCTATTTTGAAAAGAATAAAATTACACCTCTAGAAATTTGCTGCTGGGATTTTTGTGCTTAAACTATTAACATTGAGGGTAAGTATCTTAAGGGGAGCGTCTACCCTGAATCAGAAAAATGGCTGTCACGTTTGTTGTATGGGAACTATGTAGATCTATAAAATTTGGCATACGCATGCATTCTGGATAGGGTTACAGGTGCGTCTCCCAAACTTTTTCCATTTTTGAACCAATTACTAAGATAATGGGGAAAAATAGGAAAAAATAGGGTATTTTCAAAAGCTATCTCTTCTGACAGTTATTGTAGAGCAATGATTCAGGTCTCATTGAATGCGTAAAATGTTGCCGCATAACTGGACGGAGAATGGATTAAAAATTCAAGACAGTTTAGGTTTTATGATAGTATAAATGGTTTTTAAAAAAGTCATGGTTTTTCCTTTAGATTTTTCAATGTAGCTAAACAATTACTCTGCATTTCATCATGATTCTCCGTCCAGCCATGCAACCACTCTTTGCGCATTCAATGAGACCTCAACCATTGCTCTACAATAATAACTGTTGGAGGAAGAGATAGATTTTGAAAAAAAAACTATTTTCCCATTTCCAACTGTTGAGGGAGAACATTTTTCCAAAATTTTTTATTTTTTCAGTTCCAAGCTCTATTGCTTAGAAAAATATACGCGGTTGACATTTCGAAAGCTATCAACACCTTTGTACATCATTTCTTGTAAGCTTTTGTGGTTCCTTGAAGGAACCGGTACTTCAAAGGGTATTCCAGATACGTATCGTGTCATAGAGACGAATCACCGCTCCAGGTACGCACGCTTTGGCATCCTCTTTGACGCGCTCCTCCCCTTCGTTTGCCCCTTTCACGGAGCAAAGAACGTTGTGTAGCTTTGCTAGATTGTAGACTAAGGATTTCTGTGTCAAATAGACCAACAAAACAAAATCCAGATATTTCTGGTTCGTGTCTAACACGGACTATCTGGTGCTAGCAGCTGCATTCAAAACCTCCCCCTTCCCCCTTCCCCCTTCGTTTCCTCCTCTCACAAAGCACAGAACGTTCCTAACCTTTGTTAGCTTGTAGGGTAAGGACTTCTGCATTGAATAGAGCCATACAAACCACCAAAAAAATAATTTTTTGAGGTGTGGCACAAGTACTTGCTGGTCGGTGCTGGCTGCTAAATGACCCCTCCCTTCCTTTTCAACCCCATTTCCCCCACTTAAGATGCTCAGATGGATCTGAAAACTCGACAGCGTGTGAAGGAAGCCTATCTCTATCAAATAAAGCAATAAAAAGAGAACAAGGAATTTTTCAGATTCTGGGTAGACGTTCCCCTTAAAATTACTCCATAATTGTACTACATCAAGCAGTAAAACAGCTCTTTAAAAAAATTTGATGCATGTTTTTTTAAATCCAGACAATTTGGCAATGCTTAGATGCCATAAAATGCTTTGCAATTTCTCAAGCAATGTTAGTCAAATTTGAAAAATACAGGAAAACATAACTCATTTCAACTAATGACAAAATTTTAGGTAAATATTTAGAAGAGGACCATAATTGATTTTCCACTTTTTGGTCCCTAAACTTAGTTGATTAGGGTCGATATTAAGTTTAGGTGATCTGCCAAAATTAAACATTCCATATCCAAGAATCACTAAAGGAGCCCATTTAAAAACATTTTATACGAATGCCATTCTGCTTGCTGATGCGTCATTTCCGAGTTATTTAACTTTGAAGTTATAGGAGCATCGCTCATGCTTTCGTGCTCAGGGAGTTCCAACAACGCTGCGAGCGCCCAAAGCAGGGAAAAAGTTATTGTTTTTGCAAGATATGGCGTAATTAATTATATCCATGGAAATAATAAATTCAGTTTCAAGGAATCTGTAAAGGATGCGCTATTTTCGAGTTATTTAAGGGCATGGTTCAGGTCTATTTCTGGATTATGGGCATTTTTCAGTTTATAAACTCATCTTATAGAGATTTTTCTTGCGCATCCAACAATATAATTGGCTTTCAAGTACGTCAATTGGTTAGTCTTCTGGACGGGGTAAAAGACGCTCACTAGTGTGACCTTGGGGTGCACCAATGGATAGGTGACCTCCCTCTTCCCCCCATTACGAGCCAGTATTTGAGTGTTTCTCTATGGAAATAGCATGAGAGTTCATTCATGGCCTTACTTGAAATGCTTTTGTACTCAAACGAAATATTCTATTACTCAGTGATAAATTATGATGGTGTAATTGAGTGTTTGTTTTGAGTCCGGCTGCTGAGTCATCAGCTAATTAGCTGGCTATGTAAACATAAACGCCTCCCGGAGTTTTAAAGCTACAGGAATGGCAATTATATCAATCAAAAGAACTCAAAAAGAGCTACAAAGCAATACAGGTAATTGGAAAAAAAATTAGCCAGCTTTGAAAAAAAAAATTGTTATAAAACACCCTGTTCTGAAACTTGTATTTATTGACTTTTGATATGGATCTTTTCCCACTGTTTAGAAGGTACATAAGAAGGTACAGAATCACTCATAACACTCAATTTAAAAATTAGTAAAGAACAATAATTTTTTTTTTGGAAAAATGGTTCTTCTGAAAACTCACTTTTTGATTTTCGAAAACCTACTCCTCTCACAGTTTTGAAGGTACAGAGATGGCAAGCATACCAATCAATAGCCCTTGAAAGGGAAAATAGATCCGGCGGTGCAAAGTTTTTATAATTTCAATTCACCTTAAAAAATTAGAAGCAAATTATTCAAAAAAAGGGAAACAAGGTCATTTTTAGGGAAAAAAAGTTCTCAAAACTCAAATCAAATAATCGAAAAACTTTTGAACCTGATCTCTGGACAAGACAATTTGCTATCTAGAAAATATTTTCTCAGTTCTCTGAGTTCAAAATTGTAGGAGTAGGATTTTCCGCAACACATGTTTTTTCATGTTTTTTTAAAAATAATCTTCTTCATGTATGGTTACGAAAAATATGCACAAATAAAAAAATATTCATAACAATTTAAACCTACGGTAGATATCTCAGAAAAATCCACCGAGAACTTACAGACTTTTTTACTCCGAACCGTCCCCTTAACTTGTTTTGATGCACAGGGTATCCTTTACAAACACATCTTGCCCATAGATTTCCTGTTTTCTGAAGCTAAAACTAAATGGTTCCTTCTCTTTGTTTACTTGAGATTACCTTTGTTATGGCTAAGGAATGTAAAACTTAAATAAGAACAATAATGTGAGGTTATTTTGTTTAATGCTAGTACTAGTTGAATAATATAAACTTTCTGCAACATACATGCTCAGAGGTACATTTATAGAATGGATACTGTTGTGGGATGTGCAAATCCCGAGACCCAAGGTCTCAAGGCCGAGCTCCCAGAGCTCGGGTCGGCCTCCAAACCTCCCCTACAGCCGACACCAGACACACACCTGAGCTCGTGTGTCAGAGGGCACACCCAGTGTGAACTCACGCTGCCGTGAAACGAACACACTTCACGGCAGAAACGGAAGCACACACTAGCTCCGAGTTAGTGAAAACACTTCACGGCTGCAGGTCCTACCTGCTTGTGTCTCAGCAAAGAAAAAGAGAAAACACAACACAAGTATCTCGCAAGGATACTTCAAGAGCGCAACCGGAAGCTCAAGCACGCACGACACACTCGGCAGCAGCAAACGCAATAATGCCAAAGCTGGCGCACAAACCGACGCTCCATACGTCAGGAAGTAGATCCCACAAAATACCTCCTGCTACTCTAACGGAGCAGCTTACAACGTAAAAAACGTCGCATGTGTAATTCTAAACAGAATAAACACATTGGAACACCAAAGCATCCGTGAACACAAATTACGATGTGTACACAAGCAACCCGCCGATGGGTGCAGCCCTGTGATTGGCCGCGCGTAGGAATACGTGCCTGGCGTAGCAATACACCACAGATACGAGTATTTTTATATAGTGCTCCAACATGATGCGTTTGTCGCGCATCCGTGATGCGTTTGTCACGCCCCCATGACGCGTTTGTCACGCCCCCGTCACGTGTCTGCTGCACCTGTATGATGCGTTTGTCGCGTTTTATTTAAATTGAAAGGATATAGGCCATACATTGACCTTGTTAAAAAATGCATAGACTTGATTATAGATGAGTTGGTTATCTGATCAAAGGTTCAGCTATACTTGAGTTTTATAGTTTTTAATATTATGTTTCAATAAAGACTAACAAAGTTAACTTATTCATCATTGAATTCTATGAAGCTTTTTTTGAAGAAGGGCGATATTAACTGTCTGCTCTGATTTTCCATACTGAGTTAATCAGTTATTGTCTGCGCATGTAGCTATTTTTTCTGAAAAAATCCCCTCAAAACGATACAACAATTGTCTCTATGGGAATTAGTGCTCCCAGGTCCCAAGCTGAAATATAAGTAGGCTTTTTTTTGTTGAAATAAAATTATCTTTCTTTTGCTGAGAACAATTTTTGTTTGATTTACTGCTGACCTATTTTTAGCACCTCTAACTTTATTTTTCAACTTTTATCTTGTTTCATTGCCTTTTTTTCAAACTTTCTGTCTCCATATGCAGAGGATCCTGTGTGGGAACACATCTTGTGCATAGATTCTGCATTCCCTCAACTCCACACTAAATAGTGCCTTTGATCTTTTTCTCTTTGGAATGCATTTGTTACAGTGAGAGAGGCTCAAACTAACTTATCTAATAATTGTCAAATGTCTAACAACTTTGAAACATATGTTTTTCTCCACAGAATCATTCAAAGATATATGTGGTCTGGTAATCTTCAATAATGTTGTATGATTCAAGTCATTAGTAGTATAGCAATTACTTTGCTCAGTGAGTAGTTCAATTCCCGGTACTTGATTACTGTATTATTTGCATTATTTAGAGTTTGAGAAGCACTTCAATTAAGTGAAGATGACCAGCATTGGTGGACCTCCTGACCCAAATACTCCTCACTCCAACTTGAGACGTCAGAGCTCAGTGTCACCTCTGGAGCAGAGTCTGAACATGGTCAACTCTCCACCCAACATTGCTCCCGTCACTATCTACCCAGGTCCTGAAGCTCGACATGCCAACATGGCCAAGGTGAGTGGGTTGGTTCACTTTGATTATTCCTCTCTTCATGCCTCTGATAGAAGTTTATCCATTTTCAGTTTTTTACTTAAAAAGTTTATTATATACTTTACCAATTAATAATTAGTTTTCCTGTGTTGGAAATTCATTCATACTTTTCTGATGAATATTTATTTATAATTAGCATCTATATCATGAACTTTCCTCTAAATTCATTTGACTTTACTTCATCGTACTTAATATTCATGTGAGTTGAATGAGTTGAAATCTATTATTATTCTCCACATTTGCTATTTAAGACATCCCGCAAATGCAAACTGTCAGCAAATACTACTGCTTATGCACTTTGCCCTTAAAGGCTAGTGATCTTAAACCCCAAGCTAAAATTCAACCATGGAGGTTATACAAGTGTCAGATAGAAAAATCTAGAAATTTTTAGTATCATTTTGATGTTGAGCATTAGATGATAGTCAGTTAAAGAAAGCAGTTAAAGTTAAGGTAAAATAAGATGGGTTAGATGAGTTTTGTTTTGGTTGATTTAAAATATCAAGTATTAAGGACACCGTCTAGGTAGAAATCAGGATATGTGTTGATTTTCTGCTTTTATATGCATCTAATAGAGGATTTTCTTGCGCTTCCATTGGTACTTTCCATTTACGTCTACTCCGAATAGTGCGCCCACCGGAGGGGGGGGGGAAAGCGATGGGGGTGGCATGACCTTGACCCCTCACCCCCTCATTATTGGGGGTCAATTGAGCGTGTTTCTCTGCGGCAATGGCAATATAGTTCGTTCATGGGCTACTCAAAGTGCTTTCCTTATTCAAACAAAACATTCTAACGCTGAATAAATATTTTTTGTAAAATTTTGACAATTTCAGAATTTAGCTGTTCTGCCGTATCTATGATAATGAAGCAGGAGACCGTCTTGATAGAAATCGGGATATGTGTTGATTATCTGTTTATATATGCATCTTATAGAGGATTTTCTTGTGCTTCCATTGGTTCTTTCCGTTTACGTCTACTCTGAATAGTGCGCCCACCAGAGGGGAGGAAAGCGATGGGGGTGGAGTGACCTTGAACCCTCCCCCCTCACTATTGGGGGTCAATTGAGCGTGTTTCTCTGCGGGAATGGCATTATAGTTCGTTAATGGGCTACTCAAAGTGCTTCCTTTATTCAAACTAAACATTCTAACGCTGAGTAAATATTTTTTTATAATTTTTGACAATTTCAGAATTTAGCTGTTCTGCCGTATCTATGATACCGCAGCTTTCATTCATAGCTCAATGACAGCTGCAGTATCATAGCTACAGCTATGGCGAGCACACCAATCCAAAGGGCTTGAAAAGAGCTATAAAACAAAGGAGTTGACTTGACAAAAAAATGTATTTTGGTCAAAAAAAAATGAAAAATTGAAAAAATTGGTTGCTTTCAAGAATGACACCTATTCTCTTTTGTTGTATATTTTTTCCCAGAGTTACAGAGCTACAGTAATGTAAATTGTATCAATCAAAAGGGCTTGAAAAGAGCTACAAACGCTCAAGAGTTCATTATAGAAAACCCTGTAGTTCAAAAGATGAAAAGAATTTTTTTTTTGTGAAAAAACACGTTTTTCTGGAAACTTAATAATTGGTTTCTTAAATGCTACTTCTTCCACAATTTTAGAGCTAGGAGAATGGTTTATATACCATTCAATAGGGCTCAGCAAGGTGTATCCTCACGCAATAGCATTTTTTGATAAATTTATTATTTTGAAAATTACACAACATGAAAAAAATAAAAAATGAAAAAAAGTTTTTTCATTTTTTTTATTACCAAAATCCACAAAAAAAAGTCGAAATTCCCTATTGCGAGTGGTTATATAGACATCTAAGCAATCTAAAAACGAAGTACTGGTTCTGTAACTTCAAAATTGTAGAAGAAGTAGGATTTTAAAAAACCCCTATTTTATCATATTTTTCGAAAATAAAAAAAAAATCCAGTGCTGATACAAAAATTTTGTCCATAAAACAAATGATATTTGCATCATTTCACACCTACTGTGAAAATTTCAGAGAAATCCATCCATAAATAACGGGACTTTTTTTTTACCTAGACGGTGTCCTTAAATACAGGCTGGTAGTTAAGAAAAAAAGAGGACTAGTATTATTATTGTATTTTTGCTATTGTCTGAATTACTATTGCAGATATTGTAGCTGTTAAATTTCAATTTTTCTGTGCCTTGAAATATTGTAGGTGTATTGGAGCTAAAGGACATTCATCCCATGAAATTCTAATTAGGAAAGTGAAACTACCTCATGATAATGTGATAGTTTTGAAAAAAATCTCTATTATTCTCATTTAAACAATGCAAGTGTAGCAATACAACACCAAATTAGAAATGATATCTCTATGCATGTAAGCCATAAAATAGAACAATACTAGTTATCTAAATCTCTGTGTGTGAGAAGAGTGTACAATAAGTTGAGACATCGGGTTGCAGGCAGACTTGGACATCGTGCAGCGTTTGCAGCACTTGAGAGGCAGCACCGCTGCTCCAAGTGAGGCTGAGATGGCAGAGAGGCTTGCCAAGCTAAAAGGTCTGCCTGCTGACTACTACACAAGGCCCTCCCATGCACACCCTGTCTTGGCTTCTGACAACAGGTCTGATGCTCAGAAGGCTGAGGATCTTCTTTCACAGGTTAGTTCAATTACCTTTCTGGGAGAACTAATTTGAGTAGCTTTACGTGACTTTCTTGCAACATTTATATCCAACGTAGACAGGTTTGATAGTTTATGTAATTTTATATTGCAGTACTATAGACCATTGTGTTATCTTGATATTGGTGTCATTTTGACATCACTTACTTCTTGGAGTTTGTGTAAAGTATCAGGTTAAAAAACACATACTCCACAACACATGAGATTTTAATGGATTTTCATTTCTCGGTTTAAATCTTATCTATTTCTTAACTGACCCTTGGTAGGTACAGAATGTATGTAAAATTACCATAAGAAACACTCTACGTGAAAGCATCTACCTAATTTAAATTAAAATACTTGATGAACATTTCTCATTATAATTGCTATCTTGTCCTAATTGAGCATAGCTAAAAAAGCTTTTCTAAAATAAAATCAATATGGAACACATGTGTCCACTCTGCTGTATGGGAGGGGTAATAAGCTTAGTTGTGTAAGGTTTGTCTTGCTAACGCTACAGGGACTGACGTCCTCAGGGAAAACTGTTTGTACCTAACCTCTAGAAAGGCTTTCAAGACTTCTTTTCTGGGCCTGCTTCTTTAAGTTTTTATGCATTCTTCTGTTATTCCTTTCTCTTATTTCCTAACTAGTTGTTTCTATACTTGGGATATTCTGTGTGGCAACACACCTTGTGGAGAGATTATCTGTTTTCTCACTTCATAATAAATGGTCCCTTCTCTTTGTTCTCATGAGATTACTTGTATGGGTGTGAGATGGCTTAAACTTATGAATCCCATTCTATAAAGGTTTGTTTAATTTACATACATTCAATTCTACATAAGAAAACGCCATGTGTCTCCTTGAATTTATAAATAAATAAATAAATAAATGTATTTTGTGCATAATTTCTATGTTATTACAATGGGAATCTCATTGAACACATTAAATTGGTCAGTCTGTCTCTCTCACAAGCTCTTGAAGGATGCTTAATGACTGGATATGTGATGAGAGTTTGACCAGTGCTCAAGTACAAGAAAATTTTTATCGCACGTGCTATCAAGAGGGATTTATTTGCCATCCACATGTAAAAGATTTGTTTAAGGCAAATATTGAATCAAGTAATTTTTGACGGGTCTTGTACTCTAGCATAATAATAGCAACTAGCAGGACCCGTAGAAATTCCACGGACAATGTCATCGTTGGGCTAGATGGACCCGTGAAAAAATTCCGTCAACATTACCTAACCTAACCAAACCTATCTGACATATTTGTATGGAAGAGACGGTTCTCTCAAGGTTAATATCATTGGAATCTATGTCAAACCGTAACAAAATTCCAAAATAACTTAACCTTACTGGAGATCAACTATCCTAACCCAACATAACTTACCCTAACCCAAAATGACCAATCATAGCTTATGGTACCTATCCTAAACTAACCTATCCTTTAAGATATCCTAACTCAACATATCCTATTCTAATTCAACATAAACTATCCTAACCTAGGATAACCAATCAGCAAAAACCCAGGCCCATCTAATCAACAAATGTTTTGATAAAACTGATAATTTTTTGATAGCGCAAAGAATTAGTGTTTTGGACAGAAAACCCATAAAATGCAGCAAATATGTGTTTATTAACATTTACATGAACATAGTGTCTTTAAGCATGCTGCATTGCATGCTTCATTTGCCTCTATAATATAGAGCTGCCCATATTGCGGTTGACCATCACCAGGGTACAGATTTGTCGTTTTAAATAATGCCCTTTTAAATCCCTTTTAAATAATGACAATAGTTCATATCCTTTACAAATTTTTGTATAGATTTTTTTCTTACTAATCACTGTTGTCAAGAACTAACCAATTTTGGTTTTTATTTTTTCAGACCTACTGAAGATGGAGCTGGTCTCCGATACATTTAAAATTGACTTATTCAGATATTTTAAATTTAGCTTCGTTAAATTCTATTAAATATGATACCTGTCCGTGCTGTATTCTTCGTCTTTGAATTCTTAATGATTGTCCGACTAAGGAGTGTTAATTTTACGAAATTCTTATCTTCATTCCTAAATCTAAATGCATCACAGTACTCACATCTCGCATTCATTTCACCGATGTCAAATGGTTCTATATCAATAATATTATCTATGTCAACAATTGCTCCATTTCTTCTGACTCTCTGTCTTTGCAGTTGGTTTTGCCTTGAATGGTTAATTGCAACAGGATTCAGATTTTCAATTCTCAGCCTATATCTCTCTCTTTGGTTTGGATGATAATTCATTCTGTCATATTCATTCATGATCTGTTGTCTTTGGTGAAACAAAGTTCTCTAACGCTCTAGGTACTGTGCCCGCTGCTCCTCGTCCATATTTTCACGCATGATTTGTTTTCTTTGACTGTCTCGCTGAAGGTACTTTTCATGTTGTACATCGCTCATCGCAGTTCGCCTCACTTGCTGACATTGCCTGTGTAATGGTTTCTCTCGTTGTTGCTTCATCGTTACATTTTTCTTTGCTTCGTTGTCGTTTGAATACAAGGTTCCTATCTCTATTGCTACCGATGTTTATCCGTGATGTTTATTTTCGTGATATTCACAAATACTTTATTCATCACTTTATTATATTTTCTAGTCTTTATAAATCACGATAGCTTATGAATGCTGCCACCAGCCACTCGGGCGAACAATATATATATATTTATAAGACATATTTTCAAGATCTTCGGTAACGTTTGGTATAAGAGCGGAAGGCTATTATTTACGTATGTGCATCATTTCATCCTCTTTTCTCATCATCTCGACATCATCCTCATCTTCACTCTTCCTAATTACGAAGGTAATTAAATAGACATAAGATTTAGACATTCACCTATGACGATAAAAGGAATCAAGATGTTATTGGTTACATATTGTAATCGCACGCATCCTATCCTACATACTTAGAAATTCTGAAGGGGGAACATTAAACACATGGTGGATAAGGAATGACACTTATCTGAGATCCCCCCTCAGGGGGATACAACTATTGTATCTATGGGAAGTAGCGCTCCCAGGGGGACAATGTGAGGGCCCGAGCTAATGGTTAGGTAGGCTTTCTTTTTGTTAAAATAACATAGGTTTTTGTTTTGTTACGGACCATCTTTTTTCGGTTCACTGCTGTCCTGTTTTTTCAGCACCTACTACTTTCTTCTTCAACTTTGATCTTGTTTCATGAACTTCTTTCTCAACTTACTGTTTCTCTGCCCCTTCTGCATAGATTCCCCATTCTCCTATCTCCATACTAAATGGTGCCTTCCTCCTTCCTCTCTTCGATACGCTCTTTTTTTGTAGCGGTTAGGGAGGCTTAAACTAACTTATAATCTAATCTAATCTTATCTGAGATCCACCGGCCTTTTGTTGATAGGTGGGACTCTCGCAACCCGGTCGCCATTTTGGAGTGCCAGGATCAACCGTTATGGTTGTTATCAAGTTAACAGTTGAAGTGATGTTATATGTCACGTGATTGAATTTGAAGGTAGGGCACAGTTACGTTTTGCTTTCAAGTGGATACAATTCAATTCTTTAACACATTTAATAGTGGCACACGCCCCAGTCCATAAGGACCGAAGCAGTTGATGTTCTCGCAGCTCACACCTCTTTCGATTCCTTGCCCGTACCTAACTGACTCCCAGTTCAAAAGGCAACCCTCACGGTGACGCTACCGCTGCTTCTCTAGATGCCGACTCCTAATTATGATATCGCACGGTTGATATATGAACATAAGATATTTCCTAAAACAATTTAAATACATTGGTATTTGCTTCTGCTAAGAAATTAATACTAAATTTCCCCATAAAACACTATTAATATTAAGTAAACCTTATGCTACTTTACATGTTGAAGTTCGTGGCATTTTCTGTTGGCGTTCCTTGTTTCATCGGCGTCCGGTCTCGGTTTCTTCTCGAAGGTATAGATGACATGACGCGCTCCTTCTTTGATTCACAGACTTATATGGTTCTTATAGAATTTCTCATGGACAAGAACGTTGGCCAATCGCTTCGTCTAATTCTTAACGTCGCTTCTCTTACAGTCATGTTTTTGAAACATGACAATGTCCCTTGAAATGATTTCCTGTTGTTGTTCATTCCGAATTCGCTGCCAGTAGAGTCCTATTGCGAGTAGCTTCCAATTTTCGCTCCATTGCGTGGTTCGTCAACGGTTATTCTGCTGCTGCGATAAACTTCCAATTATTTCCCAAATTTCTGATGGCTGCGATTGAGCGATTGAGCTAAAAGCTAAACAAAATTTTGTAATCCCTGACAGAAGTATGTTTTGCAAGTATCTGTGATACGCGAGCTCAGTTTACTCGAGTGAAGAATTATTTTCCCTCCGTAGATAAGAAGCACCAGTTGACCCATCTTGGCGATGGCCTAACAGCGATCTTCTAATGTTACACTCAGCATTTGGGATCCATGATAACGCAGACTCGGATGAGAGCGTTACAGGCGGACTAAGAGAGGAACAAGCAGAATATTTTACAGATATGCTGAATGGTGTGAACTGTGGCGTGATGTGGACTGTGGCGCGATGTGGACTGTGGCGCGATGTGGACTGTGGCGCGACGTGGACTGTGGCGCGACGTGGACTGTGGCGCGACGTGGACTGTGGCGCGACGTGGACTGTGGCGCGACGTGGACTGTGGCGCGACGTGGACTGTGGCGCGACGTGGACTGTGGCGCGACGTGGACTGGGGCGCGACGTGGACTGGGGCGCGACGTGGACTGGGGCGCGACGTGGACTGGGGCGCGACGTGGACTGGGGCGCGACGTGGACTGTGGCGCCACGTGGACTGGGGCGCGACGTGGACTGTGGCGCCACGTGGACTGGGGCGTGACGTGGACTGGGGCGTGACGTGGACTGGGGCGTGACGTGGACTGGGGCGTGACGTGGACTGGGGCGTGACGTGGACTGGGGCGTGACGTGGACTGGGGCGTGACGTGGACTGGGGCGTGACGTGGACTGGGGCGTGACGTGGACTGGGGCGTGACGTGGACTGGGGCGTGACGTGGACTGGGGCGTGACGTGGACTGGGGCGTGACGTGG
Source organism: Morinoia aosen (assembly GCA_030386875.1). Taxonomy (NCBI): domain Eukaryota; kingdom Metazoa; phylum Arthropoda; class Malacostraca; order Amphipoda; family Talitridae; genus Morinoia; species Morinoia aosen. The sequence goes on from CM059562.1 coordinate 22,652,680, forward strand.
ACTGGGGCGTGACGTGGACTGGGGCGTGACGTGGACTGGGGCGTGACGTGGACTGGGGCGTGACGTGGACTGGGGCGTGACGTGGACTGGGGCGTGACGTGGACCGGGGCGTGACGTGGACCGGGGCGTGACGTGGACTGTGGCGTGGCGTGGACTGTGGCGTGGACTGTGGCGTGGCGTGGACTGTGGCGTGGCGTGGACTGTGGCGTGGCGTGGACTGTGGCGTGGCGTGGACTGTGGCGTGGCGTGGACTGTGGCGTGGCGTGGACTGTGGCGTGGCGTGGACTGTGGCGTGGCGTGGACTGTGGCGTGGCGTGGACTGTGGCGTGGCGTGGACTGTGGCGTGATGTGGACTGTGGCGTGGCGTGGACTGTGGCGTGGCGTGAACTGTATCGTGACGTGGACTGTGGCGTGACGTGGACTGTGGCGTGGTGTTATACTGTGACGTGATGTGGTCTGTGATGTGCAGGCAATGGACGAGGCCCGCCTGGACGCCAAGCTGCCGGACAAAGACCGCGACCTGCACCTGCGGCTGGCGCAGCTGCGAGGGGACGAGGGGAAGAGTGCCGCTGCGCCCCCTGCTCTGCCTCCCCTCGAGAGCCCCAGTATTCCCCACGGCTTAGATGATGCTCAAGAGGTCGGTCCTGATGTTACTTCATGTTTATTGGCTACAAAATGTATTAAATACTGCAGGATTTGTACCTCGTTGACCGAATGATTCATTTCTAAAGTGTGTCAACTCTTGGATGTTCTGAAAATAGTTATTTCATCTTATATATATCATAAGACTTGTAGCTTGAAACATCCTTTGTTGTTTGATTTTGCACACGTTAAAACAAACTCATGTACGTACAAGTGATTTCCATCTTGTTTGCTTATGTTATTCTACAGCACTTTTTTGCGTGAATGTTCTCATGAAGAAAATAAGTCCGCTGCAACTTATTTTGGTAATTAACTTGGGTTTTACAACGTGAGAATTTCTACTGTGTGTGAGAATATGATGGTGATAAGAGTATGCTTGAGAAACCAATGTAGTATAGAAATTCTTATTGACAGTGAATTTTTAGTGCTGCTTTGCTGGAAGTATGTTGGGCAAAAGAATGGGAACACAGCAATGACGTGGTGCGTAAATGTGCGCCTGGCATTTGGTGAGCATTTCTGCCAGATAGGAGGGAGGGAGGCATTTCAGCCGCAGCTAACTTACAGTAGCTGTGGCTCTCTGTCAATGCGTTTAACCGAAGTGGCTCTCTTGCAAAAATTAGTGAATAACACTGGACTAGAGCATAATCCAGTTCAACAGCTTGGGTCATCAGACTCGACGCATCTGCCCAATAAGAGCCGATACTGTTTATTTTCTTCTCTTTTGGTATTTATTTTCTTCTCTTTTGGTATTTATTTTCGTCTACAGCTTCTCCTATAAGTCATATTGCATTCGCATTTTTGCTAATTTAGTGAGAAATTAAGTGATTTGTATGCAATGATAGCTCAGTAGTTGACTGAAAGGTACAAAAGCATGTGTGTCCGCAGCTGCGCAAGCTGTTGGCGGAGGCGCAGACGAGCTCCAGCGCCGAGGCGGCGGCCGCGATGTCTGCCCTGGAGCGCGACCCCCGCCATGCAGGCCGCCGTGGCGCAGTCGGTGCGGGAGAAGCAGCAGTTCGGCCGGAAAGCGAAGCACCTCCGCGGCGCTCGGGGTGACGCCTCCACTTCTTCCGACACCGGCGAGCGCGTGAGTGACTCCAGCGACGACGAGGTGCACCGACCCACCACCAAGGTGAAGAAGATGGGCAGGAGTGTGGAGAAGCACGGCGCGCCCTCCGCCGCTGACAAGCTCACTCAAGACGAAGAGGATGAAGTGAGTAGGATAGTGAATATGTACTCTAAAAGAGCTGCTGAAAAGAAAAAGAAGCGTCTTTTGAAGAAGAAAGGTACTAGTGTAGGGAAAAAAGCAAGTGATCCCAAGCTCATGAGCAAATGTGAAGCCAAAGACTCTCAGACAGACTCGTCCTCTGAACTCACAGAGTCAGACCTGGAAAATACGTCTGACAGCGAGAAGCTGAGTGATTCCTCCGGCTGAAAGTGCGTTGCCTTCAAACTCGGTATTGCTTGTTTTGAATTTTCAATAAGTGTTCTGAACCCCAGCATTGTAACTATATGGATTTTATCGTTTCAGTTAATCACCTCACTTGATGCTGCTGAAGTCTGCTCAACGTGTATCATGCATCACAATACAACAAAGTCATTTATGAAGGTATCACTACAAGTGTGACAATAATTCATGATTTCCAAATCGAACACTTGGCGTATTTACAGTTTGCAGTATAAAGATCTCTAACTTCTACACTCTTCATTACTGTAGTGTACGCTTCATTGTGGAAGTTTCTTGGCATTACCATGCTTTACCGAGTAATTATTGTGACGGTGTTTTATGATTATCAAGTGACTTATTTCAATGTTTTGTGTGTTTGACCTGATGAGCATTCCTAATCCAGGTACTTTTAAGAAATTTTCGTTGTGTAATTAATTATTGTGCTACCACTACTCACGAAGGAAATTAATTTGTCAGAGCTTCCCTGCGATTTTTGTGCTTTCTAGGGTTGCGTTAACGGTCAACCTCTGCTTCTTCAGAACTGTTTGTGAAATTAATTTACTTTTAGAGCAGAATGCTAAATATTGCTCTACATTCATTCTTTTGGTATAGTGAAGTACATTTATGTATCACACTAGCTGTAACTTCCCGATCTTGTATCAATTCCTTCTAATGATGAGTCACTTGTGTGCAATGCTAGTTTTGCCTTTGAATGAGCATTTACCCTTTGAAATGCTTACGTAACCGCTATTTCGTCTCTTCATTGCAGCTGTGACGGAGCCTCATGAATTTTCGTGTCTTCAGTCTTATGCTGCGGACGGACCATTCTCCTTTTTCTTATAGGATCACTGGCTGCATTAGAAATTGGTTGGTCTATCTTCTTATTAAAAGATTTGACATCACTTCACAGGCGTTGGTGGCCGTTATTGTATACTCATTAATCGTGCCTTTGCATTACTAATCTACTCGTTTTGTTTTAGGGAAATCGCATTAATCCAAATCGATGAAGTACGTTTATTACTATTCAAATTCAATTCCATATCTTTGCCCTTGGAGGGATGAACAAATTCCTGCGCCTGAATTACTCCACGTTAAAAATTGAAGTATTTTCATATATACAAACGATAGTGGTACTCCTCCAATTTTTTTGGGAGACATTGCACTGCATGTAACCCATTCTTGTGCATTAATAACATCGGTAGTGCTACCGATCCTACTTCTTCAGAACCAAAATTTTCTCGCTCGTTCACTTTTTTAAGTTTTGGTGCAGGTCGATGGGGTCTAAGCCACTTTTTTTTTGAACGGGAAGCCAGAATCCCTAACCTTAACTTGCAATCAGATTTTTTACGTACGAGTTGATTTAATATTTCTATTCTGTTCAAGATTATTATTTTAACCTTTTGGCACTCATTGCAAGGTTAGTTGAAAATTTAATTTTGAAAATGTTTTGGCTACACGGGGATGACAGAATTGTTCATTCTGATTTTGCTGAAAGAAGTATCGGTAAAATGCTTCGTGGAACCGATATCGGCGGCTTTGATGGTGAAACCCAATATTCTGAAACTATTGGTTACCAACTTAGACAGTTGTTATAATAACTAAAAAAGAATTTTTGTCTTTAAAAAAAAATAAATACAAGCGTTCATGGTTTTCGAGATATCTATTATGAAATTTGAGTAGGACCTATCCAATTCTAGTAAAATCAGTTCCCTGAGTAGTAGGGGATGGAAACTTGTTTGATTACATGAACTTTCCCCTCAGGGGGATACAACTATTGTATCTATGGGAATTAGCGCTCCCAGGGGAACCATGTGAGGGCCCGAGCTAAAGGTTAGGTAGGCTTCCTTTTTGTTGTAATTAAATAGGTTTTTGTTTCGTTACGGACCATCTTTTTTCGGTTCACTGCTGTCCTGTTTTTCAGCACCTACTACTTTCTTCTTCAACTTTTTTCTTGTTTCATGAACTTTTTTCCTAGCTCACTGTTTCTGTGCACCTTGTGCATAGATTCCACCTTCCCTCAACTCCATACTAAATGGTGCCTTCCTTTTTCCTCTCTTGGAACATCTTTGTCGTGGTTAAGGGAGGCTAAAACTTTCTTATATAATAATAATAATAATAATAATAATACATGAACTTTATTACGGAATTGTTATAAGAATAAATGTTCTAAATGTCCACCCGTTATGTCTATGCATATCTTTTATCTCACAGAAGGGATTCACGGACGCAATAAAATACTTGGATCATTTGTATGGGTCCTGCTACGCTAACTGTCCAATGATACCCATTCCTGTCTTATTGGAAGAGCTATTTTACAGTTTACTGATAGCAGACGACCATCGTAGTCAACACATACTGTTTAATTTCCGTGTCTAGAATAATGAAATTTTCATATTTACCTACATCATTCACGATTCAATATCTAGAAAACGATGAATGACGGAAATTTTTACTAGTTTATGAAAACATTGTTTCAGGGTTTTAATCTATTGTCTAAGTTTGTACCATTAGTTTCCGAGCTCGTATAGAAATCTGAAACTAAAAGTTATCGGAGTTGTCCAATTTTCCAGTTTGGATCGCTTTCTTAATTTTAAAACTTGAACGCGTTTGTAGGCTTCTTAGCGAGGATATTTGAATGTTATTGTTCTTCAGGGAAACGTGTTTAGAAGTGCAACTCAAGTTTCATCAATAAAGCATGTGCCAAGTGAAGTTGTGTCTAAGTGTTTGAAAGGTTTTGTGTACGTTCATTAAAGTTCGTCGATGAGACTTGACGACCGCCTGTTGACTGAGAAGCTAAGGTAGCTGTTCCGTTTTCATCTCAAAAAAGTACGTTGACAAATATTTTCTAGGTTTTATTGAATTTTTTTTGCACTAGGCTGCCAAAGGCCTTTTCTGATAAAAATGAGGCTCTCATATTACTCGTGAGTTTTTCGACCGAAATTTCTGGACAGTGGATAAATTTCACATCCTGGATGTTCTCTTGCGAATTGTTTTTCGTTCAAAACGATTGGAGTGTCAGGCTCTTCGCAATTTTCAATTGAGAACATGAGTGGCCGTCCTTCAGCACGGACTTTTGTAATACTGCCGATCTGCTGTGCCTCACTGGACGAGTCACGATCGGGTGTGTGGGTGGGACGTTTTCAGTAGTAGCATAACCTTCCTCTGCTCACAATCTCTTTAACGTCGGCTGTAGAAATAAGAAAAGCCTACGTTGTCTTTGCGGGGGGGGGGGGGGGGTTTGTTTTCATTTGATCATTACTTTCATCATATAGATACTTTATAAGATATATATATAAATGCGTAGCATTAAGCGATTACGGTGATATAGTAACGGAAAGAAAATATCTGTGCAGATGCAAGCATGCCGTCGTATCTTGAAAAAATGCATCAATTGTGAAGCACGGTGTCATTCGCTACAGTTCACTAAAATCTCTTTAAGCGGATGAGAGAATCGATCTTTTTCGAGTCCTATTTTGATTGATTCGTGATTATTACACCTTTACATTAAATTAAGCCTTTAGTTCATGAGAAGCTATCATTTGGGTAAGTATAGAAGCTTCCAAGGAAGTCAAGTTGAGGACGTTGGTTAGGTGTTCCGTTTAATTCTATGCAAAATTTTTTTGTTCACCCAAAAATGAAAATGCAGAAGTCTTCAGCAGTATTTTTCTGACGAAATGTAAGCATTGTAATTTCATAGGGAGTGCCACCAAAGAACTTGATAAAAATCATATTTTTCTCGTATAACCTGGGAAACGTGTTCATTTGAAATTAAATGCATCTTCCCAACAACCCGTCACACGGAACCCGTTCCGTTCGAATTTGGGAGTTAATACTTGTTTTTATTCTTCAAATCAGCTTTAGGTTCCCACTGCTGGAATCGCTGAGCAGAGCTGCCTAATGCGTTATTGTGTGTTGCTCGCTCACTACTCAAGGTTTGGGTCTTTGGAGTGCGACTGTTTATTGATCCCTTTAAAAGCTTTTATGAAAGTCTGTTGCAATCAGCTTTTGCTAATTTAAAATACGTAATATAAATAATACGATCCTAAGCTGTCTTTTCTTAACCCATCTTTTTAGATTAGTTTCATTCGATGATTATACATAATTAATTCTGATTAAATCACAACAAACACCAATTTCTGCTGTATAGCGAATAGAAACAAGCTTGACGCACTGTTCGGTTAAGTTATGTTTCATGAACCTATGACTTCGAATTAGTTAAAACACGAAGTCGTGCATTGGTTAAAGGAAACATTTTTCAAATCAAATTTCAAGACAACTGATGGGTCCACACTAGTGATAAACTTTGGTTTTGCGGCTAGTAAAATCAGTTACACATCCATTGCCAGTCGTGATAGTTGAGAATAAACTCGTCCCATACCTGTAGAAAATTAGGCAAGACAACAAATCAGATATTAGTTCAACACGTTAACGGCGTATTGGGCCATATGAGCACCAGTTGGTAAATTGCTCATTCACGTTCCATTATAAATGAATGGCATTTCGTCTGTTTCATGAACTCTCTAAGAAATAGCTGTTACCATACCAGATGAAATGCATCGTGTAATTGTATTCTGCATACTTCTTAGGTAGGATGAAAATATTTTCGTATATTCAAATCGATTTTCCTATTCTGCTACTTACAACCTAACCAAACGTTTACAGCCAAAGAAACGCAGTGAAAGTGTTAAGCTACCCTTACCGCAACAAAGGCGTTCCACAGAGAGCAAGGAGGAAGGCACCATTTAGTAAGGAAATGAGGAAACCCAGAATCTATGGACAAAGTGCATAGGAACAGGAAGTTGAGAAAGAAGTCCATGAAACAAAAGTTCAAAAACTAAACGGTGAAAAACAGAACAGAGAACCGAAAAAGATGTTCCGTAACATAACTAAAACATTTTATTTCAACAAAAAGGCCTACCTAACCCTTAATTCGGGACAAGCAAGACAACAACAACAACAACAACAAGAAACAAAGGAAAATTAAATTGTCTCGTTCTTAAAGCGGAGAAAATTTACTTCATCAAAATAATCGCAGTAAAACAGGGAGCAATGACTAAACTAAATAGGCTTATCTAAAATATTAAGCTTAAATTAATCAATCAACCCAAACAATTCAATAGAAATCGATGAAAAATTTGCTCTTACCACCGAAGGAAAGCATACTCCATAGATTACTACTAGTAAACCTGAAAATGTACAAAGCGAGTTTTACTTAGCTCTATAAACGTAGCCAAGGAACTACCGAACATTAACACTGGATGCACCGTAAAGAAAAGGGGACTGCCGAAGCAAAAATTAAGATGCCATTTTAGCAAATGCCGTTTGAAGCCGCATGCTTACCTGATTCTCATTACTGTAGCAAGACTTATGTCCGGAAGAATCAACAGGAGACCATTAGTCGTTCAACCGTCGTAGCTACAGGGGATAAGGTTAACGAGTGAAACGAGAATTAATTTCATAACTCCAACTATTTTTTGTTGATCTCGACTTTAATACCCATAAAATGCACTCACCACACAGTAACGCAATAACGATCAGCGAATACGCATCAGAATCGTCAGTCGTTGAAGATGGGCGGACACTTGAGGATGCTGTCTCTGAGGCACACTGACCTGAACAAATATTAGCCAGGCATCCTCGTGGTTCTTAACAAAATATGTAAATCATAACTCCTATTAAAAAGTATTTCATGATATTCCAACTAAAATATTAAATAAAACAGGTGACGACCATAATAGAGGTAAGAAAAAACCCCAAAGTACTAATTAACCAATAGATTATTTCCACCCTAAATCACCTAAAACGTGGGAGAAAGATTAAACAATGCGTTGTTACCGCCGGCATCGGTCACGCGGAACGGAATCTTTAGCGTCGGACGCAATGTTCTCCTTGGCCTTCAGTTTGCTGCCTCGAGCGGGACGAGCGCGTGCTGTTTCCGCGGCTGCTGGCTCATCTGAATTGTCCTTCGCTTTTATATTTCTTTTCGGGGGAAGATTTTGCACAACAGGGGAATCTGCTCTCTTGGCTTTGCCCCTTTTAGGTTTAGTTGAGTTGGACGTCGCATTCACGTCACGGTCAACGTCATTGGAAGATGATTTACCAAGCCGCATTCGCTTAGGAGGACTCGGATTCATAGACACACTTTCGGAATCATCTTGGGAAGTTTGCTTGTCCTGAGTTAATTTCTTTTTGTCAGCTGTTTTGCCAGTCTGTTTAGGTTTGGTGCTCGCACCAGTTTTTCGTGATCCTTTCCTACCAATGATAGGTGATAATTCTGCTTCATCATCATCATCATCGATATTTTCAAGCGTTTTTCTGCTAGAGATTGTCAACTTTTTGGCTCGACCTGGATTTCCTCTACTTTTTTTCTGAGTTAGATTTTCATTGCGAGAAAATGCATCTGGCTCTTCAGTGTCATTTGCTTTCGGCGCTCCCGACTCGGAAGAACGGCTCGAGGATGACGAGTCCCGCGCAGATGTTGTCGCTGCTGCTGCGTCCTGCGCACTCGTTACTTGAGGCTTCGTGAACACTGGCGCAGCCTCACCAGTGGGGCCCTGCAAATCCTTCTGACGGGATTTCCCGCGGCGGCTGATAGCATTTGCCGGTTCTGAACTCATAACGACGTCATCAACAGCTTCCAACACTTCGTCAGAGAAATTCTTTGCATTTTTATTTCGTAATTTATTTTCACGTACTTTGACCACTTCATTTCTACTCGAATCTTTTTCATCTGCTTTGACGAGCTGAGGTTCAATTTTCGACCGAGTAGCTCGTTTACTTGGATTCTTGACTTCACTTTCTGGGCCTGCTTGTTTGCGTCTTTTCTGGTTCGTTATTGCCACATCAGTTTCCGGAACAGCTGGAGGTCCCATCATTTTTACATCTTCATCACAGGGAACACAAAGCTTTGCGAGCGCATTTTCGTGATTTTCTTTATTTGCCTCAGATTCGTCAGCCAAAGTACCATCTTCTCCATTAGACGTATCGATTATGCTCATCTCACAGTAGTTCACCGTCCGAACATTTCGTTGTCGCTTTGATCGTGAAGAAGATGCAGGAGGCTGCATAGTGTTCTTTAAGGCAGGAATTGCATCTTCGTCGACGGAAATGGCTTGAGGTTTTTTATTTCTTCCTCTTTTACTAGTTTTCCCGAAATTCTCAACCTCAGTTTTAATTTCCGGAGGCGAGAGATTCACTTTCGACTGTTTCGCCGCGGCAGCTCTTTGGCGAACACGTTTTTCAATTACTTGTTCGATTTTATCGACACTTTCAGAACTTATAGCATTATTTGTTTTAATACTTTTACAAGGAGATAAGTTTCCCACATCACTTCCAGCGTTTGCTTTCAACTGATTATTTTGTAGTTGCTTTTTAACGTCATTCTTTTTCTTAGGCTTTTTAGTGGGAAAAATACTATCCGAGTTATCAAAGCTGCTAACATGCTTGAATGAGGCCGTATCGTCATCCTCATCTTGAAGTTCTTTACACTCGGGGCTCACAATGTATGTTTTGTTTTCAAAATTTTGCGCGTGTACTACAAACGTACCGTCGAAAGTACTGGGCTGCTTCGCAGATGAATCAACGATTGGTTTGTAAGTATTATTATTTTTAAAAATAGGTAACGTTTCAGGCGTATCTAGGAATAGAGCACCAGCATTTCTAGGCGTTTGCTGGTTTCTTGATGCACAGTAAGTAGCATTATTGATATTGTAAGTTTCGTCATATTTGAGAACTCGAGGGGATTTTTCTACACTTTCGTCGCTGCTTGACGAAAGAGTCGGCTGGTCAGCATCTGTGGGAGAGTCAAATCCCGGGGGAGGTTTAATAATTAAATCAGATAGATTACTTGACACCTCTAAGACGCCCTCATCATTAACATCAAGCAATATACTGGCACCTTCAACTGGACATTCTGGATGCAAAACAGATTCACCAATGTCGTCCTTTGTTTCATCACTTTCTGCCGAGTGTAAAGGGGCATTTTCAGTATCAAGCTCAGCAGGTGTGTCTGGAGCATCCTCATCTTGAGCATCCCCTGACAGCTTTATAGCTACAGGTGTGCGGGCGATCTGGCGTCCAGACGGAATGACATTCACAATTACCGCAGCAGCTGCGTCGGCTGCACGCTTGTAGTTCACAGCCAGAATTTCGTGACAGGGCGTCAATGGAAGGTCAGCGGGCGGTGCAGTTTCTTCAGTTTCCACTGGGTTGTTGTCAAAGGTAAGTGGAGGTGGGAGTACCATTTCCTCAACAGGGCACGGAGATAAATGGACAGGTTGGCAGTCTTTGGCGTTCTCGTCATGGACGGAAGAAGACGCTGAGGTGTTAGGCGAACTGCAGTTGCTGCTGTCACCCGTCGAGGCATCTGAAGCCTGAGGCCGGACGGGGGTGCGAGCCAATTCCTTTCCTGTAATAAGGAAATAGGTTTTGGTACTGTGAGGATAGGCATAAGTCATTGTACCGACGAAAAATTGAGAAAAAAACACGTAAAATTAACTACAAATTCAACTCAAAATACACTCGACATATTCTCACAAATAATTCAACACAGTAAAGCCTTATTTGAATAATATTTACATATAAGACGTTTGCTCAGACAAAAATATATCATATTCATGCCATCGATGGGAATAACCTCTATGAAGTAATTATTTTAAAAGGCAGTGAACCATCTGAAAATGTCAGCCATGCGCTGCATGATTTAAAAAATTCAAGATTCCCACTTTGAACATTTTTACAACAGCGAAAACGATTGCCATTTAGCAGTAATCGCAACTGCACATGATTTTATTAGGAAGAAAGTTTCAAGTTTTAGTTACTCAGATAATTGCACCACGTTTACCAGGGAATTGAACTTCTCACAGAAGTAACTTGTGGTGTTCTCCCACAGGCTGCAACACGCTTCGGGCAGGCTTTGAGCTACCTTTTTCGTGATAGGATAGCCCGAAGCGAGTGCCTGAGGTACAACCGTATTCGGCAGGATATGGACAACACGGGGGTAACACGGTAATTATATTGGTGACTGTTAGGTACACGGAACACGGACCATCACACTGGGCCCTCGGTGACTACTATGAGCACTGTTCGTTACTCGTAAATTACGTAATGATTGGAACACAGCACTAATACGTGATGGTTGAAATACAATACTATTCGAGAAGTACGTAATGATTGAAGCACAATCCTATGTGAGAATAGTGCAAATATGTGGTGATTGAAGTACAATCCTATTCGAGAATGACCTAACTTGAAACTTAATCCTATGCGAGAATAGCACAAATACGTGATGATTGAAGCACAATCCTATTCGGGAATGACGTAATGATTGAAACACAACCCTATGCGAGAATAGCACAAATACGTGATGATTGAAGCACAATCCTATTCGGGAATGACGTAATGATTGAAACATAATCCTATGCGAGAATAGTACTAATACGTGATGATTGAAATACAATCCTATTCGAAAATGACATAAATTACGTAATGATTGAAACACGATCCTATGCGAGAATAGCACAAATACGTGATGATTGAAGCACAATCCTATTCGGGAATGACGTAATGATTGAAACACAATCCTATGCGAGAATAGCACAAATACGTGATGATTGAAGCACACTCCTATTCGGGAATGACGCAATGATTGAAACACATTCCTATGCGAGAATAGTACTAATATGTGATGATTGAAATACAATCCTATTCGAAAATGACATAAATTACGCAATGATTGAAACACAATCCTATGCGAGAATAGCACTAATACGTGATGATTGAAATACAATACTATGCGAGAATTACGTAATGAATGAAACAAGCACCAATAGCGGGTAACGTCCGCGAGGACGCTACTTACGAATGCAGCGGCGAGACGTGATGATTGGTGCTACGTCGTGCGACTGTTACGAACAGGTCAGCTGGTGCTAGCGGGGCGCCGAGACGAGGCTAGTCAGCAGGGTCGGGCCCAGCCGTCACGCGGTTCACCGCTGTAGCTGGTAAGTAGCTACGGCGAGGCTAGCCGGCCGGAGCGGGCGAGAGACGTCGTAGAGCGGCTTGGCCGACGGCTGCAACGTGACTTGTTTAAGGCTTTGAAACACCTTGAAGCGTCAAGACGCTACTAGGTTTTAAGACCGTGCAACACCTTGGGGCGTCGATAGGCAGGGCCGGTCTCCGGAGCTTGGTGCAGGTACGCGAGAGATAAAGTCGATCTCGGAAGCTAGATGCAGGAACAGAGGCTGGTGCTGGAGATGTGGCTTGAACGAGGACGAGGGCTTGAGTGAGTGCGAGCCTTGTTGGGGTCGCCTTATGTAGGCCTCGAGTGCAAGCCTTGAGTCCGGGCGTGAGTCCTGATTGGTCGCGAGTTTGTGGGCCTGTGGTGCTGGAGGCAGGAAGCCGTTGTAGCTTACGGGCACCTTTTCTCATAGTCGCGAGGCGGCTTCTCTCAGGTCCCGTGTTTGGTTGACTAGGCGCTCCGGGTCCGGAGGTGCTCTGGAACGGATGCGGTTGTAGTCTGGAGGCAGCTTTTCTCAGGTCTTGTGGAGGTCCGCGGCTTGCCGCTGGGATCACCACAAACTTCTCGCACACGATCACCTCTAACCAGTCTCATGATAGCGTCACGATTGTGTCTAAGCGCTTAAATACAAGCAATTACAGTAGATTTTTATAAGACAAGGCATGGTAGCTAAAGCTAGAGGAAAGCAGCTTAACAAAGTTAGCATTAAGTGAGGAATGCTACACATCGGAGTATGATAATTCAACTTTGTCTAGCTTTGATGAATCATGTTTTAGGATTCCTTAGGAATCCAGCACCGAACCCTAAACGATTTGGTACTGCACCAAGGAAAGCTCTATGATTCGGTGAGGGGGAATGTATATTAACAAAGTACCGCATAAGTTTGTGACAAGGTTGCTGTAAAATTATCTTGTCTTATTTGAAAAAATTTACTTATAATGCTGTGTACAGGTAACCCTCGATTTGTCCCCTGCGATGGGACTGGATATATAGAGATGGTGGATAAATCGAGGTACCACATTAGGTTTAAAACAATAAGTGAACCTATTCTTAGGGAGGAAATTTTATGCTGCACACGAATAATCATCGTAGCATCCTTACAGTAACGGAGATAATATAACTAAAATATTAAAATAAATAAATTGTTTAATGCTCTTGTTTCTGGTTTTTGTTTCTGATTTTTACTTTCATAGGTATATAAACTTTTTTACTTGAACTCATTGGGGTTGCCATATTGGCCCATATATCGAACCAATACACATTGAACAGATGAAAGAACAGCCTTTGTTTACCAAATGTCTTTTTGATTTTTTCTTACAAGGAATGTTGCAGAATTCACAACGAACGCAAAGGGTGGATAAATCGAGATGGCGCGGACTAACGGAGGCAAATAAACTATTTAAATCGAGACGTGGAGAAATCGAGAGTTACCTGTACATAATTTCAACGTCTTTAGTTAAGAACCGCTTTAAATTTTTTCGATAATTCCGCGGCATTTTTGCTCACATCCTTGTACACCAGGCACAGCTTCGAGAGAGTATCGCAACAATTGAAGTAGGATTTTGTCCCACCCATGCCTGAAAGAAACTGGCAGTGAGATTTGAAACAAGAATTAGCCTTCATGATGGTGCAGACGCTGAAGAGCACAGGTTTGAGATAAGAGCTTGAGGTAGGCTGTCCTTGTGAGAAAATATCTAGATGTTATCGCAAAGCCTCTCAGAGCTCAATTAGGAAGACCAACAGGCACTCCATCTTGTCAGACGAGAAATGGCCATCATTCAAATAGCGTTACCTCAGGCTAAGAGACATGAACTCTTCGTACCCTTTAGCTCGGATCTCTCCTCCCTCGGAGACAAAAACAATAGGAGTCTTGCGTAAATGTGAAGACTCTCCAGCCAAAACCAACCCTAATGTGAATTTTTCAATTCGATAGACATTTCCAGCGTCTCCTAGTCGTGACTGATTTTCTACAATAATTCTGTTATTTAAGCTATAGTGGAGCATTTTCTACAGTGAAAAGTTCCATGCCATACAACGGAAGAAAGTCGAATTCAAGAGTTCAAGGCGATGAAGAAAAGCGCTTCTATCAAGCCTCTTTTTTTTCCAATCACTTGTCAAGATTTGAATTTTCATACGTTTCAAAGGAGCTAAATGTTTCAAGTCCCTTTTCATGACTGGCTTTGCCAATTCTCTTGAAATATTCAGTTCTGCAGCCATTTCATTCATGAAGAGACGAGGATTCCTTGAGATCTGCTCATGATCACATTTTCGAACCTCGAGATCTGGAATGACCAGGTATGGCCAGTTCTTAAACGATCTTGGCTCTTCTAGACTTCTAAACCAATTAACGGCTCGATAAACGAAAACCCGTTTATTCTAAGGCTAATTGAGTTGCTTTGAATTTTCCAAGATTTGTCAGCTCGATTTTTGTTGCACGTTCATGTTTCATGCTTAATCAATTATACAAATTGGAACTCATTTTAAATATAAAACGACTTCTGGAAGAAAATCGTTAATAATTAAATGACATAAGATAAAAAGAGAACTGCCCCTTTTAAAAGAAATATGGCTTTCAGAAAAAGTATGATACAATGAATACAGGCCCTGTTAGTTTACCACGTCTACTGATTAATAATCTTGATGACAGAGCAACAGTATATGAAGCATGTTTCATACTCATGCGGATTGGGGTTTTATATCAGTTATTTGTCAGTAGTTGCTCCTTGACCATAAATACGAAGCAACTTTACAGCCATCGTTGATTAGCTTACCCACGAACTGCGGAAATTAATTAATGAGACTGATTTTTATTCAAATAGAATTTCAATATATAACCTACTAAGATAGCTTTATTAGAACGACAGTGAATGCTGAAGTCAGAGTTGCTTGAATATTTAAACAGGAGCATCCCATAAATGAAATCCTCTGAGGCGAATCTTTCATTTCGGGAATAAAAGAAGTTACAAAGACTCATATCATATCAGGCAAGTAAGGACGCGGAGCAGCCACAAGAGCGTATTGCCAAACCCCTTGCCTGTAATTGCTGTGCAACAAAGTTCGGCAGATTTTTTTCATTCCCAATCCATTCCTTACAATCAAGAGAATGGAGGTGCGAGTCAAATCCAACTCTTTCTCGATCATTTTGATCTTTAAAAAACGACCTGAGCTCACAAGACCTCGGATTCAGTCAGAATCGATGTTCACTTATGTCTGAAAAATCTAGAAAAATTGGATTGTTTCACAGAAGTGCTACGGAAAACCAACAGACTGGCGAGTTCAAACTCGCATTGGGTGCGTATCACAAGTTCACCAACTACTACTCTTCAGTGCTGCCAATTAAGTCGAACTCTACAATACCAGTCTCATTACTCAATTTACACACCTCAAACATAAGCGGTGTCATGTTATTTAAAGCGATGAGCATTGGTACAGAATGTGCTTCATTGAAGAGAGAAAAGAATTAGGCGCTTCACTGGTGTAGGACATTAAAACATCCAGGAGAGTTGAGTTAAGCAGCTCAAAAAAAAGAGACACGGAGAACAAAAATTGGAGGTATATCCTTTCTGTCAAGTTGACAAACGGAAATCACTCAAGTGGAACTCAATTCCACGTAAAATACTGGGATGACGTCAACGCAGGACCACATGATACGCCATGTATGAGGTTAACTGTCACAACCTCCATTATGTGTCACTCTTAGCCAATGGCAAAATTTTCCCACAGTTGGTGAACTGCGCACTTCCTTTAGAATAACGCTTATAATTGCCTGCACTGCGCATGGAGTACGATAAAAACATTAAATTCATCACACAGGCAACAAATAATTTCACCAACAGAGCAACACCCAACTTTCTTGCTCGAGTTGGAACTACAGGCAGACACACATAAATGACCAATTTATGGTTAAGGATATAAAATGCTACGAAGTATTTGTACATCGCATAATGTTGCTTTGTTCCTTTTTCAGATGCTGCAGATGAGTTACGTTTCGACTTGAAAGCATTACTTATAAAAACTTTAAAAACACATGCTTTACAACGGTCAGCAAATCACGTCATCTAGCGTTGATTTGCATTATTTTCTTTTGGTAAGGACCTTTTCTGCAAGCAACCATCAGTGTCAACGGTCATGCTTGTCACACACTAAATAACTCGAACAATACCCACACAAACGCTTCAGCCAGTCTAGCATAGAAGATTTTTATTCTTTTCATACCTGGCAGGTCACAAGTTAGGCCTACAATTATAATATCTTTTGCTGTACCAGAGTGACAGTCAATTATAAAGAAATAAATTTAAAAATTATTTGCACAACACACTCGCCTGGTACCGATAAAAGTAGCCAAAAATGACGACCTATAATACGTAATATTCGCCAAGTATTCATTTGACTTCGTTATAAAGTGCTACGGTAAACTCGCAAATTGGTTAGGTTTCAAAACATCTCGAGGTAATTAGATTATTAGTTATATCAAGCCTCCCTAACTACAACAAAGTGTTTCAAAGAGAGGAAAAAACAAGGTACCATTGAGTACGTAAATGAAAAATGGGGAAATTAAGCACGAAAGTGTATTCCCTCACAAGAGAAGAAAAAATGTTCAAGAAGAAAGTAGTAGGCGCTTAAAAACAGAACTGTACACTGTACATGGAAAAAAGAAGTGAGGAAGGAAGTTTATGAAATAAGATAAAAGTTGAAAAAAATAGTAGTTGCTGAAAAACAGGACAGCAGCGAGTCAAAAAAAAGGCCCGTAACAAAATAAAAGTTCTATAATCTACTTCAATAAAAGAAAGGCCTATCTAACCTCTAGCTCGGGACCTCACACATTCCTCCCAGGAGCATTAATTCCCCAGGTACAAGAGTTGAAACCTCTTGAGGGGCTGTTGCAACAAAAAGAAGGCCTACCTAATCCTCTGCTCGGGATCTCACATCTTCTTGAGATAATTTCATCAAGCTTCCACTGATCTTATTCCACACGTAAATGAAAAACAAATTTTTAAAATATCTCGGCTACTGCCAAAAGCGTTAGTTCTGAGGAGTATTAACACGCTCACTGCCGTCCTCACACCCGTCAGAGAAAAGTAGGCTGAAGGAAAATTCTAATGTTTAAGAAGGAAGAAAAGAATTGATTTATTTACCAATCGATTTTACTGAAGGGTTAGTGAGCCTATTATTTCAAGGCCAATGAAAACGGCAGTTCGTGAATATTCGACAGCGGTACGCTATAGAGGTCGATAAGCAACTAAGCTTTCGGTACACACCAAGTTCTGCGCCCGGTACTGCTTGAGCACATGTGCGTGAAGCGGCAGCAAACGTGTTAAAATGATTCCTGCTACAAAAAAGATAGATTTTTATAATTGAATAAGGTGCAACAAGGAACACATTTCACTAGTGCACCTCTGTCCCAGAAAGTCAACAACTATCTTCGCCATTTATGCAAATTAACCAAGCACGATCTTAGACAAAAAGTACAATTTGCTCAGTAGGAATATATTTTTTTTACCCTCGAAGGTCAATGTTTTACAAATACATTACTAAATAGTTTAGTATTTTAAACAGTGTAGTACAAAAGATTTTGTTCATGTCTATTTGAATATTATCGAAGACAACCAAAACCCAGGGTAAACAGTCAAGCACTTCTTGAACAAATTTCCAGAAACAAATTCATGCACAAAGACAATTACTACCAAAATTCTTACCTTTGACAGGAACCACAACCACAAGGCTGGAGTCTGTAGGTTGCTCTTCAGAACTTGCTACCGTAGTGGACTTTTGACGACCCTTGGCAACAGCAGCCGCAGCACCGCCGCCGGCCCTCCGCTCAACACCAGGTAAAGTCTCAGCAGCCTTATCATCGGCACAGGGGAGCTCATCCTTGTCCATGCGCTTCTTCTTTCGCCGGGAGAGGTCTTCTGCTTTCACGATCTAACACGCAATGGAAGTAATGAGAGTTTTTACTAATAGCTCGTTTACCAAGCCCACTCAATAACACAAATTTGATTACCAAACAATATTGAACGCTTGTAACACCAACGTTTCAATTCAGAGGTAATGATTACCTCAGTAAATCCTCAACAGAAATACACATCTAATTTAAGAACGCAGACACAAATTTACTTTCACGATCGAGAAATGGATCATGCACTGCTCTGCTAATTGTTCCACTAGACTAATACTTGAGTAGTACTACACTTCAATAATTTGCAAAGCATACGTTTAAAGTAAGACAAAGACTGAAGTCTGAAATGTTGAAAAACTAATGATTTTTTTCCAACAGAAAAATTGGCATCAGTGCCAGGCACTGAGAATCAAAAGAAAAACTGAAAAAGCTAAAAAAGTAAAAATAATTTTGTGTCATAAATCGATATGTCTGAGGGGCTACAGCAATTGTGAATTTCTTGCTCATGATAGCCGTTTCAAATTAGTATCTCATACGCACAACTAGTGATGCAAAAAAAAAAAAGGTTTTATTTGATTGCGTTTTTTTAGCAAAAAAACGTGTTTTTTATAGCAAAAAAACGTGTTTTTTATGTGTTTTTTTTTTGTTTTTTTTTTGCACACCTAAATTTTGTTAAGTATATGTCTGGTTTTTTTTTTGGACACCTAAAATATATTAATATTTATGTTTTCTAGTCATTTTATTGTTGTAAAAACATCAAAAAGAAACCATACAGTAAAAGTGGTGGCAGATAACCCACAATTACCTAGAGGCGTTTAAGAGGAACAGCAGGAGCCACAGAACTTATATTGATGGAGTCAAAATTCAGAGCTTACTATCTCTACTATGTCTGGTTTTATTTTTATGTGACCAAAAAAATCAGACTTTGCAGAGATAATAAGCTCTGAATTTTGACTCCATCAATATAAGTTCTGTGGCTCCTGCTGTACCTCTTAGACTCCTCTAGGTAAATGTGGGTTATCTGCCACCACTTTTACTGTATGGTTTCTTTTTTATGTTTTCATTACAAAAAATGACTAAAAACCATAGATATTAATATATTTTAGGTAACCAAACAAATATGCTGTTTTTTCTTAAAACTTTTTTTTTACAAAAAATTCTGACTAATGAAAATGAATATTAATATATTTTCTAGTACCAAATATAACCATGCTGTTTTTTTTACAAAGAATCATGACTAAAAAACTATATATTTTATGTGACCTAAAAAGCCCCATGCATTTTTTTTTAAAAAACATGTTTTTTACTAAAAATTGAATTGGTCCAATTGAATGCAGTGAGGGGGAAGGGCATTTGAGAAAAGAAAAGCCTGAGTTGATGGCGAAGCAGAAGTTTGAAGCCAGGAAGTTGGGCTGCCGCGGGCCTGCAAGAGACTCTCCAATGAAACTTTTAATTGTGCCTTCTTGAGTGGTCATTGTTTATATAGAGAGTGTGGCCGCCGTGGGGGCAAGGTAGTCTCGGCCAAGTCATGACTGAAATTCATGGTCACATGACTGAAAAAACATGAATATATTTATGAGACCAAAAAAATGTTTTTGTACTAAAAATCATGACTAAAGAAACATGAATATATATATGAGACCTAAAAAACCCCATGCTGTTTTTTTAAAAATGTTTTTTTTTTACAAACGATGTATAAGAAAACCTGGATATGAATATATTTTATGCGACCAAAAAAACCATGCTGTTTTATTTTATGTATTTTTCATAAAAAATTGTGTCCTAAAATCATGGATATTAACATATTTTATGTTACCAAAAGTATCATTGTTTTTTTTTAAAACATGTTTTTTTTATTAAAAAGTTATTATTCATTTTTAGGTCACGACTTCTCTGTAAAAAAAACACCCCCTCAGGGGGATACAATTATTGTATCTATGGGAACTAGCGCTCCCAGGGGAGACAATGTGAGGGCCCGAGCTGAGAATTAGGTAGACCTCCTTTTTGTTGAAATAAAATGTTTTTGTTCTGTTGAGGACCACCTTTTTTCGGTTCACTGCTGTCCTGTTTTTCAGCACCTACTACAGTCTTCTTCAACTTTGATCTTGTTTCATAATCTTCCTTCCTCTCATTGGATCGCATTTGTTGCTGGGTAGGGAGGCTAAAACTAATGACCAATCTAATCTGTAAAAAAAACATGGATATTAATTTATTTCATGTGAACAAAAAACCATGCTTTTTGAAATAAAGATTTTTTACATAAAACATGAGTGTTATTAAATTTTATCTGACCAAAAAAAACATGACCTTTTAAAAACCATGTTTTTTCACAAAAAGTCATTAATATCCATGTTTTTTTAGTCATGATTTTTTGATAAAGAAAACATGATTTAAAAAAACCAGCATGGTTTTTTTGGCACATAAAATATATTGATATCCACATTTTTTAATCATGATTTTTCTGTAAAAAAGATGTTTTTCAAAAAAACAGCATCGTGGTTTATGGTAAAATAAAGTATAATAATATCCGTGTTATTTAGTCATGACTTTTTTGTAACAAAAGCATTCAAAAAACGGCATGAATTTTTTGGTCACATAAGATATATTAATATCCATTAGAACCGTACCAGGTCTTAGAATAAAATATCCACAAAGAATCTATTCACTCAACAAAACCTTTCGGAGACTAGCTCCATCCTCAGTAAGTCATTCAGTCAAATGTTTTTCAAAGGAACAGTGAAAATTCATTGTCCATTTCACCAAATTTTACTGAATGACTGAGGATGGAGCTGGTCTCCGAAAGGTTTTATGGAGTGAATAGATTCTTTGTAGATATTTTATTCTAAGACCTAGTACAGTTCTAATAAACATGATTTCAATATTAACAGCATTCTTTGTTTATAAGTTTCTAAAGACAATTCGATTAAAGAAAAATGACTTTCCTGATATTTATATCCGTGTTTTTAGTCATGATTTTTTTAAAATGTTTTTTAATGTTTAAAAAAAAAAACAATTTTTTTGGTCCCATATAATATAATAGCCATGTTTTTTAGTTAAGATTTTTCTGTTAAAAAACAATGTTTTAAAACAAACAGCATTGGATTTTTAAGGTCACATAAATATATTAATATCCATGGTTTTTATTCATAATTTTGTATAAATAAGTTTTTTTTTAAAAAACAGCATGGTTTTTTAGTCACATCTCTATCAATGACCATAAGTACAGATATGTTATTATAACACACCATTTTGGGAGTTGAAGGTCATTCAGATGTCTTGTAAAATGAATGAAATATCAAAGCATGAAACCGCACAAAATGAAAAATTTCATAAAACCATGGAAAACCATTAATTAAGAAGTATGCTGTTTTATTTTGCAATTTGACATGAAAACAAATAACGTAATGTGGTTCTTTTTCTTGCTGAGTTATTTTCAGACAAAATATTTAAAAAAAAAAAATATCCAGGTTTTTTTTTGGCCACGGTTTTTTTTTGTAAAAAAAGTTTTTTTTTGTAAAAAAAAGTGTTTTTTTTTAAAAAAAAAACGGCATGGTTTTTTTTTAGTCACATCTCTACGCACAACCACTGGCCAACAGTTCTGGTCAAATTTAGAAAAAGCTGATGCTTTTTCTTGTCGAATATTTTTTACCAACATTTAGCGCAAACACTAACACTTCACAGAGATACCATCTACGACTCAAGTTGTAACATCAACTTTTACAAGAGATGCCTCATGAAAATCCACATTAAATACACTAGAATTTTTAGCTGCCCATTAAATGTTAAGACCAAGAAATTAGTGTGTGCAAAAATACATTTCTTGCACAAATGTGACACTATTCTTACAGGGTATAAACGGAATGTATTTTTCCAATTTATCAATTTTAGGTTTACTACAGAGAGCAATAAGCCACGACTGCACATCCCACAGCAGTGGTTGGCAGTCACCACCGCTACCCGAAATCCCTTTCTTAACCCTAGAAAGACCAGCAAAAACATATAGCGTTGTAGACCAACCGGGTCTTGTAGGCCCACTTTCTACTTTCTTTGCAAAGGCTCTCTTATATGTCTAATATTTTCTATATAAAGGCTCTTTTAAGTGTTTAGTACTGAGAATATATGTTTTGAAGCATTTATGTTAATGAAAAAATTAAAAATTCTTCCTAAATATGAAAATATTCCTTTGGTAGAAAACTTAAAGCGTGGTGTATCCATTTACTTGGGGTTACATACTAACACATACAATAAAAACATTCTCTATGGCTAATGATATTCAAATGAAATACACGCAAAATAAAAATAGTTGAAAAATATTAACATATCCTATTTAAAAATTATATGCAAAAACTACAATTGATTTTTTTTTTCCTGCACTGAAGGCATATATAGTTCGAGTTTTCTGAGGCAAGACACCATTGGGATGAAACAGGTCTCCGAACAGGGGGTTGTAATAAGCTGTTATTCCTGCAAGTGATTTTGCTATAATGTAATGAGCAGAGCACGGCGGACACCTTTCTTGCATTGCAGAGAAGTTTGAAGTTTCATCCATATAATTATGGAATTCATTGCGCTTATATCTATCATGTTGACAAAGTTGAAAAAGACGACCAATGGCCATCTACGAGTCATTCGTCTGGTACTAGTAGTATCGAACCATCTAGTCCATGGTATCTACTCCTCCTTTCGTAGAATTATAGTACTGAATTATATCAGGTTTGGTTTCACCGGGTGACTCAATACCTTTATCATTGTGCGTTTTACCTAGCAATGTGACAACTTTGTTTTTCTTTGGGCAATAGGAAACAATTGTTGCAACTCTTGAAAGCCATACATGTTACTGAAAAGCTTTCTACCTTTAGTGACCGTAGAAGCAGTCGGCAATTCCGTTCGATTTTTTCTTATTGTTTCAACTATAGTCAGCTTTCTTAGCAGCAATTCTCGTCCTAATTGTAGACTAGTAAAAAAGTTGTCACAGGTGATATTTCTACTACTGTTTTGTAAGAATCAGATAGATTTAGAACAAGAGTAGTTACTAAATTTGAAGCTCTTTGTTCGCTGGGTTCTTTGCCTTTGTAAATGTCCAATTTCAATGCATAGCTTGTTTGACTGTCGCAAATCTCCCAGAATTTGATTCCGTACTTTTCAGGATTTGATTTGATGTATTGACGGAAAGGACATCTACCTCGAAACGGTAGTAGTTGTTCATCAACAGTCAAGTTTGCACCTGTGATAAAGGCATCTTGCAATGTGCTGTTCCACAAATCAAATACCATTCTTATCGGGTGCAATTTATCTGGTGACATGTTTTGCCTCCTCTCACCAGCGTTATCGAATCTCATCATACATATAATTTCTTGAAACCTGTTTCCTGCAAAAATCGCACTGAAGATTGGTCGTCCATAATCTTTACTCCATAATTGATGAACTGGTTCTCCTTTAGATTTGTATACGCCAATGAGCAGAAGAGTTGCAATAAACTTCTTGAGTTCTTCAACATCTAGTTGCTTCCACCTATCTTTGAGTTCCAAGTTTCCTTCAATATTCGTAAATATGCCAATTTCTTCAAGCAATGAATCTAAAAAAACAGTGAAATTGCAGAAGCCATGCCATCCACATTACGATTAGCATACCTAGTTTGCAGACTTTTTTCGCGTACTATGTCATGGATGCGAAGTCTCCCTTCCGAATCAGGTTGTGGATAAGACGTCCAATTCTCAGTTTTATTCTTCGATGTAAAAGTTATCTGAGGGTTTTCATATCTATCTAAGGTTTGCTCAGTGATGCTTTGGTAATCATCTGCTTCTTCATCAGAAATATCAAGAGCTGGAACAATATCATCTCTTTCACCGTCATCATCGGATGGAACATAATCGTCATCTTCTATCTCATCTTCACTACTATCATCGTACATTTCTTCTGCGAGTATCGTCCTGATCTCTTTATCAGATAAAGATTTTCGGACCATCTTTTTATTGAAAGTTCAGTAAGAAGGTACAACCTCCTAAGAAGAGCAGTAGCAGAATGATGCACAGTCAGACAGCCCCCTAATTTTATATGAAGGCAACGTGTACGAGTTTGAACATGTTACTACTTGTGTGCACACAAGCAAGAGCAGTAGCAGCATGAGATCCCAAATGCCACCACTCTCCCTGCAAATGTAGGCAACACATTGTAACATGTTACAACTGTTCAGGATTCACAACGGGACTCCGCAGCGCTTGTATCACACCCGGGCTCAGAGGCCCGCTTGGTAAAATATGATGTAACACTAAAAAAAACAAAAGGTACTATAATATTTTCAACAATTTTTGTATGAAAGCTTACATATGAAATATCCAAATAAAGTCATAAAGTTTCCGAGAAATAAGTTTACAAGTTTTTAAAATATTGACTAATATTTCTTTGAAACGGGCCTATGAGGCCCGCTGGTCTTTCTAGGGTTAAGCGCCACACGTTCCTTATCTAGTGCAATTTTGTTGATAACTATGAAACAAATTCAGTTTTCTGATAAATACTGTATTCCTTTGAAATACGGCATATTATTCAATCATCAGTTTGAATCTAAGTGAGTCCTAACCCAAAAAGACAGGATTCAATTCAATTGAAAACATGGATGGAAAAAACCCTGGGTTTTAAAAAAAAAACCCACCTGTTCTTTTGTTAAATTTTTTGGGGGGGTTTTATCGTTTTTCGGGGCTTTATTGGTTTTTTGTAATACCTGATTTTCTTTAAAAAAGTTATTCACATAGCGCCAGTTGCCTCTATTTCAAATTTATATACAAATAATTGAGTAAATATTGTTATTCGATTACTTTATTTCCAAGATTATATTACATTATTATATGAATTATTACATTATGTGAACATTATATGAATTAAGTTTGTCCATCACCATTACCATTTACCAATTACCATGTGCAGAGACATAGCTCTGCAGTCTGCAAAGATATAAGATGTGCCAAGAGAATTGCTAAGCTTGTCAATTCATAGTAAGTTGTTTTAGCAGCAGACAGGCGCAAGACATGTGAGAGGGAAGCACCCTGCAGATCATAAGTAACCACCACAAGCAACTTGAGGCAAGACAGCTGCACTTAACAGTCCAGTCATGCCATTAACAACTTAACATGTGTATTGTGTGCGCTCCAGTACTTGGCAGCGCAAGTCAAGTCAGTCAATCTTACTGTTACATGTTACAACATGTAGTGACATGGCAAAAAAATTTAAAATTTTGCCAAAAGTTGATTTTTTTTGTAGTACAGGATAGCAACAAACACTAAAATGATTGAAAGTAAATGCTCTAACAGAGTCCATCGTCAAATTTGTTCCACAGCAGCTTGAATGCTCACCATAAGCTGGTCGTTTCTTTACTCCCTAATGGCCGTGGTTGTGTCTTACCCAATCTGACTATAATTGCTAGACTTATTTCAGGCAAAGCTCTCACAGGAGACACTGAAGAGTGTTTGGCCGAGTACAATCAGGAGTTCATCGGTGCGCTTCATTCCTATAAATTGAAGGACTCCAACATCTTCCTAAAACACATGTTCAACAAGAATATCACTAAGACAATGACTCCTCGTAGATGGTGGAAAATTCAAGATATGAAACAGTAGAAAATGCAGATTCCTGAAAAAGACACTGGCAGAGGGTTTCTGCAAGTTTAAAAGCAATCTTCATTCTTGCCCCGCAAGTTAAGGATCCATTGGGAGAATTTTCTCAACATTTGGAATTGTGTGGAATAAATTGAGAAATAGATTAGGATCAGAAAGCGCACAGATATTGGTCTCAGTATATTGCCACCTCACAAATGATCATGATGTGGATGACGACGATGAAATGGCAGTGGATGTAGAGAGAGAAACACAGTAGCACTGTAATAGCTGTCTACAGCTTTTTAACTTTAATTTAAAAAAGCTCAAGTTCAATTTAAAAAAGCTCAAGTTTAATTTAAAAAAGCTCAAGTTTAATTTAAAAAAGCTCAAGTTTAATTTAAAAAGTCCTTCATTGATGCTTCTCAGCTTGAGAATGAAACCTCTTACAGAACACTTCTTACAGAACAGTTCCTCCTACAGAACAGATCTGCACCTTCTCGAATCTTGTATATTTACAGAGTGAAACCTGCTCTCAATGACACCCAAAGTGCTTTCCCGCTTCATGTTGCCAATACGTATTTCAGTTTTTCCTTTATCTTTCACATATTTTTTTTACAGTTGTTTGTATTTTTTCAAAGTTTAGATTTTGTATATATACTACTTTAGTGCTTTAATTTCTCTTATTTGGTTTCGTTTTACAGAAATTTTCTTGCTGAAGATGTACAGTTAGTTAGAAACGTTCAGTTTTATTTGATCATTTTTAATAAAAATGACTTTACGCGTAGCGATTTTTGCCTTGCTTTTTAATTTAAAAAGTCTCAAAAAGTATTTAAAAAAGATGAATTTAAGTTTTGAAAAGCTTATGTTTCTAAAATTTTTTACTTATGTAATAATAATATAAGTAAAGTTTATTTGTCAGAAGGCATATTTATTTAAAAGTATTGGCCCTGAAAATAGAGTAAATCGAATATCAGACAAGGCAAGCTGCTGTGATGGACTTCATTTGGCATTCTTAAAGTTTTACCTATGAATCATTTGCTAAACAGATCATCGGTACTTATATCTATTGACAAAAATTATGCAAATAAGCTCTATGCAATAAGTAACTGTGGGACAATTAGCAATTTGCACTGACTGAAAAGTTGAAGCTCAGTAATGTTCAATTTTTCAGTCAGTGCAGTTTGCTAATTGTCCTACAGTTACTTATTACATGAAGTTTATTCGAACCATTTTTGACAATAGTTAAAAGTACTGATGACCTGTTTAGCAAATGATTCATAGGTAAAACTTAAAGAATGTCAAATTGAGTAGAAAATTACAGCAGCTTAGTTTGTCTGATATTCGATTTGCTCTATTTTCAGTGCCTGTACTTTTAAATGAATATGCATTCTCATGAATAAAGTTTAATTATACTATTATTATTATTACATATGTATGAAATTTTAGAAACATAAGCTTTTCAAAATTGAAATTGACTTTTTTAAATATAATCTGCTTGAGACTTTTTCAATTAAACTTGATCTTTTTTAAATTAAACTTGATCTTTTTTAAATTAAACTTGATCTTTTTTAAATTGAACTTGATCTTTTTTAAATTGAACTTGATCTTTTTTAAATTGAACTTGATCTTTTTTAAATTGAACTTGATCTTTTTTAAATTGAACTTGATCTTTTTTAAATTGAACTTGATCTTTTTTAAATTGAACTTGATCTTTTTTAAATTGAACTTGATCTTTTTTAAATTGAACTTGACCTTTTTTTAAATTGAACTTGACCTTTTTTAAATTGAACTTGACCTTTCTAAATTTTTGTTTTTTTACTTTGGAAATGGAATTCATGGAAATATATTAGCCCCTCGAGTTTTTTATTGTGATAAAGGTTTTTATAATTTGAGTTGTATAGGCTTGGTGTTTTGTTTTTCAATATTTCTTGTCATAGTCATGCACATGACTTAGATATATTTTTTACAAGATAAATAATTAGCTCATTTTGATCCTATAAGCTTGAAAAGAAGTGAAATTTACACAACAATAATGAAATCCCCCCCCAAAAAAACGCTATTTAGTGGGTTTTTTATCTGCCAACCCTGATTGAAAATTAAGAAAATTTGAAAATATGTGAGCCATTTGCTAAAAAGGAGAATTCTCTCATTGAAGTTTGGAACGATTCCACTAGTGGGTGCCTTAGAAGAAAAAGTGCTAACGTCTGGTAAGACACGAGCTTCGAGGGGTGTTACTACAGTGTTCATAGGCAAAAAGAATACTTCTGCATTCAGAAGCCCAATCAAATTTCAATGCAAAAAACAAGCTGCTCAGATTCAGTATAATGTGCATTGGCTTCCTACTCTAATGCAGATCAGAAAGACCATCCTGCACATCAAAATAACGATCTTTTACACAAAAGACCTCATTTCCACGATGTACAGGCCACTGATGAACAAAAGTGAAAAACCATGGTAAGCTAGACTGAGTCCTTTTCATTCAGATTTAACTCGTATTTAACATACAGAGCTGATGCTATAGCCTAGTATCAGTGCACACAGTGAAGTAAGAAAGCCATGTAAAAATTTAAAATCCAAACTATTAAAATTCTTGTGATTAAGTGAATTATTTTTACAGAAAATGCAAACACAGCCAAACCCCCTTCGCCATGTTTAAAAGATGTATAAAAAATCCATTCGACAGTCACTCGACAGAACCAGATTTGATTAGAAGTTAGTTTCGGAGGTCAACCCAATTTTTCAATTTTAATTATCCGATTCGTTTGAAATTTGGCCAGTATATGTATTTGTTGAAAGTGAACTTATTTTACTCCTGTAACTTTTTCGATTTAGGCCTTATTTTTTTTTAAAATACGAAAAATTAGTTTTTTTGTACATTTTTATGGATATTTCAAAATAAGACTACAGCTTTTTAACTTTAATTTAAAAAAGCTCAAGTTCAATTCAAAAATGCTCAAGTTTAATTTAAAAAAGCTCAAGTTTAATTTGAAAAAGCTCAAGTTTAATTTTAAAAAGGTCAAGTTTAATTTAAAACAGCTTGAGTTTAATTTTAAAAAGGTCAAGTATAATTTAAAAAAGGTCAAGTTCAATTTAAAATGGCTCAAGTTCAATTTAAAAAAGCTCAAGTTTAATTTATAAAAGGTCAAGTTTAATTTATAAAAGGTCGAGTTTAATTTATAAAAGGTCAAGTTCAATTTAAAATGGCTCAAGTTTAATTTAAAAAAGCTCAAGTTTAATTTGAAAAAGCTCAAGTTTAATTTTAAAAAGCTCAAGTTTAATTTTAAAAAGCTCAGGTTTAATTTAAAAAAGCTCAAGTTTAATTTAAAAAAGGTCAAGTTCAATTTAAAAAAGCTCGAGTTCAATTTAAAAAACTCAAGTTTAATTTAAAAAAGGTCAAGTTTCATTTTAAAAAGTTCAAGGTCAATTTAAAAAAAAATCAAGTTTGATTTAAAAAGTCTCGAGCAGGTTATATTGAAAAAAAAAATGAATTTCAATTTTGAAAAGCTTATGTTTCTAAAATTTCATACTTATGTATTAATATAAGTAAAGTTTAGTTGTGAGAAAGCATATTTGTTTAAAAGTACTGGCCCTGAAAATAGAGTGAATCGAATATCAGACAAACAAAGCTGCTGTGATTTTGTATTTAAATTTGACATTCTTCAAGTTTTACCTATGAATCATTTGCTAAATCATTTGCAAAACAGATCATCGGTACTTATATCTATTGACAAAATGATGCGAATACACTTTATGTAATAATTAACTGTGTTATAATTAGCAAAATACACTGACTAAAAAATTGAACATTACTGAGCTTCAACTTTTCAGTCAGTGCAGTTTGCTACTTGTCACACAGTTACTTATTACGTAAAGTTTATTCGCATCATTTCTATCAATAGATATAAGTATCGATTATCTGTTTAGTAAATGATTCATAGGTAAAACTTGAATGTCAAATTGAGTCCAAAATCATAGCAGCTTGCTTTGTCTGATATTCGATTTACTCTATTTTTAGTGCCAGTACTTTTAAATAAATATGCATTCTCACAAATAAACTATACTTATATTATTATTACATAGGGATGCAATTTTAGAAACATAAGGTTTTCAAAATTGAAGTTGATCTTTTTATATATAGCCTACTTGATACTTTTTTAATTCAACTTGATTTTTTTTTTAAATTGACCTTGATCTTTTTAAATTGACCTTGATCTTTTTAAAATTGACCTTGATCTTTTTAAAATTGACCTTGAACTTTTTTAAATTGACCTTGAACTTTTTTAAATTAAACAAGAACTTTTTAAAATTAAACATGAACTTTTTAAAATTAAACTTGACCTTTTTTAAATTAAACTGGACATTTTTTAAATTGAACTTGAGCTTTTTTAAATTGAACTTGAGCTTTTTTAAATTGAACTTGAGCTTTTTTAAATTGAACTTGAGCTTTTTTAAATTGAACTTGAGCTTTTTTAAATTGAACTTGAGCTTTTTTAAATTGAACTTGAGCTTTTTTAAATTGAACTTGAGCTTTTTTAAATTGAACTTGAGCTTTTTTAAATTGAACTTGAGCTTTTTTTAAATTAAAGTTAAAAAGCTGAAGCCATTTGAGTTTTTATGCTAGAACAAAACCAAAGACAGTTTTAGAATCCTTGAAGAATTGCAAACAAATTTTCCATCTGAAACTTTCTGTTTTTTCATGTATGCGATATTTGATCACTAATAACATATACATTTTTAAACTTATTTTTGCATATAGATTAGATTATTAGTTAGTTTAAGCCTCCCTGTCCTCAACAAATGAGATCCAAAGAGAGGAAGGAAGAAGGCACCATTTAGTATGGAGTTAAGGGAATGTGGAATCTATGCAGAAAGGGCACAGAAACAGTAAGATGAGAAAGAAGTTCATGAAACAAGATCAAAGTTGAAGAAGAAAGTAGTAGGTGCTGAAATAACAGGGCAGCGGTGAACCGAAAAGACGGTCGGTAATAAACAAAAAAGCTATTCTATACAAACAGAAGGAAAGCCTACCTAAGCTTAGGCTTAGAACCTCACACTGGACAGGACCAGCACTTCTCACTAGGTACAGGAAAAATTTTTAAAATCCTTCACAAATGAGGTATTTGGCAGCACGAGTGTAAATGGTATAATTACTTCTCTAGGAAAGTGATGCAGGGTTGTATGGCAAGGCTTACCTTTCTGATCCTGAGAGAAGACTTGGAGCCGTAGCGGGCAGTTATTTTGTCGTGTAAGGCTGTGCAGAGGCGAACAAATGTCTTTTTATCCAGCAGCTGTGAGGCCTTGCCTACTAGGTGCTGCAGTTCAAGGTGCCTCAGTGACCTGATCAATAAAAAATTAATATGAAGAAAAAAACATATTCTGAAAGACTTGATCAAAGTTGCTCTCTCTCTCTCTCTAAATAAGAATTATAATAATGATCAGTAAAGAAGAGTTTTAATTGGGAGAGTGAGAGTGATGACGGATGGTGTGCTAGCTAAAGAACGTGATTTTAGAAGTGGTACAGGTTGTGTGGATCAAATTTTTACTGTGAGACAGGTGAATGAGAAATACTTTGCAAAAGGAAAAGATATGTATTATGCATTTATGGATCTGGAGAAGGCGTATGACATGATGGACCATGAGGCATTATGGGAGGTTGTAGGCTTGTATGGAATGGGTGGGAGACAGTTGAATGCAATCAAGAGTTTCTAAATTGATAACAGAGCATGTGTGAGAATAATGAATGAGGTGAGTGATTGGTTCCCAGTTGTGACAGGCGTGAGACAGGGATGTGTGATGTCGCCGTAGTTGTTCAATTAGCTTATGGATGGTGTAGTGAGAGAAGTGAATGCTATAGAGTGTTGGGAAAAGGGGCACGGTTGGTGGGACAAAATGGTACGATTTGGGAAGTGAGTCAGCTGTTGTTTGCAGATGATACAGCGTTTGTGGTTGATTCAGAGGTAAAACTGCAGAGATTGGTAGCAGAGTTTCCTAGAGTGTGCAAAAGGCGTAAGTTGATAGTGAATGTAAATTAAAGCAAGGTGATGAGATTTTCAAGACGTGGAGAGTTTGGAACATTGGATGCGAGGATGAATGGTGAAGTGTTAGAGGAGGTAGAGCATTATAGGTACCTCGGGTTGGACGTGGCTGTGAATGACAGTATGGAAGTAGAAGTGAGACATCGAGTGAGTGAAGGCTGGGAGACATTGGGTGCAATGAGTAAAGTTTTTGAATGCAGGAGTATGAGTGCTAAAAGGGGACTGTTTGAAAGCTTAATAGTGCCAGTTTTGCAGTATGGAGAAGAGTCTTGGGGTTTGAGAGCAGCTGAGAGGAAGAAGCCGGATGTGTTTGAGATGAAGTGCCATATTTGGAGTAACAAGGAGAGCTAGGATTATGAATGAGTTGCTTAGGGAGCAGATGGGTGTTGTCCAAAAGATGAGTAGGTGGGTGGATGAAAGAGTGCTTGGATGGTTTGGGCATGTTGAAAGAATGAATTTTAAGTGGCTGGAAAAGAAGATTTATGGAATTAGAGCACAAGGAAGGCCACAGATGAGTTGGATAGATGGGAACGTGCATTGTATGAGGGGTCTGACTGTGGACGTAGCAAGAGGGATGACTGTGTACAGAAGTGAGTGAAAGCAGTGTATAAGGATGTAATTATTTGACGCGGTCACTGGAAGTCTGCCCGCAAGTGATGGGGTTTTCTGTCCTGTCATGTGTGGGAGGGAAGCTGCACACAAATGAAGCGGTCAGGGTAACCAGCTTTGGCTATCGGGCCTGACTGTGGAAAAGGGTTGTGCTGGACTGCTATTGATCCGGGCAGTTCTGGTGCAGCCTGTACTGCTTCCCTCACCTCTTAGTAACTAAGGATGAATGATTGTAGCTTGCTGTTGGCTACCCTTCTGTAACAAGGATATGCCTTGTGTATGTATGTTAAATTTAGATAAGACGAGTTACTTTAAGCCTCCCTAGTCCCAATAGAGGAATCCCAAAGAGAGGAAGGAGGAAAGTACCATCTAGCATGAAGATTAGGGAAAGAGGAATCAATGCACAAGGCGTGTTCCCACACAAGGCCTGCAGCGCATAGAAGAGTAAGTTTAGAAAATAGTAGATGATGAACAGAATAGCAGTGAACCAAGAAAATAATCCGTAAAAAAATTGTTTCAACTAAAGGAAGGCTTCACAACCTTCAGTTGGGAACATCACATTTTCCTCTAAAAGTGCTAATTTCCATGGACATAACAGATGTATCCTCTTGAGGGGTTACTGAATTGACAACTTTATTTTCAACTCTGACTTAGAATCCCTCATACAAAGAACATATTCAACTTCCACCTACATAATAGAAGTGCTTTACCATACTTTAAATAAGGTTGATATAAAACATGCAATAACAAGTACCTAACAGTAATTGATCAGCAGTTGTTTGTGAGGCCTCAGTAAAATGTCCAAAGGGCTAAAAATGTGTAACTTGTGTAGTGGAGCTAGCCTGCTCATTGTCTCGCCACTAGGAAGCCGAAAATTGTCAAGATGCCGGCCAGGCAAGGGTTAGCTATTCAGGCTACAACAGCTAGGCCCCAGATACTAGGGTAAGGTGCGGCATGAACAAGCAATAATAATAGTTATATTTAAAACAAGGCAAGTAGGACAGATGGAACATGTATCAACTTAGGGCGTGTATTGCGGGAGTCGTCTCTCTTTCTGAGATCGTTACTCTCCCTCCGACTACAACACTCCGCAAAAGCACCCTAACCTATGGCAACTAAAAGAGGGCACAGGATTCACCAAGCACGGTACATGCACTTACAAGCATCAGGTGGGCGAATAGCTTTATTAGCCTGCTTGTATTCAAGGAAGGAAGGTCCTAACGCAACTGACCAGCTCCAGTCGTGCAGCCGCCAACTTTGGCTTCAGAATGGCTCAAGCCAGGCGGTCGCAGGATGGAGCTCTATGTACATAACAGAGTTACCCTAGACTACTAACACACGAAGTGAATAAATTTCACTACACCTTGTACCTGTCAAGCCTAACAATACTTGAAACAGATCACAAATAACCAGGCAGCCTGGAGCTTTACTTGTGTATGTGCTTGAGTGCATCAGCAGGCTGAGGTGCTTCACCAGTTGATGCGCTGTCCTGAAGCTCACAATTTGGGTCAAGCACATGAAGGAGTCTCAAGTAAACCTGCACAAGTATTTCCACAAGTAGGATGATTGATAAGTTACACTAAATTAAAGTTTCCCAATGTTCAGCAAATTGAACTATATCCAGATTAAATGTGTAAATAGTATCTTAATGGTATAATGAGTCCTTACCTCACCAGTCTTTTAACCACCTACCAAAATATACCCACATTTGATAATACTTTCATTTTTCACATAGTTTTAATGTAGTTTATTAAGAACTCAATTACTATAAAATGTAAATACTACCAATCAATTTCACTAATGAACATCACAAAATCAAAAAACCACTGAAGAATAAAAAAATCTGGTAGGTAAATACAAATGGCATATACTAGAATGCCAACTAACAAAATAAATTAACACATTCACTGCCAATATACCACTAGGTGAATTGCTCATTATGTATTGGTGTGAATGTACAGCATTTCAATTATTCCAACAAATATTGTAGAAGAGGTTTAAGCCCAGGAGGGAAAATATCATGCTATTACATTTTCTCACTTTGGGAAAATACATTTTTTTTCGAGCAGTATGGTCATTTTTTAAACTCTACTACTTGCAACCTTACTCAATATGAGACCGCTGGACGCACATATGCATTCAGCGGTGGCAAATGTGTTAAATAGTCGTGGGTCTTACATCATACACAAGCCCGTAGAACATTCTTGGCTTTGGTTATATCATTTAGAAAAAATTGAAATAAGAGCATAATTTACCAACAGATAACCAATAAAATTTTAGTACCTAAAAATTGTAAATGCCTAAATTTCATTACATGAAACCAAACCACAAATAAAGAAAAAAATAATGAACTGGGAGTGAGAATTTCAAAACTGTACAAAGTCCTATCCAAATTAAAGATAAAAATGACCATAGCTCAGGAAGAAAATGACCGATAGCTCCAGGGAATGGCATCTCCAAAGAGCAAAACAAATCAGGGACTTCAAGCCACGCCTGCAAGTAAAGCTAATGAACTCTACATCCTAGAAGGCATTGAAGGAACAATTTGTGTCAGAGTACCTCCTGGGGAAAATTTCAAGATTGCTCTATTTTGAATGCATTGATTAGAATTTAATAAAAGGATTACTTCACTACTAACAGCTGATTTTCACACATAAAAATTGAAATTTTAACTGTAGAAAGGTTAGACATAATACACAGATACGTACATATTCACCATATGACTTCCTTTGCTGACCACGCAAACTAAGAAATAAACTGAACATGAGTTACATGGCATCCCTCTTCGGGCAGTGAGTGGTTACATAACACTGGCTTTTCTTCAGATTTGTATTACTAATACAACTACAATGTTGACAATAACTTTAATCATATCCATAGGTGTAATTACTTTACATCAACAAGCTTATATAAACAATTTCCAAGCTTTATACCATTCAATGACCTGGACTTTGTCACATAACTACCTACTTTTTGAACCATCAACAGCAGCAAAGGTGTGAACTAAAGCATGTTTGTACTGGAATTACAAAATTTTTGGAAAAATAGCAGCAAACCACCAAATTCTAACCAAGATGCTGATAACATTTTGAATGCCAAAACAACACCAAAAATTCAAACAAACCCCCTAAATCTACATACTCAATTAATAGAGAAAATATTTACACTGAGTGTCAAGTTAACAGTAACTGGAGCTCAAGCCAACACAAACAAAAAGTAACCTACACATGTTTAGATGCTTGCAATTGTTAACTGCAAGGTAAAGAAGTAAGAGAACAGCTAAACACACAACTGATCTCTACATGGCCACATAGTTACCTGTATCAGCAGTTCATCAGAGAGACTCTCTAGAGATTCAGCAATGGTGAAGAAAAGGTAGGTATCCCTCAACATAGCAAGGACTTCTTTTTCCACAGACATTTTTCCATAGGCGTCCCTAAAATATTTATTAATAAAGAATACCGCTGAAAAAAAAAGATTAAAATTCACATTACAGCACCTCTACATTGATTTTTGAAATATCCAGTTGGAAACTGAAGATTATATTAGATATGGTAGTTGCATTTCATTCTAATAGTTTCATGATTTCATAGGTAGTTTCATGATTTCATTCTTGACTATAGTATCCAGTATACAAGTCTTGTAAATGCATCACAATTGAGGAAACTAATACAGCTTTAGTAATAGTATGCTTTAAGTTCATTTAGGCAGTTAACACAAAATTTCACTTGCGCATCAGATAGAAGTATATTCATGGCAATGGCGCAGAATATGTATTTACATTCTTTGCCACCGTTTCTCCATAAAGATTGTTGATAGCAAATATAGAATCCATAAAATAAAGTTCACCACTAAAAATTATTAATGTTTGAATGGTAGGCATGTGCATATTTAAGGAAAAAATGGTCAAAAAATTCAAATAGTAAAAATAACAAAACTTATGATAAAATTACAAAATTCCCATTGGTATGATATACAAAATAAATTAGTCTTATGGATTTTAATAAATAATAAAATTCAGAAAAAATAACCATATTCCTGACCAAATTTGATGTCTTACCTATGATAATAAATGTGTAGAAAAATGCAAGATGTCTACCAAACACTACAAACAACAGATATTGAATTATTAATCATATATTTAAGAGTTTACAAGCATAATAAACTTAAATCAATTATGCAAATGTTCCATTCTAAACAGTTTCATAAATTTTAATTTCAATATATTTCTAAGGTAGTAATGCTTCTCTATGTTGGTGCTTTAATTATTATTTCAATAGATTAGAAAAGTTGCACCAATTTATCAAAAATTTGATCATGAAAATTGTTCCCAAAATATTTCTTTCACAGACTTTGGCTGTTTAAACTAGACCCATATTAGCTGCTTAAGATCATCTGTGTTTGAAATTATCTTTTTTTGTCCGATTCGTTTAAAAATTGGCCAGTCTTAGGTGAAAGTAAACCTTTTTTACTCCTGTCATTTTTTTGATTTAGGCCTTAGTTTTTTTTGACGAAAAATGTGTTTCTGGTATATTTTTCAGATTAGAACTTCTTCAGTTTTGATGCTAGAACAAAAATAAAGACAGTTTTAGAACCCTTGGAACATTTCTAACAAACGCACATTCAGCTTTTTTTCAAATTCAAATTTTTTCTATTTTTTCAAAATTTTTGGAAATTTCAAAAATCAGCAACAATTTTTTGGGTTTAGAGCTATATATTTCTTCGAAGAATTCAAATTTGAAAAAAAAGCCAAATGTGCGTTTGTTAGAAATGTTTCAAGGATTCTAAAACTGTCTTTGGATTTCTTCTAGCATCAAAACTCGAGAACTGATGGCAGGATGAATGTTGAAAATTCGAAGTGTTGGGTATAAGCAAAAAAAAATTTTGTGTTGAGGTGTAATATAATGAGGTGTAATTGAGTGCAGTTTTAATTTTTATTTCGATACTTTCCATACATAACTTCATATTCAAACTGTGAATTGTGATTTAAAAAAAAATAAAAAATAATAAAATTTTTTCCTTTTTTATCAATAAAATTAATTTTTTATTTTCAGTCTGATTCTTATGAAATTTGACTATGATATGTAACCTTTGAAAAGAAACAATTGATTCCATTCGTTTTTTCGATACAGGTCTTAGATTTTACAAAAATTTGACACATTGGTTTTTAGGTATTGATATTTCACTAATATTG
The DNA here is from genome assembly GCA_030386875.1 of Morinoia aosen. Lineage (NCBI taxonomy): Eukaryota > Metazoa > Arthropoda > Malacostraca > Amphipoda > Talitridae > Morinoia > Morinoia aosen. The sequence goes on from CM059562.1 coordinate 22,690,104, forward strand.
AAATTTCAAAATGGGTCTCCTCCTTCAGTTTTGATGCTAGAACAAAAACAAATGCAGTTTTAGAATCCTTGAAACATTTCTAACACACTCACATTTGGCTTTTTTTTCCATTTCCCATTTGTTCTCTTTATATATGGGGCCAAAATCAGAAAAAAGTTAAAAATTTTGGGTGCTTTTCATTGATATTGATATTTCAAAATGGAACTCCTTCAGTTTTAATGCTAGAACAAAAACAAATGCAGTTTTAGAATCCTTGGAACATTTCTAACACACTCATATTCTTTTTTTTTCATTTTCCATTTGTTCTCTTTTTATATGGGGTCAAAATTGGGAAAATTGAAAAATTTTGGTCTCTTCATCCCCCCCCCCCTCCCCCGGGAGGGGGGGGAATTATTGTCGTAGCGCCATACAACAAAAACATGCAAAATGACCATGACATTGCAAGGGCCCCGGATAATCTCCTTAACAGCATTAGATTAACTCAATGATTATGAATATCAATTTCTTATAGAAGTTTGCATTTCAAATTTACCAATAAAAACTACAGCAGGGAATTGATTTCAGAAATATGCACCATTTTCATCAGCTTAGATTAATGACCAGCAAGGTAGAACTTGGACTGCTCTTGTGTTCTCAGATATAATACAAATTTCTAATTACATATAAGAATTAACTTTTTAAAACTTAATTTGAAATAGTTGAACAACTGACTGCTAAGTTTGGTAAATCATATTATTAATTTTAGTCTCAAAATCCAAAAATTACTAATTTCTAAGCAGAAATAAAAAATTAATTAAAATTCTTGTTTTTATATTTAACCCTTTTGACGCGAAATTTTTCCTGCTAAATCCAGGAGCATTCTAGTGTGTTTTAGGGTTGATTGGCATAGTATTAGCAGCTCTTACAGGGTCGGTAGTGTTTTTTTATTAAATTTGTAAGTTTTTGTACTGGGACATATACGTCCCATTTAGTAGTCCATTGCCATTGAGAGTGGGACATGTGTACCCCACCAGGAAGTTTGAAAAAAAGAATAGTGTTTGTATATACATTCAAACTAACATACTTTTTCCTTTTCCAAGGTAGAAAATGAGAAAACATCAATAAAAAATGGTTATTGTATTAGAAAAAATAACTTCCATTTTCTAGAAAAAAAGGATATTACGAGTGACTGGTCGTTCAAAGCTTGAACTATTTCACATTTATTTGGCAAAAAACAATTTCTTTGACTAAATAAGCATGAAAAACTATGCTATTTACCATTTTATTTATGGTGTGGCTCAAAGAATCTAACTACTTCACGGATGTAATATGTCTTGCTTGAATAATTTGGTTTTTATGGATTTGTAATGTACACTTTTGAGAATACAAAAGTAAATTTGTCCCTGGAAATGGATTTACTGATGCATTTATTATTTAGACTTATTTCCACTCCAATGAATTCAAGTTTTGGAAGTTGATTACAGCCCATTAGGCACAAACATTATTTCTCATGCATCCATCAATTTGTACTCATTTTTCTAGCCGTTTTCTTTTTCTATTCTTAGATTGGTTTTGCATGCTATTTGTATGAACAAACTTGAAGGGACTCGCATTTGAATGCTTCCAAAGGGGAGGTGGTCTACCTAAAGCACAAATTATTACTCCTTTCTCTGCTGTTGATAATAAAAACATGGGTTCAAATCCATTTGACAGTATTGGCCAACCAATGTCAGCAATATTATCAATTCAAACAAAAGGAAGTTTATGAGTGCGATTCACATACTCTTCTTCTTTTTGTTCCTCCTCAATGCTGATGTTACCCTCATTTTGTCTCCTTGGCTCTCTTTTACAAGTGTCCTCACTCTCTTTGCTGTATTTTGCCTATTTTTCTTCCACTGTGCAATCCGGATCCTCAAAACTATCATCAATAGTTATCTAAACTCTTATTGTAAGTGAATTTGTCATCACTATCAAGGTCTAGCATAAGCTCTTCAGTTTCCAGATCGTCCAGTGACCTTTTTCTGCTCCTGCATGAAAATAAAACATTTTTGTACCAAAATTAGTATGAAGCCAAATTTAAAATTCAGTGCTAATGGGATAAATATATCCCAAATTTAGATATATACAAGTGGGACAAAAGATAAAGAAAGTACAAGTGGGACACACATATCCCACTTCATTTTTATTTCAACTATGTTTCACAAAAAGTATATTTATGAAGACAAAAATAGCTATATATAGGTTTCTACTAATATTTACATAAAATCAACCCAAAGAAATGATCATAAGCTATAAAACTATGCAAATACACGTACATTTTAAGGAGCAGCTTGAGACACGACCTCCTTCTAGCTCTTTCAACGCCCCACTGGGTGATTGCTGTTGAGACTACAAACTAGCTATGGGTAAAACAGAGCCTGATGCAAAATCTGTTAACTTTCGGTAGTTGCTGGGGCATTTTCAGCCCAATTGTGCTTTAATTTAAAACACTGGGACAAATATAACCCAATCGCGTTGAAAGGGTTAAGGGGAGATTCTAACCAGAATGCCGAATTTTCTTGAGATATTGGGTTTTAGCTGCCATAGAAAGGGTAAGATGTCAGGTACATCCAGGAAAAAAAGTTCGTACGTTCATTGGTTCGCCCGCTACGGGGGTTTGAAGTATGGGGGGGGGAGGGGAGGGGAAAGTGATATTTTATCATGTGACACCTCCCCCTTGGCACTTTCTTCATGGCTTGACGTTGCTATGTCTTCTTCTATGTCTCTTTATTACTGTATAATGATTTCAAGGGTCCTAGCTGACCCAATAAAAATTAATAAAATAAAATTGAAATTGTTTATATATACCTTTGTTTATCTGTTTTGCCTGATTTTGGAGGCTCGGAATGTAGTGGTTTCAAAATGCTTCTTCTCCTACATTTTTTGGGCTACAGTGATGATTTTAGTGTCATTGGCTGCAAAAAGACGTGGGGATTCTAGAAACTAAATTGCAGTTTGGAATTTCATTTTTGATCGAAAGTTGTGGCATCATAAAGTATGAAATTCTACGAATTTTTTTTTAGTTTTTCAATTTTTTCAACTTAAAACTGAAGTTTGGAGAATGCAAAGTTAGTTTTTGAAATCTAAAAGTATTTCTGTATACAATGACACTAAAATCATTACTGTAGCTCAAAAACTGTAGGAGGAGAAGCATTTTGAAAAACCCCCTCCAAAATCTCGTTTTCTATAAATATCTCGTTTTCTATGGGGAAAATTGCATTTTGTTCACGAATGGCAATTGATTTCAAATTGCATTTTCTATCTGTATACCAAATTTCATTACTATATGTTCAATAATAAAGAAATTTTCTTTAAAAGGATACTCTTCCCTTAATTTTGATTTAAAAATGCGACATGAATTTCAAAAGGGCTGTCCACCAAAATGAACCAAATTCAATTAAATTATAGTTTAAAATAATTTACATTAGTAAATTTATAACATGGAAGCATAAACCTCAAGTTAATATATATACTCATCATTGCAGAAAAATAACTGTAGTTCATTTGTAATATTGTGTTCATTTGCAGTCACATACTCAAAAATCAATAATTTGTCTTTTTTACAGAAGTAAACCTATTACAAACTCATGTTTAATCAAAGCATTTTTATTCCAGTCTGCTTAAGACTCCCTAGCCATAACACAAGCAATCTTAAGAGCAGAGATATGGGGCCATTTACCATTTAATATGGCCAGTAGAAAATAAAGAACCTGCGCTTCCATGCACGATACCCAGTACAAAGAAACATCAAGTAAGAAAAAAAATAGAAATAAAAGAAGAGATAAAGGAAGCATGCAAACTGAAAAATAGTTATAGAAGATAGAAATATCCAAGGCCTATATATAGCAGAGATAAACTAACAAACTTGGGATAAACTTGGGTGCCAGGTCCCAAAGCATCTGGATTGGGCCAGTCATGTGGAGTGGACTGTAATGACCCACCATGTCTGGGGATGGTGTTTTGACGTACTGGTTATCCCAGTGATACCATCCAATGGCAGCTTGTGACACGGATTTGTAAATGCTAAATAGTGCAGTGGACAAGTCTGGTACATAGACACTGAACTCTTCTCAGTCTTTTGTGAGCATTGCAGATGGAATTGTAAGCCATTTACAAAGGCCCTGACACTGTCAGCCTCAACTTCAAGTTCAAGACAAATCCAACTAACCTAAAGCTCTTGGCTATGGCCAGGCTATCTCATGTCTCCTGAGGAAGTTTTAAGCATTAAAAAAGAGGTATCATTAATGTAGTAATACCCAATTATGTATAATGTACTTTTGGCAATTAAAATTATATGCTGGTTGATATTTGGCATGTAAATTTCTCTATAAATGACTTCACTGCTTGATGCTTCAACAAAAAATGTAGGTAATTTTGTATTCATGATTCAATCATAAAATTTTATTTTAATTTAGAGAAATACATGGAATATTGTATGTAAAACCATTGACTACCATCAGAATGCTATGTTATACTATGGTGCAATATACATTTTTTAATACATTAATGTTTGCTTACATTATCCTTTTAGAAAAATTATAGATCAATATTATATCAAATATTGTGCTTCATCCATAAACAACAATTAGGCCTATGTGAAGAAATTGAAAAGCACAACAAAATTCAATTATACATTAAAATAAACTTATATTATCATGTTTTTATTTTTCAATTTTCAAAAACGTTTTGGTTGATATTGAATGTTTGCCAGTAATTGATTTTCGAGTTTTTGGTGCTTAGTAATTGATTTTCGAGTTTTTGGTGCCTAAACATAGTTAATTAGATTGAAATAAACTAGTTTTCTTTGATCTAATTAACTATGTTTAGGCATAGTTTTGTCGGATATGACGGCTTCAGTTCCGATTAACACGTTTCCTGCGAAAGGACCCACCGGTGGTCACTTAGGTGATTTTCATAGTGCTGCTGACTGACCTGCAGTCACTAACTCATTTCTTGTTAATACTTAATGAAATCTAAATGAATGCCCAATCTAGTTAATATTTGCTAAATTCAAAGTTGATTACCACAATTGACTTTAAATTAGAACTGAATATTGAACTTTAGTTTAACCCATCGCAGTTAACGTGTTAAGGCCCGTTTCAGTTTCACATCCAATTCAATAGATGGTGCTATTGGTCAAAATGTGGAATGGTCAAAATGTGGAATGGTCAAAAAGGACCAGCGACTGGTCAACGCCATGGTCTGGTCAAAATTTTTTTTGTCACTTTTGGCAATCGACGCTTAGGTTAAGTTGGGTTGCTCACGCTTCGGTTGGGTTAGGTTGTTCACGCTTCAGTTGGGTTAGGTTGTTCACGCTTCAGTTGGGTTAGGTTGTTCACGCTTCAGTTGGGTTAGGTTGTTCACGCTTCAGTTGGGTTAGGTTGTTCACGCTTCAGTTGGGTTGGGTTGTTCACGCTTCAGTTGGGTTGGGTTGTTCACGCTTCAGTTGGGTTGGGTTGTTCACGCTTCAGTTGGGTTGGGTTGTTCACGCTTCAGTTGGGTTGGGTTGTTCACGCTTCAGTTGGGTTGGGTTGTTCACGCTTCAGTTGGGTTGGGTTGTTCACGCTTCAGTTGGGTTGGGTTGTTCACGCTTCAGTTGGGTTGGGTTGTTCACGCTTCAGTTGGGTTGGGTTGTTCACGCTTCAGTTGGGTTGGGTTGTTCACGCTTCAGTTGGGTTGGGTTGTTCACGCTTCAGTTGGGTTGGGTTGTTCACGCTTCAGTTGGGTTGGGTTGTTCACGCTTCAGTTGGGTTGGGTTGTTCACGCTTCAGTTGGGTTGGGTTGTTCACGCTTCAGTTGGGTTGGGTTGTTCACGCTTCAGTTGGGTTGGGTTGTTCACGCTTCAGTTGGGTTGGGTTGTTCACGCTTCAGTTGGGTTGGGTTGTTCACGCTTCAGTTGGGTTGGGTTGTTCACGCTTCAGTTGGGTTGGGTTGTTCACGCTTCAGTTGGGTTGGGTTGTTCACGCTTCAGTTGGGTTGGGTTGTTCACGCTTCAGTTGGGTTGGGTTGTTCACGCTTCAGTTGGGTTGGGTTGTTCACGCTTCAGTTGGGTTGGGTTGTTCACGCTTCAGTTGGGTTGGGTTGTTCACGCTTCAGTTGGGTTGGGTTGTTCACGCTTCAGTTGGGTTGGGTTGTTCACGCTTCAGTTGGGTTGGGTTGTTCACGCTTCAGTTGGGTTGGGTTGTTCACGCTTCAGTTGGGTTGGGTTGTTCACGCTTCAGTTGGGTTGGGTTGTTCACGCTTCAGTTGGGTTGGGTTGTTCACGCTTCAGTTGGGTTGGGTTGTTCACGCTTCAGTTGGGTTGGGTTGTTCACGCTTCAGTTGGGTTGGGTTGTTCACGCTTCAGTTGGGTTGGGTTGTTCACGCTTCAGTTGGGTTGGGTTGTTCACGCTTCAGTTGGGTTGGGTTGTTCACGCTTCAGTTGGGTTGGGTTGTTCACGCTTCAGTTGGGTTAGGTTGTTCACGCTTCAGTTGGGTTAGGTTGTTCACGCTTCAGTTGGGTTAGGTTGTTCACGCTTCAGTTGGGTTAGGTTGTTCACGCTTCAGTTGGGTTAGGTTGTTCACGCTTCAGTTGGGTTAGGTTGTTCACGCTTCAGTTGGGTTAGGTCGTTCACGCTTCAGTTGGGTTAGGTCGTTCACGCTTCAGTTGGGTTAGGTCGTTCACGCTTCAGTTGGGTTAGGTTGGTCACACTTCAGTTGGGTTAGGTTGGTCACGCTTCAGTTGGGTTAGGTTGGTGCCGCTTCAGTTGGGTTAGGTTGGTGCCGCTTCAGTTGGGTTAGGTTGGTGCCGCTTCAGTTGGGTTAGGTTGGTGCCGCTTCAGTTGGGTTAGGTTGGTGCCGCTTCAGTTGGGTTAGGTTGGTCACGCTTCAGTTGGGTTAGGTTGGTCACGCTTCAGTTGGGTTTGGTTGGTCACGCTTCAGTTGGGTTAGGTTGGTCACGCTTCAGTTGGGTTAGGTTGGTCACGCTTCAGTTGGGTTAGGTTGGTCACGCTTCAGTTGGGTTAGGTTGGTCACGCTTCAGTTGGGCTAGGTTGGTCACGCTTCAGTTGGGCTAGGTTGGTCACGCTTCAGTTGGGCTAGGTTGGTCACGCTTCAGTTGGGCTAGGTTGGTCACGCTTCAGTTGGGCTAGGTTGGTCACGCTTCAGTTGGGCTAGGTTGGTCACGCTTCAGTTGGGTTAGGTTGGTCACGCTTCAGTTGGGTTAGGTTGGTCACGCTTCAGTTGGGTTAGGTTGGTCACGCTTCGGTTGGGTTAGGTTGGTCACGCTTCGGTTGGGTTAGGTTGGTCACACTTCGGTTGGGTTAGGTTGGTCACGCTTTGGTTGGGTTAGGTTCGTCATGCTTCGGTTGGGTTAGGTTGGTCACGCTTTGGTTGGGTTAGGTTGGTCACGCTTCGGTTGGGTTAGGTTGGTCACGTTTCGGTTGGGTTAGCTTGGTCACGCTTCAGTTAGATTAGGTTGGTCACCGGTCACGCTTTGGTTGGGTTGGGTTACCATTGACTCCGGCTGGTGGAATTTTTTTGTAAGTTTTGCAGGTCTTAAATGGAACCTTCCCCAAAATGACTATTTTACGAGTTATAGCGGTATGTGAATTTTCAATTTTTGATGACGAATGCAATCGAATAAACAGCTACTAATCAACTTTCAAATTTTGTTGCGTGAATCATGGTAATAACATTGAAATAAACTACTTTTCTTCAATACAGTTTTTGCGTCAAATGAGTATTTTATAAGTTAGAGCGGTGTGTTTTTTTTTGCACGATTGAGCTGTTATAGTAAATTTGAATACTTTGTAATTTATTATTAGCTCATCCCATGGATAATTTATTATTAGCAATAAAAACAAATTATAGCGGTAGGATATGTTAACTTTCATCCTAGATGGCGGGAATGAGCTCAAGGAGTGCGTCAGAAGGGAGCGTCCATTGCAGTGTTGCCATACGAAGCGTTCGATAAATTACTTCCCGCTTCAAACACTAGAGTTGCGGTAACTAATTACCACTATAACTCTTAAAATACTTATTTCCAACGGAAAGTGCATAGAAGAAAACTTGTTTATTTTGATCTAATTAACTATGCATAGGCACCAAAACCATAGATATCGATTACTGGCAAACATTAAAAAAAATCAAAGTTTTTATAATTCAGAGAAGTTCAACCTTACCAGGCCTGAGACCTTTAACCAAATTTAAACCATATAAAATCAATTTACCCATAGGCTATAGGCCTCTATGCAGACATATCCAATGACTATTTGACTCCATTTGTCATTTTCAGTTAGTTATTGACATTTCTTTCTCAGGGTGCGTACAGGCTCTGAGGTTCAAAATTCCACTACTTTTTCATGACTTTTTATGCCAACCAAATCACATTTTCACTACCTCTCTCTGCCCAAAATAATGTCACACAAAGTTAAATTGCAGCACAATAAATGTATTTCAGTCATAAACTTCACAGAACATTCATCATTACTTGCAGGTCTTGTTTTCATAAATGTGTAAATGATCATCACAACACCAAACAGTCATGCTGGACAGTTCAATAGCATCTGCTATGCATTTGCCAGTGCATTAAGTTTGTCATTAATTTCCGCATTCAGCCCCTTGAGTTGTTCTTGCTTGTCTTTGGCTGATTTCCTCAATGCATTTGACTTTGCCAGTAGGCGCAAATCATTCTTGTCCTCTGCCTTCCGTGCAAAGCTGTCAGCATCCTCCACCAGCGCTTGCAGACTCTCCTCCATCCTCTTCCGTTTTGTCTTCAGGTTCTCCACTTCATCCAGTTCTCTCTTCCTCTTCTCTCCCTTCTTCTGCTTCTCTGCCTCTTCCTTCTTTTGATCCAGGTAGTGTTGATAGCGCTGTCTGCCCTGTGAAGCTGAAAAGAGGAGTTTCTTGGAAATGTCAACCTTGGAGATACCTCCTACATGTTTGATGTGGTCCATGACCACTCTCTGCGCCACGATGGTGTTCTCACCCATGTTGACTTCCATGAGCTGCTTGCTCACAGAAAAGCCCCTTTCCACTGAAGCCTGGCCATGTGACAGGACCAGTAGCATCTTCACAACCAGCCACAGTTTCTTGAGGGAGGATGTGGCCAGCTGGCTGCTCCAGAAGACATCTAGCCAATCAGTGTCTTGCTGAAAACTGTTGAAAGTGCTGATCTTCCTCTGTGCCTCATCAAAGAACTCTGAAAACTGGCTCATCACCTCATCGATGTCACCCTGTGGTAGCCTCTTAGTATCGCTGAGCAGCTGCAGACAGTTTTTCAGCATGGACTTGGTCTTCTCTCTCTTTGTGCGATCCACAAAGACACTTGGCACCAGCCAGCCCATGTTTCGGGCCAACCCGAACTTCAAAGGTGACTTCTCAACAATCTTCTTGATGACAGCAACAAGGAAATTCTTCACATCATCCCTGAAGGAGAAAGCAAGCCTCTCATTCACTTTCTTTGCAGCCATCTGATCTTTCAAAATACTTGCAGCAACAAAGCCAGGGTCAATCTTGCTATTTTGCAGGTAGATGGTCTTGTCATTGAAGTCAAGGGCAGCATACTTAGCTGGTGTGGTCAGTTTTTCCAGCACCTCTGCTTTCACACACCTCTCCAACAGAACCGGTTTCACTTCTGAGGAGAACCGGTCTCACTGCTCTCAGTCTGAGCCTCCGAACTGCCCTCAGCAGGCGTCGGAGGATCGGTCGATGGTTGGGAAGTCACGAAAAAATCCCCGATCTTCGGGTTGGCAAGTCTCGTCGTCTGAGCTTTCACGTTCTTGGCATGCTTTGTTCCTTTTGCATGACTCCTCACCGCCGCTATTCCATTGTTGGCGATGTCGAACTCCGACTCGCACGCGGTGCAAACCGCCATTGTTTTCAGTTTGGGATGAGGTGCTATCCATTGTTGAAAGTCTTTGTCTCGCAACCACAAGTTGTTGAAAGAACAACTGCCTGGCATGACGATAATTCCTCAGCTCAGTCTCGGCACCGTAACTCTAGTCACACACACACGGGATGGTCAAGACCGATGATAAAAACTCAGCTCGAAAATGTTCAACAGTGGCGACAGGTCAACAATGGTCCGAGCGAGCGCGTGTCTTCAGTCACACTGAGCGCGTTTGGTTTCACGTGACGCCTGAGAACCAATCAAAATCGCGGACACTAAAGACGTAGCTGTATCAACCAATCAGAGCCCAAGTAACACTCGAAGGTTACTGACAACGCCTCGCTCAACGCGGACCAAACGGAACGAAAATTTTCAACAGTAAAATTTTCTTTTCACGAAAATCCTAAAATTTCATGACTTTCAATGACCATTTTTAAAATTCCACTACTTTCGAGGCCTTGAATTTTATTTTCGAAATTCAACTACTTTCCATGCTTCTCCATGCCTGTACGCACCCTGCTTTCTACTTTCTAGCAAAGGATCAGAAATCAGTTACAGCAGTGCAACAGCACATTTGAAAATTACCAAAAATTGGTATAGCAGTTTGGCAGGGTCAAAAAATATGAGAACTTATGAACTGATGCAAATACATGGTGACTACTGATTTTTCATTTCCAAATTTTACTACTTTTCACTACTTTTTACTACCTTCAATGGCAAAAAAATTACTACCTTTTTTTACTCAATGAATGTTGTCCAAATGTCCAGATGTAAGTAATCGGCCTAAAATGAGTAATTTAAGTCAACAATATAAGCCATACCAAAGGTTCAGAAAAAGTTCCAAGTTTCTTAATACATAAAATACTTAATACTAAATGGAGCAACCAAAGCTTTACTGCAAAAAAGTTATCTAAATTCCTAGGGTACCCCGTCCTAAATGGACTCCAACAAAAGTTTGGCGAAGACCTTGTCTTAACATCTTTCAACTATGAAGAATACAGTTCATCATATGGAAAAATCAAACTGACTGAAAACTAGTAGACACCAGGGGATTGTCAGATCCCTTCACAGCAGGGTAGAATATCAAGGAATTTCATTGTGACCTAACACTATGGCACTTCGGAAATATGAGTTTGTGAACTATTTCTATCGTACCTCAAAATCTAAATCGGCATCCTAATTGCAATCAATAATAACAAATAGGTTATGAACATGTTATGTGACGGGACCAATCAGGAAAATGTAAATTTCATGTAGCTTTCCTGTATACTTTTAGCAGAAGAATGAACTCTGATTACATGGAGCATCTCCATGCTATGACATCCTGGAGGTAACGGAATCGCCATGACTGCCAAAAGGAACTTCAAAGAAACTAAACTCTCGTTCAAATGATGACATATTGTATTAAAAGATAATTTTATAGCATATTTCTTTCTTTATTTGGACATAAATTAAAATAAATAAATTCATAAATCAAATAAATAAATTGAATTAAATAATTAAAATAAATTCATAATTTCACTGGAAATAACTTTCAGCTTTACAAAAATATTTTTTTCAAAGAAAAAAAACATTTATTGTTTCAGTAAATCGTTGTTTCCCCAAATCGAAGCGGACAGAATGAATTCATCTTTTCAAAGGAAGATAATACTGCTCACAAATCAAGCTCAGGTCTAAAAAAACACTTTCTGGATATAAATGAACTACGGAAAAGTTTCCATGACGTCATTGCAATGTTTCTATCCTGCCGCAACAACTTCGAGTGTGAGAATATTTGTCTTGGAATAAGAATTGGAAGGCTACATCAAGTTTATGATAATGAAGACCTTACCAGCCAAATATATGACTTTGAATGAAACATTATTCATTAGGACTTACTCATTAGGACTTCATTCATTAGGAGGACTATTCACAACTTACTCATCTGAAATTGCAGCAGGACTCTCTAAAAGCTAATTGAGAATAATTTTATTTTTGTGCTTACGTTTGTGAATGAAATACTTTAATTTTTGAGTCTCAAGTGCACAAAAAGAACAATTACGCCAACTATGCTATACACCTTATGAGCAACTGCATCCACTAAAGATGAAATCCAATTAAATTTAATAGTTATTTAGTGATGAGTACAACTACCTATTTGAAATTTTTTGTTAGTTGTAAAAGTTTGTTCATAAAATTTAAAAGAAAAAGTTCACAAGATGTTTTACATTTAAACGAATCGTAATTCTTCATAAAATATAAATAATTTTACTTGACAAACATATTTCAATCAAAGCCACTTGATATGCTTCCACAAGAAAATATGTAGCTATGCTATTTCATTTTTCCTCGAGATCGTATAATGCATGTTTGATACGTAAGAATAAAAGATGTTAAATGTCGACCTCATAATCATAAATGCACAATTTTTAAATCCGTATTTTATTTTCAATCCTAATCCCTGATATCACAAGTTCCTAAGTTTGTATCTTAATGTAAGTGCGCACTAATAGCAGTGTTTTCAGCAATGCATCGCCAATGGTATTACATTTTTTCAATTTATATTTATACGATTCATGAAACCTCAATTACCGCATCAAAGCAAAAGCCATTTTATTGTTTTCTCTCAGTAATTTGTTAATAATAAAATGGCTCAAATGAACCTTCCATCATAAAACAACTAGACAACTTTCAGATCAAACGGAATGAGAAGAAAAAGTGAACTGTTTTTACCGTTGTTCCCAAAAATTTTGAAACTTTTTTCTATTTAGTGTGCTCCAATCCTAAAATTACACCCCACTCTACAGGAATATTTCCCATAAATTGAGGCAAATTTCTGATTATGGGAAAAATAAATTTTAAAAATTCTTTAAACTCTATATAAATATGTAACATTACTTTAAATTTTCAGAGAATTATTCCACTTGACAATTTTTTTACTACCCTGAGGCAAATTTTACTACTTTTTTTACTACTTTCCAAATTTTACTACTTTTTACTACTTTACTACCTAATAGACACCCTGAAATAAATAGTGAACAATAGTTTATTACAAATATGATGCATACAACTTGACAAGCTACAGTTGTTTAAACTTAGATTATCTTTATATTTTCAATACCTAATTCTGGTAAATGTACAGGACTTGACCATAATCGATTTCCCACTTTTTGATCAACAAAGACTGTTAATTAAACCAAAATAAACAAGTTTTCTCCAATGCACTTTCCGTCGGAAATGAGTATTTTAAAAGTTATGGCATTAAATGAGTTACCGTAACTCCAGTCTTTGAGTCGGGGAAAAATATACCGCGCGGTCCGACGTGAAAGTAAACAGGCGTTCCCGCGCGCCAACCAAGCCGACGAAGAGCAAACCCCCTATTACAAACGTAAAGAGGTTGGGTCGTGAGGGGTAGCAACAGTTCTTTTAGTGAAAATTATGAAACTAAAAGAACTGTGGCTACCCCTCACGACCCAACCTCTTTACGTTTGTAATAGGGTGATGCACAATGGAGTTCCGGTAACTCATTTAATGCCATAACTTTTAAAATACTCATTTCCGACGGAAAGTGCATTGAAGAAAACTTGTTTATTTTGGTCTCATCAACAATATTTGTTGATCAAAAAGTGGAAAATTGATTATGGTCAAGTCCTTTACATTTACCCTAATTCTTTGCAAGTAAAGCCAAATAGGTAGAGACAAACCATATTGCAATATTTTTTTTACAAATAAAAAGATATGAAGAGAAAATGTACTTTAAACAGCACACAACCGAAGTAATACAAAATTGTTTCTTTTAACCTGATATTCTCATAGTAAACTTCCTGATTTCAACCCCTATATTTATGATTTGTTTTTCTAGACAGCTTTTAGAAAACAGAATTCTCTATAAAACTAAAGCAACTACCTATACCATTTTAAGTAACAGATGCGACTTCTAAAGTGTATACAGCATAGAATCGAAACAGAAACTTGAAAAATTTAAACTAAATTAAGAAAACTAGGTATGATAAACTACATTGCTTGGGGAACTCCAAATAGTACACAAACACCGCTGTCAAGCGAAGTTCAGCTGTGCAATCTAGATGAACTGTGAAGTGTGAAGTTGTGAACACCGCTGAAGTCTGAAGATACAAACCGCCGGAAATTTGAAGTATTTATCGAATTGTAGTGCGGTCCATGATTATCTACACGAGAAGCACTTGGGAATGAAAATTTACATTTGAATATGCGTTTACATGTTACAACATACAATACATAATATAATATAATTTCCCACCTAAATTTTACTTTAATTGGGAAAAGCTTGAATAAATTTCTGTTTTCGAAACATCTTCGATTGGTGCAGCTTTTTAAAGTTGATAGTTTAATGACAGATTTTTTTAATTTTGTAACAGCAACTCGTGTCGCATATATATTCTCAAGTGAATCTATTAAAGTCTTGGGTAAGTAAAATAACAGGAACTATATTCATATACTTCATAGCTCAATCTAAGAAATTATTGGTAAAATTATTAAAGTATTCAAACACTGCCTTTATTGATATGAGATTTTTGAACAATCGGCCGAAACAAGCGATTCATATATTATTTCCTGGCGTCAAGAATTGTGAAGTTTTATGTCATGCATATGTAAAGTGCCAAAAGTTTCTCACCCCACAATGAAAATGCAACGTCCATGAAATTGTGTGCTTTTACAATTATCATTACATGCATCATCAAATGTAGATTAAGCAAGATTAAGAGTACCTTACCCTCAATAATTTTTTTTTGACCAGTGACATGGGTATTACAATATTTGTGTGTGTGTGTGTGTGTCATCTAAGTGTATTTGCTTTAAGATATTTCAAAAACCAATGATGGTACTTCTTTACCATATATATTGGAAATAAATTGTTTTTTCTTTCTTTCTTTTTTCTTTCATTGATATACCAGTAATTTAGACACCCAGTCTGCTCTTGTCATAAATTATGGAATTAAGGATAAATTATGGAATTTGTTTTTTCGGGCGTTCAGCGCACACTAGCACTGAACTTTCAAATCGGAAAAACTCTAAATTTCTGTAATTAAAATTATCACTTTGGATCAAGGCCTAATCTACCAATATGTGCCAATTTTGTGAATATTCTCCACTCAGATGTGATATCCGGCCACAATGTTACTCCATTTTATCCCACGTACACATGTCCGTATAATGCTGAAGAGTTGTGTTGCTTCTTGACGTATAACCTGATTTTTCTTAAAAATTTATGTGAAGAAATTAAAAACCAGCTCATTTTTATGTTTTTCGAAGTCTTCTTCTCCTTTTAGTTATTTTTTTTGCGAAAAATTTCTTAGGATTACAATGAGCTCAACTGTCATTTTCTGTGTAGTAGATGGTAGGTTCCTTTTATCTTTTATCTTATATATGTATTTTTTTAAATATTTCATTTTCAATAAGTATATATATTAATATGTGTGTGTACGTGCGTATGTATAGATATGTATCTATATAAATAGATATACATGTTTCTATTTCATTTCTTAACGCAAAAACCATCCGGTTAATAAATTTTATTGTTATATCGAAATAATTCAAAAATAGATCTATCACTTCCCCAGAGGGCGTTTCTGTGAATCGGATTAATTTCAAATATAATTAATGAAATAAAGTGCAATTTGAGCATATGAACCGTAGTAAAATTATCTTTCTGTCCGTATGTTGTACAAGCAATGAACTTTGATATTGAATATGTTTGTTTACCCATTTCTACCAATATTTTGTAGATATTTGTCAATCATGATTGGTAACCGGCTTACACTGTATCTCTATTTTATCCCATGTACCCATGTCCGCATGATGTGGTGAATATCGAGAAGATATGGAATATGTTTTTGGTGGTGATAAACCTTTGCATATTTTTAAGGCATATTTTTCATTTCTCATTCAACTACCCTTGACAGAGATAGACTATTGGCACGCCACGTATGGTTTGTCTATTAGTACGCTTCGTATTTTTTGTGTATTAATATGCCTCGTATGGTCTATCTATTTGTACACCTCTGATAGCTTGTCTATTAGTAAACCTCGTATAGTTTGCCTATTATTATTATGCCTCGTACGGCTTATCTATTTGTACACCTCGGATGGTTTGTCAATTAGTACTCCTAGTATAGAACTTTTGTTAGACTACTAGCACACCACGACTGGTTTGTCTATTAGTACGCCTCGTATATTTTGTCAATTAATATGCCTCGTATGGTCTATCTACTTGTACACCTCTGATAGTTTGTCTATTAGTACACCTCGTATAGTTTGTCTATCATTATGACTCGTATGGCTTATCTACTTGTACACCTCGGATGGTTTGTCAATTAGTACTCCTCGTATGGAACATTTGTTTTAGGATACCCTATATTTAAGGAACTTTTAAAAGCCAATATGTTGGCATGTATCTCATGTGACAACTTGGAAATAAACATTTTTTTTATAGAACTTTTGTTAGACTACTAGCACACCACGAATGGTTTGTCTATTAGTACACCTCGTATAGTTTGTCTATTATTATGCCTCGTATGGCTTATCTACTTGTACACCTCGGATGGTTTGTCAAATCATTTCTATCGCGATAATTTCCATCTCTCTCTGTAATGATATTTGTAAAATTGATATATATATATATATATATATATATATATATATATATATATATATATATATTCGCTGTAGCAAATGCGCAGGAAAAACAGCCGGGCGCGTCCGTGAGGGAAATAGGGGTGTGTATCACTAAGAGAAAGGGGGTCTATGTGAGGGGCAGAATCAGAATTTAAAGCTAGTACGCAAAACAGCACAAGAGAAGTGAGAGAGTAGGATATTGACATGTAGCACAAAGAAGTAGCATGAAAATTGATTCACAACGCGCTAGGAAATAAGGGGTGTTTGGGGTTATAAAAGGATTTGAGAGGGCTGTGCGTAGTAACACAAGATGAAAGCGAGGGACACGTGAGATTACTGGTGACTGGATTACTAGATTACTGGTGACATCGTAATAAACAGAAAGAAACGTCAAGCGTACCTAGCCCTCCTTTGTGAAGAGCGAATATCTAGAAAAACATATAACCGATTCAGAAACTATGTGACAAATCAGATAAGGAAATCAAAAAATAACTACTTCACGCGCAAGTTTACTCAATTTAAAGCTGACGTTAAAAGGACTTGGCGCCTCCTTAACTCCTGCTGTAAACCGAATAACGCTGATAAAAAGAAAATTAAACATATTGTTCAAGACAATGTAAAATACCATGAGAAGAAAGAAATTGCTCATCTCTTTAACAATTTCTTCGTAAACGTAGGGAAAACTTTAGCTGATGGTATTCCAAGTAAACCTGCTGATCACCTGAAATACATGGATCATATTCGAGAACACAACTTCTTTTTCTTTACGCCCACCAACTCTTCCAATGTAATTGCGTGCATAAACAACCTGAAAAATAAATCGAGTGGGTAACAAACGTTTCCGACAAAAGTACTTAAAATTATTGCTGATATTGTGGCCCCGCTGATATCCAATCTTATTAACCAATCTCTCATCCTAGGCACTTTCCCGAACTCCCTTAAAGTTGCTAGAGTAACCCCTATCTTTAAAAGTGGTGAAAAAACCTGTGTAAACAATTATCGACCTATCTCCGTACTACCAATTATTAGCAAAGTATTCGAAGAGATTGTGTATAGAAAATGTACTCTTATTTTGAACAAAAATCATTTCTTTACGATAAACAATACGACTTTCGCTCTAAAAAATCAGCAGGCTATATTAAATCATTTACAATTCCTCTATTCTAATATAGATGAAGGAAAGCCTGTCTTCTCTGTATTTCTTGACTTTCGAAAATCATTCGATTGTGTGGACCATAAAATACTACTCTCGAAACTACTACACTGTTATGGCATTCGAGGGATTGCCCATGATTGGTTCAGATCATACCTAACAAATCGGAAGCAATACGTTGTCATTGACGACGCAAAATCAGACCCATAGACAATTAGCCATGGAGTTCCACAAGGATCTGTTCTTGGGCCTCTCCTGTTTCTGATTTTTATCAATAATATTGTCAAATCTACATCATTCTTCAAATTCATACTTTTTGTCGATGACAGTACGCATTCTGCGGTCCTTCCGAACCAAAATCCCGCTATGATTGTGGAGAGTATAAATAATGAACTTCATAAGGTTTCATCGTGGCTCAAAGCTAATAAAATAAGCCTTAATATTGATAAAACAAATTATATTACATTCTCATATAAAAAAAATGTATCTCTCCCATGCATTAAAATTGGCGAAGGTGAAATCGAAGAAACCAACTCATGTAAGTTTCTGGGCATCATAATAGATAAACATCTGACCTTCAAAGAGCACATCACTCATATTAGTTCTAAATTATCAAAATCCATCGGAATCTTAAATAAAGTTAAAAATTTTCTGCCAGAAACAGCTTTATAAATGCTCTACCGAAGGCTTTTTTCTCCATACTTGCAATACGAAATAGAAGCACGGGACGGAACTTATAAAAATAAAACCAACCAAATTTTTACTCTGCAGAAAAGAGCTATCAGAGCGGTAAAGAACCTAGAATATAATGCTCACACAAATGATTCTTTTAAAAATTTACAAATACTTGAACTTTCGGATCTCTACAAAATCTCCATTTGTAATTTCATTTACAAAACATTAATAAATGATGGCGACAATAGCCTAAGACAATTATTAACTGCGCAAACTGGTCATCACGACCATTTAACCCGAAATAGAAGTAAATTCATGCTTCCTTATTATTCAAATGCCCGGTCGCAACACAGTATCCTCTTCGTTGAAACCAAAACTTGGAACTCTATACCTGCAGAGATCCGTGAATGTAAATCCTACAAAGTATTCAAAAGACATCTTGAGTCTCATTTCCTATCAGAATACTAGTCGTGTAAGATCACCATGTCAAAATCTTGCCTCCTGCATGTAACTAATGATAATGTCATAATGTAACTTGCCTTGGGTACCATAACCGATCTTCTGTCTGCTCTTGAATCGTTTTATCGAACATACTGTTAAATATAGCCGATTTGACCTATATTGTAAAATACAGTATAAAATATCGAGTTAATTATCTCAATGATCAGTGTAATGCGAAACTAGGTTAAGTGAACTAGGTTAAACATTTTTGTACACCCTAGAATAACGTGATGGTAGGATGCCCTAGAAGTCGCTGAACTTGTTCGGGCCCACAGGTAGCTATACTCAAATTTGACCATTGTACTAGACTTAAGAAACGTTCTACCTCTGTATCACCTGTGGTAAATAAATTGTTTAAATTGTTTAAATTGTGAGGGTAGAGAGTTGACGCTCACGGGCTAGCCAATAGGAGCCTCAAAATTTTCGTGGGGTAGCATCGCGCTCACGATACCGTGATCGCGCTCCAGCTAGGCTGGGCGGATATATGAACCCAGCATCAGAAAGGGGTTGCCCACTTCAACGTTTCCTTGATTCTGTGTAGCACGTCGGCAAGATGTAGGGCCAGAGAGCAACAAAGGGAAGGTGAGCAAATTTTGCGTGTTAGTAAGTGAGAGGGTGTCAGGGAATGATATCATTCAGAACATTAATTTTGTTTCTTAAACGATTGGGGGAAATCAGCATACAGATATGTGGCAATTTTATCACGTTGTGTGTTAAGGCTGGTTAGAGTTGGGAAGCGTCATCGAGTAACGTCAGAGTTTGAGATGCTGTTTCAAGCAGGGTATTGTGTTTTTTGTTCTCAAGCAGGGTGTTGTGAATTTTATTTCTTGAATATGGGTTAAAATAGCTTAAAGTCAAGAATGTCAAAAAAGAGCAGGCTACGTAAATGAACTGGTCACACGAGAGGTTGAATAATTATTTCTCAGAATGGAATTCATGTTAAATGGGATTCTTTAGTTAACCCACAGTAAATAACAATAGTGAGATCGTCGTTTTAACATTCTGTTGTGTGGGGAAAAGTTCGTTTGTCTGTAACACATTGTGCGGCCAGAGCCAGCCATAAATATCAATGACGCCATTTTGGCAAGTCAAGTAATTCATTAAAAAGCTAAACTTCTGAATTAATATATCTTTTATGTTGTTCATTATGCGATCAAAAAGAAATTATTATTTCCGGTTGGAATCAAGTGGGACTCTTCTGAAATTGTTCAAGAATTGAAGGGGAGTAAATCAAATCAATCAATTCAATTTGGAGGGGTGTATTAGCCGTCAAAATACAGGGAATAAAGGTTCAAGGGGAATAGGTTACTTAAGATGCCCATTGTTCCCAGGGCGGGAGACTCAACGGCTTGGGGGCTGCATCGAAGTGATACAAAAATGGCGCACACCGAGCTGAAGCGTCAGCGCCTTACCGCCTACATAACAGCCTCAGGAAAGTGAAACAAGCGGCTGAGCGTATATAGCAGCCTTTTACACAGGCGCCAAGAGTTTGGGAAGAGTTCGGTATTGATCTATTATCTTTCTTCGTGCTGCGTGAGTGATAGAAAAACATTTTATTTCCAATAAAGTACAAACATGAAATCGTGATACATTGGTTTTTAAAACACCTTAACATTAACATCCTCAACTGATAATAACACATTAGTATCGTAATACCCGTGTAAAATGTTGATTCAAAAAATGATTGGCAGAAAGGCGCAACAAAAAGGAGTTCCTTTCCTTCCCTAATCTGATTTTGACAGTGCATTTAAATATAAGTAACTAAAAAGACAATCCTCGTAACGCTTAGTCGAATCATGTATTCGTATGTGAGCATTTAAATTCTATTAAAAGCAAAACTCGCGTTCAAATACCTTAACATAGAGACCCTTAATTGCTATTAATACATGGTTATCGTAATACCCATGTTAAGTGTTGAAACAAATGATTTAGATCCTTAATTGCTATATGGTTATCGTAATACCCATGATAATTGTCGAAACATGATTCGGAGAAAAGCACGAAAAAAATGCGTTCCTCTTTGTTGCGGAAGTCGGATTTCGGCAATGCATTTAAAATACAGGTGACTAAGAAAAGCATAATTCATGTGACGCATTGCTGAAAACCCTTTAGTTAGTGCGTATTCGTATTGAATTATGAGCATGAGAACATAGGAACTAGTGATACGAGCATGAGGGATTGATGTTAGAAGTAAAATGGGCAGATTTGATTTATTTTGCGTCTAGAACTCTGAGGTAGACAATCGGGATTTGGGACAATTTTTCACACGGACGCATCATCTAGTATGCCAAGTGGTGAGCTCAGAAAGAATATAATATTCACTATAACAAAACAAAAAATTGTTATGATATTTCTTAGTTACGCTAATAGTGCTGGCGCAAAGAGTTCATCGGAGTTAAAGACATGAAAATAATTGTTGTACAATGCTAGTCGTGATATTTTCAACATAGGTGGAACTTTACAAAAAGTTAACTCCCCAAAATATTGTTGTCATAATGTATTCACGAGAGTAAGAAAGTAAGATGAGTTATCACACAAAACTAACAAGAGCAATTTAAGACCAGAATAAGAAGATTAAAAAATGATGTTCTTTAAAGTTGTGATATTCTTCGAAACCTTGGCCCTTATAGAATGTTTTAATAAAACGAAAAAAGAGAAAAAAGATACTAAAATACCCTCATATTAACATTCTTTCTTTGCGGTAATTAAAGCGGTCTTGAAAATGCAAATAAATATAAGTAACTAAGTAAATAAATCCCTGTGACACATAGTTTAAAACACTCTTGTTAGGGTGCGCGTATATTGGATCATAAGTCCATAATATTTGCAGCATAGCTGGAACAATACGAAAAGTTAAGCACCGAAAATGATTTCGTCTTAATGCACTCACGAGCGTAGGAAAGTAAAAATTGCCGATCAATTACGTCGCACGTTCAAATGTTTTAATATGAGCGAAAAATGCTTTCAAATATCTTGAAATTTAGACCATGACTTGATATCTACACATGGGGACCATAATACTTATACCGGTTAATTTTTTAAACAAATGGGTGGGAGAAAAGAGCTTAGAAAATGCATTCCCTTCGCTGCGTTGGTCTGATTTTAATAATGCATTTTATTACTGGTGGTCAAGAAAACATTGTGCGTGTGGTGCATTGTTAAAAACACTCTTTTTAGTTCACTCCCATGTTGAAATTTGAGTTTGCAAACACAGGAACTAGTGAAATGAGGGATTATGGTTGAAGGTAAAATGGGTAGATTCAAATTAATTTGCGTCGTAGACTGTGAGGTTGACATTAAAGGTAATTTTACATTGTTTCGTGTCAACTAGCAAGATAAATAACTGGCTCGGATAAAATGAAATATTTTACAATAACACAAAAATTAAATTTCATATGCTACTAGCATTGGCCCAAAAAAAGTTCACCGGATTCAAATAGATAAGAAGGACCGTTGTACAATGACAACCGTAGCATATTTGCAACACTCCTGGGACAAAACGAGAAAGTCAAAACAACCTAAAATAGTGTGGCCAAAGTATACTCAGAGAGTGTAAGGGACGACACATTGTCACACAATATTAACTAGAGCATTTTAGGAGGAGAATATGTTCCACATATATATATATACACGCACATACATATATATATATATATCCATACACATATATACACATATACATACATACGAGCGCCACATGTGCGTACATACATGATAGGAGCCATGTGTGATTCGCAATCCGTTTCGTGACATCTCTTAAAAAACTTGACTATTTTATAGACCCCAATATCAAAAAGATTCCACATTCAGAAAGTCCGATGCTCTCAGAGTAATGCAAACGTTGTAAAATTTGTTCTTTCCAATATTCTGAAAGCAAATCGGAGGAATGATGTATTGGGTAGTTCTCGCATACTTTAAATGATCAGGCCTGGGACAAAAACGCTCCCATGGAGTTTCTAGAGCTCAATCGTGTAATGAAATCCCCCAGCGTATAAAACTTTCAAACTGCAAAAGAATTTAAGGCGAACATATCACGGCATTTTACATCTCCTTCATAAGGAATAAGATACTGTAACACCTCGTTGTTTTACATTGCTCAGCTGCCAAATCTAACCATAGACCGTTTGGCTTGAATGTGCTCAGTGCTCACTCCTACCTCCTACCTCACTCTTACCTTAAGTGTTTCAAACTCTGGGACAAGAAAATTCTATGTTTGAGTTTGTTATTTATACTCACTAAAATGATGTCGTTTCCTTTCGTAACATGGTCGATTTCTGCATTTCTACATTGCCTCTCTAGCTAGGCCTACTGCGCAAAACATATTATACCTGAATAGCACAGTCGATCATGAAACCGCAATTAAGTTCATTTGTAATCAATGTGCAGATATATTGTAGATATTTGAAACTTTTAAATGGTACCAATCTACCACCGTATTTCCATTTTATCACAAGTACCAATGTCGGTAAGTAATTATTGGCAATAACGAAAAAATGACAAACCTAAAACGTTTATTGTTCTTATTCCCCCGACTCGCAGTTAGAAACGCGTCGCTCATTGTTACTTTCATCTACATGGAGCATTTTTTCTCTTTCAAGTGCACTTAACTATGCAGAACAGAGTGTTTCATTTCACTGTAAGAAACATAAAACTGAAAATACGGTCCCAGGTGCTGAACCTGCTTTGTATGCGCCCAGTCATTGATGGTCGTTGTTTGACTGCAGATGTACAGGTTCAGCACCTGGGACCGTTTTTTCAACCAAATGACGACATCTTATCGGTTTTGACGACTTCTACAAATTCCAACCAGACTTAGAAGAATTCATTATGTCACCTGTGCCGTTTTGACGACGTAAGTCAATTGAAAATCTAGTCCCTAAATTGACTGGTAGAGTGCGACATGGTCTTAACTCTCTTAACGGTCAGAAGCGCGCCGCTGACATGTAACTTGCCAAACTAGCTGATCTCCACCTCCACTACTCTCACGTAAATGCCTTTCTATCTCTAGTAGAATTTACGTCATTTTTATAAATTTTGATGCTTTTTATGAGTGCTATGGAGTATTATGCTCAGATAGCAAAGCTTGTTCAAGAGTTCTTCGGAGTTAAATTCATTGGAACCCATTTTTACTAATGTAGCTTCTGTCTTGGTTTAAAATAATCTTTTGGGTTAGAAATTGTATGCATGATGCTCACGCTCCAACCAAATTAAAGTTTAAATCTAAAACAAAATCCATTCTCCCTTTGAATCTGGTTACTTCTCCTACGATATAAATTGAATATAAATTTATAATCCGCTGCAAAGCTATGCACTTCATTCGTTAATGATTTACGTTATGCATCATCCATTCGTACGAGAAGCAAAGTTTTTATAGCTGATAGGCTGATTACTTGTCCCATCGCAATCTTAGAATAGGGATACTTGCACCACTTCAACAGAATTGGAGAACAAGGGTAGGGAAGAAGCGATGGAAAACTGCACATTGAACACGCACTGTTGACATTGCTCAACATAGAGTATATTTATTCAAATCGCACAGTGTGAATTAAAACTTAAGAGCCAGTATTTAGGACAAACAGCATGATACCTAAAATTACGGTGCCTTGTGCCAAATGTCATACTAAATATATCAGTAAATTAGTACTATAACAGTTGATTGATTGATTAAAAGTTAGTTTCAGAGTTTCAGCAAAAATGTTCGAGAGAGGATGGATGAAGGTACCCTTTAATATGAAGTTAAGGGAACGCGGAAACTATGCACAAGGTGTGCTCCCGCTCAGGATCCTCTGAGGACAGAAACAGAAAATTGGAAGACAAGGTTGAGAAACGAAATAAAAGTTGAAAAAGTCAGAGGTGCTGAAAAACAGGACAGCAGTGAACTGAAAAAAAGTTGCTCCTTAATAAAACCAAAAAAATTATTTCAATTAAAACACAAGGCATACCTAATTCTCAGTTCAAAACCTCGCTTTCCCCCTCCCCCTCCTCACTTCCCCTGGGAGTGCTAATTCCCATGATGCAATATTTGTATTCCCGTGTGGCTTACTACAACAGTTCAGAACGTAAAATTCTGTCTCTAATTTATGCAAGAAATTTCTGAACCCAATTTTCAAGACCACGATGGGTGTGTAGTGTTTAGATATTGTTCACATGCAAATGTTTTGAACTTAGTTTGATATTATAGTTTTTGGCAGTAGTTAGTGTGTATTTTTAACGCAGTTAATGACTCTGCGAGTTAAGTGCAGATTTTTTATTTTTTTTTGTCCACTGTTCGGACAAAGAGCTTCTAGCTTATACTTCATGTTGAAAAAAAAAAATGAGTACGCACTTTTAACTAGCACAGAAAATGTATTTTACAGCCTAAAAATTTTTAGATTCTTAAGGGATGTTTAAAATCTAAAATGAATTATAGGTGCGCTTAAAGTTCAAATTAGAGCTAAGAAAGGTTAAATCATAAATTGAATGTTTATACGGATCTTATCCAGATAATTGCGCCCCGCCACTAATATGCAACACGTATAGTTCACTCACTTGTAACTTTCGAAATAATGCTCCTATCGCTTTAAAATATCTCTCAAACGAAAGAATGTTAGAGTCTTAGAAAGCGGAAGCAGATAATTAAGTGGTTCTGGAGAGTTGAGAATGCTGCGGTTCAGAGACGTAGAGACGTGAGTGCGGGTCAAGCGGTGTGCGCAGAATGCCACTGGACCACAGATCATGACACAGATGTGAAGTACGGAATCAGTCGTGACTCGTACACAGAAATGCATTGATACTGAAGGCCATCTGATAGAATGTTTAATCTAACCTTTGGACCATTTAGTTTCAGGGAAAAGTATTTTCGTTTGTGAAAACGGATTTTAACTTTACTTTTCCCGAAAATCAAACCTCGTAGTTGAAAAATAAATTTTCTATTAGGCTTGAAAGGGTGTTTAAATTTTTGAAGCAGTTTAAAGCAAGAACTTATGCTTAAATATTTGTTCGCTTTTTACCATTAACCGCGTAGAAAATATCGTTTGTCAGAAAGAGCTGTAAATTCGTGAGGTGCTGCGAGCCCTGCTACTATTCTTATCATAGCATGAACTGATCAGGCGTTGCCAATGAAAACATTTAATTCAAAGACACTCGCATTGAGATTGCTCACTTGCTAGACGCGGCTACTGCCAATTCCGACCATAAATTTAAACGCAAGAATCATTATATTGCCGGTGCGACATCGTGATGGAGCCTGAAGATCTATACCACCGGCGAGATCAAGGTCGAGAGGCAGGCAAGGAAAGTGACATCTAATTGAGTCAGAATCCAAGTTTACCAGCACCCCGACGATATCGAAGACCACCATGAAGCTAGTAAATAAAGCATGAAATGCAAATTTTTGAGGTGTTCTAACGAAAGGCTCACAAGCAGGACCTGGAATCGAACTGTAAAAAGATTCGCAACATGTCTCCATCGGGTCTTTCTCGGACGGCTCAAAATTCTTGTTTTCCATTGCCTTTTTGAAAGTGATACCCAGCGTTACCTATCCCAGAGTTACTACTCATCAACGCATTCATTATTTAAACTCTGTTCTGATTGTATCAATGTAAAATACTAAAACAGCTTGAGAGTATTCTTCCTCGTTCCCCCTGATTCTGGATTTCGCTTTTTTCTGGATCGACTCGCAGAATTTTTGGGGAATAATACTAACATTGCAAAAATTAGTTAGCCTAAAATTCAAGAATGCAGTTCAGAAAAACCAGAAAAGATGGCTGATAAATATACCTTCAGTAAAAACTGCATAACAATGACTGCTTATCTTGGCATTGAATCCTATTTCCTTTTCGGTCGACCTTTAGGTTTAATTTAGACTGATTGCCTCGAGCTCATGCGTTTTCACAATGCATCAGCCGTTCACGTTTATGACAAGCTGCAGTCCAACTGGACCCATAATTCACAATAGCGTGCCGCTGGCATTGCTGTGTATGTGTGCTGCCGCCGCTAATCTTGCGTCGCCATTACCTCGGCGACACGAGCAGGGCTGCCAATGAGAATTTTACCAAAACCCCAGCATACGCTAGGAAAAACCCCAGATTGCTGCTTAAAACCCCAGATTCGCGAAAAAGAGTGTTAATGAAGAAATTTGCTTACCTTTGTACTTGTATTACTCTGAATCTTCTTCTTCGCCGTCTTCTTCAGTTGCTGCCGTCAAACATATAGCGTTGCTCCGTAATTTCTCATTTTGCCTCTCCAAATATCGGTGACTTATTGCTCCGCTTTCCATATCGCGTATTAATTCTTTTCGTGGTTGCCAAGTAGTACAATCATTGTTGCTCCTCGAAATTAATTGTTTTGCCAAAATTCTATCTCTTACAGTTTCTGCTTTCAGAGAACTGGTTTGTTTGGTTTTAACACAATTCATGACTGAAAAAATTCGTTCAACCGAAGCAGACGAATGTGGCAGAATAGTTAGACTTGTCATAAAAGCAGACAAGAGGCCAAACTTTGAATTTTGAAAACCGTCCTTGATTTCCTTTAGTTTGTTCCAGTATCTGGGAGGATTTTTGCCTGAGACATGAATGTTTTCTCTCGCTATACGGTAACTTCGCCATTGGTCATCAAGATCATTTAATTTGCTCTCTGGTACAAGATTAGGGAAATGAATGGCGACAGGAATTATAGACTGGGGCGAGATATCGATATCTTGGGCAATCTTTGGATCCAAGATGTTTAATTTTGCAATCAAGTTATTTTCGTCGAAGGAAAATCTCTTTCTCATCTGATTACAGAGTTCGACTAGAAAGTTTAAGCAATCACTTTTGAATTTTTTTTCAGTCACATTATCAAATGGCTCATTGATCAAAACAGCTGATGTATGACCACCTAAGTATATTTCGCTCAGCTTTTTATGGTTACTTGTGTTATTCGGATCAACGTCTGACAGTTTACTTGATTGTAACACAGAATCCTTTACAAAGTAACTCAAAATGTCTCGATATTCTGCTGAAATGCTTGAATACAAAACATGAATTCTGAAATGCTCAGATTGGAATTCAATATTGAGCCTGTTTACTTTCCTCAAAATATATTGAAGAAACAGTAGCATATGTTTAGTGCCACGAGATTTAAGCCTTTTGTAAATATCATTTGCTCCGTCAACTTTGTCAGCTTGTGCTTCCGTTTCAAAATAAAGAAGTAGAGCAGAGTATTGGTCCAATATTGCCGAAATAACATTTTCTCTAGACAGCCATCTAGTTTGGGATAACTTTGGAATTTTATGAAGTTTGCAATTGACGGCTTCTTGTATTAGTGTGAAATCACGCTTCCTTTTACCACTGCGAGAAAAGTAGGAAGTTAAGTTTTTCATAAACGCTTCTAAAAAAGGTGGTAGTACTTTGACAGCATGACTTGCACATAGAGCGAACGAATGACAAATGCATCCCATTATGAACACTGAGGGAACATCGTCTTTTAATAACTTTTGAAAGCCGCTTTTTGAACCCATCATTGAACTACAATTGTCACTGCCAAAACCGATTACGTTTTCTAGTGGAATGTTATTGTCGCTTAATAATGACTTCACAGATTTATATAATCCTTGAGCAGTTCCATCTTCAACAACAACACTATCTAAGAGTGCATCCACGACATCCTCCTTCTGTGTGTCAAAATACCTTACTACTATCGCTAACACTTGAGTCACGGAAATATCAGTACTTTCATCTATAAGGATAGAAAACTTTTGCGCTCTGCATATCTCAGTTAACATGGTTTTTTCATCATTTGCTAGACCATCTTGAATTACATATGCGAGCTTGGTTCGTTTCATTGATAATTGTTCCGCAATTTTGCTGTCAGGAAATATTGCTTTGCAAACCGGAAGAAGATGATCAATATTGGCAAAAGGAATATTATGTTCGGCGAAATATGCGGCAAGTCGAAGCTCGCTCTTCGCCACCTGTTCGCTCGTCGTTTCTTTTTTCTTCGTGATAAATGAAGTAATGCTGGTACTTGCCTTTGCTAACTCAAAAGATTTTTTATGCTTCTCTGTATTTCTGTGTCTGATCAGCATAGATTTGTTGGCATTCTTGAGAGTGACGTTGCAACATACACAAAAACTTGAATCATCGTTTCCATCCACTTTTAACCAATCTTTAAACTCCGGTTCGTTTAACCACTCGGCTTTGAAGTTTTGAACGTACCACTTCCTTTTTTTGCTTGCACTATTTTCTTCACTCATTATGGAGACGCACTTGGTATCGTTCTTCAAAACTTGAGTTTTTTTACAGAAGACTATCAGCACGGAATCAGTTTCCGGTACAACGGCAAGTAAAGAACTACTCGTGTGACAGCAGCCGCCAGGCGGCGGCCGGTCATCAACTCGACAGCCACTCGATCAGTCGAGCTTAAAACTCGTTCGTTACCAGTATCAAACAAAAGCTGAACGCTCTAGCCGCAGATGCAACAGGAATATATAAGCAACATATGCATCCAATTTCAATTAAACGAATTTGATAATTTTATACCATAATTTTCATTGCATCAATCGCCGGAAGAAATTATTATTTATAAAAACCTTCAATTTGTTACTTCTGCATAAAAAACCCCAGATTTTTGCCAATTTTTTGAGAAAAACCCCAAAACCCTAGGCCACAGCTAAAAACCCAAGATCTGGGGTTAAAACCCCAGCTTTGGCAGCCCTGGACACGAGACACGAGCCGCGGCAGTCGGAAGTGGCCGTAGCGGGTCCAGAGTTGCCAGCTGCGCAGAAACTTTGTCTGGAACGCTGACATCGTTTGAGTCTGCTAAATGGAGAAAACTATCGTTTTTATCGTTCAGGTGTCTATATATTATAAATATAGTTATACAAAATGAAGATACACTGTATATATTTACTGATGTTCTTTTTAGGTTTGTAGTTACGAAGGAGGAAACAATCTTTTCAGGTGATCCACAGAATTTAATTCTGAATGTCGCAATATCATCTGAGGCCTCCTGCGATTGGCCAGCTCAGGTCGTCAGTCAGGTGTAACAGCGTGTGCGATAAGATAGGTGGTGTAGCAAGTTCCTCTGTGTCACTCCACTTATCTCTCGGCTCTGCTTTAATATTAACTTGCCCTACTGACGGACTGCTATTGTATGTTAAATTCGGAGGAATTCCCGATGAATGTTATGGGCTGCTTATTCATCGTTCTTTATACTTCTGCACATCAATGGAGCTACAAAAGATGCCGATGCTTTCTTAATCGCGTTATTTCTGTCTTTGACCTCAGCTAGGAAAGTTTCTATTTTCTTAAGCGCTCCGAGTCAGTCGCTTTCACGCCCGACACATAGCACAGCAGCGCTGTCTGTCACGGACAGTTTGTTGACGGTCACTGGACTTGGGGACACATCTTCCATAACATTTATTTGACTTGGATACGTGTTTTTTTGTGGTTTTGTAACTACATTGAAACAATGATGTTCAAATGCTAAAATGAAAATATTTTCTTGATTTCAAGTGAAATAATTATTTCGTCAGTGTTGTTAGAAAACATTGCGCCGTTGTTAGAAAACATTCTTGCGTATAAGGACAAATCGCAAGCATCGAGCGCTCCTTCTCTAAGTACTTATTTACTTTCCTGTGCTCTACTCGAACGGCTCGCACAAATTGACGGAGTGAATCGCAGACCTTTAGTTGCGTTGGCGGATTTTGAAGGCTGTCTTACAT
Source organism: Morinoia aosen (assembly GCA_030386875.1). Lineage (NCBI taxonomy): Eukaryota > Metazoa > Arthropoda > Malacostraca > Amphipoda > Talitridae > Morinoia > Morinoia aosen. The sequence continues at coordinate 22,720,638 of CM059562.1, forward strand.
CCGGCCGTAGCGCCGAAGCGTACTCACGGAAGTAGGTTCTGGTGCGTTCGACATGTTTCTTCTGCAGCAATTAGTTAATGTGTGGTGGTTGGGGCTGGCTATTCATTAGTGTTAATGAAAGCAGGGGTGGTCAGTGTTCGAATGAATCAATTGACGATGTCCCCTGGAAAATCTGCAGCGGAAAGTGATAAGAAAGAGGCTTCTTCCGTGAAGACGCACGTGCGCGGCACAACAGGATTTGCTCTCACGTGTATTGTGTCGGCATTCGAGCAACGTGCGAGGCACTCATTGCCTGCTCCGCTACGGCAACTACCGCGGCGGTGGCCCAGTGTCTCACAAAGCCTCTGTGGTGACTCTTTGTCCTCGCCGCTTCACTTCAATATTTAATGAAGCCAGTCGCTGTCTTCAACCCAGCTCCGTTTTTGAGGATGTGTCCACCATGTTGTGATAGGAAAATATTACAATTATTTCCAAGCACTGTATTTAATGCTGCAAATAAGTTAACATATTTCCCATTCGCAACCAATTCAAGAATACTTTCATGTTTTACGGGACAATGTTCTTACATTGCCAGTATATTAAATTGAATCAAGTGTTGCATATACGCGCGAGGGACATTTTTATCACAATTGCACCATTGTGATGCGCAATTTACGTTTGCTGACTGTGTGTTGCCATAAGACTATACGGCTGCTTCCTTGGCGGAGGCGTATGTGTTGCCATGGTGATCGTGACGGGAACGGGGCAACTGAGATGCTCCGCTCCGCTGCTTGCATTTCAATTTAGAAGCCCCAGAAAAACATTTACTCCTGGCCAAACTTTCAATTCAACTCAAAACAAGCAGTTCGACTGAATAAAAGTCGCATTTTGGTACTCTTAAGAAAAAATTACGTCAAAATGAATTTTCCAAGACGTTTGGTATTCTCGTTATAAAGAAGCGAACCCATCTCAGCTTCCGAGCTTGTAATTTCAACTGGTCGCAGCTGCCAGTAATGCTGCCGCCTTTTCTTAGTTACGGGAGGGACATTGGTTATTATTACCTTTTAATAAATATGAAGTGCTATGGTCTAGTCAACGCTGAATAAAGATACTCAACGTTCCGCCTCAGGGTGCGTTCACACTACGAGCGGAGCGAGCGGAGCGGAGCGGCGCGGAGCGGAGCGGCAATAATGCTTGTACATGTTTGAATGCAGAAACGCTTGGCTGTTCACACGACAAGCGGAGCGGAGCGGCGCGGCGCGGAGCGGAGCGGAGCGGCACGCTCGGGAAATTCGTTGGGATTTTTTGACGCTCGCGTCGAGCGTTTCTCCTTGGCTCCGCCTTTGGATCGTCATATCTTACAGGGGTAGAATTGTCGTTTGAGTTAAATAAAACTAGTATATAACTAGTTATTTGTACAACTAATCATATTACAATTATAACTGATGGTGTAACATGTAATATTTTAGTGTAATTTCACTCATTTGGGTTCATTAATCATTTATTTCTATTTTCTTCTGCTTTCTCTGATAAATTACTTTATTATTGCTTCAGTTTAAGGAATTTATTATGCTTTTCTCGTGATGTTGTTTCATCTTTCTTGTGATGCTGTGCATTTTATTTTATGATCTTGATTAAAGTATAATTATGTACGATTTTTTAATGAAGTTTTCATTTTTTCCGTAAAATGGGAGAAAAAGGAGGCCGTATGATGATGAAGAGGACTCAATGAGTGTCAAATACACAATAAGTTACAAAATTTCAAGAGCTTGGGTGATTTTTTCCAATACTAACGGAAAGCATATCAGTATTTCGAGAACTATTTGGTCAGGACAAGTCAATATTTGTCAGTATTTTTCACTTAGGTTTCTCTGGCACAACCCTGAATTTCTGAAGGGAATTACTTTACGTTCACTCACGTTTAAGTCACCACAAGACTTTTTTTGATCGTACTGGCCTACGAAAACCTGTAGTAATATATGTGATACAGCCTATTTGGAAAGACTTTAATTTTGCTTAAACTACTTTGCTTTAAATGTATCCTCAATAAAAATTTGTGTATTGCTAAACAGCAAATTTATCTAACCTCGTTGGAAATTTTTCTTTCTATAAGGGATTGTAGTACATCAAAAGTTGCCGGCTTCATCCGTAAATACTCGTAGAATTGTGATTCATCTCTCCTCAGTGCTTCGAAGAGATAGTGGTATTCTCCATAGCGATCTCTCCTCATGTTGATGGGATGGATCCAGTGTTTCCGTTTTGCCGTCGAGCAACAGAAGCGCATTCACGGAACGCTCCATAGCGACTGATGCTTGTGTAGGTCGCTCTGCTCAGCTCACATGTGAACACACGCGCCGCGCCGCTCCGCTCCGTGACGCGACGCTCCGCGCCGCTCCGCTCGCTCCGCTCGTAGTGTGAACGCACCCTCAGACAGCGTGATAAAATGCCTAGCATGAGAAGTAAAAGAAATCATATCAAGCGTAACACTCAAAGAAACTAAAGCTTACTCTTTTTCCAAATTTAATTTTGCGATACACAGAAGAGAAGATAGAGGGCCTTTCATCTCTTCTTTTGATGGATTTCCATTTGAGAAGTTTTCAGTTGATCAAATGAAGCGACCAACTTGTTTCATGGGAAGAAATCTAATTTTGTTTCGCTCAAAGAACCTTCGGGAATAACAAATGCCAGACGTTATAGTTGAAAACATGTTCGAATTTTTATTTATTTACTATTTGGGTGGTAGGTCGCCCAGGCTTCCCGATGGGTGGGAAAGTCCCTAAAAAAATGCCCTCGTGAGTCTCCTCGGCACATATAGTTCCTACCTCACGTTTTCACCTTCACATCACTTGGCTGCGACTTTCGTGCCTTCAAGGTGCTGTACATTCTGAGGTGCTCAGGCGTCTGAACTGTTCGACATTCCGCCGTAGTGGTCGATGCTATGAAACTTATCATTTGTTGCGGTGACGAATGCGAAATCAAATAACTTTGACCATAATGTCATACAACACATGTTACAGCTCTTGATCTGTAAAATTCTGAGAACACGATGTAAGCTACTTAAATGAAGGTAAGACATGCTCCTTCTTCCGGCATGTTTTTCAGAGATTTACAAAAAAGGAGCTTTAAGTTGACTTGAATATAAAATATGAAAAGCATGCAGGCTGGTGCATTCTGAGTCTAAATCAGCCATTGCCTCTAATTTGGGTTCTCTATCCTACTTCTCCTACGGACCCTATATTATCTCTTTATCTAGTAAGTGTATGCCTGAACGAACAAGATTTGACGAGTGATGTAAGCGAGAACCGGACACAAAATTAATATTCATTGTTAATGAAGTTCGGATAAAGTGAACAATTAGATATTCGAATTCAAAACTACTTGCAATGAATATTTCCTAAGCCTTCCAAAGCTATCTTAACTCACACGCATAGTGGAGCATTCGGGGATCAAATTACACTTTCAAATCACATCGTAACCGCACACATGAGGTGACGTAGCGCGCGTGGAAATTGGAGAGGTTTGAAGTCGGTCGTGTTCATTTGAACCTTCCCCAGTATTTGTGTGACTGCGCTGTAACACCATGTGAGGGACTGCGCTGTAACACAATGTGAGTGACTGCGCTGTAACACCATGTGAGGGACTGTGCTGTAACACCATGTGAGGGACTGCGCTGTAACACCATGTGAGGGACTGCGCTGTAACACCATGTGAGGGACTGCGCTGTAACACCATGTGAGGGACTGCGCTGTAACACCATGTGAGGGACTGCGCTGTAACACCATGTGAGGGACTGCGCTGTAACACCATGTGAGGGACTGCGCTGTAACACCATGTGAGGGACTGCGCTGTAACACCATGTGAGGGACTGCGCTGTAACACCATGTGAGGGACTGCGCTGTAACACAATGTGAGGGACTGCGCTGTAACACCATGTGAGGGACTGCGCTGTAACACCATGTGAGGGACTGCGCTGTAACACCATGTGAGTGACTGCGCTGTAACACCATGTGAGTGACTGCGCTGTAACACCATGTGAGGGACTGTGCTGTAACACCATGTGAGGGACTGCGCTGTAACACAATGTGAGTGACTGCGCTGTAACACCATGTGAGGGACTGCGCTGTAACACAATGTGAGTGACTGCGCTGTAACACCATGTGAGGGACTGTGCTGTAACACCATGTGAGGGACTGCGCTGTAACACAATGTGAGTGACTGCGCTGTAACACCATGTGAGGGACTGCGCTGTAACACCATGTGAGGGCCTGCGCTGTAACACAATGTGAGTGACTGCGCTGTAACACCATGTGAGGGACTGCGCTGTAACACAATGTGTGTGACTGCGCTGTAACACCATGTGAGAGACTGCGCTGTAACACCATGTGAGGGACTGCGCTGTAACACCATGTGAGGGACTGCGCTGTAACACAATGTGAGGGACTGCGTTGTAACACCATGTGAGGGACTGCGCTGTAACACAATGTGAGGGACTGCGCTGTAACACCATGTGAGGGACTGCGCTGTAACACCATGTGAGTGACTGCGCTGTAACACAATGTGAGGGACTGCGCAGTAACACCATGTGAGTGACTGCGCTGTAACACAATGTGAGGGACTGCGCAGTAACACCATGTGAGGGACTGCGCTGTAACACAATGTGAGGGACTGCGCTGTAACACAATGTGAGTGACTGCGCTGTAACACAATGTGAGGGACTGCGCAGTAACACCATGTGAGGGACTGCGCTGTAACACCATGTGAGTGACTGAGCTGTAACACAATGTGAGGGACTGCGCAGTAACACCATGTGAGGGACTGCGCTGTAACACAATGTGAGGGACTGCGCTGTAACACCATGTGAGGGACTGCGCTGTAACACCATGTGAGTGACTGCGCTGTAACACAATGTGAGGGACTGCGCAGTAACACCATGTGAGTGACTGCGCTGTAACACAATGTGAGGGACTGCGCTGTAACACCATGTGAGGGACTGCGCTGTAACACAATGTGAGTGACTGCGCTGTAACACAATGTGAGGGACTGCGCAGTAACACCATGTGAGTGACTGCGCTGTAACACAATGTGAGGGACTGCGCAGTAACACCATGTGAGGGACTGCGCTGTAACACAATGTGAGGGACTGCGCTGTAACACCATGTGAGTGGCTGCGCAGTAACACCATGTGAGGGACTGCGCTGTAACACAATGTGAGGGACTGCGCAGTAACACCATGTGAGTGACTGCGCAGTAACACCATGTGAGTGACTGCGCAGTAACACAATGTGAGGGACTGCGCTGTAACACCATGTGAGTGACTGCGCTGTAACACCATGTGAGGGACTGCGCTGTAACACCATGTGAGTGACTGCGCTGTAACACAATGTGAGGGACTGCGCAGTAATACCATGTGAGTGACTGCGCTGTAACACCATGTGAGTGACTGCGCAGTAACACCATGTGAGGGACTGTGCTGTAACACCATGTGAGTGACTGCGCAGTAACACCATGTGAGTGACTGCGCAGTAACACCATGTGAGGGACTGCGCTGTAACACCATGTGAGTGACTGCGCTGTAACACAATGTGAGGGACTGCGCAGTAACACCATGTGAGTGACTGCGCTGTAACACAATGTGAGGGACTGCGCAGTAACACCATGTGAGTGACTGCGCTGTAACACCATGTGAGTGACTGCGCTGTAACACCATGTGAGTGACTGCGCAGTAACACCATGTGAGTGACTGCGCTGTAACACCATGTGAGTGACTGCGCTGTAACACCATGTGAGGGACTGCGCTGTAACACCATGTGAGTGACTGCGCAGTAACACCATGTGAGTGACTGCGCTGTAACACCATGTGAGGGACTGCGCTGTAACACCATGTGAGGGACTGCGCAGTAACACCATGTGAGGGACTGCGCTGTAACACCATGTGAGGGACTGCGCTGTAACACCATGTGAGGGACTGCGCAGTAACACCATGTGAGGGACTGCGCTGTAACACCATGTGAGTGACTGCGCAGTAACACCATGTGAGGGACTGCGCTGTAACACCATGTGAGTGACTGCGCAGTAACACCATGTGAGGGACTGCGCTGTAACACCATGTGAGTGACTGCGCTGTAACACCATGTGAGGGACTGCGCTGTAACACCATGTGAGTGACTGCGCTGTAACACAATGTGAGGGACTGCGCAGTAACACCATGTGAGTGACTGCGCTGTAACACCATGTGAGTGACTGCGCTGTAACACCATGTGAGGGACTGCGCAGTAACACCATGTGAGTGACTGCGCAGTAACACCATGTGAGTGACTGCGCTGTAACACAATGTGAGTGACTTCGCTGTAACACCATGTGAGGGACTGCGCTGTAACACCATGTGAGAGACTGCGCTGTAACACCATGTGAGGGACTGCGCTGTAACACCATGTTAGGGACTGCGCTGTAACACCACGTTAGGGACTGCGCTGTAACACCATGTTAGGGACTGCGCTGTAACACCATGTTAGGGACTGCGCTGTAACACAGCAAAGATTACTGTCTAAGGGTCACACAATAATCGCTCGGCTCTTGATGCTAGAATTCCCTCCATGGCTACTCTTGAAGGCGTCTCATTTGTCTTCTGTTTCAATTAAGTCTGGATTAGTTTTAATTTGTGTAGTTTAACCATTATCTATTATATCCTCTCGTCACAAATCTTCAGAACTTTGCTGTATTTTCTTATCTGAGAACATTACATTTCAGTTTAACTAAAAACATAATTTCTTAATGCTTCTACTCAATCATTTGTGATAATGGCCCGAAGTTGAAGTCGTCTGTCATTATGAATTGTTAATTTTTCTACTTGATGTTGTGAAGAGTCTGATTTTACATCAATTTCAGGCTAAGTCAACGTTCTTTCTTTCGAGACCAGCTCAATAAAGATAATCACAAGGCATATGACATAATGTCTAATGGAGTCTAGCTTTTTTCATTCATCGTGAATCGTCCAAAATAATTTAAACAACGCAAATAAACACGTATTGATCACCTCACAAGGACAAAGAACCTTCGCGCAACTGCAGGTATTTACTTGAGTGTGCTTCTAGATTTTGAAATGTTTTGTAGTATCAACTTAACGCTTCAGTCATTGCGTCTCGTCACTATCAAAAACATTGGAAAATAGGAAATGCACTGATACGGGCTCAATTCCGTGCGGCCAATATAAAGAACTCCTGGATGAGCCAGAGTTGGACATTTCTAACTTATGACTTCAGTAACGTCACATTAGGAACAAAGGTTGCTGACAAAGAATGCTACACAGTTGCGGCTATGAAACTTGAAAATTATGGTGGTACCTGTATAATACGCGTACAGCGCATCCAAAAGAACAGCATGCACGTCACACATCAGTATTAAAAGTAAACCACACATGCAGCAGCACATTCATGTCGTGGCATGTTAACTCCAACAATACTGGTATACCGCATTTAACGCATCAGCCCACACCAGTCGCTCACAGGGTGATGTAGGCATGCGTGGGGACTCGGTGTCAGATAGCCTCCTATCTCGTCCAGAGAGAGGGGAGACTTCCAGCAGTTCCCAGCAATCGTTCTCTCAATCTGCTGGATCTCCTCAACAATCCTCTTCTCCTCTCGTCCTCTCCTTTTCCATGCCTTGTGTTACGAGGCCTTACCAAATTTGTTCCTAGGTACAATGTCAGTATTTGCCGCTATTTTTAGGCAAAGCTAGAATTCTTGTGTGATGCAAAGGTCATTGAGTCCCCTACACTCCCGGTAGCCATCGACCGGACACGCACACTCGCGCGTTCAATAATGTATGGAGTGTAGTACTACTCCCACACTCCCGGTTGTGTGTAGCGTGTAGTGCTACTCCCACACCTTCAGTTGTGTGTAGCGTGTAGTGCTACTCCCACACTCCCAGTTGTGTGTAGCGTGTAGTGCTACTCCCACACCTTCAGTTGTGTGTAGCGTGTAGTGCTACTCATATAACTAAATATATGTGTGTATGTTCATATATGTTCTAGCTTGCTGCACATTTGAGAGTGTGATAGTAACCGTTTAAAATTCGTGGTTTGCATTTGAACTCTTCCGTTCAGGATAAATTTTACTGTAACTTGCATGTTTAACTTGACTGCTTTTTTTCTTGTAGTAGTCCTTACAGGACTCGTTATGTTACAAGACTGAAAATCAAATGCGCTGATAATTATAATTAACGATAAGTTTTTATCCTAAGCACAAATTTTATTGCTAGCTACGAAAAACTTGAGAACTACAAATTTAGATAATATATCACCTGATCTTCTTCAAGTGGTCCGACAGCGTCAGGTGATGTGTCAGCGCCATGCAAATTCTGCCTCTAAACCGCGGCATTAAACTACGCTGCCCACCTTTCTAGGAAGTAAGAAAATTGATGACTATTGTAGCAAATAAGTGGGATTTTAACTTTTCAAATCAAGAATGCTAGATTTCGTACACGGTTAATTTTATATGCTGTTGAATGTCTGCTTAACGTTTCCTTGATGATGACTACAGTCTTTATGTAAATTTTATACCATAGACTTTAGGACAGAATAGAATCATAAGAAAATGCATCACTATCTCAAGAAATGAGTACCGCCGCATGAATTCACGCGACATGGCTTAGCAACTTTTCAGGTTTTTAAGCCACGACTGTTCTAGCAAAGTATATCTTTAAACATTTTCGAATATTTATGTTTCTAAATCTTATTACTAAATTTACACTGAGTAATGCCTCCTCGATTCATAGGTTGTTGCCACTCTACAACAAATGTGGTAAATTAATTACTATAGTACACCCGCAGTAATTGGGTGTTAAAAGCGTGGTCCGGATGAGTCATTGACGTGTTTAATCATTGTTTGTACGTTGAAAATGCTGTTGGACACCTCGACTACGCACTGGCCGTAAAGAAACTTTGATAAGCATTAAGGTTTTTAATAGGAAACGTAATTCAAACCAGACATGATATGGAGGCTCGATTGTTTGTGTGACTAATATCTACACCTTGTGTCATTCTTCGTTTCTGATCTCAACATATCTGATGAAATGGTGCTCCAATTCGGTGCAGTTCTTGATAAATTATGATGCAACTCCTCACTACATATTCAGCCTGTGTAAGTTCATGAATGAGAAAGGCCAGGTCACCTGAGCTCTATACATTGGTTCTAATGAGGGCCGCGTGAGATGTACATGAGAGTCACGTGCTGCGACTTACATAATGATTATGTGGAGCACGTTAACTTCATTGTTTTGTCACTGTTCAGATTGTGGGTGCTACGAGCGTGTTCTCAGTTTCTTCAGTGAACAGCTACGTTCAAGTGTCTGTGGAGTGCATGGAGAATACAATACAAGTGGAAGGAAAGTGAATACCTGCTTAATTTACTTTATTCAATTTATGCCTGCCTTTACATCTACCAGATCCGTAATTTCCAAGTATTTCGAATCGGAATGTTCCAGAGCATAGAGAAAATGCACTATCAGATACTCTGGTTGAAGCAGTCACTTTGTATCCGAAAATCCTACCCCGCTTTTTTCAAGCCCCGCAAGATGTGCTCGCAAATGGATCGGTCGCTATACGAGAACAATCTGTCTTATAAAAAATATACTCAGTTCTGGAAAGACTGGTTTAATTGTTGATTATACTATTGATTATCGCAGTTTATTGATTATTTCATCGCATCTAATCTTTGTACTTCAGATACTATTATACACGATGAACAATTTCTAGTTCCGAATGAAATATTCAAATGAATCATTCTTTACAGAATAAATTTGTGTACCTTTATTTGGGACGCGCTGCACTGTATATACATGTACATTGACGAATTTAATGCGCAACAAGTTTAGACTATCAATAGACTAATTTTTCTTCACAGAACAAATGGGTACACTTTTTTGGGGATATTCTATAAATACATTGACGAATTTGATGCTGAGCATTTTTAGGTATTTATTGATGGACTAATTTTTGGGGATTTTATAGCCGTAGTTTGGAATTCACATGCATCAAAACTTTTTACAACTTACTTTTTGAAACGTTGCTATTATGAATTAAAAAATTACTCTTTCTGCTTAGAAATTAACACGTTTCCTGTGATGGGTTAATGTAAAGTTGAATACTTCAATGTTAAATTAAAATTAAAAGTCAACTGTAGCTAGCAATTTTGAAAATAGCAAAGATATGGATCGTGCAGTCATGTGGCTTTCATTGAGTATTTATAGAAATTGAGTCAGTGACTGCAGGTCGGTGAGCAGCATTATGAAAATCCCCTCAATGAGCACCGATACGTTACTTCGCAGGAAACGTGTTAAGCCAGTTCTGTGTTTCCGTTTCGACCTATTATTTCCGGTTTTTGACTCTAGTTCAGTGTTATTCACTAATTTTTGCAAGAGAGCCACTTCGGTTAAACGAATTGATTGAGAGATCCGCAGCTACTGTAAGTCAGTGTAAAGTTCAAATTTTTAGAATTTAAACGCTCAACATTTAAATTTAAAACTTTAAATATAAAATGCTAAGTATCAATGCCTTATTCCTCGCTATTGTTTTTTAGTTGAAATTTGTAAAAATACAAACCGACATGTGCTTCCATAAGTTAGCGTACATTATATATGTTATGTATTAACTCATCTATATATTTTTTGAGAGCGGTGAATTGAGTCATTGCGAGCCTCGCAACGAATACCACTGCACTAGATCATGGTAAGCCAGGTTACTGGTCACATGGTGCGCTCTTTAACTTCGCACTTCCGCAGCTGCAGCTTACAACGCCGCTGTGGAAGTGGCCGTGGCCGACTGACCTTGATAGAGGTCTCACTACCGCAAGCTTTCCGGCCTTGTGCTATAGTGATGGAATACGTGGCTATCTCAGATTAAGTCGAATAATCAAAGTTAAAAATCAAAGCGTAACTGCAATAACAGCGTAACTGTGTAATCACTGCGTCGAATAACAGGACTTCTCATTTATGATTCAACTAGAGAAATTTACGGAAATTCCCGTCATCCCTAGACTGCGCGTGTGAGATTTCACCGACTTGTGAAGGGATGAGTGACCGTTTTGGTGCCTATCTCTCCTCAATGTAAACTCTGATAACGGATGCTCTCTCCTAGATTGCTTAAATGTGGAGCTATTCCAGGGGAAGAAATGGCTTTGTGGGGTAATGGTGACGTGATCGATGACTTACGGGCAACTTGAGGATTCTGCGTAAATTGTTTTACCCCAGTACCTCGAAGTCGGCCGGTAAATCTGAGCATCGTGTATACTCATGGAAATTATTCGTGAAGAAGTAATGTTATCGGGAGGGAGAAGGGATTTTTTATGATAAACTGCAAGTATATGGTCACAGATGATGATTTTGTGTCACCTGACAAGTGTATGTGTAAATGATCTATCAAATTACGCTCAAGTTATAATTTTGATTATAACTTGTGTTTTGATTGGTGTGCCATAGACGAAGGCGATGTGCGTTTACTGAGAGCTGGTCTTGTTTTTTGAGCTCATATCCAGTTGACATTTACACTTAAGGTCGGACAACGAATAGCGAAGTTACTCATTTAAATTGTCATACTTGAAAGATTTCTTGACTACTGAGTGAAAGAAAGTGTACAACTTATTTACGTGAAGTAACGAATAATTTGAAATCATTAAACTGTTCTTCAGAATATTGATCCAGCTAAATTTCAAGTGATTTCGTTGGTTCACATTTGCAAAGCAAATCAACGTTATTTTCAATACTATCTTCTCGCAATTGACATTGTTTTAAAAACGTGTTCTGCAATAATCTGAACGAGCACAGGCAAATGGATTCCTGAAATGATGCAGAAGTACTTCTAAATTGAATATGAAAATTCACGTTTTGAAATGCACGTAAAGGGCTGGGATGAACGATTTATTTTTAAATTAAATATTTAGAAGAAATTTGTCCAAAATAAAAATGAAATATTGAAGTCGTACTTTAAATACGATTTCAACGCTTAATATTCTTGTAAAATTTACTGGAATATAGAATGTAATAGAAAGTAATCTTTCGAAATGTGCCTGAAGCTATTTATGGTGAAACAATGCGTTGTTCTTTCAAGCGTTGCTTGCGTGTTTTTGTTTCTTGCTAATATAATCTAATTGAAAATTATTTTGGCAATGTTAGTTTAAATGAAATTTGTTCCATTACAGATGAGCTTCCGTAATATATCGTAAATATGATCATGAAAATGTTCATTTTCAAAACCAACTTGCCGCTGAGTATGGCCCAAAACATTTGTATTATGAGTAATGCCCTCTAACTATGGCTGTTTTATTCATTTATCATAGACGCATGTGATGACATCAAATATAAAGGTTAAATTAGATAGGGGAGGGTAACTGCGGACTGCAGACTCCGGTGATGCGGACTGAGGTACGCGATGCATACAATATTGCTTGGTCCACGGCTCCCCACCTAGAACCCTGTTCTTTGAAAACATGGCATGAGTCTAAAAAATTATAAATTTAGATTATTTATTGAGAGCAATAAAATACAAGAAAAACGTTATTTCTCTGCAGGAAATTTTTGAACAGATATTTTAAGGATATTCATTGTTGTTTGCCGAACTCCACGCTATAGACCAGTTCTAGTACTAGACACTATTCATTCATCAGTACCGAGTGTTTGGTGACAAATTCTCAACGTTGTTCAAGGGATTCGAATTAGTGTCTCTTAAGCAAACCAGATCAGAGGAAATTTCACTAGAATATCTAAAATGTACTCTACAGTATGCATATATGCTGATGTAAAAGACGTTTTCTTTTCTTACGAACAAAAAACTTGCCTAAAGCTATTATTTTTAACTTCGTGAATACGAAACCGACCTACACTCCTTCTTTCATAGCTGTAATTCTCCTCATTGATCAAGGAAGCAAAGCAGTTTCGAGGGGGTTTCCATCCTTAAAAGAGCGTGAAATTTTTTGAACTCATTGTAGATTCGCCGGTTCATCAAAACTGAACTCTCACAGCCTGCACCGCAGGCTGACAAACGCGAGCGGCACAGCGACGGTGAAAGTTCCAACTGCTGTTCTGCACGGCCGCCTCTGCCGCTCCATACCGTGGCCGCTCCCCACACTCGAGTTCACGAGGCTAGCAGGGCCAAGAAGACGAATGTTTCCCTGCATCTTGTAATTGGAGCGGCTGAAATTCTAGCTGCTATGCATCGCTCACATATCTGCGCGGGGTAGAAATACCGTAGGACTGCAGTGTGAATTTGCTTGGTCGTGCTTTTAAATGGTGCATGTAGCGGCATATTAGAGTGTGTGGCTACACATCCGCCGTTTAGTAGGGACCCTAATCAAATGAAAAACAAGTTATGACTAAAAGTGCTGGAAAATACAAGAAATCATTTTTGTTTTTCGCATTTCTGATAGTATGTGTGCGTTTTAACGGGGTCTAAAGAAGGTTTATGACTCATTTTCCGATAAAACAACGTGCAGATAACTTTTTTGCGTTTTATTGTAATCGAGTAGTTTTCTCGTGAGTGATATTCATACATAAGTACAGTTTGTTCGTAGCAACTGTTTGTTTGTTTTATTGAATTAATACGAAATAGAAAAAGCCTCAGAGTGTTCTAATCTACAGTCTCAGTTACTACCGAAGTATTTCTCATTAATTAACAAGCAAATTTGGTTCGAGGTTGTAGTCTAGGAGTGACATCAAGAAAATGCAAAGGTGCTGGAATTCGACTTTTTCATAAGGCAAGTAATGGATGGCTATTCCCGTGCTTGCATTTCCTCATTTCCTCTTCAGTTCACATGGAAACTAAGCCGATCGCGCTTCGCCACTGCATTATTCAATGTAGCGATAAGAGTGAAACTGTTAGATTCTGTCAAAAAGGTTGACGGAAAAATTATTAATGACAAAGACTAAACGAAAACGAGGATGTGAATGCTGGTTTCTTTTCCTCTTCCTACACTGTCACGGAAAATTTCATGCTACACAAATTGATTAACACAGTAAGGGTGCAGTAACCACAACGGATGGCAGGGTGATCAGAGTAATCGGATTGGATGGAAGTGACACTGCCTCTCTTTGAGACGCAGCACTGCCGGAGCATCCCTCTCGCCAAGAAGAGATGACTATAAATTTGAAACAAAAGCGTTCATTCTTCACCTGCTTTTCTGTTGCGATGTGATAAAAAATTCCTTACTTTCCAAACAAACAAAGTCGGTACGAGTTGATTTTAATAATCAAAGGGAAATAAAATAGAGTGATTGAGGAGATGATACTTGATGTTGCTCTAAATGGAGCGTGGAAAAGCCTATGCATTGGGATATTCAAATACTGGAGAGGATGATCAAAAGCATTCTGTTAGGAGTTATATTACAAAATAAGATTCTTGGAATATCAAGTCCCAGTTTAAATACACTGTTTCGTAAATCACCGTGAATTTGACGTTATATTGAGATTACTGTGCCAAGATTTTAAAGCACTGTAGTTTTTCTTTTTCAAACGCAAAAGAAATGTGATTATGTATTTAGAAAATGGGTGTAACAGGCGGTGCAATCCAGCAACATGGAAATAAAGCAAAAGTTTTACTCAAGGTCCATTGTTCGATCTGAGGACCGTTTAGTACTGTTGTCAGTTGCCATTGTTACCCGTCGTTCCGCCTGTACCATTTAACACTACTTATTGGGAAGATGGTCATTTACGCCATTATTTCTTACTGAGGTGTCTTAAAATGTTCTAGCGTCGAGAGTTTTTAGGCGAAGCGAAGAAGGTAGTAGAGTGTTGGTTTTTCGCAGTTTTCAGATGAACACTTCCTAGAAAAAAATGGTCATACTCCAATTTAGACATTTGCAACAAATAGAGAGATTTTAATGAAAATTTACGTAAAACTTAAGCTCAACCCCCTTCGTTTAATGATTCTGTAGGAACGTGTGTAACTGAAGGGCTCGCATTCTAGAGACCTAAAAACCAACATTCACGCGCGGTTTGCTATCACTGTAATGTAAAAAAGACTGGTGTGTCTCCATCCTCAAATTTGACACAACTTTACAAAGCGTCAGCTGCCTTGTTTCATTGAATGGAAGTCAATTCGTCGTACCACTTCAACTGCAAAATCGACCAGCAAAATTATTTCGTAAACGAAAAATTAAAAATAATTGTTACTCATGCAGTGTTTCCAATCATCGCGTGTTGTTTGTTGTGAAGGAATTGTGGAGCAATAATTTAAAATATTTAAATTAATGAAGATATTTCTGATCTTTTAATACGTTATTGAAAGGGAAACTGTAACGTTAGTTTGTCATATTCGTTAAATCGTCGGATAAATTTAATTTTAAACTACAAGCATTGAATATCTTTCTGCATTTACCACTTTATGACGCACTGGCTTTGAAGATAAGCTTGTATATTAAACAACATAAATTCAATTGATAAGTTAGGAGCTTGAATTGCCAGAATCCATCGTTGATTGCGGATGCGTAACTCTAAAGAAGATGTTATTCAAAACAAATTAGATGCAATAAAACCTATTCTTTAGCATCAATGTGATCCGCAAGACATCACAATGGCTGTCAAAACCTTATTTTTTAAACTTTAAGCCTGGGCACTTCAATGTCTTAGATCACATTTCCGCCTACTTCATCATAAAAAATGCGAGAGATAAAACTTACTGTTCTAGCAGCGTGTACCTGGAAAGTGGTAGTCAAACACTTTCTGACTCTCATCGTCAACGCCACTGTCTTTCTATCTTACCGAGTAACTACAATTATCACCGAAATCAAAACTATTACCGCAAGGGCTGCTTAATTTCTTCACTGGAAAGGAACAATACTCCTATGTGTGTGTGTGTTGATCAATTACAGACATTCAGCACCATATTACAAAGATAATGTATTTTTTATAATATGAAATTGTAAAGCATCCATGTAAAAAAAATAAATTCGTTGTGTGATCATCCATTTATACTGCAGTAATATACTTATTCGGCTTATAGTTATATGCTTATAATAATGTGATACCTATGTTTGTTTATCAATTGACGACAATTTGCGCCATATTTCAAAGATAATGTGATTTTTTTTTCTAATATGAAACCTTTATAGGACATTAATGTTTTCTTTCTTATTCACGTCCCACAATCGTTTTCATGTTTCTGACTTAAGTAGACTGTTTTGTGCCACTATTTTTAGTACGTAATTTTATAAAATTCATGCTATAATAAAAGATATTTTCTCCGTTTCCCTCGATTGGAATTCTGGTTTATACTGACTAGTTTACGCTGATATTTGCGCACATGCTTACTTGTGTAAATGTGTACGTGTCCACGCTATGCGTATGACACTCTGTAGAATGCGTATGTATTGCCTCGATGCATAGAAATGCATTTGTGTATGCTTACGAGTTAGGTGTAAATATGTGCGTGGGTATATGTGTGCATGTGTATGTGTAAATATTTACATGTATACGTGCACATATATGTGTACTAAACTGACAACTAGCATTTTACTAGAGATAATGGCCTTTTTTCTGTGCACTCTCAACTTGTAACATTACCTAACTCGTCATATCTTTAGTATTGTAAAGCATTCATGTAAAAACTATACATTTGTTGTGCGATCATCCATTTATATTTAAATAAAATGCTTGTTAACTAATGACCGTTATGTTAAAATTGTTGAATCAGAAATACAAAAACTATAATTTTCTTGGTCCTCATGCTTATATGTACACATGTGTATATATGTGTGCGTGTGTGTGTGTATGTGTGTGTGTGTGTATGTGTGTGTGTGTGAGTGTGTGTATGGATATACACACACATGCATACGTATGTGTACATATGTGTGTATATGGATATATATTTATATATATATATATATATATTTCTTTTTTTCATGCTTCCTTAAAATGACACTTGTGAACATTGACCGAAACAAGCGATTTCATATATTATTTCCTGGCGTCAAGAATTGCGAAGTTTTATGTCATGTACATGTAAACTGTCAAAAGTGTTTTCACCCCACAATGAAAATGCATCGTCCATGAAATTGTGTTATCTCTTACAATTATCATTACATGTATTATCAAATGTAGACTAAGCTAGATTAGGAGTTCATTGCCCTCAATCATTTCTTTTGACTAGTGACACGAGTTTTTCAATACTCGTGTGTGTGTATCATCTAAGTGTATTAATTTTAAGATATTTTAAAAACCAATGATGGTACTTTTGTACCATCTCTATTGGAAATAAACCGTTTTCTTTCTTTCTTTTTCTTTCTTTCATAAAACTGTAAAATTATAGTAGGAGCGGAACATTTAAATTAAGATTACAGTTATCGCATTCACTTATGTCGACTAGTTGACTTAGCCGAGGCGCAATGATGGCTTGTTGGCTTATTACATAATTTTACCGGATTGAGTTGCAATTTCAGGATTAGTTGAGCCCAGCGGAGACTTACGTGTATTACCCTAGGGCCTCTCAGGCGCTGAAGCATGCTGAGCAAATGCTGAGTTATGTCGTTGGGTATTTTATATAATGATTCTCGAGTTTGAAATATGTTATTTTGAAATTCTAAGTCTTATTCCTCGGTTTATTTAACGATTATCTTATCGAGATAAAGTTTTCCAACTGTAGAGAAATATTTCATATTGTACTTAAGCATGAATAACTCTGCATTCCATATATACCAACTTAAAATGTGTTTCTTCCAGACAACTGTAGGTCGACAGTGATGTTTTCAAACGGTGGTTAAATCTGAACAGCGTGACCCGAAACGAAAGGCAACCTTTGGTCACGAACGTACAAATTAGGTCGTGACGCAAAAAACGCCGATCGATTGATACATGAAGGCAGCAAACGCGTCCGGGGGTGAGATCAAACGGAAGCTGAGGCGGTGCGTGACGGATGCGATACATAATGTGGAGGTAAGGCAGGAAGATGCCGCGCTCGCTGGTGGCGTCCATGTTTAACTGCATCGGCTGCACGGTCACCCGAGACCCTTTGAACAGTAACGCGAACACCAAACATTATGCCTCCAAGCCCAAGGAAAAAAGGAAGAAGAAGCTCGCTAAAAGGAGCTGGTCAGAAAAGTGTCCGCGACCTCCGCCTCAAATCAGCTTTATCGACCTGAAGGAGGTGGTGCCAGGGAAAAGCAACGTCGTCCTTGTTAAGAGAAAGTGTACGTCTTTGCTTGACATCCGGCACGACCGTAGAGTTAGTGAGACGAGCGCAGCTGTTCAGGTGCAAGACAATGCTACGTTAGAACTTAAAGAATCTAAGTCCTTAGTTTTGTACAAACATGAAGAGGGAGCCTCGCGTTCTGCCCCGAGCACCTCCGTGTCTTGCTCCGACTCCAGTCACTTGGGGAGCGTTGGCTGCTCTCAAAAGGCTGAGGAAGGCCCGAGTCATCAGCCCCTCATATGCAACCTGACACACACCGCCGACCTGCACCAGCTTGCCACTGCCAAATTAGTCAACCTCGGGCCCGGGTCCGAACTCCAGAGCCCGCAGCTGCCTGACTGCCATGGACCCAAAATAACGCAAGTTCCCAAGGCTCGAAAAGGAATTAACATCTTCGCCAGGAAGAACGTGAGTATTGTTATCGATATTGGAATTTGCAGTTATTTTACAGTTAGTGTTCGCACAATATTTATATATTATGATTAATGAATATCGCTGTGTTTATCTTGTATGCACATAGTACTTTGAGTTTTTTCATGTTACAGGTTTTCTAAATGAAACGTTGCTCATTATCTTTGTAGGATCGCAACAATTTCCAATTTCTGTCAATTTACCCATCGCTGGAATGTTCAGGGTAAAGTATGTAGGAGAGTAAAACGTATATACAACATAATTCAGCGGTATAAAAGTGCTGAAAATGAATGCAACTTGATATTTTAGAAACAAATACGATTTAAATTTGTTTCAAGCTTCGTATACTCTTCCGTAACTCTTCGTGTAAAGTATTTTCTCACTTACCAAGCCTCTCTTCGTAGCAGAATTTTTCAATTGAAAATGCTCAAAAAATATTCTTATACAGAAAATAACCGATACATCGGCTATTCCAGGCATATATCAGGAAGTTGATAACCTTTTCCCTAAGATTTTTCCCATGAAGTATCAAAGTATGAGGAGTCGGAATAATAAAACCACCCGGTGAGTTGATAACTTTTCCCTAAGATTGTTCCCTGAAGTATCAAGGTATGAGGAGTAGGAACATTACAACCACCTGGTGAACTGGCTGCAGCAAAGCTCTCCAGCCATGGGGCAGCGCAAGCAAACGCAATGCTGGAGAGCGCGAGACGAGCTGCAAAGGCCGATTGGCGTAGTAAGATTATGCAAATATTATGTTTCATAACATTTATGTATTTCTAATAAATGTTATGTTTCATAAAATTTATTCATTCAACTCTTCGTGTAAAGTATGTTAAAATTGTAAATAAATCTAATAAATGTTATGTTTCATAACATTTATTAGAAAGGGTACAGGCAAAACAATGAGAAATTCACCATGCTTGTCTTTGTACAATCAGTCATCATTGATCGCTAGTTGCTTCAAAGTCCTTGATGTGAGAAAGATTCATAATAAATTTCGAGAGTAAATACGATATGTGCCAAATTAATAACTAATTTTATTTTATTATTAATGTAAAAAATTAAGTCATAAATAAACCTGAAGTTAGCTGTGAATGTTGGAATTTCAGATATGAGCATACTGTGATGAAAATGAAATAAAATGCGAAATCGATAATGAATAATACCATTCATTCTGAATAACTGAAGTTATTAGAGCGCCAAAATATTAACGAAGCTTATTAAAACTTATTAAATAAATTAGGAAAACTAATAAATGTGTAACATCTATGGCAGTTATATGAAATAATCATAATTTTCATAGAAATGACTTGAATAAGTCGTTGGTCAATAGAATTTTCACATTTTAGGATCCCATCTGTATTAATATTCCGTGATGTGTGAAGAAAGGTCTCCATGCCTCTTCTTCGTTTTTCAATTGACGTCCATTGGCATTAACTCGTAGCTCCAAAATGTTCCACTGATTTTCTATTGGGTTCAATTCGGTGGAATTTGTAGGTCATTTCATCTTTTGAAACCCACAGAACCCCAGTTTTTGGAGATACACTCTAGTTTTATGAGCTTCTTGTAAAAGGTAAATATCTTGCATGAAAATAAAATTTCTGAATATCACTTTTTCTCTTCGACCACGGTTCAAGCAGCTCCTGCAGGAAAGCTGTGCATGTATGTGAAGTTACTTTAATGCCATCTGGTACTTTCTATGGGCCAACTCAAGTTTCTCCGATGTATAATTCTAGCTCAAATCATTATCTCTCAACCACTTCGTTGGCGCCTCAAACGATCATGTGATTCCGTCCATTTACTGTCAATCCTTTGCTCCAACCATCAGGACCATCTGGAGTAGCACGCGCTAGGTGAGAGGATAACACTTCCAATAAGTTGACTCTGATGTTGTCGTCTGCCAATTTCAGTCGCTTTTGTTCGTGGGATCTCGTCTGGGGAAGTTTAGACATCGGCTTTACTGATTTAATAATATCTTACAAATTGCGACGTCGGGTACTTTTCGACATATTCGTCAAACCAATGGAGAGGAAAATATTTTCACTTGTCCATTCAGGACTCGTCATAGCTTTACATTTTAATCGTAGCATAGAACGGCGTGCAACAATTATTGATTGACCTTCACCAGCCCTCTGACATTTCCTAGGATCGCAAGTTGAATTTTTCGCACTTTGGTGAGCTCCACACATGATTCTGTTTCCACTGTGCTTCTACCTGTTGCCAATTCAAAAGTAAAAACTCATTTTAGAATTGGTCACGCTATATTTTCCACCTATATTGACCCTAGTTAATAATTTTACATTCGTGGAGCACTGTGATTTGCGCAAATGTGGCGCCAGTCAGTTTACGTTGCGCGCTCTTGTACGATTTCTTTACATCTTGCACATGTCAGGAGTACTAACATTCCCTGAAAATTTCCGGTAAATTCATCTCTTAGTGTTTGATATAATATAGGAGATGTTATCTTGTTGATCTGAAAATTATTGTTAAGAAATAGAGAATTTGGGTTGTGTCGAACACTATTTCGGTGCATAACTAAGACATCCCAAAGCTTTTGCATGGTGCGTTTAAATTGTTCTCGCTCTACATATGGTGAAATGTGTAATTTCATCATTCAGTTTTCACTAGCTCTGAAATTCAGCGAATAGAACCATCGATGTAGTGTGTTTAACTTCACCGAGCGGACGCACCACGGCAGCAATAACAGCGGCAGCGTCGAGCATGACTGGCGCTCGTCACGAGACCTGCACCTGCCGTCCAGCGGGGTCGGTGGCTGGCTCCCCTACTGGACAGCTGGCTCAGTGTCTGGCTCCCCTACTGGACAGCTAGCTCAGTGCCTGGCTCCCCTACTGGACTGCTGGCTCAGTGCCTGGCTCCCCTACTGGACAGCTGGCTCAGTGTCTGGCTCCCCTACTGGACAGCTAGCTCAGTGCCTGGCTCCCCTAATGGACTGCTGGTTTAGTGCCTGGCTCCCCTACTGGACAGCTGGCTCAGTGTCTGGCTCCCCTACTGGACAACTAGCTCAGTGCCTGGCTCCCCTACTGGACAGCTGGCTCAGTGCCTGGCTCTCCTACTGGACAGTTGGCTCAGTGTCTGGCTCCCCTACTGGACAGCTGGCTCAGTGCCTGGCTCCCCTACTGGACAGCTGGCTCAGTGCCTGGCTCCCCTACTGGACAGTTGGCTCAGTCTCTGGCTCCCCTACTGGACAGCTGGCTCAGTGCCTGGCTCCCCCTACTGGACAGCTGGCTCAGTGTCTGGCTCCCCTCCTGGTCTACTGGCTCAGTGCCTGGCTCCCCTACTGGACAGTTGGCTCAGTGTCTGGCTCCCCTACTGGACAGTTGGCTCAGTCTCTGGCTCCCCTACTGAACAGCTGGCTCAGTGCCTGGCTCCCCTACTGAACAGCTGGCTCAGTGCCTGGCTCCCCTACTGAACAGCTGGTTCAGTGCCTGGCTCCCTTACAAGACAGCTGCTTCATTGCCTGGCTCCCCTTCTGGACAGCTGGTTCAGTGCCTGGCTCCCCTGCTGAACAGCTGGCTCAGTGCTTGGCTCCCCTACTGGACAGCTGGCTCAGTGCCTGGTTCCCCTAAAGGACAGCTGGCTCAGTGCCTGGCTTCCCTACTGAACAGCTGGCTTAGTGCACAGCTCACAGCTGGTATCAGGTTGAGGGCATTGCATGCAGAACTCACAAAAGGAGCTGTTATTGCATATTTTTTCTATGAGAGGTAATTAATAAAGCTAAAAATGGGCGATGCTACGCACCTATATTTGAATTTATTGAGTAACACACATCAGCACCTACTTATTATTGCCCTAAGCCCCTGAAAAAAAAGGAAGTTAAAAATTTACTACAATTTTGAGAAACATCGCATCTTCACTGCCTGAATTAAGGGGAAGCGTTCGTGACCGTAAATCAGCATGACACCCATGGGCGTGTTTTATATATTCAGACCTCTCATCATATGGTTGGGCGACTAGGCTTCCGTAAACAGTCCGGTATGTAATTTTCCTCAAACGATTCTGTGTGCAGGAGTCTAGTGAGGGCCTGCATGTCATCCTCCCTGCGTAGCCGTGCAGGCATTCGTTAACACGAGGGAGTCCAGTGCAACGTAGTGCCGATAATTTGCACTCAAATTAGTACAACTTTACGCGCGGCATCAGACGTCACACGCTGACTGCGTGCACCAAATGGTGACGGCTGTTTGATGTCGTTTACAGCCCGTAGTTACAGAGAGCGCTTGCTGCAGGCCTTGGGTTCGGGATTTAATGCTTATCTCCCTAAATTTGAAACTGAACGTAAAAGTGTGTAACAATTTCAAGGCTGAAAAATTTGGCCGTCGTTAAACTCTGGAAATGTTAATTTTTACTTCTCTGAAGCAGATTCTAACAATTATGTCTGATAATAGTTAATAGGTTAACGCATTTCGTGTTTATTTCATGGACAAGGAATGTACTGACAATACAATGTTGAGGGCGAACTATCGTATACATTTTTCACGGATTAATTAATGAATGCCACTCAGCGTTCTCTTAACGTATTAAATATATCAGAGCCCAAAATTAGTTTTAATATACACGGGGGAATTTTTCACTTTTTCAGAGTTTCCCCTACCAGAATGATGGATTTTCATAACGAACACTTTGAAAGATACAAACACAGAACTACAAAATACAGAACTACCGAGCTTGTGTAGAGAACCCATGCACGAGCTGCGGCCAGCCTGACAAGGTCCGCCCGCCTGATATTGACATCCAAGTCAGCGTGCGCTTGCATGAGCGCTCCAGCTTTATCCTATATCTCAGCCTGATCCATGTATTGGAAGCATGAGGGCAAGAACAGTTGAATAACAGCCATTATACTTAAAACGCTACGGTCCTGTCTCGTTCGCTAGTAAAAAGAACTGAGCCGTCCCTGAAACACGGAAATGTTAAGTTTGCGCAATGAAGTTTACATATGGTGGACTAGGCAGTGAAGCAGTGGGAAGCTTCTTGGTGAACATGACTGCAGGATTCCATTTAGTAAACATTGAAGTGACCTTGTGACCTAGGCACTTGCTCTGAATTTTTTCGCCTCTCTGTGTTGCGCCTTTGTAGTGTGTGCTAGTGAGGTACTAGAATCCAGGACTTTAATTGTAATTGAACGTGCATAGTACAGAGAACCTATTCAAGGAAGCTTGAACTCTTCATTCGAGATCTGCGCACATGGCGCCTACAGAGGCTTTTTTTTCGCGAGGGAAAGCCTGGGTGTTTTTAGACGGGCTCTGCAAAAGTAGGTTTTTTTTTAGAGCGCTCGCTCTTTGTGTGGACGGTAGGAGGGTCTGAAACATTGCAGTCCGAGCGTGCTGTTTCTCCCTGTTAGGAAAAGGAAGAAAATTGGCCCCAATGTCTCTTCCACGCAGTTGTTCGAAATGGGTACTGGCTTTACCGGGCGTAGCCATCATTGCATCATTGTGTTTTTGAAACGGAATTTGAGAAAACAACGCATAAGGTACCGAAATTTGAATCCAGGTAATTGGATGGAAACATCCGCCTTATCATTTCAGGAGTCTTCTTTTTACAGACTTGGTTTTGTTCATTAATGACAGAATGTTCTCTTGAAACCTAATGTCATAAGACTTCTCACTTCAACACGAATCTCGAGTGAATGTTAGTAGTGTTTTTGTGTCTCCTTGTAAGCCATTTTTTAAAACAAAGTTAAAAAATGTTAAAAACAAAGTTAAAAATGTTCACAAAGTAAACTTTGTGAACAAAAGTTAATGAAAGTTAACTTTAGAATAAATTCTGGGCGAAAACTTTTTCAGCTTATCAAGAACTTATCATGAACATGTTTTGAATTGTAGAATTGGCTTATGCAACTAGTTACAATTTTTATAGCAAAATTTCATGGATGAATTGGAAGTTTGGAGTTGAGGTAACATCACCCTATATCTCAAGTGTTTGTTTCCATAAAATAATTTGGAGAAAAATTTCATTTTAATAACACAAGCAGCTGCATGCTGGTTCTCTCCTACATCCACGCGACAAAACGCACTTCCGTTTGTTTCTCCTCTTCTTGTAGCTAGTGAGGTGTACCGAGGATGTAGCTAGTGAGGTGTACCGAGGATGTAGCTAGTGAGGTGTACCTTGTAGCTAGTGAGGTGTACCGAGGATGTAGCTAGTGAGGTGTACCGAGGATGTAGCTAGTGAGGTGTACCTTGTAGCTAGTGAGGTGTACCTTGTAGCTAGTGAGGTGTACCTTGTAGCTAGTGAGGTGTACCTTGTAGCTAGTGAGGTGTACCTTGTAGCTAGTGAGGTGTACCGAGGATGGGGAGAAAGAAAAAATATTTTTCGAACGTAACCTGTTGGTAAGATAACAAATGCAGAAGATTTAATTTTTTTTATGGTTTCTTTTTATGGCTTGCCTTCCATTCTTCTAAGTGCGGCAATTGTCTGGCTGTTCGAATGTAAACTGCCTGAAAATGGCATTTCGAAGAGTTTTTGGATTGTTTTCCATGTAACACTTTCTTCCGGTAGAATTTCAGTTTTACTGTTACTCCATTGTTAACCGTAATTAACCTCATTCCTTTAGAGTTGAGCAAAAATGAGTTTGAAAAAATTATATTACGATCAACTTCTAATATTCTATTGATCCACTCATGAACAATATCAGCTTGACTTGCCATTTGTTTGGACTTCCCTCTAACTCATTAGGAAAACTTCCTAAAACTTGTGGCGAACACTTCTCTGATGATACATATCCTAAAGAATCGCCGTGCCAATTCAGTATTTGTTATTTTTATTCACAAAGTCATGCTTCCCCTCGCTGAGAAACTTATTCTCACCAACAAACACGCATGATGTGCATCAGAAGTGGTTGGTATGACAACATGAAATCTTAAAGATATAGTGACGACACGACAAGCCGGAATTCGAACGGGTTCATTCGATACGCACTCAACGGCACCTGTCGGCGCTCACGCTCGACCTTGTGATCTCTTCTTAGCTCGTTCATTATTTTAGTTGTTTTTACCAGATGTTCATCAACACCTTGAAGAGCAGAAATTTGTTTTGTTTTCCGGATTAAACGCTACTCAGGATTTACATAGTTAAGATCTCTTATCCAATGTTGTTCTGTAAATTTTTATTCAATGCATTCTTGAAAGCGTTTAACTGACGTAACTCAGCCTTTTGCAGTTCTTCAATGATGCCGCTTCAAAATTTATAATTTTTATAATTATCACTGATGACGTGTAAAAGCCG
This sequence comes from Morinoia aosen, assembly GCA_030386875.1. Lineage (NCBI taxonomy): Eukaryota > Metazoa > Arthropoda > Malacostraca > Amphipoda > Talitridae > Morinoia > Morinoia aosen. The sequence goes on from CM059562.1 coordinate 22,746,436, forward strand.
AGCTTTTCGTCTTTAGCACCATGAATTTTTTTTAAAAAGTTCAACTCTGTAACTTGATTGCGAAGACAGATATTTTCTCTCACTGTGAGTGATGCATCTGAAGCCATACAAGAATGGAGTAAATTGATGGACGAGTGCAGCATGCATGCTAATGACTTAACTACGTTTGGAAAGACAGAAACTTTTCATCGGCGAAAACTTCTCCCGAAGATAATTTTAAATTTTTTAACTAGAACCTTTGCGTGGAAAATGTTAACAAAAAAATAGAATATGCTCTCCAAATGAATTTTTATACACTTAAATAAACAGGGAAAGAACCAGAATCTGAGAAGCTCCGGTGAAATTTAACAATGAATATTTTAACAAATGAAAATTGCCGGAACATTTCTCATTACTTATATTTCCAACTCAATCCAACAGATATTATTTCCTTCATTTTATTTCAGATTTTATTTTTTTATCTTAAATTTCCTTTTCGACATTCCCTAGTTCGATGTAGAATCATTAAAACAAACTAAGACTGAAGTTAAGAAAGTAATTTCCTACAATTAATGCTAGGCTATGAATGCTAGTGTAAAACCCTTCCTGACAACGGACAACGTGAGCAATCGATTGAACTTTCATGAGAAATTAAAACTCGGTAAAAAATGAATTTGAAGGTGACACAATTCTCTAACATTTAAGTTTTTCTTCAAATTGACCACATTCTAAGTGAAACTGCACACTATGATACATCAATAGATAAAGTAGCTAGTGAGAACTTTTTTCCTAGAAATAAGGTTGAATAAAATGTGAAATTTTAGTCGCTGATTCACTAAAGCTAAGGAGGTCTAATACCGTGTTTCAAATAGGGACATCAATGTGAGGGACAATGTGGGAGCCTATTGATAACTTGGACTAGAGCCATAGGTTCTAGTATTCTGAATGAGACGTATACAATTTAATCAATTTCTTTCCATCAGCGATTTTTCATTATAATAATTCGTAGAAGTATTATAATTAACAAGTTGAATTCAAACTTTTCTTCAGGCCAAATAATGTCAGCGCCACCTAGAGCATTGTTTAGAAGCCTTATCCTAATGAATGAATTTATCTATGATAGTTTGGAGCACTTTTCCAAAATGGATAACGCGTGCATCATTTGCGAAGTGTTTGGAGGAGGAAATACAATTAAAAGATAAAATGTGATGCTTGTTTAGTAGAGAAATATGGAGATAGTTTAATGAAAAAGTAATTTACTTCTCATGTGTGGGCCTTAACTGCAAATGATTGATCTTTTGCCATTAGATAACTATGTCAGTTTTTAAAATTTCTTAAATCCATTGACAGTAACATTTTTACAACTGTGAATTTTCCTTTACTTGACAAAATTGTTGTGCGGTGTGAATATTTTATAAAGATATAAGTCCAGGCACTTCGATTATAGCTGCTGCTCATAGCTATAGACGAAATTACTTACGTACTCGATAACTGGTCTTAACACATTTTACGTGCCAATTTTGAAATTAGCGATCACAAAAAGCTCCTTAACCTTTTTAACGAACTATTTTGACTTAAATCTAAATTCAAGTGTTTCTTCGAGCATTTCAGAATTCATTGCTATTGTCCAGTAACGTGCGTTGTACCTTCAATTGTGAATTTATCTTGTTTTCCTCCATCAACCCTTTTTCAGTCGAAGCTGGCACTCCTCGCACTGCTGCACACGTTTCATACTCACCTGTATTTTGCTCCTTTCTCTTTCTTTGAAAGCAAAGGAGATTACTTAACTTGACCATGAAAGGGACAGTGTTTCCATAGCAGTGCTTCCGCATCGATCCAGAAGTGCTATCAATGACCCTGACATTCCACCTTGGAAGTGGACTCGCGTGACGGTCAGGCAGGTCATTTATGCCGGTCAGTGTTTGAGGCGCGGTGCAACTTCTTATTAAATTACCTTCTGCACATGTGTGGCTTATTGGAAATTTATAAGCGCTGCGGTAAATTTTACCAACTCACGATTTTTCAAACGGGAGAAGTAGAGCAGAAAATTAGAAAACGCAAGCGTGCGTTTGCAAGTTATTTTGTAGCTGTAAATAGAACTCATCAGCTAAAAATGCATTCTTTTTGTTGACCGTTGTACGATTACGTGATGTAAAAATTGTGAGGGACATCCGAGTTCAAACGCTTCTCTATGTTCCAATTCTTTTTGTAGGTGGTTATAATAGTTACAAACAATTTAACGTCAACCATTGAGTTAACCTAGGATTTCTTTATAAAAGTGTCAAAAATTTTGAAGCATGCAGCCTTGAAAAATGTGCGTGATTTCTTGACTTTCTTGGAAAAGATTGTTATTATATGGTATAACAGTTGCACCGAGTGCACATAGTCGTCACAAATCAACTCTATAGGGCTTTTCGGTATGTGTATAGCAGTTTCGTTGTAAAAAATGAGGTCAAAATTACGCCGCCATTTTCTTTGAATAATCAATACCGATAAAGTGTTCGACTGATTCGCGTCAATTTATGAAATAATTCTTTAAAAATTGTTTAAATTCTCTTTTTCAATCTTAAAAAATCGCATGACAGAAATACGGTTCGGAACAACTTGAAAACCTCGGTGTATAGGCTGACGTCATGATATCACATGTGCCGTCACTTCGTCAAAAATCCGCTATAAAACATTTTACTCAAACTTGAATAAATTATGTTAGGTTAGAATTGGTTAAATCAGCCTTGGTCAGGTTAGGTACTTCTAGACCACGTCGAGTCAGTGTGAGCAAATTAAAGGCAGTTCAATTCTAGGCTCCCAATTCTCAAGAATATGCATGGATTTTTTTTTTGTAAATTGAACGTTTGAGGGATTTTTGGAAATGATTGCCCTGATTTTAGAATTGAGGGTCTCAGTTGAACTGCACATAATTTTTGTTATGGTGACAACATGAACTATGAGCTAAAAGGATCAAACCTAACTTAAGCCAACATAATCTAACTTAACTTACATTAGTGAACTTTTAAAGAACATTGTTTCACAAAATGACGTCACATGTGACGTTATCGCGACGTCAGCCGGATGTTTTAGACGCAATTTTTTCGGTTACTAAGAACGTCTTATTTTTCCGTCAACTGATTTTTTTAAATACGAACAGTGTTTTAAAATAAATATTTTAAAAACATACCACAAATTGAAAAAAATTGGTCAGAAACTTCGGTAGTCAAAGAAAATGAGAGCTTAAGAAATATGTGTAATACGTAATAATAAATACGCTTCGAGCAGTTCCCTAAGATTGCTCGGCAAGGACCAAGTGTTTAGTTGCGACCAATGAGTATTTTTCGGAAAACCTTCGGCAGCTAAGAGGGGCTGGCTGAAATCGGAATACTTTTTCAGACCTTGATCTTTTTCGACAGATAAATTATAAAGAACATTTGTCCGATTCACTTCAATTTTCGAAATGTGATTTGATGAATTATGTCAATACTGATGTCAATTTTAGGAACATAACCTAGCGGAAAAGAAAATTACAAGAAAATTTGAAAACCGGCGTATCATACAGCTCGAAGCCTGGTGACGGAACTTGTACATTGTACATAATGATATTCACTTAACACATATAAAGGGGTTAGCAAAGTATTTGTTGTTTTCTCTACAAATTTGTAGAGAAAATTTGTTGTTCTCTACAAAATAATAATAAAAAAATAATAATGTTACAAATATTAAGGGTAACTAAGGTAGAGCATTACACATTATTTTGCATATTTCACTTAATGAAACTTCCACTCAATATGCTAAAAAGCTTTGGCTGTTTCTGACGATTCCGGGTCGTTTAGCAAATACGGGTCAGTGCTTTCACACATAGGAGCCTCTAATGAATTTGATCATCATTTTTTTCGGTGTTGGCCTGAGTTCGCTTATCTTGACCTAACCCAACTTGATCCAATATATCCCAACCTAACACAATCTACTCAACCAATCCCACTAACCAAACACAATCTAACAAAACTTAATCCAGCTAAACTTAGCTTAACCAAATCTAACCTAATGTAACGTAATGTAACCTAAATTAACCTAACGTAACATTACGTAACTTAGACTGATCTTACGTAAAATAACCTAGCCTAACCTAAACTTACCTATCCTAACTTAGTTTTACTTGGCCTAACATAGCCTGACCTAGCCTTACCAAACCAAACCTAACCAACCTAGCTTAACCTAGCCTGACTTACCCAAATCTAGTCTAACTTAGTCTAGCCTAGCCTAACTTGATTAAAAGATTTGACCACTAATATTTGCCAGCAAGAAGCCCTCAAGTGACGTTATCAGGTTGCGTGACGCTAAGGGTTGTTTTTTATTTGTGCATAGTTTTTTTATCCGTTGGATTATCTCTCTAGCATTGACAAGCGGTGTTGAGGTGCTGCAGTTCATAGATCGAAAAGATCTCAACTATCGATTGTCGTATTACTCGGGATTATTAATTGTCTTGGTATCTATTAAAGGGTGTAATTACGGGTGTTAAATATGTTTTGTTCAAAAGTGAAAATTGAATCAACGAATGAAAATTCAATACTCCTTCTCATTAGGTTTCATACTATAATTTTTAGCAGCAAAGAACGCATTTTAAAAAAATGCAGCTTCTTAATACAGCACGCATCTAAAAATGAACTGTGATCGTTCTAATCAAAACAAGATATGTTCTAATCAAAATAAAAAATATTTTACAAGATATGTTCACTGTTGCAAAAAGAAGCAGTTTATCTAATTGAGTTTAAACTAGATACCTGACCTGTTCGATTTCACAGACTTTGTCTAAAGCGAATAAATGCAGTTGAGTTGTAGAAACAATTAATTTAATGCGGCAATATTTGAGAGACAAAACTTCATTTAAATAGTTCTCGTAAGTATCTACCATACATAAAAAAGTAATTGCCTACTGCGGAACCTGTAAGACTCTCAAGCCGGCACACAAGCCCTACTGCTAGCTTAGCTATATGTCTGGATACCCGGAGCGAGATTTTCATGTTATTTATAACGTCATAGAGGTATAGTTGGTACGTAGCGTTAGTTCAGCGAAGTCGACCAAGAGAAACTCCCGCTGAGGCTTTGTCGTTCGAACAACGAAAATTTTTTAATAGTTGTTATCGAGGACGAGTTCTGTGTAAGGTGTGGTGACTCTCATGCGCCGCAGCACTGTTTACGCACTGTTATCCTAAGTCGTTCTTTCGTCAAGCTTCATTTTCATGAAATAGGCTATGCAGGCATCATGAAAAGCAGCATTGAAACTATTTGTCAGATTGCGCGATACTTGTGATAAAGAGAACTCACAGTATATTTTTTTAGTTTCATTTACAGGATTTTTCCCATTAGTTCCGTCGTTGAAACGGAACTAATGGAATTTCTAATAAGAAGGATCATTTCTGACAAGCGAATTCATACAGCGACTGTAAAAGTTAACGAAAATTCTTGTAATTCATTTTCTTATTATTATTTCTAGTTAAAATTTGTAGTAGAATTTCACGTAACGTTAGGAAATTATTAAAGAGGCGTTAGAATCGTAAGCGCTGAGCGGCGGTGACGCTTCCCTGTAAGTGGGATACGATTTGTGAGAAAATTAAAGAAAGAAAGAAAATAAGAAAGGAAAAAAAACATTTATTTCTAAAATTTTGATACATGAAGTGTATTACAACACATTCATTTTCAAAGATTCCTTTGATATAAAGGTCATTAATCGCTAGACAAACCCTACGAAGTAGACAATAGCTGTCAGGGGTTAATCACGTATGTTATCGGGAGAAACGATATAAGTATATTCTCTTGGTTATTTTATCAAAAAAAGTTGACTAAAAGCTTTTAAATACTTTAAATACTGCTGGAGAATACCTCGGAAGATTTTCGCCGTAAGTTAGAACAAAAGAAGAGCAAAAATGAAACACTCTACTGAAACAGACGAAAATGCTGCCCTAAATGATTTTCGAGTAATGAGAAAAGGTTGGCCAAAAGTAATTTAATAAAAAACATAGCACATCACGCATATCTAAAATAAATAAACAAACATTCACTCAAAAATGAATTTCAGAGCATGTTCATCATTCGATGTGAGAGATGACTTGTTTAATGACTGAAATATCTTAACTCTGGTTACGCTTATTTTCATTTGTCTATTTACATTTTAGGATTCGCTAATTGGGGTAGCGATAGATCTTTTTATCGATTGAAATACCTCGTTATTTCTAATTAAAAGTTCACTGTTAACTGGTCGCAGTGCATTTAGTGAATGCAATCGTCATAACTTCCGGTTTGTGTTTTTTTCGCAAAAAAATGAAACACTTCATCCTGCTGCATCAAACTGTCGGCTGTATTGCGCAATGTAGTAGAAAAAAGTAGGAAAAACTGAAATGGAAAAACTTAAAAAACGTATAAATGATCTAGTTTTTAATTTTTTGACAGAATTTTAAGAAAAATCTAGTTGCAATCTAAGAACAACGAAAGACTTTTTAGGTTTCTCATTCTCTCGGTATTCTCAATAACAACACACAAACATGGGTACACGAGATTGAATAGAGACACGATGATAGATTGGTATCGCTTAAAAGTTACAAATAGCTACAAAATTTCCACGCATATAGATTATACAAATGAACCTAATTTTGGATTCGTAATCGACTGGGTTCTATAGGCTTAGTGTGAGGTCTTCGCAGTAGGGAAAGTAAGAAATGAACAAAATTAACTAAAACAAGCAAAAGGGTATTTCATATTCATAGAGTCTAAAATACTGACCTCAAAGTCGCAGTAAGCAGATTTTAGCCAAAGGGTCGATCGTTTAGTGTGAATTTACAATGAAATATTGCGGTACGTTATCATCTATGACAGAGATGCGAAATTGCGTGACACGTTTTTCATGAATTCTTTTACAGTTTGAGAGTTTTTTATTTGTTGAGCAAGCTTATTCCCCAAAAGAGTTCCAGAAATTGAGAGAGCTTTTTGTCCCAGGTCAAATGAACAGTAACTAAGACCTCATTCCTCCGATTTGGTTTTTCGTTTGAAGTATTGGGTTTAATAAATTTTACATCTGCATTTCTCTGAGGGAGGTCGGACGAGGGCAATTGTCGAGCTTTATGAATGAGACATCTTTCTGGTATTTGGGTCCAGCCAAGTTTTCTTAATAGCGGGGTCGCACGATTGCATCTCCTAAAATTACTTATGCACACAACTATGGCTTCAAAATTCACACATTTTTAAAATTCTTTTTGAAGATATTGAGGTATTTCTCCCCGGACTAGACTGCGCTAGTCCAAACGCGATAATACCAACGACTGAATCACCAATAATTTTGCTTTCGCTTCGAATATTTTCTTAATTAAGGGCTGATACGAAATTGTCATTAAAAAGCGAAACTTTTAATTGACAACATCAGAGCTTTCCATGCTTTGAAATTGCTCCATCAGTCGAAAAGCTTTTCTCTGGGGCAGTAGTAGTAGTTTTTCATGCGATAGGTTATATAACGGAATTTCTTTTTCTCTTTTGCAACAGTGGTTAGACATTCTACTGAACTGTGATTGGAAAAGGAGAATTAAATTTCTGTGCTGAGTACTGCTTGTGAACTGTTTGTAATTGCAAGTTTTAGAAGAGTTCTGGGAGTGTTAGTAATGCGTGTTGGTTCTTGAATCATTTGCAACAAATGATTTGCACAATATTTCGTAAGCTGATTGTTTTTATTTGCGAGACCTACATTAAAATCCCCAAAAACGTAAAAATACTTTTAGACGCAGAGACATTGTGTCATGCACTCAATTCTCCTTTTCTCAGCTTGTCACCGGTGCGTTAGCTATAAAAACACTGAAATCGTCTTAAACGTCATGAAACAAATCTTTTTAGCCTCGCCTACACTGATCGCAGTGCGTTCGAAGCCGTTGGGTTAGGTGGAGGGATCCTCAGCTTGACAGCGTGTCCGAAGTCGGTTGGGTACGAGCTTCGATCACGTCAGGATCCCTATTACTATTTATATCGGCGCTGGCAGTGGCGATTTTCTCTGTTGGGTATAGGAGAAAAATTCCAAGCACAATACCCCACTCTACCCAGGTGTCTGAAATGGGTACCGGTCTTGTCCGGGGGAAAGCGTCATGGCGTCCTGGCGTTAGTTATAAGGCATTTGAAAATCCAATGTACAAGGTTATATGTATCAGGCTTGATTGGAAATAAAGCATCCGTAGATGCCTTCATTATTATATTACAGTGCACCCCGGTTTTGAAACCACGTCACGACGCGCGATGCCGGATACTTCTGAGCAACGTTGGGCGAATAAGTTAGCTCAGAGTTGACGAAAAAAGGGTGCTGAAACTCTCGGATTGCTTCAGTAAGTGTACTGTTTGCTTCATTATATTGGCCAGCTACGAGGTGGGTGCCCAGTCTAACGTTTTTGCTGAGACATCTAAGATTTTAGATAAGTGTAGTTTCTGTACTAAACGGCAAACATCATAGACGTTGCGACGAAAAAGTTAAACGGGGTGAGGAAATTTAAAGAGGGCCAGAAAGAGAGGGACAATGATCCCATCCTGCTCTGGACGGCCATCAACAAGTGAGACCTATAAAAATGTGACTCGTGCGCTTGATTTGATGAATTCTGACTGTCGAATTAGAGTTTAATTGTTAGCTAACGGTCTGAACTGAACATTCCGAAAACAGTTGTGCATCATGTTTTTATGGATGAATTGAACATGCAAACGGTGTGCGCCAAGCTGGTCCCCATACGCGCTCAGAGCCTCTTCTCAGCGCCTCCGTAAGCTCCTGCAATGCCTCCTACAACATAAGGAGATTTCGCGCTATTTATGATAAATTGACGGAGCGAAACTAGATTTTCCATGATTTTGATACTAGATTTCAATTTATCGTTGATTTCTCATGAACGAGACTGAAAAGTCTGAAAAATCCTTGGTGATATGCAGTGATACTTTCTCTATTTGGCGGGTTCATAAAAATAAGTTTCCTATAATTAGTTCTAACACGATAGAAAATAGATTTATAGTCGAGCATGCTTGGACATTGCATTAGCCCGCACCATCAGAGTAGAATATTCAATGTAAGGAAGTATGTTACTTCCAAATTTTTAAAATATTCAAAGGGTCCGGCCTCATTTTGTGATCGATGCACATGAGTTGTATGAAGTAGATCTTATTCACACTATTTTCCTTTTCATGTTGAACACATAAAGTACGAGGTCGTCAAAATCGTTAGTCACAGCAAAAATTTAGCACAGTTCCACTGGCCCAACGGACAAATTATCAAAATTGGACACTAATCACTGTATCTGCTTGGGCAACAGCTTCGATCTTTCAAGCGATGTATGATTACAATTCCTATTCCCTCGTTTAATATGAATGTGAATCAGAATGTTCAAAATCAACACGTCCAATAAGTATATTTTTGGACACCACATATATATATTTACACACAACAAACGAAACTTTTTATCTCACACTCGCATCATCACAAAAGAACTGATGGAAATTACACCGAGTTAATCGTTGACTTCCATTCGATCCCTTTTTGAGGGACGCCAGCACTGTGACGTCATTCCCACGTTACCAAGTCTATGACCAGACCTGGAAATGTAGGAGACATTGGTTGCACGTGAAGCACAACGTGACAATCCTGCCGCAGCCGCAAGACTTCTTTTTGGTCCCGAGGATGAAGATCTCTCTCAAGCAGCGCCGTTTTGAGGACATCCAAGAGGCCGTGCCAACAGCTTTACGCGAGGCTCACGCAGAGGCCCACCGGACGTGGGAGAGTCGATAGAAAAGATACGTAGATTGTCATGGAGAGTACGTAGTTTGAAGATAATTCACAATTTCTATGGGTATCGTTAAAAAGTTTGTAAAATATATTTCATGGCTTTTGGGATGCTAGCTGTAAGTTGAAATAGAAAATTTTCTAATAATTCCAAAATGTAAATCTAGGGACAACTTGAGGAAAGAATACGAGTCGACTTTGTATTTAGATCTGCCACTTGACAACTCCACTGACAATTGAGAATTTCTGGTGACATTGTTTTTCTCCACTGACATTTTCTGTAGCGCAAAATTACTCATAATTGTCATGATTTAACTGAAGGCTTAAACTATTCATTATTTAGGCATAGACTCAATTGACGTAGTTATTACATGCAATCGAACTTTTATCAGACTCTAAAGGGTCTCATTTCAAGAATTATTAAAACTAGTAAACTCTTTGAGAGCTTAGAAACGTACACATCCCCTAACGATACATCTAGTAGCTTTTAATTCAAAATCAGCCGAATAGAAACTTAAAACAGTTTATTAGAGTAATGACTTTATCATTGTTTGCTTAGCTTACCACACACTAAATATTGTATTGCATTCGGAGTGGTGTAATTTCTTATTTTCATAGACGACATAACAAAGTTAGTAAGTTCCGAACGGTTGTTATGGGCAAATTTCTTTGTTCGGCTTAGCTCATCACTTTTTGCGCTCAATTATTCCTGAGATTCTTGTCAAAGGCACGTCCCTGACGAACTCTAACATCATGATTAAGGACTGAAAAGTAAAAACACGTTAATGGCCTTGGAATCCTTATTACCTCAGCCTATACCTTGTGAAGCCAACCGCAATCGAAGTGTCATGAAAGATCACTTTCTTAGTTTTTCATGACTGTTCTTGCTTGAAGAGTCGATTGGCTCTCGCCGGCCGGCAGCGTGTGCATGCCTGCCCATCACTCTGCAGCAATTCCGGCGAATCGACTAGGCCGTCAAATATTCCAGAAAAAAAAAGGATTTAACGAGGAGATACAGACGATAATGATAGTTAAGAGGGGATAATGAGGCGCAATTTTAAAAATGGATTGCGATGTTTTGGTGCATTTATTTGGATGCAGAAGACTTTGTTCATGAAAGAGCCTTTTAGTGGTGAAGCTTAGCATAGCATCTTTATTATATTTCATTAATCACAAATGCGCTTAGAATGTGAGCACTAGAGTAACTTTAAAGGTTTTTTCTTCATTTATTTCAATCCTACAAAAGAAACGCTCGACGTGACGATACGTGAGCCTAGGAAACCTAAATCGTGCCAGTGTGGGGGTTGGTCACTGCCTCGCTTCCTTACCAGCGTGCTGTCGAACGTAAGCGAACCTGAAGATATACGGATTACAAATTTGTCCAAGTAATTCCACCGACACGATGATTGATTCAGTTTATGAACTGTTGGGATAATTGGTTGTTGCTTCGTATGCCGTTCTCGAGAATACACTACACACGTAGACAAATATTACAGCTTTGGAAATAATAATGGTGAAATTTCTCAGACTGCTCAATGGTAATACTACTAACAAGTTTCAGAAAATATTCAGAGCCCGGTGCTCCTAAACACTGTCTATTTTCCTCAACATTTATGATTTTAGCCGCCAAACTTTTCATTCGGCGGCTAAAATCCTATACATCCCGACCGAAAAGACAGACTGCGATGTAGTGGAAATTAGTTTAAGACTCTTGCATAAGTTTTCATAACTTTTTTCACGCGGCTTTAAATTCACTGAAATTTTCGTCATGTATAGGTGTTGTAATGTCAAAACTATAAGTACTAATATTTCTAGATTGCACCAGACTACACGAAGATTAAAGCTGAAATTCAAATTTTTGGGCGGTAATGAATTTAGTACGTTCACCGCGATGGCTTAAACTGAAATTCAATATTCAACTCAAATTTAAAGTTACTAGTAGTAGGCAATTTTGAAAATAGTAAACATTAACAGGATCGTGCCTTCATTTAGCTTCGGTTCAGCGTTTGAAAAAATTGAGTTTGTGACTGCTGGTCAGTCAACGGCATTATGAAAATTCTCTCCGTGTACACCGGCGGCTCATATCGCGTCCAACGTGCTGACACTTTTATAGTTCTTTTTATAAATGTAAAAGAATGAGTTTGATACATCAAACAGAAAATTTCAGTACGCATTAACATTTACCTCAGATTGTACGTAGAACGTCCATTTGTTTCACACTCTTCAATACTTCCATCAAAGAGTTCTTATCGTCTAACTGTTTTCCATTTTGGTAGACAAGCCTTGATTTTCGATGGGATTCAGTTCCGGAGATTTAGCTGGCCGATTAAGTACTTTAATATTGTGAGAAGTAAACCATGTCTTTGTCTGCTTTTGAGTGCATTGAAGCACTATCCTGCTGATAAACGACTACTTTATCACGCAAAGGAATAACTGGTATTAGATTATTTTCCCAAATTTCATTGTGCATCGTCACATTTTGTTTGGCCTTCACTTCAACCAACTTGGCTGCGCATTTGAGGAAATGCTCCCCAAATTATGAGCTCCAGCACAATATGGCCTTTCGATGAAAAAGATCTGTTCATCCTTTCTACAGTGAAGCCAATAGGACAGGCATCCATCCGAACCACTCGAATTTAACTTTTTTTCATCCTATTAAACAAATTCCTGCATCTTCCATTAGTCTGCGAGACTCTTTCTCTCACCCATTTTTATATTTCTCTCAATTTTTGAGAATGCTGTTGGCTTTTTTCTGTTCCTGTAGACGAAATACGTTGAGTTATTTAAACGCTGACAACGTCTTCAAGGTGTAACATTTGAGTTCATTGAAGTCTGAAGATTTTAGAACTTTTGTTACTCTTCTAAGCCTCCCTAAACAGCCTGCGGATGGCTTTGAAGACAATTTTTGTGGATGACTTGTGCGTCATACTACTCGCAATACTCCTCAGAGTTCTGTAAAAACTTCTGAACAGTCCTGGATGATTTAATCACCATATTAATCGGAGTTAAACGATATGCAGCTGCCCGGAATGCGAGAATGTTACCCTTTTTATATTCTCAAAGTTATATATTCTTACCCGTGGTGCAATAACTTTGGGATTTTTACTCCCATTACACATCTGACATCTTTTTTTTTTGTCAATGTGCGTCTCTAGTTTTTCGGAGATAATTTTTCTAATTTATTTCCACCTTAAAGAATTGAGTTTCGGCATTTAATTTTTCGTTGCTTGGTCCAAATTGAAATTTAATGAACTTAAAGCAGTCTCAAATAGGTTATGAAAGCATATGCAACTATCGTAAACTTTTCCATCACTTTCCACATTTATAATTCCTTTATAACTTCAGTTCAGCGATAAGATTTTTCACAGTCATTTTAATATCTGACTTTGAACGACAGTGATTCTCACTTCAAGACGAGAACATGTACATTTCTCACTCCTAATTAACTTGAATGACAATGCGATTAGCTACATTAAAATTTATTTTTTATCTAAACTGTTACAAACGCGTTAAGAAAAAGACAGCATGAGCACCTCGAATGCAAGAAAAATTGAAATATGACCTGCAACGTATTTACATTGAAGATATTCATACGAGAGGTCACTGGTGTGTAGGGAGCAGGATACTTCCAGGAAGTTTGACACCAGCTCGCTTCCAAAATGAACGTCTCCTGGCTTTCTTAAAGAACTGCGGAGAAATTTTGCGGCAACTTTGAAATTGAGACGCCGATGAGTTTTTTTACTCAGTATTTTTTCTTCGCGCTACAGGAAAACTTCCAACAAGTATGGTAGCAGTATTTGTGTGCCAATATTTTGTGTGCCAATATGACTGTTTTCACTGCGTGTGTCGGTATTTAGCTGAAGAGGTGTTGGATTTTTTTTGAACTGAAGGTCAGAGCCTACAGAGCTGCATGTGCTGCGCTCTGAGCTAATTCTTCGCTGCATGGGAATTTGTTCCTTCAATATTTATACGAGAGTTTATGTACACTAATTAGGGCTTCTTTTATAGGAATTTCTACTGCTTTATTTTTTAGATAGGAGACTTGTTGAGTAGTTATCGCATATAAGTTGAGGCCTATACTTGAATAAATTTATTTGAACAGCTATTTTTTAGCTATTTATTACGAATCAATTTCTTTTGTTCAATAACAAAACTTTGAACAAAACGGTTGCGTACTTTAACGCTTCGATCATTGTATTAACCTTGACCACAGTATTTAACGAGTCTCTTTCAAAGTTCTATTGCCAATTTCTTTCTTTTTTTAAGCCATTAATCCTCATCTAATACGAGAATAAACAACTTCAAACAGTTTTTTCACGGGCTACATTTCTTGTTTCAGAGTAACTCAGATACCTCAAGTGAATAATTTCAGTCTTAATAACAGTTATTTGATAATCTAGTTTATGTTTTAGAAGTTCAGTAAAATTTGGTTAGGCTCATTCTTTTATATGGTATTAAGTAGTTCATATTTTAGTAGTAAAGGATGCTTTATTCCAATCAATCAAGCCTGATACATATCATCTTGTACATTGGTTTTCAAATGCCTTATAACTAACACCAGGACGCCATGACGGTTACTCCCGGTCAAGCCGGTACCCATTTCCGACATCTGGGTAGAGTGGAAAATTGTGCTTGAGTTCTCCCCTTTCCTAACGCGTATGAGAAGTATTGAAGTATTAAGGTTGTAGTAGGGTTATACATAATATATTTGTGAGTTACAGTGCTACAGTATCATATATACGCATGAAGGCACAAACATTTTCTACTCGTGGTACTACAAAGTCTCTCTTTGGCAGGTCGGGGAGAAGCGTCGGCTGTCCAGCTCGAGCAGGTCGGTGCAAGTCTCGCGTCCTTGCTTCGGTTTTTACGTGTGTTTCCGTTGCAGCAATTTGCTTTTACGTGCTTTTTATGTTGCACTGGCAATGGAAATTTATTCAACGTTTTATGATTCATTGATTCATTAAATTTGCTGTTTTCACGTTGCTGAAGTGCGTTGAATTTTTCCAAAGTTTGAATGTTTGCACTTTTTACTTCCATTTTTCACTCTTTTTATTTTTATTGAATGGGTTATTTTGAAGCATTCGCGTGCTTTTGTGTTTTGAAACAAGACCAAATATTTTGGCTCGCAACAGACTGTTCATTTTCTTTGATGTATATTCATCGCTACCATTTTAACTAGCATTCTTTTACCCATAGGTTTTGACTTACGTCTCAGGTCAACTCATTATGATTTACTGGTCGGAATAATTGGTACTATGTTTTTGGTTAGTTTTGTATATTTCTTAAATCTTATGTCACTGAAATGTGAAGTAATCATCTTACTAGTACTCTCCATTTAAATTAGAATTGAGTTTGAAAGCGTTCAGGTTCAATTAGGAAAAAATAATTATTATTGAGAAAGCAGATATTTTTTAAAATCACGTTGTTTCAAAATTTAATTCCATCTCACTTTCGCTAGTAAAATAACTTATTTTACCAATGCCCAAAATCGTACTCGCTTTACTCGTTTTAGTGTTCAGCAATGTGGCGTCATAGACTAAATGATTACATGCATGACATAAACATGAAACAACACAAACTTGTGGCTGACTGCTGCAATTGTCGATGAAGCCAACGGTGAGAACTTTCCATCTTTTCCAAGACTTCATGCCTGCTTTCGTTGGCAGAGTCGCTCTTGAAACTCGATGATGCGCGTCCCTTTTTATCATGAATAATTATGTTGATTGAGTCTCCAGAAACACCAGAATGTTGATTGGGTCTCCACAAAATTCTACGCTGGAACAAAATCTATCTTTTCTCCCATACTCATTTTAAATCAAGATAACAGTCCTTTTCTGTTTCCCAGCCGAATAAAATTAGCATGACTTTACACTAGATAGCAAGTATTTAACAGTAGATATATAAAGGCATTAAATATAATGGATGACTGTTCTTTGCTTAACTGTGTCTCAAAGTGGCTTGAAATGGTTTTAAATTAAAATGGTCTTATTCTAAAAAATATCTGCATGCTTTGTACTTGAGTTCGCTGGATGTGTTGTGCAGGCTGACTTAGCTCTTTTATTCTAGTTGGGTATGAAACTCGCCAATTAAATTGTCCTGTAAGCCTTAGGACTATAAAGTTCTATGATTCAGTTTGGAAGTTCGAGTGTAAGTTCATTTAAGAAGTGATTTACTACACACTTACGTCAAACTGCAGTTTTTATCTTTGGGGTAAGTTGAGCTGACTACATATTTTTCTCACGTATTATTTATTCTTTCCATATATTAACGAAGAACTATCATTTTGACCATCATGTTTTCTCCAAGCAATAATACGGTTTCATTGATGATTACTGTCTTACGAATAACTTATTAAATTTACGTTTCTGAGCCTTTGAAAATAAAAGTGATTCTTCGTGCTCGTATAGTTTTTTCGTGTAGCTAATTGGGTAGGCTTTGTTTCACATCCAGAAGTTTTATTTTTGGGTGATCCGTGCCGGACGAAATGACGCCTCTACAGTGTACACAGCGAGTGAGGCTCCTGCCTATCAGAATGGAAAAACACTGCACCAGCGTGCCACCAATCTTTGCTGTTTGCTCTGTTACAAGAATAACTGGAACAAAAACAAATACGCTGGGCTTTCCATGACAGGTATTTCATGCGAATTTTGACTCGTTTATTGATGAGATTTGGGAAACACAATGAATACACTGAGAAATATTCTTCTGCTTTTTTAAGGATTTTGAGGCACTCTCCCTAAAATGTATCTCTGATTTACCAAATGTATTATAGAGGACACTGAATTCTAACTGCAGCTATTATTATTTTCCGAATAGAAAACGAATTTTCATGCTCTTACTGTGCATTGCATTGTTAGGTAACACCGTCAGCCAGTGATAGCTATTGCAAACATCGTTTCAAGCTCCTGTGTGGTTCAGTCAAAATTACTCCACACTTTGTGAGGCATGAAAGGGGCGCAAGTTTGGCATGTTTCTAAAAATAGCTTGGCATGTATAACTAGAGAACTGAATGCTTCACCTTCTGCACCTACTGTGCTTAAATTACGACTTTTTTCAAGCAAATTATTTCAGCGCAAAATATGTCTCATTTTCTGATATTAAATGTACTATTAGTAATGACTCCTGTTCGTACATTAGACCTGCAATTTTGAGACGCGGAATCGGAAATTCACTTCATCAACAGAGAAACATTGCACAATATTGGCGGTCATAACTTTTGCATCAAGTTCACCATAAAATGAAACAATATTATCTTGATTCAGAACACCTCTTGTTAGCGAAGTCAACATGTATTCGTGCAAGCAGTCAATTAATTTTGCGTAAATATTTTTCTTAATTACTCGTCAAGAACATACGTAGACATCTCATAGGAAAATCAAAGGGTCTCGAATAAATCTTTCGTCCGCTGCTAGAATTCAAACTTACGAGGTAGTCGTATTAAATTTTAGCATCAAAAATCCAATTGTAGAACGTTCCTGCGCGCCATTGATGCAGGGCAGCTTTTTATTGAAGTGTTTGAAGCATCAACAGGACGATGACCAGCAAACGCAAGAGCGTGCCGGTGCTTCACATCGTGTCCGCTGCTTTTTATTGAACAGAACACGCTGAACTGGGGCGCCCAATTATACATGAGACATTTATTCCTATCTGTCCTTTTATGAAGAAGTTATAAGAAAAAATTGGACTCACGGTCACTGTTATACAGTGCGTCTGAGCCGTTGTAGGAATTTTTCTGGAATGTTAATGCTGCTGAAAACAAGATGCAGGAACAATTTTTCGGTCTCTTTTTCTGCTGGGTTCTAAGCGGCAATCGCGCAATAATTGTTTTCTTGTCTAAATTTATGTTTTTAAAAAAATGAAGATAAAAAAATGCACACTTTTTAGTGCTTTCAACATATTTCAATTTGAATTTCTCTTGAAGGTAAAAACAACCCCTCGTACATATATGCAACAGTTTTTAAAGTGCTGTAAATATTTTTTTGCCGTCAGAGCGTCTAATCTGCCATTCATTGCTCTGATAAATACGATCATCTCACCCCTCTTTTAAGAAAACTCGACTGGATCCCAATACCGAACAGATTCATGATCCAGAAAGCTCGACGAGTATTCTCCTCTCTGTACCTCCCCCAAAGTAATGCAGAGGTGGTAAAATTTTTTCCATCTAATATCCCAAACGAAAGACCAAACCGGAGGAACGATGTTTTAGTCAGTTACCGTTCATCTAACGTGGGACAAAAAGCTCTCTCAGTTTCTGGAGCTTTTTTTGTGGAACAAGCTTCCCCAGCATATCAAAAACTCTAAAACTGGAAAAGAATTTAGAGTAAATGTGTCACGTCATTTTGCATCTCTGTCATAGGGCCTGCAGCACCTCGGTGTGAACTTCCCGTCTATCAGAAAATTTAATTTTTCCTGAAATTTCTGTTAGAAATTTAGAAACTATTTCATTTTACGTATGCTAAACGATTCGTATATTCATCTTACTTATTTCTGTCGACAACAATGAGCACCACAGCCGTCAGTTCAGTGCAGCAGAACGAACGTTCTTTCCATAATTAGGAGTATTTCCTCATCTTTATTTTGTTATTTCTTTCTCTTTTCTGTATTAATATTTAACGTCCGTATGACAAATATACCATGAAATACACTTTGTGTGTACACCAATAAACAGGTTTATAGATGTGAGGGCTGTGCAAAGTTTATAATGAATTAAATTTTTGGCTAACGTTGTCTCGCTATTTCAAAATCATTCTCGAAGAAGTTTTCAATCGATTTTCGGCTGAGCTGGGGGGAAAGGGGTAATTTAAGCATTGCATTTAGTCTTTTTCTTTTTTTATTTTTTTTCCGTGCGTTCAGCGCACACTAGCACTGAACTTTCAGATCGGAAAAAACTCTAAATTTCTGTAATTAAATTTATCACTTTGGATCAAAGCCTAATCTACCTAAACGTGCCAAATTTTGTGAATATTCACCACTCAGATGTGATATCCGGCCTCAATGTTACTCCATTTTATCCCACGTACACATGTCCGTATAATGCTGAAGAGTTGTGTTGCTTCTTGACTATAACCTGATTTTTCTTAAAAAATTTCTGTGAAGAAATTAAAAACCAGTTCATTTTTATGTTTTTCGAAGTCTTCTTTTCCTTTTAGTTATTTTTTTTGCGAAAAATTTCTAAGGATTACAGTGAGCTCAACTGTCATTTTCTGTGTAGTAGATGGTAGGTTGCTTTTATCTTTTATTTTATATATGTATTTTTTCTAATATTTCATTCTCAATAAGTATACATATTAATATGTGTGTGTACGTGTGTAGGTATATATATGTATCTACATATATAGATATACATGTTTCTATTTCATTTCTTTACGCAAAAACCATCCGGTTAATAAATTTTATTGCACTAGCGAAATGATTAAAAAATAGATCTATCACTTCCCCAGAGGGCGTTTCTGTGAATCGGATTAATGTCAAATATAATTAATTAAATAAAGTGCAATTTAAGCATATGAATCGTAGTAAAATTATCTTTCTGTCCGTATGTTGTACAAGCTATGAATTTTGATATTGAGTATGTATTTGTTTACCCATTTCTACCAATATTTTGTGGATATTTGTCAATCATGAGTAGTAACCGGCTTACACTGTATCTCTATTTTATCCCATGTACCCATGTCCACATGATATTGTGGTGAATATCGAGAAGATATGAAATGTGTTTTTGGTGGTGATTGGGCTCTGCATATTTATAGGGCATATTTTTCATTTCTCATTCAACTACCCTTGACAGAGATAGACTATTGGCACGCCACGTATGGTTTGTCTATTAGTACGCCGCGTATATTTTGTCTATTAATCTGCCTCGTATGGCCTATCTATATGTACACCTCTGATAGCTTGTCTATTAGTACACCTCGTATAGTTTGCCTGTTATTATGCCTCGTATGGCTTATCTATTTATACACCTCGGATGGTTTGTCAATTAGTACTCCTAGTATAGAACTTTTGTTAGACTACTGGCACACCACGAATGGTGTGTCTATTAGTACGCCTCGTATATTTTGTCAATTAATATGCCTCGTATGGTCTATCTACTTGTACACCTCTAATAGTTTGTCTATTAGTACACCTCGTATAGTTTGTCTATTATTATGCCTCATATGGCTTATCTACTTGTACACCTCGGATGGTTTGTCAATTAGTACTCCTCGTATGAAACATTTGTTTTAGGATGTCCTATATTAAGAAACTTTTAAAAGCCAATATGTTGGCATGTATCTCATGTGACAACTTGGAAATACACATTTTTTTTTTTTCTGATCAATCGGCGCTTCGATAAGCGAACTTTCCGTGTCCATTCGAAGAAAATTGTCCTCGAGTTGTCTTTGTGAGGGGAACTGTAACATTTGTGCGCTTGGTGAACCTTCGGTGTCTCTGCTGTTTCGCTCCATTGCTCTTTACAATTATCTCTTCTACGGGAGATTTTCTTCGGCAAATGGTTGAGTGTTCGTTGTTTGTAATGCTTCTTTTCAAAATCAGTAAGCTATTTTCAAGACCGAGGTTAAGTGGTACACGAACTTTCATAAAAGTTAAAAGTATTTCAGAAATTTAAAATTGTCATTCTGTCAATCAAATACAATGGTTAGTAAACTCCCGGAAAAATGCAAAGATATGCCTCGCCACCAGCTTATAAAGGTTCATTTTTAAAACTTAGGGGAATTTTGGTGCTGCACCTTTGCTCTAATTAACATCTTGCCTACCTGAAACGAATACACTCGTTTGAAAGCAACGCTATTTTTTCAGTCATCGGCTAGTTAAGCCGTTTTAAGCACAATCTTTGAAAACATCTTCAAAACAGCAAAAACATCTTCAAAAACGATTTTCAAAACAGCGAAAAAAAATCTTATAAACTACGAAGGAACACGACTGTATCAGTCGTGTTCCCTCGTCGCTTATAAGATTTTTTTTTATGTATTCTCCAGTGGAAAGAAAAATTTTTCGTTAATTCGAACGTATGGCAGTGTCGAAAACATTGTGCGGAAATTAATATTTTCCCCAAAATTATTGGTCGAGAGAAGGTTGAAAATTGAGCATCTGTTTTAGTGTGTTGCGGGGACATGTCCATGTTCTGACATGTAACAAATATTCAGTTAATTTTATTTGCGACACCCATTTGTACCACGAACGAAAATATTAAGAATGTGTTCATTGAATCGAAGTATCAATTTTTGTTGCACTGATGTGCGAATTGCCAGCTTACTTATCTTTGATGCATCATTCGCAACTGCTCTGTTTATGCTTGGCAGCAGCGGAAGTAGTCTGTAGCATTGGATAAAAGAGTAATTTCTAACCGCTTGCTAGCTTTTTTATTCATATTAACATTTAAGCTCTGAGGAACTGAAGCTTCATTGTCAACAATCCATAATATACTCATAAGCCGTGTGGAAAGGGGCGTAACGTTTGCATTTTTTTTTTCATACTTAATTTTTGATCAATTACAATCTGTGAGAGCTTCTTGGTTAACCAATAGGATTTATTCATTTTCTTGAGTATAAAACAACATCGTTACGTATAAGATAAGCACCTGTTGAGGCTAAAAAATACGCCCTTAAATTCCTTCATTTAGAAGAATATGTCTCCATCACCTACTTGAACACAAATATTTCGCAAAGAGCAGTTTTTCCATCGTGTCAATAGAATGAGTTAGCTACATCGAGTGACGTGCGCTTAGGTAAACCCAGTTAAATATTTTCTTGCCTATATCAATCAGTCTCAAACAGGGTACACTTACGAACATCTCTATTAAGCGTGCTCCCAGGTTTTGTTGCAAGAAATCTGAAACATAACCTAAAATCACCTGATTTTGGCTATTTATAACGAAATAAATGACAACTCATGTTCGATCCAGGTATAGCCTCTAGCAGCAAACGGACTCCAAGGTAGCAAAAAGTAATTTAAATATAGGTTGTAAACTCCGTAGACTTTTGAGATGCTTCTCTCGAGAAATCTTTGCTGTCTCAAGTAGAACTCATAGAGTGAGGCAATGAGACGCACGAATTGAGCGTGCGAATACCTTCGGTACCCTTTAATTTCTTTTTTTGAAGTTTTATTCATAAGTTGAAACACACATGATTAAAATCAACGACTAAATAAAATATATCGCAGGGACAGAGCAGAAATATTTTCATATACATAACATTACAGATAGAAATGATATTTATGCGTACCTAATATTATTCCTGTTGCTGCACCAAAGTAACTCACTCTGTGACTGTAAAAACTGACTGTGCGTTTTATTTATTTCATATGATTCATGACAGTAGCCTCTTATTTCACAATTCTCTTAAGAAACACAGATTGTTTTTTATTTTATTAGAACCATATAACACCCATGCACAGAAAATAGAAATTACTTGATTTTTGACAGGCTTCATATGTGGGACAGAAGCTGACTTGTGGATAAAAACAGTGCGACCAAAAAATAAATTTATTTTTGTTTTTCACGGGAACCTCAGCCATATTTGGAACAAATAAAAGCGTTGTTGTTCTTATACTTACTCTTATAACAACAGTCATAAATCATCAATCATAAATCGTAGCATATTTTTTCAACAATTTTACTGTTTTTATTCACGTAAAGATATGCAACTGACGCATTGATACGATTATTTAAATTGGACTAAAAAATTATTGTATTATTTTAATTATTGTATTAATGTAATTATTGTATTTATAATTATTGTAAAAATTATAAATTAAAAAAATAGGACTACGCTGAATGAGTGCAACGAATTGGGTTATATTTATTCTTCTGACGTCAGAGCTGCTGACCTATGGAAATGCTGTATCTATCACGGAGAAAATTTCGAATCGCGGCGGCTTCTGTTGCTGAGCGTCGCAAGCACGCAGATAGGCACATTAGAGGTTCATGTGTGAGAGTACAGGTTTGGGACTGAGATGGGAGAGAGGGCCGATTGAGAGGGTTTGGTGCCTTGAAACTCAACTTCCCTGCCCTCCGTGTGAGCTTGTTGCTGATGGCAGTGATATGAGCCTTTATACTGATATGGTCTTTATACTGATATGGTCTCAACAATGTCTTTTAAGTTGAGCGCTCTGCACACTGATAAATCGTGCCTCAGTCTAAAATCAACTCCCGCACCCTGAATTTGATAGACACAGCAAAGTATTCTTTGAAAAGATATTGGAATTTATTAAGGAGCAAATTTCATTCAAAAATCCTATTTTATCTTACCTACCTAAAGGAAATTTTCCATTAAAATTAACAAATATAAATTTTTTTGCGTCTAGAGAAACCATACAATATTAAGGAAGTTTGCTGATCAGTAGTCAAGATCCCAATGCAATTTCAACCCTCAAGAGTGAAGTTTTTTTACGGCAACACTTATTTGGAACGTGACAGGGAATTAGATTTGCTTTGAGTCCATCCGCTATTTATCCTCCAGCAGAGGCGTGTGACGCATCAATGAGCACGATCGTGGACATGTACTCGTACGCCTGCTTGCCCGGGTGTGACCTGTTCTGTCAATTATACGTGTAACCACGATAGAGGGCCTCACATACTTCTCAGCGAATGTGATGCGATCTCGAATTCTACTCGTCCACCTGGTATTATAACTAACAAATCAAAAACATTTACTCTCGGTGTCTGCTGAGAATTTTATACAAGCGCTTACTTCAAAGGCGTAGGATAGATTTGCAAAAATCGATACAACTGTGACTTCTCATTCATATTTGTGTTAACGGCGGAAATACCGTATGAAACAGTATATGAATTTATTCTCTTCGTTATCAAGTTGTAAAGTGTCATGTTCTCACTAAACTCATATGCTTGAGAAAGTCGTTACGGGGTTAAAAAGTGGCCTCTCCGTAGTGGTTAAACTCATCTCTGCGAAGGCGAAATTTAACGAAACGAGTCGGATCAGTTTCTCCTTTTTACGGTGTTTTGTCTGTTAGGAGGGCTGTGAGTTTCTGAGAGAGATTCAGCTATTACTAGCCGATCACAGATGAAGAGTACTGTCAGCAACAAAATTTTTGTGAAACTAAGTTTCAGCAATAATGCTGTCAGCTTAGTCAATCGTAAAGGGTTTTCCTTCATCACGACAATGCACGTGTACGCTGCATGTGTGACTTCAAATATCAGGATTTTAGCAAGGAAACCACGCTCTTACCGCCTCTCTCCAGATTTTACTTCACCCGTTTGAAACCTTTTTATAAGTTTGAACAATCATCTTAGGGAAACAGCCTGCTTTTCAGAAACTAAGTTCAAGTTGAAATTGAACCTCAAACTCTTTTTGATTTCGAAGATTCAATTTATTTTCCAAAACGCTCCTCATAAAATTAGCAGAAAGGCAGAAAGGTAGGCAAAGATTATTTGAGTAGGGTTAGATCATGTGAAACATTAAAATTCAGTCATTTTAATAGTATTTAGTCTTCATGATTGGATGAACAGAACTCACATGACAACCTGATGTTATGTTGAAGACTACAGACAATATTGCGGTCGGTGTACAGATTATTATAATCAATTTTTATATCGCACTTGAGTTTACGGTGACAGCGTGAGTGTTCATCTCTTCAGAAAAGAGGAACAGAGCAAAAGCTAACAATAGCTGTGCTTTCTGATGAACCATCTTGTTTGTTAGCTGGCATAATACCTTCCCTTACGAATAATCACGAGTGAAACATACTTAAATAAGGAAAAATACTCCACCAAAAAATTTAATTCGGCAGATATTGCGGAAAAGATATATGTATTTCATGGTACGCTTTTTATTGCTTCAAGTAATAGATGCGAAGCGCTGTGGACTAATCTTGAAGCAATCAGCCGTGCAGACAGGAGGCGGATGCTCCGAGCACGCAATTCGCCACTCCACCCTGACCCTCGTGACTTGTCGGGCAGTGACAGCACGCACCAACGCAATGATTTGATGGAAGCGAGCGCAAGGAAAACATAATTGAAGCATCGAGTACATCTACACAATATCTCAAACTTGAAGCTTTTCAATCATCATCAACACACATCTTCCATTTACTTGTCGTTCTTTAATTTTTTTTTTACAATTCACGCTGCTAATATTATTCATTTCGCAACTCTAAAATCATTTGCAGTAGCCAAGAAAATAATTCGGATTAACATACTCAACGATAAAACTAATTAATTATTAAAATATTAAAGTTATTTTCATATTTTATTAGCAATAAAAAAATATTTCGACTACCGAATCTTTACGAGCCATGAGGCCTGTCCTTTTGATCCCATGAAATGACGTCAATACCGCGCTACTCCGACTCCACACTCCGACGCCGCGGCCTCTACACAGCGCATACGATGCAGGACCCTAGAGTAGCGTGCTCCATGTTATACTACTCTGACGCTAGACCTGGAACCCTGATCAGGCGATGATAGCGTTTCGTCCAATTCTAAACAAATCTAATCCGAATTCGTCTGAACAAATTTTAAAATGACCAGCCTTGTTGCTGAAATTCGACATCACAGTTACTCTTATGAGGAAGATGGCTAATGTTTTATTTTAATGAGCGTGAGCACTGCGCGATCCAGGTTTTAGATTCTGTGCTCGCATGTCATTGTTGACTGCGAGTAGTTTTGCATTCGATATCAAGAGCAAATATTCAAAACCGCCTTTTAACCAAGGCTGATGTGAATTGAGAATAAATTTAAATTTACAATGATCCAATTCACTAAATAATTCAATATTGACTCAAAATGATTATATTAATGATCCTCAAGAGTAGCTCGGCTTGAACCACTATTTGGATCGTTACTTCCAAGTCAGTAAAGGCACGAAAAAAATATCAGCTGCTGAGCTTATTCACATTTTGTGAAGAAACGCAGCTTCTCATTCATCGTAAGGGTCGATTGCCTTCGTTGCCAGCAATTAAGTCTTCTTTTAAAACTATTAGCTGAGTAAACTCGATGAACCTTATTCAAAAAATTTTCGTTGTAGGAAGGATTAAGGAAAGTACAACAATGGATATTAGTTAACCATCATACAGGGATAATAAACGCACGTGCGCGATAGGGACCTCAACACAAACTCATGTTTGAAAACCCACAGGTCACTTTTATTCAAGAGAACTAAAAATAAAAATAAACTATTCGCATGCTAATTGATGTTCTCAAGACAAGCTATTTAATTCGAACAGCAGTTGTTTTTTATATTACTGTAACATTTTACAGAACTTGGTGCGTTATTTGCTAGTAAAAGGAATTTTATAACTATAAAATTTGATATTTTTTTAGATTTTATGCCAGAAAAGATTTGCATGTGAAGGAAACATATTTCCAAAATTAAATGTGTGTTGGAGTACTGAAAAAATTGTCTCGAGGAAGAAAGATTCACGACGTTTTAGCGGTACTTGTGAAGTACAGCCAGATGGCATGCAGGCTAATTCGAGTATGCTGGTGTAGCTGAAAGAGAGCAATCATTGCGTGTTTCAGCGTAGATAGGGACTCGATCAGAAAAGAGCGTTGCTAGAGAGCAGAATTAGAGAGAGATCTTCTACGGAAAATTGGGACTGGAAGCCTTCACAGAAAACTTGCCTAACGCGGCCACTCCGAGGGAAACCTGATTGAACGCTAGCAGCTCGTGTACATTAAATAAAAAAAGGCTCAATCACAGTGTAGGTGAGATGACCCCATCAGAGGGGCGTAACTATGTGAAAAAAATCTTTTCTTCTTTAGATCATTCTTAACTACTTATAACTGATTGACGTTATGCTCTTCATCACTTTCGTGAGGTGAAATGAAAAAAATAGAATAGGTATCAAGTATGCACGCAGAAACGATTGGATAAAAGGTAGGTGGGCACATGTGAGTTCTCACAGAGCCGAGGGAGGCGAGCAACTTGCTGCGCGCGCACTCGGTCACTAGCAACTCTGCTTCGTATTTCACGGAGCGCTAAATGGCAAAGTTCCCCAGTCTGTTCTCTGTTTCGGTGGTCGTTACTACGGGCCCCTTGTAAATGCGCACAAACCTACTGAACAAACTTGTGAGCAAATTTACTCCACAAATCAATGCTGGTGTTAAAAGAGATTGTTCAGGATATTCGTTTCTAGCGTGGAATGATTAGCAGGTCCAGATCTGCTAAAAACACGGTTGGTTTATGTTGAGTAGACACCGTAAAAATAGAGACTGTCAACCATAAACGATGCATATTTGAATTAAAACGACAATTTCAAGCCATTTTTCATTTCAAAATTTCTGTCTGCTTCTTTTTTCGCATTTGTGTTCATTGCAAAGGTGAACATTTTATAAAAAAGTAATGTTCTATCTTTCGGCTGTCATACAATTTTGAAACGTCCGAAGCCCAAATCCTCGTACCACTTGTAAACTCACAAGTCAATAGGAGCAGCACAAGCAACCATTATGTGCCACAGAAGAAAGTTCAAGGAACTGACAATCGTCGTGGGTTACTCTCAAAAAGAAAGAGGGAGACTCGCGTGGTTAGGTGCATAAGACATGACTGCACACAAGGCGTCGTAAGCTCGTGCTGATGGACCCATCTGTTGACATTACCGACCGCCTCATGAGGCTGGGGCCAGTCCAGGCAGACCCGCACCGATGGAGCTGTCATCGGGTGTGGTCAGGCAGAGGCGTGATGGACGCGCGGTCACGGCTTCACACTTTCCTGCTGAGTTTCACTAAATTCTGGGAAATTTGTAGCGAGTAAAATGAATACGACGTGTTAGGAAAATGAGTAACAGTTATAAAATATCTCAGAGCTTTGCGCACTTGTTAAGTTGGAGTTTGAGGCCATCTATATTGGCTTTAGTTCGTGGCGTGCTGATGTCTTGTTATGTACTCTTACATTTGTTAATGTCCAGTATCGCGTTGGTGCTGAAGCTGGCTATGTCATAAGTTAGGTACTCTAAAGTAGTAGAAGAATATGTAGATATTCAAAAACAGTTGAGTATCATATTAGAGAAATTAAATATTGTTGCCTTTTTTGTGAGGCATAGGTCACGCAGATATTTATTTTTGTGTTTATATTTGTTGTTGTTGCTAAAAACTAGCATGGAAATTTCTGTCAGAGCTCACCTCAGTTGTGCTGGACTTGTTGGCTTTGAAAATTCGGCCTCGATTGCCTTGCGAGTCCCTGCTTAGACGACGTGCGTTACGGCACAAGGACCGCGAAGTAAAGCGATGCCTCGCATTTCACTGATGCTTCATGTGAACACCTAAATTGAGCAGCAAACTCGTTAACGTATTCCTACAACTTATTTAGCGCACGGAAGATTCAAAGCAATAAAATAATTAAGCTACATTTATATAATTCACGTAAGGTTGAGAAACTAAGATTAACGTCAACTCTCATGAAAGGAACATTGGTGGACTCTACACATATTGTTAATGTGGGTGCCAGAAATTAACTGGGAAGGTGGTGCGTTCGTCACGCATTCCGCATACGAGCTGAATTTTCCAGCTGAGCATTCCAGCTGATTGAGCGAGGCACAGCTGACCGTTCGATGGATTACCGTTGCACTGCAGCGAAGGTTGAGGTCACAGCGCGCCTCAGTCACCTCTGGACCGTTATGGAGGATGTGCGACCCTCTGCAGTTCACCAGCTGCCGTCGTCACCGCCTCACATGGCTCTGTCTTGGGTTGGCTTCATGTCGATACCTGACACCGCTATGATTTCTTTGCCCCAACGCGAATGTCAATCTTGTGTTTGGCAAGTATTTGTGAAAAAGTGAAAATAGCGGTTTTGTTGCGCTGACTGTGACAATCGTGTTATGTTGGGACACTGAGATGCCCTACTTCTCATAAGGCTGAATGGACATCGGAGGAGGCCGTGATTGACTCGGTGACGAGCACAGTTCGGCTGCATTTATGCGTGTAATCCTCGTGTAAATTTAAATTCTCGTTTCCATCATTTTTTCAATGATCCCATGACATATCAGTGGGTGAACATCATCGCTTTGTTTTAGAGTCACGAGGGTAAGTCTACCCTCAGATATTTTATCCGAATCAGAGGAAAAGGTCACTTCATTGAGTAGCGCCAGTTTCTTGAGCATGTGTGTAGTTCTTTGATTTCGGCAGAGAAAGTATTATTTATAAATGATAGCTTTTGGTCTGAATGACGTTGCTACGAATCTTATACACTATCCTGCTTTACCAAACTTAATGTCAGGCTGGAATCCCTACTGTCACTCATGTACATGGGCAAAAAATTGAAATACGTTGAGAGAAATCAAAATGAATGAATGATCTGTAATTATTGGCGTACGCAGGGGCCACTTTTAATTCAATTAGACTACAGCATGTTTATAGTTTTTTCTAGTGTAAACTTAACATTGGTTAACAAGCAAGCACAAACAATCTCAAAGAGCAGTGCGGGCAGAAGGATCCTGCATTGTGTTAGCAGCAGAATTCAGTCCCGCAGCGACGGCCGGAAGCCGCTCCAGATCCTTTCACTTTTCAGAGCCCTGTGCGTCTGGCCGCTGTGCACTCACGGAGAATGACTCAGTGTCTCTTCTCGAACCTTTATTGATTGTTCCGTAAATATGAGAATGTCAAACCTTAATTTGTATTTGAACAAACTTAAGGTTACTTATGCCACTGCTACGGACTCTTGAGCGATTTTGGTTTGTTTAATTTCAGTTATACAACTATTCACTCGTAGGAGGGTTTCGATTTCTAGACGTATTTGCTCTCAAGGCTTATGCCGGTGAAATTTAGGCTCACTCTCAATGAAGTACACTACAGTAAGGGGATGGGCTGCACATCTCAGCTCTTGGAAAACAGCTTGCGTGAGAATGTGCTCACTCTCCTACCTTATGGTATTGCAGCCTTCACATTCTCGTGTTTAAAGACTTTTTCGTAAGCTGGAAATAGCAACACATCGCCTGCAGCCGCTGGCTGAGTGTTCTATGTCGAACTCATCGATCTGGCCCTGTCATCACTCATGGCTTCTCGAGACATCATGGACACGACCTGCAATTTTGGGCCCTGAGTCATGCCGCCTGTTTGTGACAAGTGAAGCTGCCGAGAGGAGTTGCAACTCCAGCATTTCCTGCGGCACGCCTCCGTTGCCGCTTGCCAGTAGAGCTGTGCTGTATGGCGCACTTCTCAGTGAACTATCTAGCTTCTCATGGCGATTGTTCAGTTCTAAGACAGTTGTACTTTACGTTCAAATGTAACTCCGTTCAGTGAGCGAATTTAAGGAGTTATACGTGCCGTTGCTATTTCGGCAAAAATGTTCGTGTTTAACGACTGCAAAAGGACTAGGTTATCCGGAAACAAACTGATAACCAAGATTTGAAAAATGTGAATTGTTTTGTCGCAAGTGTGTCCAGGAACTTCGAATGGTGCATTCACAGATTTAAGGGATTCTGGAGTGGTATGTCCTGACATTTCTATCCGAGAAAGATTTAATTTTCGGAAGGTTCATTTTATCCATGGTAAATGATTTAGTACTCAGATATTTTTGGCATCAAGTAAATATCAAACGAATAATGAATACTCATTTGTGAGCTACGAAAAATTCCTGCTCGTATTCTACAGAGTTCAAATTCTCGTCGTTCATAAACTTCAGAAAAATGTTTATTTTGAGAAAAAGCGTAGTTTACGAAGAGGCTACAAAAATTTCGTGTAAAAAAGATAGTTTGAGAAAATGATAAAAATTATGATGTTTATTCTTCAACATATGATCCATCTAGTTCAAAACACATCTGCTAACGTTGATACCATCTGTATAAAACTGGGAGTCATGCAATTTGAACTATGTCAAAGGCGCTCTTTTTACATCTTCAACTGATGGAAGCTGAGAATCTTTCAATAACTTTTTCAGGTTTGGCAATAAAGAGAAGCCGGATGGGGTAAAGTCGGGGCTATGAGCTGGATATCGAATGATTTCCCATCGAAATTCGCGTATTCCAGTTCTTGTCTGCCGAGGCCCGTGCGCGGGTACTCTGTCGTGGTGGAAGAGGACGCGCCGATGCAGCTTCCATGGCGTCTTAGAGCTATTTTCTTGGGCAGTTTTATCGAAATACTTTCATAATAAACAACTGTAGTTGTTTTCTTGTCTCTGAGGAAGTAACCAGCAAGATCCCCTCTGCATTCCAGAATACAGTAGCCATAACATTTCCTTTTGAACGCTCAGATTTTGCCTTGACAGGCCCACTTCCACCTCTATGCAGCCACTGCTTCGACTGAGTTTTGTCTTCTGGATCGTACTGGTAAAGCCACGTTTCATCCTCGGTTACAATTCTATGCAGAAAAGCTTCAGGGTTCCCTTCCATCTTCTTCAAAATTTCCGTGGAAATATCTGCTTTCATGCTGATCTAGAAACCCATCGAGCGAAGAGCTTGTTCATTACCAAACTGTCCTCTATAATTTTGTGTGCAAAATCCACGAAGAAACTGAGTGTGTCTGCTACTAATTTAGCTGTTATTCGCCTATCCTTTTCAATGAGGTCACGAACAGCATCAATGTCTTCCACAGACACTGATGAGGATGGCGTGCAATTGCGAGGACCATCTTCAGTTTCATTTCTTTCACTTCTGGAACAATTAATTTGTAGGTTTTGATTACTTTGGAACATTGCCACCATAAACTTGTTTCAGAGAGTTAATGAGTTCTTCCACCCAAGCCTTACCACGAATTTGATGTTTGTCCTGGCCTCGATTTTGGCAGATGCCATGTTGCTTGATCGGTTGTTGCCCAGCAAATGGCGGCGCCGCGTTGTAACATTCATTTAAGGGTTCAAATTTAAGGGTTAAAGGTTACCATCATAACACATCGGTAAAAGAACGTTTTGGTGCACTGACATCAAAATCTTTTCATATATTTTTGGTTGTGTACTGTTTCCACGAACTTTTTGAAGCCCCTCGTAAATGGCATAGTCAAAACCCGTGCATTCAGATGGGCTTATCATCGTTTCTTGAAAGGGATATTTGAGATGGAATTTAAGGGAGTCTTTTACACTGTTGCATTGCCCGGTTCAGCAAGTGCGCCTATCACGCAAGCTTAAAGATAAAAGAACAATTTCGTGAAGTTATCGTTTAGTTCACGTCACTTGTACTTCTACGGAACATATGGTAGGCATTTGGTTTAGGTTAATAAGACTTCTTTATCCTATGCTATAGGAATTTAGGGGAGATACTGCGAGGTTATTTGACTTCAGCCTTAGCTATAGATTAGCCTTCGGGACTTTCATTTTTCGTGCCCTTAACGCTTTTTTCAGTTTCAGCCATCTTCGTTGTCTCTTCTTTGTATTTTTATCCCTTGCTTCTAAACTTGCTGTTTCTCAGTTCAGGTTACCCTGAGTGGGTACCCTTACAATCCATAGTGAATGGTCCCTTCTCTTCGCTTTCTTGAGATCGCCTTTGCCATGGCTAGGGAGCCTTAAACCAATGATTACAACAATAATAATGTCAGTTTTGGTAAATGAGTGTCTTCGAATATTAGGTCTTTTGGTACTTAATGGGTCTACTCTTTCACCAGCTACCGTTTTCCTGGAAAAATTTAAGAGTACATATTTTAGGTTCTCGTCAAATTTTGTTCCTGATTGGTCTGCAGTAAAAATGAACGTTCGAGCCTACGAAGTGGAGGCAATCACTCGTGTGCTCGCCCGATAGTCGTCCGTGCCTCAACACCCGCATGTCATTCGCGGTGTAAAGTTGGCGAGTGAATGATGACTTAGGAATTTATCTTGAGGCATTGAGTGTAGAACAGGTTCATTATGTCAGCGTAATCTTCTGTATCTTCCATCCCGAACAAATTTCGTTATTGCCGACTCATGATTTAATGAAGATTTTAACTGTCGATCACACACACTACGTGGCTATATGTTCACATGAATATTTGTAGCTTGTTTCAGTTCAGATGGCTTAAAAAAATGGCAAAAACTGCCTCTTTAGGATTAATACATCAACTATATCATTATACCTACTTAACTTTTTAAATTCGTACTTTTCGCCAAAGACAGCACGCTTTCTATGATCCTTTCTAATCAAAAAACCTGTTGTAATTGCGGAGAGCATGAATAAAGAGCTTAAAATGGTTTCAATGACGCTTAAAGCTAATAAAATAAGTCTTAAAATCGCTAAAGCTAACAAAATAAGCTTTAATATTGATAAGACAAAATATATTATATTCTCATACAAGAGACATATATATCTTCCGCGCATTAAAATTGGCGAAGATGAAATCAAAGAAACCAACTCGTGTAAGTTCCTGGGTATTATAATCGATAAGCATCTGACCTTCAGAGAGCGCATTACTCATATTAGTACTAAGTTATCAAAATCTATTGGAATCCTCCATAAAATGAAAAATGTATTACCTGAAGAAGCTTTGCAAATACTTAATCAAACATTCATTTCACCATACTTACAATACGGAATAGAAGCATGGCATGGAACTGATAAAAAAAATGTACTCTTTACTCCACAAAAAAGACTCATTAGAGCGGTGTAGAAACTAAAATATAATGCTCACACAGATGATTCATTCAAAAGGTTGAAAATACTTGAACTTTTCTATCTCTACACACTCACCATATATAACTACTCGTATAAAACAATGGTCAATGATGGCGACGAAGACCTCAAACAATTACTAACCGCACAAACTGGTCATCACAACTATTTATCCCGAAATAGAAGTAACTTCATGCTTCCTTATTATTCAAAAGATCAATGTCAGCATGGTATCTTCTTCATTGGAACTAAAACTTGAAACTCAATCCCTGCTGAGATTTGTGAAAAAAATTCTTAAAAAGCTTTCAAAATGAACTTTGAATGAGTTTTCCTACCGTAATATTAAGCATGCATGATAACCAAACAAATCTCTTCTCCTAAATGACTCATCCTGATAGGGTAATTTGCCATGGTTAATGTCATTGATCTTCAGTCTGTTCTCAAGTCGTTTCTAGAATATACTGTTAACGTCTAGCCCATATACACTATTTTGTAAAATTGATCATCGAATCTCGAGTGAACTAATTCATTGATCAGTCTAGTGGGTAACTATGTTAAATGAATTGAGTTAAACATAATTGTTCACTTTAGAATAGCGTTGGTGGTAGGACATCCCAGAAGCCATTGAACTTATTCGGACTCACAGGTAGCTAGACGTAAATTTGACCATTGTACTAGAATTAAGAACCAATCTACCTCTGTCTCGCTTGTGGTAAATAAATTATTCAAATTGTTCAAATTGTTGAACAAGGTGATTTTAAGGCTTACCCATCCTTAGCAAAATATTATAGAAATTTTCTGTGATTAATTTCATCTATAAGCCGCTGACCACACTATTGAACAATGTAGGACAACGAAAGATGAAAATGTATTATAGAAATAACAAATTCATTGGAAGTGTGCATTTTAAGTTTAATTTAGAGAGCCTAGCTATACTCGAGTACGATGGGCATATTTAGAGCAGCAGACTTGCAAGTATTGTGGACTGTAGAGGTGACTTGCGTGGTAATATGTATTTATTAACAAGGCGCAGCGTGTGGAACTCCTATAGTATTCCAAAGACATTCTCCTTTACATGAGTTGAAATTCAAAACAATGACTCTTCATTTGATACACCGGTTTAGTTTTATTTGCACGCGTGTGTTGACTCAGTGTTTTGTTGAACCCTTGTTTTTGTAATCCGAAACGTTTGTTTTTTATCTCAATATTTTTAGCCACGTTGGTTTTCCTTTTTATCCCATCCTTTGTAGTATCCTTGTTAACCATATCTTGCAAAGAGTTCTACTATAACCACTTTATGATCTCACGATTTGAACGTGACGAGTGAAGTGTCTTACTTGTGTATGCTTGAAATTGTCAACACCTTGCATTTTGTTCTATTTTTCTTTTTCCCAACAGCACGCACTCAACCAATTTATCATCGATGATACTTTTTATTCGTAACACAACGGTAGTATATAGAGAGGCTGATAGCCTTAGTTGCTTGGAATGTGATGGGAGTACTTTGCTGAAACATTTTTTGTGAAAACTGACATTATACTTGAAGTCTCCTTCATTATTTATATATTGAAAAAACACAGGGTACAGGCAACGAGAACTGCGATGATAGCATACTTTTCCTCAAATCATGACTGTTATCTCGACTGGAATGTTGTGTCCTCGTCATAAATGTAAATGTGAGCTCGTCAAAATTGTACGACATCTACGCCAACGATGGCTAGTCGTGATTTTCTAGTCGAAGCTCATGAGATCGGGCTCATGATCTTGATATCCAGTCCAGCGTGGTGCCAGTGCTTGAGAAATGTGATTAGAAAAAATTGATGATTTTGTACATAGTATATCTCAAATCAATGGCAACGAACTATGAGGTTTTATGGAGACGTACAAGAGCGATTTAAGATTTGCGGGTTCTAGTCAAAAGTGATCATTAAAAGAAATCAGAACTGGCTCCATTTGTTTGGTGGAACCACACTCGTTACTAATTACCACCTTAAGCATACGTAGAAATGCATCACTACCAGCACGTACCTCTTCTGCAGAAATCGCTTCTAACTCCATCTTTACTATCACTTTATGGGAATCAAGAGATGCATGAGGGGACCTTAAAACCAATGTCTCCGAAATGGACAAGATTGGATAATCTGAAGGATAAAGACCAGGGCTTCTTACGGGCCATTGATCACTGCTTATGGGATGGGATGCTTCTATAAGTCCGGGCTCAAGTTAATTTAGAGCAGTTTGATGGCGCTAAATCTTGTTCATAGTTCCATGGGGAAGCTCGAAATTATTCTTTAGCCTTTTGTATCAATAAGATTTGTAAAACATCAGGAATACGCTGCAACAAGTTAAGTTTCACTTCTGATGGCTGAAAAATGACCGGAGATTTCGCTGTGGCTATCACAGCTGCCCAAATCATAGCAAAGTGGTGTTTTTGACGCTGAGTTTTAATATCTTCAACGATGCTTGGGGAACTCCTCACTCGACCGTCCAGGGGGTTTACTGCTTATTAGATGTCAAATTTTTCTCATCTTTGAGCAACAAGTTCGGTAGGGTGCCTTGTGCTATTTTTATTGAAAATGTGAAAACTTCGTTCAGCCCTCGTTCTCTCATAAAGTCTGTAAGCTCAAGACGATGGACTTTTACGTACGGCTTATTCCTTGGATCCTCTTTCAAAACTCGATACATCAAGAGTTGCATCAGCCGGCTTTTGTTTTACCGACATGCGTGACGGCGCAGTTTCTTCCTCATATTTTTGGTGTTCATTGGCGTTCTCGCACTTCTTTTTCTTCCTCATCGTGTTTTTTTGCTTCTTCTTTGTGTGTTACTTTTCCTTTTTTATGCAACTTGATGATAGTATTTCGAGCAGCAATCACAATCTGAATTTTAAATTTGAATTTTTGAAACCTAACATGGTAGAAGTATATTACGAGTATATTCTGTGAAATAATACGAGTCCTCAATGTGTGAAACTGAATTTAGAATTTTGGTTGACTGGAGAAATCCGGTCGCTCTTTTTATGAAACACCGGGTATTCCTTTTAGATATATACCGCTTTATGCTTTATCGGTAGTCTAAAGCGTTATGTGGCACAGTAGAAATAATGAGAATGATGGTAAAATGAAGAGAAAAAAAGAACGAGGAAACTGACGATTTATTGAATCAGCGAAACATTAGTTCACAATATCTCTGCTATACCTAGCAAATACAGCAGGGCGTTAAAAGTGGTTTTCTCTCAGAAACATTAACGCTAAAACTCACTAATTTTAAAATAAGCTAATGAGATGCAGAAGTCTCACCTTCTTCCACAAAACTGTCCGCTGCCACATGTGTACGAGTATCTAGGGAAAGCTGCAGAATGCCCTTTGCTTAGCTCACCTGACTTGAAGGTTTAACAATTTAAAATAACCAACCGATCATTTAAGAATGCTAGGTTATTTAGAAATAGACCATGTAGTTAAAATACTATTGTTTACAATTGTGTATGATTAATGCTGTAATGAAACTTATTATGTTTTGCTTCAGTAGCACTATTTTATTCCTGCAAGAAATTATTATAGTCTCTAAAAGGAAACTTATTTTAGTTCTCAATTCATTTATTCTTAGATGATTCAGATGAACATTCACTTTATAGAATTCCCATTATATTTCTTATTCAAAGACTCTTCTTCAAAGACTCGACTGAAGTTATTTAATATTTACTTGTTTAACTTTCTGCCAATTACAGCTATCATGCATCGGTTAATTCTTGGAAAAACGTCAATTCTGGCATAAGAATATAAGACGCATAATTAATGATCATGGTCTTTTGTCGCAGACTATTCAGAACGCGTCTATTCTTTCATCATCACAGCAGATGAAAGGAAATAAATACGTGCATATGTACGCCTGCGATTACTGCCAGCAATTTTATGCTGGTACCACTAACGTTTTACACTTCATTCGATGTAATCAACGCTATAAAGCGTATCTTTTATAGACCTGATCATCTCAATACCTCACAAGTCATGGTCGCAGCCAAACTTCGAGGCTGGACTTTTCTAATGAGCCCGAGTCTTAAAATAAACGAGACAACTTGATTTTGTATTTTTTGTGGTTTTTAATGACTAACTTTTGGTGAAGAAAGAAATTTCTGTGAAATTGAATAAAGCGCTATTGTTTTAGAATCTGAATGTCAACTAGACAAATTTTTTGATTTAATCATTCCCTGCATACATCGGCGGCGTATTTAAGTAATTCTTTCTAATGCTCTCTCTTGTTTAGCTTTAGCCCAAAAGCTAGCATCTGATTACAAACGTATGCTATCAAAATTATTAATGGCCATCGTAATATAAATCTAATTAAGACGAAAATCTCTCAGTACTCAGCGGTTCAGTCAAGTCTGTTTCCGTGAATCATGGAATTGGATGGAATTCAATGAGGCTCATGTCCCTGATGTGGCTTACGAAGTTCAGAAAAAGTCCGATCCTGTGATTCCAGAATCCAAACTAAATCCAAACTCCACTGATTAACTCGTTTAAATTATTGATACGTTGGCCTAATGATGTTGGGCTTTAACGCAATTAAATAATCTTCTCATCGCCTTGCGTAATGAGCAGCCACACAACGTCGAGGTTCAGTTTTGTGACTCCTAACACGTGCTCTAACACTCAATGTTTGGTTCATCGAACTTCAGTTTGAGATGGATGTACGAGAGTAAGACAGGGGAGTACGAAGATTTAAATTGTTCTCAACTAATTTTACTGACAAACCTAACGCTAAAATGAGCAAAATGTTCTATTAATGGCAAATATTCATATTAAGCGATTTTATTAATTTGCCTTATTAAACAGTTCAATAACTGAGTGCACTCGAGGTGTGCGCATCCCGCCGAAGGTCATACACTCTGACTACGCGTAATTTCAAGCCACCTGTGTGGTGCGCAAGATTTGGATTTAATTTCGAAGGCAGCCGTCGGCAGCTGCAATTGCTTGTAGCAAAAATATGTGGTTTCGTTGCGCACAGACTTGCGCTAACTCGTCAGCGTGCTTCTTAAGCTTAATTTGTGACGGCAACAAGGTGCTCAAGGGCTGAATTAAGATAATTTTATGGGGCTCGAAACGTCAGAGGAAATCGATTAGAATTTTGGCGCAGTACATACATGCTTTGTGATTCCGTTCTGAGTATAGTATGTAGAACCATAAGTATTGTGTCAGATGCGTTGTTTTTCTCTACTCAGTAATTTTAATTTATTATGTTTTCCTTATTTGCTTCATTAGTTATAAATGATAGTTTGAAGTAAACTTGATAAATTGTGACATGAAAAGTGGATGTCTTTGGAAGGGAATCAAAGAAAATATAAACTTGGTTCTTGGAGTCAGCTCAGAACGTAAAGGATTTGAACCTAAGTTTGAAACAATGCACGATCGTTGTCTCCAGTACGTGAAACCACATTTTGAACAGTCTCTAAATTTGTTTACTCTATTTGATTTAAACAAAAAATGATTTGCAATATCACTTCTAGTGTGAATGCTGTAAGTACTGCAATCTATATTCTGAAAATAGTAGTAGTAGTATTAACGTGGGTTTGCTAACTGAAGCGCTAGCAAACCCATGTTGCTTCTACTACTTTCTGAAAATAATATGAGTTGAGTCTGTTAGAAGCTTAATCCTAGCATTAGAAAGGTTTCCTTTATTGGACCCAAAACACACATTATGTGCCTTGTCATTTTTACTTGTGTACAGGTGCACTCAATTCAAAAAGCAGAAGAGGTATTACTGTCGTGATTTACAGCGCTATACACGATCCCCTGCAATTCAGTACTTCAGCTTTGGTTCTTTGCGTTGAAGCCTGTGACCTGAGATGTGTGAGTGATTACGATACAATTAGGGAGGCAGGCAGGCTAGCTTGTTGACAACTGGACATGCCGCAAGTTTTGAAAGGGAAGTAGGGTGGCAAACAAGCCTCCAAATCAACGGGTATCAAGCAGGAGAGAGGAATTTAGCACAAGCTCGTACAAACGTCGGATAGTGTCAAGGCTGTGCCTGTTGTTCGGCTGTGACGTGCTGTAAACGACGAGCGGATGTGAGGCGTCTTTTTAGACTGATGAACAGCTGTAGCGCCCTTGTTGTGTGGCTTCATTCGTTTAGAGTAGTCAGTATATATGTTGCGGTGGTGAGCTTACCTAAACTGACATGTGAAGTTGTGTTGTGTATTTTGGACTCATGTGCAGCTGTGATTGATCAGTCTAAATTAGAGTAGATTGTTAGAGTTTATTTGAAGCGAGGTATCTCGATGTATCTGCGTAAGCAGATGTTTACAGGATTGCAAGTTTAGCGTGAATGTTATTCCTGATGTGCACTCACCTGTGACAAGTCTGTTTCGAGTGCTCAACTCTGACGTGTTTGTCTCCAGATTATCAAGTATAGAATAGTCTATTTATACTATTCTGATTTAAATCATGATGTGTTTTATTGAATTTATGTGTACTCAGTCTCTCTCTCGTGCTGTGAGCCGCTTTGTAACTCTCCAGAAAAATTTTGCCTATCGGAGTTTCTTTCGCTCTTCAGTTTTTAAGGCGATGACTGCGCTTTTGAGGTGCAAATTAAATGGAACAAAATTGCTACAAATATGATTGTATCAAACCAGTCATTAAATTCCTTAAACAAATTGCTTATAGATGAACGATTCCTTGGGCAATGTTCTTCCTTTAGTAGTCTGTTTTCTGTTACAAACTTGTTTAAAAGGACTCAGAATTTTTGATCCTGCTTACCGAAGGAAAAAAAGGACCTGGCTGATAAAATAATTACTGACCTTTAGGTCGATGAGCCATGCAAGTATAATGAGAAGCTAAACTTTTAACGAAGTTTCAGAAGCTAAAATTCTTTGAAATTTCTTTAGTCGTAGTTGAAATTTTTTGTTCGTCAGGTAGTGAGCATATGAACCAAGTGCTAACTCGGCCCGCTGTAGGGTTAGTATATTATCTCCACGCTTCGAAATGAGTCTGCAAAGTATCTGAGAGCTGCTGTACTCACCTGCTTGCACAACTGATACGTTTTGTGTCTTCGAGGATGATTTTACCGAGCGCTAACTAGGCAGAGAGGCTTGAGGGAGCTCAGGTACCCCGTAATATTATGCTAAGTTACTTTATTTTCCCGCTCTTTTCATACTTTTATCTCCGGTGGCGGCATCAAACCAGCGGTGGAGTGTACTTCTTCGCGATCTTGTTTTTTTTAGATCAAAAGTTCTACTTGCCAACACCTCTTTACAAAAATAATATCTCAAGTAACTTACAAATTATCGTAGAAATTAATTAGGGATTATTTGATACTTAATTCAGAGCTCAGAAGCGCTGGAGATTGTAACGAGCACTCTGATGTCTGCTCTGCGATAACGTATCCTAATGCCGGGATAGCCGGCACTTGGAGAAAGTGATTAAAGCTACGATATTATATTGATATCGATACTCTTGATAAAAGCTACGTTTAGTGACAGTTTTACGGGAATCACTTGCAATTATATACTAGAGTAAACTTGTGAAATTTCAACCCTGTCCTTCTTGTTCAATCGTACCTCGTTTTTATTTTTAACACTAACAATAATTTTTTAGCCGTGCGTTTTGGTTACCAGGTTGTGAAAGAAGCAATGCACTGATGGATTTACGCTAGAAAGTATCCTATAAGTCAGATTGCTGCCTCCAGAGTATGGAAAATATTTTTACAATCATACACGTTGTTTTGTTCTAATTGCCACATGAATGCAATTACTTCGGTGTCAAAGCTGTCCAGACAACAATTATTTCGGTGGTACGCAAGTGAATAGCATGGTTCAAAATTTGTTTCATGCATTTATTTGAGCATGCGTTTCGTGTTCCCAACCGCTTCAGCACTCTCTATTGACATACTGTCCCTTCCTTAATGGTAAATTATGTATTTTTTATTCTGCCACTTGAATCTGCACTTCAAAAATGGAATCTGTCTGGAGGACAAAGCCATTGTATCCACGGGAATCGGGGCTCCCAGGGGGAAAATATGTGGCCCGAGCTGGCAGTTAGGTATGTCCGTTTTATTTTAATTTAGAACACGTTTTTGTTTTATGACGGACCATTTTTTCCGGTTCACAGATGTTTTTTCTGCGCTTCTGAATTTTTTTTCGATCAGCTTTTATCGTGTTTCATAATCTTTTTTCTCAACTTACAGCATCTATGCGCAGGAGATCTTCCGCAATAACATACCTTGTGCATAGATTCCGCATTTCCTGACTTCCACCTTAAATAGTGCCTTTATCCTTCTTTCCTTTCAATCTCTTCATTGGGGTAAGGGAGGCTGAAACTAACTTATAATTTAATACAATATGATCATTCAAAGAAGATATTTTTGTACTTAAACTTCTTCCGCTGTATATAGTTATATCAGCAATTAAGCCTCCTGAAATCGGGAGAGTTTCATTGACCGTCCAAACTTAAGAAGTTTGTCGCGCTGGACACGCGAGCGTTCAGTGGCGAGTGTGTTGGCCGTGTTGCATAGACGCTGTTTTTGTGGGGTGCCGCGAGTGCGTCTCAGGAAGTGAAAGATAAAATCTTTTATGCGCTGCTCTTCTTGAGCTGGCAATCTGGAGCTCGGAATCTGAAGCTGGCAATTCGGAGCTGGCAATCTGGAGCTGGCAATATGGAGCTGGCAATCTGGAGCTGGCAATCTGGAGCTGGCAATCTGGAGCTGGTAATCTGTAGCTGGCAATCTGGAGCTGGCAATCTGGAGCTGGCAATCTATAGCTGGCAATCTGGAGCTGGCAATCTGGAGCTGGTAATCTGTAGCTGGCAATCTGGAGCTGGCAATTTGGAGCTGGCAATCTGGAGCTGGCAATCTGGAGCTGGCAATCTGGAGCTGGCAATCTGTAGCTGGCAATCTGTAGCTGGCAATCTGGAGCTGGCAATCTGGAGCTGGAAATATGGATCTGGCAATCTGGAGCTAGCAATCTAGAGCTTGCAATTTGGAGCTTGCAATCTAAAACTGGCAATCTAGAGCTGGCAATCTGTAGCTTGCAATCTGGAGCTAGCAATCTAGAACTGGCAATCTAGAACTGGCAATCTGAAACTGGCAATCTTTAGCCGATCTAGAGTTGCGGTCCTTGCATCAGCTCGTACAGAGGGCCGGAGTGAGGGACAGCACGCAGCCTTTACATAAATTTGTACTTTTTCTTTTTCTTAAAATGCGATCATGGCAAGTTAAGAAGCAGCAGTCATCACTTGGCCCGAAATAATGAATTGGAATATCATGGGACAAAACACAAATGAATAATAATAATAATAATAATAATAATAATAATAATAATAATAATAATAATAATAATAATAACTGATGAAAATATTAGTTGAGAGACTATTCGTATAGCTAACTTTAACCAGTATGTCGAAAATGTTTAACAACATGAAAACTATTTATTTTTTAGCCTGACTTAAATGTATTCATGTTTCTAATAGTAATCATGCATTAGCATATGTCACATGACTAATTTTGTCACACTTCTTCATGAAGAGAGGTACAACATGAATCATTAATTAAAAATTCCTTAAATACTTTATATCATTTACGAACAAAAAATTAAATAGGTGTTTTTTTATAGTTTTTGATTTGTTCTAATCAAATGTTAGAGAGATGTTGTGCTTCACTATGTGTGATGCGTTAGCATTGCGCTGCAAGGAGAATACAATACAATCATCCTGCGGAATAT
Organism: Morinoia aosen; assembly: GCA_030386875.1. NCBI lineage: Eukaryota > Metazoa > Arthropoda > Malacostraca > Amphipoda > Talitridae > Morinoia > Morinoia aosen. The sequence continues at coordinate 22,789,359 of CM059562.1, forward strand.
TGCTTTCATGTGTCATGCTGGTTGGCTTGAGCTAGCGAGGGTGTAAGCAGATGGAATATTTAGAGGTGGGAAAATGCCAGTGACGATATCCTCTTCAGACGTTTTCTAGCGCAGCACCCTTTTTGAAATATTCAGCAAAAATGCAGGCGTTTTATATAACAGAAACATAATTTCTATTTTTGCTCGGACATGTTGACATTAGCAAAAATGTGTGAGCACGAGTTGGGATGGTGAGCACTACACTGCTGTGCCAGCACCGCGCTGCACCAGCAGACACCAGCACTGTGTGGCAGGCTCACAGCTCAGACGAGTTCGATGCGGGGCAGCAAGGCATTTGTGTCGTCAAGGAAACGCGTGCCCCAAACGCACTCACTTCGCATGTCACTGCATGCGGCAATATTCTAGCTCTTTGTTTTCGAAGAAGTGAGGAATGAAGTGCAATCTGAGTTTTTCATCCAGCTTTTTGGTAAATTGTTTAACGTTTACTTTCAGCTTTGCCGTCCTTGAGGAAGTGACGAGTTGTAAATTTAACGCCAAGTGACACTTATTCTTTACTTCGCCAATGATTAATTCGTGAAAAATCTGTGGTGGAAATATCGGTCAATCTACGTTTGATTTAACTCGAGGCCCTCGGCTGATCGATCTTGTGTGTTTGGCAGCTTCATCGGAGACTGGAGAAGAAATTTTGAAGACCAGGCTGCGTAGCATTAAATTAATTCGCTCTTGTGATAATAACATTAGAGAACATCTAACACATCAACTTAAGGAAAAATGTATTATTAGTCTATATGGATACTTGAATCTGCTAGTTTGATCATAAGTAATATCTCTATTTTTTATGAAAGAAATTGACGTGCATTCTTTCTGCTTCATCGTCATCGACTGAAATTGAAAGCTGAATTACGCACAACTAGCAAAGTGTGACTAAATCTACGACTCAAGATTCCTTTTCAGCTGGCAGTTACTCGCAAATCCTCTGGTTTCATTTTTGAAATTGAACTGATTTAGGTAATTATCGATAACAGTACCTGTTGAAAATTAAGCACCTATGTACGAACAAATTTCTCCTTAAATTTTGTGGCATAGTTTTTACTCCTGAAAAATACAGACCACAACTTCCTGAGGGCTGGAATACTTCTTACATGAACAGTTTTCAATTCGGCCACTTGCTTGCTAGTGGAGCTGGAGAGCCAATGGATGTGAACTTGAAACCCCCGCAGAGATTTTATTCTTAGGGCGAGTACTGAAAAGTCTGGCCGCAGACTGGCTGTGTGATAAATTTTAACAATCTTTCTGTAATAAGTATAAAATTTCCGTCGAGATCAATGACTGGTTTTAATCAATTACGCCTAACGTAGAAGGACAGCCGTTGTACTAAACTGTCAGCTGGGATATCTCGATTGGCCAAAGTGACGGTGTTGACTGCAACATGGATCTGTGAGAAAGCCTTGATGTCTACCCAGTCCAACTCGTGCCCGACAATGACTAACGCGAGCTGTACGTGAGAGCTGGCACTACGGCTAACCTCAGGTCTCCGTCGGGGGTGAGCGTGGCGTGCCAGTGGGAGGCGTCGGATGGCTTTGGGCCGAGTCATTTGATGCGCGTGTGCTGCATGGGGGTCCTTGAGGATGAAGCTTCGGCCACCCACGCCACCAAACCACCCAGGGTCATCGTTGATAGAGAAGACGGGCAGGAAAAGCACTCCAAAGATGTCCAAGTCAAGGAAAAGCACCAGAAGAGGAAAAGCAGCTTTTCAGGGGATGACTGGTTGAAGAAAACTCTGGGTGAAAAGAGAGATTCCTATCGAGACAAACCGCCTCGCATACCGCAATACACAAAAATTCCCGAAGAAAATTCAGCTAGACTGCTTCGGAGGAAACCGTCGGATGAAGGCCCAAATGACCCAAGTCAGGATGCCGGGAACAAACAGCGTAAGAACTCACCTGAAAAAAGCGAAATGAAGGCTACTGATAATCGCTGCGAACGACTGTCGTCACCTCGGTCCATCATCGATTCGGCGCATCAGAGACGATGTCGCAAGGTGTCACCGAACAAGGTCGCTGATCAAAGTTATCGAAACTTGAAGCATTGTCGACACATATCTGATTCTGGTGACGTGAGGTCGTTTCGGTCTGACTTTTTCGAGCGTCGTTATGACGGAGAGCGGCCTCCTTTCTTGAGGTCATCAAGCGTGAAGACGAGCCGTGGAGGAACTGAATGTGTCCGTAGCACGACTCTCAGGTGCGGCTGTAAAGTGCCATTGCACTCCCTGGATAACCGCGATTTGGAGCTCAGAAAATCTTGTTCTGAGAAACGGCAGCTCTACGACAAGACCAGCCCCAGGCAGAGGAAGGAATCTCAGTCGCCTCACGTCAGGTCTTCCTACAAGCGATGGTGAGTACCAGTACTTCCTAGTCTGGGATGTGGTCTTGCATTTTTGTGTGCTTTTCAATGGTGATTGTCTATTGCGGTTGAGAATTAGCCTTTTCAATGAAGATCTATGGGAGCCGAATTTCTTCAGAGTTTTTTGTATTTATGGGAGATCCTTGTCTAAAACATGAGCGTAAACAGTCTTCAGTTTCGCAACAAGATGTATCGGTAGATCAAGCTTGTGATAGCAATATTATGACGAGAGAAAGCTATGACATTATTTGGTTGTACACTCATGTTGTTGAGAGAACATCTTATATTTTAGAAATATATTTACTGCAAGAAGAACTTTATACCATATAATTGACTAGGATAAGAAACTCAAACGATCATACACACACAAAATTAGATGATAAAAATAACACAGGCTCTCTATTGGCAATCAATTAGATAAAACGACTATGATAACTATTTAAAACAGCTAGGTTGAGCCCAAAGGTTAAAAAAAAGATTCCAGAATCCAAAAATCATCGAAGGAATTGATGTTACTCAAGAACTTAACATCGCACTTGTTCATAGGGGTATTACACAAATCTGAAGGACTCTATATTCCTGAATGCGAAAGAGTTGCTATTATGATTCCAGTACGATAACTCCTGTTAGCGATTCAGCGACACTATACAACCTGGAGCTTGGGGAGTCCTCCCCCTTATCATATGCACTTATTGCACAACTGTGTTTTATTCAAGCAGGCGTGCACCATACTAGAAAGTTTATCTTTGAAAGTGAAGAATGAATAAATTTCTAGAATATGTCCTGAAAAGAGTTTATGTTTTATGTTCTACTTCTTCTTAATGTGAACCGAAGCACGGAAACGAGTTGTGATTGCTCGTAACCGATTCAGACAACATTATATGATTGCTACTAAATTTTCTATTTAAAAAATTCGACAATTTAAAAGTCTATGACTAATGCTAAAATGCCATTTTTATAAAAATAAGATTCAGGAAAAAATGATTTCTTAATAGCTTATATGAGTTGGATTTTGATATGCCCGACACAACAGAGTTCTAATACAATTGAGGTTGAAAATATGGTCCAATAAACTATAAAAACTTGTGCCCACTAAATCTGAAAAACAGACTTTAGGAAAAAAAGAACACTCAAATGGATCCCCAATCTCAATCATTAAACATTTTAAGGACTTTCTATTTCTGACTAACTACTCTGCGTGAATATGACGATTTGGTGTCTTGCGTTTAAAGATGTCGAAAGAAAAGCGGAGTACAAGGAAGTTTTGGAAAAATTATAAATGAGTAATCGACGTACTTTCGATAAAAACTGGCTGAAATTTAACAGTGTAGGGCATTTATTTAGCAATGTTTTATCAATGAAACACACAAACACCTTCGCAAATGTTGGCGAATAGGAAGCCATCTCTAAAGCTCCTAAGTGTTGATGACTATGTGAATTACGGAACAGAATACGAGATGGGACAAATCATTCCAGTAGAGTTCCGCATAATATCCCAGAAACACCGAACATGGTCGAGTTGTCGACGGTAAAGAGTTGAAACCGTGCTATTTCGACGGTCGCATTGAGGGCAACGTTAAAGAATGTCTTTCTATAGCAAAAGAAGACTTGTAAAATGGATTAGCATTTTATACTTCGGTCATATGTTCTACAAATTGAGCTAAGTTTTCAACTGTGAATTCATTTGTTGTAAAAGGATGCAAGACTGGAGCGAGAAATTCCGATGAATTGTAGGCAAGATTGTCGTGACCCTCTTTATTTTGTCTCGCTGAGGTCACGGTCTTCATTTTTCTCTGCCGTTATTCTTTGTTGCGATGCATGATATTTTTCCATGTTATATTATTAGTCGTGACATCAAGATTATTCGTCACAATTCATATATTTTCTACTTGGTAATATCAAGGTAGCTGCCACCAATACAGGGTTTCTGTTTAAATATTTAATTCAATCTTCGGTAAGCGTTACGAGCGGCTTAAGGCCATAAATTAACCGTGCATTCTAGCCGTGTTTCCTGGCTTCAAACATTATTAATTTCCTTCTGAATCATCATGTCCTCTCCTCCTATTTATCTGAGGGTTATTAAAGACACAGGAAATATCAAAGAAATTCACTATTGAACACAGGAAAATATTGAGACATTAATCATCGAAAATACGCATTAATTGAACGCAAGCGATCTGCGCATTCACATCCTAATATACTTAGAAGCGTGAGAGGGAACTGGGATTTGACATGAAATCAGAGGGAAACTAATCTTGAGATTTGGAGATCAGGGCTCGCAGTTTGAATGTCGCCTGGCTGGCGCACTGGAGCAAGGTCGCCATGTTTGGTTGAGGGCAGAGAGACCAGGTTGATGGCTGGGGCTATGCCGACCGTTGGCAGTCTAGGTTGACAATCTCTAATTTACGTTATTGGCACTGCAGTTGAGTATTCTTGAAGTTAATCACTTTCTAGCGAATGAGGGCACAGATATTCTAGGATGGCTTTGAGTAGTGAATTTAAGAGGCAAGCCTCGGCCCAACTGGACCAAGGTAGAGGAACAAACTCGTATGCGGCTGCTTGTGATCGTGTTCTCGCCTCAACTGCCGCTCTCCCTCACAGGCAACCGCGTCTGGCGTCCCCTTGAGGTGCCAAGTTTGAATAACAACCTAACAAGGTTACCAATAAGAACGTGATACATCCCTACTATCGAATAGAAAACATACATCATTAACCTTACCCTTATTACTATATAAAAATCCCCACAAAACAATGTTAAACATATGAATTAAAGCAAATGAAGACATCCGTTGAGGTTCTTAGCATCTTCCGTTAGCGTCTTCGTTCATTACGCGTATCGACGACGTCTGGGCGTTGTTCTTGACGAGTCGACTGTTCTAGGACGTAACGTTGCAATGTTTTCTCGCAGAAATCAGGCTTAATATTTGGTCTTTTGAATCATTTATGAATAAGTCGTTGGCCGGACGATTATTCAGATCCTTAGCGATATTCCTTACACAGTTATGCGGAGAAGCATGACAAGATCATTAATTATCGAAAAACTGCACCTGTACTGGAATTTTACCCTTAAGTCTTTCTTGCTAAAAATTTCGTTAGTGAAATACATACTTATCAGTTTTAAGTCAGAAGTTTCGATTTAGAAATTTTTTCACTAACGTTCTGATACGTGGTACTATCGTTATATGTCCATTTTAACTTCTTCTGCCAAAAATTTGGTCACACTCGACCTTTCAATTAAATTATTCGAAACTATACTAAATTATTTGTCCTCGTATCATGTTTCATCTTTAATGGTATGTTTTATTAACAATTAGAAGGTTTGAATATAGGCTTCCCTCTTTTTCGTACATTTGCAAAGGCATTTGTTTGTTTTCGTCAGAAAACAAAGCTAAATAAATGTCTTACTATATTCAACTGGAAACTGTTTTTATTGATGCTTAGCGATAACAAATTTATGTTTTTTGTGAGCAGTCGCATGCTTCATTGTTCTTTTGACATTTTATCGTAAGACACAATAACATCAGGTTCACAATGGACGGAGAAACAGAAACTCTTCGAGACTGTTTTGTGCAGGAGAACATGGCTAAACTTGAGTGCTCTGTATTTTGTGCGGACTGTTTTACAGATTTGGGGCGAGTTTTACAGTTCTCGACTTGTGTTTTAAAACTCAATTTTGTCCGAGCTCTGTTGTTTCTGGGTTATAAATCATGTACTTAAAAAGCTGTTGAACGATTAATTTTGCTTTCCTGAAACTCTACGGTTTTAAGAAACGGGTTTTCATCGTCGTCCCTAGCTTCCCGAATTTCTCATGTCTTAGAAAGAAAATACAGCAGTTCTGCCCTTTCAGGCAAAACGGATACCAGCACTCATACCTTGTCGTTTCCATACTTCAGTCTTCAGACGAAGAAAATGAAAAAGGAAATTTTGCGTTTCTTTGAGAGAGGTTTAAGGCAATAAAATTTTAAAATTATAGAAATCCATAACTTTAAAATTGATTCAGTCTTCTGTTTCAAAGATGAAGTTACTACTATGATACACGCATCGTTAAATATATAAATACATTTGTACACTTTGTGCATCTGTATATGTGGGTGTGACTTCCTGTACTCCAGGTTGTAGGATTGCCGAACATCGCAGCCGGAGTTTTCATACGGGAAATACCATAGCAACTCCTTCGCATTCAGCTGTACGGGACGTACAGGTTTGTGTAATGCCCCAATTCTCATCAGTGATTTCTAGGTCCAGGGTTCAGAAAATTTTTCCATCGATTGAAGATTTTGTGTACGTTTTTATTAGTAGGACTATATCTCTTTGAATAAACCTTCTAAGTTCCTCCGAAGTATTCATAATTTGTGGATAGTCTGGCTAATTTTATTGATTATTTTTAGTGTACACATGTTTGAGTTTCTTACTCTAACTCATGTCATTATTTTACAGCTGACTTTCATTCTTTATTTTCTCAACTGATGTTGGCAAAGCTCGGAACGTCCTATTTTACTAGGAAATGTTTTATACGATATTAGTCGTTTTCAAATTTGTATTTAAAACTAGAAAGTATTCTAACGACTTGTTTGGACTATTATTAACAATAAAAAAATTAGTTTGATAGTTATTTGTTAGATCTGAATCCATGTAAAATGTACATCCATTGCCATTCATATGTCTTAATATCAAAGCCACTGTAGCTCCAAATACCAGCTGAAATGCACCCAACATATTAAAACTTTATACTGACTTCGTGATACGATCCCAAGATTTAGCTTTTTAAGTCTGAGCCTTACAGTCGAACTCGAGTTCAGCTCAAATCTCGAGCTGTTTTCTCGTGGCAAAGCTACAAAAGATTTTTGAATTGGGACTTCATGTTAGGATCGTGAAAGGAAAACGTTCTTAAAATTCGCAGTGTTAAGCTGAACGTATCCCTTGAGATGGTGTACGCTTTGCTTCTTTGTGCATTCAAAGTTTTGTGTTCTCAAATACGTCTTTCTTTTCTATAGATTCTGTCAAACAAAAATGGATAGATGTGAAATTTAAATTTTATTGTATTCCGTAAATTTTTTCTTTCAATGGGTAATTGTTGATTTCCTAACATCGCATTTTTGTAATTGGTCTAACGATCCTTCATGCCCAGATCACCGACGTAATTCTTGGATTTTGTAATTTGTACGTAAAAATCTTAGAATTAGTTTACTTTTCTATCAAACAATAAATTTAATGTTATTACATTGAAAAATTCAAATTAAAAATTTAATGGTATTGCATTAGAAAAATTCGTTATTACTGAATCATCTAGTTACGTAATATTCAGCGGCTGATACCCCGATACTGTGTTTCTCAAAATTTTCTATGTATTTGTGCAGCAATAAATACTATACTTTGATTGAGGCGAATTTTTGAATGAAGCCTTCAGCATTTCACGTGGACAGCGATATTTGATCCCACTTTTCTAAATTATTGGCACAATTACCAGGCTAAAATCTGAAAAAACGGTCACCGATCTTATAAAAAACGTGTGTTGGCTCGATCATGGCAACATTCAGAGTACTTTGGACCAGCAACTAAAAATAGCACACAATCAACCACCCGAACCTTAGTTGACATTGAATTGGCATTAAAAAGGATATCCTGGGCACGAGACAGATGAGCATCTCCCACCTGTGTGGCGTGCCTGCCCCTGAAACATTGGAGTCCATTTAGATCAGAACATCTTCTCACGCAAGCTTTGCCACTCACTCTTACGTGGAACCAGCAAAACTGAAGGCTATGTCCCGTAGAATAAGCTGTCTCTCTATTAAATAATGGTTATCCTTAGGCCTTAGATTTTTATTTTAGTTTTTAGATTTAACATTCTAATGAACGTTTAAATGAGGTCATCTTTCAGTTGACTACAAACTTACATAACTAAAACACAGTATCAGTCCGATACACTAATAATATGTCAGAAGTATTCAGCCATTGTTCAGCTCGTTGAAAGTTTTCTCGTCACAATTTCCCTCCTGTGCTCATTTTAAAGAGGCCGGTCCGAGGCCAAAATGATTCCGATGTCAGGATTGAAGTGCAGTCTGCCTCATAATGCGAGACTGCTGCTCAGGGCTGAGCGGTCGGCTTCATGGACCTGGGCTTCATATTAAATCGATGGCTTGCACAATGAAACGTCGGAATCTAATGGGATACAGAGAGTTGGAGGCGGTTGCAGTAGTGATGGCTAATAAATGTTTTTGCAATAGATGTACATGAAATTTTGTGTTTTCTCATCTTCCGTTCAAAGTGTCATCCTCAGATATTTGTATTTTTGTTCTTATCACTTTGTGCGATTCCCTGATCCGCCTGGTATGATGAAATAATAGTTGAGAATTTAATTGCGAACTCAATTGAATATTAGTATTGCCATACTTCGACGATGAAATTAACTTCTCAGTTTGGTATATATTTATATTTACTTGGTTTGCTGATTCTCTATTATTTTGCGATGTTGTGTTGAAGCCATGTCGTACGTCTGTATTACGGCATACAATTATTTCTAAACATATGAAAATATTGGAACATATGATAAACTTGCATGAAGTTTTCACGTTTTGAAGACAGATTGTCTTTGTTACCTAGAAAAATACTGTCACTGTAATTGAATTCTGAGCCAAACTCTTCAAGAAGTGCGTATTCTGAAGTGAACTTTTTAAAACGTGCGTATTCTGACGTAAACCCTTCAAGAGGTGCGTAGTTTGAGGCTTCAACTCTTCAAGAAGTACGTAGTTTGAGGCAAACTCTTCAAGAAGCGCTTATTCAGAGATAAACTCTTTAAAAAGTGCGTCATGAGCTTCATGTATTACCAGTCTAAGCGAAGCGGCGGCCTGTGTTACCTCGCGCTGAGTGAGCTGTCAGCCCTCGCTCGCGTTACTGGAACAGAGCCACGCGAGAATTCAGTTAGCGCTGATTTTACGTCAAAGGAGCGCATCATCCTGTGATGTGCCTCCACAAATTTAGGCGCTCTTTGGCCTACTTCAGCTATTCCCTTGATGTTTCTTTCACTCACTTACGGCAAGAATGTTTGCAGGACTGTAGTGCACCGTGGAGAAGTTTCTTTTAAACGAAAAAATAGAAAAAATTTTTTTCTTCTGGATACCTTTATGATAATGAGTTCACTTGGCTCGACGGAGCATGCTCTGTTTTATCTCTGTTGTGACCATAAGCTGCTGTTGTTAACATTTAAAAACCTACAATTTTCAATGCGTATAAGCTTACTCTTCGGTTGCATTGTGTTCAGCATAATGTCCCGTTCTCTGTAACTTGAGAAAATACTCAATGCCTAAAAAACAAACAAACATGAAACCTTGGAGCATCAGATCAACACAGATGAATTTAATTAAAGCTTGAGTTATAGGAATTAGCGCTCCCATGGGAAAGTTACGAGGCCCTGAGCTGAAGGTCAGCTAGGCTTTTCATTTATAATTGAAATAGAAATGTTATTTATTGGATTGAAACCATCTTTTTCTTTGATTCACCTCTGTCCTATTTAGCTTTTATTTCTCCCTCCTTCAACTTTTGTCTTGTTTCTTAAATTGTCTTCTTTACCCGATGTTTCTATGCGCTGGGGATCATATTATAAGGGAACAGACCTTGTGCAAACAATCTCCGTTATCTTTGTTCCAAGCTAAATGGTAGCTTCTTCTTTTTCTCTCAGGAATAACTTTATTGTGTTTGGGAGGTGTAGACTCACTTTAAATTTAACATAATCGAATCCAAAATTAACGCCTGATATAAGAAACACTTCAGCACAGCGTTTGCGGGACTTAAAGGTTAGCGAGTAACGCCTTTTTTATTTGTAACTGTAGGGGACAATACTTTGTCCTTTTGTGTCCTCAGCTTAACTATCAAATATTTATACTCATAATATAATTTAAACTTTCCCTGTTTCATCTCCAAATTTCAACGCATGGCTCCAGATCAATTTAACATTCCGAAGACTACGGAAAATGACGTGTGACTTCATCGAGGACGGGAAGACACTATTGTGCATCGTAGCATTTCGGTTTACAATGCTCTTCAAAACTCCGCAGAAAATGCCTTTTTTTGTAGTTGAAGCAACTATTTGAGTTGAGTTGATCTCTGTCAAGAGAAGACTGCCCTGTCTGCGGTCGTGTTGAACATTCTCAGGGAGGATAGCTTGTGTTTGTTTTATGTTATCTTCTTGTTCTCTATAGCAGGGGTTCTCAAAGTGACATCCGCAAAACTTAGAGAATATATATATATATATATATAATATACATATATATATAAACTCAAAGTAAACTCTTCCGGAAACTAGAAAAATTGAACAAAGTTATTATTAATAGTCAATATGGCACTATTTTCAATGAAACATATATATATATGTATATATTTATAGTTATTTATAAATAATTATATATATTTATGTACATTTTCCTGAGGGGAACACATGTGAGGGGCTCCTCCGCTTATTATCTGTAATGAAAGTAGTCCTTGGTTGAAAAAAGTTTGAAAGAGTCTGCTCTATATAGCCACCGCTGTACGCGAAGTGTGGCAAAGTTTCCTGTTCGGCACTTGAACTCGTAATTTATGAGAGCATTTTGCTTCGCTTTCGATGCCGGCGCTTGGCATTCACCGAATGCGAAGCATGCAAATGAATCTCGTAAATCAGCGCGAACGGCGGTTGCCAAATGTACAACAAATGTTTTCATTTGCGTTAAAAGACGAGTCCAGAAAATAGTGACCTAGGATTTGATGAAATTAATATCATCGTGAAAAATTGATGACGTTATTTCATTGAAATTTTTTGCTAATGTTTCTAATTGTTTGGTTTTGTCTTTCGTTTCGATTGGACGTTTCTTGTCATCGAACTAACATCGAACATCGAATGTTTACCAGATATGAATAGGTGTAGTGAAACAGCAAACAAGTTTCTGCAAAGGCAGATGATCAAGCATACAAAATGCGCTAGGGTAGGATCGTTCAGATCATCAAACAAGCTACATCTGGGAAATATTACCTCCAGAGTGTACATTTACCATTCACTGATTTGTTGATAGATATGAGATGAGAAATGATTTTATTTAGTTTTACGATGTGTACAATGTCACTCGAAATGGCTCTAATTTGCACAAGGTATCTTCAAACTTGTTCCTTTTGTGTGACAGTATTTGACAGCAAAAACTGAGTTTAAACTCGAAGTTAAGGGTGCGAGTACACCTAAATAAATTGTTAAAATTTATCTGTACGGGCACGTAGACGTCTCAGACGTTCTAAACTACCAAGTGTAGACAGAATAAAAATTAATAACAAGAGCTAATCTAGACATCAAAGATTTATACCGCGTACAGCAAAATTTTCTATCCCAACACTCAAGGAGCATAGAGCAAATATTTCCACAGGACATTGATTTTAAAAAGAAATTTGCACGAGAATAGAGAACTATTGAATACCAAGTGATGAATACAACTGTCAATGCTACCAACATGGAGCCGCTAACGCACCGGTGTTCGCATGGGCATGCGATCAAATTTGCATGCAAGGCTTCACTCACGCAACTTAGCAGAACACACTGCGGGCTTGCGGCTGCTGGCGCGCAGCGTCGCGGTCTGGCGAGCTGGAACATTTTTTTCAAAACATTTTCGTAGCTGTGAAGCTAGCAGTGCAAGGTCTGAGTCAAATTGGCTACGATACTCTATATCTCCGTAAGTAGCATGTTATCTTCGTAAGGAGCATGTTTTATCATGCTCCAGCTCTCCGTGGTACAGTGGTTAAGGGATCGGGCTCGTATATGTTGGAGTCGCGGGTTCGTATCCCGGCGCTGGCGCGGAGATTTTCCTCGTTGGGTATAAGGGAAAGCTCAAGCACAATACCCCACTCAACCCAGGTGTCGGAAATGGGGACCGGCTTTACGGGGGAACCGTCATGGTGTCCTATATATAGGGTTAGTTATAAGACATTTGAAAAACCAATGCTAAGATCATATGTATCAGGCTTGATTGGAAATAAAGCATCCCAAAGATGCCGATGTTAACCTAACCTTACCATAAATGGCATGTTTTCTGTGTAAGAGCATAGGAGCATATCTACCCCTTAACAAACGTGTTTTCTTCGTTAGGAGCGTGTATTCCTCTTAAATAGTATGTTTTCTTGTAGTGTGCATGTTTTCTCCATAAGGAGCATGTTTTTTTCGTAAGAAGCTGCTTTTCACCGTAAGGATTAGTTTTTCTCCGTAAAGGGTATAGCTTTTCTATAAGGAGCATGTTGTCTCCATGAGCAAGAGCTTGACAACTTGAAGAATTCATGGAAGACAACTTGACAATAAAGACAACTTGAATGATTCACTCAGTTCTGCTGTGACAACGTGAATTATTAGGAAATTCGGTCCTTGGATGCGATTTCGTTAAAAACATTTAGATTGCAGAGAAAAGAATGCGATGAAAAGCTCATCAATAACTACATTTAGTTTTCTGCTTAGAGAAATAACCGCGCGTGTTAAGGGGTTCCATAGTGCTTCTCTAGCTCGGTTTTCATAAAAATTTTAATTACGATATCAATTCATTAGCGGTGATCAGATCAAGCGTAGTCCATTTTAATTAACCCAAAAATTAAATACTCCTATTATATGGGGATAAAAAACTGATACCTCTTGGACTTTCTTATACATTCGACATTCATGTTATCTAACCCTGAATTTGTGATTGTTACTGAAAGTTGATACTGTAATACCGTGGACTTTCATTCGCTTTTTTCGGAAGCAGCAAAATCTGAAATTCTATCACAGCAAACATAGGGTTACTTTTTATTGCAATCATTTCATTACATATACTAAATCGCTTTACCATAAAAAATTCAGAAAATAGTTCACATATCTATTATTTTTTTGCGCACAAACAAGGAACACTAGTTTTTCCAATCTTTTTGTCATTCATGAAATGTCGTCGGTACCCCTTCATGATTACTTTTTGATTGGCTAAGCACTGCTCATTCGAGGCCATTCTATATCGATCCGAACTTCGTAACACTAAGATCAGTTTAACAGGATTCGTAATTTGCAATCAAGCAAGAATTAGGGATCCAAGATTAGAATAAATTAAGGCTCGAAGATCCGAGGTTCGTTATCTCGATACCAGAATTCCCATCCGCTTTCCCATTCGGACATCGAGTTTCCCAATTGTTTGACATCAATATTTAATCGAAAGTATTTTTTTCAGTGCAAAGACGTTCTTTGGCAAGGAGAGTAGAACACTACTTCTAAAACATCATCTGATGAAGAATATTTCGTCATTAATGTGCAGATTGTTTTTAAATTTTAATCTTCCATTTATTTTCATTCTCCACTAAAGATTTGTTATTTTATAATCTTTGCATCGCATTTGTAGTGTTCATAACACAATCACCTCGCCCACCGAAGTATTTCCCTATCGCATTTTCTGCCCCACAAGTAAATCCGGCGATTTTTCTTACAAGCGATTCGGTGATTTTTTTCCAATTAGGTATCATTAAATTCAAAATCGTTCACTTAATTGACTCCGTTCACAATAGATATGGCATCGCTACGTTTATATGAAAAAGGTAACTCCGACCAGCAGTGCTACATGGTGAAACGAGACAAGTCTCCTTTCAAGCGGTTAAAGACAAGCGTTTTAAGAGATTAAATCGCTTAGGCGGCGAAAAACATGCATGCAGTGGGCGAAAAAGTTTGACTGGGTTAGCTCAAGTCATAAACTTCGTCAATCGCGTTGTATGAGTGAGAGATAACAGCCTAACATTAACAGTGGCATTAGTCCTTGCAAAAAATTTAGACGTGTGAAGCTCAAATGTCTTGGTTATATGTTGAAGAAATATTAGAATGTAGGGCTAATGCTCAAGATACATGTTTATCATGACACTGTTATGTCGCTTGTGGTAAATAAGTGTTTAAATTGTTTAAATTCTTTTAATGACTTGTGACGAAATCGATCCCGCAGAAATTGTTTATACTCACCTATATTGTCACTTATTTTAAATTTGTAGCATGTTGCAGCCATCTAGTTTTACATATTTCAACAACTATGAAAAATTTAGTCATATGTCCTTGATTTATCAAAATTATAATTATTTATGACTGTGTCTTTTAAATAATGAAATACATTTTAGCAGTATGACAGACCAGGTAAACACCGAAATAGCTGCGTAATGTGTGTCACTCTGGTTGAAGGCGCCACACACCTTCGCTTGGCACCACCGGCTTCAGTTACTCATTACCACTATTTTACTGAACACAACATCAACAAGAGCACATTCAGGTTGAAACAATAGTCATTAATTCAGTTCATGTTTTCCGTTGGTCGACATCACAGTGAAACGGGTTACAGTAGTTGGTGGTTTCAATGAGAGGAAACAGTGAAGATCACATACAGAACGGCTGCCGTAGCTACCGTAGCTATAATGAACTGCTACAGTGAACGGCTGCCGTAGCTACGGTAGCTATAATGAACGGCTACCGAACGGATACATGTTGAAAATAATATGAGTTTCGTGCTGCAAATAAAAGGAATATATATGAGTAAACTAATGCACTTAACTTGGTTCTTACACTCGTAAAAATCTAACATCATAAATCATTTTAGACTATTTAAACTCACAGTTCAAATCAAATATAACAGTAAATGAACCTTCTGAATAATCCCAAAAATGTTGGCACAATCTTACAAGTCACTCCAGCAAAAACAAACAATCAAATAATCCGTGCTTATCACGACACAGGTGTTCTACTTCTTAACCTAAGTCAAAATGAAGAACTGCGGCAACACTGGTACTCACTTCGTTTTTTCTACGCATACCAGATAACAATGAACAATTCCTTCCAAATATTTTTTTTCACTTAAATAAAATTTATCGAGCATATTCATGAAAAATCTAGGAAAACAGGAAAAATCAATGGAAGCGCCTGGAGATAGGCATGATGGCTCAGGTACGCGATGCAGCTGCTTTGTTTCTAGCAATAAAAAAATATTCGAAAATTTACAACAACAGAATTACAACTGACTATGTATTTCCCTTACGTTGAGTGTTTTCCTGTTTTGCCAAAAAAATATTATTTATAGGACGGCACGGAAGTGCAAGTTATTTTTTAAAATGAGAAAAGTAACTCTGCATCAACCCTTTATTGTGGTGCAATGACTTAAGTCATGTTTTCGCCAAAAGAGTGGATTTTTCTGAGTGGACGCCGAAGCATTAATCAACTAAAACCATGTAAATATAGCGGGTGAAAACCGCCCTCAGGACGAAAAGAAAATCGTTTGTTTACTGCCTCGTATATGACAAGGCTTGAGCATCGGGCCGAAATATTGAGGGCCAGCTCAAGTGTACTCCAATATTGAGCTCAAAGAGCGAACATTGAGCGCCTGAGATGAACGTCAGCCGCTGCCAACCTCGAGCATCAGCTGCACAGGTTTTCAGCGAGCGCTCACAGAGCAGATTTGTGCTAAAGGTAAATATGTATATTAGCAGGGAATTAGTTATTCGGTTACATGAAAAATAGTCTAGGAATAGGTTACAAAGGGAAAGATTTCTTGTTGGGAAATCTCGAAGTTTAAAATATACAAGGCTAAGGCCTTGTATATTTTAAAGACCACCCGTCTCTTCTTGAATATGGATCATGAAATAACTATTTTTGGACATTTGTAAAATGTCATATCCATCACACCATTTGTGAGAAAGTTAAATTTAGTTCGAAGTTGTTTCCAAAATCTGAGTGCTTAATTTCGCTCTTTGTTGTCATTGAACGCAGAGCATGGACAGTGACAACAAGAAAACAACCAAGCTTACAAACAGATTATTAGCGCATCGACAGTGTGTGCATTGCCACAGAATCAGTACGCAAATTAGATATCGCTCAGTATTTGGAGTACGCCAGTTAATGAATTGCTACACTTCAATTAATGACGGCTTGACGGTAACGGTTCATCATGAATTCTTTATTCACTACAAAATTGAACTATGATGCAGTCAGCATCGATGCTATTCACGGGCACTTTCTCTGGAATCTAAATTTTTTAAATAATCTATGCAGTCGTAGAAGTACAACTGACAGTAGGTTTTTCAAAGGCTTACGTCAACTTTGCTACGCTACGTGTTTGTAGAACAAAGAGTGGCGAACTTACCTTAGAACTTACGCTGCCAGCTCTATCACTACGACAGCGTAAATTGTCTGGAAAAACAACCTCTGGTCACCACAAATACAAAATTTTTTCTTCAGAGACTTCGTATAAATCGTAATAGAGGTGGAGGAGAATTTCCAAATTCTAATTTATTATTTATTTTGAAAAGCAAGCAAACAAACAACGCATCTACGGATGCTTTATTTCCAATTTTAAGCCTGATACATATCACCATGTACATTGGTTTTTCAAATGCCTTATAACTAACACCAGGACGCTATGACGCTTTCCCCCGGTCAAGACCGGTACCCATTTCAGACACCTGGGTAGAGTGGGGCATTGTGCTTGGAATTTTTCCCTTATACCCAACGGAGAAAATCGCCACCAGCGCCGTGACTCGAAACCTCGTTTGCCCGCACGGAGGCGGGTCCTAAAGCCACACGGCTATGACGAGCAAAAGGAAGAAGTACTTTATCTTGCCCATTGCCTCTTCTCCTGCATCGAGAAACCTCCTAGAAAAATGAAAGAAAGATAGATTACATTCAGATTACATAATACAATTTTAACAGCACAGTGAATTAAGCCTAGACGTTGCCTGATATCCACATTACTCCTAAAGAGTGATTTGATTGTAGTTAAGGAAGGAGAGCCGTCCATTCGTCCTAATATCCAGGATGCAAGCTTGAGCTTGGGGATATTTTCCCTTCGGATCAAGAAAGTGTTTCAACGTTTCTGTGGACCAACTTTGAACAGCTAGACATACCTATTCTTAAGGCTGTTGGTGATGGATCCTGTCCTCTGCCCACGTCACTCCCAGCGCAGATGCTCCAAGCTAGCCCGTGCTGACCAGAAGGTTTAGCAGCGACCCACCCCAGCGGCCGCCACTTCTAGCAGATCTTGATGGCTCGGTGGAAGATTCATGCCAACAGATTTCAATTAAGAATAGGCGAAATAAAATCAGCTGAGATGGGTGCATGCATTGAGCGTGTGTACACAATCGTAAACTGCAGTGACGGCAGAGTGCGGCCAGGAAGCGCCTTGTGTGCGCAGCGTGACTAAAGGGTTACCAGTAAATGAGCCTCGCTTCCAGGCATTTTTTTTTCGAGGTTAATTTTATCGGTGGATTTCTCAAATACATTATAGTTCAAACTCAATAGGAGCACGGGATTTACATAAGAAAAAATCTATGATTGTTTTATTATGCTTCATGAGTATTAGAAATTTTCAAGAAAATTGTACACCATGTGGTACATGTTAGACCTGCAGCGTTTGTTTAGCACCGGGAATACTGCAATGAAAGTACGGGCTTACCAAAACAAGATTGCGACCCCTAGAATCATACGGTCCCAAGTGCTTATTTTTAAAAACGTCAGAAAACGTTTTCAAAGTTTTGCGACTTGGCAACCCGCGTATCTCAGTAACTAACAGAGTATTTGAACTCGTTGTGACTATCTATCTGAAACTCGGACTATCACCAGATGGAGGAAGGTTTGGGGATGACAGTGGTACATATGTTTTGATTTTGCTATGGATGGCTTTTGCTGGAATATGATTCTGTAGGCCTCTATTGAGATCATGCGACTACTGTTCAAAAGACGCCAGAGACACCAGATCTTTCATCAGAAGTGCAGTGATGCATGTTCTAGTCCGTACATCTCTTTATTATCGTCTCTCACTCCTAGAAAGAAATGTGAAGCAATAATTTATTTGCTTCTCTGAATGTCTGCATCATTCTCTCTTGTGTGTGATTTTGCAAAAAATTTAAAAAATTCAAAGTTATTGAAGGATTCCTATCTATCCATGAGTAATACAAAAATTTGTGTCTGTGATGCTACTAAAATATCGTTGAAATTATAATCAAATTTAAACTATAGCACTCCTTTGAATATGCTCGTACATTGAGCGGTTCAGCTGTTCTGTGTTAATGTGCGTATTCAAACCTCAAACTTCTTCATTTTTACCAATAAAAAACAAATCATTCCCACATTTTTGTGTGCCAAAACTTTACATCATTTGAGAGAAATTTTCGCATGCTCCTCAAACCTAATTCAACTGCCATTTTAGTGCAGAACTGTGGCCACGTACGAGCAATGTATGTATTGCTGCAGGGCAGGATAACAGGATTGCAGGCTGGTCTTTTTTATGGAGAAAGCTTTATTCTAGGCTTTTTTCAAATGAAATTTGAACACTTACACCATCCAGCATCTGAAAACCTTAGGTTACCAAACACTGCGTGATCTTAACAGTCAAATTTCATTTCAAAAGTAACCCTGCTACACAGCCCTGTAGATAGCTAATTTCGTCTCTTGCCCTTGTTTTAATACCATCCGTATCTTGTTCAGAGTGGAATCTCACACAGGGTCTTCCAGATATACCTGCACAAAATTGAAAACTTTTGAAATTCTGATCCCTCTGAGAGTTAGCAGCACTAAAGAGCATCAGTTATGCTTAGTAATCTACGAAACTGACCATCAACACTTAGAGTTCGGAGCATAAACATAACGCAATGAAACAGCCGAAACGTTCAGCTATCTGTCAACTACTTAGTCATCGCTGAAGCCCAGACTTTATTGAAAAATCTCTCGGGTATCCTAAGCAAACAGTTTACGTTTTGATGAATCGTTTTGATGAATCTGGCATTTTAATGAATCTTGCTAAGAAAACAGAACGACTCCCACGCCATGAAATGGTAAAATTCGCAAACCTCGCTCTCTAGCTAGCCTCAAAAAAAGGGGCAAGGCCAATCCCAGCGAATCATTCTCGACATTGGCTAAGAAGAGGCTCGCCGGTATCATGATAATTTACATAGCGATTAAAGACCTTGGCCGACCCCATTATGCACATGGAAGGAAGCATCTCCTAATCAACAAAATGAAAGAAGTTCGTTTGTAGAGGTGCAAAAACGTTTTGAACTGGTCAAAGAAAAAAAGAAAAGAAAAACAGTTTATCTCTAATAAAGATGATACCCTAAAGCATCATTGGTTTTTAAAACTTCACCTACTTCTTTGCCGATAACGAAAACGTGAATGCTGGATCCTAAAGCAACGTCTGGCAAACAGAAATTATTTCATTGATGAAGGCCAAGGCTTCAAATGAGAAGTTCATGTTCCAACAGGACTCGACTCCCGCCCACACGGCAACCAAAGCGACTTACTCTAGAGGTCCGGTGTGCGATTCAGGAAAAAAGAATTTTGGCCTTCCAACTCACCTGACCTGAACCCATTGGATTACTCTTTTTGGTCGGAAATTGAGGCCAAAGCTTATGCAAAGCCCCACAACAGCATCACAGGCCTTAAGATTATTAAAAAACTGTAGAGTCGTTAGAAAAGGCAAGTGTTATCGCGCTGTTCCCACCTTTCGAAAGCGTGTACATAGAATCCGTCATCGTACCTATAGTTGGTCATATCGATTAAAATTTTTGTTCTGCTACTATGCTCAAAAAAATCTCGAAACTTCAAAGTATCATGTTACTCTTTCTTTGAGTTTTTAGGTTAAGCATAGCGAGGAAAATTGTGCGGATTTCTCTGGAAGACTATGTAAACAAGATACAGTTATTACGTGTGTCCTTAACTTATTACTATTGCCTCTTTATTAGTATTAATAATGCAGTTTATTTTAACACTACTGTTATTATTAATACTATTACTATAACTTGCAGTGTTTTTTATGAATTTCACATTTAACAATTAGCTCTACATTTCTACTAACTATAATACAGTGAACTCTAAAAATGCAACACTCATTTTCAAGAAATTCCAGGGTGAAGTAGAGAATTCACCGTTGCACAAGTAAACTCAAGAACTACTCTTTTGAATTAATGCGCTGGGTTGTAACGACGCCATTCCTTGAATCTTGGAGCGGGAGAGTGTTGGACTTGTCTTTTTGTGATCATTGTAACCTTATCAGATGTTCATTATATTATAACAACTTTTGCTTTAGTGTTGGAAGCACGGACACTCGATCATGAGAACAGTTGACACAATGGGAGCCTGCGCTGTTTCTCATTAGAGGTTGCGCAAGTGAGTGTTGAAGCATGAATCAAGTATCCCACCACTAGAAGAGCCGCTGAATTTTTTATTTCTTGCTTTAATGTTTCATTATAAGAATAATTTATTGACCATTTATCCACAAATCCCACATTGGAATTATATTAGCTGTAAATTATGCTCGGTTGCTGGCACCCATCTTAACAAATTGCTAAACCAGGTTACTGCGTACCACCTGCACAAATTAGCACCTGGCCGCCGTAGCAGCCTCACATGAGCCTGAGCTGGAGAAGTGACGTCCACCACCGGAGCACCTGCGGCCTGCCACACCTGCATGGCCTACGTCTGTCTGGCAGCATCGATTGAGGCGTGTCTGGCCGTCTGCTGCTCGCGTCTTGCAGCTTTACTCTGCATTGCTGCTAACAGCTGTCATCCCTTGTGCTCTATACTTGCCATGCTCCGCTGCTGCTGCTCGCGTCTTGCAGCTTTACTCTACATTGCTGCTAACAGCTGTCATCCCTTGTGCTCTATACTTGCCATGCTCCGCTGCTGCTGCTCGCGTCTTGCAGCTTTACTCTACATTGCTGCTAACAGCTGTCATCCCTTGTGCTCTATACTTGCCATGCTCCGCTGCTGCTGCTCGCGTCTTGCAGCTTTACTCTACATTGCTGCTAACAGCTGTCATCCCTTGTGCTCTATACTTGCCATGCACCGCTGCTGCTGCTCGCGTCTTGCAGCTTTACTCTACATTGCTGCTCACAGCTGTCATCCCTTGTGCTCTATACTTGCCATGCTCCGCTGCTGCTGCTCGCGTCTTGCAGCTTTACTCTGCATTGCTGCTCACAGCTGTCATCCCTTGTGCTCTATACTTGCCATGCTCCGCTGCTGCTGCTCGCGTCTTGCAGCTTTACTCTACATTGCTGCTAACAGCTGTCATCCCTTGTGCTCTATACTTGCCATGCTCCGCTGCTGCTGCTGCTCGCGTCTTGCAGCTTTACTCTACATTGCTGCTAACAGCTGTCATCCCTTGTGCTCTATACTTGCCATGCTCCGCTGCTGCTGCTCGCGTCTTGCAGCTTTACTCTGCATTGCTGCTCACAGCTGTCATCCCTTGTGCTCTATACTTGCCATGCTCCGCTGCTGCTGCTCGCGTCTTGCAGCTTTACTCTACATTGCTGCTAACAGCTGTCATCCCTTGTGCTCTATACTTGCCATGCTCCGCTGCTGCTGCTCGCGTCTTGCAGCTTTACTCTACATTGCTGCTAACAGCTGTCATCCCTTGTGCTCTATACTTGCCATGCTCCGCTGCTGCTGCTCGCGTCTTGCAGCTTTACTCTACATTGCTGCTCACAGCTGTCATCCCTTGTGCTCTATACTTGCCATGCTCCGCTGCTGCTGCTGCTCGCGTCTTGCAGCTTTACTCTGCATTGCTGCTCACAGCTGTCATCCCTTGTGCTCTATACTTGCCATGCTCCGCTGCTGCTGCTGCTCGCGTCTTGCAGCTTTACTCTGCATTGCTGCTCACAGCTGTCATCCCTTGTGCTCTATACTTGCCATGCTCCGCTGCTGCTGCTCGCGTCTTGCAGCTTTACTCTACATTGCTGCTAACAGCTGTCATCCCTTGTGCTCTATACTTGCCATGCTCCGCTGCTGCTGCTCGCGTCTTGCAGCTTTACTCTACATTGCTGCTCACAGCTGTCATCCCTTGTGCTCTATACTTGCCATGCTCCGCTGCTGCTGCTGCTCGCGTCTTGCAGCTTTACTCTGCATTGCTGCTCACAGCTGTCATCCCTTGTGCTCTATACTTGCCATGCTCCGCTGCTGCTGCTCGCGTCTTGCAGCTTTACTCTGCATTGCTGCTCACAGCTGTCATCCCTTGTGCTCTATACTTGCCATGCTCCGCTGCTGCTGCTGCTGCTCGCGTCTTGCAGCTTTACTCTGCATTGCTGCTAACAGCTGTCATCCCTTGTGCTCTATACTTGCCATGCTCCGCTGCTGCTGCTGCTCGCGTCTTGCAGCTTTACTCTGCATTGATGCTAACAGCTGTCATCCCTTGTGCTCTATACTTGCCATGCTCCGCTGCTGCTGCTGCTCGCGTCTTGCAGCTTTACTCTGCATTGCTGCTAACAGCTGTCATCCCTTGTGCTCTATACTTGCCATGCTCCGCTGCTGCTGCTGCTCGCGTCTTGCAGCTTTACTCTGCATTGCTGCTAACAGCTGTCATCCCTTGTGCTCTATACTTGCCATGCTCCGCTGCTGCTGCTGCTCGCGTCTTGCAGCTTTACTCTGCATTGCTGCTAACAGCTGTCATCCCTTGTGCTCTATACTTGCCATGCTCCGCTGCTGCTGCTGCTCGCGTCTTGCAGCTTTACTCTGCATTGCTGCTCACAGCTGTCATCCCTTATACCCTATACTTGCTATGCACCACTGATGCCTGCACTGTCGGTCACATTTTTTTACGTTCCAAGAACTGCATTCATTTCATTTCTCCATGCCTCAATAAATAAGAGCATTTAAGCATAGCTTTTTTTCGGTTATCTTATCTCTGATAATTTTAGGATAAACGTGGCTGTTGCTTACTTTTAAGACACTGCAGATGCATCCGGAATGTCGTATGGCAAATTGACATTTTGACTTTCAACAGTTTAGGACGATACCTTTCGCACAGAAGTCGCTGCAGTTCATCGAAACAATCAGAAGGTAGCTTCTCGTTCTTTCTTTTTCTTTCGCTTAACACCATCCAACATTCTAGGATAGAAAAGCGTTGTAGAAAGATAAGAGTTGACTTCGGCCACAGCTGTAAAGCGACGCTCAGGTTAACTGTCCATCTTCACCGAGTAATTTTCACGTCAAGCAAGTAGACGTCATGTGCCGTACAGGTGTTCCACTCTTTGATTAAAATTGCGGTACGTGAATGACGGATTGTGCCGTTGTTTGTGTTTACAAAACGGGCTCCGTGCAGGTGCGTAGCAACTGGTGCCAAATTGTGGCAATGCGTCACCAGGAAAAGTTTGGAAAACTCTGTGAAAGCCACGACGAGCCAATGATTGTGATTCTGTACTCCTGTAGAATATTCTGGGCCAGGGTAAAAATTTCTGTTGCATTTATAAATTAATGATATCATTTTTTATCAAGATGATCAGTTAAGAACAGTTGTTTTAAGTTACTTATAGCACGTACACATGTTTGTTGAATGTTAGATACTCATTGTAGTTTTTCTTGCGTCTGTTGGAACTATGTGTGACAATACTTGAGGTAAATATGTTTCTGAAATCTGTGAAATGCGCGTGTCATGCATTGAGTATTACGGTAAAAATTTATATAAGGAAGACTATCTTGTGATATAGTACCACTTCTGTAAGCAGTCCACAAGCCGCATACATTAAACGTCAGTAGTCACACTAGTTTCTATGGTTAGTAACTGCTATTATTTATAGCGCATAGTGTTGGAAACAAAGATACTAACCATATTATTCATATGTAAAAAATACATGCATAGAATCTTTGAGGGAAATAAAGATCAAGAAGTAACAGCCTGATAGCAGAAGCATGAAAGTCCATGTTAAAAATTGAAGAGGAACGATATATTATTCTCTTTCACCTGTTAGTAAAAAATTACGATCTCAGTTATAATTAATCGAAATCAAGTCCTGCTATGGACGACTTTTGCCGGCTGCTGCTGATAAAATAGAACATAAAAAATTTATAGAAGTTAAAAGACTGAATTCGAGTCTTCAACAGCTTTTTTACAGTAATGTGAACTCCATCAAGTGCAATTTAAATAAAAGTCTAGAAAGCTGTCCTACACGCCCATTGAAAGTTTACGAGTTTAAGAAATGTAAGTTGAAGCTCAAAAAATCGATAGGGTCATCGGTGTAAGAGGTAGACTTCACAGTGCTAATTACACCTTAATTACACCTCAAAGTAAAAAAAATTACAGTTTATGGTAGCGATTACGTCATTATACAATAAATAGTTTACTCCATCATCTAGATATTGCTCCAGTGCTTACAACGATTCTATATTCCAAGACAATACATATATTGCAGAACATCCATAAGGTTTTTTTATTATATTCACACCATATTTTTGCTGTTACTCACTCGTTCAATAAACCCTCATTCGGCTCCTTTCTTTTGAGTGCACTTTTGCGAACGAAAAAGGTGACCAGCGGAAGATCGCCAAAATCGCTGATTGCTGATTTTGTCCTGAGACCAAATCCAAGCAGGGCGTTCCTTTGACCGGTGTGGAGGTATGTGCAGATGTATGTTTTATTTTTTACTGCAGCTAATGTTTGATACTAACTCTGAGCTGGTAATGCTTTTGAAGTAAGATATTTTCTAAAATTGTATTTGTGTAAGGGAATTGTTTTCCAATCAACTGTAATTTCTATTTCTTTGAGTTTCATTCACCACTTTATTTATTGAAAAGAATTTCAATTTGTAATCCATAACCTTAATGTCAGTGGGAAAAGTACCACTTGTACTGTAGCTGTTGTAGGTTTTCATTAAGAGTTTCGTTTGTCATGTCTCATCTAATTTTGCTATCATATTCGACGAATCAGATACGTTAGTATATGCTGTCCACTACGAACGACATCATTAATAAAATGGCTGTAAAAATAATTAGCTATGAATGGAATGGAGGGAAGCTTGATAAATGGGGCAAAATGTGTTGGGCTGAGAAGCCCAGCGCGTATATGATGGGAGATTAATAATAATAATAATAATAATGAAGGCATCTACGGATGCTTTATTTCCAATTTCAAGCCTGATACATATCACCTTATACATTGGATTTTCAAATGCCTTATAACTAACGCCAGGACGCCATTACGCTTTCCCCCGGTCAAGACCGGTACCCATTTCAGACACCTGGGTAGAGTGGGGTATTGTGCTTGGAATTTTTCCCCTATACCCAACAGAGAAAATCGCCACCAGCGCCGGGACTCGAACCAGGGTCTGCCTGGACGGAGGCAAGTTCGCTAGTCTCACGACACGACGAGCAGCTTTAGCTTCCGAAACATTGGGGCAGAGCTCTGTGAGATCGCTGGTTGACATGTAAAAATGAACAGTTCTTCCTCGAGCTATAAACCACCTTATGTGCATTTCAACTTTACGGATAAATATTAGTCCCAATTATCCCAACTGGAATCAAGCATCATATCATTTGCACAAAAGGAACTAATTTTTTTGAGCAAAAATTGAGGTTTGCATTAGATGATGAATGTGTAACTCCAGAATTAAGGGCAAGAGACTGGTTACACTTATCTAGCAACATTAGCTAATGGTATATTTAATTGAAGTACCCTATAATATGGGGGAATGAGCAGCGGTTGGTGAATAAAACTGTAGATCAGTAAAATATGGAAGCAAACTCGTAAAAACGCTAAAATTTGTGCAAAATCTTGAGTTCTTGATTTATATGGGTTCACCTATAATTTAAGAACCCTTATAAAACACTCAAGAACTAGCTCAAGGACCAAAAATACACTTTCAGCATATCGGCATAAATGTTTTCAAATAAATTTATTGCGTTGCGTACGAGGATATTTTATTAGTTTATTAAGCTTTATACTGCATTGCTTAATAACTTTATAAAAAAAAACTCTTCACCCACTGCGAAGTAAAGCGTAATTTACTATGTGAACTCCTCATCTCTCAGCGAAAGTATAATTGCCTAGATTTTCAAAGCCCCAGCCCAGCGCAGTGGTCGTAACTTCACGGAGTAATACCCGGGGCAAATTTAGCATTACAATTTGAATCCCTCGGACGCAATAAGAAGGCGAGGAAGATGTGCTTCGTAATGCCTGCGAGAAATGGTCCCAGAATACAATGCGGAGGCTGTAAGTGCAGTTGTTCAGCGAGCACCACGTCAGCTTACGACTCCACCACACCTGCAAGCACCGAGCGAATGAGGTCTCGCATGAAGCAGAAGTGAGCTCAGTGAGGCAGCGCTCACGGCATCAGATTGCAACAGCGCTGCTACTATGCAACTCCACCAACGTTCCCATGAAAAGTTACGGAAATTTTGCCTCGTTGAATACTATTCAATATAAAATTAAGCGTGCATCTCTTGTTTGGCGATCAGCTTGATTTCCGACCCAATTTTACTGCACTCAATAATCCTTTCCCCAGTTCTGACTCTGTAACTTTATTTTTAATCAAACTTCATTAGCACTCTACTGTTCAATCTGCCTCTTTCAAATGAACTTGACGAGCCAAAATTTGTCTTCCTCTGAATTGTCATTTGTCCTTCAGAAGCTAAATGCTGATGTTACAATATTTCCAGTTGCCTAGCCTTCTCCGCAATAAAAAACTGTGGGTAAAATAATACGTTCGTAAACTTCATTCAAAGCCTAATGCATCAGACACGTTTTCGTATTTTCATGACTGTCCTTCCTTCTTTGTCTCCATATTTATAGCAATACATTTACTATACATTCCCAGGATACGCTAAAACTTTGCACTTTTTTCTGCGGTCTCATCCAATCAGTTCAATTCTCTAACACATATAGAATTAGAACACCTTATCATATCTTTTAATAATTTAATCTCAATTTCATTCTTCCGCAAACCCGATGACTGTGTCACCCGTCAATGCATTTGCTCGACGAATCTTCAAAAAATTCCTGATTTAAGTGCGTACCGTACACTCTAACGCGTTCGGAGTCATTTCCGAAGACTATCCCTCTATCTATCGAAGACTATCCTCTATCTATCCCTCTATATATCGAAGACTATCCCTCGAAGACTATCATCACAGCCACTCTGAAATGCAGTCCACTAATGCGGAGCGTGAGAGGAGGAAATTCAAGAGCGTCGACCCCCAAGCATGAATTTGTAAGAACTCTAGACGACATGAACGTAGGGGCGTATCTAACCTACGCCCACTGACAGCAGCGGAGATTTTGAAACTATTTCAGCTTTTAATTTAGACGTAAAATGTGTTCCCGGAATTTTCGTTTTCTGAAATACTTGATTTAAGCTTTCTGGGGAGGATTTTCAAGCAATTCACGCCATCGTCGCGGTAAAGTTGGCAGTGAAAGTTCTACTGTCGACATAACTATGCTATGTGTTATTTTCTTACAAAAATTCTTCAGTTCGAGTTTTCTTTCTAAATAAAATAAGAAAGTTTTTCAAACCCTGTAAAGATGCCGCATAGGGGTGGCCTATTTACTTGAGAAAGGCTCTAGCTTGGAGATATTTTCCAGAAACAACACAGCGAGCAAATTGAAGTCGACAGCAGAATTCGCATTGCCAACTGTACCGCTACCAATTGTTCGAAAATTTGACCCCTGAACCAAAACCAATGTTAATGTTATGTGCCCTCCGGCTGATACAAGAAATCTATTC
Source organism: Morinoia aosen (assembly GCA_030386875.1). Taxonomy (NCBI): domain Eukaryota; kingdom Metazoa; phylum Arthropoda; class Malacostraca; order Amphipoda; family Talitridae; genus Morinoia; species Morinoia aosen. The sequence continues at coordinate 22,817,229 of CM059562.1, forward strand.
CCAGCACGGCCTGGCCTGGCCCACATGTTGCTGCTGTCCTGGCTGAGAAGGGGAGCAAAACTAGGGCTGTCCTGAGCTAACTTTGATCGTGCTCCTGCAAGGGCCGGGCGTTTTCCGCCTGCGGACATGTTAGGAGTCTTTCATTGATGAACAGGTGCAGGTACATTTCTGTGCATTCAGTTAAAAAAATATTCACGGGGCGTAAATGAAAGCGCTGTGTTAAGGAAGAACCATCCAATACAAAATATGATGCAAGTTCAAGTGAGTGCTGAATTATATTTTTCACCGCAGAAATGTGTCAAAAGTTTGCAAAAACATGTGTATGAAATTGCTGGCTTTCCTTACTGAAAATTCAGTTGTCTGCTTGCAACTGGAACATTTTCTTTTGTAAGAATGCAGAAATTCCAATGAGAACAAGCGCTCAAGGCCCACCCCTGGTTGCGGTGGCGCTAATGCTGGGTTGGATTTCTTGCGGAAAGTCGAGGAGGGTGCCGGCAAGTAGGTCAGTCCGGACATTAGCGGAGGAAACCAGAAGCGATGGCGTACCATTAATTTTAGTGAGTAGCCATGGCCCAATTCCTCATTACGTTCAACTTTCTCTAAGACGAAAGAAACAGCTACAAATTTTTATCGAGAGCAGGTTTTACTTCGCTCTCTGTCGTTATATGTTTTACTTCTCTTATTTTTCAAGAATCGTGGGAGTGTTATTCTATCTTTAACAATCAACGTTCTGGAGTCGGAGGTTCTAAATCTCAGTTATTTTCATGTATGATAAAAATTCTAGTGAGGGTGGCAGAAAGTCGGAGCATTTTATGGAGGAAATATGATTAAGTGGACTTAATTGTAGAACTACCGGAACAATATGCAGTACGAATGGTGATTCAACATTTGAATTCGTGTGAATTATTGATACAGGTTAATATTATTATTCATTCATGCATAGAAGCCATATTAAATGAATCTCGCGCTCCGCTACTGCAGGTTTCTGAATAACTGTGCCTGGAACACTCATTTTGAATATAGAGTAATTCAAGCTTATAATCAATGGTAGACGTTACGATAAATTATAAAAACTCTATGTACACGTTCGCGCAACAGTTCGCATGCACTTGGATCATGCCATGACTTGGATTCTCCTTTACGAGAGCTGTCTCAGCTTCTAATTTTTAATCACTTAAAATGGTGAGTGAATTCATGAGTGGGTGCATTTTACCTGACGCTACGTGTTCAACATGCGTTTTCTATCTGGTAGTGCTCTTTAAGAAATGTGCTCTCCGAGTAAGCAGCAGGAGCGCTGGTCCTCCTGTGTGATTGAGAGAAGCTTATTCATTGTACTCGCTTGGATCTGGAGTAGATATAGCCTCACTCTGATGGTCCACTCACGCAAAAAAAAGAAGTGTGTTGTAGTCCTGCCTGCCAAGCCGGATATTGTGAGCATCGGAATTTGTTCTGAGTGATGCCAATCAAGATGTTTCTTCAAATTGAGTTTCCGCCAACCCCTGTTAATTAATATTAAAAATATAAATTGTCAGTTGCAGTGATGAGTAATTTCATGTTCCTAAGCAGAAATCGGTGGATCTTCAAACCGAAAGTGCATGAGAACAGCGTAGGTTAAATCAAAGGAAGCATATTAGAAATCAAATCGTAAATTTATCATTTCCAAATTATAGTTTGACCCAAGACAAAAAGATCAGAATTTTGAAACTTAGATTTGCAGAGTGCGGTGGTTTGTGGTAAATTGCGATGGTTAATTGCCATCCAAGTAAAAGAGCTTCTCACTTGCTTAAATTTCATACAAATATTTTACAGATTTGCAGCCTTATGCTTTTCGTTTCCTTTAACCATAAAGTCCCAATAAAGTCCCAGCTTTAACCATGGCCTCAAGGTTTTAGACTAATTTAAACGATCTCAATGCATAGACATGAGTAACTTTAAGGTCCTAGATGCAATCTTATTTGCGGCATCTCAAGCAACTTTCCAGGAAACCGTAGAGAAAAAACGAACGCGTTTACCGTCACGCTCTTAACCTCGGTGAAGAATTTGAGTTCATTAGCTTGCATGATTACCCTGCAGTAGTTCCTTTACAGTTTGAAGCGGAGAATTCTTTCCTGGCAAAACGATGTCTAAAGTATCAAGTTGTTTCTCAGTAAGGTACTCAGTTACATTTGTGTTACTGCTAATACCAGCCGTCGACAACCCACATCATTACCTGTATATGAAAGAATCACAAGAGTTTAAAAGATGAGTGTGTATTAAAGTCGTAGAGTACTGCCAACAGCATGGAATACCATAGCATATATGTTGTAATTACGACCAATCTGGGAAATTAAACCAGATGGCTAAGAGCCGTATAATTTTCACTTCGCTGTCCCTATGAACAAACACAGCTGATGTGCGACAGGAACGCGCGAGGGTAGACCTCGACGTAAATCGAGCCAATTAGGAAAGCCCGTGAAGGTTGAGTGGCTTCAATGATGCCCATTACCGTACAACATTGCCTCTCTATTGTCCAGACGAGTGCACAATTGACAGAGGACGCAACCCAGCGACCTGTAAAGCCTGCTCTGCTGTGTGTTGTGCCCGTAGGATGTGCCTCATATCCTAATGTGCAGAGCTTCTACAACCCACCTGCACCCACGGCCCCTGGGGCTAGTTTGTGCCCTTGCAATGAAGCCTAATACTTCATTTTATATTCTTGTCCTAAATGCAACTGTGTCTTAAATAACCCACACTATGATGCAAGGGTAACATTCAAAGTTCGGCTAAGAAAGTGTTGTGTGCGTTAGTTTTGTTAGTATTAAATATTAATATATTCAAGATTTGCCTTTGTTTCTGGTCACTCAAGCGATTATCTCATTGAAACCCGATGATGTTTGAGTACAAGTAGTACCACACCAGCGCAAAACTTGGGTGTTTCGGCAAATACAGCTTGCTACGCTAGCAATGGTAAGTCCAAGCACCCTGATGAAATGAAAATGTGAAATAGGGACAAAGGACTAAAAATGAAGACATTTGTGTGGGAGGTCTGTTAAACAGTACACCGGCATCTCTCTGAAATACAGAGAGACAATGAATAAAAGAAGGGTGAAATCTACCTAAAAAAATCTTAATCCACTGCTCACAGCAGACTCACACAACAAATACTGCAGATTCTGTGATGAGTAGCTAGAATTACCCCTGAGGAGCGCAATTTTACTAAGGTATATCGACAAGGACAGACATTATTAGCACACCCTCCCTTGTGTAGCTCAGGAATCTTACGTCTCTCCTATGAGCGCCAAGTCCCCTAGATTCGCTGGAGGACAGGCTCCTTCAGCGCACCCCTTGGTTTTTGAAACAAATTTCAGCGCTGGAGAAGTGCTAAGAATCGAATTGCTGTGTACAAGTGCATGCGTGCAATTGCTGCCTGCTGTCGTATGTTAGAAGTATTCTACTACCCTCAAATTATTTATTCGTCACAGACAAAATTCAGGGTTTTGTCTAAGGACAGGTCGCCTATTTACTTGACCCTCTCTATCCACTATCACAGATAATCACAATTGTTCAATCACCCCTTCGAAATTTCAATTTTTTTTGTACTTTACAGAGGAAAAATGAAAAGATCTTCGGCATTTAGATTCACTGTATACATTCACTAACAAAACTCATTTAAATAGTGCCCGCAGTTCAACTAGATTATTCATAGTCCCTACTTTCTAACTTTCGACATGCTGGTATGTGTATTTGGGTGTTTGTGTGTGTGCGTGTGTGTTTTTTGGCTGCGGACGTGTGAGATCAGAAGTTTAAAGTTTTGTGAACGGTTTTTTTAAAACTTAGTTTGGGGTTATCTGGAATGACTTTTTTGCATTTTATATTTTTGACTTCCTTATTTTGCGTTTGCTCATATTTTTCTAGCACTGATGATAGAATCTATGAATTCTAAAACGTTTACGATTAACTTTGTTGATTACGACGTTGTTTCTTTTTTATCTTAAGAATGAGGTTCCTTAAAATCGTTCAGTTAATATTATTTAAATTACATTTGATTTCGAAAATAGAAATTGCTTCACTAGTTTAGAAAGAATTAAATTTTAAATTCAGAAGTACTAATGATAGTCACGTGAGATAGTTGTATTCTCCTTCTCTCTGACACAGCATTTGGAATATCATGCCAACGACTTTATTGATTTGATAGCCACACAGCACAGCACTTCTGAATCGACACCATACAGTATTATGCGTATTGCCAGCTATATCTACTTATGAAATTAACACATGCAATTACAGACGTGAATTTTCAACCATGATCAGGGTATCAACTTGTGTAAATCCGGTCAAGTTTAACTAACGTGCTCTAAAGCTACATGTCAGAGGAACCATGGATGTTCCCGCTCTCAGAAGCCCAAGCGCCGCACACGCCGAAGACTGAGGTACACGGACCTGCAACGCTGCCTGAGGTGATCGTGATCAAGCACAGGTAACGCAGGTGCTGATGCTACATCCAGGACGTCTGTTAAGTGAAGGCGTTGCGTCAATAATTGTGACGACGTACCCCAGCCTTTTTGCGCTAGGTGACTCATATTGTGAATTTAAGTTTTAACATCCCCAAATAAGTATGCGGAGGTGAAAATAAGGGTCATAGAAAAGACGGTTATTCTAGTACTCACAGATATCGCTTTTGGTGTGCTTTTGCTATTTCACTGATGGTTACGTTGTTATTCGGGATGATTACATCATTTGAAAGCTAATCTTCAAGAAAAATCTCAAAATTTAGGTTCTGATCTAGGTGTAAGGTCATTTGGGTGGATTTTTCTCTGCTATCATACTGTTAAAATCGCTCTCAAACGATTGATCATGCGAAGCTTCTCTTACGTTATTTAAAAAAGCAGAATCCAAATGCATGGTTTGATTTGTTCTACTTTTTTCCGATTAAAGTTTAAATGTTTATTTTTGGCAAAATAAAAAAATTTTCGTTGGAAATATTTAGTAGTTGATTCCACGGAACGGCCTCTACAGATGCAACCGATTTTTATATCTGAGATACATTCAAAAATAAATATCTCATAATAAATTTATTAATTATAAGCTACGCATAATTTCATAGCTATAACAATGAAGGACTGGATCACTACTCAAGATTTTACTAAATATTCCACCAAATGCGTGATCTCCTAGATTTGAATAGGATGGATTGATTGGCTAAGTTGAGCATCTCGGATTTATTGCTAGCGCAACCATTGAATGGTGCTCTGACTCAGTGGAGTACCTCGGATTTATTGCAAGGAAAATTGATTGACACTTTGACCCAATTGAGTACCTCGAATTTATTGCAAGTTCAATTGATTGATACTTTGGCTAAGTTGAGTATCTCGGATTTATTGCCAGGACAATAAACCTCTTGGTGGCTTGGTAAGTGAACTTATATTTATATAAGTTCACTTTTTTATATTTCTAAAAGAGTTAGTTTTGATGTCATCCTAGAAGCAACGAATAGAGTGAGTTTGGCACATTGAGCTCAAGAAGCGTCATTTCTTCCCTTCTTCTGGAAAGAAAAGAAAACGGGCAATGCAATCAATGAGCTCATGGAAAAACAATTTTAAAAAGTGTATAAAAGAAGGTTTTATATGAACCGCTTTTCGAAATGGATCATGAATAGGCTTCAACGTATATCTGAACTGACCGCAAGTTGAGGGAATACTATGTTTCTTCCGATCTTCAGGTAAGAATAACGTTCGGCAGAGATTTTGTTTTAAGGTACGGCTTCCGTGCACAGACTGGGCACCCACTCTCCCTGAGGCCCGTCGTTGGGGCTGAGGCTCACAAGCCCGAAGCCATTTTCAAGCGTGGGTCGGGAGGCCAGCGTCAATCGATGGCGAGTTATTGACCTGGCCAGACCAGTCAATGATCAAGAAATAGGACATTAAATCCTGACCACCTGATATTGCGTGAACGGGCGTCCGGCCCTCGATGTTCCACGACAGTCGCCCTCGTACAGATAACTCGCCGCTGCTCCTAACTGCCTTATCGGAAGCCGGGTTGCCGTTCCTTGACCCGTGTTCTCCAAGAGAAGTGGTCAAGGGGCCAAATTTTCAAATAATGTACGTTGTCCTAGCGGTGCAGCAAGTGGCGTTGGTTTATTTGAGTTGACATTAAATGAACTTACACTGCCAACCGTACTCCTACACGGACTTCAATTGTTTGAAAATCCGACTCCACATGCACACACTGAGCGTCCCTCAAGTTTTCTATTCCAATAATATTTTGCGGAGTAAATCGTTCTGGTTTATTTTCGATAGATCAGGAGGACAACAGAACTGGCTCTCAATTTATTGGACAGTAAAATACTGTATGAGAGAGTTTATAATTCTAGCATTTTCTATGGGTATATCAACAAACCGGATAATGAAATTTGTAGGAAGAGTCTCTAGTTTGAAGACTTTTAAAAAATTTTGCAAAAGCGCTGTCTTTGTTGAAAGGAGGAATTGAGATAACTACACGGACCTACCTGGTTCAGCTTTAGGTTCGTTGCTCTGGTTTGCGTTGCTTCAATTTCTGACTAGAATCGCGCGCATTTTTTTTAATTTTCTCTTTAACTCTACCCTGTATGTCCGGTTGCATTGGCATGAAGCGGCGCCGAAACACTAAGCTGAGCTCAACGTACGCTGAAGTATCTCGTTATACGAAAACGTTTTGGATGCAAAGATCACAGGAACAATTTCAAGCTCTGGATTCACGAAGTGGTCCATTAAATTGACTTTTAAACGGGAAATTGTCTCGCGTTATGACGGGGAAGATTTAAACGTCGTTGCGCAATATGAGTTCAGGTTCGCTTTGGAGTGGGAAACATTTTGTTGATTCTAGCAGTTCCGAAAATAACTCAAACCATCGAGCATTGCATTTACTGTAAAACGGAACAAATTTGTAGCGACCAGAGAAAGAAAAAGGACAGAGGGCTTCTCATGAAGCGTAAGATCAACTCATGGCCTGAGGAAAGTTAGAAAACTTGAAGTAAATTCCATTATTTTAGAGTCCTTCAAAAATTTGACAGATTGACAGAAAAGTTGTATTGTCCTCGAACTCTCGAAAACGTTGGGTAAAACATCCAATTTTGAATTAGATGAAGGACCGAAAATTTCATTGATGTATTTGAAAATTATTACTGAAAATATTTTCATAGTTATTCTTCAGGCGTTGGCTTAGAAGTATTAGCTTTTTCAATCGGTTTCGTCGTCGGTTTTGTGGACCTTTGATTATTTCTTCACAAACGTTGAATTTCATGAATTATTTCTCGCTATCTTGGTTGAGAATGAGCCTAGACGTGAAATGTTCAACTTAAATGTGACAAAATTTATTTTCTCTTTGACATCGACAGTTTACGGACGTAGAGGTCGTTTGTACATCCAACAAGCGATACAGTAGTTTAAAATATTCTGAAGCGAGATTTCATTCCTTTTGCTACCTTCGCTTGTTTTACGCTGTATTTGTTTTATGCGTGAGGGATGAACTGATTTAACATTCCTTCGACATTGTTGATGTTTCTTGCACCCAGACATTTCCTTCTTTCTGTTTGAGGTGAATCTTTGATATTGTAATTTAAAAATGACCAACCCCACAAGCTTGGAATTCCATCACTCTGTACGCTTTTATACCTATAATTCCAAGAGATGCGTACGTCATTTGAGGTTCAGCCTCGTCATTCCGTCCCTCAAAACTTGAATTAATTACGTGCGCTCATAAGTATGTACTCTGGAAAGACGGAGAAGTGCGCATTTTATTCGTCCTATGGCAATGTATCGGGTGAAATTATTATTGATTTAAATCTATTATTTGTTTGTACGTGCCCAATACACTACGTCCGAAGCTACTATACAAGTGATGTTTTTAAGGGGGAAATGAAAACTATTGGTCGCATGTGCTGATATTTTGGCACAACTCGTCAATTTGCGAACCAATTATCATCACTGCAGAATGACGAAAACACTGATTTTATATATGATATTCACACTAACTTCTATCTTTTAGGTCTCCAGAGCTACAACGCGAGATGCTCAAACTTGGAAAGGTGAGAAAAAGTCCACTGGAAGATATGTCATTGGTAAAAAACAATGATGACATAATTGAAGAATACTTATTTGGAAATTAAAAAAAAATTCATTGGTTGATACAATTGAATTTTTCTGAAATATTATCATGATGCAATTATCCATGGAGAGGATGAGTCTTGAAATTACTGACGGATTTAAGTAGTTACCGCAGTTTCATGAGCTTTGCAGAGGCTTATGCTTGTATTGCTTTCCACCTTGACATATCACCACCAGTTGGTAATACTTCACAAGTTTCAGTACAGTTGAAGTCGGGGGGTGAAGGAGGCCACTCAATAAAACTATCCTTTTTGATATTTTATTGCGAAAAAAATACCCTCGTGAGCTTTGTTGCATGAGCAGGTGTATTACATTGCATAAAAAGATATTTTAACTTGAATGGCCTACTTTGTGACCGGTACCATTGCGGCAAAAATTTGATGTATAACTGAGATTCCAAGTGAACTCCCTCAAGTTCTCAAAACGGCTCAACCAGCTCCTACCCAGGAATTCCTACCCATGAATATAACTCCTCCTCCCCCTGATGTGAGCTGCGCTGGCGGCGATTCATCATGAACAACCCAACCTTTTGACCAGCCGTCGCGTCCGGACAGCGCAGTGCGCGATTCTCCACGGAAGATTACGGAAGCTCTCGGTGGTCTTCCATGAAGATTACTTCACAGAAGTCAACTTCCTTATAATTTCTGGCCCTTGAAACTCTTTTCGTCTTATTTCGCTCCGCTGCGTTATTGCTGGCCTAGCCTCTGGTTTGAAGACTTTTCCCAGCTTTTTACTCCACCATCGCGAGCTTCGTCAAAAATTGCTCCACTACTCTGCAGACGTATTTCCTAAGCGGCCGTAGATATTTTTATCTTATGTTGAAGTGATATTTTACTTATACCGATGTCAGTTTTAACTTTGAAGGTATAATTTCTAATTTTGATGGTTTTCTTTGTCGTTTATGTGTCTCGCTCAATCTCTTTTGCAATAACTGCTAGAGAGACCTTTCTGGAAGTTCTATCGCATGACAATCGGGGCTCTTTCATTAACACTAAATGACCGATTTTTACCCATCAGTTTTATCAATTGCAACGCCTGAAGAACAAAATAACAATTTTAAATACAAAATGAACTATGTGCATAGTAACTCTTAAGATCTAAATATCAGTTGTCATAACAGGGTGTCTCCAGAAAAAGCTTCTGCTGATTTCGAATTTTAATGATGTTATGTATGTATAATAACGTTCGTGAAATTTATCCCGATTTATTTACTTTTAATATCATCAAAATACACGTTAGTGAAACCCGGAGGAGTTTCAATATCAACTCTCGTACGGTATCTTAGACACACAATATATATGAAAATTTTGAATCTTTGAATACATTTTTCGTGCTCACCCTGTAAATAACAAAATAATCTGTGCTTCCATAGTTTTAGGATACATGCTAATTTATACCTATTTTAACAAGTTATCCTAAAATATGAGCTATCGGTAGATGTTTTTAATTTCGGCTTCAAAAACCTCATTCTCATAAAGACGTAGCTCTGGACGTAAGGTATAGACGCAACATGTTTTACAATAGAGACACGCTTACATCCTACCCATTTGAATTATCAGCAGTTACACCGCTATAGTAGTTTCCTGCAACTGCGTACAAAGAGTGTCAATAATTAAAAAAAAGGGAAAATCTGAGGTCCATCAATTCCAACGTCGGAGCTATACAATGCTGTTCCGAATTTCCGAAACTGATTTCGCTATGATGGTCAAAGCACTCTATCGTAGCGATAGATTTCTGCCACCTCAATTGACGGTTATGATCAGTTCTGGGAAAATTTCTTTTTTGAAATACTCGCAGTAATGAATTAAAATGTTCTTTTTTTTATGCGTCAACGGCTGCTCAATAAATCACAACCATCTTCAATATTTTCAGCGTAAGTCAGAGCGTTCTTTACCGGAAAATGTTGAGAAGTGAACAGTTCTCCTGCTTCGATGTGCAGCTTAATGAACACGAATGCGCTCACCGCACTCCAGTGGACTACATTCCGCGATAAGCAAACACGAAGCACGTCAGCTTATACATGCTGTTTCCTGTTGCAATTTCACATATTTTCGGAACAAACTTATTCTTGACGGGAGGAGGAGGACTGGAGGTGGATTCTTGACTTATCAAAGATAAAGTAAAGGTCTTACCACGCGAGGCATCTCAATCACCTTGAGCTACACTACTCGGACACCAGACGATTACCAGATAAGATGTTACTCAAGCCTTTCTTAACAGATGCGTATGACAAAAATGTGATTCTTCTGTATATTGTAGGTGTGCTGCAAGAGCTTATTTCAGATGGCACGTTTTTAAAAAATCTACTCGTAGAAAAGAGCGACGACGAACCTACTTCTGGAAGAGTCATGAAGACTGAATGCGTTGATCCAGGGACTCTTGATTATTCAAGGTGGACAACGTTTTGAGATTCGTAACTGCTATATAATACGGTAATTTGGTGATAAACTTTAGTCTATGTTTAATCAAAATATCTTTATTCGTATATGGTTTTCGAGAGTTTAAATTATTAAACCCGGTTATTTTGAACAACCACATGTATCGTCTTCGTACATTCATGTTATGGCATAAGACTCAGTCGAGTATCCCAATTCCACCCATAAATGTATGTGAAAATCAATGACAAAATGTTTGCATTTGAGAAAAAACGCCTGTTTCGTCGTGTATTTTTGTTTATAACATGTCAATGTTTGAAATTTGAATTGCATCAAAACTAACTGCATTTTCATGCCAGAACTCACACCTGCATTTAACATAAGCGAAATTTGGACTTGATTAAATACTAAGTAGTCCATGCAAGGGTCGGAAAAATAGTTTCATAAGACTTCTCACGTGAAGGGGAGCAGCCGTTAGCGCTCGTTTACAACGTCCAGCAAAATTGAACTCCTTGCAAAATTCACCGTGCCCTTCTTTAACTACGTCTATGGACATTCGTGTACTTTTTGTGTCTTATTAAAATTTCAGCCCGAGTAATTGCCAGTTTGTCCTCACTATTAGAATTAAACACAATCAATAAATTGAAGACGATTAACTATTGACTACTTACTGACCCGGTTCAAGTTACTTAGCAATGTAGCATGTTTAAATATACATTCATTACGTACTACATTTCAGTTGACTCATGAAAACCAGCTGCGGTGTGTACATATCGTCGTAGTGAGGGCTTCAACCTTGACTCAGGGGGATTTCAGTGCAGGTGATGAATCCGTTATATCCATGCTGCGCCACAGGATCACCAGGCCTGACAGCAGCAAGTGCAGTGCAGGTGATGAATCCGTTATATCCATGCTGCGCCACAGGATCACCAGGCCTGACAGCAGCAAGTACAGTGCAGGTGATGAATCCGTTATATCCATGCTGCGCCACAGGATCACCAGGCCTGACAGCAGCAAGTGCAGTGCAGGTGATGAATCCGTTATATCCATGCTGCGCCACAGGATCACCAGATCTGACAGCAGCAAGTGCAATGCAGGTGATGAATCCGTTATATCCATGCTGCGCCACAGGATCACCAGGTCTGACAGCAGCAAGTGCAGTGCAGGTGATGAATCCGTTATATCCATGCTGCGCCACAGGATCACCAGGCCTGACAGCAGCAAGTGCAGTGCAGGTGATGAATCCCTTATATCCATGCTGCGCCACAGGATCACCAGGTCTGACAGCAGCAAGTGCAGTGCAGGTGATGAATCCGTTATATCCATGCTGCGCCACAGGATCACCAGGTCTGACAGCAGCAAGTGCAGTGCAGGTGACGAATCCGTTAAATCCATGCTGCGCCACAGGATCACCAGGTCTGACAGCAGCAAGTGCAGTGCAGGTGATGAATCCGTTATATCCATGCTGCGCCACAGGATCACCAGGTCTGACAGCAGCAAGTGCAGTGCAGGTGATGAATCCGTTATATCCATGCTGCGCCACAGGATCACCAGGTCTGACAGCAGCAAGTGCAGTGCAGGTGATGAATCCGTTATATCCATGCTGCGCCACAGGATCACCAGGTCTGACAGCAGCAAGTGCAGTGCAGGTGATGAATCCGTTATATCCATGCTGCGCCACAGGATCACCAGGTGTGACAGCAGCAAGTGCAGTGCAGGTGATGAATCAGTTATATCCATGCTGCGCCACAGGATCACCAGGTCTGACAGCAGCAAGTGCAGTGCAGGTGACGAATTCGTTATATCCATGCTGCGCCACAGGATCACCAGGTCTGACAGCAGCAAGTGCAGTGCAGGTGACGAATCCGTTATATCCATGCTGCGCCACAGGATCACCAGGTCTGACAGCAGCAAGTGCAGTGCTGGTGATGAATCCGTTATATCCATGCTGCGCCACAGGATCACCAGGTCTGACAGCAGCAAGTGCAGTGCAGGTGACGAATCCGTTATATCCATGCTGCGCCACAGGATCACCAGGTCTGACAGCAGCAAGTGCAGTGCAGGTGATGAATCCGTTATATCCATGCTGCGCCACAGGATCACCAGGTCTGACAGCAGCAAGTGCAGTGCAGGTGATGAATCCGTTATATCCATACTGCGCCACAGGATCACCAGGTCTGACAGCAGCAAGTGCAGTGCAGGAGACGAATCCGTTATATCCATGCTGCGCCACAGTGTCAGCAGATTTGACAGCAGCAAGTTAGAGCTGCAAGCACCGCTAACTTGAGTATGCTCTGAACAAACAGCACCAAGTGGGTCAACAATTTCCAGGACAGTTTTCCTGTTTGCGGCTCGGGTCCAATTTTGTTTCACTCAAAAGACAAAAAATGCATGACATATGGAATACTATAACATCTATATGAGTTACCAGTTTCGGGAAATTTATATCCGAACTAGGAATTTTGCTTGTTATTGTACCGTTCAATTTCACCGAACATTGAATCCATCCAAGCAAATAAGAACTAAAATGATTTCTGATTATGAGTCCTTTCGCAACTGAAAAATGCTACGGGGAAGTTACAAAGCGCAACACCCATGAACCAGACAACATCTGCCATATGTTGTAGGCAACAATATAGAGACACTTGGTTCATGACATCCATCGCTTCTAACTCTGGTGAAAAATCCTAGATTTAAAGATCTCACCAAAAAAAAACGATCATGTCGTGATTCTTGTAGCTTTAGTTTCCTCTAAGTTTTCAAAAAGGCTCAAAGTTTCCCTGCCAAAATTCATTCAAGTCCTTCAGTCCATCCAGGATTAAATTTCCCGCATATAAAAACTAGAATTTATCATCTTACTTGCTGAAGAAAATCTTGAGATGTATCACGAAACTTTTTGGAAATCTTTTGTTGAAGGCCGTTTTACTTTTCTCTCATGCAGACCCTTAGCTTGCATTGATCTGAGTGCGGCTTTTGTCTGGTGACCTTGGCGGGAGTCCGGCGCTGCTGCATTGCTGCCATTGAAAATCGATTTGCCTGCAGCGGCGCCCGGAGCGAACTATACAATTATTTGCACGCGCCGCGGCATGTGCTTGCGGCTCCTGCGTGCGCTCGCCGGGACTGCCGCGTGACGCTAATGCCGGGCTGTCGTCACAGCGTTACATTTGTGTTCGATCTGCTCCAACTTGCGGGTACTGCGACACAAGTGTCTCGGCGCTGCATCGAATAAAATAGAAGGCAGTTGAAAGTGAGAGCTTTTGCAGAGGGTGACAGAAAATAATAATCGATGTAGATATTCATAAAATAGTTGTGCCTTTTAAACAAAATTGACAGACACTCGTTCTTAACCCCCCGTATTTTTACGATGGGCATTGACTTGAACAACATTCTGAATGAGGGAAATTCAAATTTGAAGAATTTAAAAATGAATGAGTTTTCTAGTTTTTGTTCCGAGGCTTGACTACAATTTTACTGCTTCTCAGAGTGCACTAATTATGGCTAGCTTCCGATCCCTTGATTTGAGTGCGCCGCGTTTGGAACTGTGTTGTCGGCACATATGAACAGCATGAACTATGCCTCTTACGTCTGCAATTTTCTAATTTTACATGATTTTTCATGGATAAATGAGCGAATCATGGGAACGAAGGAATCAGTAAATGCTGCTGAACAATAATAAATTCTTATTTGGTTGATAGCAGCTTTTCCTACTTTTAGATTATTCCTTTTCTCGTTATTATCAGGGCTAGAATGAAAAGACCGCTCAAATTTCACCTATGGAAACACCTCTTCAAATTATTTGTTGTTTGTCACCTCTGTTAGGAGTCGGGGCGCGTCGAGAAATAATGCCATTAGTTTTTGTAAATTGAAAATTGTAAGCTCTTTGCCCCCCAAATCGTGTTCTTCCCTCCAAATTTAATTAATTGAATTTCTGCACAGTCGTACGTTGAAACACTCTCGTAATGGTGTCGAACTTATGCAAAGCAATTTGCTGGCAGTTTACAGCTGATCTACCATTTATGCTGTAATCAGCTTTGCGAGTCTTTGACGCCTGTAGTGCTGTGTTTTAAATCGCGTAATTTTTAAACGGAGTATAATTTCTAAAAAAAAATTAATTTCTAGTGAACAACTAGTAGCGTTCATTTATTTAAGTTCAAAATTTTTCTTCCGTAATATTATCACTCTTAATTTTTTAACGCATTATGAGAGTGCTAACTGGTAAAGTGGTTACACTTTCTACAAAAAAAAAACTTTCTAGCCTCGGCGAACAGGTCAGTCAGAACTGTGGTTTCTTCTGTCGCTGTAGGGTTTGTCGTCGTAGGCCTACCTTTAGCTTGTTGGATCACAATTCATAACGTTTACGTTTAACTTTAATGTCATGAATAACCCAACATTACCGAATTAACGGGTCATGATTAATTTTACAACGTTCATCATGGTTTATTTATAGTGGATCCAAAATTTTGAGTTATTCCTACTGAATATCAAGTAGGAGTGTAATACTCAAGTCTGAATTGTCTTGCTGGTTATATAAATTGTCTTGCTGGGTTGTCTTGTTCCTTTCTCAGCAATTTTCCCTTATTTTTTAAGTTAACTACACACTTCTTTAACGCATATGAATAAGATTTAAGCAGCACTTATTCATTTGAAGAACACCATCTCATTACTAAATTAGTACTTTTCTAGTGTTATGTCATTGTTTCGCTAACTATTTTTCCTCGTGTGTTTCTGTGTAATACTCCATCTCTTGTGATCTATTTTGAATCTCCATAGGTGATGTACTGGCTCCAATCAGCACAGCATATAAATCTTACAATACATCTTATCGTACACAAATTCATGTTAGAATGGAACCTGATATTATTCAGACGCTACTTCCTACGAAAAACTTTCCTAGTCACCAATTGGATAACTCTAAGTGCATACTGCTCGTCTGCCTTCTTTGATCCGGACTGATGATATCTATGATATCTACCTGAGGACCGCGACTGTTCCTGAATCTCGGTCAATGTAATTATAAATTGTAACTGATGCATATGTACTTGTGTCGTGCTGCTTTGTACACGAGGTACTCCAGGCCAGAACACTCACTGCACGTACAGTACTTGCCAGCCTGGAGCAAGGGATCCTCCAGGCTTGCACGGTGCTCATACTTACTTATCGTATCGTGCTGCTTGTTTGAGATCCTGCAGGCATGCACCGCTGCGTGAACTGTCCTGAGAGCTCGGCGGCGTGCTCTGGCCTCTCCTTGAGGCCTGCTACAGCCTGGCTGTAATGCAAATGCGCTGTCTCGATTGAGAGTCCGTCTGGAGCCTTACTATATCAGAATTTCAGTTTATTTTCCCCTACACCAGGGGTTCTCTCGCGTTGAAACACTTTGATCTCATCTCTGAACGGAACAGTTATGATGAGCCTGCATTATTGTTAGTCAATCGTACTCGGTGAACAATGTAGGCAATCATAGCTGTTGTTCTCAATAATGTGCGCAGTTCTCACAGTGCCCCAAATAAACGAAATTTATAGTTTCAGCCATTAGTGGTAGACGATTCAGGCTGGGATATTCAGCCACCTACCATGCATACGCTTTATACGGCTAAAGACTTGAGTAACCAACCACTTCACCTAACCAATGATTAGTTGTGTAGTTATTCCATTTTTGTTATTGTCTTCTGTATTTAAAGTGATCATTGATCCAAATTATACACATCAGAGCTAAAATGCGTATAGAAATTGAGAGCTGCATGTTGTGGTCATTCATCATCCGGGGATATGAATAATCGTCGCGAGCTTTCGTTAATGGTACAAACTCGGATGAAGAATGGAAAGTCTCCATGACTGTCGAGAGACGGCAAAAAATCCTATTCAAACAGTTCCCCGGACAACAATGTGCATTTTTTCTCACGTGGACGAGCGATTAAAATGTTTGATTTATTACAGTTTGATCTGTTCTTTATTCATTTTAATGCATGTATGTGCCCTTTTTTCCCCTGTGTTTCGCTGACCGAGACCACAATCGTCGGAAAAATAATGACTCGAATCAAAAAGCATTTTTATTCATATTCAATGACACAATCGTCTCACGTATTTATGGGTATCGAAAAAATTTGGCTCCTTTTAAGCCTGCCGAACCCGAGGCCTAAACCTAACTGCTGAACTTTAAAGCACTCAAAGTCAATTCAAACGCATAGGGACAGACATTTGCGAAAGCTAACCATGAGGTTTGACCCTGATTGGTTAATTATTTTCGCTCGAGACGCATTTTTTTCATGTACTAGGTAAAGTACCGATAAATTAGGTATAGCGGTTTACGGCAGATACGGAAATTACTGGAAAATCTGTACAGCGGTCTGGTAGGGTAAAACATTAAATTTTCTCTGGACTACCATTTGCTGGATGGAATCAAGCTGAGCACGCGTTGCGGCAATATTTTAACTTTCCTTTAGCCGCCCCCCAACCTTGACCCTTGTTTCCCTCCCCAGGTCAGGGCTTAACAAAAGTTGAGTGAGGACCAAAATAGGCTCTGGAGGCCTGACTGGCCGGCTTGTCTAAAGGTCACCGTCATCTACATTTCTAACCCCCATGGTTACTACACTCGTTTGATTTTGCACTCACTGCGATGGTCTTGCATCTTGAATGGTTAATGCTTCTAAATTTGACTGTATGCTTCAACTTTAAGGACATTAATTCCTCTTTCTTGGTGTCATTTGACACAAACAGGAGATTTCTGAGGCTATCCTTAATTCAATTTTTAGCGTTGCAGTGCTCCTTTATTTACTCGTGTAAGCCATCATTAAGTAAAGTTGAAGATGTTTTTAATTAGACTAACTTTGGAGGGTAAAACATCATCTCTTAATAGTAACTGTTAGTTTAAAACACACTATCGTTAACTAACAAGGCTGGTCATCATCGACCAGGATTATGACGGACAACCAGAGGGTGGAGGCAGCCCACAGAGGCACAACCCCGTAATCACGAAGTGGTCCTGCTCCACACTAACAACTCAATATCCGCTCTGATACCTTCGGTTCTTCCCTCCTCTGAGGCCAAATTTGCTAAAAATTTAAGTCAATTTAGCAACGCTATCCATTATGACCAATTTTTCATATTTTGCTAGATGCAGAATAAATAAGACGTGACGTAGCCAAGTCGACTTGGGAAAACTTACGTTGCCAGCTACACCACTTTGACGACGGAAATAATTTGAGAAGCGGGCTCCTGAAATTGTGGTGGCTTTGCGAGCCTTAGATTTACTCCCAAGGTCGAGTCGGGGTCTCCGTAAGAAATCCCTCGTCTCTTTGTGCAACACACGGAGCTGAAAATACTACACCTCGGCAACGAGCATGGCTCCCAACACAGGACAATTCCGTGGAAAAAGGAATAATATTTTCAGAACTTAAGCCAACACCGATGGGGTTACAAGAAAAGCCTGATGCCCCAAGTATTCCTGGGCTGTTGGCATTAGCTGTAGCCATCGCAATGAGCGGTGTGTACTCCTCTGAGCAGTTTGTGCAAAACTATGAGAGGTTGAAATCAGCGGATGAGTAATGAATAGTTCAAGTTCATCGTCCCTTCATCAATTGAGATAACATAGCATGAATGCTTTTTCTTGCCGTCCTATTTGCTTCAATGTGTGAACAAGAGGAGTTTTTGTATTAACAGCTCGGATTTGTGCATTTAATTTTCTTGCATATCCGATTTTCTAAAGGCACCCGTGCTTCTTTCGATACAAAGGATGCCCGGTTTGAAAATAGTTAACTATTTAATTAAACATTTTTCACGGCTTCTTGTAAGCCGTTTGCAAACTTTTGTGAGAGATAGAATTTTATTGGCTGTCTCTTGCAGGTATTTGATTACAATGTTCATGACAGCCAAAAAATATGGATGTTCTTTGAAAACTTCTTCTGCATTCCATTTCAAATGGAATCGCTGCGCAGCAAAAATAATAAAGCGATTTATTTACCAGTGACTGCTTCGTTCTACAGTGCTGCTTTTGGTGAAGAGGTTCTTGTTAAAGTAGTTTCGTAACCCATTGAGGTCATGCCGGCCGTAACGGCCTGATCCTCTCCTCTCTACTGCACGAGATCCATTTAACTCCGCGGGGTCGGATTGAAATGAGCGGCGAGTGTTTGCGTGAGACGTTCGCGTGGAAGTTGATGTTGATTATGGTATGAAAATTTCTGAAGTGAGACGTTTGCATGGGCGTTAACGTTGATTAGAATATGAAAATTTACAAAATGAATCGATTGCATGAGTGCTGATGTTGATTCAACCACGAAAAATTGTACAGTTAGACGTTAGGGTTGTTCGTTAACGTTGGTTAAATACGAAAAGTTTTCAAGTGTAATGCTCAAAATTGTGGGGGCGTTGATGATGATTGAAGTACAAAATGATTTAGAGTGAGACGTTTGCGTCGTTCATTAGCTCTCAAAATATATGAGTATCAAGTAAAATGTTTGCGTTGTGCGCTAACGCAGATTTAAGCTTGCGCGTAGTGGAGAGCGTTTTTTTTTCTAGAACTCGAATAGAGCAGTGGTTGTGGCATACGAAATTTATGTCAAACAATTTTGACGAAATGACACTTTTGCATGATTTCTGGATTAAAGTTCAAGCTTTATTTGCTTCCCAGTTTGCGAATTATAGAAGTGGCACATGCAGAGAGAGGCATCGAATGGACGAAGGGAAATAACTATCGATATTGTGGTAGTACTACGAAATCAAGTCAGTTATTTTTCAGAAATTTTACTTCCAATTTTGATCAAAAGTGGGAAAGTTGATCACGTGTTCAAGGAAAAGACTTGCATCTCATGGGTAAAACTCAAAATATGCTCGACTAATCGTTTCATCGGAAATTGAATACAATAAAGAATATGAAACAGCCTTTCATTAGAATTTAATTTTTGGTACGAGCGCAGTAGATCGTGTTCCATTCCGTAATCCCCGAATAATTTTAACAAGTTATTTGTTTGTTCCCTTTTTCGGAAAGGAACCTGCGAGCACTGAGGTGTTGAGGAGGATACGTGCATAAACTAACATTATCAGTGGAGTTTATTATGTGATTAGAGAATGTAATGATTTTCTATCCATTGTACATCTTGGAGATAAAAAATTTAAAAAATTATCAGCATCTGACGATGTTGAGGGTATGTATGTCTCTGTCTCACTTCCGTTTGCTGGCATCAAAAGCTACTGTAATGCAAAACAATCAAAATCATAATAAGGAAAGCGAGTACCTCTGAATGAGCTAAAACTCTGAGTCTGCCTCCGATGCTATATTTTTTTGGTATTCACTGGGTTTAAATTTTCTTAAATATGATGGTAATTTGAGAGCCCAAGCGTCGTAGTTATACTATATTATTAAACTTTGAGATATCATAAGTCGCACTTAAATTAAATAATTAATTAACAGAATATTTAAGTAGCTCTGAATAGCAAATAATTTTCCAGAAATAAATTTTAATATATCTTTTAATATATTTAATTTAATAATCACGACTTTGAACGACCTTTTTTCAAAAGCAAGCTTACGAATTTCATTAAGACACTGAAATGGCTTTAGAATGTCTTAGAATGTACATTTCTTCTCCAATTCTAGATGTAGGAAGTTACAAGGCGTAGGTAAATATTTCAGGTTCTTGCTATTAAATGGAAATTTAGGGGTTACTGTAGCTAGAAAGGATTTGGAGCTTTAACAGCCGCGAGAAATCAAGAGCTTTAACAGCTGGCAATTCTGCGCTCCCAATGCAACCAGGAAAGTTCTCCGTTTTTCTACCTTCTAAAATTGCGTCAGAGAAACTTGATATTTTTAACGCCATGGGGCATTGATGCTCATCGCTGAGTGGCGCAGACTCCTGATTATATTTTGGAGTTGGAGAAATTCGATAAGTGCCACACGACATTGGTGTGTGATCATTGTGTCATCCTTGTCTACGCAGATTTGTAAAGAAATTGTTCACAGCAACACAGGGCACAACAGCAGTTCTGCCATACATGGTGCTATTGCTATCACGGGGATAGAAGCTTCGTTTCGCCTTCGCTGACTAACTAAACATAAAACGTTTTTTAACTACATTATCTATTAGAAACTGTGAAATAATTTATTTTTATACATCTAATGAAAAATTTACGGTATTCATTGCAGTATTACTTTTAACCGCGTGTTTGAATAGGCATTCTCTGAAGCATTATCATTTGATGGTAGGAGAACCCCATCACGCGGAAATGTGGATGCTGTCAAATAAAGTTAATTTTTATTGAGTTCAAACATTTCTTGACGGATTAAAAGAGGGAGCGAGGGCATGCTCAATTAACCTGTCTGGAAGCTTTGGCGGTAAAAAATAAAAAGTCGATCAGTTTTGAAAACTTGTCGTCTCGCGTAGAAGCTTTTTTCTTCGCGCTCAGAACTGAGTCGTGGCCACACATTTTGGTTGAAGTTGGACTTGAAAAACGATATGTTATTCTACCAGAAGTGTTTTATGTGCTATTTGCTATGCAGTGTAGGTTATAAGAGACCGCTCCTTCGAAATACCATTAGATTATGCATTGCTTGTACTAGCTATATCATTAAATACGTCATAATTGTGTATTAAATTAAAAAATTTTGCGATGAATACGCAAGTTCTCGTGCCGTATTTAATAATAAACAGTTTGTTACTTACTTGCTTATTTGTTTGCTGGGTTGGTGTGCCCATTCGTTCCTTCTACCCAGTTAGTCGCATGCCTGAACTCTGCAAATTTCTGCTTATTTTAAATTAATGTTAACTTATTTTGACTGAAATTAATTTCAGAGGTACAGGGTGAATTTTAAATATGTTGCCTAAAATAATATTCCATAAATCCTATGTTATTTAACGGATTTTAAAAGATAAATTATCTTTGTAATTCTGATAAATATTAGTTTCATTGTATATGTTTGTAACCAAGATACATGGTCTGGTATAAAAGCCACATTCAAATGAAAAGTACCTACGATTTTTGCGCTACCTCAAAAATGACAAGCTGGTCAAAAAACAACAACTCATCTTCGTAACAACTGCCTACTTCAGTCAAGGAAGGATTTTTTCTTTGAAGATACCTTAAAGGAAGAGTTTACCGTGAAACACCAACAAATGTGTATACACCAGCTCATCGAGGAACAAATCAAGCGCATTGGTTCTGATCTCACGAGTTCCGTAATGAACAGTCTGGGTAATCATGCAGATTTTGTCTACACTCAGAGTGGCGCCCCAAAAAGAATATTATATTCAAAAAGTAATCGGAAAAAGAAAGTGCACAAATTTAAGTATTTTGTTTAAACGCAAATTTCGCGATTGAATTGTAGATCTAAATTTGAAATTACGCCGTCATTTTTGACGGTGCGTTGGTACTAGTCTTCCTATGAAAACTGTTTTTCATAAACCATACTTCAACAACAGCAACAGTGTTTGAGATGGAAAATTGCGTAACATTTCATAATTTCCTCAGTCCTGTGTTTTTGTATTCTATTTTGAAAGTGCTACCAAAGGTCAGATCTTTCAGATGACGAATACAGATAATATTCCACTCTCATTTCATAGCTATCCTCTCGTAAGGTTTAAAATTACATGTGATTTTTCAGCATACATTCGCCCCCGCCAGCAATAATCTTGGATTTTGTGAGGCAGAACGGGATCTTTCTAGAGGACGTCGAAAACATCGTTGCCATCACGCAACTGCACATTGGAACTGACGAGCGCTCTTGCACCTCCAATATTTCAAGGCGAGATCTGGTGACGGGCTCAAGGGATACAGATTCTCCTGACAAGTATTGCGAGTTTCATCCCCGTGCTTCTCATCTAGGGGCGAAGCGATGCAATTTGGATCCACTCCAAAACTATTTGAAATGTATTCGCAGATATTTTTTGTTACTTTGTTGGGTCGGGATTTTAGCAGATTGAACGATAAGTAATAGAAACTTTCACCTGTACACGAGCCGTCAGTCATTATTTTGTCCTCACGCTGCAGCAGAGCGGAGATTTCGACAAGAAAGTTTGCGCGTTTATTCAGTTCGCCTGCCATGGCTATCGATGAGGTCTCACTGAAATCATAGAAAAGCCTTTTCATGTTCCTCAATACTGAATATTTCTTTCATTCCTTATGTCATTGGATGTGATCTAACAAGTGAAGTTCAATAGTGAGTTCAAACAATCCTAAAACTTCAATCAAGAACCATGTCCTCTGCACGAGAAATTGTCTTTACTTGGAGTTTGTTCTAAGGACGTGAGCCTTGCTCATATCGACCGATGCTACTTCCTTAGATTAGTTGGACCTAAATGAATGTAATCCAAGTCTTCTTTGTTCTGAAAATCTTTCTTACTGAGTTGAATTATTTCACGGCTTGCCTTTTGTGTATTTACGAGTAACCTTGGGCACCTGACCTCGTCTTTTAATTTGGTTATTGCTAGTGGGATATGAACGTATTTTGATTGTGCGTCAAAATGTTTTACCTGCAGAAGAATACGTCACTTTTTATCTTCAAAATTTTTTATCTTACCATGAAAACGACAGATAACTCTGATGTTGTTTGGATAAACTTATGCTTCAGGTGCCTTCATGATTTTGCTAGAAAATGCGAGGAACATGACATCTCGTTTCTTACAAAACCTATTGTATTTTAGGGTAATGCAGGATAAATGTACTGATTGGCACACCCAATTTGTCCTAAATTTTCCCCAGGCTTATTGAATTACTTCAAATTCCTACCCACGTGTGTTCAGGTCACTTTTATTTCTTCCGTATTGCTTGTTTGGAGCGTCACTCGCCTTCATTGCGAGTGCTGAGGACTTTTATGTCCCCGAGAACACCTCGCAGGCGCGCTTAGACCTGCGGCGGCGCGCGGCAGCTGCAGAGCGAGGCCGGGGCGCATGACGCCTCTCAGACGGGGAGGATCACGATGTGATCCTGTCCCTGACACGCGCCGCACGCGCTCGCGTCACGTGGCGCTCTCGTGATGGCGCTCTATGTAGTTCTCGCCGATGTTCTGCGTTGCATTTCCTAGGTATACGCTAAAAGCTGTGGCTATCTTTGGAAAGTGGTAAAAAGCTAAAAGCTGAGATGTCAAAAAATCCTCTCCTTGAAGTTTCAGCAGCTTTCTACATATTGAAGAAAAGTTAACGTTTGAAACTGACAGCTGCTGTCCACAAGAGTTCTCCGGCTCGAATTGAACTTCCTTCCTCCGCATGTCACCCTAATGCAGTTTCAGCTGAGGATTTTTTTCGTTACTCTAATGTGTTTTTTCAGCAGCCAATATAATATCGATACTCCTACCGCTTATTCATGATTATGCAGCAAATACGTTAAGAATAATTTCTCACCGAATTGACTCAGGCGATGCGCTAGAATTTTGGGTGAGTTTTTTGACCTCAATTTGAATGGTTCCGCACAGAGAGCCTTTTGTAGGAAATGATGCGTAGAAACTCTTGTGAGCGCAGGCCGTGAAACAATCCCAAAATATACGACATCTCCCGACCCACTCCAAGAATGGAGGTCTTTCGTGACAGACCTTGTAGAGCGGCTGTCAATATTATTGGAAAAGTGACGTGCACCTCAGTGCACAGCCATTGTAGGGTTCTCGCGTAATTTGGTAGGAGTGAACTGCATATTTTACTCTTCAATAATAAGAGCTAACTTCTTCTGAGCATTGGGATTCAATAGGCATCACGTATTCATTGCTTCAACTCGCAGTTACATCGTGTCTGTCCCCTTGGGTTTTGAACAGAGCGACTTGTTTCATTGAGACTGTACGCTTTCGCAATAAAAATACACTATGAGCGTCGATTTAATGTATAAACTAAATCGACTAAAATATATAGTTTCAAGTAAGCATTTTCAAAGAAATGGAAATTCAATGGTGTCATTAAGCGCTGATAAATAAGAAGAAAATCAATGTACGTCTTATTCCTAGGTTTTACTATGCTTTTACGTTGGTTCTTCTTTTCATCTTACACATAAGATTTTCTATAAATCAATTAAATGATAGACTAAGTGCTGTTAATTTTTGATAGAAGCAAAATGGCAAGTGGTTTCAAATAGCGTGTAGCTTTGTATACGCAACGTACCGGTGTGGAGCGCTGGCTAGCATTCATACTTTGAAGTTATAGAGAGCGTCAGGTAGGAGATGGAGCAGAAATCTGACAAGCGTTTCAACAATGGAAGTAAAAATAGGAAATATAAGACCGGAAGAAATGAGGTGACTTGCATGGTGCTTGTGCTAAAAGCTATGAAAGAAAAGGCAAAATATTCGCAATTGCGAAATTATAAGTACTAAGTTGGAGTTGTAGTGTGTAGCCAAGAGAAGCATTGTGGTCACCAGGGACTGTTTGGGACACCTCTAGCGTTTTCCAGCAGCTGTTCTCAGATGCATGGTTTTCCGGGCCTAGTCCGTTGACGCTAGTCTATTTTGGTCTCATTTTAATTTTTCAATTAATTGCCACATGTGTTAAACAGGGTGTTATAGGAATGATTTACACGTTGTTCCTTGACGGCTATGCTGTGAGGGGAAAATTGAGTACAAAAGGATTTCCAACAGCGTAATGCATGCATGACTCAGTCTGAATAATATTGCTCTATCGGTGTATGTAAGCTCATTTTTCAGCTACAGTAGTGACTCTTTTGATATTTCATACAAAAAGGAGTGTTTGTTCTAGGCAACGGTGAGGGATTTCCATAAAGTGTGTGTTTTGGGACGAAGTCAAGGGTAAGTTACAATTTTTAATATATTCAAACGGAGTCAAAAAAATAGTGAGACTTGCGGCATAACTCTCAATTTGTCGGCTCTAAAGTACTGAAATCAAGATTTTCATTGAACTGCTTCGTTTATCCTCTAACTGAGCCTTGACAATGCCATAAATGTTTTTTTCAGCTCATCAGATACCTCGGGTACCTTGTTTGCAGAGCTATACAATTTCACTTTCATGTTCATTCAATTTCACGGTGCGCTCCTTATCATCAAATCAACATCGCATCAAGACCGCTGCGTTTTAAGTAAGACGCGTAGCCACCCGAACTAAAAATCTTGCATCTTAAAGTCTCTATCATGCATTCCAGTGTGTCGTACTCAATCAAGCAATTTTAAATGACGGTTTTGGGCAGCCACTGTTGTGTTCTTTAACGAAACCCAAACACAGGCAACTCATACACAAACACTGATAACCTATGCACAAACACCGGTAACCCATTCACAAACACCGATAACCCACACACAAACACCGATAACCCATACACAAACACCAGCATTCTTCATTCCAGTTATCCTCACATACAACCCAATAATCTACAAGCAATTAAGAAGAAAAACAATGAACTTTTTGTGGGTTGAGAGCTTTGTGGGTGTGCGTAACTATTGAGTGGGTTACAAGGATGAGGGTGTCGGCTAATGGCTTATGGGAGGGGGCTTCGGGTGTGTGGGCATGGGTAACTACTTGATAAGTGTAAATTGTAAGTTACTGTTAGCCATCAGTAGCCATCAACCTGCATTGTGGGTGGTTGTGTGTGTTTGTCATGCCCGTTATTCTTAAAGATAAAGATAAATAGATGAAGATAAATATTGATAAAGTTTTTTTCATAATGGTCATATGATAGCGTAGCCCTTTATTGATGCAAATATTTATCCACGAAAGAATTTGTAGGTATTTTTCAGAAGTACATTTTATCTTTGTTTTTATTATAAATTCAGACTGACATCTAAATTTTTTGCTTGGAAAATTAGACGATTGTAAGACTTGTGCAGGGCAAATTTTCACGTTATGATGTGAACATGATTCTCAAATTTTTCCCTTGAACAACTTTTAGTTGTACATGACTCATTCATCTTTTCGTATCAACGTCAATTTGCAAGGCATATTCTGAGATGGTTACATTTTTATTTAAACATTATGCCGGGTGGCTCGTTGACTGTGCGTTCAGAATAATGCTCTACTGTAATCACGATTTCGCTTCTTTACTCTATCACGTTCTTGCCAGTCGGTAAAGAATCAAAGACACTTTGCGTAAGCTTCACCAGAGTGGCTTCTTCGTATTTGTTCTTTGCCCCATGCGCATGCGTTCAAGTGCATTATGTACAATCTGTGAGAGTAGATCACGGTATATATAACCTGAGTGTGCCGTGGTGTGGATTGTACTGACATAATAGAACTTGGCTGGTCATTTCCGTAGACTGGTTTTTAACATGAGTGTTCCGTCAAGAATAGTAACCTTTTGTTTTACTATCGCTTTCTCTCAATAATCTAAGAAGACTTAAAGGTTGAAATTGCTCTTTGGGAACAGCTACTGCATGAACGCAGGCTGGTAGAGCTCGAACGCTAACAGAGTGAAGGCTTGAGTTGTTGCGTGCTGAGCAGTTGAACTGGAACTGGTCCTTAATGGTATTTTGTTACTGAAGGTATTTATGTTTTTTTCTGTTGATGATTAAAAAGATCCTCTGGAAATTAGTACGCGAGCCCTCTAGTTCTAGACTTGGGTAGGATTTGTTCATAAACGTTGTAGTTCTACGTTATTTCATCTCACTACTAATTTGTCATTTAATGATTGCTTCTATACCTCATACGCTGAAATTGATGGCCTTAGAAAGTTTTTTGGCTATTATGGATATATACAATTCCAAATAATTTTCGAGTTCTATTTTAATCAATTTTCTGCTTCTTTCAGATATTTCAGATTACTTACATTTCACTCTTCAGTAACGATGACGTCAATAATTCGAAACTCTGTGAGTGTGCATTCATGTGTGTGAGTGTGTGTGTGTGTGTGTGCGTGTGTATACTCCGTTGAGAGCTTGCATCAGTAATTTCATGAATAAAAGAACAGCTGAACATAAAAAAGTCATTGAACAAATGAAGTCTTCCGGTTTGTTATAGGATTCCGAGCAAGGAACCAAGTAGGCGGCTATAATTACGTCTACTGCATGACAAGGCGTGCTCAGAATATAGGTAGACGCGTATTGTGAATACCACATAAAGGTGAGAGCCTTTTCCTAAAAATATATCAGCATTTTATCACACAACCATTATTTAGTTTTTGAATCTGCTACAAAATGTTCTACCAACTTCCACCGCGTGGAATGCTAATGCACCAATTTGCATTTCGCTAATTTATAGTGCATAGAAATTAAATAAGTTAATTTTGAGTTGAGACGCATTGTCTAGAATCATTTTCTTCCCTGAAATTCCATTACCTCGCACTTCTCTCACGCGTCGCCTCAAAAATTGCTTTGGAAGCCACAACACGCGGAAAGTTTGTGCTTGTTGCCTCGGTCGCTGCTTGGACCGCCCATTAGCATTGATATTCTCTTGCTGGGCAAGGTTCAAAGTTCTTGCGTCGCGGAACTTGGGGCTACTGGGAGCACAACTTTGGTCATTGGAAACATTGTCTCCAGGTCGCAGGGGCGACCACGTCTGAATTTTAAACTGCTTCGCTCCCTAGCGTTCCAGGCGCCCGTCCAATGTTTTCTCTGTCTGAAGGTCAGTGCGGTGTTGCTTGTGTCGATATTCATTGAGCTGCCGTGCTTCTGTTTCTCCTTACTTCGGTTAGTGTTTTACACTTTGTCAACGCTAAGCGTGGTGTCTCAAAAGGGCGACCAGAGGTCTCGTAAAATAAAAATATTTCTTAGCTACCGGTTAGAGTTGGAAGTTCGAGTTCCATTTTACTGCAGACTTGCACGCTATGAATGCAGTTGAGCTTATGAACCGACGAAATTATTAAAACTTCGTCGATATTTTTAAACGGACAAAACGTTTAAAAGAGCAAAAGTATCGTAGGCTGAAGAAAAATATTTTGGCGCTTTGTAATACCTCATAAGGTCTTTTTTGTTTGTGACTGAACTCCATAGAAAATGATGTTGAAATTTCTCATGCATTAATGTTATTGAGATCGTCATTTTAATTATGGTGCGTCTATTTTTAAGTTTTCGGAGGTCTTAAGATTGAACTTGCGCCACGAGATTCATTTCATGACGAACAGTGTTTCTAGAATCTTTTTCATTTTTTTTATCATCACATGTGAATAACACACACTGCAGGTTTAAGTTATTGACTTTTATTGCGCTAGGCAAACAAATAAGCCTGATCGTAGGCTAAGAAAATCGTGCACAGGCAAGATACAACTCGCTCGTGAGAGTAGGTTTTGAGGTTGCGCAGATTGTTGCGCTAATTAGAAGATGCAAGCGCTCTCGCGCTCTTGTGTCCTTGTGTCCTTGTGTCCTTCGGCCAGCAAGGGTTGAAAAGAGGTCTTCCTGGAGTTTTGACTCAGGTCTCGCGCAATGGTCTCGAGCAAAGGTGGAAGAGAGGTGAAAGGTTTACTGCACGAGGAGAGAGAGAAATTGAAATAATTAAATTGCCAAAGTGATTGGATGAACGTAAAAGGCTCGTTTAATGAAAAATAGTTACAAAATCTGACACAAGCTCTCTTACCCTCTCAATGTTCGACGTTCGTGCAAAATGGCGTGCGCTACGTGACAAAAGAACGAAGTTGCAGGAACAAAGGAAGGTGATTTGGCAGTGAAGTGCAGTTATACTGTAAAAGAAGGTTAGGAGTAAAAATACGGTAACAAGAGAGTTGGAGCATATAACTCACTGTTTCAGAAATAATTAGTTGAATATATAGGTCGGTCGAAACTCACCTAAGGAATTTATCCTCAGTGAGGTTTCTCCTCTTTCAGTGGAAAATAAGGTGCAAGGCTCAAGGGGAGCAACAGAACACAGAAGATAATAAAGAAGGCCTTAATAATACCTTAAAGTAATTAATACTACCTAAGTTAAAGCGTCGCCTCACAAGGAGGACGACAGAAGGTGAGTTAAGCGTCGCCTCACAAGGAGGACGACAGAAGGTGAGTTAAGCGTCGCCTCACAAGGAGGACGACAAAAGGTGAGTTAAGCGTCGCCTCTCAAGGAGGACGACAAAAGGTAAGTTAAGCGTCGCCTCTCAAGGAGGACGACAAAAGGTAAGTTAAGCGTCGCCTCTCAAGGAGGACGACAAAAGGTAAGTTAAGCGTCGCCTCTCAAGGAGGACGACAAAAGGTAAGTTAAGCGTCGCCTCACAAGGAGGACGACAAAAGGTAAGTTAAGCGTCGCCTCTCAAGGAGGACGACAAAAGGTAAGTTAAGCGTCGCCTCACAAGGAGGACGACAAAAGTGCAAGTTAATAATGGCTAAGTTTAAACATTAATAATTAAGGACACCCTAGTGAAAAAGATAACACGGAAGATATACAGTAAGTGCAAGTTTAGAGGAGATAGGAGAAGATAGCACAAGAGGAACAGAATTGTTTGTCCTCTTGCTCAACCGCGGGCCTTGATGACAGCCCCGACGGAACTTCTCAGCACTCGTCCGTGTGCACAAATCTTAATATCCGCAGGTGCAGGTGACACTGAGTGATTTTCAGTGACGATAGTGAAGATGATCACGGCAATAATAGCAATAGATAGTAATGATCAGCGTAATAATCAGCGTAGTAATCTTAAAATTAGGGACCAGTTCACGATCTCACCTCCGTTCGCGCTCCAAACCTCAAGTGTGTGGTGAAACGAGGTCTAGACTGCTATGTTACGGAGGTGAGCGCACTGTATTTCTTATACACAAAAAAATCGTTCCGCCTCTATGGTCAATAATTTTTTCACTTGAAAGTGCATCCAGTTGCTGATTCTAATTTCCAACGACATGAGCTAGAATCCGTAAAATATTCTAAATGATATAGTGACACAATTTTTGCGATCTAGTAGTTTTATTTATTAATATAGTAAAATCAGTCCCAAAAAGCATTCTTTCGATCCACACTAGCGAGCATATTTTTGTTTTTCTCTACGCAAGACTGGCGAAGGATTTACTGAATAACACAGCGACTTTCACCATTGTCCAGTGAAGATTTACCGTCAAGGCTGATACTTTGAGCTCATTCCATGCTACCCTAAATCTCACAGCTTACGTAACGTAGCTTATGGTAACTTTACCGTACTTGTGATAGCTGGAAGATTGTCAACTTATCCCAGAGATTTAATACGTAAGTAAGTGCCTAAACTCCAGCGTTTGGATACAGGAGAAATTAAAATTGACTGACAATCCCTACGTGATAGCATCCTGCGTTGCAGCACATGACCGCGTAATACTTGATTGAACGTTGGTGCCTAATGCAGTGGCCTGTGTTTCAATTCTCATAAATGTGGCAGACAGTTATAATATTTTATCCCACAAGTATTTAAGTTCATTAACTGCAACCATTATTTTGCTGATGCATTGTCTCGAGTGAGTGGTAAGAAGCGAGCCTGAGAATGTGCTATTTGCCCATACGGTTAAGATCCATACCAGATATTGAATTATACTTCTTAATCACGGGCGCTTTGGTCTGAAACTTTCCGTTAACACATTACACGCGATTTTATCACGTGTCTTCTTTTGACTTGCGTTTCCCTCAGAGAACAATTACAATGTTAAATTAGATAAGAGCCATTTGCTTAGGCGGGAGGCCATCAGACTGACGCCCTTTCCCCGTTAGGTTTACGCAGTCAAACCTGACCTGTGCTGCCAGAGACAACCTTTACTGCTTTTTGTCATCTTTGATTCTATGTGATACATTAAGAAACGCCGCTGCGACTTTCTTTCCCTCCTATAGGAGCGATGTTAGTCGTAGAGCCTTGTCAGGTGTCGCCTTATAACCCTGAACTCGGAAATGGGGTGCTTGTAGGAAAATCTCCGACAGCAATATAAATGAAAACTACAGCAATAAATAAAACAAGTCATCGAAGAACAGTGATGAGGAATTGAAAAAAACACTAGAAAAGGAAGCAGCAGGTTCAGAAGCATGCTCATGAGATCATGACGTGAAGCTGAGGCAGAACAACGCAGCTGTACTGTGTGTGAAGTGCAAGTTGCCGCAGGTTTCTACTTCAGAGCAGGTTTCTACTTCACTACTTCAGAGCACAAGATAACGAAGACGCGTTACTAATAGTAAAGCCAACAGCGAAGTGCTCGTGCTGAGTTCAATGGCAGCGATAAGAAGGAAGAGTTTGGAACTGATGTTTTTTGATAGAAACGAAGAACTGGAAAGGCTCTGAATCGGATGATAGCGCAGCGTCACAAAGAAAGATTACAAGTAAAAAGCCACAAATGATAGAAGTTAGGGAAGGCATTGCCAAAGTTCGTTATTGGTGTACTTACGCTCAGTTCAGTTTGAATTCTATCTTTGCAATGAAATCTGTTCAAGTAAAGGTGGCACCCAATCTTTTGCTTGGTATATGTGTACCCGAGCAGAGACTGTTCGGGACAAAACTGATGTATGCGTCACGCCGTCGCCATGAAGCTCATTGACCTCTCTCTTCGTTGTTTACACGCATAGGACACAAGTTACATGAGTGCAAAATTAAACATAACATCGTATAAAATAGTTCTGCCTCTCAAAATGAGTCTAACCCCGATAAACTTATGAGGCATTCAAATCTCATTAGTCGTCATTCACTCACCATAGTCACCTACCTGATGAGTTCAAAACTCTCCCTCTATCAGACCTACTTTTTTATAATTTTACTTGTGTTTTGTCCGTGCGTGAGTCCGTCTGTCCTTACATTGAACAGCCTCAACGTACGGTTGACTGTCGCTAGGCAACCGTAGTAAGGTAGGTTAGGTTATGATAAGTTAGGCTAACTTAGGTTTATTTAGGATAGGTAAGGCCATGCTAGAGTATGTTAGATGATGTTACGACCGTAGGTTAGGGTTGGTTTGGATAAATTATGATGGGATAGGTAAGGTTAAAAAAAATTATTTTAGAATATTATGCGATGAAATAATAGGTGAGGTTTACGAATGGGTTAGGATAGGCTCGAATAATTAGGGCAAAAATATATCCATAAGTTTTTCCGCACGTCTAGCTAGTTTTACGGTATCATTAACCGTAAAATTTCCACGGGCCCAGCTAGTCATTTTTAAATTTGCTGGGTATTTTATCTACTTAGCAGCGCGTACCAGAATCACAAGCAGTTTACAACAAAACGATCTTAAACATAAACTCGACATGAAACTCTGTGGTAACTTGCCGCTTGCTTACGGTGTGAGGCGATGAGACGGTAGCGATGGTGCGGACGCGTCTCACGATGTGCTTCACGCCAGCCGAGGTCGAGGCCGCACACGGAGACGCTGACCTGCACAAGGCCGGAGAGGCCGGGAATGCCCTCGCAGATGTTTACAGGAGGAAGTCACGAGGTGTGCGTGCGATGCTTGTGACGTAGAGGCAGGTGTCTCAAGTCTCCATCGCTTGATTCTAACTCTGCTTATATTGCAAACAGATTAAAGAAAATGGTCAAGTTTCTGTTAGGAAATTATTTGCACAGCGGTTTGGTTCACTGTCTAGGTTATATTCAGTTACCGAATATACTTATTGTAATAAGGAAATTTTGTTCCGTCGATAACGTCGTACATTTTCCTGCGAGTTGAGTAATTAAGCTCGCACGAATTTTGATTTCGTGCGGGTCCTCATTTTGGCGAAGAGTCAACACATTTCCCTACAGAATAACAATAATTTAACTATTAGTTCTGTTTGTATTACTGGTAAAACATTCATTAATATACACGTACTGTATACTGTAGGTGTAATTATTTTAGCTGGCGAACTGTATTTGGACTCTACCAGGTAGATGTGCATGTAAATTCGTGTGTATAAGCAATATCAATCGACATGAATGTTTGGAGGTATTTTAGGGAGAATGCATCGGTCAAAGATAGATCAAACTGTCAAGACATACTCAAATTCTCCTGAAGTCCGAGTCAGTGATCCTTTCATTGATCGAGAATGGGATGATACCAGGTAAAAAGTATTAGCATGAACGGAAATTTTAAGATAAAATAACATGATGTATGAAGAGTGATCAATTTTAAATTACACTTACAAAACCAATTTTTGGTTTTGATAAACTTTGATTTAGACAGATTTTGATGCAGGGCTGTTGAACCGATCGGAGCACTGATGTTATCCCCAAGCTTGCAGAGATGCATTTTCTGCATCTGACGTACGGCGTGGTCATGAAAATAGGACATGACGCGTCTCCGGTCACGTCTAGGACTACGCTGCCTGTTGCTCTTGGCAAAAACTCGTAAAAACATTTAGGCGGAACCTGCGCGGCGCGCCGGCGGGCTCTGAGAGGTCAATGTGCAGGGACGAATGACTGGGGTTTCACCTCCAAGTTCTTTACATTTTTCCCTCACATTCTTCTGTAATCATTGCTTAGACTATACAGAAATTCTTAGTGATTATTTCAATGATACATTCATATGATGTTTACTTGGAAAAAGGTAATATTCTGCAAATTCTATTTTATCATGGTTCGGTCCTGGCGACTGCACGGGGATTTAGTTAAGCTTACGGAAAATTATTAACAACTGACAATTGTTTCGATGAACGAATTTTGCCACCTACTCTTCCACTTGTACTTTGTGCACCCTGCTCTTGTGAGAAATTCTAAGGATGATGCTACACGGCGTACAACACAGCTGATGTGCAAAACTAAACGGATAAAAATTTCCAAGAATCTGATAGGTTTCCTGCATGCATCATTAAAACTGGATGATGCCGGAATCTATTGTTTAATAACTTGAAATAGAATACAAATAAAATATGTAAAACAAACAAATGATCAACTACGATGCACAACCACTGTACAATAAACACCTATTCTTGTCAATAATAAATTTGAAGTGGTTTATTTAGTAGAAAATATAATTTGACCAATCTAACCAATTGCGTTCTTTTGGTCAGTATAATTTCATGATGTTACATTTTCGAGAAAGCGCAAGCTTTATGTGCTCCAATTATTGTAAAGTCTCATCTTCCAGCTGCGTCAGATTATTGGTCAGCATAGTGCAGCTAACCCGACGTGGTGTCAATCATGCGGTTTTCAGAGCAATTGGATATCATATTGCGCTAACAATATTGATTTTGAATAGTTACGCAACACAAAATTCAATCGATAGCCGCGGAAAAAAATACCAATTTACCACAACGAGTTAAGGCAGTTAAAAAACAGGTGCAGTAACGTTCAAATTTGACCTATGCCTGAAAAAAAATTTTATTCAATAACATGCAATATCTAGGATAGCCTCCAAAAAGCTTAAATATCTATCATCAATCATCATTCTACTAAAAAAGGCCACTGAAACCACCACCGCTCCTACCATATTAAGTAACACTTTTGCTTCCATTAGCGACAGCCCTGCTATAGTATTATACATCAAAATACCGCTATTTTACCCTCAAATAATACAATGACAGGATTGATAGGTGTTTACATCTGATTAGGAAGACTGTACGGGATGCTCAACAAGAAAAACAAAAGTCTAGCCTACTCTAGCGGTCCTTCTTAATATTTATTTTGTGGCTTTTAAAAAAGGAACGCAGTGATTACGCGAAAAAATAAGCGCTATTGAGCCATGTTAAGTTCCCTCTTTTTTAATAAGTGCTCATCCTCTTTATTCAACGCTTGCCATCTTTATTAACCTTTCACTCCCTCTGGTATCTACGATTACAAAGTAGGTCAGGGCTTCTACTACGGGGATATACATTACATTTCAAAGAAATTGGACTATTGTGGCAATCGTTTTACCGGATTTTTTCTTCAATTCTTACCAATTTTATGTAGCAAATGGTACGCACACGTGTTTTAAATTTCATTTTCAACAAAATAAAATTAGTATAACGTAACTATTTTCCAAATTCATATTATAAAATCAATTCCTACGGCCTTCGGTTCAATTGACATAAGTTAAAAAGGTTTCGTCTTGCGTGACTCAAGGTTGGTGGATAATTTACAGAACAGCGCTGCGATGCGGACCTCCGTCCAAGGTTTTTCTCGTTTTTATTGCATTCCTCTTCTGGTTTGCCAGAAGTGGAAATTAACTCGAAAGAATTGAATTAACTCGAATAATATGAAATACTTTCATGGGAATGAAAGGTATTTCCTTGCTAGCCAAACCTCACTCAGATGGCGGCAAATTTCTTAATTGAAAATGAACGAGCATTTTCAACAGGAGAAAATCGCTCACGTTAGCCTAATTCCATGTATATTTCAGGCTGCTAATATCTTCATTCCTCTCCCTACTGTATGGAGGTTCTCGTAATGAAAGGGGCAAACGCTCACCATACTTATTGCTCACTGACCGCTCTTATATAACGCTCTCCTTCTTTATCATCAGCATGCACTCACACTCCTCAATAAAAGATCACCATTCTCTAACAGCGTTTGTTTTCTTGGAAAAATATCATTTTTGTTAAGAGCTCTATTTGCTCATTGAACACTTTTTATACTTATTAAATTTTCATTATTCTCATTGAGATGTGGCCGTTCAACAAGCACTCACCATTCTCATCGCGGACTCACATTCTTCCCTGCATGAAGACTATCACTTTCATTCAACCTCCTTCTCTTCTATTAAATGTTCACTGTAATCAAGGAACTCTCACTGTTCTCATTAAGAACTCTTCACCTTCAGCAAATTGTCATCATACGAGTTTAACGCTTATCATCCTAATTAATTGATCATATTTTTCAATTATGGGGTTTCACCTTCATCACCTTCATCGTTCATTGCCTTCACTGAGCGCTCATCATTCTTTCCGAGTTTTCATTAGCCTCATCAAGTGTTCAGCGACGTAATCAAGTGTTCTACAGCTTCACCAGGCTATTATGTTCAAAGCGCCCTCAAAATGATTTATGAGCGTAGTGTCCAATGGTCGATGTGCGACATTTGGACACTACGGCATTGGCTTAGCACGTACATTGTGCGTGCTA
Organism: Morinoia aosen; assembly: GCA_030386875.1. Taxonomy (NCBI): domain Eukaryota; kingdom Metazoa; phylum Arthropoda; class Malacostraca; order Amphipoda; family Talitridae; genus Morinoia; species Morinoia aosen. Next base: position 22,853,494 of record CM059562.1, read on the forward strand.
AGCAATGCTCACAATTCTCGTGCTGCGATGCTTTGGACATTTCATCAAAATCCGCGCTGCTTACTTACTACATTACTTACTACTTTACTTATAACCTTACTTACTACCTTACTTACTACTTTACTTATTACCTTACTTATTACCTCACGGCCTCACTCATCACTTTACTCTCTATCTTAAATGAATCTTCGGTGGTAGTCCTTATTGACGGTGCTGTTTGTGTTAAAATTTTCTAGAAATCAAATTGGTCAAAAGTTTAATTTCATTCTGATCTGATTAAATAAGTTGAAGTTACTGAAATGAAGACTTGGAAGAAGTTTAATTTGATACCTTCTTACCCTGTTATTTTCCGTTGTTTATTATCAGTGTTAGTGGAAAAAAATTAACCTTAACATCAGCCTGTTGTTTACTACCACGTAACAAAAGGTTTTGGCGTTGACATGATTAATTGTAATATATTTATTAAAATTTGAGCTTCGACCTCGTAAAGTATCGCATCTTGGCATTTATGAACTCGTGCACTTTAGATCTCATATCAAGTTCGGTTCATTTGTTTTATTTCACGAAGCATAGAAGTCTTGCCATCTTGACGCTGTCTCTCAAAATGCGGCGCGGGCAGCGTCATGGATGTGTCGTTTGCTTGCTTGGCTGCCTCACTTCTCGTGATCTCAGTTCTCATGTACCCAATATTTTGCTTGGAGAATTTTTCAGCATTTCTGCCCTTGGCCCAAAGTGATAAATAACGAGTTCCAATCAAGCTGTGGTCTCTTGTGTCCTATAACGATCTGTTTTTCTGTCTTTTTTAGAAGTTAGTTTTTATGAGTTGGAAGAATGTTCAGTGCAAACCATGCGCTGACTGTAAGAGCTTCAATGAATAAGTCCAAGCACAACGAAAGCTACCAAAAATACTCGTTTTCGATAATACCGCTCATCAAAATTTGTAGTCCGCCAGTTACGCTGAGTGTAGGTTTGCGTGCTGAGGGACAAATATGCGTGAAGGCAAACTGTATCTACAGTAAAACAGTGCTTTTATTTTCGATGACTATCATATGAATGTATACGAATATCTTCAGTCCGTGAGATTTTATACTCCGTGACTAATACGCATGGCTAATACTGTGACTGATACGCCATACTTGTATCTATAAATGCTGTATTAATATAAAATAAGCTCATATAAGATATTACAGGTATTCATAATAAATACATTCAGATATAGCCCTGTTTCGCATGTAGCTCACTTTCGTCAAAAAATATATTTTCCCTAGAGAGCAAGCTACTCAACCACAAATCGAATTCGTTCATTTTCAAGCAGCTCACCAAAAATCGCAATTTAGCTTTATGTGTAGCGAGGTGACATTCGTGTGAGACCGACGCATGCAGGCAGGCAGCGCCGCGAGCTCGTTCATCGGAGGTGTCAGTGTGCTCTGATGTAGACTTATGGTGCACACAGCTCTTACTGTCGCTCTGCACACCTGTACTGTTGTTGTGTGCAGCTCTTAGTGTCGCTGCATAGCTGCTACGGTTGTGGTGTGCAGCTGTTACTGTTACGTTCAGTTGTTGCTGCCGCAATGCCCATCTCTTTCTCTTGTGCATGGCTGCAACTGTTGTGCGCTGGCTTTTTTTATTGCTGAGGGCTGTTGTTGTGTACAACTGGATACTGTTAGTTTGCATTGTGATGAAATGTTATCATACACCCCGGTAAAATCATGCTTTACTCGGGCCGTAGGCTGTGTTTAAGCATCAACTGCTATTCTGTACAACTGGAAGTTTTCTGTAAATGTAGACTGTTACCTCGTACGGCTGTAAACTGTTGCTTTGCAGAGCGAGACCGTGTAACTTGGTGAACTCCTGCACTTCACAGTGTTTAGCCGTTGGTCAGAAAATGCAGAGCTTTAGCTATGTTATACCTCTGTTAGCTTTAGCAATGCAGAGGTATAAAGTACCGCTCTGAAAACCTGGCATTGATTTTTTGCACTTGATTTTTATGATCACATGACAAAAGATTTTAAGCGTTGACATAAATAAATTGCAATATATTTGCTAAAGTTTTATATTGGTTGGATGAATGTTCAATGGAAAACTTGTACTAAAAAATTCAAGGCTTGTTAATGTAAAATAAAAATTTAGTTAAAGCTGTGCTACTCTATGAGAGCTGAGGCAAGGCACAGTTTGTGCAGCACAGATCAATGCTCTTCCCTACACCCAGCAGCTACTGTGAACATCTCACGAGACTTCACGCCAAAGAGCAAGAAACAGTCCGCGAAAACGCACTGAAATTATGCATCGCTATACGAGTGTCAAAATATCAGATTGGCCTGAGTCTTCGTTTATGTGCTATTGCTTTTTATAGCAGCAGTAATTCATTTCTATTCGTCTTACTCGAAACTGAACCTCATCGTTTCTTTCTTAATTTTTTAATTATCGCTATTGTAGCGTAAGTTTTTAATTTTTTTAAATTAAAACGATGTATAAAGCGACTTCTCTCGTAATTAACTGAATACTTTTAGACGCCTTTAATTTCTCACTTAAGGCCAAAGTAATTATTTTACTTAAATTTTGTGCCACGTCCATTATAATTAAATGCTTCATTGCCGTCCTCAACTGGCAGAATGTTTGAGTCCCCGTATTTTGAATGCTTTAAACGAGGTAGTAGAGTTACTAATCTTTTCATACCGAGCTTCTCTGTTTCCTTTCAATATGTTAGAAGTTTTTCATGAAAGCTTGTAAGGTTCACGCACCGCAAATATCTTTTTCTTGAGGTCATGAACAACGCATTCAATTAAAAATGCCAGGTGGCAGTGTAGACTTGCTCTTAATTTCACTTTAATAAGTCAGGTACTGTCAATATGAGTGTTAAAGCACATGTTGACCTTCCTTCAGAATTTGAGTGGTTCCTTAGTTTCAAGCGTGGTAACTTTGCACCATGTAAAGACGATTAAACTTTTCACTAAACTACAGGAATCTTGAAGCGAGCTGCCTCCATTGTCATTGTATATCCGTCTATGTTTCCGACGTCAGTCATGCGTTGATGCTCCCCTGGTGTCGCAAGTGTCTCACCCAACGGTGTGTGATTACGTTGCCTAGTGTTGGAGGTGTCAGTTCAAATTGTCTCAGCGCATGAAATTGCGTGCATTGTCGTCGTAAAATTGTAGCGGACATTGATCAATAGCACAATGTTGAGTCACTTTACATTGAAGGTGTGAAATATCAACTCAACAAAGCAGCGTTTTATCCTGCTTTAATTTTTTAGTCGTACATGAAATTCTGATTCGAAAGGGAGTCCTGATGGGGGAAATTCTAACTAAAATGTTTCTTTAACTCTATACACAGGTTTCCACAGAAAGAAATTGAAAAAATGTGATCGTGAAACATAATTTTACAATCTATGTCTTCGTTTCGAATTAGAAATGAGTGAAGGAAGGAAATCTCTACAAAGAAAAACAAACCTTCAAACTTCACTCATATTTTAGTCGAACTCGGTGGCCTTTTGCAGTATGCGGAAAACGTTCGCCAGTCCAATTGACCTGAAGTTAACGAGTACGTTTGAACTTCTGAATGAGGAGAGTGAAACTATTTTTTTCCATTCAAACAATTAATGATTCCATACGACGTGAAGATGATTTTCCGACCAAAAATGCGGCTGCGAAGAAATGTTGAACTTGATCTACTTCTTGTCATGTCGAGTCTGCCAAGTGTGTGCTGTGCGCCTGCTGTTGATTGCTTTGTAGGTCTTGCTCTCTCAACTCAGTTCTAGATTCTTGGTGAGAGAAGAATTCTTCAAGTTTATTATTTTTCTTTGAATGATGTATCGTAAATAAAAAGTTCAGACGCACTGCATGTTTCATTCTTTTTCTAGTATACTGAACGTGTCCCAAAATTACTTTTCTCCGAAAATATAGAATGTGTCGCTCTTCTTCTCCTCTGTAACATAACTTATACTGTCCTTGATTTCAGTTGTGCTTCACAGTTTTAATTTCTGTCGTACATCATAAGAAGTCGTACATTAATTTCAAGTTCTGTGCTATTCATTACTTTGTATTCACATATTTTTTGACCCAACGTGAATATTGTCATGATTATGCTACAAAAGTATCTCACATTGAACCCTCACTTGTTTTATTGAGCCTTCAATAAGTGATTTCAGAACACGGCTTATGATGCTGCGTCATGTTGAAGTGAAAATCAGCAACTCTTTTAATTACTTGATGCCTCATTTTACCTCTATAAATTTCAACAACAACGTGTTATGACCGTGCTTGGCCAGAAATATACTACCAACCTTGTTTAGGTTTAGAATTCGATGTCCATTAGTTACAGAATTTGAAGCGTTTTTGCAGAAGCATCGGGTGTCAAGTGAAGATGTTCAATTAAGTCGCAGCTCCACTGAAGCCTTGCTGCACTTTTTTGCTACAGAAACAAAGAAAAAGCCGAGACAACGTTGACAAACCCGAGTGGGTAAATTTTACTTAGACAGTCGAGTAATGTCGCAGAGTGAGGACTATTTCCTTGCTTCCCCTGAACACTACTACGTTCGAAGTTTTGTTCAATTTTCTATACTGTCAGGAACTTGTTTATTTAATTTAAGAAAATAAAGCAAGATTGAAACGAGATTGATCATCCTATATCTCGTGTATAACGCAAAACGAATCGACTAAGCCAAATTAAAAACCACTCAGGGTCCAAGATTTGAGAAGGATTAGCTTATCTAATCCAGTAGGCAGCTAATCGAGTAGGCTTCAGAAAAGCTAGTCTGCTGCTTGACTGCGTGAGAAAACTACAATAGTTTCGGTGTCTCAGGTTATGAAGATTATTACTCTACTGAAAGCACGTTGTAAAATTTTGTAGTTTTCAAATTAACATACGCTCACTTTCCCTTAACTAGTGGAAACAAGAAACATTATTTACTTGCAGTTAGCATAGTTTGCAAACGTTAGCTTTCAGTGAAATCTTGTGCGTAGATATTGAGCGCAGTAGTTGAAAGTGACGCAATGCTTGTACAATATCTGCTTTTTGTGTCATGAATTAAGTTTAATTGAACGTATTTATGAGTACTTCATGTTCAGGCGGTAATTAACGACTTGGGGTTAAACTTGAACTTTTTTCGAGAATGGATAGTGGCTCATTTTAACTTTATGTTTTCAACGTCAGAAAAATTCGTGTAAAAAGTTAGTCGAGTGTTAGTGTGAATGTTATTTTTCCTTGAGTTAAGTTATTGGATGAAGTACAGCTGATGGCTTCACAGTAATCTCTGAAGCCCAGAAATCACTTCCTGAAAGCAATCAAAAAACGCTTCTGTGGAATTTTGATTTCATACCAATGAATATAGTTTTTTCAAGCTCCACACAAATGCCACTTCGACAGGCATTTGTCTAGTGAGTGCCAATGTTTGGGTGACGTTTGAGAGCACGTAGCCGCAACAGATGCGCCCTGCAAGCACTGAAACGGACCCACAGCTAGGGAGTGGGTCACTAGCACGACCAACAGCTCTTTGATCTCGCCCGACCGACCTTGGCGCCCCACATCCCGCTCGACTGGGCTCCTCTTTTCCGCTCTGGGACATCGGTTTTCCCTCTTTTAGGGTAAAAATAAATTCTGTTGTTTATCCTTCTCAACATTCTGAGGATATTTTTCAATAATGTTGCATAATAATTATTTTTTAAATTTGAAAGTGATTTTAAGTATCATTTGTTTCTCTATCTTTTTGAGCTTTGGTCCGGGCTTCCCCTTACAGGGCAGAGTGGACGCATTACAACTTAGCACGTTCAAGGTTTGGAGGAAGTTCAGTCTTTCGTTTGCTACTTTCCCTGAGTCACCGGAGCTCTATTCTGTATCCAATGGAACTCACCAGCTCGTGTTGATAGTGCCGAGACTCGTGTAAACTATATTAGCATCATCATCAAAGAAAGTTAGAAGTCGTGCCTAATGGGCATGGATCACTTGATAGATTGCAATTTATTCATTTAATTGGTTGGCATTACAGTAGCTTCTAAACGGCAACTTAATGACTTCAAGAACGTTAGTTGAAGCTTTGTATTCCTAATATTATATTTTGTAATTAATGTACTTTTTTGCTCGGGTGGATTGCTTCTCATCAAAGGCGGCTTCTGAATTAAAAACGCGTGACGTTGAGTTTTGTATTTTTTATGCCTGGAATTGATTTTCGATCGTAAATACGTCGTTATCATGCTTGTTGCACACCACTTGCTGAATTAGGTAGAACTAATCGGTGATCGCTGAGCTGGCGGTGGGGCACACCGTGTAGGGTTTGTAATCCCGGGACAAAATGAAAATCCCGGAATCCCGAGATTTCAAGAACACAATCCCAGGATTCCTTTATAATTTTATATTTATGCTGTTGAATTTTTTTTTAAATACGTTCTGAAATGAATAATTAAATTTTGAAACATATGAAAAATTAACTTATATATATAACAGCCCAACAGGTAAAAAAACTTGAGATTTTTATCGTTTACAATTCTGTCAAATGATGAAAATAAAACAAACTCCGCCATAAAAATTCACCATTTTCAAATTGAACAAAAACTGTTGTAAAACTTAAGCTAAGTAGTCGACATGTAGTATGATCTCAGAAGGCAAGGAGCATTTATATCGCGATCACACAGCCTGTTCTTTATGTTCGTTACGAACAGGCCTATGGCTGAAAATGCTCTCTCAGATTCAACGGACACATATAGCACGCTTTCTTGCGGTCATGAATTCACTATATACATCGAAAAGCTTGGATACGTTCATTGCAATAATATTAAAACTCTAAATTCCTATCTTGAGCTCTCTAATTGATTAATCTTATTAAACAGCTTGATTTCAAATTATTTCTCATTCATAACTTGAAATATGTATACTATTCAGGGTCCCGGGAATTCCCGGGATAAAAGGAATTCGATCCCGGGCCGGGAAATTTTAGACCCAAATCATCCGGGATCCCGGAATGCATACCCTAGGCACACGCTAATGCTTTCGCTTTTATCTATCGAAGCAATAGCATGCGTCAAGCTTAATGGTGCGCGTGCAAACCGCAATCTTCTAGTGTACCTGATATGTTGTGAGACCCCAATGCGAGGGATTATAGTTTCTTACTTGATGATTTTTCAATGTAAATTTGGTAATCATCTATGGAATTCACCAGTCACTCTCTTCAGTGTTGTTACTGAACATAGCAACTGTAATATGCTTCTCGTACAATTTCATTGCTCTGCGCAGTGTTCTTTTTCGTGCAAATTGTGCGGGTTGGTATAAGTTTAATACTGAACTCTTGCTCATTTTTGTTGGCCTAAAATTCATGCACCTGTAGTGCATTATTTTGCTGGGGGGCGGGCAATCATTTACAGCATCTCTCATTTGTCCTTTGCCAGAGGTGTGTTCTCGAATCTGAACTAAAACGTAATATTTGTACATAGTTTGTACATTTCCTCAATCTAACCATTATCTCTGTACCTTTTTAACCTGTTGATGTCAGTGATATCGAAACCTTGCATTTTTGACCTGATATCCTTCAGTTCTTTTAAATTGATTGGTAGCTTGCCTAGAGTTTTACCACGTGAAAAATTTGAAACATTTCAGAAGATTGAAAATGAACAAAAGTACGTACATGTTCTTGTCCTCACTAAATTTCTATCACTCTGTGCAACTGTCTGTACTGTTTTCCTCTCTGTACTTTACTCTATTTGTGTAAAGATTAGTAATGTTTTCAGCATTTTATTTTTTAAGAACTGCACCACTCGTGAAATGTTTTCTGCGGACAAGCCTTTACAACTTGTTGCTACACGTTCCTGCTGTATGCTATTTCGTCCACCTGTTGACTGTTGAAGAGTGCATTTCTTATACTAACGTGCCAGTTTAAGTCTCACGTTACTCCTTGCTGCTTTGAATTTGTAATTATACCCAACCACATACAAGTTTACCCTACCATACGCAAAGTCTATCAAACCAAACGTCAAGTCTACCCTACCACACGCCAGTCTACCCAACCGCACCCCAAGTCAACCCAACAAAACCCTAAGTCTGCGCAACCAAAGGTCGAATCTGCCCTACCAACAGTATATGCTTGCGTGTAAATTTGTGCGTGTCAGTAACCTTCAACTGCGAATTTTACTCCCAGGGCAAATTTGTTCGCATTTCAATTAGCGCTGAACATCACAGGACACACCGACGAGGAAGCGACTGGGCTGCTGCCCAAAACTGCAGCTTGCACTTGAAGTTTTGTTCTCCCGACTGCGATCTGTTGTTTGCACGGCGTGTTGCGATGCTCTAGCTCTGGTGCGCAGTTACCTCGCAATTTGGGCGCTTTCACTGCAGGGATCAATTTGAGCGTCACATAAAATACAAAAACATGTTGTTTTCATCGCACACATCCTTTTGATAAGTTGCATCCATTATTTTTTGTTTTAGATTGCTTTTAGCCCACGCGTCGGTTGACGATCTCATTGAACAAATATCTCGTAGTCTGACATTGTATTAATGAGTAAAAACGTATCGAACGAGGAGCGCTGATAGCAATTTCCCAGAAAAACTCGTTACTTGTTCTCTCATATTTCATTTCAGTCACTGCGTTAGCAACCGTCGCAAGAATCGGTAGCTGCGGCAGTATAATCAAGACACTCAGGAAACGCACTTGCGTATATTGCAAAGATCTCTGCAGCAGCGCAGCTTTGACCCATTCACTTGAGCCGCGAGAGGGAAGGACATCAGCGAGAACTAAAATTCTGTCTTGAGACGCGCTCAGGGCTCGTTCTCTTGCATTTCTTGGTAATTGTAGTGTGTGTTGTCTGTGGGGCGACCGTCGAGACCAGGATTGTGTCTCGACACGAGACTGTCCCGAATTACATCTTCTCGCAGATTTTACCCTAGGTGACTGCCGTGAACTTCAAGTAAGCAATCTGTTTTTTCCTTGTTGGCAAGATTTGAATAGAGAGACTTGCTGTTCATGGTTCTTGTCACCCCGTGAATATGCAGAAATGTAATGGCTCTTATGTGTTATAGAAAAATTGACTCCTCAGATGTAGAAAGTGCCAGTGTTTGCTTCATACTACTAATGTTCAGTAGAAAGTTATATCAAATGCTATAGTTTGTTGCATTAAATCGTATAAAAAAACTTATTTTATCCTTTAAATTAATGATTATTAATTTCAACTATTCTACTATTCTACTTTGTAAGAAATTATTCAAATTTGCATCAAAGAAACAGTAAAAAAAAGATGTGAAGACAGTTTCACCGCATCAACAACTCGATCAGTCTTGAAGGCAGTAGAGATCTGCTGTGACGATGACTACTAAATCTGAAATAGTCATTCTTTGGGCTATTTATGGTCTTGCAGGCATATATGTTCATTTCAATAATGTAGAATATCAACCTTACTCCACCTGCGTTGTTTTAAACCTTGAGAAACTATGGTCTTGGGTCCGGATAAAAGCTCGCATTGTATATGTGATAAATTTTACCTTTGTATGTATTTTTAGGTCGTCCTCTGTCAGCTTCCATGGACGAATTAATTTCGTTTCGGGAGAAATCAAAGTAATTTTATAATATTACTATATTCATATGCTCAGGTTAATCATGGACTAATCGTGCAGTTCATCGCGAGAATTTTCTTTTGTAACAGCTGATGTTGAGAAAATAATATTCAATTATTTTTGAAATTATTGGAAAAAGATATGGAAACGCGTAGCAGTGAGTAGATATATGTGATAATTAGGCATTATTACGCATTGCTGTGGCATTAATGTACGATAGTTATGTTGTATCGAGCGAAAATGAATAAAAATAAATTAGTCTTGATATCTCTGAAGCCTGATGTGGAATATCTAAAGCCACCGACTACATTTGCAATTCCTGGTTATTTGATATACTTTTGGTTATAATGGCTCATCATACGGGAAATTTACAAGTTTTGGTTGTTTATGTAAGTGCTATTTTTTTGCTAAGTTCTATAAATCCTAAAACTTTGCAATTTATTTTTGAGAAGACAATTCTTATGTGTAGAGAGGTCATTAAGTGCCGTTACATTCAAGTTCATTGTTTAAAGTCCTTTTGCATTAGGTATCGATTCTATTATCGTAAGCTTCTCTGCTCATAATTTTCTTTAGCTTATGATTTCTATAATACGTAGTTTTTACGCAAGACTATTTTTTGTGTTGAGTCGAAATTGCTTCCGTTCATGGCATAATCTCCTGAAAACTACTAATATTCCTAATTTTGAGTTCACCATAAGAGACATCTGAAGATTATTGTTTTTCTGAGTTAGAAATCAACACGGAGTTCTTTGCTTTCTTATTCTCTTTTTAGCTCTCTGATTGAAGTTTTCCAATTCAATCTTCTAAGCTAAATATTGGTGAAACTTCGACAGAACTGTTTTTGTGTCTGTGATATGTTTATCCCTCTAACGACGAAACTGATCAGCGAAATTCCGGTCGCTTCTCAATTATTCTGAATGCCAAAGCCTGAACTTGGTGTCGCATGGGAGGCTCGACATTAAAGCCGGGGACCCGCCGCTGTATGAGGTCGTGAGGGGCGTCGGCGACAGCGTCGTCATCCTTCCTGGAAGTGACTCTCCGTTGCTTCGGAGGAACTTCAGTTTCGATTATATTTTTTTGCGCTCTCTAAAACTGCACTAGTCCAATTTGATACGAAAGTAATTTGCATTCTATCGAGGTGTTCAGTAGATGTACAGTACACGGTTATGAACTTCTCAGATCGTGATTCCTACTTTTCAAGCCAGTGGATGGCCCAGAGGAGTCCAATGTTTCTGTTTGTTATTGTTCAGAACGATCCTTCCTCACTTTGCCCACACCTCCGAGAAGGCAGCACTCCGCGCTCGAGTCCCCGCTGAGCTGAGGACCGTCGAGATGGTGTACGGACGCGGAACCTGTGCGCTCTGTCCACGCTGGTCAGCTGTGTATTCGCAGAACAGTTTACTCGCTGGCTGACTGCCTCTGTGCATGGAAAGAAGTCAAAAGAATTCGTCGCTTAGCTTTGATAAAATTTTAAAACTGCTTGCTTTCACTATAGAGCAATTTAAGCCTGCCGTCATACTGAGAAGAGAGTCACATTAGATCGAATTTTTATATCGTGATCGCAATTTTTTCCCTCGAGCTTCATCTACAGAGTAAGAGAAGGCTGCTCAATGGATTAATTTGACTAAGGGAAAGTATCAACGCATACTTCAGTTCGTTTATCTATGTGTTCTTCTGCATCGTTATAAAAAGTATGCTTTTCAACGTTATAATAAAAAACGAGTTTCTCTTCGGTTGTGTGGGTATGAAATTTCTACTGAACAGTTTTGCGTCAGTTTCACAAAGCGTTCTCTTCAAGAATGAGGAAAGCGTTTGCTGCATTTTACTTTTATCTTTTTTAAATTGCTCACACCCAATTGAGAGACAGATATTTTTCCTCGTCGGGTTGCCACACAGCATACGAGTATTCTTTACCATCAGAATTGACTGGACTACAACTGCCTCCAGTTTTCATCGGTCATTGAAACAAATTAGATGCTTGTGATCGTGTGCTTCACTAACAGTGCACTTAAGATGGATGATGGGAAGTGCGCTTTTTACAGCGCCCTAGAGAGGAGCTTTTCATGAGGACGACTTTGCAAATTGAATTGCTGAGTTAAGGAAGGCTGAGGGATAATAATTCGATCACAAGTGTTTTCCAGTTTTGAAGTGGATGACCGTGAATTGAATTACAAGTGGAAATGAAAACGAAACTGTATTTCTAAATAATGAAGTAAAGATTTAGCTCTGCATTTTTACCAGGTAACAAAACATTTTACAATCTAATGTAGGAACTCATAAGCGAAATGTTGTATGGTTTGTTTAGTTGGACATCGGCCCAGTTAAGAATTAGAATGTGGATAACAGCTCTCTGTAGAGCAGACTGTTGCTCTGATGACTGTAATTACAGGTGAACTATAAAATAAGGAGATAATTTTCCTTAAACTTACATTTGAAATAATATTTGAGTTTTTCTCTCTGCATGAATCGTCGGTTGAGAATTTTAATTAGTGGAAACTGTGGCTGCTTTTGCGAAATTCTCTTACGATTTATAGGAAACATTTCATTCTGAAATTTTGACCAAGAATGCAAAGCTAGTTCTCACAAATCTGCTTGTCAGCTCTAAATACTGTGGACAGCCTTATCACCAATCTCAAGGCTGCGACGTATAATTGGGCAACCTCAAGCTAAATCAACGGAACAAGGCTTTCATTTAGATGAAATTGGCGCGGACGGCCTTCATTATACGAGAAAATAAAATGTACTAAAGTTGAAACACTAACTAATACCTTAATTTTGCTAGGTAACAATGTAATTCTTTCGTTGCTTTGCCGTTCTGTGAAAGAGAATTAGAATATTTTTATCGTACTCTATTTCCTCGTACGTAGTGGGGAGAAATTCGATTTGCTTGAGATCACTCAGTCATTTTCTTTAAAGCATTACGCTTTCTTTCTTGTTGACTTTACGACTGCAGCAACAATGGCGAACTGTCTCCTCCCACGCAGCGCAGATCTGAGCAGCTGTGTGGGTCTGCAGGTGGCTGGGTCTGCGCAACTGCACAGCTGTGTGGGTCGGCAATTGGCTGGGTTTGCGTAACTGCACAGCTGTGTGGGTCGGCAGTTGGCTGGGTCTGCGTAACTGCACAGCTGTGTGGGTCTGCAGTTTGCTGGGTCTGCGTAACTGCACAGCTGTGTGGGTCTGCAGTTGGCTGGGTCTGCGTAGCTGCACAGCCGTGTGGGTCTGCAGGTGGTTGGGTCTGCGTAACTGCACAGCTGTAGGGTCTACGCAAGTGCTGGATCAGCACAGCTGAGAGTGCGCAGGTCGGCGTGTCTACACAGTTTGGGTTTGCGCAAGTCCAGTTTTGACTGTAACTGAGATGAGCTGAAGCTAACACTCATGTACTTACTGATCATTTATCTTGGAAGTTTTCTAAACTCAACTACATTGGCTAAACTATTCCTGAAAATATATTCCGTTACGTTCTCTCAAGTAACTCATGGCTGAGTGTTTGTCCTTACATATTGTCGGTGATATCAGCCTTCGTTGGAATTGTGTAAATATTCAAGTTTACTGCGCTATACAAACTCTTGAGCGGAAACTATGACAAAAATAGGTAAGGGCATTACGGAATTGTCTCATTCCATGGCGAGTTATGAATCGAAGGAAAAGCCTCCGACGCTTGTGTTCCGTTATCAGTGGTATTAAGCTTTCTTTTATTTGTTCAAAACCATCATGAAGCTTTCATAGACATCTCGCGGGAATTGCATGACGTGCAGGTAGTCGTGGCGGAACATGATAAGAGCCTTAGTAGGAAAGCTTCTTCATTGTCATAGAAAAACAAAGCAATCACTGCGACACTGTGCTGTAGGCTCAGAGATTACGAATGCAAATGCTCGCAGGCAAAGCGTGGACCAGAACCGCGTTCGCTTAAAGGTTAGTTGCTTTCGTATCACCGCTTTACTCGCTCATCGAGATGGCTGGCATGCCGGTAACAGTTCGGACTTAATTTTAATTTCTGAGGAGCTCATTCTTTGATCAAAATATTCTAAAAAGTGTGTTTATGAGGATTCTCTAAACCGTAGTGTAGATAAATTTACAATCATAGTTAACGTCGTCAATGGATAAGGCAAAGACAGGCCCAAGAGAAATTAGCTAATTAGCTTAGCTTTGTAAAGTTATTTACATGAAATTAGCTAATTGAACTTAGTGAGCTAAGTAAAATTATTTTCACGAAATTAGGTAGATGCACTTAGTGTGTCTAAGTAGAATTATTTACAGGGAATCCGCTAATAAAACTTAGTAACTAAAATTATATACTTAAAATTAGCTAAGGAAAACATACTATTCAAGTTCGCTTAGGGAGATCCTCTTAATAAGGTAAACAAATCCTACCTGAAATTTGCGAAATAAAGCTAACGAAATTGAATTAACCGCGTAAGCTAAGCTCGAAAATTGGCTAAATGAACTCAGGTGGAAAAATAACCTAAATAAAATGAGGTAAATAAGCTTGCCTAAATTAAATTAACTAATTTTACTCCTACCGAATCAGAAATGTCTTTACCGATCGGTGAAGCTTATTGCCGTTTATTGAAGACATTCTTAGCGGATCATTGAAGATCTTCGTAGAAGTATCTGCATTCAGTGCAGATTTAGTGCAGAATTATTGCAGTGAATGTCCGCTTTTGAAGTGCAGATCGGCATTGAATTTCTGCAAAGATCTTCACTGACCAGGAGCAAAAAATTTCATTAATCTGCAATAAACTGCACTAATCAATGAAAATCTTTTAACCTAAATCTTTACCGATCTTTACCGAATGGAAAAAAAACCGCATGGATAAAATTCTGCACGTTATAAGCTGTCAGTATTTATTTCATGAAATAAATATTGGAAATAGAGTGCGGTTTTTAAAATGGACCCTACAGGAATATTTGTTAACTCATATATTAATGAATGAATTAAAAAGTGTTTATGAAATCCTGAAAAGAAAACTAGTTTTATTCTGATTACTTTTTAAAAATGAAATTCATCATGTGCCGCCCCCTGAGTGCAGACAAAAATAGGCACGATTACGCTGGCTGTTCATTGCAGCGCTTGTGAGATAAGAACCAATTCTCTGGATTTCTTCCGCGATTGACGCCTTGAGCTGTTGTAAATTTGTTGGTGTTTCACGGTAAACTCTTCCTTTCAGGTATCCCCAAGGTAAAGATTTATGAGGAAAGATGATCTCCGAAAGGAAAGATTAGTTGTTCTTTTGTCCAGCTTGTCAATTTTAGAGTAACGCTAAAATTGTTCGCATTTTTCACTTGAATGTGGCTTTTATATATGCCAGACTGTGGACAGTTTATTGGTTACAAACATATCCAATAAAACTAGTGCTTTCAAGATTTCATAAATACTTTGTTTTTAAGATCCATTTAATATCATAGAAATTAGGAAATATGCTTTCAGGCCCCTTATTTAAAAACTACTCTGTATGATTTTAAATTCTATTCAGTTCATTTAGATTTACACTGTAAATGAAAAACATTCATCATAACTTAGCAAATATTTTGGAGTTTAAATATGAATTGCTGAATGATTTCAACACGTAAGCCATTAAATCTTCCTAGCTGCAGTGTTACAGAAGTTTTTAACGAAAAAATTACTTTTTTCCACTTAGCATCTTTAACATTTCACTCAATAATGTAGGATTGTGTTTCCACTTTAGAAAATACGCTTAATTTTGTAAGATCAGCTCTTCTTCTAAAATTAAAGTGTTGACCAATGCTGGGCCGACCAGCTGAAGTGTGAGACTCCATCAGTGACCCCGACCGCAGAGATGATTGACAGCGGTGATATAAGCAAGTCTGACATCACACATGTGACGTGGAACAAACATCAGCATTAGCTAGGACCAGTTATGAAAAGAAGAACATAATTTATTTGATAGTGGATCTAGTTAGTAAAGTACGAGGTGGCCCTAAAGTAGCTCACTATTTTTAAAAATCTTTGCATACCGAGCAAACTATGGGCATAAAAAAATTCCGGGTCGTTCTAAGTGGTAAACGAAATTTAGAATTTATTGAAATGGAATTAGTCTTTCAACAATCATAACAATCAAATTTTATCCCTTAAAATGGCACACTAAGCAAAAAATGAGAGAAAATCGGAGAGCTTCATTTCCAGTGTAGTGGAGCAATCATAATCGCGCAGAGAAATTACATGAATATTTCGATGATCTGAGAGGTATTGGTCCAAATTCGTTGTAATGCCCCGTTTCAGTTTCAAGAAATATTGCTTCTCTGCCTCCTACTACGACGAGGAAACGGCCAATTCAGCTGGGAATATCTGAACATCTCTGCAGTATATTCTCGAAAAAAATGAAGCATCATTTCTTTAGAATTTTGTCAGCACAGAGCTTCACAGACCTTGCATGGAATAATCAAAAGTGCCACTAAATGAATATTTCTTTGTTCGAACTCTAATGGTGGTCATCTAAAACGTATGTTGTTTCATACTTAAGAGCTAAATAAAATTCCAGACTCTCCAGCATCGTGTAAGTTACTTTGAACTCTTTCTGTTTCCCAATTTCCTTCTCATCGATTTGCAAAAAGGGCGAGGCAGCGCTGGGCGGAGCTCCTTTGAAATGTAGCGGACGCTTCCGCTACCGCTGCATGCTCTAATTGTAGCGGGCGCTACCGCTGCATGCTCTAATTGTAGGGGGCGCTACCGCTACACCCTCTAAATTGAAGCGGGCGCTACCGCTACACCCTCTAAATTGTAGCGGGCGCTACCGCTACACCCTCTAAATTGTAGCGGGCGCTACAGCTACACCCTCTAAATTGTAGCGGGCGCTACCGCTACACCCTCTAAATTGTAGCGGGTGCTTTCGCTACAGTAAAATGTAACACCGCTATGTTAGGCGGAACAATGGCAAAAATTATTGAAAACTTGAAATATTTACAGTTCTACTATTACCATCACCTCATAAGCATTACATGATATTAAGAAATTTTGCTAACATATCAATGCAACTTTATTGCAATTATTCTAATTTAATTAGTACAGGTTAGATAAGTAAATGTTTCAGCTTTTTTATTGGTTTTATATTTCCCCTTCCCTACATGGATGTCTACTTCAATCAATCGAAAAAATTATCAACATATTCAATAAAAAATTAGACTTAACCAGTTTCATTCCAACTTTAAGTTAGACTGCATATGAGATATAGTGGTCGCATGCTAACTCCAAGGAATGATATTTCCATTTACAGTAGTTACCAAACTTTTCTTCTTTTACAAATACCAGCATTTCAAAATGGTTATCTGACAAACTTGCAAGCTTTGGTTTCAGGACTTCCTTTTTAAGGATAATATTCTCTCTTCAGCAGCACTTGAAGGGATTGGCGTGTTGTAGTGTACAAAAAGCAACAGTTTGCAGGGAAAGATTTTAGGAGCAGGCAAAGCGGTGCTCACTGGACCTTCCAAATAGTTGTTTACTAAGTAGTTGTCGATCTCATTTATTGAGGTTTCGTGTTTTGTGTTGTTCGTGAAAGAACGAATTAGCCGCTCTTCCTCGCTGCTGCTGCTGCTTGTAGTTTGTGTGAGACTATCTGAAAGTTTTTCATTGACGATAAAGATTTTTTTTTTCGTCTGACCTCTCTCAGTTTACATTCATTTTGATACCAGATTAATTTATGATGTAGATGAAACGCTGAACAGCCTATTTGATTAAACATTCGTAACAAGTGAACGGCACTACACCGAATCCTTCGTAAAGTTTTATTCCATAACCTATATGACTACATTGTAAATGTAGCGGTAGCGCTGTAGCGGCAAAACCTCGTATCGCTACTTGAATATGTAGCGTGTGATATCGTTACTGCTACATAATTTAGAATGTAATGCCGCTACCGCTACCACTGCTGAAAATGTAGCGACTGCTACATGTAGCGCGCTACTGCCCACCTCTTCTCTTGGGCCACACTATTTGTTAACATCAGAAACTGAATTAAGACATTATAAATTAGCATTTCGAGTCTCAGGCTGGAGGTTGGACAGCCTTTAAAGTAAAAAACCACTGCTGTAAGCTATGAGTGGGTTGCGATCATTTAACCCAAACCTAGTTCTTACAAAGCCTTAAAAAGCTGTTCAACTACAAGAAAAAATTTTTTATTCAAAATTAGCATTTGATTTTGCAGAGGAGGATCAAGTTATGTTAGAAAATTGAATGACAGGTGTCTAATGATAAATGAATGAAAGTTTACCTTCTAAACTCATTTTAATTAAAGGGAATGGATTTTGGAGGACAAAATGTTGGGAGAAAGAAATGAAGGCAAGAAATCTTATCCTAAATTGAATTTTTTTACGTCAAATCTTTGAACATTTCCTGCGCCGTGAGTCTCTCCTGATATCTCCACTCGGTCATGACACGACTGCAAGCTGCTTGTCGAGCTGATGCCAGGCTGAGTCTAGCGTCACCCGAGCAACAATCTGCAGGGAAATCAGGAAAACGATTCAAGGGCACGGCGACTTCTTGCCAGCCTGCGCTTTGCTCTTGACTGTATGTTGGCTCGCGCGCGCTGGGGAAAAACCTGCTCAATAACTTCAACATAGAGAACCATTACTACGTTTTCAAAAAAGTTATTTTCCGCTTTTCTATTTTTCAAACATTTTTGCATTCTTGTGTTATAATTAGTACTGTGTTTAATTTAGATGTTTAAACGTAAGCGAAGAAGGTGAGTTTCCTGTATTGTAATTAAAAGCTTGTCTAAAATCCGTTAGACGTCTCGATGTTGTTATTGAGCTGAACGACGTATGATGTGATAAACTGGAAAACACGAGTTTGTGCTGAATATATAATCTGTTAGCCTCTTGCTGTTGTTTCATTTTTACTATGATGAAACTATATGATTTTTTGTTATTGTTGCTGCAGGGATATGTTAAGCAGTTTCTGGAGCTGAAGATTACCCTTGTGGTAAAATCTTATGTCTATTACGCAATAATCTAAACGTGCTTAGCTTGTATTAAAAGTTTTGACTGCTGTTCTCAACAGTCGTGGCCTGGCGTGTGGGAGGCACCGCGGTGTGGCGCGACTGAGAGTCACTGAATTTCACGTGTCCGTGAAAATATGATAAAGATGTGGCAAATCATTACCTGATAAAGGACACTAAGAAAACTAATTTTACTGAGAACTCGTCCATACATGAAAGTTATTCTCATTAGAGTCTAACTGCACTAAAATGTCGGGTAGCCGTGCTCTGGGTCTGGTTTGTTCGGGCCCTCTTCCGAATGACCACCTTGAAAAATTACAAACATTTTTTATGCATCGCGGAATCACAGCATGTGTGAATATGCTTCTAAACATAACTGCCTTAGTGTGAATTAAGTATGACTGGAGTGGAAGACATCCAATATGAACGAAATGCTCGGAAAAACGTATTCAAAAATTTCTTCCCAGTGCTTCACGTCATCGATTGCAGTAACTAATGAAATATTCCGTGAAATTAATATGGGTAGAGTCATGTCAGAGTCACGTTGTTTGACTGTTGAGTTACGTCTCTTACAACCACGACTTACATATTTCTCATTTCAATTATTGCAGACTCCCAATGGCATGTTTTTGACCCCAATACAGAAAATATTCCCATTGCGTTCTCAACCAAAGAAGTGCAGTTACATGTCCCCCACCTCCAGGCGCTGTCTCCCTGCGCAGTTTGAGTCACCTCGCGCGCCGCTCTTGCATCGCGCGGCGTCCTTTCTTCGCAGAGGCCAGAATTTTATCATCACTCCACGAAGCCACAAAGTGTTTCCGTGCGGCTCGTCAACTTGATGAAGTGGACCCTTAACCTGTTAACTACCAAGCTTCTTATTCATATTTTTGGCCTTGTCATATGTCTTAAGAGTTAAAATTATACATCGTATTCAAGTTTTTAGTTTTCATTATTTTTAGGATTTTAATTCATTTAGGTAGAGTAAATGGAGAGTGAAATAATGTATTTAAAAACAGAAATTTTACTGCAACTAAATAAAAATTTTCAAAATTTCTGAGAAAAAACGTTCCTAAGTAATATTTACACCGAAACGGAATGATGCAGTTTTACAGAAGCTCTTCTGTGTTATTGACAGTGAATGGTCATCATCCTGAAAAATATTTTTGTCCATTTAATTGTCGGAAATTATAGCATGAAAAACATATGCGTAAAAATATCAATAAATGACACAGATGGGAAATGAAGAATGAATGTTTTTTGAAACAATCATTTTTCTTGGTTCCATAATTACAAAGGATAATAATATTATTTATAAAGTTCTCCAGTATTATAGTCCTGTTGAGAATTTGGTCAATTTGCTGACCGGTATTCTCAACACGAGCAAGGAAGAAAGAAAGACTGCATCGGTCAAAAAATATCCAGTGATAAGGGCCCGAGTTTTCCAAAGTATTTGTTTCCTTTAGTTTGGTTCGTCTAAGTTGTGTTTTTGTATTTTGTTCTATTTTGCGCTTGATGTTTCCATCGGTTTTGTAGAAGGTTTTCTGTTCTCTTAATGGACAACAGTCTTTAACTTGAACTTAAATTAAAGCAGCAAACGCTGCAACCAAAAATTGAAGCTACTGATGCTACTACCCCGCAAGAAACCTTGCAACATAGGGTGGTGCAAAAGGAACTCTTGGATTTGACTTGCGTAGTATCATTGGTGGGAGTGGGAACGGCCAATTATGCCAGCCAATTCCACTATTTATATAGGTATAATTATAACTAGTATAATTATAAATTAAATTGCAATTATAGTTGGTATAATTATATGAGTTACAATTATAAGTAGTATAATTATATAAAGACAATTATAATCGTTGAAAATCTATGCGTTCTTTCTGCCCCATGTGTACTATGAACTTTACCGTACACTAAAGGTACGAACTAAAACTTGCAATGCTCAAGCCAGTTATTTCGAAATACTTGAACGAGTGCCGCATGAACTAAATCAATAAGCAGGTCCTGTCAGCGCGTGGACTACCAACTCTTGCATGAAATTTTATCGCTTCTGCGCCCTCGAGTGGATCCTCACGCTACACTTTGGTTTGTTCTGGTCTCTTCGCGAGATACGTCGTCACTAAAAGCACTTTATGAGTGCACTTGTTGATTTCAGAAAAGAAAAGGAGTCGTGCTGACATTGACAAATAACGAATAAGATTTGTTATTAAACTAATCTACTAGGGGTTACCACCGATTGTTACCGTTTTCTGTCGAAGCGTTCCTTAAAGCTTCATGCTGACGCTGAAAAAGAATCCTGGCGAAATTTTTATGTTTATATCCGTTTACTATTCCGTCCACGTTTCCAAGCACCATACATAGTTGTCGTAACTGCGAATGGGTTGGTCTCGAATATATGCAGTTATTTTTAATATATTGAATTGTCTAATTTTCTGGTTATCATAGAAACAATTAGTTGACATTTTTTCTTCTCCAAGTGTTAAAGCACCTGGCAATCAACAATTGACGTTTTTTTGACAAATGATATACGTTTAGAACTGCTCTTCAAAGGATTAAAATAAAACTTCAGAACTTATCTTTTACATTTATCAAGATGTTTCCTATTTTTTTCGGCGGGGTAGAATTTCTATAAAAAGAATACTTTACCTGATAGAAGTTCACTGCAACCAAAAATAATAATTACTGTATCTACTAGTAACTTACAATCCATACTTGTTCAGCAAACAACTGGCCGTAAGATCCATCTTTCGATCCTTATCTCCAAATAGTACGACAATAAACGGATTAACATCATAAGCAGGGAATTTCGTGCCATATTTTTTTATGCCGTTCTTTTTGACTTGCCTTAGACAAACATTACCCGAAGCTCTATGTATCCCTGTAACGTAAACACTGAGATCTCATTTGGCTATTTTTCCATCGTTGTGCTAGGGTATGATTGTATGATGCTAATGTTTGAAGGTGTCAGAAATAATTAAATAACATAAGGTGAGCTCAATTCCAAAGGTAACGTTGCCTCTCTGAGTAGCTTGCAGACTGCAGTTAGCGAACGTATTAATTAAAGTTAGCGCACACTTAATGCAACAGAATAACCAAAAAACTGCAGGAAGTGCTCAAAAGTACCGAGGATGAAATAAATACACTCTCGACATAAAAAGAACATTCATAAATTTTAAATGTGAATAGAAAGCCAATTTTATATCCTTCTGGAAAAACATTAGACTTCAAACATGCGATTGATTTCGAAATTTTAAAAAACATGAGGCTCTAGATGCAACGTAACATGCAGAGTCTTTAACTTAATTGAGAAATATTTTGTGGGTTGTACCTCTCCTTGGTGAATGGCGGGCAGTTCTTAGTAACAAAGAACTTCTGGAATAATAACGCAACGTGCTCTGGAACGGTAACTAACAGGGTTGTAAGCATAGAACTTACGTATTTAGACGTGCAGCGTCCATGAACAAACAACTGATGAGAGAATGCCTTCTGATAATTCAGCTTTATTATTGAAAATAATGTCCAGTGTGTGTTTATTAATAAGTAAAACAACACTGTTGCTTTAAAAGAGCAAGTCATTTATCGATCAGGAAGTTATGAGTTAATTCTCTTCTTATTCCCATCCTTGGCAATAGCTACGAATCGAATGATATCAGCATTGCTGCGATGACGTCAAAGACAGTTTACCATACCCAGATATTGCTGCTTTCCAGTGACCCTCGCGTCATTGGGCGCTGGTGGAGTTATTATTCGCCTAACTACACAAAGCCTTAGACGTCCTTAGAAAATACGTGGAGTACACTATTTCTCACCATCAGAGCAACGAAAATTCGCAAAATAACTGTGCTTCCCTCTGCGAGGCAAGAGGTGTAGTCACCACACTATTGCGATAAGGTAGCATTTGTGGAGTATTTATGAGGCTATTTCCAATGCAATGCATTGCACAAAAATTTTGGGGAAGGTTTGTGAGGGTTGTTTATAGATGTTGGAGATGTGTGTAGTGCAGGGCTGTGAGAGTCGTGTTGCGGGGCTGTGAGAGTCGTGTTGTGGGGCTGTGAGAGTCGTGTTGCGGGGTAGTGAGAGTCGTGTTGCGGGGCTGTGAGAGTCGTGTTGCAGGGCAGAGGAAATAGAATTAACAAAATCACGCTGCAGCTGCTGATGACAGATAAGCAGCTGCCAGCGGTCGTAACGCGTGAGTTAAGCGTAGAAATGAAGCCGTTGGTCGATGTCGGTGTTTCTAATCAGAAACTCCTGTAGAAACCGTCCCAGTATATAAGTTAGTGAGAAAAATTCAAATCATGGTATCATGATCATAATATAGACAATGTCAGTTTTATGTGTCGCTTACAAGATGTATAAAAATTGCCTTTTGTATTTGCCCGTTCAGTGTAATGTGTTCCCAATGAATTCTAGTCTTAGGGACAAATAGCGATTGCATTCAGTGTTGTAGAATAATGAAATGAATGTATATCAGTTTGGCAGCTATAAATTTTCCCTTAGGTCTGCCGTAGATGTATGCTTTGCACCTGTAGCAGACACGCGTTAGCGAAATTTTAGAGCCGCGGTGCCCGTAATTGCCTTGATCGCCTAGCTCTGACTGATCAAAAAGATATCAGATCCATGCAATCTTCATCCTGTTTGTTCCCATACTGTCTTGTGTCGCGTACAATCTGCTCTCGAATTATTTTGTGTCTCAAAGGTATGCTTAAGTACGGTTAAGGCTTGTATTTTATTTTGTGACACGTACGGGATATTTGTGTTCTTTCAGTGCTTGATATTGAGAATGTTTGGGGTCAAATATGGTGAGATCGTGGGCTTTTATTAAACCGACGTGATAAAAGTGTTGAATATTTACTTCAAAACTACTATCAAGTTGCACACTCAAAATTTAGGTGAGCGATTTCGTGTTCATAATTCAGTCACATTCTCTTTTCCTTTCGTAACGATCGCTCGTAAATTTTACTCCCCATTCACGCAATCCACTAAATACTTCATCAACCCTGAAGTAAAATAATAAATATGTCGCACCTGTTTACGCCAGTTAATATCCTGCTTGAAGTGTCCCTCAAATTTGTTCAAGTAAAAACGACGTTAGGTTGTATTAAACTTGCGTGCTCACGTGTTTATTGACGAAGGAGTTGCAAATTGTTTGTTCTCGCAGTTTTCAGGCAATGTTCATTTCCTTACCTCCACGAACTGATGAATTCCTATCCACTCGAGAAACCTATTGTGTCTCAATTATAGATGTTAACGCAATAGCCCAAATAGTTTAGAAAGTAAAATAGGACAGTATTAGACACAATGTTGCAGGTTCGGGAGTGTGGAAAGAATCCAAAATGATTAATTATGTAAAGTATTGATTGCTGCTGAAAAAACTCTATGAATTAGTCTAGAAGCGAATACTCTGCAGTAAAGTCAACCTTCATGTATTATTAAGTTCACAAAAGTTTCCTGATTATTTGGAAGCATCTCTTAGGGAATATATGAGTAAACTCGTAAAGTATCACATTCTCACTCGATTTATCAATTTGGCATTTCAGCGTCTTTGACTTATTTCAAGAATGCTGCGGTAACACAAAACTCGTATTCGTCCCTAACTACACATGTGTCAAACTCAGAGCTTGAACACCTCCCACTTCACATCTTTGAAATTTGGCGGTGGAATGTGCATCAATGCTCTTATGGGAGAATAGGTAGTCATATCCCCCTACCTTATATCGAGGTAGTCATATATCCCCATATCATTTTTCCTAAATAAATATCCCGGGGATTTGAATTGTCGACCTCTTATTCTCCACGTGAGAGGTACATAGATGATCTTTACTTCATATACCATGCGTCTAGTATATTGCTCAGAAAATAAATTTTACGGGAAATATTTAGCCTCTTTCTATTTATGATACATGTGCACATGTTTGTCAGAGTCTGCACTTCTAGAGTAAATGGAGTGGAAATCCTCGCTCTCAGCTGTTAATGAGAAAGACAGTTAGACTACGCACACATTACAGGGTTATTCCTATAGGCGACAAGCAATTAAGACGACTTAGCTCAATATGCAATACTGCCTATGTATGACAGTGGCAGCTCTGCGTTACTGACGTCAGCTCTGCGTTACCAGCGTCAACTCTGTGTTACCGGTGGCAGCTCTGCGTTACCGGTGGCAGCTCTGCGTTACAGACGTCAGCTCTGCGTTACCAGCGTCAACTCTGTGTTACCGGTGGCAGCTCTGCGTTACCGGTGGCTGCTCTGCGTTACTGACGTCAGCTCTGCGTTACTGACGTCAGCTCTGCGTTACCAGCGTCAACTCTGTGTTACCGGTGGCAGCTCTACGTTACCGGTGGCTGCTCTGCGTTACAGACGTCAGCTCTGCGTTACCAGCGTCAACTCTGTGTTACCGGTGGCAGCTCTGCGTTACCGGTGGCAGCTCTGCCTTACAGACGTCAGCTCTGCGTTACCATTAGCAATTCTACGTTACCAGTGGCAGCTCTGCGTTACCAGCAGCAACTCTGCGTTACCGGTAGCTGTTCTGCGTTACCGGTGGCAGCTCTGCGTTACCAGCAGCAACTCGTGTTACTGGTGGCAGCTCTGCGTTACCGATGGCAGCTCTGCATTACCGGTGGCTGCTCTCTGTTTCCGGTGGCAGCTCTGCGTTACCGGTGGCAGCTCTGCGTTACCGGTGGCAGCTCTGCGTTACCGGTGGCAGCTCTGCGTTACCGGTGGCTGCTCTGCGTTACCGGTGGCAGCTCTGCGTTACCGGTGGCAGCTCTGCGTTACTGATGGCTGCTCCGCGTTACCGGTGGCAGCTCTGCGTTACCGGTGGCAGCTCTGCGTTACCGGTGGCAGCTCTGCGATACCGGTGGCAGCTCTGTGTTTCCGGTGGCTGCTCTGCGTTACTGGTGACTTCTCTGAGTTTCCGGTGGCAGCTCTGCGTTACCGCTGGCTGCCCTGTGTTACCGGTGGCAGCTTTTGTTTGCTCTCATATTTTGTCTTTCAAATGCGCTAGCAATCATCGATTTATGATATAAAATGAATTCTTCATTCAAATGTGGAATATTAATGCATATTTTGTTGAAAACAATTACCTGATGTTCCATAAATACAAAACATTCGATATTGCGGTAAAACATCAGTGTACCGTGAATGGCATCACGATATTTTGTTAGTTTATTCGCGTTCTATAATGTTGTTGCCAGCCTTATGTGACAATGCATAGAGAGTCTTTGTTCTATAGAAAGTCTTTGCTGCAAGCATTGTTTACTTCAAAACTGAAAAAAATTAGTTATAAAGATTGTGTGAGTAAGGTTTTATTTTTTAAGTCCAAAGTTGCAGTACATTTAAACATCATTGGCAAGATATTGATTTCCCATCCATCTTAGTTCGCTGTGTTATCGACAGCAGTTTTGCCTCGACAACGTTCGTGTGACTGATCACCACATGTACTATTTACTCTCGGTCTTCAGAACATTTAAGTTTTTCCGTGCATATGACTCGCAAAATGTTTCTTTACAATTTAGGACGTAAAATTCGACGCGTTCGAAACTGTACGAATTGATTACATGCACGCTGAAAATGTGTGCCGTGCGAGGGAGTACGTGAATTGAACTAATTTATTTAATAATAATAATACTAATATAATATAATATAATTTGAATAAATATATCGTTCACTTATGATGTGTTCGTTACAGTTCTTTTCAAGTTCGCATGGATATGAGCGTGAAGTGTGTTTTTACGTAGCATATCCTTCGCTACATAGCTCTCTCTTTCACCATGCTTCTTGTATGCACTTGTGGGCGTATGTTGAGTTCATATGCAAATACAACATCAAGTGAGACCGTGCACCGCTTCGCCATGTTGATACTCCTGTTATATCATCGAAAGAAAATCTCTTTGTCAGCTTATCTTGTCCCCTGACAGTCGTAGCATTCGTCATATAAATGCTTCGATGTTTTCTTCTACAAGTCAATGTTTAAATTAAATGACGCTCGGGGCGGAAGTTAAAATATCGCTTAACAGCTTCTAATGCTTTGTCCTCTAGTAATGTTAAATGAAAAGTCGTTGAAGAAGTTTTATCATAGCATAATTATATATACTAGAACTGTACAAGGTCTTGAAATAAAATATATACAAAGAATCCATTCACTCTGTGAAACGTTTCGGAGACCGGCTCCATCCTCAGTAAGTTATTCTGTAAAAAAATTGAAAAAAGAAAAATTCAGTCATATCTAAAGAACACAAGTTTTTCTATTAAAAATCTACATATAAATTTGAAGGGGAAATGAGCTATTTTTACTATTGAGGACAGGCTTTTCTGTGGCTATGTATATGTATAGAGACTCTAAAATACGCAAGTCTAATTCATAAGGAGCAGTACGTAAAATTTTAAAATCATCTTCTGCTATGCGATCGCAGCACTGTTCACTATGAAGGCGAATAGACGAGTGAGGCGGTTGGGTTAACATTCTTCCACTACGGTAGCTGATTCCACGATGCTGGGCAATCCTAATATAAAGTGGCAAAGTTGTCATGCCGACATAGCCAGATGTACATTGTACACAACTAAACTTATAGACAACGGATGCCCGCATTCGCTTCGGAATCACGTCCTTGTAGCGGAAAAAAGAGCCAACTTTAAGAGAATTGACGGAAATGATACATAGTTTTACGGCAGGAAAATAGCGTTTAAAAAGGGTTTCTAAATCTCTTGACATCTTATCAGTTAAATCTCCAAAATACGGGAATACACAATATAGACGTTGCATTGGCTCAGGAGGAGTACATATTATGGAATATTTCTTAGCCAGAAATTTTTTAATTTGAACATTAACTATAGATGAAGGAAACCCATTTTGACCAAAAAAACTCTTCAGAAAAGTAAATTCACCGTGTAAGTCCACATACTTTGAACAAATGTTAAAAGCTCGATTCAATGATGTCTTTATAGTATTAATCTTGAACCTATAAGTACAGAAACTGAAAAAACTTAAGCCCAATCCAGGAAAAGTAAAATTCCTAAAAACAGAGGATTTAAAAGCGCGGCCTGTTCTAGTAATTTGGGAATCTAAAAGAGATTTAGAGATGTCAAGAGATTTAGAAACCCTTTTTAAACGCCATTTTCCTGCCGTAAAACTATGTATCATTTCCGTCAATTCTCTTAAAGTTGGCTCTTTTTTCCGCTACAAGGACGTGATTCCGAAGCGAATACGGGCATCCGTTGTCTATAAGTTTAGTTGTGTACAATGTACATCTGGCTATGTCGGCATGACGACTTTGCCACTTTATATTAGGATTGCCCAGCATCGTGGAATCAGCTACCGTAGTGGAAGAATGTTAACCCAACCGCCTCACTCGTCTATTCGCCTTCATAGTGAACAGTGCTGCGATCGCATAGCAGAAGATGATTTTAAAATTTTACGTACTGCTCCTTATGAATTAGACTTGCGTATTTTAGAGTCTCTATACATAGCCACTGAAAAGCCTGTCCTCAATAGTACAAATAGCTCATTTCCCCTTCAAATTTATATGTAGATTTTTAATAGAAAAACTTGTGTTCTTTAGATATGACTGAATTTTTCTTTTTTCAATTTTTTTACAGAATAACTTACTGAGGATGGAGCCGGTCTCCGAAACATTTTACAGAGTGAATAGATTCTTTGTATATATTTTATTTCAAGACCTTGTACAGTTCTAATAAGAAATATGATTTCAATACTAACAGTGTTCTTCGTTTTTAAGTTTCTAAAGATAATTCGATTGAAGAAGAATAACTTTCCTGAATTAAATAAACATTTTATATGGAATAAAATTTTTTGAATAACACTATTTCATGGTGAGTGTTTTTGCTCCAGAAGAGCAAAAGAGTATTAGGTAGACTTGAAATATCTCAACTTCGTAAAATTTCAGCTAGACTACTTTCATGCCATTTTTTTGGCAATTGAGGATGATATCCATTATTTTACGAGTTACGTTTTCCGCATTTAGAAAGAACTTATCAACAGTCGAACGATCGTCAATATTTTAACATAAAAAAGATCTTCAAGCAAGAAAAAGTATTGAATTTTGTTTTCAACCTCAGTAATGTGTTTTTTGAGGGGCTGCATAATAGCCAGAAATAGTTCTTTTGAAAACTAATCGAATAATTGTTATAATCGCTAAGGGAATCAAATTCTCACAGGATTGAAATGTAAGCATCTAATCTTATCTTAGATAAGAAAATAAATTCTATCGTTTAAATTTTGTTCTTCTGGTTTTGTAACGAGTAAAATTGGTAAAGACTTTGTTCTCATCGATTGTTTTGCATCATTTGCATGGGTACTCTGAATCATGGAAAAAATCCTGACATTCTCAACTGTTTTAACCTGAGTTTAGCCTTCTATGCACAAATTGTGCATCTAGGTTTTACACAGTAGGTACGATCCACAGAATTATTAAAAAAATATAAATTTATTTCAGAGCTGCACCGTTCGTAATTGAGGATATCGTTATTCATTTAGCAATATTTCCTTACAAAATTGTCCACGGAGTTTGCTTGCGCGCCATTAGTATAGACATGCCTCGAACTTGGGGCTGGTGCAGAGGGGCTGCCAAATTGCTCGCTCTCGCTCAGGCGCATCGCAGCCTGCAGCCTCCGGGCAGCGGGGCCGTGCTTGCTGCTGCCGCTTGTGGCGTCCCGACCTGACTGTGTCCAGCTGCAGCGTGACGCTCTTTGTGTTTACTGCTGCAGCTTGACGCTCTTTGTGTTTACTGCTGCAGCGTGACACTCTGTGCACATTGTTGCAGCGTGACGCTGGATGTGCATACTGAGGCAGCGTGACACTCAATGAGCATACTGCTGCAGCGTAACGCTGAAAGCACATCCTTTTAACATTGTGACACTGGATGCACAGGTTTTGCGTATTGTGACATTGGATGAGCATACTATTGCATCATGGTGCTGGATGCATATATTGTTACATTGTGACGCTGGATGCTCATCCATCCAATTTCAGGTTCAATGTGATGCAAGAGGAATACTATGAGACTGGAAACACCCCCGTGCTTCTGACAACTGTCAGGAGATAAATGCCAGAGCATGCTCGGTCTCTTGGTCTCTGACTGAATTAGCTGACATCTTGCTGCTGCTGCTGCTCCTGTTGTCGTTGGGAGCGTCTTGATGTTGCGGCCGCTGCTAACTGTATAGCGTCTATTCATGTGCTTTGAACATCGAGTAAGTTTAATATCATCAAAAGAACTACCGCAACATACACACTTAGGGAGAGAAAATAAATCAATTAATTTCCTTACAAATGCCATCAATGAAGGTAAATTATAACGTTCAATTCACTGATATGATCTTACATCCAAACACGAGCGGCGTGTGCGTCAGAGCACGTGACGGCACCAGGACCCAGCTGTCAGTCTGGACTCCAGGGGCCGATTTTAAACTATTAACCTTTTCGTAGCTAGCTGGCAAGATGCAGAAATTCTTGCGTTGACTGGGCTATGCTGCGTCACGGAATCCTGTTTTATTTGAAATAAAGTCAAACTTGTGGATTTCAGCAAAAAACAGCTCGTAATGGAGTCTGATCGACGGAAGGAATTTCTATGCGAGCTTTACCGCTACAAAGACGTGTTGAAAATCCAACCCTTGGTTTGCTGCTGCCCATCAGCCTTCATTTGTGCTCTATTCTGCCACGGAGAAACAGTGGTTCTGACGAGCGCAAATTTCGTAAATTTTTTCTGCAGCCAGCATCCAACCTGTTGGGTATCGTTCTGACCAATGAAGGTTTTTCAGCCATGAAGGTTTTAATTTCGCGTGCTGCGTTGAAATTGTTGAAAACCTTTCAACAAAGTGAGGAAACATACCCATTTAATTATAATTTTGTATTTAATGTGTGTTTCTTGAATGCTCTTTACTCTGCAATGATTGTTGAAATAACTTCGATTTTAATACGCTTAAAATATATTTTCAGCTCCGAACTTATTTCATTATTTCAATGTATAATTTGATCTTATTGAACTACACTCTAATAGAAGCAGATGCATTTGAGAAACATTTAACTCTACGAACCTGTTTCAGTTCGACACAAACATGCACTATAGCTTGTGTTAAACTCTGATAAACCCATCAAAAAGCGCCAAGCAGGCAAGATTTATGCAAGTAATTTTATTGCAAGGGAAATTAAAATTCAATTGCGCACCACTGCGTCGCAACTAAGATAGAAATAACGGTGTCAATCAGAAGACGGCAGCAGGCATGCGTGGCGTAGTGGAGACCGCCTCAGATCTTGGCGACGGAGCTGCTGCGTGGTGTAATTACAGCTAATGCGCTGCCAGTGCGTGCTCATGTGCGCTCAAACGCACATTTACTTGGAAATGTGAAATGAATACATTGATAAATTGAAGCTATGAAGCTGTTTGTATAGTACTAATTGACTTTGCAATAATAAACGCAATACATGATAGTTTTTGAGTCAGACAAAGAAGCTGTGGTCACTTGCTCTACGAACATGGATACAGCACCCAAGAACAGTGGACGTTCCACGTTGTGATTTATAGTTTAATTTTAAATAATTATCGACTATCATCTGCGTTATGGATATCAGTGACTTTCTTCTGTGAAAATCCTGAATTATAATCATTACATTTTGAAAATGAGTGCAGTCTTGAAGTCAGAAGAGTTGCTCCTTTTATACGTAATATTTCGGGAGTAGTCACAACAAAAGACAAATACTACAAATGCTCTAACTTAGCTAGTTCGAATGAGGAGATAATAGAACGTCTCTTTCAGCTACGCAGGCTGCTCGGCAGTTGCGCAGCATTTTGTTAAGCTGCGTCTGTGTCGCATACCGCGTAGGAAATTGTACAGAGTGCTCAGGCGGCGTCGTCAGTTAGCTATATTGACTGGTGCTTTGTGCCCTCTGTGAGCCGCTCAATTACTGTGGGCCAGCGTCTGTTGTTGCTCGTCCTGCTGCTCCTCTCATTATCTCGTGTGGGTGTGTGAGTGTGTGTGTTTGTGTAGGTGCGTGTGTGTGTGTATGTGTGGTTGTGTACATACTCAACTGTGCGCTCTTGGAGTTAAATTATCTCCATAAAACCAGTCGTTCAGGTGTTTCTGGTGTTCCAAATGTTTGGCACCTCACTCGTTATTAGTGTCTTCGACTACTGTCATCCCTTCATAGTTTTAGCTACTCATCGAAACTTTTTCACGTATTAATTGAAGAAACAATGCCACTTGCAATGGTTTTCTGGAGTTCAGAGCAGCTAGTGCAGTTTAAGGCTGGGCAAAGGCAGTACATCTGGAATTTTGAATTCCTGTGTTTGATTACCACTAACGTTTCTTCATTTTTGATGTTCTTGTTCCCTGAAGCTAACCCGTGAAACGTGAAAGATTTCATCGGTCATCTTTCGCTGAAGTAATTTTGGTACAGATATAGCATCACCTGACACAAGGGAACTCATAACAGCATCACCTGACACAAGGGAACTCATAACAGCATCACTTGACACAAGGGAACTCATAACAGTATCACCTGACACAAGGGAACTCATAACAGCATCAGCTCGCACAAGGCAACTCATAACAGCATCACCTGACACAAGGCAACTCATAACAGCATCACCTGACACAAGTGAACTCATAAAGGCATCACCTGACACAAGGCAACTCATAACAGCATCACCTGACACAAGGCAACTCATAACAGCATCACCTGACACAAGGGAACTCATAACGGCATCACCTGACACAAGGGAACTCATAACAGCATCACCTGACACAAGTGAACTCATAAAGGCATCACCTGACACAAGGCAACTCATAACAGCATCACCTGACACAAGGGAACTCATAACAGCATCACTTGACACAAGGGAACTCATAACAGTATCACCTGACACAAGGGAACTCATAACAGCATCAGCTCGCTCAAGGCAACTCATAACAGCATCACCTGACACAAGGCAACTCATAACAGCATCACCTGACACAAGTGAACTCATAAAGGCATCACCTGACACAAGGCAACTCATAACAGCATCACCTGACACAAGGCAACTCATAACAGCATCACCTGACACAAGGGAACTCATAACGGCATCACCTGACACAAGGGAACTCATAACAGCATCACCTGACACAAGTGAACTCATAAAGGCATCACCT
The DNA here is from genome assembly GCA_030386875.1 of Morinoia aosen. Lineage (NCBI taxonomy): Eukaryota > Metazoa > Arthropoda > Malacostraca > Amphipoda > Talitridae > Morinoia > Morinoia aosen. The sequence goes on from CM059562.1 coordinate 22,886,118, forward strand.
GACACAAGGCAACTCATAACAGCATCACCTGACACAAGGGAACTCATAACAGCATCACTTGACACAAGGGAACTCATAACAGTATCACCTGACACAAGGGAACTCATAACAGCATCAGCTCGCACAAGGCAACTCATAACAGCATCACCTGACACAAGCCAACTCATAACAGCATCACCTGACACAAGTGAACTCATAAAGGCATCACCTGACACAAGGCAACTCATAACAGCATCACCTGACACAAGGCAACTTATAACAGCATCACCTGACGCAAGGCAACTCATAACAGCATCACCTGACACAAGGCAACTCATAACAGCATCACCTGACACAAGTGAACTCATAAAGGCACCACCTGACACAAGGCAACTCATAACAGCATCACCTGACACAAGGGAACTCATAACAGCATCAGCTCGCACAAGGCAACTCATAACAGCATCACCTGACACAAGGCAACTCATAACAGCATCACCTGACACAAGTGAACTCATAAAGGCAACACCTGACACAAGGCAACTCATAACAGCATCACCTGACACAAGGCAACTCATAACAGCATCACCTGACACAAGGGAACTCATAACGGCATCACCTGACACAAGGCAACTCATTATATGTTTGACTTGAAGAATATCTCGGCCAGGCTTGTCGACGCTTCAGAGCAGACAGTGATGTGAACTTTAGGTAATAATACAGTAAGTTCATATCCTATACCAGTGGATGTGCTTGTCTTTATTCAGACATTTTTCAATTGGACGATATTGTTAAATTAAATTTTAATTTAATCGCGAATTCTCCTAATTGATCTTTTGAAGAATGGTCTTAGAAGGTTATTTATTCGGTAGTGCCCAACCTTGCCTCATATTTGTTAAGCTTTGCATTACCAATACCTACCAATTATCTTAAAGCATTTTATGAATACGAAGTTTTGTTTTAGCTCTTATAACCACTTGTTAACTTTTGCTGGAAGTTTTAAAGCTTACTGACGAATTAGATGTGAATCGAACAGTGCATTTCCTCATGTTTAACTCTAAATATGCATGTTACTTGTGATGTGCTGGTATGTTAGCTTATTTTTATGCTCTAAAACGTTTTGCATCAGTGTCAGCCATAATATTTCCATGAAAAACTTCGACCAACTATTTCACCTATCGGAAATCAAATTTGTTTCTCGTTGGAACTGATGTGCATGATCGCCCGCATTTTGCTATCACTTCATCATAACTTTGAAAGCTTTACCTACCTAGAAGTCAATAAGTAAGATATTCGTACACTTCAATAAATTTCCCTGAGCTACACAGACGCATAAGTCATTAAATATCTTGTACATTTACATCGCAACGATTAATGTAGGCGTAATCATCCTCAGAAAATTTTGTTTAATGCAAAAATATCACGGTACTTTGTTCGAAATATTTTCTTTTGATCTCAAAACCATAACAATATTTTGAGAATTTCTCAAGATGATCTAAACTCATGCAGATAGCTTTATACTAAAATGCAACCAGGAAGTGAGAAAGAAGAATCAATCAACGAATGAAAACCAAAAATATAAATTTTTACGTCTACATCTAAATTTACAGTAGCAAAATGCGGGAAATTTAAATTTACCTCAAAATTGAAATCTTTTTTACTTTAAATGCAAATTACAGATCACAAGAAAAGATTTAATGCTCCAAATACAAGCTTTTATGCACTTGTTTTAAAGTTAATGCATTTGGAAACCTTTGGATATTTGGTTTTTCGCTATTGTAAAGTAAGTGATCTCTACTGTAAAGTACCAAGCGCAGAGTTACTGTCGAATTATTTTTACGAGGCTAAATCGTTGCACATTTTCAATAAATTTACTCCTATGAAAACTAGAAACGCCTTTGAAATCAATCGTATCAGTTGATAAGGAAGATATAAATCCAACCAACATTATCTGGAAAAAAATCTGATGTTGCACAGTGTTTCAATCTGTGCGCAGTTTACGCCTTATTTCTTCCCTGCAGAAGAGGGGCGGCTGTTCCTAGAAGAATTCTGTGGAAGAACGAACTTCTCAACGCTCATATTCGCCAGGCCTTATTATATTATTACGTGAGCTGTCGCTCTATCGGCGGTACGGATTATCAACTCGAACGAGCGACGGAATTAAGCCTCGCAATTCGATGACTCAGTCCACTTTATGCCGCAACTATATACTGGGTTACCCCTTACACGAATTGAGTGTCATTGCTTTGAGTAGCCATAAATGTTGGTAAGATCTGCTATGCCATGCACAGTAAGAATTGAGTTTCTCGAAGGTAATTATAATTCAGTTAAAAGGAAGTTACGTTGGTTACTCGAGGGTGATCAAACGGCCCTCGTATTCAGTCTTGTACGTCTATGAGTTGCTTACGTTTTATAATTTTTAGATTCTACCAGTTGGAAAATTCTCTATGTACGTCGCTCAACGTCCCTCACGGGAAACTCATCAAGATAGTCATTTTTCGCCTTTGTGTGCAGTTATTCACTCTTAAATATTGAAACGAATTAAACTCGCCTCAAACGATTTTTCCAACAGCTACGCATGACAGTCAAAGCATTTGTGTCCTTTTATTTTTCAATAAAAATGTAAAGAAACCTATCTAATCTTTAAGAGGACCACTAACATATTTTACCCAAAAATCTCTTTATCCTTGCAAATATTTTAAAACTTTTAGGACATTTTAGGCTTGGTTTATTTTCACACGCTCTGCTGCGGTCGATTTCCTACGCTGCTGCCTACATTTTAAATCCCGCAAAATTTGTGGCAAAGATGGCAGAGTCATGGAGCACACAGCCCCCACCGCTGGGGAGGCCTGGCTAGCCTATCTCTGCCTTCGTGGGCAGGGCGGATTGCGCGGCTGCGAGGAGCTTTTGCGCATTGCCACAGAAATATAAAAATATCTTGCAGTTGTTTCAGTAGATACGTTGCGTCGAGACGTTTAACTGCTATGGCTTTCATGAGACGGAAATTACGTTCGTACATTTTCACGCAAATGGCTGCAGTGTCCTGCAATTGCTAAATTGTTATGGGGACGTTGTTTGTCGCTGTGGAGCCTGTAAACTGATTCTTTATTGAGAGTGATATCGTATTTTTTTCTATTCTATTAATTTTTCAGTTTTAATAAGTTTTCGCCTATACACCTGTTGTAAATTCCTTCCTGAAGCGCTTGAACATCTCACGGAAAAACTGCCAAGCGTCTTGCGGGACTCCAGCTCTCAAGATTCAGTATTTTGTAAGGCTTCTTACTCGATTGTGTGCTGATTATTGTACGGGTGCATCTTGTACTCTTAGAAATCAACGGTAATTTATTGTCCCAACGTCACAATCATTATTATGAAGATTCCCAATATCAGGATAGATTTCAAAACTCAACTACCCAAATCGCGGCTCTTACATTAAACTTTTTATTCCACTTACTGTGATTATGAGTACCTACCTAGCGGTGGCTTTCAAGAGCTACAAGGTGTGTTCAAAATTCATAGATTAACAAAAAGGTAAATTAATTTCCATAAATACTATTTTCTATCGATGTGCTGATACTACTTATGTACTGATCGATGTACTGATACAAATATTTATGCTCGGTAAAATTTAAAGCGGTAACAACATTTTACTATGATTTTTATTTCTATGTTATGACTTCTCATAAATCATTTTGTCCCCCTTTAACCCGAAGTACAAATTTAAGTCTACCTGGAAACACTCAGCCGCATTTCGCGGCGCATCTTGAGGAATTTTCTCCCGTCCCGTGTTCAAGGAGCGCTTCAGAGCTTCAACTCCCTGTTGTGTGGGATGAAACTCAGACTCTGACTCCAGAATAGAAGAAAGAGAGCACATTTCCTGTGTTGGAGCGGTGAGAGGGGCACATGTCCTTGCTCCAAAACAGAACGCAGTTCTGGCATAACTGCATGCTGTGTGCAGCTTGGTACCTGACTTTAAACAGGTGACGACTTGTTTTCAAATATTCTACTTTTCGCATCAATAGGCACAGAAGTTAAAGTTGTTTGCTGTACAAATTTGTATTCACTTTTTCGCCACGCTCAACAAAAATTAGAGGTTTCTAAATTTTGGAAATAGTAGCCTTCATCATAAGTTAGTAAGTTTTTGGAAAAAGCGCACTGTCACTCAAATGATTGAACTTCGCCGTAGTAGTGAAAAATTTGCATCTGAAAGCACGAAAGCATCCATGAGCAATTCCATTCCTGAGCTTGCTCAGAAAAACCATTGTCTAAGCTAGTCTTTTTCTATTTTAAATGTCTGTGATTTGCTAATGATTCAGTATTTTGAACGATGATTGTTTAAGCCATCGCCAAGATAGGTCGACTGGTGCCTCTGTCTTACGGAGGGAAAATAATACTTCCCTAGAATAAACTGAGCTCGCGTATCATAGATACTTACGAATCGGACTTGTGTCACGATCTCTTCAAATTCTTATTGGCTTGTTCGCTGATCGCTTTTCGCTGGACTTATTTTGCGGAAATTTCGCTACTTAGCTAAAGCATCAGCTTCTTCACGCAGCAATCTGAAAAATATTGGAAGTTATTCGAAATAACGGAAAAACTGTTGACGAATCTTAACTTAATAGAGAAAGGTCAGCAAATCTGACTTTCTCTCCGATCTCTGCGAATCAGAAAAATTCAAACTGAATAACCAGCCTCAGAAAATACGGCTTAATCAGTCAACAAATCTGACTTTCACTATCTCTGAACTTTCAGGAAGATTTCAACGGAATAAATCAGCCTTAGACAATACGGCTTTTTATCTATCAACCAACCACCCTCAGGTATCCCTAAGACAGAGACTTTATCAAAAGGGTGGTATCCGAACAAGGACCATCCACACTATCTATCAGTGATCAATTCTAATTTTTATTCGCAATGTTCTCAGCATTATTTTTTTTCGCTTGCAATCACTTCTCTGTTTGACTTCTGCATTGACCTTTTTTGGGTTTCGGCTGGACTTTTTCTTGGACTATTGAAGTTTGAGCAAAACTTTTAGGGCTTTAGGTTCGCCACGCAAACTTTAGTAACCCCAAATGTTGGTAAGCCAACTTGACCACCTCAGATTTTATCTTACACACAAGTTATATGTCAACAATACCTGCAATTCTTTTTAATTTATTATGCGAAAAAAGAATAAATTATCGAAATAAATAAAGAAGATTAAACATCAATATTTATCAACTTTTACCTAAGTAAAAATTTGATTTTATTCACATCTTAATCCAGCAAAGTCGAAGAACTTTGTTTACACCATGCAGAGTGTTGAACTATGTAGACAACTCTTCTAAGTTACTTCATGCCAAACCCGGCGACCCCTTCACAATTTTCCACAATAGATTCTTACATTTTTCATCTTGATTTGCAGTTGACAAGCTGCCTCTCAGTCGCTGGCATCATACACGACTAATGGCTTTGCTAACTTTCTTTGATGCTCTCTTCGGTGTCAATGTCGAGCTGTACCTAAATGATCCCTTTGTCATCTTTTTTCGGCTTCACTTCCCTCTGACTTTTGACAACGACATCCAAGCAGAGCATGAGAATGTCCATTGACTGATTCAGGTCTCGGCCGCTGTGCTCTCATATGATTTTCGTAAAGTTTCTGCCTTGCGCTTGAAGGTATCATAATTCAACATAATAACCAGGATTGAAGTTAGATCTCGTGGGATTTAGGCAATTTTCACACATTTATTATTCTGTCAATTTTCTGAAAATAACTTTTATTTCTTAACATTAAGCTTTCTGAACGCTAGAATCGTGCCATTTTGAATTCAAACGTCCTTGAAAAGTTGTAAATTTCGCATGTTATCATGAATAAGATACTGACTAGCGTAAATACAAACTTTTCCGCATTACTCTAGATAATTTTTAATTTCAATGAGCAATAAGGTTGTAGGTTAGGAATTCAAAAATTTGAAAGAGTCTGAAAATTTACAGAATGAGAACGGAATTCAGACCTACTGTACTGAACCTAAATACACTTATTCGAGATATTTTTCAACACATGTTTAGTAAATACCTTACAAGTATACTACATATTGAATTTCACTCACAATATTTCTAGTTTTGAATAATTTCCTTTCAAACTTTGCAACCAATTTGAATCAGCAGCATTGATAAAAAAGCACTGATGTCACAATGCATTTTGATGTTCGAAAATTTTTAACTCGTTTGAATTTATAAAGAAATAACGGAATGTTTGGATAGACTATCAAACCATCTGCTTATTTTACATTTTTTGTAAACCCACGCTTCTATCTGCAATAATCGATCACTTCATGCGCTGCAAAACACTGCTATATTGGTGGCACGATTTGGCGCGCTGAGCACCGGTCACTTGAATAATTGCAAATTGTAATTCTTTAGGAAGCCCTCTCGTATTATTCCGATTGTATTTACAGCAACAATTACCTCGCTCGTTACAGCGTGTCATTTTCTATTCTCTAGTTCTGCTTTAAATGTTAAAGTCAGTTTCACAATCGAACGAAATTGTGTGGTTGGCGTTGGCAAGGTTACTTCGAGGATTAGATCTTCTGACTGTATATTGCCCTCACGTGGAGAGAGGTTCTTCTATGTAATTATTCTTCATCCTCTCAGAAACTTGTGTTCAGTTACCTATGTGTTCGTGTGCAAATCCGAGATATACTGTATTAGTGAAATAGCACCTGACGTTATGCAGATGCGTACTTTCTTTGTTGAGGCGACAGCATTCGTATTCAAAATGGGGAACATGTGAGCGATTACTTTTCACTGACTCGGTAGTGGTGAATGTAGAACTGGTTAGGACAGGGGAAAAAATATTATTGTGTTTCCTTTCAATACATGTACACAGAGTGGACCGTTTTAGGCACTCCAAATTATGATGTTTTTCTTCAATTTTATGTTAGCTAACTGAACAACTCATGCTCAGTAAAACAAATTTATATTTACCATTCGCTTTGTGTTAGTTCTATAAAATCGTGTTGGTTATATAGCTTTGGGGTTGGAAATGCATTGTGTTGTAGCAAGTTAGCGCAGTAGTGGCAGGCGTTAGAGCACCGTTCGTTTACTGTTTTGACTCCAAGTTCATTAACAAAAATGTTTCTTGAACACTTAAAGTAAACTTGAAGTTTACTATGTATCACTCAGAGGAGTATCAGAACTGTGGGATTTTCTTCGATGCTTTCCTACATACACAGCTTCTACCCGAGGTAAACAGCCTCTACCCTGAGGTAGAGGCTGACGTGTGCGACGCTTTAGTCGTGTGAGACGCTGCTTCGTCCTGTTGGAAGATCAGTGTCGACGTCACACCTACTATAACACAGGTGGTTGTTCCCAGCAGGTTCTTGTCAAAGTAAACTGTGATTGAATCGATTGAACCAAAGTAAAGCTCAGCCCGAGTGTCCACTTTTTGAGACGAAGGAAATATCTATAAGTATGGTGGGAAACGTCTATACTCCAATCGTATAGGTTTCCGGTCTTCTAATGAATGAGACCAAAAGAGCTGATCATGCTAACGTGGTGCGTATCGTTCTTCTTTTGTCTTGGAGAAATCTGATACCATGCGCTTAGTGAAAATTTAGAAAAATAATTGTTTTCGTATGTATCATCGAAGTCAGGCACCTTGTGTAATTATTGAGTACAACTGAGAACTCTAACATACTCGTATAGTACAAAATTTATTAAAGTATAAAATGTCATGAAGAACTGAGCTGACATATGAGATGAGGCACTTCAAATGAATTGTCAGATATTAATTTTATACTTATCAAATCCATTATAGAATATCTCAGTATTTTGTAGACTGTCTTTTCCGCCCACTAATGGCTTACAGCTAATTTGTTTACACAGTGTGACAATCTCATACCCGCGCTTCTGTCCTTAGTGGGTCAGGTCGAGTGGTCGGCATTCTGAAGAACATAAAAACGGAGAGCGACTTTGTTTTCAGTAAATATAGTAATATTCAGTGCGGTGTTTTTTATCAAAAAGAAAAGTTCAACGATCTTACCTGTGTACATGAATGCCTGCATACTAGTCTTCTCAGAATGAAATATTTCATGTGTTTACAGGCGAGTATGTGACTGCTCTTAAGGTGCATTCAGTACACTTGACACATCTTGGTAGTCTTTTGAAAACCTTAAGTGAAAATTCAGTTTTGCTTTACTTTCACGCGCTGCAATTTCGCATCTCAGATGACACCGTCCGTGTGAAACGGTCGTGGCTTCACTCACTTTCTGCGGGCGCAGTGCAGTAGGAGTGACGGAATCTCTGGAACGCCAATCAAATCTGAGTTATTTGAATGATCTTCTTTCGACTTGATATTCCAGGGCCATCTTCTGCTATTCGTATACCATCTTATGAAAACTTGTTGCTTTGTTACGCGACATTCCGGTCTGTTTACGAAAGCTTTCTTTCAATTTTGTGTACCGGTCTTCACGAATGTATGATACTTTAATGCTGTATCTTCTCACTAAAATTCATTGAGAATGAAGACAAATTTACAACCCATCGCTTTCATTACCAGTTTGTACTCAATCTGTTTGAATTGGTTCATAATGAATGCAGTTATTACACCCCAAAATAACTTCAGTAATATGGGCCACTTCGTCTTAATCTATTCCACCAGTGCTGCTCAGAGACCATCGCCTTCTACTCGCTCTGAGATCATCATCTAACAGTGCTATGAATATCGTCAAACTTCTGCCCTCAGATCGGCGGAAATAATTACATTACATTGGACTTGGCGTCACTGGCTTTTCCGAACGCGAGGATGTTTGTCTATGGTGCCTGACGTAGTGCTATATGAAGAGAAATTGCGCCGTCTCTGTTTCGATGTCACGCACGGGCTTAACAGTGCATGGCTAATTCCCACTCTCTGTACTTCATGCACGCATCAGCTCCTGATAGCAAACTTGATTGATGTCTTGTAACAAAGCAACCCTCCCTCTAAATGTGTATCAGACTCATTTTGGCACGGCGGCAGCAGCGCTATCACAGTTGGCAGCGTGCTTCAGTCACGGTGGTGGTGGTGCAGGTGGTGTATGCGGCAGCGTTGCAACTTGCAAGAGTCAAGCTGAGTTTCTATGTTCAGTAGTGACTAGTGAGTTGGTGCTCGGTGACTGATACGCTCGTGCAACGCACGGCACTATCGCTCGGTCGGGACAGACGCTTTCGCGGTTGTCACTTCTCCACATTCTGCTATACTAGCTGATACAGATGTGGAGTTGGAGTTGATAATAGGATGTGCCTTTTCATACCCAGCAATTTTTTACTACACTTTGTACGAATTACGAGTGAATGTTTAATTCAATTGAATCATACAAAAATGATTATTGGTTGTAGAACAGTCTGCGAATTTGGCACGTGCTACATTGAACTGCAGCGCTTTCAGTCATCTATAATGTACCATCATATCAATGAAATTCAAAGCCTTTTACTATAGCTTGAATCAAGTTCTCACGGTTTATCAAAAAGTTACACGGCTTCTGAAATGAACTGCTACAATCACGAATACATCGTGACGATCACTGGACTGGGTGTGCATTGGGACCTCCGAGCAAACTTGGAAGTGCGCGCAAACTAATCTTTCAAGTCTTAAATAACGGCGCTAATGAGAGCAGTGGAACATACGACAGAAATTGACACTCAGCCCGTTTCAGTGATTAATTGTTTCTGAATGCAGTCCTCAATATTGTAGATAGCTAATGATCGAATTGTGATGTAACCAACCTCAGAGTTCACACGACTCGTTCATTAGGAGATCATGTGATTTTAGCATATGCGCAAGCGTTTATTTTCACTCAATTATCATCAGAATAAATACTATACTTACGAACTACCACGAGACGTTAAGTGGAACAGCGATATTTTCTTGAAGACCACTTTGAGAAATTTCTGCCATTGATAAAGTGATATTGGAGCTGTCTCGCGTACATTTTAACCGTCGAAAAGAAACTTTATGGATATCAAATGAATTTTTTGACTAACTAAAACAAGCTTCTAAAGCATGAGTTTCAACATGCTTCAGAATCAGAAAACCATTATCCTATCAGGCTCATGGGCATGAGAGCATTTTTAGCACTGCTCGTTAGGAGCTCAATGCCACCAACGCTACGACTGCATCAGCGCGAGGCCGAGACGATGCGTGCTCTACTCAGCTCAGAGATCAATTCTTCCCTGCGGCTAGACGCGACGTTAACTAACGTCGTAACTGCAAGAATGATTGACTAATTCTGGGCCTTCATTGCTCTTACTGCCCGCACGAAACGGACAATGTTGTGAATAACTGGTGCCTGTGTGCGTATAAAAGCAATGATTTGTTTAATTGTGCATATAACATAAATGCTGATGCATTATTTGCGCCAGATCGAAGCCTCACAACAACCCCTCATGACTTGCTGAGGTGCGATAACAGATAAGCAGGCATAAGTAGGACTTGATTACGCCACTTGAGAGCTCGAAAGTTAACTTAGGTGATCGTGACAACAGCAAGACAAAATGTTCATTGAGTGACTGTTGCTTGATGCGAGCTTTATGCATCACGTGGGTTTGTTAAATAGGGGTTCTACGCCATGAAAATATACTGAAATAATAAGTAAAAGTGAAAAATTTTTCAAGGGTATTCATGAGCCCTGGAAACATAAACAATATTTTTGGCAGCAGTACCATGCGAACCAGATGCTATGAAAAGTTGATGATTGGAATAACGAATTATTTTGTCCAAAGAGTGTCAAAAATTACAAAAAAGGAGTGACTAGTTCCTAGGATGGCTTACCAGAAACCACCATGTCTGTTCAATTGTGAGGGCGATGTACGAAAGCGTGGGCGGTGAACTGCAAATATAGGAATTGAAATTGGGTGAAATCTTTATGTGGAGGAATTACCCCCTTTTGAACCACTTCTACGGGAAAATTATTTCTGAGTTTTATTTCCCAGCTAACGCGAAGGCTTTTCAGGGTTAGGTAGAGGTAGATTAGGTGATATTGTTAGGTTAGGGTAAGCATTAATGTTTAGGTGATATTGTTAGGTTAGGGTAAGCATTAATGTAGCTAATCTTGAAACAAACAACCTTAACTCCTTAAGTTTTCACTCTGGTATGTTTTCCATGTTGCTATTTTTCAACTAAATCAGTTTTCGTTGAACAAATTCAAGCTATTGTGCTGCGTACGCAATTTTAATTATTGGGAAATTCCTTGGATAGATATAAATGCATGACCGCTTAGGATAGATTACTTAAAATTACATTAGGCTTGGTTAAGTTAAGATGAACTATGAATTAATACTATTAATTTTCTAAAAACAAGCTTCAAATTTTTCACGTTGGCATACTTTCTCCATTGCTATTTTACCTCGTTGAAACTTTCCCCAGTGGCCATTATCGTGCATGGATAGTTCGTTGGTAGCTCCTCCAATGACAGTTCACCCTGCGGCAAATCACCTAAAATCGAGAACATTATGAATGCGAAAATTTGGCCGAAGTCTAGAGCGTTGTGATTTAGAGCGACGGGACGTGTTAACGGCGCATATTTAAAAAAGAATTGATGCAGACTGTGAATTTTCAAGTGTAATACTGCACGCATTGAAGACTAAATTTTAAATGTAACGTTGAATCCAGTACATGGAAATAATGAGGGAATATTAGCATGAGTAAAGTAACGAGGTGAAACATAGACAAGAGTGTGACTGCTATTATGTCTGATAAGGAAACTTAGGACGCAGCCAATGATCTGAAATTGGTTGAATAAATGTAACATGCGTTCTTTGAAGGAGTAGAATTAGGGGAATTTTAGAAACGAAATCGAAGACTGCTGGCTTTTGATATTGGTTGGGTTCATCACAAATTAAAGAATGAGTTTCGACCCCTGAAAAATGATGGATGTCGTAAAAACACGTTTTAAATATAAACTTAATTTTGATAGATAGGTAAAGTGGAAGAAAATTGATGAAATCATTGTCGATGAGTCTACTCGATTCTTACACTGACTGTTTCCATCACGTTACATTTGCCCAATCTGGTCTTTTTGTAAAAAATGTGGGACTCTTTGGCAGTTATGAAATATGTCGTAAAAACTAACATAATTAACTGCTTATATGAGTCCCTCGTTCGTGATGAATTACTCGAGTTCTTTCAGTGTACTTTTTTAAATGAAATGTTTACTCTCTTTATAACTTTTAAGTGACGTCTAGAAAGAGTTCATGAATGATTGAATTGCCCACACCGGCGCTCGCAGGCCCTGATGACAGCGCGCTCAACGTTGCAGTGGCGCGGGACTGAAAGCCAAACTTTTTGTGGCTCATTAAATGGCCCCTGCGGCGCCTCGGCCTGAGTCCACACTCGCATCTATTGAAGTGAACGAGTCTCGCGCATTAATTACTTTCTTTGGTAATAAAATGAAATACAAATTTTTTTATCGGTTGGATCAGCCCCAAGCGTTTCTGATCTTCGGTGGAGCTGCGCTGCTGCCGTCTACAGCCTCCTGGTCGCAGCTCGGCTGTCGACATTCCATGTTCTATTCTGCACAAAAATGCATGTGATAAACAAAATTTTTCCTTTCGTTTTTGGTTCATCGTAGAAATTCAATCCTGAAAATACTACAGAGGAATGTAATACTGGGTCTTCCCTCACACTTCTGGGTATAATCTAACTTTGAATTGAACGGGGGAGGTTTAAAACTTGGCTAAACATTTGTAAAAACAGAGTGATTATGAACTCGTTCAGGCACTTCTTTGGTGCTAACCAATAGCTCTTTCTTTAGTCTCTTTGCTTCGGTTTCTTATGAAATTTTTTTTTGAATATGTGACTAAAGAATAAATTTTACTGAGTTTTCCCGCTTAAGCGTGGGAATAAATCTAGATGTCTTTCGTTTTATAAATATGTCTTTACGTCATCGAGGAAATAGTAATGTCCCATTGCTCACTACGTGTTCGACGCGGGAACGTGAGCTCAATCCCTCGTGTCGGCTCTGCAGTTGTATTTGAGTGAGCTCAATCCCTCGTGTCGGCTCTGCAGTTGTATTTGAGTGAGCACAATCCCTCGTGTCCGCTCTGCAGTTGTATTTAAAAATGTCCTGAATGTCCTGACGTAGTAAGAGTGTCATTTGGGCACGGGTGTTCTGCCGTTGTGCAGTGAGAATATCTTTGAGCTGCGAGAACGATGGAGTCTTTCCTCTTTCTAACCTCGTTTGCAGTGCAGGCAATGTGTCACACAAAAAAAGAAATGCGCACAAAGACTCAAAATAGTAGGAAATTACCAAAAAGTCGTTCTAGATATACTTGAAGGCTACTCCTCTTTTTATTGGGATCCCTATAAAAATTATTGCTAGATTTAGAACAGTTTGAATGTCGTGTTCACGTAGAAAGTTTTTGCTGGTTCGTGAAACATTGAGCGCCTTTCTACATTTGTTCGCTTTACTTTCTCACTTAGCCATGGCATGTCATTAGGTGAGAATGCAATGATTTTATGTTAACATTTAGGTCAAGGCATTATGAGTGAACCATCTGTGCCTCAAAAGTTTAGTCCTAATATTCAAATAGAGAAGGTTTCGTTTTCTATTAACAACTGTCCTGCTCCTGCCACAACAGATTGCCATTAAGCTAAAGCGGTCTCTCTCTTTCAAAAAGTAATCACCGGTGACGGCAGCGCCTGTTAGTGGTACATTTATTGCAGTAATATCATTAGAGCAATGGAAGACTTCGTTCGAACCTTCATAAATGCATTTAATATCATACTCCCAAGCACGGAAGAGGCCGTTAAAACGACTATAGTCTTGGTGTTTTCTCCATTTTTGCTGTGAAGTTTCACAGAAAGGAATTTTGTAACTTTGCATTAATATATGAATATGTAATTGAGAAAAGGCTTATTGCTTCTGAGCTTTGTCTTACACGTAATTACTGGTATTTCAAAGGCTGCCTTACATTTTTCCACTTTACGTTACTTCTTTAGAGTTGCAGTAATATTTCGCAAAAGAATTTGAAGGAAGAAATTTTATTTCATTTGCAGCATTCAATAGGTCACACAACTTATTTTTTCGCATAGTTTAGCGCTTTAGCGCTGTTTCCCCTTGCTTTTATTGCTGCAACCGGGGCTGCTAGCGCATTACCTGCCAGGAGACGCACGTCATCGCTGGTGTGGACTTTTCCTCGACCGAACCGCTCCTGCACTTAGCTAATGATCCGCTACTCAGGCAGGAAACACTTCGGTGGGCCTTATTGTGTGAACGGGCGTAATTATTTCTTTTATTTGCGCTTCGGAAGAAAATAGCGACGTCATTGTGGTTGATCCCATTTTTTTATATTCGTGCTGTACCGCATTGTCCAAGATGTTTACTTTAGATTTGGCGACTCGTAGGTAAAGCTCTGCCGCAGCATTTCTTTAACGCATACAAACCTGAAAGGTTTGCTTAAACTGCCGGAGAAACTGTAAATTTGAATATGAATAAACCAGTAATTACTGAAATAGTTCGCATCAGTACAAAATTTGTGAACATGCTCAAAAGGCTGCAAGTGCGGTGTTTTGAAAGTTGTATGCTTGTTTTACAATAGTTCAAGCCAGTACAACTCTTTAATTAGTTCATAGAAAATTCAACAAATACTTCTGATATAAAAGTGAGAACACTAGAATTTGAGGTGGCACAGGAGTCCCAAACGAAGATCCACTTAAAAGTGCATTACAAGTTCGTTCATCCCTCATCTGTACGAGGGCCGCGGCTACAGCCTGAGTGAGGTGCTCGACTGGAAACCGTTTTTAGGCGAGCCAGAAGGCTGAGGTTGTAATCCTTCCTTCCACTCAAGAAAGCATCACACGTGGTTGGTGCAGAAGCTGCAGCTCTGCAGACCACGAGTTTGGTCCTGGCAAGAGCAGTTTCGTAGCCCATGGCCGGATATTGAGGACATCCTGTCGCTTCCCAGCAGCCTTGCTTCTCTTGCTACGCAGGCTTTTCTTGCTCGCTTTCTTTGTGCTTCTTCGCACAGTTCCACCAACGAAATTGAACGTGCAACCTCATAAATCCAAGGCTATGAGTTACAGTGTGAAGGGCCCAGTGACAGCTATCAGGTTGTGTAAAACGAATTTTTAAGGAATCGGAAGTTTGCGAAAAGACAGAAACATGCTAGATATTTTAGTAAAATTATCGATTCGAATTTTTTTATTGATCCTGCAATGAATGGCAAAAAAATTCATCTTCGCAACCATTTCTAAACGACATTTAGGTCAACCGAATCAACGTCTAAAAATTTCTGTGCGTCAGTTCACGTTTTCCCGTCACGCTTCAACATAGATACAAGTTTACTTTGACGGCACGAAGCACAGATTTACTCTGCACCGGCGCGCGTGCGATGCCTGCAGAATACCAGGCATTAAATTATGGCAGTTATGCATCCATATTCTGACGAGGAAAATGAATTCTAAATCCTTTTAAACTTGTTTATATATTGACATACATAGTATCATCAAATGAAATTTTTTTGCTTAAATATTGATTTTTAAATCAACTGTACAAATAACTCTAATTATTACTTACGCACCTGATCAGGAAAAAATATAAAATATCTTTGAAGATGAGTGAAACTGCCTTAATAGTGGACTCGAAAATGAGTATAAATTATAGTCCAAGACTGTTTGGAAATAGTTGTTCACTCATTGTTGAACACCTTCTCCGACTCAAAATGCGGTTTCTTAACGCAATTTAGTCCGTTCTCAGACAGCTTCTTATCACCCACCGGAGCGATTCTATCAACCCACGATGCACGGGAAGAAGCATCACTTGAGATCTCTGCACTGCCGCGACTTGGAAACAAAGCTTGCCAACTGCCCGAAGTCCACAACTTGCAGTCCATAAATCAATTCTTCAACAGATTTTATCAGTTGTCAAGTTCGTCATTAACTTCATGTTCTGAGAGGTTCAATAGTTCAGCAAGAAAATGAAGGCTTTGTGACGTCTGTCACTTGAAAAAAACAATGCACGTTAAGTGAGATCGTAATATTCGCTTTCTACATTATCATCATACTATCCTCATCATCTTTTTCAACTCAGCTCAGCATTCTCTGAAATTGAAATAAATCCGTAAAATTGAATGTCTTTGAAAATATCTACTTCTATCTATGAGGAAAAACTTCAAAGAATACCTTCAGGACTATGGACATTCATAGCACTGTCCTCGGTAGACTTATTACTAGCTAAGCGCTCAAGCTTCATCTGTATCCCATTTCTTCTCACTCTTTTTCCAACTGCTATGTAGAAAGACTCGCTGATAGGATCGAGGAAAAGACCAGTGTACGACACGTGGCTCTAATATGAGACCGTGAAATAACAAATCACTGCTCACGTCTTGGATGATTTTCCCAGGCACGTGTCACGCTGACGACGCTATAGCGGCGCACTGTGCGTCTTGTATAATACTGTGCTCAAATTATTCCTCTTGTCTTTCGGTGCGTCTTCTGTGATGATGCGCGTCTTCTGTCTTGGGTTGTGTGTACTTTAGGCTCGTATTGTGCGCTGACATATTCGTCTTGTGGGTGTGTGTGTGTTTTACTAGGGTTCTAACTTCGATGAATAAACCTAAACTACAGGGTTCTGACTTCCATTTCTGACGTATTTTGTTTAATCATCTATGAATTAAGTAAATGGTTGTTCAACGGACCCATTGCCAACGAACATCATTGGTTGCTTGTGTAAGCAGCTGTGAAAATAAATTCAAGTTTTAAGAACTAGACACCTGGTGAGAATTTTAACGCAGTGTATAAAACTGTTCTAAGAATTTGTCTGAGTGTGCGCTGCAAGTTTACCGACAAGTTATAAATAGTTGCTGTACATGGTGGGTGAGATCGCACACTGTGCAACTGGCAGATCTGGTGTGGCAGGTTTATTGCTAAGAAATAGAGGGTGCGCGCGTTTGTAGGACTGATGGCAAGGGCACTTAAGTTACGTTGCACGTTCTGTAACCGGGCCTATAGCATCTAAAAGATCCCTTATTATTGTGGTATAGTTGCGCCCTGATTATTGTGCTAGACGTGCAGTATCCTGGTATACTCGACATCTTTGGTTCCTCGACATCTTTGGTTACTCGACATCTTTGGTTCCTGTTTTAAATCACACGTTTTCTCAACAGGTTTAAGATTAAAAAAAAGAAGTATATTTGGAGAACGTAAGATGTGTGTTATTTTAATTTTACTTAGCTTCCAATCCTGTAGACAAATTTGCGCGCATTTTTCATGATATACACTTACTTAAAAGTGATTCGCAAATTTTAAAACTTACAAAACACAGGACACTGAAATAAGCAACGGAATTTATCAACAAGGTTTTATGTGAATATCAACTAGAAATTCAATCCTGTCAAGCTAACGCAGGGATTTATGCTTCATTTTTTTGTGATGTGAAAAGAAAACTACTTAAATAACGGGAGAGGTAATGTATTGTCCAGGATGACACACACATCTCTCCCTGTGGTCAAGTGATGGTACATCGCTTTCGAGAGCTGCTAAGCTGGCGTACTGATACAGTGACAGCTCACTGTGAAATATTGTGTTTGTGAACTGCAAACTCTGTTTCTGGGTTGAAATACGTGTTTGTGTAGTGAAGCTTTATCTAGCCAATAGCGTGTACCTACCATGCGCATCTTGAAGTTCATCTGGAAAAAAATCTGGTTCGACAGGACGTCCTTGTGACTGTTAGATAAATATAAAGGCTTCATCCAGACGTGTTAATCATGACCCTGCCTACTCAACCACACTGGTGTGGTCGACAAGAGGCTTCTGGTGGCGGGCACCAGCTGCTGTACCACCGCCACCTGCAGCACAACCCCGCCATGGTGGGGTCATGGGGGTGCTGCTCCCCCATACTCCACCACGTCGCTCCGCCGTGGACCGAGCAGGCCCTCCGTCGGCATAGCGCCCCCGGGTGAGGCAAGATAGTCTTTTTCATTTGCCAGGGCTTCAAGCTATGGGACAGCTGCGATTTCTTTTAGATTGAAGGAGAGGTTCGTTCCTCGACTGCAATGTGATGTTGGAAATAGCGTTCTATGGTTCGGGCATGCCAGTGGGCACAGGTTGTGTGTTGTACTGTTGTGTGGAAGCCTATGAATGCGATGAGATATTTAAATTTAAAGTTATTTAAAATAAAAACTAGAATTTTAGGTCAATTACAGCAAGAACTTAACATCTCAACTTGCATTTACTCTCACTCATTTGTCTCACATGCATTTTTGTCCTTCAGCGTCTTTTGTTTTTTTTATAACTGAAAATGTCTTTGGAATAAGCGTTATAATCGATCAGGTTAAGTTTGACAAGTACTCTTCTTAATTCATTCGTATATTAGGAACCAAATATCAGTTGAATCATGTATACGAGATTTTTTTTTCGAAATGTTACTTCTGGTTTGACTCCTTGCTCTGGATTTTACTGCCAGCTTTTGTGCTCGTTTGCGTGTTGCGAGACGACCTGTAAACCCTCAGCCTGCTGCATAAAACTTTTCATGACTTGCGTCAGGAATAAACAATTCTGTGTTTCTACGCTAAACACAGTGCAGCTTCGTGCTATCTTATCAGCACATGTGCGTTCGAAATTTCAGATTCCACATTTTATTTAAATTCAACTTTCATAGAGAAATATCTCTGGACCTTTGTTCATGTTATGTTTTAAAAAACTTAAGAATTATTAGAATGTGTAGTTTGTTGGAGTTATTCGCCCACATCTTGCTTCTTCTAACAATGCCTAATGTAAGTATTCCCACTTAACAAATTAGAAGCCTTCAATTGAATTAATTATATTTTAACATCGTAGAAGGGTTTCGTTATTTTTTAAACGTCAGTGTACCGATAACATATACAAATATATATATATATATATAAAGTGCGAAAGTAAGAGATTGATGATTTTTCAAAACTTCAAGCTTATAATAAGATCTAATTTCGTAAAGATATTGCCGCGTATCTATGTTGAACCTCTAATGCTGACATCTTTTTTATAATTTGGAATTTCATTTCTTTTTTCTAGCTGTGGGCGAGCGTTACGATCCATTCATGTTTCGTAATATAAAAATATACTCCGACGCGTAAATAAAGCTTTAAGCCTGGCAAGTGGCGGTGGTGCTCTATCACGAGCTCGTTATTTAATTAAATTTAATGACCTCAGTTCAAATTCATAACAAGACCCGTGAACATGCAAGCTTGTGATGAATTCTGGGCACCACTTAAACTAAAGGAATTGTTGCGCATGCGCTGAAGCAACGTGCGCTCGTATGCATGATACCTGCACACCTCACTGAGGCGGAGCTCTTCTGTGTTGTACGAAGACTTGCGTGCCAAGTGTGAGCGATATTGCGCCTCTGATATGGCTTATCTTCTTCAACGTATTTCTTCAGCTCACGCGCGAATGGCGTGAGCAACGAAATTCTGTCATTTGATAAGCTTGCTTGAAATGGCTTTGTGCCAGTTAATATGAGTTATTTGGGTCTTGTTATCTGGAGTGTTTAAATGAAATTTACGTCTCTTGAAATTCATTTTTGAACCTACTCATTAACTACGTCGAATATCAAAATTTTTACCTTTACGCGGCGAACATTGCTATTTTTGTTTCGGAATTCCATGGTCGAATTTTAAATCCTGAAAAATTTTAGAGATAAACTGCACAATAGTTGCGTTCGCTGACAATTGCTGTACTAGAGTTTGCGGAATTTCAGGTGATATAAACAGGCAAGCGATCTATACATCAGTCACAATATCGCCTCTTATTATTAAAGTGACCCTGTAATTATGCAGGTGATAATAACTTGAGCATTTCACAGTTAGGATGACCAGAGCCAATTTCTGTGAGGCGACTATCGAAAACCACGAAATGCAGAATGGAGTCGTTGAGACACCGTGACGTGACGCTTTAGATGAAGATAAAGTAGGGTAAATAATGCAAAACGTGTTTGCTGGTTTGTCTTTTGCTGAATATCGATTCCATATCACCTCACTGCTCAGGGTTTAAATCTCCTGGTATTTCTTTCAGCCGGTCACGTGCGAAAATTATTCCCGAGACTCAGTTGAATGTGTACTGGGTGTGGTTGAATATAGGGGAAACTGGTGTAGCGAAGACCAGCTTTATAGCGACTCGCATGGTAGACCTGGGAGCACGTCACTGTTATTTCTTGCTTGTTTTCTTTTCCTATGAAACCGTACTTCTGCTCTCATTTGCATACCTTGTCCTTTTGAGTGCATTTTTGCTCTCCCGCTCGAATCTTTCCGAAATTGCTGAAATCTGTTTCGCCATTGAGTTTGTCGTTTCCTTTTAATGTTTTTTCAAAGTTTGTTAAAAAACTTTTGAAAGCTCCTACAGAAAATATCATAATAGGTGAGTTTCTCATTATCGCAAATGTTGTACAGACTAAAAAAAATGTGAGGCTTGAAACTGAATATCCTGTCAACAAAACTACTTTAAACCCGCTGGTGAACTCTGCTTCTATTGTTATGATACAGGTAGTACATCCGACCTGAATTTTCACTTAGCAAAATAATATTCATTTTCCAAATGATTGAAAGCCTAGGCTAGGCAATTTCCATGTCTAACAAATATCTCCTGCTCATTATGTCACTATTTTTTCTGTTAATTGTCACAGAATAATGCCTCACACTCATTTGCAGGTAGTCCATGAATTGATAAAGTGTATTTTTAATATACATTAAGGTATATATTAAATTACTCAGAATACTTATTTACATATTTCTGTACACGTACTTGCTTTCGAAATAAATGATATTCGTACATTTTTCTACCATCATAATCCATTAAATGGCAATTTAAGCATTGTAGAAAAAAGAGGACTGCAAACATAACTTGCGGGAATCTACCACGTTTTCCCCAAGATCTCTTTCTATGCTGAGAGATGACCATACGAGTATAAGAACAGCTGCATTTCAGTCGTTGAATTATCGCTGATTAGATCTCACTTGTGATCAGTTTCGAAAGAATTTAGTTACAGTTAAACGTTTGATACTCATTGTCATTCAGATAATTTTCTTACTGCGTTAGTTCAACGTCAGCAGATGCAGAAGACCGCCCATCGTTTCCCTACCTCTGAGGAGTTCCCTCGATGCCGCTGTGCAACCATAAGCTTACACTAGGAAGGAAAGCCTGATGACCCGAGGTGTGCTGCATATCTGGCTGTCGCTCACAGCAGTGAAGTGAGCGTCACTGCCGCTGCTGCCTGCCGGACGTTGTGGCCTTGGTGTTATTCTCGCCCGCAGAACGGCACTTACTGCAGCTCGGGCAGCGGCACCAGCTGCGGTGTCTGTTTTTTGGATGGCAGCGTGTGCAAGCTAAACACAATTACAAAGCTGCACGGCGTGTAAACCTCTCGTTGGAACGTTTTTGGAACGGAAAATTTTGTTGCCTGGCCCTCCACCGTAGGAAGTGTCGGGGGAAAATAAGTCCCCTAATTTTAAGTATCTATGATACTATCTAATTTTCATAAGCTGCATTTTCAGGATGTAAAATCTTAAAATTATGTCGACGAAATTGACCTGTTGTGCAGTAATTCATGATGTAATAGATCGATAGCGCGCTAGATAGCGTGCTAGGCGCGGTAATTTCTAGTCCTGAGTTCGAGTCTCGCGAACTCCTCGTACATTTAGATACGTAAAATTATAACTATCTATAATCATTGAATACATTTTTATATGTGTGTATAATAATATTGTCTGGCCTAAAGACTATTTATCGACATCCTGCCCTTATGCCGTCGTCAACTTAATTCTACTCGAACACTCGAACAGTAAGGTACATTATACAACATGTATGGGTAATGTTGTAATGTGGTTTACGAGTGAAAACTTGACTAATAAGTTTTTTCGGTCGCCACCGAAATGAGGTATAAAAATGAAATGTCAGCAATGAAAACAACGCATTGATTTACACATGTCATACTGGTGTAGTTACACATCTTGCACGCGTAGTTAGGTATAAATAGCGATGAAGGTTTTTTTCAAATTGATTGCTGAACTTCAGTGGCAAAAATCAGAATACTACACCTTTCATCAGAGTTAAATAAATTCTGACGGCGTAAGGGGAGGGGAGAAGTCTGTGAACAATCTTAATTCTCCCTTTTGTGAATAAACTACACACACAGTAGTTTACTCGCGTCATCAAGGCGGCTCCTATTTTGTTTTGATCTTTTTATCTTCTGTGTTAGGAGAATATCATAATGAATTTCAATCATTATGAATGGATTTCAGTTCAAAAATGCTGAAATTTGCTGTCATTAGGGAACTTTCTGGTATCCAGTTTACAGAATCGGAGTAGGGAAGGACATAGCTACTTACCAAGCAAACAAGCATACTCTGTGTCACTATAGAACAAGTTGAAAGTCTTTTGTCATAAATTTTCATGAAGTGTGCATTTTACTATCGAGAGCTGTTATATTTTGCCCAAATAGACAAATATTAGAAAAAGATTCGTGTGACGTAACACGTAATATTTCACAAAGATAGCAGCTCAGCTAATAATTGAAAATTTATCAAAAGTTCCATCATCAGGGATTCAAACTCAGAGGCTAAATACCAGTAAAATAGGCTTGTGGCTAGAAAATTTAGAACACCTCTGCGCCTAAGCTCGCAGCGCACGAGACTGACGTTCCAATGCCCGTTTAGTCTACGGAACTTCGTGACAGAATTTCAGTAACTCGCAACTTCTACATGATGGGCAAGAAGTGAATGACACTTCTCCGTACGATGTTAATCACCAAATTTTTAAAATCAGAAAACTGAAATAATGTTTCTTTAAGTGCAAACGTTCGTAGGCAATTGCTTGTTCTCAAGTTTTTAAACATCTATTCTTTTTTTTTTTTGAGCAATAATTCTTAACAAGACTTTCATTTGTTTTGCCTCACGACTCATTGCGTCAGGTCTTCAGTCGCGCCATTTTACGCTTTGTGATAATTTCTGAGCAGAGTGGGGAAAAAATTGTAGCAATTTACGGGCGTTTTCTTGTCAAGATTTTGGATTGTCTTAACACTTCTTAACACTCAATAAATAGTAATTTATTGAACGTTCTTAGTGTTCCCTGGTTTCGTAAATTTTCTATCCAAACCATTAATTGTATTGATATACATCGTTGCGTTTCATGAGAAAGTCTTAGACAATCCCTTGGTACTCTCGTGAGTGACTCTGTGTGACTGAGCCGTCACATTGCGCGTCTCTCAGCGCATGTGCAGGGCGCCAAGCCCGAATAAATTGTTTTTTAAATTGTTTTCTTAGAATAATGAGCTGTTTGCATGTTTAGGAAGTATTTGAACTGTAAAATTAATAAATTTTAATTAATTGATATTTCGTTGCATTAGCATTTTCAATTAATTTTTTATGGAGAGTGCTAAGTGTCCTAGACTCAGAGTGATTGAATAATTCATTTTCAATTAGTTTTTAATATCCATCGTGCACTAAACCTAGCGACACTTTTGAAGCAGATAGTGCTGCTGAAGTCACCAGCATCAATCATAACATCGCGGTGTCAATGTTATTTGAGGAGCTTCGATATGGTGCTGATATGTTGTTAAACTACTAATGTGGTGCTCAACTATTAATATGATGCTAAACTACTGATATGATGCTAAACTACTGATATGTTTCTAAACTACTGATATGATTCTAAACTACTGATATGATGCTAAGCTACTGATATGATGCTAAACTACTAATACGTTGCTAAACAACAAATAAAAACTACTAACATGATGCTATGCAACAATGTGTTTCTAAACTACTTCATTTGTGCCACTAAATATTCCTACTTTTAGGTATGATGTCATGAGGCTTACAATATCCGTTCCCGAGACTGTGAGTCTTTGCGCACCGCTACTAATATACACGTATTCAATGGACGTTATTATAAACACGTGATGTGAAAATGTTTTCAAAATTGGCCACGCTGCTCATCATGACTTATAACTTATTTCTATGTCTCATTTTTACTTTCTGTGGATGAATAGGTACGCATAAATATTTAATGCTGAAATCAAACCCGATAGTCCACGTAGGGCTGTTGTTTGTTTGAATATAGCTGCTGATGGTAACACTGCTACCTCCATACAGCAACACATTTACCTGTTAAACTCTTCGCTTAAAATTTCTTCTTCACCTTTAAAAATATGCTACCGTTATTTTTCCTACTTGTTTTATCATGCCACTTTATAATGGTTCTGTTTGTTCTCATCTCATGGTTTCAGTCACACAAAACTCACACGCTCACACTACTGTACAGAGCGTCAAGAGATACGTTAACACCTCCACCACGCATCACGTTCCGGCAGACCACCCACTTGACTTGCATCTCTGGAGAGAAAGCAAACATTCACAGAGAGGGATCTTTGTCATGTTCGGCAATTAGTTAGCGTTTGCCGAAGCTGTTTAAAGTCATTGCTCTCCCGTTAGATGAGGTACTCGTATATGTCACACATGGCCAGGCTGCTCGCCAGGTGCTCGGCTGTTGAGCTATCAAGACGCGCTCTCATACAGGGTTGATAACTATACCACTGCTTGGCTGTGTAGCAGCTATGTTCAAGTTTTTTGATGACATTATAAGTTTTACATTTATTTTTTCGCTGAAGATAAAAAGAATTTTGAAAATAAAGGCAGTGCTGTTGCTATATCGGTGCAGTATTGACAGCGTAACGCTGTAGTGGCTATGCAGTGACACTATACCGCCGTGGCCGCTTGGAAAGCAGTTTTCTTCCACCGTGGCCGCTGTAGTTATTCTAGCAGTTGACCCCAAATGGCACCAAACTCCAGTTGGGGCAAAGATTTTCAGGGCAGTTGGGGGCAAACATTTTCCAATAGTGGGTCTAGGCGCATCAATAGCAGCGCACGTGTAGTTTTCCAGCTTTAATTGTTATTTGTCATACTTGACTTGACTGCAGCAAGAACTTTTAGCGCAGTGCACCGCTTTGAACCGATCGTACAGTGTACTAACGGCTCTGAACTGCAGCAAATCGTTGGAAACACTGCACCAATTTCCAACTATAGACAACATCTTTGTTCGTATTAATTTGTGTGAAGGTTATTGCTACTATAATAAGATGATGACAGACGGCAAAATTCTAAAGGTTAATAGGTGCAAATTTTGGGGTGTGTAAATAGATAAATATTCGACTTTTGCAAACCATGTCAATCCCAAACCCCTGAAACTATTTAAATCGTTTGGTATTTTGCACAAAGTGAAGCACATCCTGCCAAAAAATGTTCTAAAAATCCTCTACAGCACGTTGATTCATTTGCTTATGCCATATGGCAATATGAAGTCCAGCATGCACAGATAGAAATAAAGTGATGAGAGAGTATTCACTCTACAAAACAGGCTATTAGAGCTATCTACAACTTGAAAAACAACCCCCACTCTGACGATTTATCTCAAAATCTAAGAATGCAGAAATTGTCCGACTACTACCGATTTTCACTTGGGATTTTTAGATACAAAAACGCAAAACTTACAAGAACTCTGGACTTCGTAAGTCAATTTACGCTCAAGCTGACTACCACGACTACTCGACCCGAAACAGAAATAAATTTATGGTCCCGCATTTACTTAAATTCTAAATCTCAAAACAGTTTTATTTTTGCTTGTACCAAATTCTTGAGTTCGATCTCGAATTTTATTTGCGATGCTGCCGCCTAGTTAGCATATAAAAGTAGGCCAGAATCTAACGTGATCTCAAATTGTATATGTTAGTAAAGTCAATGATAGCTAAAATTTGAATGAAATAACTCATAAGAAATTTAATGGAGATCGGGAAATTATTTCTGTTTTACATGAGAAGTGCAATGAGTTTAGAATTTTTTTTTTCGTAAAAACTTCGAAAGTATAATTGATACGTGCAACAGATGATCGTTTCATCACAGAAACGTTTTCATCAACTTACGCATATAATTTCAAGTATGCATAATACATTACATAATATTCTATTCCATCGTTGCTTCTATATGAGATTATTCATTAAAATAACAGAATACTCTTCTTAATACTAGAACCCGGTGTCTTAATGATTGAGTGCATGCTCACTATCATCTATGACTCGTTCAAGGTATTTATGGCAAGTAGAGTTCAGTCGAAGCTCGACTTTTGTTTGGAGAAGTGTGGCGGGAACTAAAGCTGTGATCTCCCTGCCTGGCTTACCCTGGCCTTCTTTTCATTTACGGGGCCACGCGACCGCAGAGTTGGTGTGCAGAGCAAACAATTTGGCGACCTCACGAGAGAAGTGATGTCACAGATAGCCAGCGACGCTTTATTATCTAGTTTCATTTTTGCTCAATTTTATTTGTGATCTTTATCTGCACGACTGTTTGCTGCTCATGTGTTCCACTGAGTTTGCTCACGGACATTGTCTCTGGAATGCCTGCTACTTGATTGCTTCATCGAGCTGTGGAAGTAAGCTCTAGCTGAACAACGACGTCGGTGGCATTTCCCTGTTGTAACGCGCATGCATTACACAATATTAGTTTTCTCTCTCTCAGTGTCTACTGACACGTCAATGCAATTTCCTTTAAAATCAACACTACGTTATAGGTTTACTTTTACGATGAGAACATTCTAAAATATAATCCCACTTATTTTATCGAAAAAACTCGCCCCAGATGCATTTCGCACGTGGATGAAAACGTTAGTGTGCTGAACGCGCTGTTGTGAACGCCTTTCTCGTGAATTTTAGAATAGAGTAGAAAATTATATGCAGCTTCTAGCCATTCAATTCAATTGCAAGTACAATGGCACATAAATTTCACAAGTCCCATTCTATAGAGGACGGTTGCCAGCGCTTCACTGTACCGCTATGATATGCAACACTTGTAGCTCACTGATACGAAGCATATCACGACTAGCTAACGTTCTAAAACGCAATAAGGATCCTTCTACCTGACAGTAGAAGCGCCGTACGTCATAGGTGGACATCATTGCCTAAAAAACTATATCAGATTTATTTTCGATTCGTATTTTACAGCTGTTTTTATTTTTCGACTGCGTAAAATGGTGAAATCTTTATTCGTTTTGTCCAGACGTTATTCAACACGTCGCTGATCATCATAAATTTTCATTTTCTCTTTATATCCATTTCGCTCCACCGCTTCATCTTGAATGTTCCTTGCTCACCGAAATTAGCTACTTCGCGCACGTGTGTACGTGCCAACAAAATGACGGTGTTTTTTACGCTAAAGCTATTATTTGTTCTTCAAAACCGTATTTAAATTTAACTGTTTGAATACGTATATTCTTCTTTCGATCCTTTTATATATATATATATATGTGTGTTATGATAATGTTGGGCTAAAATTCAACCAATACCGATCATAAATCTTCCAATTAGAAAAAAACAAAAAAGGAATTTACAGGTATCCATTCAGCTTACATTGAGGGGAGTGAGGACGGACGCACCAAACAAACTAGCTGGCATGCAAGCTAACAAACAAGCAAGTAACGAGCTATATTTTATTACGTAGGGGATGAGTGCTACGTTCAAAATATTGCAACATGTGACTTCGTCCAGCTCTTTGTGATTCTCTTCGTTTTACCAGAATTTCTGAAGAAAGTCACAGGCAAACCGATCCGTACTGATAGCACTTGACGGTCAGTGAGGAATAATAACAGCATTCGTTCTATTGTTATTTCCTTCATGACCTCAAATTATAACTTATTTAAAGAAAAATTATAACCTATGCGCTACGCACATGTCTCGTCACGAGTAAAAATACAAAATACACCTTTTATAAAAATAGCCCGTCTTTCGACCTTCCTCTTCAAACACTACTTTTGATGAGCTACTATTACTGAGCCCTAGATGTGCGGCAAAACGTATTCCTGGCAGACCTGATGCTATTTTCGCTCATCTTTTATATATCTGTGTACTTTGTCGGACTGAAAATCCGTCCGCAGTGAACATGAGGAGCGACAAAAAAACCTCCGAGACTGTCGTTCGCTTGCGTCCGCTGCAGGCGATGGATCCGCACGGGAAGTTGCATGCGTCTTCCTCATCCGTGTTCTAAAATAAAAGTTACCTTCAAAGGATGTGTTCTTAAGAGCGATATTCATACGATGTGTTCTTAAGAGTGATGTTAAAAGGATGTTTTGTAAGGAAATCACACACTGCAAGGTTTTCAAAAGTTTTTAATTTGGTAACGCAACCGAAGACAAGAACGTAGAAGTTTGACAAAGATTGAGGCAGGAATGGAATCTTATTCCGTTCGGAAATTGGTTGATAAGACCTCGCTTCCTCCTAGTTTGCGAGTGTTCAGCTGGGGCACACTGGAAACAGAGCAGCCTACAAAGAATAGGAAAAAATCGGGTGAGAGTCTATCAACGAAAGCAGCTATGGAGATTATGGAGATGATACTGACAAACTAAAGCAAACAAGAGATTGGAATTTATCAATAAAACATTAAGAATCAAATTCATTGACAAAACAAATGGTTGCATAGGAACGTAATTTAGTATTTCAGTAGTACCTTCAGAAGGGTAGGAACATCAAACAAAAATTAGGAGTTAGACGGGCGCACTACAAGAATTTAGCGGGGCCGAAATGACGCCCTCATCTGCTGTCGGGTTGGAAGCAGACCGGACCCGGCCGTAGTAGCGGTATACTGCGCATAAAGAAAATGGTAAGCTTGCGAAAAACACAAAACTAGCAAGCTTCTTGCAGTTATTACAATAAGAGTTCAACGTAGAGCACAAATTTAAATTGAATACGAGTCAAGTCCTAATGACCCTCACCTAAGGAATTACTTCCCGAGTGAAGCCATTGGAGCTTCTTTTAGAAAGAGGTTAGGTAAGAGATGGAAAAATAACGAAAAGACGATAGTGGAAGAATGCCATTCAGAGCAAGTATCAATAAGAGTTAACGTTTTTAAGGATGGCCCAACGGGCTCTTAATACACGAGAGTAGCTTGACAGCTAAGTAAGTACGGCTCGACAGAACCGGTAAGTATAAGTAGGTACGGCTCGACAGAACCGTTAAGTAAGTAGGTACGGCTCGACAGAACCGGTAAGTAAGTAGGTACGGCTCGACAGAACCGGTAAGTAAGTAGGTACGGCTCGACAGAACCGGTAAGTAAGTAGGTACGGCTCGACAGAACCGGTAAGTAAGTAGGTACGGCTCGACAGAACCGTTAACCAAGTAAGTAAGTACGGCTCGACAGAACCGTTAAGCAAGTAAGTACGTACGGCTCGACAGAACCGCTAAGCAAGTAAGTAAGTAAGTACGGCTCGACAGAACCGTTAAGCAAGTAGGTAAGTACGGCTCGACAGAACCGGTAAGTAAGTAAGGAAGAGGCGGCTAGAAAGCCTGGTAATTAGTAATACCGCCCTGAATGGCTAGTTGAACAAAATAAACATGAAACACACATTCACACAAACCAAATCAGGAGTACGGCCAAAGAAAAGAACCAAGATTACGAGAAGGTAGTCGAATACACAGGCGATGTGCAGCACTCTGCCGTTTCACGTTACACCGTTAAGTAACACAGGACGAGTAACGAGTCCAGTAGAGCGTCGCGTAGTAGTAACGAATGTCAAGCCTCTAATATCTACATAAAAAGGTCTCACCGACATCGTTTCCTCCTCCGCCCCCTGTCAGCTGAAAGCCTCTAAAGTTCAAACAGAAAAGTACCTGAGAGGCGCACACGGAAATTCTCAACAGTTTTCTTATGAGTAACCTTCAGAGGATGTTATCTTAAGAGTAACATTCTTAAACCAATTAAGTCTGGTACATATGTTCTTGCGCATTGTTTTCTCAAATTCTCTGTAACCAATGCCAGGACGCAATGACGGATACCTTCGGTCAAGTCGGTAAAAGTCTAGAAAGATTCAAAATGAATTATACCATATGAATCAGAGATTACTATTTTATTCAAATGTACGATAAAATATTAAATTTGGAGAAGAAATAAAATGGATCAAAGAAAATTTCAGTTACTCGGCGCGGAATGGAATTTATTCCATCAACAAAGACAGATTTGTTCTCGTCATGACTTTTCCAAAAAAATATTGCATTTATGTAAGCTTTCGATGACAGTCGCATTTACAAATCAGCATGTAATTTATAATGTGGTTTCAGTTATTTTTTCAATTTACCATTACAATGATAAACACCATTAAGTTTTTCCATTGTTATTCACGAATAAAAAGGACATTCGTAAATAAAATGGACGTTTTCAAAAATAAATGTATTTTTTCCAAGCTTCGGGAAGCCAACTTCAGCCCTCATCAGAAATTCATTATAAGGTTCTTAGTTCAGAGATTTTTAAAATAAAAATATTGAGAGTCACTTTGCGAGACGTGATTTTCTATTGCCATCGCTAGCAGAGGTATAAGGCTAACGAAAAAAAGAGCACAAAGAGAAAAAGAGGCAGCACCTATTGCATGGTGAGACTAGCCATTCATCCTAACAACAGAAGCAAATTAAAGTCCCCATTGTATTTACTTCAAATTTAAGATGGGATTCTGTAGTTTGATCTCTATGGTCTCGGTGATAAGGTCGATTGTGTTATTGAAGGAATAAATTATTTTTATCGTTTTTTATGTGTATCAAAAGTTGGGCGTTCATCCAATATCTTTGGTGTAATGCTTGTGAATGCAGCTAGAAGTACACCTATGCTTCATGCATCTTGTATACCTGTGCTGCATGCAGGTCTTCCAACATTATGGGTACAATGGCTGCAGCGCTACAGCCAGCCTGTGTACAATTGAAGTGGTGCGCATTTTCACTTCTTGAGAGTTAAAAGTTTTTATCTTGTAAAGAAATGAGTGAACAATTTGAATGCTTTAAAAAAGGCTGAAAAATAATTGTGTTCTAAAGAAATCTACGCTTAATATGTTTTTTCAGGATAGATTTTAATCTTTTATTGTCTCTGTTAATTAAGAGTTGCGAGGTTAGATAACTGAAGGCAGAACTGAATAAATTACCCATTGCGATGCGAGGCCATCTTCCCCGTGAGCTGTCGAGAGATGAAGATTCTGTGTTGAGTCGTTGACTGAATTTCAGCGTAAAAAGTGAACATCAAATAATAGTACTGAAGCTACAATTAGAACACTTAGATTCTTGATCAAAAAAGAAAGATCGAAATCGCAGAAGAATCAGAATCACTTGAACATTTTACAATTATAAACCTACAAGGTCTACTAAAAAAAAACCCTCTTGCATTGAAAATCAATCGCTTGAAAGACTTAAAGAACATGCCTCGTTAATTTTGCAATGCCATCATCCCTATGATGTCGCTGATTGTTTGAGGAGAAATTGGAAAGCTTAATTAGCGATCCTTTAAAAAATGCAAGCAAAGCCAAATTAAGTTCTCAAGCATCGAGCGAGAAGAACAAAATAAATATAAAAGCCAATGCTTTCAAAAATAATAATGGTTCATTCATTTTCATTATTCTTCGTCAATTCGTGTTTCATTGTCATTTCCAATACCGTGATGGCCATCATATGGTTCGCCAAAATTCACAAGAACTCGAATATGTCCGTCCCTTGAGATGCAATATTTAGCATGAGTGGCACAGTCGCACACAACATTGCTCAATATTATACCAGTTTAATCAGGCCATAGTTGAACACCGCGCATGTTGTACACTGTTTCAAAAAAACTATTAATGCGCTTGAAATAAAGGCGTAAAATTCACTCTCAAACTATTGCTTCTCCTGAAGTTACAGTCCACATCATTATTGACGTAGCGTTGTCACTCTCATATCCACCAGCTCCAGCGTTTCTTTCAACAGTTATCCACCAGCTCCAGCGTTCCTTTCAACAGTTATCCACCAGCTCCAGCGTTCCTTTCAACAGTTATCCACCAGCTCCAGCGTTCCTTTCAACAGTTATCCACCAGCTTCTCCAGATGTTCGCAACGGTAATTTCATTTGTCTTCAAAGGAGACACCGCCATCTTAAGTTGATGGCATCTTGAAAGGTTCTCCGTTCCATGGGCCTCACATTTTGTAGAATTTTATGAGTCTGATTTATGAAATTTTATTCTTAAAACCCATTCAAAGTCATACCTAATTTTATCTTAAATTTATTTATGATATTTTTGCAATTTAGAACTATCTGGCCCATATTCGTTAACGTATCAAAAGACTTGAGAAAAACTTTCTACTTGAATTTACTGTTAAAATACCTAAGATTTGTTTTTCGTTTTTCGATGCCAAAATACGTATAGACTCTGAGTGTCGCATACATATAAGAATACATACCAAGCTTATCAATCCTGGTACTTTTACGTCTTTGAATTCATTTGACCAAAACTTTGTTTCGTAGAGCGATCAAATACAGGTCAAACTGACACGCACCCCACTCTGCATGGGTTGGAGCGGCTCTAACAGTTTTTTGCTAATGACTACTTACCACCGAAAGCTCGTCGAGACCATAACTAAAAACTTGAGTGCAATTTACTTCGGACCAAATTCTTCATCTCTTTCGAATGATGTTGTGTTCTTCTTTTAGTTAACTAACCTCTAAACCTCTCAATTTTTAAACGATGAACTTTTAAAATCTGCGTGAACACGGTGACCGCGATTGGTTAAAGTGAAGTTCAATATTCAACTCAAATTTAAAGTCAATTGTTGTAGGCAATTTTACAAATAGCAAACATTAACTGAATCGTGAGCTCATTTAGCTTCAATTAAATATTTATGAAAATTAAGTATATGATCACTGGTCGGTCAGCAGCATTATGAAAATATCCTCCTTGGCCATGGGTGATTCACGTTGCGGTCAAAGTGTTAAAGCAACAAGTTAAGCCTATGTTTTATGAGAATACAATTGCTATTCAATTTTTGAAACCATACAGAATACATGCACTCAAATTTCATTTTTAATCGAAAAAGTCAGAACTTACGAGGATTAAAGCTGTGTGCCACTTCAATGGCTCAGACACTGGCTGTAGAGCTACCTAGTATATTGTATGAATAACGAACATGCTCGAAACGTGGTATGCTGCTTAGATATGCTTCACACGTGTTCACAACATTCTTCAACGTTATAGCTAAGAACACTGTACGAACGTTGCGACCTTCGATACCTTTCAAAACAGTTTTGAAACATTCATTCTCTCAACAACGTAATCGACCTTCGTGGCGCCGAGACATTTGGAAAACATGTCTCGCAAACTAACTCGCTGTATTTTTGTCCTTGAAAGTCTGCGAGCTAAGATCCTTAATATAAATTCTTGATGACGGTAGAAGCTTTTTGCCGAAAACCTAGCAAAAAATGAATATATATTTAAAAGCGCAAGTCCTTTTTATTCCGGAATAATTTTGAAAAACTCTGAAGTGTTCTACAAAATTGTGGCGGCTAGAAAAATTGATGAAACTCCAGGATAAGATAAAGAAACTGAGGAATTGAATTGCAGAATCTCACCATTAGCTCAGCAGTAAATGTAAATCAGCAGTAAATGTAAGTGACTAAAAAATCTGACATTACAAATTTTCAAGTGATTTTAAGAACGATAATACAAGAAGCTTCAGACCACCGCGGCAGATTTTCAGCGCTGCATCAGTAGGTAGGCCTACCAATATTAGTGCATGTTTGCCTGTACAAAGCACTGGTAAAAATCGAGCGTACGTAATCTTTCAGATGAATTTGAAGAATTTCCCTTCTCATGTTTAAATCATAATAAACCATAGAAAAAGTAGTTTAATACTTTCAAATAATTATATTTTTTGACAGGCCAGGAGGACAGAGGTTTCATTAGATAAGACCATCTTCAACTATGACGACGGCTTCTACGCGCTTTCGAAAGCTGGACAGGGCGTGGAGAACTTCTGCCGTTTCCAGCGACTCCTAATTGCTTATATGATGTACTTCTTGAAGGCTGTGACTTGGTTTTGTGACTTACGACTAGCTAAGTAATCCAGAAATAGTAATCCAACGAACACAAGTCAGGCGAGTTGGAAGGTCAAAAGTCTTTCTCCTAGAGTCGCAAGTCTGACCTCTCGAACAAGTCAGTGATTTTGCTCGCCGTGTGGGCCAGGAGTCTTTCTGCAATATGAAGTTCTTGCTTGAAGCCTTGCCCTTCATTCGTGGAGTGATTTTTGTTTGCAAGACGTAGCAGTAAAATTCGGCATATTTTTTACCTTTGTTGGCGAAGAAGTGGGTAAAGATGTCATGTCAATTCATGCTTCATTGTCATTACCAATACCCTGATGGCCATCATAGGGTCCGCCAAAATTCACAAGAACTCGAATATGTCCGCCCCTTGAGATGCAATACTTAGCATCAGTGGCACAGTCGCACACAACATTGCTCAATATTATACCAGTTTAATCAGGCCATAGTTAAACACTGCGCATGCTGTACACTGTTTCGAAAAAATTATTAATGCGCTTGAAATAAAGGCGTAAAATTCACTCTCAAACCATTGCTTCTCCTGAAGTTACAGTCCACATCATTATTGACGTAGCTAAGGGGGTCATGAGGGTCATGAGTGGCGCTTGCTGGCTTCTTCGTGTTTACCGTAGGTCGAACGCTCTTGTTCAAAGAGGCAATCCAGCAATTGTCTGTTACATGCCCTATCAACCGTAAAAAAAAATCAGCAGAAAAGAACTTGATGGTATAGACCCGTGGTCTTTAGCCAGTTCAAAACATTTTTGTAAATCTTCTAGACAATTTCTCCGACTCAGACTTTTTTCATTTTATTGGTTAGGAGATGCTCCCTGTTTTGAGCCTAAGAGGTTAGGTCAAGGTCTTTGATCGATTGTGAATTGTGACACTGCGAGCTTCTTCTCATACAATGTCGATAATGACACAGTTCGGTTGGGTTGTACGCGTCTTTTAAGGCTAGCTTTTGACGCGAGGTTTACAAATATAAGTTTTTCTTGCTGTGTGGGTGGCTTTCCAACTTGGCCAGATTGATCAAAAGACTTACAACTTTCGTAAACTGTCAGCCCAGGTTACTGGAGGGATTTTGGAATAAAGGGTGAGCTTCGACTCGTGCGACAAAGTTCACAGATAGCTGAACATTCCCAGTGCTCCATTGCGTTGTGTTCATGCAACGAACTCCAATTGTTAACTCCCAGCTCTATAGATAATTAAGCATAACTGATGCACTTCAGTTGAGCTAACTTTCAGAAGAATCAGAACCTCTAAAATTGTAAATTTATCTGAAAGACCCAGTACAATGGGACTGGTCAAAACAAGCCTACAAAACAAGTTTTCGTGAAGTACAACGTATGAGTTTTTGTATGGTACAAAGTTTGAGTTTTATGCCCATGGGGTAGGAGCGAAGCTTCAAACTTGAAGAAGTTGCTTTGTGACAAGCAGGCTCTGTTTTTCTAATGGTCT
The DNA here is from genome assembly GCA_030386875.1 of Morinoia aosen. Taxonomy (NCBI): domain Eukaryota; kingdom Metazoa; phylum Arthropoda; class Malacostraca; order Amphipoda; family Talitridae; genus Morinoia; species Morinoia aosen. The sequence goes on from CM059562.1 coordinate 22,921,394, forward strand.
TTTCTATATGAGCCTGCGAGTTCGTCTTACGGACTAGTTCTGTGTTTCAGAGGTGATGGGAGGTGCGGTCGGTTTTTGACTGAACGTATTACCGGAGAAATAATTAATTGTACACTGCCCTGTTATCAGGCGTACTTGATGTTCACATATCACTGATGTATTTTACGGTTATTGAGTGATTTTGAAAAACATGGAGACTGAATGTGAATGTTTCTCAAAATTAAAATGATGAATATAGGAACCGCTGAGTCTGAACCGTAATAATAAAGCTAAATGTAATTTTTAGAGCGCCAATAAGCGATAGTTATTATTTGAATTAATATAATTACCGTTCAGAAAACAGACAGTCGACACTTGCAGCTTAACAAAAAGACGAGGAATACACACTGCACAGCGTCAAAATCAGGTAGATTTGGCCGTTGTAAACTGGCTATAATCCAACAGCAGACTAGGACAAAACACTAAAGCTGTAAGCCAGATTAGACTACGTTTAAGTAGAGAAGTTGCTGGCCAAGAGTAGACTTGGCCAAATTAGACGAGCTGAAAAAAGCGAAGAGTACACGATGCATGGTGCGCCAAAACAGCAATAGAGGCACCCACGCACTACTTGGCCAGCTACTGAGTAAACCGAGAGAAGGGCAGACAGCTGGTGCGTACCTAATGACCATCAGCACCTGCTTCTCCACTTGTCAGGGTATTGCTATAGGTCACTGGGAACTCATTTCCCCTCTCTTTAAAACTTGCCAAGTAATTTCTGACAACCGGTGCAGTAAAAACTAATGTCAAGAAAAATTTCCTAAGCCGTACGTCCAAAAATAGTTCAAATTAACTGCAAAATGTCGCGTAAATTTTTTTCTGAGCATGAGATAGGCATAATGTTATAAATATGCTCATTTTCAGGAGCAGGAATAAGAAATCACCCAAAAATTAGCGGGCCTTGAAGTACTTATGAAGGAAAGGAGCCGAAGTCAGCTAGGTGGCGGGGGCCAGCCAAAGCCTTAAAGTGAACCTAAACTGAACATGATCATAGGCTGAACTGAGTTTCTCGTTTACTGAGAATAAGCGGAACTGATCTCGGTTACTGAGAGAGAACGTAGCCCATTCCCTAAGGACAACAACGACACTGTGACGGAGAAAAAGTCGCTTCTGCATTGAGAAAAGTTACCTCATCACGACATGCTGCATGACATATATACTCGTACTTTAAATGCATTTGCAGATGTTTTTCTACCTTACTAATTTCCTTTAACAGACAAGTAATACTTCCGTCCTACCGTTATGCCGCGATGTTTATTGGTTATCTCCACTGATAAGATCTTTATTGTCCTTCCTTCGTTACACCTTCGATGTTAAGAATTTCCTTTCCTTTCACACGTAAAGCACTGGCTACCAGGCTCACATGACTCCCCTCGTCTCCCAGGGTCTTGTGGACTGACTTGTATATAAGAACCGATCACGTGATGGCATCATGTAGTACGGTCGATCCTCGAGTTTTAGGGCAACTTCTCATGCGAATCTTAACTTAGCCAGGTAAAATTTTGCTCAGATTCAGAGTTATTCATAACTGGCATTGTTTTCGTTGAATAACCGGAACTTGTTTTTATCCGACTTGCACAGGATAGTTTCAATTCGATGATCAATTGTACTTTTTTGGCACACCTCAGAACTTCCAAACCTGGACTCTGTCAGGCGCTAAGCCTTTTGCACCTGCTGAACTCGGAGAGATCTTTAAAAATCAATGTGAAGTGCTGGAACAGAATTTAGTGTTGCCAAACAAGCTGAACCTTCCCAGAATATAACGAATGTTGCGGGTTCTCCAAATTCATCTGGGGGAAATTCTTTTGCTCCGGAAAATAGCGAACCGAACCGCGTCTAAACATCACCCCATGTATTTTTTCGCTCTGGAATAGGGATTTAAACTTGAGAGTGAATGAAATATGAAATATTTGATAGTAAGAAAATGAAAAACTTGGGGCTAGGGCTTTGGGCGGCACTTTTCTTCATTTAGCATCAATGCTGCCATGTTAACTAGTAACCTAGAATGGTTACCCTCTAATATGCTAACACGGATGGTTAACTCAGGAGAACTTTAAATGAACTTGAAAATGAAAAAACACCTATAAAGGAATAGCATTTATGTTGAAAATACTCAAAAAATATAGGTCTTCATTTATCATTTGTGTTATTTTGAATTGAAATTACAGTTTAAAAAGTACCTTACAAACCCTGAGAAAATAGTTAGCAGCGGGGGTAATTAAATTAAACCAAAAAACTTCATATTTAATTAGCAAAATAGCAATCCGATCTTCTTACCCTCGTGCGTGGTCTTACAGGGGATAACTCGATCAGTAATTTTTTTATCTATGGACCGATTTTCCTGAAATTTGCCCAGAATATGTAATTTTAAAAAGAAAAACATATTTACTCCAGTAACTTTCTAGACTTAGTCCTTCGTTTCTTGAGAAAATGGGAATTGTTATTTTTTTAATAATTCTCTTGGACATTTCAAAAGAATAGAAGTCGATGAGTTTTCATGCTAGAAAAAAAACAAAGACAACTTTTTTTAGGTTGCATATATATGTTATGATATATATATATATATATAGATATATATTTTAATATATGTATTTATAAAAACACATATATATATATATGTATATAGCATAACATATTTATATTTAACGTACACTAGCTGTATGCAATCATCACAGGCACCGGGATAATTACTCCCTGGTAACCGTATCAGGTTTATTAAATACAGTTCTAATCACGCAACATTTCTTCAGGTACTCACAGCACAGGGCGTTGTAGCATGAAAAGGTTTTGGGCAGATACAATGTGCACACTTGATGCACTTGGCGATATGTGCTCATACATTCTCGACTCCACAGCACATCGCGCTAACTAAAGGCTCAACTTCTCTAGACGTCTTGTTGTTTGAAACGTTTATTTCCCACAAGCAACGGGTCTGTTAAGGTTCACCAAACTTATGCTTCAATTTTTAAATCGCGTGGTTTACTTCCTTAGTGAGAGCAGCCGGCGTATTTTATCAGGAAAGAAGTTTTTGATGTGTTATTGGAGAAGTTATTATTTCACACGTTAGTGTTGCGTCAAGTAAGAGGTTCTCTCTAAGGATAGCTCGGAAATTTCCCAAAATAATCAATGGAAATTTTCAAGAAAAGCATGAAATAATATTTGAGAAAATGCGATTTTCTACAGATACCGTGTGAGGCATTTCTGTGTCTTATGGGTCCATGTGTTTTTAAAATTACAATGAGCCCATCTCACGGACATTCCCTAGTGTATCTCCCAGAAGCTGGATTCTCGAGCGTTTCGTAAGATCGACTTAGTGCTGCTGCTTTGCACCTCCGTGTTTTTATTTTCACTACATCGCAACGCTTGACTTTCTCCGGGAAGAGTTGATTATCATTATTTTACTTCTGTGTTTGGCCTGCCTATCTCGTTGTTCTCCTCAGTTTTCCTGGTATCAAAGTTTAGTACTGGATTTTCGAAGAATGTGTGTCGTCGTAGTGGTTCAGTTGACAGCGTAAGTTCTTCTAGTTCTACAGCTACCACAGCGTTAATTTTCATAAAATCAATACAAAGAGAAAAATTGCAGCAGAATCGCGGTCAAAATCCGATAAAATACTTACAGCCAAACCGCACACATAACCACCACCAAGAGAGTGAAAATGACAAGAGCACCCCTCATTTCTCAGTCGCTCACTCAGCTAAAACTGGCCACAGCCTGCCAATTCAAAGCGAGGAAAGCAAGAAATCCAAACAACTCTCATCCGAAAATGCTGAATGTCAGCCTAAATATCACTCAAGCCCCATGTACTCACTCGTCAGTACCACCATGGATGAATTAAAACGATCATTGAAAGTGAAGCTGCATCCTACCATAGCCGATGGGCACTGCCTCCTTCATGCAGTAACTCACCAGCTTAAGACAAAATCGCCCTCAAAATGGAATTACAATTCCTTAAAAGCAGCAATAAAAAAAGAAAGCACTACAAATGAAAACAAATATGTCAATTTCCTTGCCAAGAAAAGCGGTGATCTACCTAGGCTCATAAGTAAATACATTGACGAAAAACATTTTGATCATGATGCTGGGGACCTAATACCACATATCATATCAAAGATCACTGGTAGGAGAATTCTCATCTTCGATGAGCAAGGCGATGGTATTTGGAGAACAGTAATCGACCCCTCACCAGAAGTATCAACTAATAACCATCCGTTGATGCTTCATCGGAAAAATCATCACTACAGTACCCTTGTTGCACAAGACAAAAACAAGACTGATATCACATCATCTTCATGACAAAATACTGTTGTCCAGTTGAATAGCAGTCTCTCAAACACACCAGATGCTAGACTTGACACTCTGGGCAACAATGATAAAATCAATAAGTCCACGAAACAGTCCCTACCAAAAAATCCCTCTTATGCCACAAATAATCGCCATAAAATAAAAAACATTAAAATTAAACATATCAATACTCGTAGCCTCTTTAGTAAGCTGGATGACATTAGAGTAATGTTGGTCACAGAAGACATTGACATTTTATGTGTTTCCGAGACATGGTTCGATTCGCGCACTCAGAGCTCCTTTTTCAACATTCCCGATTATGTGCTGTACCGCCATGACGGCGTTAAAAATAGCAAAGGTAGTGGTTCTTGTATTTTCGTAAGAGAAATTTACCAGTCGTCTTTACTTTTAACAAACGAAGTGTGCGAGGGCATAGAGATGGTTTGGTTGAAAGTGCAAATAAATAAACATAAATCCATCATTACCGGCAGCCTTTACCGGCACCCATCAGCTTCTCTACCAACAACAGTAGAGTTCATTGAGAAAATTTTCAGAGAAATTTTGGCTACAAAAAAGTCATTCTTTGCTTTCGGTGATTTTATTATTGACCTGACGGATGAAAAAAATCAGCTTAGCAGACTGTTGTACAAACTAAACCTTTCACAAATGGTCAAAGAACCAACTCGCGTCACAAGCGTATCTAAGACTCTCCTCGATCTAGCAATCACAAACAAACCTACGGCAATACTTAATACAGTAATATCACCCTCTGTCGCCGATCACCACTCTGTAGAATGTAAAATTAATATTGCAAAGGAAAGACAAAACTATCGTCTCATGACTTACCGCCTAAAAAGTCAATATTCGCCGGAACTATTTAATGAAAAACTCCTAAACAGGTTCACCGAATTTCAGAGCATGATGCAAATTGACGATGTGGACATTCAAGTTTCTATCTTTAACGAGAACTTTACAGCAGCTCTAAATGAATGCGCTCCTTATATCACCAAAAAAACTAGGCCAAAACGCACTCTGTGGATTACCAGCGAAATTAAAGACCTAAGCAGAATAAAGAAAATTTACTTGCGAGAGTACAAAGAAAACAGGTCAAACATTACTTTATACAGGAGGTATAAAGAACTTGGAAAGATTCTTCGGAAGAAAATCACGCAAGCAAAACAAACTCACTTCCACCAAGAACTATTCATGGCAAAAAATAATCCAAAACGCACATGGGAAATCATTAGTGAGGTGGCTCAATATAAAAACTTAGAGCGAAAAAGTTATTTTGAAAATCCTTTGGAAAAAGCCACTGAGTTCAACACTTTCTTTTCAAAAGTAGGTGCCCAAGTCTTCGATGAAGTGAGTAAAACCAGTCCGAGGAAATTGACAGTTGAAAGTTCATGCCCTACTGCACTTTTAAAGGCTAGCGCCCTGTGGAAGCCACGCCCTATCGATTTACCAGAGTTAAAAACTATTTTATACTCATTGAAAAACACAAAAGCAGTTGGACATGATGGAATCAACCTCCAATACATAAAAGACAGTTTTCCAGTCACAGCACCATTGATTCGTTTGATTATCAACACATCAATAGCTACTAATAAGTTTCCAAAACAATGGAAACACTCTATAATTAGACCGTTGCATAAAACTGGAGACATAAATACAGCGTCAAATTACAGGCCCATTAGCCTTTTACCTGTCCTGTCCAAAATATTAGAAAAAGTAGTAACGAATCAACTGTCATCTCACCTGGACGAGTCAAATTTACTTCATCGAAATCAATATGCCTATAGGAAGAACACTAGCACTCAAGACGCCCTGCTTAACATCACTGAAAAAATATACAACGACATCGATCAAAAAAATGTTACAATATTGCTGCTACTTGATCTCTCTAAAGCATTCGACAGCGTCGAACATGATCAACTCCTACAAAAAATACTGAAATTAGGAGTGGATACACAGTGGTTTAAAAGTTACCTTTCAAACCGGTCTCATGCAGTCCTCTTAGATAACAAGTTGTCCCCATTCCTTCAAAATACTCGTAGCTTTGGTGTCCCTCAAGGATCAATTCTGGGCCCGCTACTGTTCTCAATTTTCATTAACGATTTCCCTCCAATGCCTTCTAACACACGAATCTCCATGTATGCAGATGACGTCCAAATTGCAATGACAAGCTCTGTAGCACAAATACCACAGACGAAAAAAGAAGCTGAAGCTCTATTGATCAGCCTCAAGTCATGGTATGACCAAAATGGTCTCAAGCTAAACGCGAACAAAACACAATTCATTATTTTTGGGTCAAAGCATTCAATAAACAACATTCAAAATCTAGATCTAACTCTTACAGTTGGAAATGACAAAATTCACCCATCAGAAAAAGTAAAAAATTTAGGTATTTGGTTCGATAGAAACATGTCCTTCAAATCCCACGTTGACAAAACCTGCAAGGCAATTCACGGGACCTTATTGTTTTTCAATCGTATAAAAAATATGCTTGACGAAGAATCTAGATTGTTGGCCGTTCATTCTTTGGTCTTATCACGTATTGACTACTGTAGCCTGGTCTGGGGAGATATATCGAAAGATCTTCAGAAAGACCTACAAAAATGCATAAATTTTGCAGCAAAGGTTGTATGCAGCGGTCAATTCAAAAAGCATGACCACGTAACACCACTCCTGGATAAACTTGGCTGGGCTCCGATTCGGGAAAGGTTTCTGGCGCACAAAGCCCAATACGTTTTCTCCTCTTTATATCTTCCTCATAGCAGTGCTGAAATAGTGGAATTCCACTCCCCTACCGTCACGAACCAAAAGCCAAACAGGAGACGTGATGTCTCAATCAAATACCGTTCATCTAGCATCGGGCAGAAAGCTCTGTCAGTATCAGGCGCCTTACTGTGGAACAAACTCCCCCAGAGCTTCAAAACCCCTCAAACACTGAGAGAATTCAAAACTAAAATGGCTCTCTATCTTGCGTCAGCACAATAAGTGTGAACTGCAGTACGTGCTGGAGGAGTGCGTATATGCAGTACGTGTGTGCGCATATGCGTATGGATATAGGTGTACGTATGTGCGTGTCTGTATGTTTAGAACACATTCCCCTTTAAAATGCTCATGTTGATCCTATTGTGACGCAGTGTCGTCCTTTACACTCTTCCAGTATGCTTCGGCCACACCATTTCAGGTTGTTTTGACTATCTCGTTTTGCCCCAGCAATCTTGATAATGTTACGGTTGGCATTGTACATCGGTCCCTCTCATCTATTTTGAATCCGGCGAATTTTTTCTGTGCCAAAGCTTGTAGTATACGAAATTTAAATTTTTCCGTTATTGTAAAATCTTCATTTCATCCATACCGGTATTTTAGCTTACTAGTTAATACAGAACAATGTAAAACTGCCTCTATCATCAACCTAGCAGTCAAAGATGCAAATTAATTTTGGATCGACCCGTTGTACTTTCAACCTTTAATCCCTCATTTCACTAGTTCCAACGTTCGTAAGCTCAAATTTCAATATGGAAGTGCACCAACTGGAGTGTTCTTAACAACGCATCACATGTGCAATGTTTTCTTGACCCCTTGAAATAAAACCCAGTGTTAAAATCAGACCAACACAACGGAGAGAATGCATTTATCTACGTACTTTTCTCCTAATTATTTGTTCTAAAACTTAACCGATAGAAATATTACGATCCTCATGTATTTGATATCAACACAATGGAAGGAATGCATTTTCTTTGTACTTTTCTCTCAACCATTTGTTTCAAAATCAACCAATATAAATATTACGATCCTCATGTACTCGATCTCAAGTCATGGTCTTAACTTTAAGATACTCGTAAGTACTTTTCGCTCATATTGAAGCTTTTTGAACATGCGACGTAGTTCATTAGCAATTTTTTTACTTTCCTGCGCTCGTGTGTACATTGGTGTTCCAGCTATGTAGCAAATATTACGGACTCGTGATCCAATAACGCGCACCCTAACAGGAGTATTTTCAGCTATGTGTCACAGGGATTTTGTGTTCTTAGTGACTCACTTTCATCTTGCATTTCCAAACCCAAATTAATTATCCCAAAGAGAGAGAGGATGTTAAATGTGAGGGTATTTTTTGCACATACTCTCTCTACTTCGGTCTCATTGAAACTTTTAAAAAAGGCCTCGGATCTGACGAATGTCATAACTTTAAAGATCATCATTTTAATCTTCTTATTCTGGTCTCAAATTGCTGTCGTAAGCTTTGTGTGATAAACTCTTTTTACCTTTTTATTCTCGTGAATACACTACGACAACACTAATTCTAGATAGTTAACTTTTGTACGGTTCCACCTATGTTGAAAATATTACAGCTAGCGATGTAAAACAATACTTTTCATATCTTTGACCCCGATGTACTCTTTGCGCCAATACTATTACCGCAAGTAAGAAATATCATAACCATTTTGTGTTTTGTTATAGCAAATATTATCGTTGGGACACCTTGCATAGGGATGAAAGATCGGATGTGGGCTTTCACCAGATGTAAGATATAAACAAGTGTGAAGCGTAACCAAGTGCAGATGCATGACCGGGTGCGGGGCATCACCGGAGGAGGGAGCGAAGTGTTGTCGGATGGGCGAAAGGAATTTTGGGATTTTGGAGTTGATAATTTATTAGAAAAAATAATAAGCCCCATTTCCATTTCCGGGCACCACAGATGGAGTACTAGTAATTGTGGAAAGCAACCTCATTCCACTGCATGGAACCAACAGTTGTGGTGCTCATTTTATTCGACAGGAATAAGTCGGACCAATATTAGAATGACTTAGCGAACGTAAAACAAGATAAATTTTTCACTTCCTAGCAAAATTTCAGATATTAAAATTTAGAAATTCAAACACAGAAACTGAAACTTAGTGCTGCCCTCCAAATGCAAACGATCCTCTTATACATATTATTGTTTATTTTTTATTAACTTGTGCTTCTCCCTAAATCCTGCGTCGACAACTATCATGTGTATTGCGATAACCATGTATGAATAGCAATTAAGGATCTAAATCATATGTTCCAACACTTAACATGGGTATTACGATAACCATGTATAAATAGCAATTAAGGGTTTCTATGCTAAGGTATTTGAATGCATTTTTCGCTTCCATTTTTCAATACTTGTGCGTACTAATGAAAGTGTTTTTCAAATGAGCGTCGCGAGGATTGTGCTCTCTTAGTTCAAAATCAGATTAGGCAAGGAAAGGAACTCAATTTTGTTGTACTTTTCTATCAATCATTTTGTTTCAACATTCTACACGGGTATTACGATACCAATGTGTTATAATCATTTAAGGATGTTAATGTTAAGGTGTTTTAAAAACCAATGTATTGACATTTCATGTTTGTACTTTATTGGAAATAAAATGTTTTTCTTTCTTTCTTTCTTTCTTTTCTTTCTTTAAACGATGGAAGTTTATCGTCGAACTTTTCATTTTTCTGCTTCCTTTCCTCTTTGTTTGATTTTTTTATCGCTCGTGCATTAATCTTGCGTGAGGCTTGCAGCAGCTCACTAGGTCATCAGCTGTAATAGATTTTTTTTTAACATCAGCGGAACAAATGATTAAAATCCTGGCTTGAATGATGTATTCCGTATCTGATTCAACTATGTTTAGCATTTCGATATGAATTTGACCTGGAAACACAGCATTGTTTGGCGCTAGGTAGCAATCGTAGGTAAAGTAAAATCTGCAGTGGAATATCATCATGATGGGAAACATAAGAGTTGGCGAATTTCTGCTTCAAAATAACGAGCAAATTTATGTAGTTTTCTTCGTTTTTATACAATTAACCGTAACGTGAAGCCTCACATGCGGTGAATGACTAATTATAAAAGCATGCTTGCAATCTCAAAGAAAATAAAAAGGACGCTTGCTGAGGAATCAATACTGAATAATATTTACCGTGTTGTGAAACTATGATTTCACTCTATTCGCCCTTTTCATCTAAATTTTACCCAATGTAGCAATTATAAAAACAAAATAATCAGGCAAATTGCCGAATAATTTCATGCACTGTGCATATTTTACAGATAAGAAAAAAAGTTTTTTATGCTGTGAAAATAAGATTAACTTTAAATATGAACGCGTAACGATGCGTCGGAATCAGCGTTCGCAAATCAATAATATTACCATTTTTATTTTTGTTTCAGCTAAATATGGCCATGAATCATACAACACGAGGACGTTCTATTTAACTTCTCAGCGCTTTGACAGCATTCCTATTTGATCGCAGTGGGTGCTGCTACAGCTTTATCAGAGAACTAGCTTACAGGGACGTTAATTATGCAGGATGCAAGTATAGGGAATTGGAACGTGGTTGCAGAAGGAAGAGAACTCGTGCCACACCACTGAGTGTCAAACCGCTGTGCATTTTTTTGCTTTTGATGAAATTACTGGCTTGCATGCATGCAATAGGTAATTTTTGACCGATACAGCAGTCAACAGACAGTCGAAAAATGAAGATTAGCTCCACGTCACCTACTAGAATTGGTGATGTTAACGTAAAATGTTAAATCCAAGGAGGAACTGGACAAAAACGTAAATATTTGTTGTTGTTGCTACACTTTACACATACGATGATTGTAGAAATTGAGATGAAAAGTGTATATTTAAACTGAAGTTCCAAGCTATAATCTGTAATATTATTTTTTAGATACCTGATCACTGGCATACGTAAGCTGTGAGAACACATTAGCTGACATCGTCTCAATAGCGCTATGTCTGCTCATCTTGGAGCAAATTAAAAAATTAAAAGCATAATTAAACAGCGAATAAAACCAGTGAGGAAAACACTTATAAATATAGGGCTATTAAAAATTGCTAGTAGGTTGTTTTGATAATAAATTAAATCAAACTAATTGAACGAAATTTAGTTTGTAGATTCATTGGACATTTTTGAGTATTTCCTGCTATCAATCTAGTATGCAGAATGATAAAACGGATTGCTAGGGTAAAAAGGGTTTCATTCACTATGAGATGCGTTATAATGCTAATTACATAAATCAGTTAGGAATATCTTTTCTGCTAATCAGTTTAATTATGGAGGTTATAGCAAAGAAGAACTTTAAAATTATTTTTATGAAACGTTTCAAGCCTCATCAGTCATACTCATTAAAAACTTGATAAAAGGAACTGTAAAAATTCAATTTTTATAATTTTCATAATTTTCACTGTTCCCTTAACCAAGTTTTTACTGCGTATGACTGATGATGAGCTGAGGCTTGAAACATTTCATAAAAATGATTTTAAAGTTTTTCTTTGCTGTTACCTTCATAAATCAGTTGTTTTAAAGTTAACTTTGTGTTACAACATTCTGGGTTTAGTAATCATTTTCATTAAACTTTTAGTGCACTCAAACTCATTAACAATGTAAACACTTATTCGGATAAAACATGCGCAACATACTCATGCAAATATGCGCATGTTTGCGTGAAGATAAAACATGCGCTTCATGATTCAAGACGCTTGTTTCTTAATAAAATTTTTATTAAAATATATTTTATTATGAGCAGATTTCTCAGTGGGATTTTTGATTGTATTTTGAAGAGAAATGTTGTTCTTCATCATCGTGCTGCCAAAAAGCACATGAATTGAATTTAAGTCCAACGTCTTTTAAGATCCTTCCAGATCCTTGAAGAAGAATTACATGTATTGAATATATTCAACAAGTTACCCAATAAAATATGATTATAAGTGCTATGTGCTTTACATCTAGTGATTTACACCTAGTGATCAGGTAGCATCTTCATAAGTATGCGGTGGCCAAGAATAATATTACAACGATAGTAGAAAATTCTGTAGGAGCTATCAGTCATAAATTACGTCGGTTCTAGTCTAGAAATGAGAAGAAAATCAAAATTAATCACGATTACAAATGGTTGCGGTGATTTATAATTTATGTTTTCATTGCAAAAAAAGAAATGGATATCTCTTTACAAATTTATGCAGTTTATTTGTGCATAAGTGAATCATTTACCAACCACATCGATGGACTTCATGTATTTGCAGTAATTTAGGCATACGGGCTGGAAATAAGTTCATGGTAAACATCATGATCTCACTTTGAAGAGCTCCCATCATATCAAGTTGCACCGCGTCATTTAACTCGTCATTCTAGGGGTTGCGGTCAAAATTAAAACGCTATACTGTGTGCTTTTCAATCAATTCTGTTTTTACTCTGCTTTGATAAATATAACAGTTCATGCTGTACTGTGTTTGAGAGGAGAATCCTGCAGTTGCCAGTTGGAGGAATACAAATTTGTCTTCCATTTTAACGTTATTTCAGTGAGTTAGTTTATTCTTGCTGCAAAAAAAAGCTGAAACCAAAAGATTTTGATCCAAAATATGACAATTTTAAATATTATGAAGAAAATTTCAAACTTATTTGAGCAAATAAAAATTTAGGATACCGTATATATTTGTTATTTCATAATCGAGGTCAGAGAAAATGAATGGGCATTAAAAACTTCAGGATTTAATAAAACTGCTAGGGTAAAATGTTTGAGCTTCTAGGGTAACAACAAGTCGACTTCAGGGAAGGGTAGTCTGTCCAGTCTCTCCCTGACTGTCGTGAAGTGTGGTAGCGCTCGACCTGTGTTTACAAACATGGTGGTTTCCATATGAACGTTCTTTAGACCTTAGTGGCCCCTCTTTGTAAACCTGGATTCCTCTAGTATATTTGGGCAACTTCATGCTTCTTTTAGGAAACGGTAAGTATTTATCCTGTAATTGCAGAAATTTCTGGGTTGTTCCTCCCTTTGCCCCCTTCTCTCTATTCCGTCGACCGACCGTCTCTAAATTATTGCGACACATCTTACGTTATCTGAATTTTCCTTTAACTCACTAAATGATACTTTGTTGTTTCCTAGTGGTGATTATCACTGACGCGATATGGTAAGATAACGATTCAATCATGCTGAATTTGTCCAGGGTTGTATCCTTGCGTCATTCTAAAACACGTTTGAGCCTGAGTCTGAGTAACTAGTCGGATACTCCTCCCAACCCTCTTGATGCTGCAAGCTTTCGGATTATTTCATTTTTTGAGGAATTGTATAGAATGTTCAACTGATATTGATTTTGTCTTGCTTCTGTGAGGATTTATTTATTTTTTGTGAAATTGTTATGACTGATATTGTCTTACATAGGTAGGTATCTGACAATATGTCATAATTAACATTTAATATTAGAATGAATGAGTTTATCTCTAAATTGAATTCCCACAACTAGACAAATTTGGATTATTCAATATTATATAATTTAATGTGCAAGGAGCTTTAGACAAGGCAGACAAAAAAATCCTAAAATGATAGGGTAATTCATCAAATATCGAACTGAACTGATTATCGAACAACTTTGGAAATATGCGCGTAATAAATTTAGTAAGCATCCAAACTTGCTCAGTGCCAGTGATCTTACATCTAAAACTCCTATTTTAGTGATAAAAACTCATTTCTGTGAGCTGCAAACTGCTACCAGCTGTTGCGAACGCATTTTCTGTACGACCCTTACAAATTGGTCGAATTTTTTCACTTGAAAAATCTTACGCACCTCGGGAAAATTGCGACGGTTTAATTGTTGTTGGGTCACCGTCAACTTCCCGTCATAACTAGAGAGTAGTGTTGTCATATGATGTTCTGTTACTGTATTTTTTTCTTTTCCGCCAAAAACTTGATAATTATTCCATGTTTGACATTCAGTTCCTTTTTCATGTCAGTATTAAATACTGAACAAAGGTGTTCGAATCAAAATTCCTTAATAATCATGAATTTATGCCTCGAACAAAGCTTTTCGATTCTTAATTCTTTTAAATAACTGAATCGATCTATTGAACGCCTGTTTTATTTCATTAAAATATTGTATTAACGCTTGATAATAACATTGAATAGTTGAAGATGGGAATTCTGGTGAGGGGCTATCAATCATCTGCTGGTGTTCCAAAGCCCTCAAGATCATCAATGATTCGTCTGGCTACATTTACTGATGATCAATCCCTTGCCAAGAAAATTGATGCAAGCATCAATAATAATTCATTGACGAGTGCTTTACACTCTACTCCAAAAAAGGTCACACAGGTTGATGATCACAATGATGGTTCAACAAACACTGCAAATGAAACATCGACATCATATTCAAATTTTGATAACTCTCTATTCAAATGCATCTTGAAAATAAGTAATGAGACAGTTATTTCAAACAAACAAACAAAACAAACATCGGCATCTTTGGGATGCTTTATTTCCAATCAAGCCTGATACAAATGATCTTAAGCATTGGTTTTTCAAATGTCTTATAACTAACACTATATATAGGACACCATGACGGTTCCCCCGTAAAGCCGGTACCCATTTCCGACACCTGGGTCGAGTGGGGTATTGTGCTTGAGCTTTCCCTTATACCCAACGGGGAAAATCGCAGTGCCAGCGCCGGGATACGAACCCGCGACTCCAACATACAAGTCCGATCCCTTAACCGATATGCCACCGCGAGCACTTCCAAGAAAATCCAGTGCACCAAAGAAAAAAAGAATGAAAGAAAAACGTTTATTTTCCAAGTGGCCACATGAGGCGTACAAATAGATAGACCATACGAGGCATATTAATGGACAAAATATACGAGGCGTACTAATAGACAAACCATACGTGGCGTGCTAATAGTCTAACAAAAGTTCCATACGAAGAGAACTAATTGACAAACCATCCTGTTCGAATCAAAATTCTTGTTCGATTCCTGTTCGATATTGATGAAATTATGTTACTAAAGAATTTGATTTTTAGAACAATAAATACATTTCAATAATCTACGTTGTCTTTCAAGCGACATCACAGAACAAGAAAGCAACTGTTCAAGAATAACCTTGAGCCCCCAAGAGTTATTCAGAGCAAAAGTTACCGATTTATGAAGGTTGTTTCTAGACACACGTGATTTCTGTTCGATATTTGATGAATTACCCTATGTGGAATTGCCAATTCATTTTTAGGCCCTATTATAAATTTTATTTTATTCCATCATATCTTTAGAATTTATGGTATTCTTTTACTTAGTGCTATCAATAGATATCATGCTTTCATTTATTCTCATTGAAAAACCACAGTGAGATTTTTTCCATTTTCTTATGTAGCTAGTGTTGTCAAAGGTATCTTCAAATTCTGGACAACTGAGTAGGGTGCTTCCTATTAACTAAGATTTATGAGTCATGTGTAAGTTTTCTGAAGCAAAATTCTTGAATAAATTGCATTTCTGATGACTTCTTATGCTTATGAGAATATTACATTAGGCATGATACTTCAATTATATAGGGTAATTCATCAAATATCGAACTGAACTGATTATCGAACAACTTTGGAAATATGCGCGTAATAAATTTAGTAAGCATCCAAACTTGCTCAGTGCCAGTGATCTTACATCTAAAACTCCTATTTTAGTGATGAAAACTCATTTCTGTGAGCTGCAAACTGCTACCAGCTGTTGCGAATGCATTTTCTGTACGACCCTTACAAATTGGTCGAATTTTTTCACTCGAAAAATCTTACGCACCTCGGGAAAATTGCGACGGTTTAATTGTTGTTGGGTCACCGTCAACCTCCCGTCATAACTAGAGAGTAGTGTTGTCATATGATGTTCTGTTACTGTATTTTTTTCTTTTCCGCCAAAAACTTGAAAATTATTCCATGTTCGACCTTCAGTTCCTTTTTCATGTCAGTATTAAATACTGAACAAAGGTGTTCGAATCAAAATTCCTTAAAAAATCATGAATTTATGCCTCGAACAAAGCTTTTCGATTCTTAATTCTTTTAAATAACTGAATCGATCTATTGAACGCCTGTTTCATTTCATTAAAATATTGTATTAACGCTTGATAATAACATTGAATAGTTGAAGATGGGAATTCTGGTGAGGGGCTATCAATCATCTGCTGGTGTTCCAAAGCCCTCAAGATCATCAATGATTCGTCTGGCTACATTTACTGATGATCAATCCCTTGCCAAGAAAATTGATGCAAGCATCAATAATAATTCATTGACGAGTGCTTTACACTCTACTCCAAAAAAGGTCACACAGGTTGATAATCACAATGATGGTTCAACAAACACTGCAAATGAAACATCAACATCATATTCAAATTTTGATAACTCTCCATTCAAATGCATCTTGAAAATAAGTAATGAGACAGTTGAGACAAACAAACAAACAAAACAAACATCGGCATCTTTGGGATGCTTTATTTCCAATCAAGCCTGATACAAATGATCTTAAGCATTGGTTTTTCAAATGTCTTATAACTAACACTATATATAGGACACCATGACGGTTCCCCCGTAAAGCCGGTACCCATTTCCGACACCTGGGTCGAGTGGGGTATTGTGCTTGAGCTTTCCCTTATACCCAACGGGGAAAATCGCAGCGCCAGCGCCGGGATACGAACCCGCGACTCCAACATACAAGTCCGATCCCTTAACCGATGTGCCACCGCGAGCACTTCCAAGAAAATCCAGTGCACCAAAGAAAAAAAAGAATGAAAGAAAAACGTTTATTTTCCAAGTGGCCACATGAGGTGTACAAATAGATAGACCATACGAGGCATATTAATGGACAAAATATACGAGGCGTACTAATAGACAAACCATACGTGGCGTGCTAATAGTCTAACAAAAGTTCCATACGAAGAGAACTAATTGACAAACCATCCTGTTCGAATCAAAATTCTTGTTCGATTCCTGTTCAATATTGATGAAATTATGTTACTAAAGAATTCGATTTTTAGAACAATAAATACATTTCAATAATCTACGTTGTCTTTCAAGCGACATCACAGAACAAGAAAGCAACTGTTCAAGAATAACCTTGAGGCCCGCAAGAGTTATTCAGAGCAAAAGTTACCGATTTATGAAGGTTGTTTCTAGACACACGTGATTTCTGTTCGATATTTGATGAATTACCTTATCTATTTAATCTAAATCTCTAGAACTCTTTAAACAAAATGCTTTCAAAGTTACTTCATCTTTAGATACTATCAAGATTTTGTTTCTTAAGCAATATAGTAGTTCTAGTTTTCTCTTGTTTTAATTTCCATCTACTGCACCATCAGAAATTCAGAAATAAGTTATTAAGTCAATTTTGGGCTTAAAAGATAAGATCAACCAATAAATAAATGTTCTATGTTACAAGTCCTCATATTTTGGTAATTGTGTAGCATTTGTCAGTAATCAATTTTCCAGTTTTGGTGTCTAATCGTAGTTAATTAGATCGCAATAAACAAGTTTTCTTCTATGCATTTTCCGTCTCAAATGAGTATTTTATTAGCTATTGCGGTAAATAACTTACCGCAACTCCAGTGTTTGAAGCGGCAAGTAATTAAAGGAGCACTTCGGACAGCAACACTGCAATGCGCACTCGCTTCCAGCGGGTCGTCATCAAAGACGAAACCAAACCTACCGCTATACCTTGTTAAATACTCATTTGACGAAAAAAGTGTATAGAAAAAAGTTGTTTATTTCGATGTTATTACAATGATTCAGGCAACAAAAGTTCTAAAATCGATGAGTAGCTGTTTATTCGAGCGCATTTATCAAAGGCGAAACTAAACTTACCGCTGTAAATCGTAAAATACTCATTTGAGACGGAAAGTGCGTAGAAGAAAACTTGTTTATTATGATTCAATTAATTAGGTTCAGGCACCGAAAAGTGGAAAATCAATTACTGACCAACGTTACACATTTACTCAAATTTTTAGAATAAACTTCAGTAAATTTGAACATCACAAACTGCCTTTAACTTCATAAAATAACTTCAGTTGTGTAAGATTTAAATATTATGGATAGTCATTGCTCATTGTAAACTTTGAATTCTGGATTCAAATCCTAAATTCTTAACTGGTGATTAATTTTCAAATTGGCTTTCTATTCAAACTTGGTCAAAAACAGTGAAAAAAAAACTGAGTTCTTGAAAACTAAACTTGCCATTGCAAGCAACTCACCAGCTATAATTGTAACAGTTTGTTGTAAGATTTTTATCACCTGTAGATCTTTGGCTCAGATATGATTTGGGTATGCAAAATTATTTAAAAACATTTACCAGAATATTTTAATCAGCTACATCTACAAGCTTAAAATATAAGCCTTACTACAGTTTTCAGTGGGCTGTAAATTTATTGAGTTATGAGTTGGTATAAATGTTAAGTAATATTTATTTGATCATTCTTGATGATTTTTTGCACTTCAAAGTAATTGGATGGTAATTTTGGAACATAATCATGGAATTTTACTTTGCATGCAAGTTGTTCATTGCAAAAGGGATCTTACAACCTGTAGTTGGGCTAACTTGAACTTTTGTTTTCTCACCTGTTCTCATGTGGAATCTGGCATCACATTTCCTTTACTCTATACTAAATGGTGCCTCTATCCATCCTAACTTTGAACATCTTTGTTTTGGTAAAGGGAGGCTAAAACTAATTTATAATCAATCATGTCCAATCTGGCATCAGTATCTTGAATAAGTTTGTGTAAGCAATTTTTATAGTAAAGATGCTGGTGGAATATTTTGATGGCAGTCATTAGCATCTAACTGTGTTAGGCAGTGGATCTTTGTTAATATTGATACAAGTTCAAGGCAGTTTTTGGCTCAAGTTTTTAGTCGTGAGTCCCAGTTGATATTGTACTTCTATCTTGTTTCTTTGAAAGTGGTATTACTGCTACAGTATATTTTCTGTAGACCTAATGTACCAGAGCTTTCTTTTAAATACTAATCCTTAGTTCTAAGATTGTCCTGCAATAAAATTAAAAAAATTTTGAAGCTAAGGAAAGTTCATCAAAATTAAGCAAAGATATGATCAGAAAAACATATCTGATTGGGCTGCTTGTAGTGTTGCCATCATGCTGTCCTGCTATCTGATAGATTTATTGCGGTAAATAAGTGCAGCTTTCTGGATATCTATGTCATATCTGACACAGGAGATGCTCATGAATATGTAGATATTCAAAATTCCATTTGGAAATGTAATTCTTTATTGAATATTTAGATACAATGCTTTAACTGCCAAGATTTTGTCCAGAGCTAAAGTTTACCCTTTTGCACACTTTCTACACATGTTAAGTGTTTTGACTGTGTACGTGTAGAGAGTGCTTTGTGACATGAAGTAAAGTACTAAATTTCATGTGAAGAAATACTCTCACTGAAGTGAGGGTAGAAATTACCAGCTATATCTAGAAGTAATAAACAAATTCTTTCTGAACAATGGGAAAAGAAAAATTGCTCAAAGTTTGGTTTTAATGAGTTTGATGTGATGTGATTTACTTATGACACAGAAGATAAATTGCAAAGGTTGATTGATTTATGCTGGTTCCATTTCATTCATTATTAGAGACAAAATCTCATTTAGGGATAAAAAGTTTTTTGTTTGTGAAATCATCTATAAAAGAAAAAAATTGTTCTGTTGCTGCTACCTCCTTTGAAAGTTTTTTGAGTGTTGAACAGTCTAACAAAATGAGTTTGAAGCTCATGATTAGAAATTGAATGGGTTCTTACATTTGGTTATCTGGTTTGACCTGAACATACCAAAATTCCTTTCTTTGCTGAAGGCTCCAAGATTGTAAACAAAGAATTTGCCATTGCAGATAGAAAGCTGTTGAACACAAAAAATTAAATTGTAAGTGGTATGACAATTACTCTATAAACGTCATTGGTATCCATGTCATGAATCAGAGACCAAGTGTGAAGGTATTGTGGCAGCCTAATATCGAGTGGTCTATGAGGCAGATTGACATGCTGCATTGGTACTGAAAACTCAATTACTTAAATGAGATAGATTAGAGCTAAATGATGCTAAACATTCAACTGTGTTGTGGACAGTGCAGCTGCCAAAAACAGCACATGTTTAAAGTTTATCATATTCTTCTTTAGAATGTATTTTTGAAAGAATTAAGCTTGAAGAAATTTACATCTCCATGTGCTCCTGCCAACTTGTTAAAATTTATTTTAAAAAATTGCTTCATCTGTGTTGGGCAATAACTGAGTCATTCTGATATAGTAGATCTGCAGTTATGGTAGCTTGGTTGATCAATGGATGTGTATTACAATAACTATTACAAAGACCAAAATTTGTTCAGGATTATTGAATGAGGGCTGCCAGTCATGCAATTGTTGCACATTCAATTTTTGGCTTCTATGCTGGAAGACTATGACTGCATTCAAAAGTTCTTATTTTTTAAGGGAATTGTGATTATCTTTTTAATTTCCTCCCAGGGGTGTGTAACTTTTGTGTCTATGGGAATTAGTTCCCCCAGGAGGGAAGTGTAAGACCCTGAGCTCAAGGTTAAATGAGCTTTGATATGGTTGGAAAAGAATAATTTTTTCTGTTGTGAACCTCTTTTTTTTTGGTTCACTGCTGTGCTTTTTCAACACTTCTGACCTAGTTGCACCATTTAGTATGGAATTATTATAAATACTTGAATCCCAATGAGGGCATGATCCAAGTAATGATTGCTTGTTACAACTGACTTCAAATTTGAATTAAATATTGAACTTCAGTTTTAATAATAGCTATCAAAGTCTCACATATATTTTCTTTGGCTGGTCTTCATCCTGTTTTGTAATCTTTACCAAATATGAATATCTATGCTGTTACATGTCCTTTTAACATCTCTGACCATTTCTTCAATAGTTGACTGCAACATGCACCACCTGTAGTCACGGATAGGATTTTCATATTGCTGTTGACCGACCAGTAGTCTCAAACTCAAGTATTATAAATACTTTAGCTAAATGAGGGCATGATCCAAGTAATGATGGCTTACTACAAGTGACTTTGAATTGAATGCTGAACTTCAGTTGTACTAATTGCAGTCAGTGTTGACCCCATACTAAATGGTGCCTTCCATTTTTGGGAATACCTATGTTGTGGTGAGGAGGACTTAAAGTCAGTCACCCATCCAATCTTTTTATGTGGAATTTTTATGATTATTTTGGTATATCTCTCTGATGTTCTAATGCTTCTAAATAGATCCAGGCACAGCTACTCAATGTTTCATTTCTTAGAAAAATTAAGTAAGTATTGTCTTTGACTGAGTTATTTCTAATGGAAAGAAAAGATGATTAATATATATATCATGAAAGGGATATGAGGTATATCTTATCTTCATATCTCTCAAGCCCCTTAGGGGACTACAACTATTGTATTTATAGGAATTAGTGCTCCCTGGGGGAAAATGTTTGAAGGCTTGAGCTGAGAGTTAGGTAGACCTTCTTTTTGTTAAAATAAAGTGTTTTTGTTATGTTGAGGACCATTTTTTGGCTCACTGCTGTTTTCTTTTTCAGCACCTACTACTTTCTTCAACTTTTATCTTGTTTCAAAATTTTGTTCTCAAGTGATTGTTCCTATGCCCCCTTTTGCATAAATTCTGCATTCCCTTATCTCTATACTAAATGGGGCCTTCCTCCTTTTTACTTCGGAACACTTTAAATGGTTAGGGAGGCTTAAACTAACATCTAATCTAAGATCTCTCAAAACTTCCATTGTGCAATGTCAGTTTTGCTCTTCCGACACAACTGAAAAGTAAGCTCCAAAGCTGGACCTGTTGTAAACCTCTTATTGGCTAGCACACACTTATGGCAATCTCCCGTGACTGGCTTATTTGTAACTGTCCACTAACAGGTTGGCTACGTTTGTTCGGTTGCTACAATTGATTTGGTTTGGTTAAAGTAGCAGAATTGAAAAACTGTCTTTACTGCTTGATTACAGCTTTATCCTTTTAAAAAGCATAATAAATGTAGTTGCACTATAATATTTTAACCTGTGGTGCTATTATTTATTTTAAGTAGAGGTAGTTAAGCAATTGAAATGCTGTTCATTTATACTGGTCCTTAAATGACCAATTTACCTAGTAGTACATACATGCACCAATACATAGTTAATGTGTTAAGGAGGCCTAGAATACTTTACTAATCTAACATTACCTTGATACACATCAAGTGAGATGTTGGGATTGAGTGCTGAACTCGCAAAGGCTAGGGCTTCACTATAGCTCTTCATTACATGTGAACACTGCTAGATAGCAGGCCATTTGTATGAGCTTGTCTGAGAGAATTTGCGGTGTGTTCTGCTGGATTATTGACTTCCTTCCTTTCCATTTGTCTTAAGAAGCTACTCACAATTTAAATTTGTGTGCTGTTACTTGAAATATTTGTTATATTTTGTCCAGCATCTTTATTTCCATTGTATTTCGATTCAATGACCAAGGTTATTATTTTTGTTGTAGGTGCAGCAACAGCAGTATCGGCATAGGCGGAAGCTTCTTCTCACCGAGTGGCAGCATCAGTAATGGCACTGGCAGCAAGGGCGGCGCAAACAGCAGCACAGCAACTGCAGGAGAAGGAAGTACCGAGACGTCTGGCCCAGGTGGAGGTGGCGGCGCAGCCGTGGTGACTGAGTCGAGCACCATGTCCAAAGGTAGAGGTGGCCGAGCTGGCCACAGTGGCAGCTCTCCAGAGAAGGCTGGGGACACTGGGCGTGCGGGAGAGCGGTCTCCAGATACGGGCGGGGGGGAGATGTCAACCTCACAGTCTCCCTCCCCTCGCGTTGGACAACCTGGCATGAGGGGTCGCCGGTTGGGGGTGTTGCCTAACTCTTCCATCCCTTACAAACCGGGGATGCCTCGTCGGGATGACATGATGAAACGGCCTCGAGGCGGACGCGGCACCATGGTTGAGGAGTACCCGTGCCCCCGCAACCCTCCCACCATCACGACCATCAAGTCGCCTTTCAAAGTCCGGAGGCCGGGCATGCCGGGCCCGCACGGCCGTAGAAAAACAGGCCACCCGCCTGTGCCGCCTCTCGCTGAGGAGGAGCCGAGCGTGGCGGAGGAGGTTGTGCTGCGGCCCCCTCAGCCGCCGTCGCAGCAGGAGCCGCCGCCACCTCCACCGGACGGTGAGGTCATCAGTGAGAAGGAGAAGCAGCAGGGTGAGGAGAAAGAGCGGGATGAGAAGGATGAAGATGGTTCAATGAAGCAAAATGATAAAGACGACGATATCGACGAGGCTGTAGACAAGTCCCCGGGATCGCGCTACCTCAAGTTTGAGAATGAGATCGGCCGTGGATCCTTCAAGACCGTCTACAGAGGCGTCGACACCGAGACTGGTGTGGACGTGGCTTGGTGCGAACTCCTGGTGAGTACCCCTGTCCAGTTCTTGGTATAACGTGCCAAAATTTGGAACGAATTTTGCATTTTCATAGTTTTTGTGATTCATGTCTAATTTTCATTCCAAACGCGTGGTATAAGAAATGCTGAATGATCCAGCTTGAATGGATGATCTAACTTCAATTTATTACGTTCCTACAGTCCCCAAACTAAAGTGCGTTATGGTTTTCGCTTTTCTTCAAGATAAACGAAATTTTTTATTTTATAACTACTTATTATCGTGAGTCATTAAAGGCACTTATGGTGAAGTGCGAGCACTGATGAAAATGCGAGGAATATTTTTTAGTGGTTGATTTTGTGTACTTTCTAGCGAAGTTATTCTCTAAATTTCATAAAAATATTGTAAATCATCGTTTGAAATTAGGTAAAGGTTCTGCGCTCTGCGGAACAAACTGGCTCGATTGCAACTTGCACGTAGAGTCGTAGACAGAGTTAAACATAGGACTCAAGCAGAACTGTTTTTAATAGCTATCTTCTTCCTGGTACGGGTAGTCCCATCAACTGGTCTGCTTCTGTACTGAAAAGGATTTTTGCTAAAATCCAGTAACTTGAATAGTTTGGATAGTTATGCAATTCAGTCGATCGAGCAAAGGACCAATGCTCGACGGCCTATTCGGTGGCGCGTTAGGCGTTTTCAAAGCTTGGTATTCCGAAAACGAGTCCTTCCAGTCCCCTTACCCTAACACAGGTATTGTCCACCCCGACTTCTCGCGTTCTTGGTGTAGGCGACACTTGCGAATTTTCTCGTTAGTGTTCATGTCGTCATTGTGTTCATGCTGTTTCTGATTTTATATTAGCGATTTTACTCATCTGAACGTTTCTCGATTTTATGAAGTTATTAAGCTACATCTTCGATAAATATTGCAATCGCGATCTCTTGATTCTAGCCGTCAATCCTCGAAATACACATCATTTTTTGCGGACCTTGATTTAACGAATGTAAATTAACCTCAGTTTCCACAATTCGGTACTAGTATCTGTTTAATAAATAGCTGGGACCAATTTTTGTCTGCGCAAGTTGACTTTTTTATGAGATGATGCAGTTCGGGGATCGATTGTGCTCGCTGATAGCGACATGCGTCACCAAAACCTCAAAAATAGCAATTGCGGCGTTCAATTCCAAATTGCTGTTAGAGGACGGATTAAGATAAGAATTTCTATGGTGACGTATGATAAAGCTAACGTCATAACCACTGTTAGTTGAACAATTGAAATGATTCGAATTAGGGTATGCAACAACAGGAAGTCTCCAAAAATGTACTCTATCTTTGACTGTTCTGTACTCTTGTACTGTGTTATGATGTGTTCATTGATATAGAAACAAGTCTAATGAGTTCAATCAAAGATAAAAAAAAACATTACATCTATAAAAGGTATACATTTATGAAAGTTAAATGTCATAAAAGAAAACTTTAGTTTCACACTGAACAAATACGAAAAATCCACGAGCAGTCGTCAGCCAAAGGATGAGTTCATTTTTTTTAGAAACCCTGTATTGCATACTTGGGAATTAGCGCTCCCATGACGAAAATGTGATGTTCCGAATGGATGGTTTGGTAGGGCATTAGTTGAAATGGAGTAGGTTTTCGTTTTATTACCGATCTTTTTTTTTGGTTTACTGCTATCCTGTTTTCTGCACCTACCACTTTCTTCAACTTCTATCTTGTTCCGTGAACTTCCTTTCAAACTTAAATGTTCCTATGCGCATATGATCTTACACAAAATATATGTACCTAGTGCATAGATTCTCCATTCCTAAATTCCATAGTGAATGGTGTCGGCATCCTTCCTCTCTTAGGAAACACCTTTGTTAAGGTTAGGGAAGCTCGAACTAATTAATCTAATCCATCGAATTATAGATATTAATGAATTTAATTTTCAATAATATTGTGGTACTGTAGAGTTGAAGTATTTTGTTGAAGACGAAGCTTTGCGCTCGTGAAAGTAGCCAGGTCTGAAATGGACTTAAAAATTAGAAGTATTTTATTCATAAAATACAAAATTTCTTGGCAACAAAATGAGAATCCTGCTTGTAAACATTTTACTGTGTAGTGCCGCTAATGGCGCTCTTCAGTTAGCCGTGTTTCACCCGGCACTTTAAGAGCTCATTTTCGGAATTATGAGAGCTAGAGGCAAATTTTAGCGTGACGGTGAGTGACAAATGGTGAGTGCTGCTGTTGCCCTACTTGGCCGTATTAAGGTGAAGCAGGAAATATTCAGGGAGGAGCAGGCGACGGTTGTGCAAGTTGTGTGCGCCAGTTGCAGCAATATATGTAAACACGCCGTGTTTAAGTGTGACCGGCGTTAGACACCGTCTCACGCTGCTGCATTTAGCGCTGCAGAATGCAGGCATTAATTTGCCACGCGGTGGCGCATCTGGTTGGCGAAAAGTTGCATCCTGTCGACAGCAGTGCTGTCAAACGAATTTTAAATGCCCGTGTTGAGTTACTCAGAATAGCTTTTCCGCATTTGTTAGCGCAAAATACAAAAGACGCGTGTTCCTTTACACTTAGCGAGGATGAAGGAGAGGACGTTGATGTTTGTGCAGGGAAGGTTGCGGCTATTTCAGTGTGCGTGAAGGGTTCATACTGTGCTGCGTGAACATAGCAACGGAGGAAGTAACCTCATATGGTTGCTTGAAAAGACGGTATTGGCTATGATAAGGAACAACGCTAAGTAGGTCCTTGCGCAACGCGCGATATAGGCAGGTTGCAGTGCGCGGATGTGGTTTGATCGTGATACGGAGTGGAACGTGTCGCCATCGGAGCGCTTGTTGCCTAGTCCCAGGCGCTCTTTTTGCTCTGCTCGACCTGGCCATTGTGTGCGAGCGGAGCCTCTCAGCTGATGCAGTGCAGAGGCTCGACCCAGACTTGCTCAGCGCCGTGATTGCCTGTCTGCTTCTTTGTGCTCCCGATATTTGGTATTTGTTGTAAAACTTCTGGCTGGCCATCTAAGTGCTCAGGAAACATCAAACTGAAGCGGGAGCACCTGCGCACCTTTTATGTTCGGTTCTTCCTATTGCTATCAAAGGGAACGCATCATTCGCACACCCAATACCAAGTGTCAGTTTTTTGGATTACTTACGCGCTATGCGTAGCTTTGTATTGATTGTACTAATGTAAAGGAATAAGTTCAGTTCTAATGTTACAGATATTAAAACGTTCCTTCAATTCGTGAACATAGTTTTAAAATATGAAACCCCCTCAGGGGGATACAATTATTGTATCTATGGGAACTAGCGCTCCCAGGGGGACAATGTGAGGGCCTGAGCTGAGAGTTAGGTAGGCCTTCTTTTTGTTGAAATAAAATGTTTTTGTTATGTTAAGGACCACCTTTTTTCGGTTCACTGCTGTCCTGTTTTTCAGCACCTACTACTGTCTTCTTCAGCTTTGGTCTTGTTTCATAATCTTCTTTCACAACTAACTGCTTCTATGCCTTTCTGCGTAGATTCCGCGTTTCCTTAACTCCATACTAAATGGTGCCTTCCTCCTTTTTCTCTTTGGATCGCAATTGTTGCTGGGTAGGGAGGCTAAAACTAACGACTAATCTAATCTTTAAAATATGAAACGAGATGAGCTCTTTCTTCATGGAATTGAGAGAGTTGAGAAAAAATTACTTACCTGTTATCTCGAAAATCTAAATTTTAGGTGCAAATGAAGTATATTAAAATCATGTTGGAGTTCAAGAGGCATGTGCTCGGTCAGTGCGCATGTTGTTGCTAAGCACCTTCAGGGGGATGCAACTATTGTATCTATGGGAATTAGCGCTCCCAGGAGGAAAATGTGAGGGCCCGAGCTGGGAGTTAGGTCTTCTTTTTGTTGAAACAAAATGTTTTTTTTTTGTTACGTTGAGGGCCATCTTTTTCGGTTCACTACTGCCCTGTTTTTCAGCACCTCTGACTTTTTTTGAACTTCTATCCTTTCCTATTTCATGAACTTCTTTCTCAGCTAATGTTTCCATGCCCCTTCTGCATGGATTCCTCATCCTCTTAACTCCATACTAAATGGGGCCTCCCTCTTTTCGATACGCTTTTTTTTGTAGCGGTTAGGGAGGCTTAAACTAACGTATAATCTGATAATCTATACAATCTGTTGTTGCTAAGTTTGGGTCAATTTGATCCTGGTTCGTTAAATGCATGCGTTTCCTGCACTACATGCGTTTCCTGCCATACCAGCCCAAGTGCAGTTCCACGATGTTTATTATTGTGCGCTGCTATCTCGTGGATGTTTTTCTTTGGCTGGACTTCATCCAGTTTCCTAATCTCGACCAAATATGAAGGCCTGGGCTGTTACATGGCCTATTCTGTGAAACAATGCGCCATTCATTTGATGACATTATCGAGGCTGATATTCATGGAACATTGCGTTGCGCGGTCTACGTGTTTGTCAGTAATGGACGTTTTTGTTGACTTTTTTCCGAATGAAGGCCAGTACTCTACCACTTGTTTCAATAACGTTCATTCCATCCTAATCAGCTTTCGTACGAGCGAGTGTAATTACCATCCGGCGAGCTATTTTCATGCTACTGTTTCATCTTGTTTCAAAGACTCTCTCCAGAAGGAAACAATTATTGTATTCATGGGAATAAGTTATTTCAGGTGATGATCAAAGGTCTCGAGTTGGAGGTTAGGCAGGTCTTTTTTTGTAGTGGTATAGGGATCTTGGGTTTGTTGTGGACAATCTTTTTCGCTTTACTGCCATCTTTTTTAGCGCCCATTATATCCTTCTTCAACTTAGCTGTCTTTTATATACTTTCAGATTTGCTTTTCCTAAGTGGAGACACATTGTGCTTAGTTTATCGTTCCTTCAATTTCATTTTAAATTGTATTTTGTTTTTTTTTATCCCTGGGGAACTTCGTTTTTGTGGCTAAAGAGGTTCAAACTAACTTAAAATATCGAAATCTGTTTTGGAAACTGAACTGGCATTGAGCTAAATGTTTTAGGATGATACCTGTTCTGATGAGAATCGTACCTCGTCGATGAATTTTTCGCTCCTTCACGGCTTTGGTTTGATACATCTTGGTGGTCTACGTGTATTGAGTCATGATGTATTGTAATACATTATGTGTGTCATACTTTTATTGTTGCCTCTACACGCTGACATTTTATTGGATTTACTATTTAGTTGAAGGTCCAGTTGTGTAATACGTGCTGAAACATACATTGGCGTGGAGATCGTGTGACGTGGGTGTTGACTGGTTTCGAAGAGAGTGAAGACAATCATATAGACAGTTGTGTGCCTACCGATAGATATAACCAGAGCGAACTCAAGTAAAAGGGGTGCAAGAGTTAATCACTCGAAATTTTTTTTTATTTTGGATTTTCAACATTTTGATTTAAGAACACTCAACTATCCCTACAAGTCATCTGTAATGGACTCAATTTTGTGTTTAAGGTTTGACTATTTTAAATACACACAGACGTAGAATTCGCAGTGCAAAAATTGCTGATCAATTGCACTTAATGCTTCTAGTATTTTATCTCTTTGCATCCATTCGTGGGAGAGAGGAAGGCAAACCATGACGCAGCAAGAGTATACCAGTTAGAGCTGCCGGATTCTGCTACCAAATGTTACCTAGCGAGTCTCGTGACACAAGTGAGGTTAGCTTGATTGAAGGGTTGGTAGCGTCGCGGATGCGTGAAGTCTGTGTGACTCACCCTCGGCTCAGTCCCCTCCATGATATCGGGTCTAGTGCCGGCGTATGTTTTATTGTGTACTGATACGCCGCGTTACTTCATTAGTTCTGTGTATGATTAGGAATAGAAGATCCGTCTTCGTCTAACTGTTCGTACTCTTTATTTGTGCAAAATTCAGCCACCGAGAAAATGTTATGGCAGAGAAATATCCGAGGTGTTGATAACGAACACTTGATACTTTTACAACTTCTTTTATTCCAGTAGATTTTTACTAGTGTACTCAGTAGACTGTACAAAGGTTCATTCTTTGTCCGCAGCTTTTCTTACAATACCGAATTACGTTTACGGAATCGTTTCAATTGTTCAATTTGTGCGGCAGTCGCGTCTTGGTGAGACTTCCGGTATTAGACGAGTCATGGGATGCCTGTAAGTAATATTTTACCGTAATTTGTCTTCAAACACTTGTTTTGCTCACTATTTACATTTTTTTGAACAGAAGCGTATAATGGTTGATGGAGTAAAGTACCAAATTTTGACTTTTAAACCAAAGCTCGTTTAGCAATGGAGAATTTCAAACAAAATTGAGTACATGCTGAAGCTATTGCAATAAATTGGATTGGATAAAGTGACGAAGAAATGAACGAGCGAAGTATTTTTTAATCATAATGAAAATTGTATGTCGGTGTGCGTTGTTTAAAAGTGGAAAAAATGCGTTTATTTACAGATAAGATAAAGGTGTCTGAATTAATCAAGAAACCTAGTAAATTTTACTTCTCAGTGTCTAAGTTGTGCGCAGGAAAGCTATAATGGTACCCTGAGTTTCCAACAGCATTGCAGTTACATTAGAAATTTATTGAATCGAAAATTCAAAGACGAGTTGTGAAGAATTGACTCTAAATTTCAAATGAAGGTCACCCAGCTATGTGGGAGCTTACCTGATAAGCATCGAATGCTAAGCTTACAACACTCCCATGTTAAATCTTGCTGGAGAAACTATAGGCTGAAGTTATTTCTACGTATAAGCAAGCTCGCTGGCACTTGTGACATTGTTCCAACTTCATAACGGCAAAGCCGTGTTCGTTGTTTTTGTGGTCTGGGATATTCACTTCAACTTTCACTGAGCCGGAGTTTATCACTAGCCTACTTTTGAACTAGGCACTGAATGGGTACGGAAGCGCTAGGTGAATGAGTTTCATATCAGTTGATAATTTATTAAGAGCAATAAATGTTACCATTACTGTCTAGCTTTTCAATATTAGTATGTATCGTAATATTAATAAGGATTATAAAATGCGTAAGTTTTGAGTACCTGATACCGTAGTGATTACTTGAATTATTCCAATTCAAGGTAGGCCTCATTTTCACTCGTTGCAGCTGCGGAGGGAGCGTTTGAAAGGAGGCTGTTAGCCCCGAAATTCCTCCTAATTTGCAGTGTCACACGAAGAAAGCTGGAGCCCATATATTCAGAAGCGCGCAGTGTAACAGTAATTGTACTGTTAATTTCAAAATAATATAAGCTTCAGGTACTGATATTGTGATCTATTACCTCTCAGGGGGATACAACTATTGTATCTATGGGAATTAGCGCTCCTAGGGGGACTATGTGAGGGCCCGAGCTAAAGGTTAGGTAGGCTTTCTTTTGTTAAAATAGAATAGGTTTTGTTGTGTTACGGACCATCTTTTTTTCGGTTCACTGCTGTCCTGTTTTTCACCGCCTACCACTTTCTTCTTCAACTTTTTCTTGTTTCATGAACTTCTTTCTAGCTTTCTGTTTCTGTGCCCTTTCTGCATAGATTCCACGTTCCCTTAACTCCATACTAAATGGTGCCTTCTTCCTTCCTCTCTTTACATCTCATTGTTGAGGATAGGGAGGCTTAAACTAACTAATAAACTAAACTAAACTAAGACTTGGGAAACTCTGAACTTGATATTTCTGCCTTGTCTTCAGGTTTGCGAGGAAAGAAAGTATTGCTACGTTCTAGTTTCATAATAACTTCAATGTTGGGATGTGTGGAATTGAGCATTTTTTCTGCATTTATTTTTTTACGATGCAAATCAAATTCGTTTTCCTTGTTCTAATTCGGCGTGGTGCCGAATAATATGATCGTGCTCTACTCACTTGAAGATCACTGAACCCTAGCGGTGTTAACTTTTTTGATGTAATTTTCTAGGACACCGGATAGGCAATAGTTTTAAGTTCGTTAGGTTTGTTTGTCCTGTGCCATGAGGACCAGCGTCCTCGGTGGAGATACTGTTCGGTTAACTCAACTACACATAGGCTTTCGGGGCTTTTGTCTTTCGTGCCCACTTTACTTCTTCGTTTCCATGCTTTCTTCGCTATCTCTTTTTTGTCTTTTCTTCCTCTTTTCTCTTGTTTTGCTGTTTGTTTCTATTCACCAGCTATCCTCTGTAGGGACACATATTGTGCATTAATTCCCTCTTTTCTAAATAAAAATGGTCCGTTCTCTTCGCTTTCTCCAAAACGCCTTTGTTGTGGCTGAGTGAGAAGTCTTGAACTAATTTTAAAATATTAGAAATACAATATTCTGCACCCAAAAAATCCCTAAAAGCGTCTTTTAACATGGAAATATTTCTTTTCGCCTACTCTAGAAAACCTGCAAACATTTACCTCTCATTGTTTTCTCGTGTCCATCAATGCGAGCAATGCAATGTATAGATACAAGAAATATTTTACAACTTGAAAAAAATCCCGAAATTCACTCGTATTTATAATGGGCTTTTTTATTACCAGTACAGCGATTAGGTATGTGACGTCACACTCAGGTTCATTGGTAGCGAATAAATCTTATGTGCCGACAGAAAAACGGTTTTTGTCAATCATTCATCAGGAGGACTATGTGGAAGACACTTCAGTTTCTTCCAACACTAATGTTATTCATATTCCTTGTACTCTTGAACGTAGTGTTCTGGGGAGTGTCGCCATGCAGCTCATCTTGGGGACTTCCCGCCCCGCAAGAACTCTAGCTGCTCTTGCAGGAGCTGCGTTATTGGTATCCATTTTATTTAACGAGCCTAGGAGTACTTCACAATCCCAATCAAACTGCCTACATTAGAAATTGTTGCTATGGTTGTAATTATCTGCTCTAGGTGTTGATCTCCCAGGGGGAAAATGTGTGAGGGCTCGAGCTGAGAGTTAAGAAGTTCTTCTTTTTGTTCAAATAAGTTTTGGTTGTGTTAAGGACCACCTTTATTCGGTTCACTGCTGTCCGGTTTTTCAGCACCTACTACTTTCTTCTTCAACTTAAACTTCTTGCTCAATTTACTCTGTCTATGTACGAAGATTACGCGTAGACTTGCATAGATTACGCGTTTCTCTCGTCTCTCCGCACTAAATGGTGCCTCCCTCTCTTTGAAACGCATTTTTATTCCTAGGGAGTCTTAAACATATTATCTAATATAATCTGTAGGTTTTAATTCTAGATTTCGATAAGACTATGGTTCCATTTTCATCTCATTTCAGGGAGATGGTCCCTCCAGAAGCATAAGATTAGCAATAGGTTCGGGTTAGTTAGGTTCGTCAATCCTATAAGGTTAGGACTTGCGCCTTCAGGCGGGATTTAGTTAATTTTTCAGCTATGAATAGGCCTTTGAGACTTTCAGCTTTTGTGCCCACTTCCATCTTTCATTCCATCTTCGCTCTTTCACCCTTGTATTTTTTCCTTTTGATTCCTGTCTTGTTTCTATGCACCGTGTTCTCTTTGTGGGAACACGTCTTGTGCGCGAATTCCTCGTTTTCTACAGTCTTTACTTGAAGGGTTGTATTCTACTCTTTCTTGGGATGGCCTTTGTTGTAGCTTCGGAGTTTTTAACTAAATATGATAATTTGGTGAATTCTGACGTTATCAGAGGTGGAAGAAAAGTCTAAAATTGTGTAATCGACTGCGGGTATGGATATATTATTGCATTTTGTCGGCATGATTGCGCATTGCAGAGGCAGAATGAGATGGGTGAATGAGATTATAAATGGTCTTGGTTTTCTTCAAATAAATACAATAATAAGAAAACACCATAGACCATTTATACTGCTAATTTTCTTATTTTGGAGCTCTGTCAGAAGAGCCGTCACGTGGACTAAAATTACTCTGTGCAAAATATTTCCATAGCCTTCATTTCCGTGTCGTTCTGGTTAATAATTTTACGTTTGCTACTTTTTCCGGTACAAGGATAGGCTGCCCGTTGATTACGAGTCTGTCGTTTACGTTTACAGCTGTGTGCAGTGCACATAGTCGTACGTCGTTATGGCGTCACGAAATTTGTATATCCGAATGGCTGAGCATAGGGATAGAAGCTTCCATACTTAACTATCACACCCATCTCATTCTGCAGTGCGCAATCACATGGGAAAATACGATCTACTCATATCTGCTGCCAATTTCAAATTTCTGTAAATTGACGCATGTGGCATTTCGTTGAGCTCCTGCTGTAGCGCTGTCTTTTGCCCGAAATCGTCATTTCTTTCGGTTCGAGATGGTGACAATCGCTCATTTTCTTATTTGCTTTTGAAAACCTTTCGTTTATCATGCAAGACTTGGTCGAGGGATTGTTATGTAAAATTAAATATTGTGATGGTTACCATATCAAGGGTTTCATCAGTTCTATTCTGGTAAAATTTACGAGTATACTCCTATCGTTCGTCGCTTTTCCCTCTTTGATTGGGAAAAGAAGGTAATAAAATACTCAGGGCTCGCGACATGAGTCTTTCATGTGGAGGAACGTATGGTAATTTAGAGCGCTCAGACGAGCCGAAGTCAATCCGAATGTTGTCTTGTCCTGTTTTTGACGATGTTTTCGTGGTGCCGAGAGCCGCATCGCCTCCCTGCACCGGCCGTGTTGACCTGTGCCCTTGTGCTCTTCTGACGACGCCTGATAACTGGTGATACGCTGCTGCTGATAGTCCTTATCTTGTTCGTTTTTGCTTGCGCTGATAATGAGGACATTCCTCTCTTCGTTTGATAATTTTCTTAAAGGTTTTCGGCTGGGAAAACCTCTTGGTACTTCTCATAGTTTTCTTATCGATGTGGTGCGTTGTTACCGTGTCCTTGTTGGCTTGCCTAAGTGTCGTCGAGTTATGAGTTCACAACAGAAATTCTACGCCCTATTAGCTCCTCTTCTACCTCTTAGATAAACTTAAGATGTATGCTGACCAAGATAGTTAGAACGTGCGTTTGCTGGTGTGTTCAGATAACGAGTTACTTCGTTAGTAAAGATGATCACTTGTGTGCAGCAAATGGTGGTCGAGCCATGACAATTTGACCCGTCGACTCGTATGACTGCGCGCAGTTTCAGATTGCCTGTTAGTTGCCCTTGTGCTCTTCAAAGTGTTGCCAGCTCTAACTTTTTTGTAGTGATAGTTCTCGTTGTTTTGATGCGCTGATGGAGCTTGAGAGCACTGAAGGTCAACGATGTTGTTTTTCGTGATCAAGTTATTGGGGGCCTGCGTGTTACCGCAATTTATCAAGTGTGGCTTTTCGAATGACGATCTTTTAAATCTCAGAAATTGATTCGACCCCTCTCAATTTTTAATTTTTTTGTGTCTGTGAACTATGTGTAGGAATTCACTGAGTTCATCGCTTGCATATTCTCTTGACTCATGCGCGTACTGTTTTAGCTACCGGCAAACAGTATGCCCATAGTGGCCGGAAGCGTTAACATGTAGCTTGTATAAGCCCGTTAGGCTAATAAGTTCGCCATCTGTTGCCTAAAGCATCACAGGTCTTCGTACTAAAACCTGACACCGCTGCTTGGCGATACAACGAACGTGGCGCCGAAGCTAATCAATTAGGAAACATCGGTGCTGTTAATAGGCGTCTCCCATGCGGTGTCGGCACGAAGAGGCATCCCGCACCTCTGCTTGCAGACCATGACTTCGCCTCTTTCTTATCGATCAGTGCTTGCGTGGCTGCCGCTTGCCTGCACTGCCTGCACCCTCCCTCTTTTCCCTCGCCCTTCTTATCCTCCGCTGGCTTTACTTCTTCTTCGACACCCTCAATTTCCTTCTGTTTGCTATTGTTCCACCTATAGTATTTCATTTCCCTCTATTAGGGCTATGGGGTTCCGAGCTAAAGGTTAGGCAGGTTTGCTTTTTGTCGAAATGTAATTTTCTCAAGCCCTGTTGCGGACCGATCATTTTTTCGGTTCACTAATGTCCTTTTTTTCAGCTGTTACTTTGTTCTTCAACCTCGGTTTTGTTTCATGAACATCTTCTAATCTTGCTATTTCGATGCGAAGGGTGTCGTGACTCGTGACACATCTTTTTCATGTATTCCCCGTTTCCTTAATTCTTACTGAATGGTGGATTCTTCCTCTCTTGAAAACTCCTCTGTTGTGGTTAGGGGGAGTAGAACTAATTCATGTTTGGAGTCGATCTAATTTTCATGCTCATATCAACACAGAACTCTCCCCTCAGGGGGTTATAACTATTATCTCTGTGAGAATTTGCACTCCCAAGGGGGAAATTTGAGGTCCCAAGCTAACGGTAAATAAGTCATCTTTTTGTTGAATTAATTTTTCTGGGGTTATGTTGAGGACCATGTTTTATCGGTTTGCTGCTGTCCTGTTCTTCAGCATATACAACTTTCTTCTTCAACTTTCATCTTGTTTCATGAACTTCTTTCTTAACTTACTGTTTCTGTACACCTTGTGCATAGATTCTGCGTTCCCTTATCTTCATACCAAATGGTGCTTTCCTCCTTCCACTCTTTGGATCAACTTTGTTGCGGATAGTGAGGCTTAAACTAATATCTAATCTAATCCAACCCAGAACTCGTCGGTTTGTACGAAATTCGATTCAAGCAGGGTGTTGGAATGATGAGTTCTGTATATGCGGAGTAAATTGGGTGGTGGAACTAACGCATCGTTGTAAACTGTTCAATGCAAAGCGAAGATAAATTTTATCGCGTGGTCTTCGAGCTGGGCATGCAAAGTCTTCTACTCCCTTGTCGACTGCCCCTTGACGTGCACTAACACTGCGCCCTGACTCAGAACGACAGCGTCATTGGATGAATTGTTTCATAAATCTTGAGAAGCTTCTAATCTTCTCTCTACGACACGAGGATTATGTTGCGTCGGAGTAGTTAAATCAAATCGAACAGATGTTAACAAGTACACTTTTCTGCTGCTCTTGTAATTTCGTGTTGCAGCTTATAAGCAAAAGCGAAAATACTATTTCTTACTTCGAAACTAATACAATTTCACAGTTTCGAGTTAATGTCAATAGCTATTGTGAGGAAAAACGAGCACCTTACCTATTATTTTGAAATTCTGTGAAGGAACACACATGCCTGTTATAAAGAAGCGAATGTTATTTAAAATTTCGGAAAATGAGAGTTCCTACTTCGGTTGAAGGAGAGTGTAAT
The DNA here is from genome assembly GCA_030386875.1 of Morinoia aosen. Classification (NCBI taxonomy): domain Eukaryota; kingdom Metazoa; phylum Arthropoda; class Malacostraca; order Amphipoda; family Talitridae; genus Morinoia; species Morinoia aosen. The sequence goes on from CM059562.1 coordinate 22,957,949, forward strand.
GTCGGTTGATATTGTTTTTTGTCATCTATAAATCAGTCGTGATCGAGTGACGTCTTATTGTGAGATTCCGAGCTGCGAGTTACGAAGCCTTTTTTTGGGTTGAATTAGAGTAGTTTTTGTTTCGTCAAGGACCATCGTTTTTCGGTTCACCGCTGTCCTATTTTTCATCACCTGTTACTTTCTTCTTCAGCTTTTATCTTGTTTCATTAACTTCTCTCTTCACTTGCCGTTTCTGTCCGCAGATCTTATGTAGAAACACACCTTGTGCTTGAATTGCCCTTTCCCTCACCTTTGTACTAAATGTTACCGTCTTCCTACGTCTCTCCGGAACATTTGCCGTGGGTTAAGGCGGCTTCAACTAACTTGTCTAATCTGGTGTTGAGTTTTGTGTTTACGGAATTGATTTTTAAGGGTGTCGGTTGGTGGTATTTGGCGATTAAGCCTCACCAAAATGGTTCTATTCTGTGTGTAATTTTTGGATTGCTGGACCAAAGTATATGAAGTAGTTAGGCAATGTTTAACCAAATTTGGCAATGTGTAATTATTCAGTTAGTTATGTAAAAATAGTGTACAGCTTCGACGGGAAGTTTACAATTTATGAAATTTGGGCCTAATTAAGTCGTGTGTTCTGTAACAGTTGAATTCTTCTTGATATCCGCCTTCTGGTATTTTTTCTCAACTCGCATTGGAATCAATCCAAGTGAGTATTAAATGATTTGTAGCAGCTACGTCACTCTCGGCAAGGGTCAAAAATTTTACCGCGAGAAGGATTTGACCTCCAGCCTGTGCTAATTAAACCTTGACCATGAACTTGATCGTTGGTTTTCAGTCTCTTTCTGACGCAAAAATAGAGGTTTAATCTGTAATCGATACCTTAGGTGGGCGTTGATTGAATACTTGGATGTTGCCTGTTGCAAATGTTAGATTGTGTGATTTGTTTTGCCTCGTCAGTGGTATTGGGACGTTTTGCTTGTGAATGGCAGTGAAGATTTGGCACATTCTAGCCCAATGCGTTCATTTTCCCCAATATGCTTGGTGCAGAAAACATTATGTTGCGGGGTTTTATGCATGCTTGTCTTTTATTACTCCCAACGGCTTTTTGTTTGTACCATAATTTAACACGTTGGTCGCGATGTGAGCTGTCGGTGTACACGGAGGGAATTTCTATTATTCTGCTGTCTGGTCAGTAGTCACAAACTCTAATTTTATAAATACTTAATCAAACCTGAATGAAGACCAGTTAATGTTTGCTTTTTTCAAAATTGCTTACTACAATTGACTTTAAATTTGAGTTGAATTTTGAACCCTTTACAGTCATTGTGTTAACGTTCATACAGATGACTGCTACGGATGAAGTGTCATTTTTATGTGTGCTTCCTGATTCTGTGGGAAGATGGAGAATATCCTTGGATGTAATCTTCATGAGGCCATCAGAAGTCTACACCAGCGTCTTGCAACGGGTCACTCCCATACAGTGTACCCTTTTGCTATAAAACGAGTTTTTTTCAACTATGTTTCTGTGTTGTGTTCGCTATCTGTAAGGAGGTAATCTTTTGAAATTCGTCTATTTACAGTATGGTAAAAGGGTATGGAAGTTACGTTGATCTATAATATTTTTTTCCCTTAGTAGCCGGATGCGAAGTTACGGACTGAGGGCTTGGATGGATCGATGGTTCGTGTCATGTGACGTTAAGGGGCTGGAGAAGCATATTGCAGCCAGTAAATTGTTCGTTGTGTGTAGCATTCAAGTAGACACGTAGGACAAGGGTGTCAACTGCGAGTTATCTTTTCATTCGATTTTTTTTGCTTTATTTGACAGTATGGTCTGGGATGAAAAGACCGAGAAATGTAACTACATTTGATGTATGTGTGAGGCTTGCTACCCAACGAAAGTACGCAGATGTATTTTTTATGTACGGTGGTAATGATTTAGTTATTGGAGTATGATGGATAGGGAAATTTGAACTCTTGTAGCTTTGTTTCGAATAATATTGTACTTTCTAATTAGGTTTTCCTCGTGTGTAGATAAGTGCTTTGGATTTCGAGTTCTACATGCACCTTTGGTTCGCTTCTTTGCCAGAAAGATTACGTCTTGGTACCTCTTTCCGTCACATGTCTTTCTAAGATGCTGGCCATAACACGCCGGGTCGTAGCTGTAACATTTTACTGTTACTTCCTACTTCTGAGGCTGCTTTGTACTTACATGGTCAAGTAAAACGAAATATCACTTCATTAGCTATTCTGAATCATTAGTCATTTGTATGGGGCACATCACGTTTGATTTCAGTGTGTGGCAGTATTCTGTTTAACTAACTTGGAAATAAAAATATTTTACTGTGAGTAGTATTTAGGTATCGCGTCTGTTCTCTCTGATATTGCATGGCTGTTTTTTTACAGAGAAGCTTGCTTATTGAAATTGCGACGGTTCGTTGCTATTTGTTGCTCGTGCGACAAGTGTATGTCCGTGCATCCATTGTTTGAGTTGACGGTGCCCCCTGCAGCAGGCAGGCAGGCATGACCTCTGGGTTTCCTCCCCTCGATCATTACTGGTTCCCTGAGCCAACAGCTGACTGGGAGGAGTTGCTCTGGCGCCCGTCACCTCCGCAGCACAAGACTGGTGAATTGCTCTATGCTGCTCGCTCTGCTCAACCATTTCCTTCCTCTGCGCCGCTGTACTTACATTCTCACCTTAGTTCGAGCTGCGCTTTTTATGCTACGATGGGCTTTGGTGCGTCGTCTAGACGAGAGGAAATGCTTAGCACTACGGTTCAATGCTCCTCGAACGCAGTATGCTTAGTGCATCTCATGAATTTGGAAAAAATTTCGGCCAGCCTCTGAGTTGAAAACAACACTTGCTGTACAAACTCAGTTTTGCGGCTTGCCATTTTGGTCCGTTTTTTACATATCTGTGGAAATATTTTTTTGGATGACCTTGTAAGCAATTCATGGTTGAGGGCACCAGAAAACTCGGAATTTTCAGGCTTTAGATCCCCTTCTGAACGTTTCTCAGTATTCTTGTTCTGTGAGTGAGGTCCTGAGCTGAGGTTTAGGTAGGCCTTCTTTTTGTTAAAAATAAATTTTGCTTTTTGTTTTGTTTCGGACCATTTTTTTCGGTGCGCTGCTGTCATGTTTTTTAGCACTTCTGACTTTCTTTTTCAACTTATATCGTGTTTCATAACCTTCCTTCTTATCTTACTGTTTCTATGCGCCCGAGATCTTTTGCGGGAACACCCTTTGTGCGTAGATTCCACGTTCCCTTAACTCTATACTAAATGGTGCCTTCATCCGTCTTCTTTTTGAACATTTTTGTTGTGGTAAAGGGAGGCTAAAACTAACTTATTATCAATCACTCTTGTTCTGTGACATGACTGAACCCTTTGTATATCTTCACAGTTTCCTGGGTTTTACTCCGGGAAACACATAATGGTTTCCATGCTCATAAATTTTTCTTTACTAGAAAGTAATTGCTCATTGCTTACCGTTCCATGTCGTATTCCACTGATAATTTCGTACTAATGTTTTTAAGGAAGAGTTTGGCTCAAGGTGTTTCTAGAAGCAGGAAACTGTTCGTACGCTTTCTGTGTGTGCTGCGGGTGACTGCAGGTCAGCACTTTTACCAGCAAGCGATGCCTGGGTGTTTCATTTCTGGTACAAACGCTTCCTGGCGGGCCGTGTCTACTCTGAAAGAGTTGTTTGCTCTCCGCCATCCGGTGATGGTTGAGGTGTGCTCAACGGACACCGTAAAATTTGAGCTATAGTGTATGTGCACACAGTATGGAAAAAGAAAGGGAGGAGCAACATATTTCGTGTATGTGTTCTCTTACTGTACTTGTCAAGGTCGTTACTTGTATTGCAGCTGCGGTGACGCTCCTCTAATGTTCTAAGCTAAGCCTGTTGCTGCTATTGCTTCCTTGTACAGATATCGTGGCTGCATCATTTGTTATCTCATTTTTTTCGGCCTTTCACCTCACTTCGAGAGGTGACACATGTGACACACTTACTACTCGCAAATTACTCACTACGTATTTCACGGATGCTTTTCATGTGCTGCATTGTCTTCGTTGTCAAGCAGAGATGATTGAGAGCTATAACGGATTCCTGTTCCCACGTAAGCGAACATTGACGCAACGTGAACGAGGCTGGAGAGCCGCCTTGTCATTAATACCCAATTACCTTATAGGAACTTAACGGCATTGGAGGCGCGTCACTCGAGACACTGCGCCGTAAACTTTAGACGTCGAGGAGCGTGATGTTTGTGGCTCTCCTTAAAGTGCTAAAATGATGCTGGGCAAGTCTGACCCGTAACAGCGTGCTGTAGCAATTATGCAACCTTTGACCCCATGCAAATCCAAGCTTGCGCTCTCTTATTTTTTCTCTGGCCGTCTTTATTCAACATTTTGTGCTCGTCCATTTATGGAGTGTGTATTCGATGCAATTTTATTGAGTTTTCATTGTGAGCATGTTGCGGAAGTGCGGCAGTGTGTGATGCCACAGGTGCGCTGGAGAGAAGTAACCTGGCTGGGCCCCCTGGCGATTGCAGCGGCATGCGTGGCACTCGGCGGTCAGCTGTGGGTGTCGTTACCTGCAGCTGCGGCTCTCCCTCCGCACCTCGGTGGCGATGCTAGCTTCATTTCAACTTCTTTCGTTATGCCATCTTTATAGTTTTTGACCCAGGATTTCTTCAGTTTTCGTAATTTAAGAAAATTAACTGACGTTGGTAAATAGTTTGGTTTCTTACATTCACCCCTTCAAGGGGATACAACTGCTGTATCTATGGGAATCAGCACTCCAAGGGGGAAAATGTGAAGGCACGCGCTGAGAGTTAGGCCGGCCTTCTTATTGTTGAAATAAAATATTTTGTTATGTTATGGACCATCTATTTTCGGTGCAGTGCTGTCATGTTTTTTCAGCACCTACTACTTTCTTCTTCAACTTTGATCTTGTTTCATAATCTTCTTTCTCATTTGTTTCTATGTTCTTTCTGTATAGATTCCGAGTTCCCTTAAATCCGTAATAAATGGTGCCTTCCTTCTTCCTCTCTTTTGAATCACCTTTGTGGCGGATAAGGAGGCTTAATCTAATTTTCTTACATTGACCAATGAAGTGCCGTAAGAACGTTTCTCTTACATTTTATAACTTAGACATAATCTTCGGTATTTTCTTGATGTAGTGTTAATCCTCATCAGTGAATCTTGAGGAATTGGCGGTCATCTCTTCTGAAGCCGCATTAATAAATATTGCGCTGTTAGCTGTTGTCATGCTAGGGAACGTGTTTGCTTTATTCCTTATTCTTTTTGGTGGAGGAAGTCTGTGCACGCAACCGACATTACGATAACGTCGGCTGGCCTGCCTCTCTTCCTTTCAAGATTTCATCTTCTCGAAAGGCTGAGTACTAGAGTAGTCGGAGGAGCTGCAGTGGTGGAACCTACCCTATTAAAAATTATAGGAGTGGCATCGGTGATTCTTGGGAGCGCTCCCAAATATGCATGGTTGTTTCATCCATGCGTCTCCTATGAGGCAACTTCGAAGTGTCCACTTTATAGGCGCGCCTGCGCCTCTGTCCCAACCGGTGGCCACGCATGGCTCAGCATGGAGCACTACCGTCGCGCTTCCAAGGCGCGACCAGTTTCTCCTATTTACCATCGGAAAATCATGAGAGGCCCAGGATGGCCACCTCTTAATTTGATTTTAAAAAAACGGCTGCGCACAGCTGATTTCCCATTAGTCACTCTTTCCAACCGTCACACTGCTCAAACCGATTATAACCAGTTTGCCCTTGAATTACCTTAGTTCTTGCGCGATTAATCAATTCACCATAAGCAAACACGGTTTATAGCACAATAAAAATATACCAGAGTATGAAAATTAAATACATTCCTACTAATGTGCAGAAAATTTCATGGGTGCGTGTTCATTATTAAGCTGACATTAATGGGACATGTTTGTGACGTATAACTTATACTTGAAGTTTTCGCAACGCAATAACTAAGGTAATTAATGGGCAACTGGCTATATTTGGTTGAGAAGCGTCAACGGTTGAATGTGCAATAATGGGAAATCAGCTGTACGCAGCCTTGGAGGCGAAAGCCTGCAGGGAACAATATAAATGTACCTTGAAAAGAATATAGCAACAATACCCTAGGGTCGTTGAAAGAATATTCTCGTAGCTATATATATAACAAAAACAATTATCGTCCAGCAGATTTTTCATCTTTCATTCCTAAAATTAGAATGGAAAATAAAATGACTTTACCTTGCCCGAGCTTAATTACACTGGCTATTCATATTCACACACTCCCCCACCTATCCCCACACACAAACCCTCCCGACACCCCCTCCCACACACCTACCCCCATACCCACACACAAACTCCCCCCCCCCCCCCCTACACACACACAAATATATAACTGAACACATAGTTGATCACCTTCAAGAACGTCCTTCAATTCAAAGGTTGCTGAAGACTGACGAGGGAAAATTCAGGTTTGGTTTCCACATTTTGTTGTTTTTACATTGCTCACATTGAGGTTTTGCCTTCACTACCAGCCCCACCACAACGATGAATCGTCTAAAATATCAATTGACCGAGGTGGTGAACCTAGAAGTGGGGTCCTTGCTCCGTTCATGCTCTTGAAATAATGCCTCTACAGACCAGCATTATACGTCTCTTCCATCTCTTGTTTCTTCTGACACCCTCACGTACTATACACCCTCACGTAATACACACTCGCACTGATATACACTCTAACACTACTTGAAACGTTTTAAATAATAGAGACACGATCCAGACATCTGTCACGCACAACACCAACTTCAAAACTGAGGCGAAAGATGGCAACCGTCCTTTCTCTCGAGAAAGATGGCAGGCGTCTCACCAAGAGGCCATCTGCACAAGTGGCCTCTGGTAGCAACATGGGAGAACTTGCTCGCATCGCGCTTATGAGTCGCGCCCTGGAAGTGTCAGAAGGGAAGAGGCCTCGGTTCGCTTAATACTCCTTTAATTCTCCGCTGTCTCCTTTAATCAACCATGCTACTCCCTTAATTTTTAATAGGGTAGTGCATATGACATTCATAGGTGTGTAGCGTCAATTGAAGCGTGACGTTCGTGTTCTGACCATAGTATTGCGTTTTCTTTTGCCGTAGGGGATACAGCTATAGCATCGATGAAAATTTGTGAGTCAGAGGAGAAAAAAAATGTGTGGAGCTGAAGGTAAGGTAGACATTTCTTTTGTTTGAGTAGATATTTTTTTTTGTTTTGTGATGGACCATCTTTTTTCGGTTCAACTACTGCCCTGTTATTCAGTACTTATTTTCTCTTTTTTTTTAACTTAGATCTAGTTTTTTAAACTTATTTCTGAACTTGGCTGTTTCTATGCGCATTGGATCTTGTGTGGGAACACAATTCGTGCATAGATTTCCCATCCCTTTAACTCCGTACTCAAAGGTGCCTTCCTCTCCTTAGAACACCCTTGTCATGCTCGAGGAGACTTAAATTAACATTAAACCTAAGCTAAGCATATTAAAACGTTGGAGTAAACAATTAGTTATCCAATTTCCTCTGAGGTGAGGTCTAGTAATTTCTATTATTTTCGTTCCATTACGAAGCAGGTGTTAGGGGATTACATGTGATTCGATAGTGTACAACTAATCCCTTACAGATGGTGCATTACAGCAATGTTGTACATTTCACCTTAATTTTCGGTAGAAAATGTACACTGGGACGTGAAGAAATTTTCTCATTAGTTGGGACGACTCTGAGTAACGTGTGTTCGGATAATAAAACTTTGAGTTGTAGATGTATCTTGTATCTTGCAAGTGAGGCTCGTGCAGATTTACTAGGCTACTCTATACGCTGCATCCGTTCAACCATCAATCTGGCTCTGCCCGCTTCAGGCTGCGCTGAGAGCACTCATTCATCTCTAACGACTGCCTTCTCTGACGTGCGGTTCCCTTCTTCTCAAAATGGGAGCAATACTGTCTTGTTTCTTGTGTGTTGTATTGTGCCTCAAGTTACTGGCTTCCAGCGCAAATAACTGCAGTCATCTGCACTAGCTGAGACGTGGACCTTGGAGCGGTTCGCCGAACTCGGTCTTCGTCGAACTATGTCCAGACTCGAATGTGGTTTCTTCAGACTTCTTCCTTGTGACCGTCATTCCTTACTGGTCTGCGGCTTCTGAGAGTTGACATCTCCTCTGGGAAACTGGTGCTTGCTTGGTCTTGCTGTATTGTATGAAAACTTCCATCGGGATCAAAATTCTCTGTTTTGAGTTGTTGTTAGGGTGCTTGCTTTCTGCTTCGTTGTTCATCTTCTTAGCGATAAATGACAAGCTATAGCTATATTCAATCATGTATTCTGCAAGGTTTTTTATATTTAGTTTTGGAGATAATGGAATTTGATGGTATGTTCGTCCACACATACGAAACTACGATGTATATTGCTTATGGTTGTGTCGGCGCAATGGTAACAGTTATTGTTACAGTAACAGTCAAAGTTGTAGTATTTTTAGTTTGGTAGAATACTTAATGCTTCTTTAGTATATTTATGAGATACTGTAGCATCAATTTTTCCGATGCTATTGATACCGGTCTTAAATTAAATTTGCCATCATTTTAACGTTTGTATTCTATACATTCTTGAACTTTATACAGATCTGGAATGAAATTATGTCGATTAGCATCCGCAGAGTTGGAAATTCTCCGTCGCACACTTTTCTTTCAATTTTATTTCATTGGATTCTTTTGAGATCCAATCAGGACACATAGCTAAAACAAACGTGTAAAGATTTGAATTGTTTTCATTTTCACGTTTTTACCCTATAGATGAGAAAACTGAGTTACTGTCCCTCTTAGAAGATACAACTCTTATACCTTAGGGAATTAGCACTCCCAGGATGCTCGGGCATGTTCGGAGTTATGCGAGCAAGTAAAATAAAATGTTTGCATGTGCCCACTACACGCAATTAGTAACCAAAACCGGGCCACGCTCCTCTCACGGGGATAAAACTGGTGTATCATCGAGAATTAGCATTCGCAGGAGAACGATGGGAAATCCCAAGCTGAAGGTTAGATTGGTTTTCCTTTTGCTGTATTAGAATAGATTTTTGTTTTCTTACGTATTATCTTTTTTTCGTTTCTCTGTTGCTGTGGTTTCAGTATGTAAAACTTCAACTTTCATCCTATTTCATGAACTCTTTTCAAATTTCCATGTGCATGGTATAGCCATACCTTGTGCAAAACTTCCCTAAAGTGGTACGATCCCGCTTACTCTCTTGAAAACACCTTTTTTGTAATGAGGGAGGCTTAAATTACCGTTATAACTCAACTAAATCTACGATCGTGATTGATCTATTGCTCAAGTAGTAAATATTGCGTGAGATAGGCCTTTTAGTTTCATGCGTGTTTGGTTACACCCTGATGCAGAAATAATTAAAGGGAAAAATCAAGATTTCAAGGTAGGATTGATTCCAGGCTAAGTTGGACAACGTTCGGCATGGACTGCTGTTCATATGTTCGCGCGTGGAATGCTACGACGCATCTCTTAGGTGGTGAAATTTGGGTACCGGCATAAAGGCTTGGGAACACAATAGGAGTTTGCGAATGACAGACACATGCTGCCTAATGGTACTCGAGCAGTAAGACGATGACCAAAATCCAGTGCGAGCCACTGATAGTGGAACATTCTAAAGAGACAACAGCTAGTCGTTAACTGAGCTTGCGATGATGACGGCGCTGAACTCACAGTAGCTGTGGAGCGACCAACCCCGGCGTGACTGTGGTGGGCGTGCGAAGTGCGCGCCTGTGCCTCTCCTTGGCTCATCGCCGGCTTTGTAGGGCTCGCCAGTCTAGGTGAAGGTGAGGCTGGAGAATCCGGCTTTGCCATACTGCCTCCCGATGTCTGCACTTGGGCCGTTCCTTTTCATACGGGAATTGCCGTGCCTTCGAATGACCTCAATGCTAAATTGAGAGCTATAGTAGACAGTTTGTTCACGTATTATGTGCGTCAGAGTGAGCTGCTCTGTTTGCATTATGACTTAACGTTCTTCTTAATGTAATTCTGTATTGCGCTAGAACATAACGACAAGCTTTTCTGATAATCAAACAGATATTAAGTCAAAACTAAACGGCATAAGTATCCATACATTGTATGAATTCACATCCTGATGCCTCATACAAACTATGAAGTACGTAGCATTGACGTTGAAAAAGCGTCAAATGTGACACATTAAGCACTTCGCTTGAGTATTACCTAAAGAGTAATCTATTTCGGGGTGCGCACTGGGCTTCCCTCTTAATATTGGAGCGTCACGTCTCCGTGCACAAGACAGTGTCGAGGGCGGTGAGGCCACGTCTTTCACGCTAGTTCTTTACATGTTACTCGCAGCTGTCTTCGTGGTTTTTACGCCCACATATTTCATCCAAAAACAATCTTACTTCCTCTGGAACAGAAGTTATTCAAAACTTAATTTCAGAGGATTGCTTTCACACATGAAGAAAAGATAGTATTTCCAGATTCCATTTTCTGTCAGCATTGCATTAAAGTTGTGTTTTCTTTTGCTGTTACAAATAAGCGTTCATTTAGAACTAGTGCACGCAGTAAAGGGCGGCCAGATTTGCAGCACTGAACAGAGAGAGCGTCCTGCATGAGTTGCCGCCTACCCGTGTAGACTGATCGTAAAAACTTACAGCATTCAGCATATTGACTTGCCTGTATCATTTTATCAGTTCTTAAAACCGTTCTAGCCTACTGATGTCGCCTTCTTTTGCCGGTATGGCGCTTGATCCAGTTCGGTTTGATTTCTCTATCACTGTGTAATCGGTGGACTGTTTTCCAGTTCTCATTTCTTTTGTTCAGCCGATGTCATTATTTGCTTTTAGTGCAATCTCGGTCACTATATGTCTTCCTTGCCTAGTAGATGTCTATATCTCTTTTTTTCCAGTCCAGTCGATGTTGCTGTCTCTCTTGTCCAGTCCTGTCGATGTTGCTGTCTCTCTTTTCCAGTCCAGTCGATGTTGCTGTCTCTCTTTTCCAGTCCAGTCGATGTTGCTGTCTCTCTTTTCCAGTCCAGTCGATGTTGCTGTCTCTCTTTTCCAGTCCAGTCGATGTTGCTGTCTCTCTTTTCCAGTCCAGTCGATGTTGCTGTCTCTCTTTTCCAGTCCAGTCGATGTTGCTGTCTCTCTTTTCCAGTCCAGTCGATGTTGCTGTCTCTCTTTTCCAGTTTATTCGACGTCATTGTCTCTGTTGTTTCTTATTCAGTCGGTGTTGCTTCTTGTCTTGTGGGTCACTTTTTTTTTGTCAATCTAGTCGGTCACTTTTTTTTTGTTAATCTAGTCGGTCACTTTGGTCAATCTAGCCGGTCACTTTTTTCAATTTAGTCCGTGCATTTTTTCAATTTAGTCCGTGCATTTTTTTTTCAATTTAGTCCGAGCATTTTTTCCAGTCTAGACGGCCACTTTTTTTTCTTCCAGTCTAGTCGGTCACTTTTTTTTCTTCCAGTCTAGTCGGTCACTTTTTTTTCTTCCAGTCTAGTCGGTCACTTTTTCTTCTTCCAGTCTAGTCGGTCACTTTTTCACCCCCACAGTCCTATCTGTCTCTGTTGTCCAGTCGCTGTCTTTCTTCCAGTCGGCGTCACTGTTTTCCTCTCCAGCTAATGTCATTGTGCTGCGAGTTGCCCTGTCTGCATTCAGTCTGCATCGGTTTCGAGTGTCCATCACTAGCATTTGGCATATCGCTGCTTGAATTCAGTATTTTTTCATCCCGTTAGCTTGTCATTTATTTCTTTAACCATCTCTTATAATGCCGGTTAATGATTTTTGTGGATATTTTTCCATTTCGTCTAATTTGCTCTTGTCAGTTGATTTAAATCAACTGACAAGAGCAAATTTTCATTTTCATGAAAATTTTCATTCATCTTGTGTGCTCTTCCTCTACACGCTATATTCAATTCTGTTCTCTACAGTGCGCGTCTATCGCTGAAAGCTTTCATGGATTTGCCGTGTCCACCATTTTACTTGTTCTCTTTTATTCCAACGGTTTCCTCACCGACATTGGCTCCTTTTTGCTGCACCAACTTGCCCCCGCCCCTCCCCTCCTCACCCATCATTTGCTTGCCACCACCGACACTTCCCCACCCTCCGTCCTTCCCCTCTCCCACAAACCGCTGCTGACTCATGGCAGGAACAGCCGCCGCTTCTACAATACGTCACACCCCTGCCTGCTCCTTTCCCATTGCTGCTCGGGCCTGCGTGCCTGTCTATGGTCGAATGACCCGTATTTGCAATCATATTGAAGATCGAAATTTTCTGTACTTGTATCGCGTGAAAAGACTGGTGGATATTTTGTGAGGAGTGGTGAACCCGCGTCTGGCCCGTCCATGGTTGTAGCAGGCACAACTGCGGGAACTTTTTTGCGGAGTGGCGTCCTCCGGCCGGTATTTCCGCCAATGCATTCCCACCCTTATTTGGCATGCTTTTTGTATTAATTACTTGGTAATTGTACATGCCTAATCTATTATTATCTTTCGTATCTCGATTTCTCCTTTTTTATTTTCTTATTCAGGCTGTCATTTTTTTGCTGTATATTCAGGGATACCGTAACTCCCCAGTCTTGACTTTTTCGCCGCCTGCATGCATGCTCCGGCGACAAAGCTAGACTGGGTAAAAATTTCACTTTATTGTACCCATGTGGAGCGAATAGATTTATCGGTGCCGGTCATTCCTCGACGATCGAATCTTGTTGAAAAAAATTAACTGCTTGGCATATATGTATTTGTTATCTGGTATTGTCTTACTTTTTTATTGGTGTGCTGAAATTGATAAAAAAAACTGAAGTTGATAATTCAGTAGTGGTATCGAATTCACATCCTGAATTCGTGAGCCCTTATTTCGAGTTCAGCTTTTCGTATAAGCTTCCCTAGTTTTGTGAATGGCCGTGCGATTTTTAGTATGGGAAAGGGCCTCATTGTTTATTTCGTTCGCCTTCAACTGTTGTCGCAGCTATTGTTAGTTCGTTTCATCGTACGCCATAAAGAGGACAACTGCTTACGTGCGACTATTTGAAGCGTTCACGTGGACATACAGTGCCTGTAAAACCAGCACCCGTACGGCGGCTACCTTGTGCTGGGTTGCAGAAGCGTATATATCTCTACCTCACATTGGTGTACACCAAATCATCGTTATCGGGACATGGTTCCGCTACACGAGCATTGATTTGAGATGTAACGCTCGTGATATTGGTATCCGCTCCTACTGGATGTTCATCGAGTCTCATTCTGAAAATTTTGACGTAATTTTCTGTTCTCTACTTTGAGGAAAGAGTTAATTCTCAAAAGGCACGGACAATTGTGCGTATCAGCTGTGGGCGCAGGTGTGTGCCACCCGTGCTGACGCCACAGCCAGCTCGGACCGGCGTCCTCCCTCCGCCAGTGCCAGCCAGGCTCGACGCTTCTGTATCTGGTCAATTCTATTCTTGTGTACATACTTACGGTCACTTGCTTGTTGTGGCGCGCGTGTCTGGGCACTTCTCTTGATAGGGGGCCTCGCAAAGCGCATCGGCTACTTTGGACCCTAAATTCGTAGTATCTAGTTCAAAGTTTGGAAATTGCTTTTAACGTAAACCACTTTTTTTGCTGGTGCTAGTAATATCGCCTGAGCTTTGTTCCAAATTTTTGATGCTCCGACGCTGGTTTTATAAATAGGATATCAGTATTGAAACTAATCGGTTCGAGATCATTCCTACGGGAAAAGGGTTTTAGTCATATTATTGTGTGTGAGTGGCTGTGTGTCTGCCGCGGCGCTGTGTGCACGCGTTACAGTGCACACGCGTGTACGCCTCGTCTCGCGTGTACGCGTCTGGTGGCCGCTCCACCACAGCCCCCCGAGCTACAGAGGCGGTCGCTGTTTATTCGGTCTCCGTCCCCCTCACCCTCCCGTCTCCTCCCTCCCAGTAGGCCTAGACTCCCGACCGGCCGGTCTCTCTCCCTCCCCACCCCGCACACATTCCTACACCTCACTTGTTTGTTATTTATGGCTTGAATCTCGGTGCTTTTAGGATTAGAGCACAGCCTGCACCCTGGCTCAGTCCCTACTACCGACCCATTCCGAAAAAAACAATGTGATCTTGGTGTAAGTATTTGAAAAGGATGTTTTTTCTAGGTTTGAATATGTGCGCTGTAATTCGTAGGCTTCGTTGATAGCTATTTAAGCTCTCTGTGGAAAGGTGCATTTTGAAACAGCACTGTGGCAATTGGACGATATAAATCGAAGAAGATCGCAACTGTGAAGGCTTCTTGGGCCATGGGTTGTGGCCCAGCGTATCTGGACTTCAGAAGTGATCTTAGCTCCTCACGGTATCTCATTCACATTTGTAACAGAAAGCGGGTGTTTGTTCAGGTTCATTTTCAAACAGGTCGTTTATTTTACTTATCATGTTGCCTTATTCTACGTATCTTTCTTTCCACTCCGTAGCTTCCCATCGTCATATTTTGTTATTTACCCTTCGCGGGAGGGGGGTACGACCAATGTATCTGAGAATTAGCGCTCCCAGGAGGAATGAGCGAGGTCACAAACTAAAGGTTAGGTCGCCTTTCTTTTTGTTGGAATACAAGTTTTTTTGTTTTGTTATGAACCATCTTTTTTTTCGGCTCACCGCCGTCCTGTTTTTCAGCGCCTTCTACTTTCTTCTTCAACTTTTATTTTGTTTCACTATCTTCTTTCTCAACTTACTGCTTCTATGCGCCATGGGGGTCGGTCTTTTGTGTGGAAACACACCTAGTGCATAGATTCCGCGTATCTTAACTTCATACTAAATAGTTCCTTCATCCTTCTTTTTGAAACACCTTTGTAGTTGGAGAGGCCGAAACTAAATTATATTCTTCTCCAATGCTAACACTCATCATTATCGAATGTGTATTTCAGCGGCATTTCGTATGCGTACACGAGCTTATAATTCGAGGGCTTCAAGTATGAATTGATCTGTAATATTCCGCGTATTCCTTCAGAAATAATTGTTCCGTATCTCCGGCTGTTAACTAAAATTGACAGTATTATATAGAGATCCTGCATTGTGGTGCCAATTGCATAATTTTAGCTTGCGTCGTGTGAACACATCGTAAATTATCAAGCAGCAAATTTATACTCAAAAGTTATGGGCTCAATAATGACGAGATGCCAGGCTCCAATTTCATTGGTAGCAGATGTCTGGCCGGATGAGGGGCTTCAAAGCAGCCCTGGTTCCAAGTTCGCAATGCTTGGTTCCCGACTGAAAAAAGTTCCTGTTTTAAAATGATGGGTGCGATCCTCACGCTGTGGCTGGTGAAGCTAGGTAGTAGGAACTCAGAAATAGCTCGAAGGAAATGTTACTACTATATAGCTATGTGCTCAGGTCTCGTTTGTATAGAATTTTATTAAAAAATGTTGTTCCTTGGTTCTTTAACTGTAGACAAAATATCTGTAAATATGGATTTGAATATTTACTCGATCTATATTTTAATATCATCTCTGTTGAGTTTACTTGGGAAGTATGGTGCGTTTTTTTCCTATGAAAACTTAGGTCATTGGTATTCTACTCCACAAAATGTGCACGACACCAAGAGCATTGATCGATTAAGCAAAGTAAGTTCTACCTTGGCAAACCAATTGAGAGCTTTGGAGACGGCGTTATGGCTTTGTAGGCGGTAATTCTGAAAACCCATTTTTAATTCTCGCTGGTGAGATCAGATCCAATTCGATGGATTTATTCATCGATGAATGCCATTCTAGATCATCAAGCATTGTTCTCGCTGGTGTAGATTCGCAGGTTTTTCACTGTGAAACTTTAACCTTTCCTTTTAGATATCCCCGAAGCGATAAGTCAAAGGGTGATAGGTCAGAGGAAATATAATATCCAAATTGGAAGGGGGAGTTGTTCTTTTGTCCAGCTTGTTAATTTTAGGGTAATGCCAAATCGTATGCATTCTTCATTTGAATGTAGCTTTTATCCCCACGCCGTGTATCTTTGTTACAAACATGTCCAATAAAACTATTAGTTTTCATGATTTCTCAAATACGTGTTTTTTTTTAAATCCATTTACTAATGTAAGAGTTATTAAATATTCTTCATGGCCCCATATTTAAAAATCCCCCGTGTAGCTCAGATTCCGTCTTGAATTGACTGGTTGATAGCTTTTATTTTACGGAAGTTTCCTCTCTACGGGGAGGAGACCATTGTCAAGCCGTAGCTATTCCTTCTTAAATGGCTGGTAACTAGTAGTGTAGCTTATTTTCATCTGTTTATTTTCCATTCGCCTAAAGCATGAAGTTGGTTTGTCTTCTTATTTTTTCAAAATTTGACCTCAAACTAGTGTTTTTGTATTTCTTTCTAAAACGACTCGATCTCATTAATTTGTAGTCCTCGTTTGCTAACTGCCATTTTTTTCTAGTATTATTATTTTGTTGTTTGTATTTGCTAGAGCAGCGTGCAGCAGCACAAGGTTCATTAGTGCTCTGTACTCCGAACAATGCACCAGGTTGCTCTTCAAGGCGCTCTGCCGTACGAGGGTGGGTGCTGGATAATCGTCGTACGGAAATTTCCATACTATGACTTTGTAACAGATTTAGGTACCGGAATTGAAGCGCATGCTAGGTAATTTTAAACCATTGAACTGAATATGTCGAGAGTTCAAGAAAAGGCACGCAAATAAATGTTTTAAGTCTAAAGTCTAAAGTTTGGTAGTGAAACCAAGAGATAATGGAACATGTAGTCTGCGTTTACTGGATAGGTTGAGGTGCAGCGCGTGACGTTGGTGCAAGGTCTCCGGTACTGCCGGCGTTTGGGGCTCAGGGAAGTTAGTGAAGGCAGCCTGTCTCGCTATTTGGTCATCGTAGATTCAGGAGCTCTTGCGTAATTAAAAATGATGCCGATTTGACTTTGTTAGAAAAGTTTTGTTTCTCCTTTTTCGTCTGTTTTCTCCCGTTGGTGGAGTTCGAGCAACCGAACCCCAGCTAGTGTCGTCGAAAACTTTTCGATCGACTTGCTCGATAATGTCTTATTTTCAAATGCTCTGGGCCGTTTTCAAACTAAGTTCTTTATAGAAGTTGAAAAAGATTCGTTCCCGTCTGTGGGATTTTGGGTTTGGCCATGAATGGACTCGGTTTTACATGACGTTTCTCACTGTTTTTGGTTTAACTGTAGTGTTTGTGTTGCTCGTGAACCAAACGTTTGGTGTCGAGTGAAGGCAAATTAGATACGATATGCGCACTGTGGACTGTTCAAATTTTAAAAGTACTCTTCTATTTATATTTGCTGAAAATGGCCGGATGTCTGTATGAAGAATAGCAAGCGCGCTCGTGTAGCTGTGTTGTAGACGCTGGAACACATTGCTGAGCGATCCTAGTCCATGTGAAGGATCAGTTTTGCTATTGGCGCAGTTACTGCAGTGTGACGCATCGGGTGTATTAGAGGGGGCAAAAACCAGCACCTTGCGTGACCTTGCGACTTGCATGTCTGCCATAAGACGACCATTGTTGCGTTGGATCGGCTCACACTTCTAAGTAAGACTTGGTGAATGCGTCTTGTCCTGACTGTAGCTCAATGAGGATATTTCGCTACTCAGGTTTGATGACGTCGTGCGCCAGCTGGGATGAAACATCTGGGTGCATCATGGATTTTTCTTCCGGGTCACATTATGCGTGTGCACAGCAGCGCGTCGATGTTTATCAACTTGTAACTGTTATTGCTTATTCGTTTGTGGCGCCTCCTTCGCTTACACTGGCTTGAATAGATCTGTTTTTAAGCGCTCTGCGGTAGAGAACGCGAGTGTTTTTTTAACTCAATTTTTCTGGCTAGAACTGAATTCTCTTCTCCAATATCGAGCGAGGTGTGTGTGCCATGTTGCGAGACTGTCTCTGTTGAAATGCTTTGTTTTAATTACTGAAAAATAACACGGTTAATCTTGTTTTATTCATTTTTGTTTTGTAGAGCTTACTATCTTGCTTCATACTTGTAATTAGAAGTAACTGTCGAGGTTCATCCTCTGAGGTGCCTTTAGTGGATGCAGCGTGAGCGTTCGCTTATTTCTATCGAGTTGTGATTGTAGACTCGAGCAATAAGACTTTTATGCCTAACAATTCTATCGCATTTTCATGTGTCGAGTTGCCAAAATACTACAGATGAAGAACTGGGGGAATGTAGTTCAAAGTTTGCTTGTGCTCATGCACGTTTTAGTAGATGAATCGATAAATTTGTTTTATATATGGAAAGATTTCTTCTTGTCAGGCTCGGAAAAACTTTCTCCAAACGCTTGCCATTTTCTTTTGGACACGTATTGAAAACAAAGATTCAGTTTAGATATGAACTGTAAATCGTGCTAGAACGAGGGACGAACGGCACTTTTTAGCAAGTTGTGAAGCTGATCCTCTTAGAAATTGTCGTCGTTGTGAGTAGGCTGTTTTCGATAAAAACAACGGCCTCTGCTTAAATAATCTAAAAGTCACAAGCTGGTGGCTAACAGGTATCGCTGGCCCTTGTATTACTGCGCCAAGATAGCTTCTAGTGTTCTTTCGTTGAAGTACTTGCCTCCCCTGCTTTGAGATGGTGACGGCTGAAGGTTGTGAACTGCCACGCTGCTAATACCGCGAGCATTGCACTGGCTGACGTGGCCTTGTGCTTCAAACGGTTACCCAGAGCGTGTTCTGTGGACAAAAATTTGGAGCAGTTAAACCTCTCGAGGTTGCTGCTATTTTCAGTGCTGCTTCTCTCGTCTGTTGTCAGCTGTTTTAGCCTGGCGCTTCGACAGCCAACGGTCACTGGTGTGCTGCTTCTTTTTCGTGCTTCTAGGCAGCTTTGCTAGCACACCTCTCTCAATGCGCCGGCTTCAGTTCGTGTAATTTGCAATGTTTCGGTTTGCAGACACACGAGCGGCTTAGATTTTAATGCAATTCTGAGTGAAATGTTTCAGTGCTTTCTATGTATCAAAGTATTGATGTCTTTTTTAATTTGTGTAGTTCTCATGCCTTTTTTCAGGTTATGTTGATATCTTTTTGTTTTTTGTTCATTTGAATGCTTTAAGAATGTATTATACTTATATTATACTTATATAAGTGGCGTTTGTCTTCGCAGGAACGAAAATTATCGCGCCAAGAGCGGCAGCGCTTCAGGGAAGAGGCGGAGATGCTGAAAGGTTTGCAACACCCAAATATCGTCCGCTTCTACGATTACTGGGAGATCTGTTCGGCCAAGCGACGTTGCATCGTTCTCGTCACCGAGCTCATGACCTCCGGCACCCTCAAACAGTGAGTGTCCCCACCACACGGTGACGTTGATTGTCGCCTCTCTCATCTCATGAACGCCCCTACGGTGATGCGTCCTCCTCGTTACGGCATGTGTCGTCGTCAATGGTAAGACGTTTTGACGCAGTTAGTACTTGTGAGGCTGCTCTGCCGACATTCAAATAGTTGCAGGGAACCGCGGTTATTCTCTCCGTATTCGTTTGAAAGCAGACTTTATGGGCGTTCTGATGCATTGTAACTTGCTTCTGACATCGGTAAAGTCAATTTTTGTGTCTTTGCATTAGCATGAAATTGGTTTTGAATGACTTCCACTAATACCGCCCATGGGCATACAGAGAGATGTTCTCTGACTTGACAGTTTTTAGACATAGTTAGAACGTTAGTTTAACGGTCAGGTTTTATTTGAAAATTATGATGGAAAATAAATCCTGACGATAGGGTTGGAAGTTCGTTACAAGAATATCATTTGCATAAAATTTCAGCACAAAATTATCGGTTTGTTGCGCCCATGTGAGTACCTTGATGAACTTCTGTAAACTTCTTTGTGAACTTCAGTGTGAACTTCTTTGATCATTCAATGCTGACGACTCGTCAAGCTGTTTTTACATCTGTGTTTATTCAAGTGTATAATTTATGTCATCTTCTTTGGCGTTTTCGAAAGGTATATTAGACGCAAATATTTGTCATATGAATTACTGTCCGTTCAGTTTTTCAAGGAGAACCTGAGACATGCGACGTGTTTTTTTTTGTATTGAATGGCCACCATGTGACATTGTTTAGAGTAATACAAAAGTTTTTAGAGCTATCATCGATGAGTATTAGTTGAGAAGTGCACATTTTCCGCTTTGAATGACGCACTGAATCGTAGTGCAGCAAGTGTGTATTTTGTTAAATCCATAGATATATCGAAATTTTTTACTACCGTGTACGTGCGTGGTCAACACATGTGACAAAATACACTTGCGAGCCAGCTCTCCTCCCACACAGTCCACGAGTGTGACGGAGCCTCTTTGTGTACATGTTGGCGTTTTAAAAATTTGAAATCACTCAGAACGTTTATCTTCCTGTGGTGTAGACTACGTGATCTACTCAGTACGTGTAACGTGCACACCTACGTCTAGCTTGGGGAGCGTGAGGTGCCAGTCAATCGTGCTCAGAATTTGTTTTCCCTTTGTAGCTTGATTTGAGCCCATACCGTGAACAATCTTAGTAACGAAATTTGTGCCTTCCGCTCCACATGTTTGGAAATTGCTAATGGAAATTAGTTACTAATTGCATGGTGCTTTATTTTCTGGAAATCAAATTATTTACGTTGTGAATTATATTATTGAACGAATGTTTTATCAAATTGACATTCACAGTTAATTGGTCTTGGTTGCTACAATCCTTAATACCTTTCATGGAAAGTATTTAGGTTATTTTGCAGACTTCCTTTGTTTTTGTGAATTTTAAAATATCAACTAATTCTCAGAACATGAAATAGTCAATGGACTAGTGTGCCCTAAACTGAGTTTCTACTGTCCTGTTGAGAGCCCTAGACTTGAGCGAGCCTCTGAACTTATTGTACACCTGCGTTCACTTCTGGCCGTTTCTTGGTCGAGGTTATGATGAGGAATAAGGTACGTGCCTCCTCCGTTACACGTCATAGTAGCCTGGTTCGGCGAGGTCAGGGCGCATAATCAGACGTTTGGTTGTTTTGGTTCCAATCTCTTTCGAAACGTGTTGACGTTTCTTCGTCTTGGTGTCTCTAGTTTGATTATTCATCTACCCTGAGTTTTGCGTCAGTATAAGCAGCAGTAGTTTCACCTCCTTTTCCATGTCATAGTCTATTGATAAAACGTGACTACACCTGTTATTCCTGTTTGTAGTAGATGCTTATCTAGTGCTGCTGGCTTTCGCTTGCTAACCTGTGTCTTGTGTAGGTACCTCCGGCGTTTACGAAAAGTCAACTTGAAGGTGCTGAAGCGATGGTGCCACCAGATATTGAAAGGCTTGTACTTCCTTCACTCGCGCTCTCCTCCCATTATCCACCGAGACCTCAAGTGCGACAACATCTTCATTACCGGCACCACCGGCAGTGTCAAGATTGGCGACCTCGGGCTTGCTACACTCAAGAACAGGTCTTTCGCCAAGAGTGTAATTGGTAAGCACATGCTTATGTATGTCCTGCTCAGGTCGACTGAGTGCAATTTGCATTCAAGATTGTGTTTGTTACATACTCGTATTTATGTTGTAATTTCACTCTGAGTTTAACTCGTTGAAGCTAAGTATCCTGTTTTATATGTCGAATTTGCTTCCCATTTATGAATAACTCTCATTTGATTTCATCGTTGTAACAGTGGAAATTATCGCTTTCAGGAGAAATATGTGAGATCCCATGTAAAAGTTAAATAGGCCTTCTTTTTGTTTAAATTGATTAGCTTGCTCGTTTAGTTAAGGATTTTTATTTTGGTTCGCTGCTGTCCGGTTTTTCAGCACCTACCACTCCCTTCTTCAACTCTTTTATCTTGCTTCATAACCTTCTTGCTCGGCTTACTGTTGTTATGTACCCTATGCATAGATTCCATAATAAACTCTAACTCCATACTAAATGGTGACTTTTACCTTTTTCGCTTTGGAACGCCTTTGTTGCAGTTAGGGAGGCTTCATTAAACAAACCTCTAATACATTTATGAATAAGGTTGCCCCGGTTCCCTCATTATTCGCAAGCACGTAGAAGGTGGGCACATTGGTGTTTTTCACCGTGTCATAGACTTTCCATTCAAGAAGTACGCGTGTCTTTTTTGCGTTTGGAAAGAGCTGCTGATTTTCAGTACACCATTTTATTACCTAATGCAACTTTGAAAGTAAGCACTGCGAAAACTCAACATAAAAAAAAACGATTTATTGATGTGATTGGTTAAGACGAGCTGGCCCTAAAATTAGGGCAATGAATTGTATACTTTGAGAGTCCCGTATGGATGTTGACAGCCGCGATGGCGTGATGTTGCTTCTACTCACCACTTAAAGAAGTCCTGCAGCACAAACGGTGCGAGTTGATTTAACTTGTCAACTACAGTCACTGATCGTCTTGGTTTTGTTACGTCTTGAGGTCAGCCAGACCAAACAAAGGTTAACTTACTTTTGGAGTTACATTGAGTACAGAGTGCAACCTTCAAACCAATTGTTTAAGAAAGTTCTGCAACACTTGAGTTAGTATTTATTTATCACTTGAACGTTTGAGGAGTTGACTAGTATACCAGAAGTTGTTCCTAATGTTCTATAAATATAATTGAAGAGCGCAACGCTTCAGGGAACATTTTATTTGAATCTCAAGTCGTCATCCTCTTGTAAGGGTACGGGTGAAAAATTTCAAGGAATTGCATTCCATTTCCTCTGTTGTCGCGTCTTTTACTGTGCTGAGATGGTAGTAGGTAAGTTTGTGGTTGTGTTTCATTACAACGCTAACACAAGCAGGGTACTACCACGTAACAGGATATGTCTAATCTGTCTGCGCTTACCAACATACCCGAGCCTTGCAACTCTTCAAAGAGAACTCCACAGTCTATCTTTGACGCTATTTAATTGGTTCAACTAAACTCGCCTTTTCGTTTAGAGGTTCTCGATGCTATAACTCCACCCGTGTTTATTGTTGTATTGGTTAAGTATCTACTTAACTTCAGCGATTCGAATTTGAATCTTTGTGAATGAAGTCAAGTTATTGAGCATGTACCGCATTGCTGCAGGTACTCCCGAGTTCATGGCTCCTGAGGTATACGAAGAGAAGTACGACGAAGGCGTCGACGTGTATGCGTTTGGCATGTGCATGATGGAGATGGCGACTCTCGAATATCCGTACGGCGAGTGCTCCGGTCCTGCCCAGATCTACCGCAAGGTCGTTATGGTGAGTCACTCAACCTCGCGCTCTGTTGCGTGCTGCGCGTCTCCTCGTGCACTTCGTGTCGAGGTTGCCGTACAGTCTAGGCTGCATCACGTCCAGTAACTATGATGGCTTATCCCAGTGATATGAGGTCTATAGTAGGGTCGTAAGTCTATGTTCATTTCTTTCCTTTTATTTAACGTGTTTTTTTTATTAGGAAGTACAAGAATTTGCCCTCGTTGTCAATAAACGAGTAAGGTAGTTGCCCGTAGCAATAGAACTCAAGGTTGTCTTCAGGAATCTCGCTACGCACTTGCGTAATTTGTTTCCTAGTTAAAATTACAAACTTTCGAATATCTTCTAGGAAGTCGAGGGGAATAGCTAAGTTCAATTCTTGATGCTGTACATGTAATTAGGTGCTCACGCCCATAACAGATGTGGCACTAAGGGCGTGTCCTTCGCGTTGTGTTACTCGAGGTATATGCTGACTTACTGCATCTATTGCTCGTGCGGGGGATTTTGACTTTTTTTAAAATTAAAGTTGGTGTTTAATTTTTACTTGTGGGTACTTACTGAGTAAATAGCTTTAAATGTTATTTGGCTGTGCTTGTAGAGCAGTGGAAGAAAGACCGACAATTCTTGGTTTACTTTTAAATCTTTTTCTCAATATCTCTAAAGCTACCCATCGGTCGAACCCGCTGAATTTCCTCGAAAAGAAAAAAACTACGTACATCTTTCTTTTTCACAACAGTGCATTACTAGGTTCATCCTTTGCACGCTGTTGAAGCGGTGTGCTTGTAATAACGCAGGCCTTGTAGCAGGTGACTGCGAGCGGTCTCACTTTGCCCTGAATTAGCCAAGTTAGCTTTGTCACTTACGGCGGCACACCGTGCACGTGTGCCCTAGCTTCGCAGCTCTGTCGTATCTCGGGGTGCTTATCAAGGGCGGACGGGTGGGAAGTGGGCCGGCAATGTGTTGAGCGGTTACGTTGTGTCTTGTCTTTCTGATCCTGATGTCAGTGGTATCCTGATGTCCCCTCAGGGGGATACTGCTATCGTATCTATGGGAATTAGCGCTCCCAGGGGGACAATGTCTGGGCCCGAGCTAGAGGTTAGGTAGGCTTCCTTTCTGTTGAAATAGAATAGGTTTTTGTTTTGTTACGGACCATCTTTTTTCGGTTCACTGCTGTCCTGTTTTTCAACACCCACTACTTTCTTCTTCAACTTTTTCTTGTTTCATGAACTACTTTCTTAGTTGACTGTTTCTGTGTACCTTGTGCATGGATTCCGCGTTCCCTCAACTCCATACTAAATGGTGCCTTCCTCCTTCCTCTCTTAGAACATCTTTGTCGTGGTTAAGGGAGGCTATAACTTATATAATAATAATGTATCCTGATCTCTATTGTACGCCTTATAGACCAGTCTTGTTGAGATCTGCGCTCAATGGTTATTATGAATATCAAAGCATGCAAGTCTCGTTCATCAGATACGAGTTTGTTCAGGGCTCCGATGAAAATTAGTCGGAACTGGAAAGCTCACTTAGCTGGTTATCGTATTGTAGATCTTGATTTATCGCATGTTTCAAATTTGGCTTGAGCGGTAAAGTGATAACGTGACATTGATGTGTTGAACTGTTACCGTAGTCAATCTCGGGCCAGTTACTATTACATGAACTATTTTTGTGGCATCCGATGTAAATGAAAATTACGGCTACATTAATTTATCCTTTCTTTGTGATCAAGAATGACAATCTGCGTGGATGTGCTGCGTTTCGTTACGTGGTGATTTTTTTTGACTCTGTTGGTCTTGCGTTTTTTGTAAATATTAATCTTATGAATGAATTCCAATTCCAACGAAATCAGTTACACAATCCAGTTCATGCTTAGGTTTTGAATTGTTTTTTGATACTTATTCTACATGAGATTTTCATGCTGACTTGGTGAATCTTTTATGTATTCTTTGAACTTCAGGTGTGCTGAGTGTCATTTTTTAGACATTTTCTTGGTTTGTACAATGAAGTATTCTGTGAGCAGGGCGTGCGACCCCAGAGCTACTTCAAGATTGAAGACGAAACTACAAAGTACATCATTGACTGGTGCACTCGTTTGGACAGTACGGAAAGGTACCGTCCCGCTCATGGCTAGATTACTTCAGTTTCTCGTGAGACCTCCATGTAGCGTTGTTAGAGTGTGTAGAGGGAGCATTGAGTGCGCGTGTCAGACTTAGGCTGCTTATGTTGTATTGAAGAAAGTATGTTGGTGCCTCTCCGTTGACGGTTGTGACGGAAGTAATTTTTGCTTGTCACGTGGAGACGTATGTTCGTAGAATTAGGGGAAGTTACCTAGTTCTTTGCTGTGGGGCTTTTTTGCATAACGTTGCTTTCCCTTTCACTCGTATTGTGAAACGCTTTCGAGGGATTCCGTTGCCGCAAAATAGTACTTTTCGGCTGTAACTTTTTTATTTTGGTCAAATAGTTCATTGATATTTATATTGGAAGTAGTTCTGTATGTATCCACTTTTTGATGTAGAGGAATGTGCCCATGCATATTATTTTTAGTTTAAAAGTAAAAGATCGAAGCACGTTTGACCCAAAGAACATACATTCTATGCTAATTTTAATTTGTTCTAAGTGTAAATAGAGCACGCTAATTTTCACTGTATTCGACAAGTGCTAACGAGGCCTGTGTAAATACTTCGGGAAAAACCTCGGTTTTTAGCAGAATTCCATGTACACTGAATTGGTTAGATGAATTGTTGAGTTTTTTGGGTACTGATTACTGTGTGCTGATCAAGGATTGTGTATTTATAGCATGTAGGGCCAACCAGGCGCACTTGGAGACAGTTGGTTTGAGCTAATACGATGTTCTTTTTTGGCCAAAGTAATCGAATATAGCTCTTCTTAAATTATTATTTGGCATGAACAGTCGAGTACTCCTTTGCTGAAGTTCAGGTAAACACGTCAGATGTGAAATTTAGGCGAGGTGGAAACAAGTTAATCTGGCAGCCTTAGACTCAACGAATCGCAGAATGAGAGGCGCTCGTATTTTGAGGATAAGGAATTTCTGAAGTTTACCTTTTTTCCTTTAAGATGACTAGGACGCAACACTCCTCTTGGTTACACTGTATATATAGAAAAGGGCTATCAGAGCGGTAAAGAACCTAGAATATAATGCTCACACAAAGGATTCTTTCAAAAATTTACAAATACTTAAACTTTCGGATCTCTACTAAATCTCCATCTGTAATTTCATTTTCAAAACATTAAGAAATGATGGCGACAATAGCCTAAGACAATTATTGACTGCGCAAACTGGTCATCACGACCATTTAACCCGAAATAGAAGTAAATTCATGCTTCCTTATTATTCAAAGGCCAGGTCGCAACACAGTATTCTCTTCGTTGGAACCAAAACTTGGAACTCTATACCTGCAGAGATCCGTGAATGTAATTCGTACAAAGTATTCAAAAGACATCTTGAGTCTCACTTCCTATCAGAATACTAGTCGTGTAAGATCACCGTGTCGAAATCTTGCCTCCTACATGTAACTAATAATAATGTCATAATGTAACTTGCCTTGTGTACCATAACCAATCTTCTCTCTGCTCTTGAATCGTTTTATCGAACATACTGTTAAATATAGCCGACTTGACCTATATTGTAAAATACAGCATAAAATATCGAGTTAATTATCTCAATGATCAGTCTAATGCGAAACTAGGTTAAGTGAACTAGGTTAAACTTTTTTGTACACCCTAGAATAACGTGATGGTAGGATGCCCTAGAAGTCGCTGAACTTATTCGGGCCCACAGGTAGCTATACTCAAATTTGACCATTGTACTAGACTTAAGTAAAATTCTACCTCTGTATAACCTGTGGTAAATAAATTGTTTAAATTGTTTAAAAATTGTTTAAAATATACCGTGTCAATACAATTTAAATTTCAATTTCTATGTGAATGATCGTTTTTCAAGCATCTCTGTTGTATCTTTATTAAAAACAATGTGACTCA
Organism: Morinoia aosen; assembly: GCA_030386875.1. Classification (NCBI taxonomy): domain Eukaryota; kingdom Metazoa; phylum Arthropoda; class Malacostraca; order Amphipoda; family Talitridae; genus Morinoia; species Morinoia aosen. The sequence goes on from CM059562.1 coordinate 22,985,082, forward strand.
GCTATTGTTATAAAAACGAAGTACAGAAAAGTCATCTAATGGTAGCGATATCCTGTATCGAGACTCTGTTTCATTTCATTGCTGGCTTCAATTGAAAAGCCAGACATGTTCTTGTTCTGCTTGATATTTGTAGTTTCTATTTCGATATTCTCATGAGGGATCTTAGCGTAGTATTATTTAAATTTGTGTGCTATGTTTGCAGGCCTACGGTTCGCGATTTGCTGAACAACTATTTCTTCCAAGAAGATATAGGGGTTGTGGAGGTCGTGAACAAGGACGAAGCTGTCGCCTCCAATGATGACATAATAACGCTCAGGTGAGGATGATGTATTCACTGTCGCGCGCTTCGTGGCCGCATTCTAGCTATCGTCGTCAATCTGACGTTCACAATAGCATAGGAGTCTTTTAGTGAAAAATCAGGAAAAAAAATTCAACTTATTCTTGTTTTGAAGGATTGACTCGCGCCGTCAGAGGTGACGCTGCTGGTATTTCCTCGGGTCCCAAATTCCGTGAAATTCCCTCATTCTCGTAGGAAAATATTTTCCATGACAAATCAGTATGTCTCCTTCCTTTCTATCCTCCTTTAATTACGCTAGATAAGAAAGACACGTTCAGAATAGATGTTTAGTATTGAAAAAAGATTACCAGTGTGCTCACGTATCGCATAGCTAGGGAGAGAAAGAGACACAACTGAGGAGAGATTAGATTATTAGTTAGTTTAAGCCTCCCTATCCACACAACTGAGGAGTCCAGAAGTGATGTGGTAGCTGATTACCCAGCTGATTAGAATTTAGCTCGAGTTAGCAATACGAAGTGATTCCCCTTTTTGAAAGCATAATGTGTGTATAAGAGTCTCAGTACAAATAGGGAAACCTGAGCGAATCATGCTCCATCTTGTTGAATTTTCAATCCAGCGATACAAGTTAGAGCTTGACTTTTGACTTGCGGCAACGGAGCTGTACGTGGACTGTCTTGTCATCAACTGCCGGCGCTCAACTGAGGAGCAGCAACAGTGATGGTCGCGCCACCACTCATAACAAACGCCTATCAACTGTGTTCATAGGAAACCGTAATTTGCGGTAACAGATAGCAAACTAATAGAATAGCGTTAATTACTCTGATTAATTGAACATGCGAAAGTGTATGATGCGCAATCGATGTTACATGCTCTACCTCTCTTATTATCCCTGCAGTCCTCTAGAATCTAGATCAACAGCATTAGATATCAAGGTGTAAAGCAATGAACGGGTCAATCGTGTCCGTAAAAGCTGATATAGTTTATCATGAAAAATTCTCTAATTAACATAGTAGTAATGCTTCTGATAAGAAGAAAAGGGCTTCACTATTTTTGAAAGAAGCGTCTTGTGTGTGTGTGGTACGAGTGCAGGTAGCTTATCAGTCGTGTTCTTTACCGAGGCTGAGAAGCGACGTTCCTAAGTATTGTGGTCGTTCGGGGCGTGAAGAAGCGTCTAGGGGGCCCAAAAAGCAGATCCGTGTGCGTTTTTTGGTAAGCAATACGGGGAAAATTTCTTGCTTAAGCACAGTTCTTCTGCTTCCGTGATGGAGATGAACGCTGGCCAAACATGTCTTCCAGTCTGAAGCTTCGCTGGTGTTAATTTCTCGTGAAGCAATAGGGTGCTATAACCGATGAATGTTGTTGGCTTTTGTTGTGTTCATCTTGTGTCATTGTGGACAGGTTACGGGTGACGGACGCTAAGAAGCGCAAGGACAAACACAAAGAAAATGAGGCCATCGAGTTTGAGTTCAACATGCGCTCCGACACGCCTGAAGGCATCGCCACTGCTATGGTGAGATTTTACTTCTTAATCACTTATGAATGTTCCATACCCTCGCCCCAACTCCGTAAGTACGAGCTTCAGTATTCATTTTACCACTTACTGGTGCTTGACATTTGATGAACACCGTGCAATTTCATTTGCGGATGAAGTTTTGAATGCCTCTTACGTAGCGATACTGTCTCGATGCTGATGAGTGTATTTGATGAAGATTGCTGGAAATTACACGAGTGTTCTGTTGAGAGAGGAGAGTGACAGCAAAAGTTCAGGTGAAGCCTTTAATTTATAGGATTGGTTGAACTATGCTCGTAGGTGATGGTGAAGCTCAAGGAAATGTCTGGGGAGATTTTGAGCGTAGTCGTTCAATGGGGTTCTATTATTTTTTGGGATAAGGTGATGAACATCTTCGAAAGAATGAATGCGTTATAATTGCTTATTTGAGTTCTCATTCGTATATATCTGTATAACCCCTAATTGGGTAGGTTTTCGTGCATGATTCTGTTCTCAAGAGGCTAAAACCAATATTATTTTTCCTTATTATAATCATTTAAGTTAAATACAAGACGTGATGTGAGTTGTCAACACCTGCCTAAGACAAGAGTATCGAAAACATTTAAACTATTCATACAATGATTATTAATTGACCGATTCTTGGAATCGTGTCACCGATCACCTTCAGAGGTATGGAACTAGTGCATCTGTGGGACTTGGTGCTCCGAGGAAGAAAATGTGAGAAACCAAGCTAATGATTGGGAAGCTTTCTATTAGGATTAGGAAGCCTTCAAACTATTTTTTTTGTTCATAAAGTTCTATCAATCTCACTCTTTCTATGAGCTAGGAATCGGTGTGATAATACACTCGTTATTTCATACTAAATAGTGCCTTTCTCTTTCTTCGCTCGGGAGCTCATTTTGTGTTTAGGAAGGCGTGAACTAACTTCTGGTCTCAAGCGTGTCACCTGTTCATATGAGATCAGATGGTTCGATTTCTTCACGTGTAAGTTGATTAAGAAATGCACCTAGCATTTTCGTACTAAAACACAGCAATTCGGTAAAATCTATATTTCTGTCTAATTATAAAATGCAACGTTTCGACGTATCAAACATCATCATCAGGCTGTAAAAAAAAAACAGAATGATTTTCAGTCACATTGGAAAAAATGCATAAACTAACACTTAAGTAATATAGACTAGATAAGTAGATCACAAAAGACGAAAGCGACTAGACAAAATAACAACCTTTTCATCACAGAAATAGTAGTATGACTAGATACATTGTACAAAACCGATGTTCATCACACGAGAGACAAGAGCAAAATGGTCGAGCAGCCTCGTCGTACCTAGCAAGCTGAAGTTCTACGAAACAGTTTGAGAGCGAAAAAATCATTCGTGTTTTCATTAAGGGGAGGTTTAAGCTCATGAATGTGTAATGCTTCAATTATATGAATATGATCTTTTTTAATAACATTATAAAGAATTTTGGTGTTAGGGAACAGATCTTCATTGGATGGTTTGCAACTATGGTCAACACGAAAATGATTGAAAATGGAACCTTGATATTTATGAGCGGTTAATCTTTGCTTCAGGGTCATTCTGGTCATGCCAATGTAACGTTTATCAAGAGACTTACATTCTCTTCGGTTACATTTAAATTGATAAATCACACCGGCCTTGTCCAGATCGTTGACCCCAGATGCAGACAGATTATTTTTTACTAATTGGTCACTGATTTTACGGTTCTTATAATACACGCAAACTTTAATAGAAGTTTCTGGATTTATTGGTTTAACAAAAGTTTTAACAATGTTTTTAAAGACCCGTTCGTCAATTTTGTAATTATCATGCATTTGATTTTCGTAATAAATATTGATACGGTTTGCATTCGCTGAATTATTGTCACTGCTCATGATTCGGTTCAAAAATTTATCAATAGTTTTATCAATCAATGTATTAGGAAAGTTGTTATTAACAAGCAAACGTTTGATTCGAAGCATTTCGGAATGAAAGTTTTCCCAATTACTGCAAACTTTACGAGCTCTATTTATCAAAGTATGTATGACGCCTTCTTTATAGATTTGAGGAGCTTCACAATCGTAATTAATAGTTTCCCCAGCATGAGAAGGTTTAACATGAACGGATCTATGGAATGTACCGTTAGAAGCTTCAACCAAAACATCCAAAAATGGGAGCTTACCGTGTAGACCCAACTCATACGTGAAATTTAAAACAGATTTTTCAACAAATAAACTCCTCAATGCTTCCAGGTGCTCAAGGTCTTGTACTTCAACAAAAATGTCGTCCACATATCTACAGTAAATGCTCGGTTTTACATCCATCGTATTCAACACCAAGTTCTCAACAAATGACATATAAAAGTTAGCAAAAGTAGGTCCTAAAGGGGAACCCATGGCAACGCCATCCACCTGTCGGAACAAACTACCATCAATATGTTTAAATGGAGCTTCGGTTGTACATATTATGAGAAGGTCCTTCAAAATATGGTGAGGAAACAGATCAGGTGGAGCAGAGTCATCTCTATTGTATACATAGTCCAAAATAATGTCTATAGTATTCAGCACGGGTACATTAGTAAACAATGATTCTACGTCTAAAGAAGCTAATATACCGGCAGGAGATTTGCTGCGCAACAGTGTCACAAATTCATCTGATGAGCGTAGCATATATTTTTGCGGTAGATATGGCGATATAATTTTATTTAAGGTCTTCGCCACTGAATAGGTTACTGCAGGAACCTGTGAAATTATTGGCCTTAAGGGAGGATTATTTTGGTCCTTATGGATTTTTGCGTTGCCATATATGTAACCAGGCTGGTAATGCCCTTCCAATTTCTTTAAATTGTAAGGGTTCGGAACAGCATTAACAATGGAAATTAGCTGATTCAATCTTTTCTTTATCTTTTCGGTAGGATCCCGTTGTAACCGCTCGAACTTGGTATGATCTGCCAATATAAGGTCTAACTTTTGCTTATACACATCGGGCTTAAAAAGTACGTATTTGTTACATTTATCAGCTTTGCGGATGACTATTTCTTTATTCGAACGTAAATTACGGATGGCTTGGCGCTGTGATTGAGTTAAACCCTTTCTACTAAACGTGCTTCTATTGCGAGTGCTCTCAGCTATCAATGCGGCGTCTAAGTTAGGTTCAACTGTAACTAAACTTTCCCGACTTAATTTGAGAATATTATGATAAGCCAACTCCAACTGCAGCTGCTTTTTAACTGGATCGAACCTACTTCTAGTGTGATAGTTCCAGCCTAAATTTAAAACATCAATTTCATGATCGTTTAATTCTATATCAGTTAAATTTAAGTACTTCTGACACTGTTCGGGCAAAATCAAATTACCGTCGTACAGCCGATTGAGTTTACGCGAAACAGCTGCCAAATTGCTCTCATGTTCCCGAGTTCTTGTAAAACGGAGTGCTTCTTCGAATTCTTCCAAAACTTCTTGCCTTGCTGATCTTCGAAAATTTTCATGTTCTTGCTGCAGTTCGTCATTTAGTTGAATTTTCAATTTTAATTTCTGATCTAACTCACGCTCTAATAACTTCTTACGAAAATCACACGTCAGTGTCGATAGTCTCGCCCCTCCGTCATAGAGGCGAACGTCCGTGTAGGTCGGGAGAAACCATTCTCTCACGCACACTTCATTGAACAAAATGGCTGACACGCACTTGCACAATTTCTTTTCTAACTTTTCAGCCCTACGAAATAGTTCGATTTCTTCACGTGTAAGTTGATTAAGAAATGCACCTAGCATTTTCGTACTAAAACACAGCAATTCGTTAAAATCTATATTTCTGTCTAATTATGAAATGCAACGTTTCGACGTATCAAACATCATCATCAGGCTGTAAAAAAAAACAGAATGATTTTCAGTCACATTGGAAAAAATGCATAAACTAACACTTAAGTAATATAGACTAGATAAGTAGATCACAAAAGACGAAAGCGACTAGACAAAATAACAACCTTTTCATCACAGAAATAGTAGTATGACTAGATACATTGTACAAAACCGATGTTCATCACACGAGAGACAAGAGCAAAATGGTCGAGCAGCCTCGTCGTACCTAGCAAGCTGAAGTTCTACGAAACAGTTTGAGAGCGAAAAAATCATTCGTGTTTTCATTAAGGGGAGGTTTAAGCTCATGAATGTGTAATGCTTCAATTATATGAATATGATCTTTTTTAATAACATTATAAAGAATTTTGGTGTTAGGGAACAGATCTTCATTGGATGGTTTGCAACTATGGTCAACACGAAAATGATTGAAAATGGAACCTTGATATTTATGAGCGGTTAATCTTTGCTTCAGGGTCATTCTGGTCATGCCAATGTAACGTTTATCAAGAGACTTACATTCTCTTCGGTTACATTTAAATTGATAAATCACACCGGCCTTGTCCAGATCGTTGACCCCAGATGCAGACAGATTATTTTTTACTAATTGGTCACTGATTTTACGGTTCTTATAATACACGCAAACTTTAATAGAAGTTTCTGGATTTATTGGTTTAACAAAAGTTTTAACAATGTTTTTAAAGACCCGTTCGTCAATTTTGTAATTATCATGCATTTGATTTTCGTAATAAATATTGATACGGTTTGCATTCGCTGAATTATTGTCACTGCTCATGATTCGGTTCAAAAATTTATCAATAGTTTTATCAATCAATGTATTAGGAAAGTTGTTATTAACAAGCAAACGTTTGATTCGAAGCATTTCGGAATGAAAGTTTTCCCAATTACTGCGAACTTTACGAGCTCTATTTATCAAAGTATGTATGACGCCTTCTTTATAGATTTGAGGAGCTTCACAATCGTAATTAATAGTTTCCCCAGCATGAGAAGGTTTAACATGAACGGATCTATGGAATGTACCGTTAGAAGCTTCAACCAAAACATCCAAAAATGGGAGCTTACCGTGTAGACCCAACTCATACGTGAAATTTAAAACAGATTTTTCAACAAATAAACTCCTCAATGCTTCCAGGTGCTCAAGGTCTTGTACTTCAACAAAAATGTCGTCCACATATCTACAGTAAATGCTCGGTTTTACATCCATCGTATTCAACACCAAGTTCTCAACAAATGACATATAAAAGTTAGCAAAAGTAGGTCCTAAAGGGGAACCCATGGCAACGCCATCCACCTGTCGGAACAAACTACCATCAATATGTTTAAATGGAGCTTCGGTTGTACATATTATGAGAAGGTCCTTCACAATATGGCGAGGAAACAGATCAGGTGGAGCAGAGTCATCTCTATTGTATACATAGTCCAAAATAATGTCTATAGTATTCAGCACGGGTACATTAGTAAACAATGATTCTACGTCTAAAGAAGCTAATATACCGGCAGGAGATTTGCTGCGCAACAGTGTTACAAATTCATCTGATGAGCGTAGCATATATTTTTGCGGTAGATATGGCGATATAATTTTATTTAAGGTCTTCGCCACTGAATAGGTTACTGCAGGAACCTGTGAAATTATTGGCCTTAAGGGAGGATTATTTTGGTCCTTATGGATTTTTGCGTTGCCATATATGTAACCAGGCTGGTAATGCCCTTCCAATTTCTTTAAATTGTAAGGGTTCGGAACAGCATTAACAATGGAAATTAGCTGATTCAATCTTTTCTTTATCTTTTCGGTAGGATCCCGTTGTAACCGCTCGAACTTGGTATGATCTGCCAATATAAGGTCTAACTTTTGCTTATACACATCGGGCTTAAAAAGTACGTATTTGTTACATTTATCAGCTTTGCGGATGACTATTTCTTTATTCGAACGTAAATTACGGATGGCTTGGCGCTGTGATTGAGTTAAACCCTTTCTACTAAACGTGCGCAGCAAATCTCCTGCCGGTATATTAGCTTCTTTAGACGTAGAATCATTGTTTACTAATGTACCCGTGCTGAATACTATAGACATTATTTTGGACTATGTATACAATAGAGATGACTCTGCTCCACCTGATCTGTTTCCTCGCCATATTGTGAAGGACCTTCTCATAATATGTACAACCGAAGCTCCATTTAAACATATTGATGGTAGTTTGTTCCGACAGGTGGATGGCGTTGCCATGGGTTCCCCTTTAGGACCTACTTTTGCTAACTTTTATATGTCATTTGTTGAGAACTTGGTGTTGAATACGATGGATGTAAAACCGAGCATTTACTGTAGATATGTGGACGACATTTTTGTTGAAGTACAAGACCTTGAGCACCTGGAAGCATTGAGGAGTTTATTTGTTGAAAAATCTGTTTTAAATTTCACGTATGAGTTGGGTCTACACGGTAAGCTCCCATTTTTGGATGTTTTGGTTGAAGCTTCTAACGGTACATTCCATAGATCCGTTCATGTTAAACCTTCTCATGCTGGGGAAACTATTAATTACGATTGTGAAGCTCCTCAAATCTATAAAGAAGGCGTCATACATACTTTGATAAATAGAGCTCGTAAAGTTTGCAGTAATTGGGAAAACTTTCATTCCGAAATGCTTCGAATCAAACGTTTGCTTGTTAATAACAACTTTCCTAATACATTGATTGATAAAACTATTGATAAATTTTTGAACCGAATCATGAGCAGTGACAATAATTCAGCGAATGCAAACCGTATCAATATTTATTACGAAAATCAAATGCATGATAATTACAAAATTGACGAACGGGTCTTTAAAAACATTGTTGAAACTTTTGTTAAACCAATAAATCCAGAAACTTCTATTAAAGTTTGCGTGTATTATAAGAACCGTAAAATCAGTGACCAATTAGTAAAAAATAATCTGTCTGCATCTGGGGTCAACGATCTGGACAAGGCCGGTGTGATTTATCAATTTAAATGTAACCGAAGAGAATGTAAGTCTCTTGATAAACGTTACATTGGCATGACCAGAATGACCCTGAAGCAAAGATTAACCGCTCATAAATATCAAGGTTCCATTTTCAATCATTTTCGTGTTGACCATAGTTGCAAACCATCCAATGAAGATCTGTTCCCTAACACCAAAATTCTTTATAATGTTATTAAAAAAGATCATATTCATATAATTGAAGCATTACACATTCATGAGCTTAAACCTCCCCTTAATGAAAACACGAATGATTTTTTCGCTCTCAAACTGTTTCGTAGAACTTCAGCTTGCTAGGTACGACGAGGCTGCTCGACCATTTTGCTCTTGTCTCTCGTGTGATGAACATCGGTTTTGTACAATGTATCTAGTCATACTACTATTTCTGTGATGAAAAGGTTGTTATTTTGTCTAGTCGCTTTCGTCTTTTGTGATCTACTTATCTAGTCTATATTACTTAAGTGTTAGTTTATGCATTTTTTCCAATGTGACTGAAAATCATTCTGTTTTTTTTTTACAGCCTGATGATGATGTTTGATACGTCGAAACGTTGCATTTTATAATTAGACAGAAATATAGATTTTAACGAATTGCTGTGTTTTAGTACGAAAATGCTAGGTGCATTTCTTAATCAACTTACACGTGAAGAAATCGAACTATTTCGTAGGGCTGAAAAGTTAGAAAATGAGATCAGATGATTGACACATGGTAATTATTCATATGTAGTCAGTTGCTTCATGGTAGGTATTTCTATATTGATCATTATCTGTCTCCTTTTAATTTCTCGCCTCCCTCTTGTCTTTTGTGTTATTAATCCCCTTCCTTATATACGATGAATAATAAACACTCTTAACAAAGATGTCTCTTATTGAAGTGGATTTTTCAATACACATATCTCAAAGCTGGTGGGAGAAAAAATGTTACAGGCACCGAATGTTATGGGAGCTTGTAATAGGCAATACACTTGAAGGTGATGTAAAGACAAGGAGGCTGGTAGTGTAGTCGATGTGGGCTTGCTTTGCAGTTACCAAGACGAGAGCAAATTTATCACTCTAGAAGCAAATGGAAGACAGATTCAACACAATAAGCAGGAGCGAGTGAGCTAATCGCATTGCATTTCACTGTTATTATTTAACTTCACAACGCATGCAGGAACCTCGTCAAAAGACGACGTCCTCAAATAACGTACATATATGTGCTTATCTTAAGAGAATGGCAACCTTGCGAGAAAGCTTCTCGAAGCTCCGTTCAGTAAGTGGCACTCGCGCTCACTAACTTAGACGGGGTTGTAATTCTTCAGCATTTCGAGTGCAATTCGGTATTTTCGTACTTCATTTCTGATGTATTTTCTTGGCGGAGAGTCGTTATTGTTTGCTCTATGGTAGGTCGTCATGACATAAGTGAGTTGGAAATGTTTGGGATATGGTGAATCTCTAGAGACGACCTCTGAGGGGGATACAACTATTGTATCCATGGGAATTAGCGCTCCCGAGGAGAAAATGTGAGGGCCCGAGCTGAGAGTTAGGTAGGCCTTCTTTTTGTTGAAATAAATGTTTTTATGTTAAGGACCACCTTTTTCGTTTCACTATTGTCCTGTTTTCCAGCACCTCTAACTTTCTTCTCCAACTTTCATCTTATTTCATAAACTATTTTCTCAACTTATTGTTTCTATGCCCCTTCTGCATAGGTTCCTCATTCTCTCATCTCCATACTAAATGGTGCCTTCCTCATTCTTGTCTTCGAAACGCTCTTTTTGTAGCGGTTAGGGAGGCTTAAACTAACTTTTAATCTAATCCCTAGAGATGAAGCATTGTTGAAGTTGGAAGGTAGGTCATAGAGTTCGCGTAATTTGCAATGAAGCATTGAAGTTGTTCATTAAGCAGCTGAAATTCTTACTTAGCCCACCGGTGATAACGTGTTGGTGAGACTTGAATATTTGGAGGCTTCTTCATCACTTGAGGTTGCCTCACTAAAGAACTCGGTTTCTAAAGCGTGCGTTTTGTTATAGGTGAAGTCGAACATGATAGCAGCGGCGGAGGAGACGGCTGTGAGCCGGCTGGTGCACGCGGCCGTGCACAACATGAAGCGTGAGCGCGAGAACCGGCGCCGCAACGAGATGATGAGCGAGAAGCTCGAGGACATGATGGCGCCCCAGCTGCACCCCTACCTCATGGAGCAGACGCTGGAGCAGTTCAACAAGTTCCAGCACGAGAAGGACATGCGGGAGGAGGAGAAGCAGGAAATGTTGAGGCAAAAGCAGCAGCAGGAGATGATTCGGCAGCAGATAGACCAGGCCATCGATAACCAGCACCCCATACAGCCCATCAACCCCCCAGCCTTGCCTGATGCCCTGCAGCCGCAGCCATCGCAACAGCAGCAACAGATGCAACAGCAGCAACAGATGCAACAGATGCAACAGCAGCAACAGATGCAACAGCAGCAGCAAATGCAACAGCAGCAGCAAATACACCAGCAGCAGCAAATACACCAGCAGCAGCAAATACACCAGCAGCAGCAAATACAACAGCAGATGCAACAGCAACTGACACAGCAGATGCAAAATCAGCAACCGCCACAGCAGATGCAACATCAACAACCGCAGCAGGTGCAACATCAGCACCCACCACAGCAGGTGCAGCAACATCAGCAACCGCAACAGCAAGTGCAGCAACATCAACAACCGCCGCAGCAGGTGCAACATCAGCAACCGCCGCAGCAAGTGCAGCAACATCAGCAACCGCAACAGCAAGTGCAGCAACATCAGCAACCGCCACAGCAAGTGCAGCAACATCAGCAACCGCCACAGCAAGTGCAGCAACATCAGCAACCGCCACAGCAAGTGCAGCAACATCAGCAACCGCCACAGCAAGTGCAGCAACATCAGCAACCGCCACAGCCGGTGCAGCAACATCAGCAACCGCCACAGCCGGTGCAGCAACATCAGCAACCTCCACAGCAGGTGCAACATCAGCAACCGTCCCAGCAGGTGCAACAACATCAGCAACTACCCCAGCAGGTGCAACAACATCAGCAACCGCCGCAGCACGTGCAACAACATCCGCAACCGCCTCAGCAGGTGCAACAACATCAGCAACCGCCACAGCAGGTGCAACAACAACATCAGCAACCGCCGCAGCAGGTGCAACAACAACATCAGCAACCGCCGCAGCAGGTGCAACAACAACATCAGCAACCGCCACAGCAGGTGCAACAACAACATCAGCAACCGCCGCAGCAGGTGCAACAACAACATCAGCAACCGCCGCAGCAGGTGCAACAACAACATCAGCAACCGCCGCAGCAGGTGCAACAACAACATCAGCAACCGCCGCAGCAGGTGCAACAACAACATCAGCAACCGCCGCAGCAGGTGCAACAACAACATCAGCAACCGCCGCAGCAGGTGCAACAACAACAACATCAGCAACCGCCGCAGCAGGTGCAACAACAACATCAGCAACCGCCGCAGCAGGTGCAACAACAACATCAGCAACCGCCGCAGCGGGTGCAACAACATCAGCAACCGCCACAGCAGGTGCAACAACAACATCAGCAACCGCCACAGCAACCGCCACAGCAGGCGCAACAACAACAGCAACCGCCGCAGCAGGTGCAACAACAACAGCAACCGCCGCAGCAGGTGCAACAACAACAACAACCGCAGCATCAAGTTCGGCAACATCAACAATTTCAACAGCAGCAGCACACTCAGCAGCCGCAGAAACAACACGCTCATCAACAGCCGAACCCGATGATGGAGCGAGAAGATGCGCACCATCAGCAGGCTCCGTCAGCGCTATGCCCCGCTCAAAAGCCACTCGAGCAGCCCACGCCGTTGCAGCAGCTGCAGCCTTCGCCACGGCACTTGCCGGAGCAACAGCCAGCTCGACAGCTGCACCAACAACAAGCGCCAGGAGGGCTCCAGCAGCCGCAACCACCGCTGCAGCAGCGTACCTACGCTGACGTCACGGCGACGGAAGACAGACGTCCTCAGCAGCCAAATGAAACATCCGTTGAGACCGGGACTGAGCCCGGTATCCCGCACTCGGAGCCGCGCCAGAGTGTCCAAGATGGCGCAAAGTCCACTGGTCACCCACTGCAAACCTCGGCTTCACAGACGCTCGTACACGAGCCTTCTCACGCTGGTCTGACCGGCCAGCAGCAGCCCATGTCCCTGCAGCAGCCAATCAGCTCGCACCTCCTCAGGAGTCACCCTCACCAGCCCGATGTTGTCTCTTCTGGTGGGCACATCATCAAAACCATGCCTGACCCGACCTATTCTTCTGCTGGTCAGTCGCCGCCTGCTCTTATCTTGCGTAGTGTATTTTAATGAAATACTGCAACACTACCCAAATTTTGTGATGTAAATTGAGGAACCCAGTAGAATTCAGGTAGAGTTCAGGTTGTTTGTGAACATTCGAACGCATTAAATCTGATTCATGTTCACTGGCAGCATGCTAATAGTCAAGTGTCAAATTTTATTTTAATGAGTTTCTTTTCACTTCGATAATGTTACAGAATCGGGCTACAACACGATGACGTCTGCTGCCGATTTATCCCAGGCATATCATCAGGTAAGAACCAAGCTCTGTTTTCTTTTTACGGTGGTGTTGTCAGTGATTCAGTACGAGTTATGCAGTTCGTAGGAAAGTGCTTAAGTTGACTTGCTTGTATTAGACATCCCTGTATACTCACGGCTCGAGCGCGTACTCATTTTGGCGGTGTGAACACTCGGATAACCGAGACATAACGTAACGCTGCCTCGTTGTGTTGTTCTCGCTGACATGCTGCGCGTGTTCTGACGTATTGCGTGAGGTTGTACCGCTGCGTCCTACCTTCGCCCTCTTCGTGAGCCTCTAAACTATCGTGTGAGCTCTCCTCAGTTTTACCATTTCAGTTGGGTTTTTGGTCCTACCTGAAGGTTGAATGGTTATCATTCTGTCAAATTAAGTCTCTTGCACTAAATTACGTTTGAGTAACTTTAGTCGACATTTAATATACTTTTCGAGCATTTTATTGATTGTTCAAGCTAATTATTTAGGCTTTTTAAATGAAATACCTTTCCGTTGGATCGGGTTTGATGTCGCAAAATATGCTCCTGATGTTCTACTGAATGCAGTGCTATTCTTCCAGTTTAACTAAATTTGGTCATGTACGTCTACAAGTTCTCTACTTTCATTTTTATGTAGCTTTCCCCCCCGAACAAGGAAATTTTAAATGGTATCAGGACGTTGAAAACTCTGCTACCAATGCGCTCGCACTTGTTGAAGTAGCATGAGGACGTTTGCTATCGTCAACGTTTATGTTGAGTGGATTGTACACTTCTCATGAAGTCACTTCACGTTTAGCAGCACTTGTAGGTAGGATAAATTTCCTAGATTGAAATTTTTCTTACCTTGTCAATGGTAGAAAAGGCCTTGCACTACGCGTACGTACCCGCGTGTCTTACACTTTTACTATTCACTGTGTTAATTTTTTATAAACATCTGATCTTTTTTCGGTACTAGAGAATTTATTACTGATGCTATTGTTAGTAGTTGAGTATTAGGGACATGGCACGGTAATGGTGAAGTAGTTAAACGAACAAAATTTGAAATTTGTACTCTGTTAATATCTGGATTTTGATTGGATTGACATCATCAGACGTGGCTTTTTTTCTAGTTCTTACACCAAACTTCTTCAGTTTCTTCATCTGATTAGAGATGATGGCTGGCAATGACACTTGCACTCGCACTCACACTGCACTGCTCTCACGTTATGTCGTTAGTTTGCAAAAAAGTATGCCCACTCAAGACCCGCTCTAAATTCCCGTATTTGAAGTGAAACCTAATTGCTGTGAGAGCTTCTTCATTATGACTGCAGTTGCTAACTTTCACGATAGTTTTCTTTTTAATTGCAACTGTTGTTCAACATAATGTGTATAGTGTAAAGGCTGATCTGTGATTGAAGACAAGCTACCTGTTGTGTCAATGAATTTGTTTCACTACGACTTACTTTGGCTAATGGAGACAAGTCTGTCCGAGTTGTTGTCCACCAAACGTGTGCGGTAAGGGATAGTTTTGCAGTTCTGCTTGAGCACGTAGCAGTGATGACTGCAGAATAAATTCGCTGGAAGTTGTACTGATTTTATCTTCCATGGTTAGAGGGCCAGCCTTTCGCTGGTGTATTGAAAGGTGGAAGACGCAAATGTGGCAGCATCGGTTATAAAGGGCAAACTTAAGGAATTGGTTACAATTTCACGGGAGCGTGTTTCTAAGCAAATGAACTGGCTTAGAAAGTATCACTTATTTAAAAATGAAGTATAGATGGTTGTAGAAGAGTGCAATTTGTTCGAATAATATAAATAATAGTAAGACTAATGAGAATGAGTTTCCATCTAGCAATCTCTCGATGATTATTTTTTCAGACGCACTGATACTCAGAGGTTTCCTTTTAGTCTCTTTTTCTAAATATTAGTTTCTAATTTCTCATCTGTTGAAATTCTAAATGGTACTTTTACTCCGCCGATCTTTTACATCTTGATACTTCATTGACTGATGAATTTTTATAATAGAAATTTTAAAATTGATCACTCTGATGTTTTCGTCCCTTAGTTTGCAAAGAACTAGTGTTGATAGCGCTCCAAATACGTGGCTCCTTTGAATGTTTGCAATATGGCATTAGAATTTCTCTTACTCTAAGCTGGAGCTTCTAGCGTTTGTTTCTAGGTCTGCCATGGAAAGAGCCATTGCATTAATCTTTCTGTGCGCTAGCACGGCGGTAATTAGTTCCTAGGATCTAAAGCACTGCTACAACATACAAATACTAATAAGTGTATTATTACGGTTATCTCTTTTCTCAATTTCCGTTTTTCTTCGATAACAAAATTTCTAAATTAACCTCTTTGCTTTAACTGACCTCGCTTCCTATGACTAATGAGTGCACTATAACGGTCACTTCTATTGATTTGCTGGGATTTATTGTCAGTCGACATATTTTGCCTGTCTCACTTCACTTGGGTTTTTGCTTATGTGTTGTCTTAAGTCTTCCTCCATTTCCTAGTCTGCACTTTCACCATAGTATTTTCGAGCAACTTCATCCTCTGAATGAGGGTACTTGGCTCGACTTCTATGGAAACTTGCAGTTTCCTGTCGTGAACGAACGTCAGTAGACTTGTAGTAAACCTTTTTCTTTCAAGTTCGACTCATTCACCAACAGATGCCTGCCACTCACGGACACCATGCTTCTCAGATGCAACAGCAAGCTCCGCTATCACAACGTCAGGGTCCATTGAACGTTTCTTTAGCTGGTGTCCCTGCATCATCCCAGGGTTCCGTACCAGGAGCAGTACCGTCATCGTACCCATCGTTTGCTCCTCAGCAGCACGTGAACCTGCCTACCTCGAACCTCGTCCCTCAGGCGCTCGTTCCTCCTGGTGCCACGATGCCAACTCACCAGCACCCGTACTTATCTATGGAAAATAACTTCCCGGGTGATATTCTCTCTCGCTCAGCCGTCTCCCAGGCTATTTATCCTATTGGCTCTTCTTACGCGCTTGGTACGAGTTGCTTGGGCCATTCTATACCTAGCAACCTCAATGGGGCTCATTCAATAGCTGTAACTTCACCAGCACGTGCTCCAGTTTCGTCGGAAGTTCTTGCATCTCAGTCGTCAGTTGGACTCGCACTGCCCTCTCATAGTGGATTGGTGCCGTCATCTTACTGTAGTGCAACGTATCAGCCCACGGTTGTCAGCGTTGGGTGTGTTGTGTCTGTACATGGAGAGCGCGTGATTCCCTCTGACGCAATTTCACAGCATCCTAGCGCCCCCAAAACTGAAGTATTTTCTCAACTTTCTCGCCCGCTAGAGACTCTTCCTCAGCCTACTCCTGAGCAGCAGGAGCATATAAAGAAACTTCTCGATCAAACAGCTCGTGATTTACGCTCTAACCGTGAAGACGATTTGCCGAAAAGGGATGTTGATTCTTCAGTCACTTCTGGTAGCAAAACTCTTGCTGTTGACGTAAATGGCACGAATCAATTTTCTGCCGTCGAGACTAGAGTGGCTCAATCGTCTGAACTTCCCGTTCGGTCTAATCAGGACCAGTCGGCTATAGTAGCGGTCGCTGCCGGACAAAACATCGATTCGTGTGGGGTAAATGTTGTTCCATGCTTCGGTTCTTCGACTACTCAACCTGTACCACAGTCTTCAATCTCGCAAAATGCTCCATCTGTGGAACCTTTATCCTCAGTTGCGCAATTTTCAAGGCAGATTTCTCTACCGCCAGCTCAAAGCTGTGCGCAACTAGCGTATCATCCCATGCCTCATGCTTCCTACGCCCAAACAGCTCATGCTCCTCCTGCTCATTCTATGTCTAACCAAAGCATTCCTCCTGCATCAATTTCAACGCATGGATACCAACCGACTGATTCTCCTTTCGGTGCACGTATCAGTCATGGTCAAACTCAGCATTTTGGTCATCCTGCATCAGTTTCCTACGCTCGTTCCGTATCACATCCACCAATTCCACTTTCTCTTGCTGCATATGGGAATTCTGTGGTGCTCTCCACTGGTCAGACGTCCCTAATTAATGGAAGCATAGTATCTTGTCCCGCTGTCGTTCCTGCCAGCGTTACGTCTCAACCATTAATGGCTCTCGGGAGTTGCGCTGTTCCGCAGTCACTTTCGTCTGGAGTCTACAGTGGTACTGAATCTCAAGCCATTTTGAGCACAAATGTGGTTACTGGCAACAATCTGTCTCAAGGTGTCGTCAATCCAGGATATCACGTCCAACACACTGGCGCCGTTCCTTTTCCCTCGGGGCATCCTGACAGTCAAATTGGATCTGTGGCCAATTTACTTCCTCAACCACTGGATTTATCATGTGCTTCGTTAAGTATGCAGCCTCTGGCTCCTCAAAGTTTACCTCAAAAGGATTATTTTGCTGATCCTCCGGTTTCTGGAATAAGTGCTCCCATCTGTTCTGTAGAACAATCATCGCACTTCCTTAATAACCAACTGAATGTCGCGCGACCTGTAACGGTTGTAGACCCAAGTCATTCGTCGTCTACTGTAGGAGCATCAGCTCCTGGATGCTCAGTGGCGTCAGATCAAAGACATTTTGATTTATCTGATCCAACTTCCCTAGCGAGGTCGTCTACGGTGCAAGTGTCGCAGTATTCAGAGTCTGTTTGTTCCTCCGCTCTGCCTGTGCACTCGAGCTCAGTGGTGCTGCCTGCTTCACATCACCTCCAGCAGTCTACCTCGCACGTTGCGACTGCGAGTGTTCCGCCAAGCTTTCAACCTATTTCCTCAGTTCCAGCGTATGCAGTGTGTTCAGAGACGGTAGTATCATCAACCGTCTCTTCAGGGTACTCAGGTGATGCCAACGTACTGGCCGGGCCAACTATCAATCAAGCAGCGGCTCATGGCACCTCGACGTTTCAAAGCGTCATTGTCTCGAATGGAACTCCTTTGAGTCATCACGAAGACTCGACAGCTGTTTTGGAAACCTCGAGTGGCGCTCATGTCTCTCTGGGTGACCAGAGTGGAGGACATAGAGCTCCTATGGGAGAGACAGGTCCGCAGCATCCAGCACCAGCACAGCCATCAGCGGTAGATTTCAGCAAATCACATGCGGAATGCATTCAGGTGCTTTTGGATTTTATCAGTTGGTCTTTTTCATGGCCTCTCATGTAAATAGTTTCTCATTCGTATTTTGTACGATTTCTCTGGATGGATTTGTATATTTTGCTTCTTCATTGGTTTTTTCTTTGCCCTTTCCGTATACTGTACAAAAATGGACGGATTTGCGGTGGTTGTTTAGTAGGATTGTGTATTTAGTTGTGCATGCATTATTGCCTTTAACCAACCGTTCGCTCCGTTTTGTGCTTGAATGCACCCGTACTGTTGAGAAGCGTAGCCTTGTTTCTCGACCTCGGTACTATCGGCTGTGTTCTGTGTAGATTTGTAAATTATTTGTTTTTTAGTAGAAAGTTGAATTCTGCTTTTGACTAATCATTGATAAACTGTGCATTCTAATGCATTCAGTTTCTATTGAAGAAATTTGCCCCTTCAGTTTCATTCTAAAATTAGTAGCTGTGTTTTCATTCGTTCCATTAGTAGCTGTAGCTCTTGCTCAGTATGCCTTAATATATCGGTTGATTTTGTTTTCTTTTAACCTTTGTTTTAAAATGATCCTACGAACCCTTTTTAATTTTGGTTGGCTGTGACCGGTGCGCAAAGAAATGCGAGGGAGGTAAGACTGAAAATAGATCAAATTTGAAATGCTCTTCTCTCGTAGTAGAGAACCCAATTTTCAATTAAATAGATGCGCAACGAATGTTATGTTTTACTGTGAATTTCTAATTCTGTTAATGGTCACCAGGGAAGCTAGTAGTCCAGTCTGATGTCTGCTATTCGATATTCGTTCACAGTCGCGTGCTTGTATTATGCCGAGCGTTTTCCTGTTTGCAGTTTTCACACTTTCCATTGATACGTTTATCTTGACTGAGTTAATTTTCAATGTTAAATTGGAAGCAGCGAATGATGTATGTAATCTGCCAGCGGTCCTCATTTGGATTGTAGCGTTCGCAACTCGTACCAAGCGTCCTTGTGACGCGTGTTGCGCGAAATTATGGGTGACGTGAGGACGTTGGCTGAAGTCTGTGTCACATGGGTTGCGGTGATAGACTGAACGAGAGGGATAATTTAGTGTGTTCTACGCGTTAGTGGCAGTGGCTGCGTCTTTGATGCCAGTAATTTGTTTGATTATTGAACGGTTTTTGCTGTTAACCGTTTCTTTTTCAGATTATACCCACTGCCGTGATTACCGTTAAGGTATTGATTTGTTCAAATTACATTCGCACGGGTGCGCACTAGGTTGTTCATGAATTGCGTTCTTAGGACCGGTTAATCTTTCTAATTGATTTCTCGTTAACGAAGCTGTCGGCTGTTTGCTTCATTCCAATATATACATGGAATAAGCGGACAGCTAGCTCTTATGTTACCAGAACTATTCTAATATTTTGCAAACTAGCCTCGTCTAAAGAATAACCTGATTACCGAGTTGTAACCTGCGATTCAAGTACGCGTGATGACCAGTGTAAAAGTGAGTTTGGTTCTCCAGCTGCTAAGCGGAGAGCGATTGTAATATTGTTCGCGTGCTTCGGTGCGTTGCTCCTCCCACAGATGCGATGCCAAACACGTAAACACCCTCAAAACCTCCAACACTAGAATCTATAATCATGTTCGTACAATTCAACCATTTGGCTTGGACGAACGCTGTTCATTTCTTGACAAACAGTAATGTTATGTATTTACATCAGTTCGATCACTCTGTTGAAGAAGGGTGGTGAAACTTGATTCAAAATTCACGTGAACGGTTGTATGGGTCAACTTCTTCGGGATGTTACAGCTAATGCATTTATGGAAAGTTGGCACTCTGTCAGGTCCTGAGCGGAGGGTTATGTAGGCCTAAGTTTTGTCGAAATAAAAAAAAGAACTTTTTTGTTTCAGGGTGATACAAATAATGTTTCCATATGTATTAGCGCTTTCATGGGGAATATGCGGGGCCTCGAGCCGAAATTTAAGTTTGCCGTTCTTTTGTTGGTACAGATTTATTTGATCTTCTTATAGACCATTTTTTTTTTTGTTCACTCCTGTCCACTATTCAGCATCTATTACTTTCTCCAACTTTTACCTTGTTTCATCAATTTCTTTTTATCCTGCTGTTTCTATGCACAGATTGTGCGAGCACAGGTTATCCATAGATTCCTCGCTCCCTCAATTACGTACTAAATGATGCCTTCTCTCTTCCCTTGTGAACACCCTTGTGGTGGTAAGGGAGGCATTAGCTAATCTAATCGAATCTATTATGGTCAACACAATGTATCGCCTTGTCTGGGTATTTGGAGGAAACTGTGGAGAAGCTGAGCCTCTCGAGCTCATTAACTGCGCTTATTTTTCGCATCTCGTCGACAACTGTTGAATCAATTACTTTTTTACATGCTCTCAATATTTTCGATGGTGCATTCTCATTATATCCCCTCGTGGGGATGCAACTATTGTATAAATGGAAATTGACGCACTCAGGGAGAAAATGTGAGGTACCGAGCTTAATGTTGAGCAAGCCTTTATTTATTTTGTTAATATGGAACAGGTTTTTTCTTGTTTTCTTCAGGACCTCTTTTTTCGGTGGCCTGCTGTCTGGTTTTCAGCACCTATTACTTTCTTCTACTCTTATTTCATAAACTTCCTTCTTAACTCACTGTTTCTGTGCGCAGAGGATCTTGTGTGGGAACACACCTTGGGCATAGATTTTGCGTTCCCTGAACTCCAGACCAAATAGTGCCTTCATCCTTCTTTTTTTGAAACGCCTTCTTTGTGTGTAGTAAGATATTGGATTCTTACGAAATATTACGCGTAGCGTTATTTAAGGGATGGTGAAACATAAGTAATTTTACATTTTCTGTTACCTGTCCGTGAATTCGAATGTTAGTGTACTGATTGAGCTCTAGTGGCCTCTTGTTCTTCGTTTTCCTGCTTACTTCCTCCATGTGCCGTTTCCATGGATTCTGACCTAGTCATGTTCCTGTCAACAAATAAACCGGTAGCTACATCATTGATTATTGAGTAGTCCTCGTCATTCACCTAATTTATAGGTTACAAGTTAAACAATTTAATGTTTCATAAAAATTGTTCTGGGCATAGATAATTCTTGTAGCTCCTTAGCTCAGTAACGTAGTTGAAGGTTGACTTTGTGGAATACAGTACGAGTTTTTTTTAATACAGTCATACCTCGACATAAGATTGCTTTAACATGCAAATTTTTCAACATAAGACGTAAAATAAAAAAAATTATCGGCTCTACACCCGATCGAAAATTCAGCATACGATGTCGAAATTTCGTAGTTACGCCCACTGACGGCGGGATCGAGAGGTCAGTTCACAATTACGCTCCGCCCCGTGAACACCTGGTGATCGGCTATTCTTAGTGATGATTGGTGTTATTTTTTCATTCTTTTTCATTATTCCAGTATCATGGGTCCCAAGAAGGCTAGTGCAAGTGGTGGTGGTGGTAGTAGTGGTGAAGAAGGTTATGCTTTCGTTTGAATTAAAGCAAGAAATCCTAGAAAACCATGAACGTGATATACGTGTGAGCGATCTGGTTAAGCAATATGTCCACGATCTCAACAATTATCAAGGAAACTGAAGGTAGATTTTTAGGCTGTGAAACGAATTAAATGGTTTTACATGTATTCATATAGGAATAATTGATCCGAAGTACGAATAATTTAACATACGACGTAGGTCCCGGAGCGAATTAAATTCGTATGTCGAGGTATTACTGGATTTTGTCTGTAGAAAGTTGATATTTTAGTATTTTTCTAATTAAAACTAATTGGGAAATTTTAACTGCTATGCTGTCGTAGATTTCTCTTGGTTGACCAATTCTACCGTATTGATTTTTCTAGAACCTTCTTTAGAACTTTGTAAAGTATCATTGACTCTTACAAGATATATTGCATTACTGTTCGTTTTTAAATTCAGTTCTCAGTTTATGAAGCTTTAGGGAAATTCGAGACTGATTTCGCTATTAATGAGTTGACTAAATTTTCAGTTTCTACAGAATCTCAGGGAATATGAACATTTGACCTGCCAAGAAAAAGCAAGGCATTCTCGAAAGATTAATAAAAAAAACATGAAATGAAAATTCAGGCTTTACAATCTTGCGGAGTCCTTTTCGAACACCGTAATCGCCTCGACTTGCTTCTACGCCTACCAAATTTGGTGCAACCATTTTTTGTGTCTAAAGTTGAGCTCCGCTTTCTTGCTCCATGCGGCCGTGTATGTAAGCTTGACACTATGTATTGTGCTCTTTATGTTGTTGCTTCCTTGTAGCTTCGTTCTTCTAGATATTTGCTTGTTTCTTCAAGTATGCTTTTGATAGTAGTCGCAACTCTACATTTTTTTTGTGTGATTTGAAAATCAGCAACTTTCAGAATATCGTGTTATGTTGTTTGTAGACTGGTATGCCCTCAGATTGAAAATGCTCAAATATTGTATTTGGACTCTCTAATTTAACCCTATGTGTCACGGGTTGGCGCCTGTTACTGAGTTATTGAATCTTCCTAGAATTATTGCTACTTAGTGGCTAAATGTCTCAACATTTTGACTGCGGCGGATAAAACTGAAGTTTAATGCTCAAATAAAATTTTAGGTTAATTTTAGTAAGCAATGTTGAAAACACTAAACATAAAGTGGATTGTGTTTTCATTTAGTTTTAAGTATTTTTTAAAATTGAATTTGTCACTGCTGGGTTGTCGCAGTGTAATGAAAACTTCCTCAGTGAACAAATATGGTTCACGTCGCAGTCAAAGTGTTAATGCATGTGCTATTTTTTTGGTAGTAACGTTTTTTTTTGGTAAAAAAGTGTGTGCACGTCGAGTCGCCAATTGTCGATTTAGTTTCATAATGCAGGAACATTTTATCCTCAGCTCAACCGGGAATTCTTGATTGCTTCGGTTGCACCGTGTCGTGCACTGTGGAGAAAGGCTTTATCACGTGAGATGCGCTTAGCGTTTGTGAGATATCTATTAGACTTGTGCCCTCCAGGAATCTATTTCGTGTTATAGCTACTTCTTTTTGTCGGACTCTAGGGAGATATTTTGAGCCAAGTGTGCTGATAGTAGTTTTGAGGCACCCGAGGCACTCCAGCGTCATGAAACGAGCAACATTTGTTTGAGGCTGTTAACTTAGTTTCGTTTGGAAGACTATCTGTTCTTCGCCTGTTCTCTCTCTCGTTGGAGAGGCGAGTGTTCCGTATTTAAAACCTTTACACATGTCTCTTCGTTTCTACTTCTTCTACTACCCTTCCAGAGAGAAGACTGATGTTTGTATGGTAATTTCTTTTCTAACTTTTCAGCTCTACGAAATAGTTCAATTTCTTCACGTGTAGGTTGGTTGAGAAATGCACCTAGCATTTTTGTACTAAAACACAACAATTCATTAAAATCTATATTTCTGTCTAATTATAAAATGCAACGTTTCGACGTATCAAACATCATCCTCAGGCTGGAAAAACAGAATAATTTTCAGTCACATTGGAAAAAATGCAGAAACTAACACTTAAGTAATATAGACTAGATAAGCAGATCACAAAAGACGATAGCGACTAGACAAAATAACAGCCTTTCTTATCACAGAAATAGTATGACTAGATTTATTGTACAAAACCGATGTTCATCACACGAGAGACAAGAGCAAAATGGTCGAGCAGCTTCATCGCACCTAGCAAGCTGAAGTTCTGCGAAACAGTTTGAGAGCGAAAAAATCATTCTTGTTTTCATTAAAGGGAGGTTTAAGTTCATGAATGTGTAATGCTTCAATCATATTCATATAATTGAAGCATTACACATTCATGAACTTAAACCTCTTCTTAATGAAAACACCAATGATTTTTTCGCTCTCAAACTGTTTCGCAGAACTTCAGCTTGCTAGGTGCGATGAAGCTGCTCGGCCATTTTGCTCATGTCTCTCTCGTGATGAACATCGGTTTTGTACAATAAATCTAGTCATACTATTTCTGTGATAAGAAAGGCTGTTATTTTGTCTAGTCGCTATCGTCTTTTGTGATCTGCTTATCTAGTCTATATTACTTAAGTGTTAGTTTCTGCATTTTTTCCAATGTGACTGAAAATTATTCTGTTTTTCCAGCCTGAGGATGATGTTTGATACGTCGAAACGTTGCATTTTATAATTAGACAGAAATATAGATTTTAATGAATTGTGTTTTAGTACAAAAATGCTAGGTGCATTTCTCAACCAACCTACACGGGAAGAAATTGAACTGTTTACATGGTAATTAGGGCTTCCAGGGGGAAGGTGTGGGGTCCCGAGCTGAAAGTTGTGTAGGCCTTCCTCTCTTTGAAAAATATAAGGTTTTTGTTTTATTACGGGCCAATTTGTTCCTATCCTTGCTGACCTGTGTTTCAGCACCTATTACGTTCTTCTTCACCTTTTATTTCGTTTCATAAACTTCATAACTCACTGTTTTTATGTAGAGGGGACCTTGTGTTGGAACACTCGTAGTGCATAGGACCTAACCAAATGGTGCCTTATTCCTTCCCCTTTTCTGAACACCTTTGTTGTGGTAAGGGAGTTGTAAACCAAGTCATATAATCTCTTCTACTAATTTGACCGTTTCGTCTTATTGAAATCGAAATGCTTTTTATGGCAACCGTTTACAGTATTTCTATATTTTTCGCCCTTATGTGTAGGACCACTTAAACGGAACTTTTAATTTTAGCAAACTTCTAATTGAACAGGGAAGCTGTTGAATTATCAGATAATTATAAATTGTAGCTTGGGAATGGGCTACCATTTATCGCCAGTAGATAGTCAGGTGTTGAAAAATTGGGAGTTTGTGCTTTGTGCCAACCCAAGACAACCTTGAAAAGACTACCCGTGACAAATGGGGTTAAGCAAGTCTTGAACAACACTTTGTTGGTAAAATTATGTTGCTAATATGTTAGGATTTGAACTTACACTTATAGTAGCAGAGGGTCGATTCCGGCTTACAGTACACGATCATGAACCTTCGTAAGAAAACAGAATATGGTAGGTCGTGGGATGAGAGCAGTTTTGTCTTGCTAAAGTATCGGCAGAAGTGTTGACGCTATAATTAGATTGCAGAAGCTAATAAAATGTGTTCTAAATGATACAAGTTCTAATTTACGCTCGTGTTAGAAAATTTACTACTACGTTGTGTTTATGTATTTGTGGTAAGTAGCATGTTTCTGGTTTGGCATGTTATTGAGGAGCTTGAGAACTGGAACAGGATAACAGGATAGAATAATTGTATTATGTGCTGATAATACGATCATGTTTGAGCATTGCGGACTTTTACAGGACGGTGTGGTGACGAGCACTGCTGACGGGCTCCCGCCTGGCACAACTCCTGCTCCACCGTCTCACTCCTTCGCGCCCGTCTCGGCCTCTGATGGGTACGTCCGCTGCCATCCTGAGCTTCTTTAACTCCGTGTTCTTCTTAGTCAAGCATGCCCATCTCTGATTTGAGTTGTGTTTCGTCTTATGCATTCAGCGAATTGGACAGAAATCAACGGTGGAATGAAAGATTTAGGTCAGGTGTGAAGATGAATTGTTAAAATTGTGTCGGCAGAGGTTATTTTCAATGATACTCAGCTAGGCGAGTCATCACCTTTCGCAAAACTGTGAATGCAATCGCAGATATAACGAATTCTCATATCTATTCCTAGAGAATATAATTCTAGTAAAATCATATTAATAAAATATATTTTTCTAAGCTTGATTATGAAGCTTAAGTGGGCCCGAGCTGAGAGTTAGGTAGGCCTTCTTTTTGTTGAAATAAAATTTTTTTTTTTTTTTGTTATGTTAAGGACCACTTTTTTTCGGTTCACTACTGTCCTGTTTTTCAGCACCTCTGACTTTCTTCTTCAACTTTGATCTTGTTTCATGAACTTCTTTCCCATCTTACTGTTTTTATGCCCTTTCTGCATAGATTCCTCATTTTCTTATCTCCATACTAAATGGTGCCTTCCTCCTTCCTCTCTTCGATACGCTCTATTTTTGCAGCGGTTAGGGAGGCTTAAACTAACTTATAATCTAATCTATGAAGCCTAAGTTTTTGGTCAGACTTGCTTTGAATTCTCATGATTTCGTTCAGTTTCATTTTTAAACAATACTCTAATTTCAATTGCTAAATATATGTGTTCAGCCGACATTGCAATGGTCATATATTGCTGTGTAGATTCTTCGTTTTCTTCCATTCCATGCCTGCCTCTATTCCCCTCTGCAGTGTTTTCCTTTTGTAAATAATTCAGAGGTTATTTAGTTTTACTGACATTCAAAGCTCCCGGCGTTGATGATGGCCTAAATTTGTGCTCATTCAATAAAAGAAATGTCAAATTACAATTTGACTAATTTTTTAAAGCTCATCTGTTCTTGTACTATTTCAAAGAACAGTTCGGCATTTTTCGTGCATCAAAACGTGCTGTGGTGATTTGAGTTCGTTTAGCTTCGATTACTTATACTGCATGTGCTTGAGTTTGAACGTTATCGTGATATGTTCTGAGGTCAGTTTTGACTTTTTTGCTTTCGATTGTCTCCTTGATTTATAGTCTTAGTAACTAATTGTTTTGGAAAGTTGGTCGTGCGTCACGTGTGCCTACGTTTGAGTGAGCGTGTCATTGCTGGGTCGTTAGTGTACTGAAGATACGAGTGTCCCATGGAAAGACCCGTATGACTTGATGCACTCTTGAGTGTTGTCGAGGGGCTTCAGTTTTTAAGATGGATATTTTTTCTGTTTTCTTACTTTTATCTTTGTTGTCTCACGCTCTTCACTGGTATTTTAGCTGGTGGATTTGAGTTATTCGCTTTATTTACTCTTTTTTTCCCACTCCGTATCTCTGTGCCTTTAGCTGCTCGCGCTGAATTTTCGGGCAGCTCTGATGCCAACAAAGTACTACCTCGTGTTGCGGGCTAATTATGGTTATTTGCGGGTTATCGTGCGTATCGCTTTGAATGAATAGTGGTGGAAAGGTGCTGAGATTTATTAATTCATATTAATTATAGTGCTGGTCAATGTTGTCGACAATCGGCATCGAGTCAAGATTTGAAGTATATTATAGTTTCATTCTAACTAAGCCTGGAACGCATGCTGTGGCGACCAATTTCTGTTTATTTTCAAGTTTTAGCAGATTGATTGTTATTTTTTCTCGCTTGTTGCGATGCACTAGTTTGTGGTTGATTTTTTGCGCCTTTAGCATATTCGAGTGATGGTTTCTGCTGATTCGTTAAGGGTTGAGATTTCGTAAAGTTTGCGGAAGGAGCACATCGTGTTTGCTGCTGTGTTTTGGACCCGAGGGTTATGCGTGCCTTCAGCACAGGGGCTGCATTCCGAGTTGTGCTACGAATTGCTGAAAATAGGTACAAAACGCTTGGAAATTTTCATTTCTTTACTTATGTTACTCCCCTCAGGGGATACAACTATTGTATCTATGGGAATTAGCGCTCCCAGGGGGAAGATGTGAGGGCCCGAGCTGAGAGTTAGGTAGGTCTTCTTTTTGTTGAAATAAAATATTTTTTGCTATGTTAAGGACCACCTTTTTCGGTTCACTTCTGTCCTGTTTTTCAGCACCGACTACTTTCTTCTTCAACTTTTATCTTATTTCATGAACTTCTTTCCCATCTTACTGTTTCTATGCCCTTTCTGCATAGATTCCTCATTTTCTTATCTCCATACTAAATGGTGCCTTCCTCCTTCCTCTCTTCGATACGCTCTATTTTTGTAGCGGTTAGGGAGGCTTAAACTAACTTATAATCATAATCATACTTATGTTACTTATAGTTGAATTGATTTTTCGCCAAATCCAACAAAGGTGATGTTAAAAGTATGTATTATTTATGAAATTTTACCCTTGGGGGAATGGAAAGAAGAAATGAACGGAATTTTCGAGGAAGGAATGTTCTCCTATCAAAGGGGAATATTTTATTGCTTATCTTCAACTTGAGGCCTCGTAAATGAGTTTAAGTGATCATTTTTTAATAGGGCAATTCTTTGTTTCAGCGTTGAAAAGTGTCTAAATAAAGTAATTCGTTCACGGATCTGTGCAAACTAAAGATAGATTGAATATACTTTTTCTATGATGTTATCTATTTTTGGAAAAAGTATGAATTTCATAGTTTAATATAAAAGCTAGTTGAAAAAATAGCTAAAATGACATATTTTATATCTCTTGAAAGATATATTTTTTATTATCACCAAACAAAATTCCCGGTGAATTAAGAACACGAAACCAATATACTTTCTAGTACACATTTCTATGATTTGGAAATAATTTCGTGAAATTTTAGCTCCATGTAAATATTAGGCGAAAATTAACGAGCGTCTCATACATACTTCGAGCATGTCATAAGAGGATGCAAGTAGAATGTTTGTAACATAAGACAGTGTTGACGTGCGTGGGAGCGAATGAAACTTCCGTGAAAGGTGTGTGAGCGTCAGTTTCTGTCCGTCGGATGGATGGAATCGTCAGCTGTTGTATAGTTTTGTAGTCTGCACGTGCCTAATGTTACCTATGTGATCTACTCACCGGTTTTGTATTACTCAGTGGCTTTGCTTTTGTTCGTTTTACATTTTTACTGTTAACCCTGTTTATTTCCATAGCTTATTGTGCTTTTCATGTGTACATATATGTTTGATGTTGATTTGTTAATTTATGTTTGCTTTTATTTTACGTTGATTTGTTAGCTGAAGCCTGCTTTTGTTTTTCTTTCACCGCTGTGGTTGATGTGGTGGCCGTGCTGGTGTACCCTGCCGCCGTGCCTCAACCACCACCCCTCATCGTCACCACCACCACCGTCCGCTTCCGCCGCCACTCCTGCCTGCTCTAATCTTCCTTCCTCCCTTCTGTGTTGACCTGCATGGCCAGCTGTGCCTCGTATGCTTCCCTTATGCTTCCTCCCTCCCTCCCTCTCTCGCTTGCATTTTGTATTCTCTTTTATTCCCGTCATCGACTTGCTTTGACTCATTTGTCAATTACACGTCACTGTTGATTATGGCCTCCCATCATCATCCTGTACTCCACATTCAACTGTTTCTTGTTGAAAAGTATTACTTTTCCTTCTGCTGTATTACTCGTCGTAACTAATTGACATTACGTACACTCCCTGTACTTGCTTTTTATGGACTGCGCAACGTGTATCATGACGTAACGCCCGCCTACTTGAATAAAACAACCACCTTGGTGTTCGCTCACCGTGGCACTCTGGCTTTCATCTCAAAATTTGGCGTTTCTCGTTACACTTCGCTCTCCGAGCTTTTTCATTTTTGGTGCATCAGCAGTGAGGAGAAGCAATCAGCCTTGCCCCAAGACCGCAGTCGACACATGCCAGAAAACCTGGACAACCGCCAGTTCAGCCAGCTACCATTGCCTCCGGTACGCGAAGATCCTGCGGTTCAGTCTGTCTCCCGCATCCCCTCTCCCCAAGAAAGTATGCTGGACGCGCTCAACAATCCAGGATCTTCGGATGCTTATCAGGCTTCGTGCCGGAGACAGGGCATTGGTTCAGCTCCCATTTTGCAGTCATCTATCAATCCGTACGTCTTTCCATGCCCTCCTATTGCGGAAGGGCAAAGTGTTCTCCACACGCCAAACATGCCAGTCGCGGATGGAGTACCCGCCAACTACCCAGACCAGTACAGTGGTCGGCCAGATGATGCATTGCTTGCACTCCGGCGTAATTCTGCTCCTGTCACGCATCTCGCTGTGCAAGACTTCAATCACTCCAACGTTAATGGATATGTTGCTGAAATGAATGCTCAACTAAATTTCGTTGGTCAGGAAGGGCAAGGCTCCCAGTTCAACATACAATCTGGCTCACAACCGATACTGAACCAAGCTTACAGTGCTACCAACCTCGCTCATTCCAACTTAGACGCTAACTTACTAACTATGAACGCTAATATGAGTGCCAGCATGCATTGTATTCCTCAAGCACACACAGTCAATGACAACCAAGTTTTCTCCCTTCAAAATCCCAGTATGCCTTTGCATACTGATCCGACGCTTGCTTTGGATGCTTCTTCAAATTTTGCTCTAGCTCCAGTCCCTCCGCATGCTTTATCTTATTTACCTCCTGTCCAATCATTTGATTCCTATGGCCAATTTATTCCTCATCCTACTGGCAATAGTGACATGCCTGTTCCCCTACCAATAGCAAATCATTACCCTTCGAACTCCATGAACTCGTGTGTTATGCCCCCGCCCTGTTGTCCTAATGCGAACGCGCTCACGGAGAGTGCGATGCTGAGTAATGCGTGTGTTTCTAGCGCTACCGACGGAGGCGTTGCGTCCGATGCCACTGAAGCTACATCGGCCGCAGACGCCGCACTGTCCTCTCAAGCTGCTGACGGCACTTTGTCTGATGCGTCGACTCAGTTGTCTGTCGGCGCTCAGGGTGCCAAGCAGCAGGATAAGAAGAAAAAGAAGAAGAAACCTATGGATAAGGTGCCCAAGCTCACCGTCCTGAATGTAGTTGACACCATGGTCGAGTGTCAACTTGAGACGACTACTCAGCAAACTAAATTCCGGTTTGATATCACCGATGATGAACCTGATGATGTAACCAATAAGCTGGTGAGTTAATGAGATTTTTTATCAAATTCCTTAAAAACTGATTCCGATGCTGTGAAATATTGCTAGTATAAAGAACTTGTTTAAAATTTCTAGAAATTTTGAATAGAGTTCCGCATTGTTAGCAATGTGTTACTGT
This sequence comes from Morinoia aosen, assembly GCA_030386875.1. Classification (NCBI taxonomy): domain Eukaryota; kingdom Metazoa; phylum Arthropoda; class Malacostraca; order Amphipoda; family Talitridae; genus Morinoia; species Morinoia aosen. The sequence goes on from CM059562.1 coordinate 23,016,053, forward strand.
TATATTTTTTAAATATAACATAGTTCACTCCGCGACAAAATTTGAAAATTGACGATATTTCGTCTTCACCCTTTACAGCATTGTTGAAAATTTCCGATGATATTGGTTTCGAAATAGTTGCGTGCTCATCTTACTATTCACTTGCAGATTATAAAATAAAAATTATGCGCATGTCACAAAATAAGTCATGTTGAATAATACTATCAAACTGAATTGGTTTGTCCTCAAGTGATCATAAAATAAAAATATTTGACTCTTATTTTTGGCAGGGTTACTTATTGTGATGACCCAAGCTTAAGATTACAATCAAAATATGACTGTCTTAGCACTATCTCGACCACAAGTAAGAAAGTCAGATCGTTTCTAGAATTAAACCATTCCTGTGAATTAGTGACTTTTTCGTAAAAATAACGTAATGTTTTGCAGCAGTTACGTAAGTGCGTGTAACACCTAGATGTCGACACCGAGGGCTGCGAATATACGGTGTATTAGGTTGTCATTATAGAAAAATAAAATTTCTGTTTCATTTAGGTGATGACAAACCTGCTGCCTGGTATGCACGCCGAGGTTTTCACGAAGATGTTACTGGACATCAACCACCAGCTGCGCGAGTCTCCCAATGTCATCCCCGTCGTGAATTTCCTGGACCCCAAATTTGGGGCTGTCGTACCCACCTCGACGACGGGCGGTGACTCAAAAAGCTCTCGCTCGCCGCAGCAGACGCGCAAACTCTCCCAGACTGCATCCTCAAAAGCGGACGATGCCTTGGTAAGTCTTGTGCTCATTCTCTTGTCATGCGTGTTTTCTCTTGCCGCTGAACATTTTACTCCAAATAGGCTTGCAGTGCTAAATTCCGCCGGCTAGTTTGCAATGTTTCAAATGTGTTCGGTTTTTGCCTGCGTGACTCGAATGGCTAGTTTTATTATTACCCTGCAAGGGGAGATTAGTGCGTGGTCGCCTCTGTATAGCTGAGTGCTGTAGCTTCCTTGTCTTGAGTGGCTATGTAAATGTAACTAATGAGAACCATCATGGACGGTTTTTGTCATGAGTTTTAAATATGAAATGAAGGCTTTTGCTGATAAATCGCCTATTTTCATGTGTGTGAGTGCGTGTTGTGAGTTATTGCACTTCATAAACTATTCGATTATCTCTCTTGATTCTCAACGCTAATGATAAATCTTCTTGCAGCATTTTCCTTTAAATGCCTCTACACTTTATCTTTCGTAGTGCCAACGCTATGAATTTCAGGTGGTATCATTGCAGTCGTTACATATTTTTGTATTTTTTTTCTCCTCATTCATGACGCTGTTCACTTGTGTTCGCTGTTTCGGTTAGTTGTTGCCTTTTATGAAATAGCGCTGCCAGTTTTTATGTTGTACGGAGAATGTTGTAAAGTAATGCATTCAAATCAAGGGTCCTACGTCTATTTGTTTTTTACAACGCTTAAAGAGTAGACGAAGTTGATTACCGGAAGGTGTTCGGTAGCCGAAAGTCATCGAAAAATTATAGTATTTACGTTCTGACAAACCAGTCTACATTGTTCGTAAAATTTTGCTGTGGGTGCGTTTGATCATCCTGAATGAAGTTCGTGCATTTTGAGAGTCTAACTAAAGTGAGCAACATGAGGCCGCTGCTCATGAGCCCAATGATCCTTACGAGTTGCGTGCGTTGAGTGGATACGTGATTTTATTATCCCAGCTCGCACAGCCGTACTCACACTAGTCTGGAGGGAGCCGTTACTGCGATGGCGTTGTGCCTCTTAGGGAAAATAGTTTCAAAAAAATCACGTTGAGAGCTGTTGCGCTTGTGTCCTATACACCTATTTTCCACGTTTTCGAGCAGTTGTGGTTAATGTGCTGGCTTCCTTGGATTTTTGCTCTCTCTTCTCTGAGGACGGTGTATTTGAGATATCTTCTTTATTACGTGTTGGAAACGAGTATTACGTGTTGGAAATCGAGTTGTGCCGTAGCTCTCCGTAGCCCGTAAAGTGCGGAGAGTGGCGGTGACGTGAGAGTTATGTGATGGTGTCCAGGGTGGAGGTGTAGTAGTGCGGTGCAGCAGTTTTGGGTCAGGCAGCGGCGCTATAGTCGCCGCTCGCTGTGGCAGGCGGAGACACGCCACCACACACCACTGGACCCACTCCGCCGCTGTTGCTGTGAGTAGCGCTCCTGCTACGACACTCTACCCTCCCGCCCTATTTTTGGCGTCCCTCTTCAGCGAGTCGTGTGACCACTCTCTCACGCAACATCATTTGTGCTTTTGTTTCAATATTGTGTAAACCTCGAAGTTTCTCGTGAAATTGTTCATTTGGTCCTGGAAGAAAACCGACTTGAGTGAGACTTGCCAGAGTAGCATGACCTGCTGAAGTGGTGCACACATTTTGTGACCTGGTGAGCTGCCCGCTGCCCCCCCGCCGCTGCTCTGCATTTTGTGACTGAAGTGCGTGGTCAGCATGGCCCTATCTTGGTCCTTTGTCTCCTCTTTCACTAGAATATTTTAGCTTAGAGCATTTTTTATCAACACTAACTGCTAAGACTTTTCTGTGCAAGTGAACTTGACGTATCACACCATCCAATGACGGCACGACATTCTAAATTATTAGTTGATGTTTGACATTAGGGGTGTGCCGATAACTTCATCCGCTTCGTCATTTATTGTTTTGACTCTATTGTTGGCCAATGCTAGTTGGTGCTAGTATTTATCAGGTACTCGGGTTGCATTTATCTGAACTCAGAAAGGGTTATCTGTGTCGAACCTATATCAGTGCACCTCTAATGCTCGTTGTCATGCTTCAGAATGCTACAAGTAGCGTTTTGGACTAAATTCAGTGTTTTTTTTGTTTATGTACTCGAGAGTTGATCCAGATAATAGGACGTTTTCCCGGAGCAACTCGGTATTTTGCTAGTGCTATATGACTATAGAGAAAATTTGTAAGGCTCCGATATTTTTGTGTCGAGAATTTTTTTGCTGCCATCCTCTGTTGTTGCAAGTACTCGTGTAACTATTTTCGAGACGGCTTGACTGCGTTACTTGACGTGAAGCTCTTTGTTGCCTTATTTGTCGAACCTACTCTCCTGAGGGAGAGAAGAATGCTTGTGGCCTTTTGGCCCCTCCCTTGTGATTGTACCTACTTGTCATTATTGACCGTTTCGATGTATGTTGATTACCGTCGTCCTTTCCGAGAGAAAGACATTAAATATCAATTAGTTGAAGCTGGAATATTTGTCGTACTATCATCTTAATATCCCTTGGAGCTACCACCGTTCATAGCGAAGTTGAGGTTTCTCACTTGTGTTCGTTTCCTCTAGCATGTCCTTGTGTTTACCAGCGAAGTATTTTGCCGTCGTGTTCCATCCGTTATTACCAAGGATATAGCTGAGCAGTGTCTCGTAAAACTTCAGATTCTCTAGCTCTGCAAACTTTGTATATAGATTGCTTGTTTCAAGAACAGCTATGGTACATGTCAACTTCCTAGATGTGATCCGTGCTTACTTCCTGGTGTTAGGCGCTGCAGCTTTCATGCTTGGACCAAGTCTTCGTGTGTCTCATATCCACCAGTTCTTGTGACTGAACAGCTCGTTTTAAACTTATCGTGTTACTTAGCATGTGAATATACCTATTTATATTGTAGAATCCTCAATAACTCCTCAGTGTGTTTTTCGTGGTTGCTTTTTATCGCACTGAGGTGCTTTCAAGGGAATTTTACTTCATAGCATGCAGTTCCAAAGACAACGGGAGAGGATGTCTCAGGATTATTGACCTCATGTTGGACTTAGTTTGTACGTGAAAAGACAACGTGGCATCTCAGGCTATGTGCAGTGCACTTGCCAAGCTGTTAAAGGTTAAGCTTTTGGTTGTAGGGAGAACTTGGCTTTTCATATTAATTTTTCTACGAGGTTGTCGAAGCTTCGTTTTGTCCGTTTTGTTCGATTTATTCTAACCCTTCTTTGTGTATCTTTCGTATTTATTTATTACATTTTTGCTTCAAAGTAATCTTTCACCATTCTCTCAACTGGATTTAGTGTGGTAAAATACCAATTTTTAAGTCTTGCAATTCTTTGAAGAGTGGTATACCACTTTTTTGCCGGGGCATATTGAGACCCACCATCAATATATTGGATGTAATGTGTACGTTGGGGGAAGATTAACATCTTTCTTTCACCCTACTTCCTGCACGTAAATCGCCATTCTGAATTTCGCGATTTTTATTTGATCTTTCAAGTAAAAGTTCGGCTTGAGTAAAGCATGAGAAAATTTGTTGTATACACAGAATCCTCATTTTGCAATGCTTGGTTCTGGTTTTAATGTAGGAGTCGTATCGGCACCTCGCTGGGACACTGCATATAACGCAGGACGCATCTCACCACGTTGAGCTCAGTTTTAGCGTGAAACTATTTTCCCCCCTCCCCGACCCCGATGGTATCCTGGCTGTGATGTAGGTCACACACCTCGCTGGTCCTGTGTATTGATTGCTGACTGCAACATTTCTCAAGTTGGAGAGGCCAGCGTTCTCGAGACTGATATCCTGTTCGAGTTTCTGCTTTTGTTCTTCTATTTTATTCTTTGATTACAATATCATTGATGTGCTGCCCGTCAAGGTTGAATTTCTCTTGGAGCCGATGCCGTGATTAGTTATTGTGTATAATATAGTACTTGTTAAGAACTATAAATAACAATAGGAATGATAGCTCTGTGCCCCTCAGGGGATACAGTTAGTGTATCTATGGAAATTAGTGCCCCCTCAGGGGGATACAACTATTGTATCTATGGGAATTAGCGCTCCCAGGGGTACTATGCAAGGGCCTGAGCTAAAGGTTAGGTAGGCTTTCTTTTTTGTTGAAATAGAATAGGTTTTGTTTTCTTATGGACCATCTTTTTACGGTTCACTGCCGTCCTGTTTTTCAGCACCTACTACTTTCTTCTTGAACTTTTTCTTGTTTCATGAACTTCTTTCTTGGCTTTCTGTTTCTGTGCCCTTTCTGCATAGATTCCACGTTTCTTAAACTACATACTAAATGGTGCCTTCTTCCTTCCTCTCTTTGGATAGCCTTTGTTGCGGATAGGGAGGCTTATTCGAACTAATAATCTAATCTAATCTGGAAATTAGTGCCCCTAGAGGATGTGAGGTCCCGAGCTTGCGTCTTCATTTTGTTGAAATAGTTTTTTTATTTTGTTGCGCACCGTCTTTTTTCAGTTTCCTGCTGTCCTGTTTATCTACACCTATGACTCCCTTCAATTTTTATCTTGTTTCATAAACCTCTTTCTATATTGTTTCTATGCAAAGGGTATCGGGACCTTGATCGTGTAGGTTTTCGTCGTTGTTCAATTCCGAGCACAAAATCAATTGCTTATACATGTTCGGTTTCAAATGATATAGTTTTATGCGTGTCGACTTCATGAATTCTAGAGTCCATGAATGAAATGCGCGATGTTCGGGTCCATCTGAGCGAGGTTCCATCTCTTCGCGAGTGGTGGCTTTCACTCATTCAAAATGACGCTTGGAAATACGAGTATTTTTTAAAGTAGGTTTAGCTAACTTATCTTGTTTGTGCGACGGTGCACTCTGTAGCGAGCGTATCAGCTATTTTTTTTAGAGTAACTCGTCTTAAACTTTTCAAATTGATACCAAGTTTTGATATGGGTGAGCAGCAAAGAATTTTATGCCTTACTCGTACATTTTTATTATTTCTGAAAATACACCATTCAAATTTTTTTTTGCTGCCTTTCTCATGTTTTTTTGCATGTAATAGGAAATTTTCTACCACTTGTTCATAACTCGTGCACAAATCAATCATTGAAAACCTGTGGAAGATCAGCGTATTTCTCAAGCGATAAGCGTCATCACAACGTACCAACGTTATTGGTACATCAGGCAAGTGTGCTCAGTTGGTGGAGCCGCCTACTATCAACGTACTATTTCTTAAAATTTCAGCACGTTAGAAAGCAGGAGTAAAAATTGTCAAGGTGCGCGAGGTAGACCAAGAATTACTGATATCGATGAGTCGATCTAAATCGTTAGGTTTTAATTAGAACATGAGGCGCCATTCTCCAGCAAATCCATGGCTGATAACAGCGGATATAAAGTGTGAGATTAATACCCGCGAGGTCAGAGTTCGTAAGTACGCGACAAAAACGCCAACATGAAGCAGGACAGTTTTGAAGAAGGCTCCCGAAGAAACAATTGGTCATTAATTATCGAAGCATTCTTACGCAATGGGCGGAAAAGCCAATTCAATAGACGATTGTAGAATGTAGTAGAGTTGCCTGGAGTGACGAATTGAATTATGACAAATTCAGTTCTAACAGAGTGAGGCTTGTCCTACATCAAACACGCTCTTGTTTTGAGCGCTGATACCAAATTTTCACTACGAAGCATGGCGGAGAGATGCCTTCGTTTGAAGCGCTTTCAGCGCTGCTGGGATGGGACCGGGACTGCATTCAAAGCCTAACGGACCAGCACCAATATGAAGGTATACTGCTGGCCACGACGGTCACCTATACAGTAGGAACATTGAACGGAAACTACGCTGAACAACCAAATAGAAATCTCAAACATCTCCCCAGGTGCAGCCGTGAACGCGACTTATTTATTTTTCAGCTGATTTGGCATGGAGCTTGGTGTTGAAGCACCATATGACAGGATATCGTAACCAAGTTGAACGATGCAATTTCGAGATGTTGCCAAGCCGTAGTTGACTCTGTAGGCTTTTATGTTGGCTGAGGAAAATTCCATAACTATGTATACCTCATATTAGTTGATATGACCTCTTCCGTCGATACAAAACTTTATATTGAGTGACGCTCTGAGATTATTTTTGCAAAAATACTTTCTGGTGTATTTCAATGAAGACGTTATTGTGAACATTTAATGTTCTTTTTTCATCCTACTTCATCTCTCAGTATCGATCTGAAATGGTTAAGGTGAGAGACGTTTAAAAAAACTAAAATTAATTGAAATTATGCTCGCTACTGTGTGAAGAAAGTCTTCTTAAACATTTGAATATTTTACCTCGTTTTCTCTCGCCCATAACAGTACATTCCTGTTGGATATATAATGCAGGAGCTTCCGTCCCGTCCCTCAATGTTATTCATAGCAACTATTTTTAGGGGTTAATTCTTCTTTCTCATTCATGTGTCGTACTTTTTTTTTAATTTGATTTTAAACAAAGACCGGAGTCATGGACAAACGGCTAACTACTCAACGAAAGTCTTGAATGCTTGTTGCGTGTTTTGTGTTCAGCTTGTGCCTTCAATATTGCTAGAATTCTACCATGTTACAAATTTAAACTGTAAAAACGCATTTCATCGGCTCGTATGCTCTCAAAACAACCCTCATTTGTTTTTCTCGAAGCGCTGCTCATGTAAAGTAGAACTTCTCTCTCCGTTCTTTTCTGTAGAAGAGAATTGTTGATACTTTGAACAACTTTTTTTATCTTAAAATAGTTCGTATAGTTTATTGGATCTCCAGAAACTCGGTTGTGTGTGAGCTCGCTTTTTTTTACTAGTTTAAAATTTGATATTTCCACTACGAGGCATGACTATTTCTCTGCCAGTGCTTCTGAACGATTTGGATGTCGTTAGTTTCTGTAACCTTATATTACTATTGCAGCTACGAATTTTCCTTTACATTACTTGACTCGTGACTGCTGTACACTCATATTCTTGCATAATTGAGTTCTGTGTTTCTATTCTATGGGTGGACGTTTTTAAAATTATCATCTTGTAAGCTGTTTGAGGGTGTGTTTTGGTTTCTTCCTCTAAGACATGGGAATTTGTCTGTGTACCCGCCCCACTCAACCGCAATGTGCTTCCCTCGATGACTCCCTTGTTCTCACAGCTGTCTTCATGTGTGGTGCCCTTCTTAAACGACCGCTAACACGCATATCTATTTCGTTAATTAAAGTTCTTGCGCTCTACAACATTTTAAAGCTTGCATATATATTATCCTACCATTTTCCTGTGTTGAAGCCAGTTTTCCTGGCCCGTGAGACTTGCCGTGTCAAATGCACCTGTAATGAATAGTGCTGATTGATGTTCTCGGTTCCCATACATCGATGTAACCCTGTAATTCTGTGCTTGTTTTTCTGAGTGATACTCAGTTTCAACCTAAAATATATATGTATAGAAATTGACTACTAGTTGAACTTGGCGCGGGACTTGAGATAAGGTATCTATCTATAGTGCTATGCTACGTTCACCCTTTTTTCTATTTGATTCAAGGCATGAATGCTAATTTCATACCACGTTGATATTTTTTTTTGTAAACTAGAGCAACTTGAGATAGATTTAGGATGTGTTTAGGAGCACTCTGCTTAAATTCATTGTTTTAAAACGTTAGTGTCTTTTCATGTACGAGTGTAGGCTTGCTTTAGCAGTTTGCATTACTGTTTTTGAGCTGTAGAGTATATGTAAATTTTATAATTTTATCAATTTGTCTACCCTAAATTCATTACAACCCAACTGCTTTTCCTGTGTGTATTGAGATTACTTTTCAAGCGTGCTGCTTTCTTTAGCTGTCCCTAAGTTTTTTTTTCAAATTCAAACTGTGCTCTAGAAAGTGATAGTGTAAGACTGTTTGAGACCTATAGGGCAGCTCTCAGGATTACTGCTGTAGAAACTAGAATTTTAGTTACAGTTGTGGTGTGCGCAGTACAATTAGGCGCGCTTATGTTTTCATATAGTCTTTACTTCTTGATAAGCTCGGTCAAAGCGCTATCGTTGGTGTCCTCGATATTTTTTGTTCGGAAAAACATCTTTTCATATAATTATTCCATTCCTCTCGGAGAGGTGCAACTTTTGTATCCGTGGGAATTAGCAGTCACAGGCGGAAAAAGTGTGAGGGCCCAAGCTGAGAGTTAGGTAGGTCTTCATTTTGTTGAAATGATATGTTTTTATTATGTTAAGGACCACCTTTTTTTGGTTTACTGCTGTCCTGTTCTTCAGCATCTTCTACTTTCTTCTTCAAATTTTATCTTGCTTCATGAACTTCTTTCTCAACTTACTGTTTCTATGCCTTTTTTTTGCATAGATTTTACGTTCCTTAACTCCATACTAAATGCTGCCTTCCTTCTTCCTCTCTTTGGATCGCATTTGTTGCGGATAGAAAGGCTTAATCTAACTATTAATAATCTAATCTAATTTTATCTTGTTTCAGGAACTTCTTTCTCAACCTACAAACATTTCTATACCCCTTCTGCATAGATTCCGCTTTCCCTTATTTCCATACTAAATGGTGCCTTCCTCTCTTTGAAAAGCTCTTATTTTTAGTGGTTAGAAAGGATTAAACTTACATATAATCTTATCTAGTCACCGTTCAGCTGAAAATCCATCTGGTAATTAATCATTATTTTAACCATGTTTGTATTTCTTTAGAAACGCGAATTTCCCAGACTTAATTGCAAATCAAATTAGTCAGTGTGTTTTATTGAGGTTTCGCCCATTACTTTACCGAAGCGTTTAATGAAGCTAGATAGAGTCGTACTTATGGGGGTCAAACTTAGGTGTTTCTAGTTGAATGGAATTCTCGTATAGTATGATAGGTAGTCAGGATACGGTTGTATATCAACTACATCCCAAGACACGAAATTCTAGTTGGTTGGTCAGATTATTGAGTCGATACTAGCTATGAAGTGAATTAGTTTAACGCTCAATGTGTTACATTCAGGGAGAGGACGGTGGAGCAGTGATGGGAGGCAGTGTGCCCGGCACACCCAGTCGCCGCCTGCCGAGTCCCACTCCTACTGCTGAAGAGGCGGCAGCACTTCAGCAGCAGCTGCTACAGCAGCACCTTCTACTGCAGCAGAGCGAGGCCAAACCGAGTGAAAGTCAGACCGCCACCTTGGACTCAGCGGTGGTTTCGGGAGCGCCTTCCGCCTCAGCCGCCACTGTTGTTCCTGGATCTGTTGTGGCTTCCAATGGCCAAGCTATTTCTGGGGTACCGGCAGTTTCCAGCGCTCCTGTATTGGCTAGTACTCCTGTGGTTCCGAGTGTGCCAGCAGCCTCTGTTGCTCCAGTTGTTTCTGGAGCTTTGGTGGGTGTCTCAAACGCTCCAGCTGTGCCGGGGCCTCCTGGCTCTGTCACTGGGGCCCCCGCACAGAATAGGTTTTCACGCTTCGTGGTCACCAGCGTTGTGCCGGGGAGCGACGTTTCCCGCAGCAAGAACAGGTCAGTAATTTATTCTTTGACTGATGTACTCGCGTCGTGTTTCTACGTTCAGTGATTGTTTATTTCTAGAAGCCTTTGAATGACCACTTTCATTTAGTGTCTTAACTCATTTTATCCCTCCATTTTTTTTTGTTACTGTGGAATGAATGACAACCAATGTGAACAAATAGGTGGCAATTGAAAGCTAAAATTTACTGTCATTGCGTTGGGTTGAGGGGCATTTTACGTTGTTGAAGCATTTTACGTTGTTGAAGCGGTACTGTCAGCAGTGGAACTTTTCGACTTGGTGCTTTGCGTACTTAGTTTTGTGGCCATAATCTGAATTTTTGTTTTGTTTAACGTTTTGTTCTCGAATTACTTCCAAATTTCTGCGCTGTGCGTATCATTGATGTTATTCGTGATGCTAGTAATAATATCATGGGGATCATTTCATACTGCCATTATTCCTTATCAGAACTGTCGTTGCTGACGAAATTAAACATGCTTTCCAATTTTATACCCGTTTGCTAATTACAGCTTTAGTAGCTATAGTTCATTCGTGAGACAATACACAGCTTTGCGATGTGGGTCAGTCAGCTTCAAAGCGTTGGCTAAGATTTGTATGGGCGATCAAACTAAGTTGAAACTGTAATGAAAATTAGACCTGTTGTATAGCGCACTCGGTGCACTGTAAGGGGGGAATTTGAATGCCTTGTGTCGTCTGATTTCACTGGACGAACAATACGGTCTTAATAAGGCGTTTTGTGAACGAGGCTGGGTCATCGTTTGTGTTTCTCATTCGTAGTACGTGTGTAGAAAAGGGTGTCAGGAAAATTTTAGTATGGAACTTATATTAAACTGATCGTCTTTTTTTACGTGCACAAAAAGAGGTATCAAAGCTTTACTCGGTGTTGGTGTGACTTGAATTGATTCTTAAGAAAATAAAGCTGTGAGGACCTCAATCACACGGAAGCAAGACTTCATTTTTGAGTGGGAAAAAACTGTTAGTAGTATACGTAATACAAAAATGACGTTCGGATTAAATATGTTGATGATTGATATTTCTGAAAAGACTTAAATTCACGTTGCAACGAGGTAAAAAAGCAAGTTTTTACTGGACGTTTTGTTCCATATAGCTAGTTGTAGAATTGGAAAAAAAAACCTGGTCTTGATTTATGTGTAATTGGACGTTGAGCAGAAGTCCGAGCTTGACGCGGTCCAACAGCAGCAGTAGCAGCGCGACCCCGAACTCCTCAGTGACGACTTCACCCCGTGACTCCGCCCCCCAGCCTGGCGGTGCCTCCCTGCCTACCCAGGTGGGTTCATCTGCTTCCTCCTTCGAGCATTCCCTGAGTCACACTTTGTATTTTGTACATCTTTTGATTATGGATGTATGTTTCTCACGCTCAAACCGTGTTGCTTTGACGAATTCAAAATTTCTTCAGCGGCGCGTGAACGTTTCACCTTTGTGCACCTTCTTTTGTTTGTGATTAAACAGGTAAAGACAGCTGTTCGAGGAAATTTGAAAACTGTGGTTTTTGAGCTGCGGATGAGATATTCAAGATGCGCTCGGTGAAGGAAGGACAACATAGCTAATGTAGCTAGTGTCCCTGATGAATGAAGTGTGACACAGATGTTCTGAGGTGCCATGTATTCACAACTTTTTTTTTGCAGCCTAGCTGCGTTCCCTTCAGGGGGGATACAATTATTGTATCTATGGGAATTAGCAGTTCCAGGAGGTCAATGTGAGGGCCCGAGCTGAAAGTTAGGTAGGCCTTTTTTTGTTGAGGTAAAATGCTTTTGTTATGTTGAGAACCATCTTTTTTTCGGTTCACTGCTGTCCTGTTTTTTCAGCACCTACAATTTTCTTCTTCAACTTTGATCTTGTTTCTTGAACTTCTTTCTTATCTCACTGTTTCTATGCCTTTTCTGCGTAGATTCCGCGCTCCCTTAACTCCATACTAAATGATGCATTCTTCTCTTTGGATTGCCTTTGTTGCGGATAGGGAGGCTTCAACTAATGATCTAATCGAATCCTAGATGCTTTTAGTTTTTGCATTATGTTTTCGCCATCGCAGAGGTGACAGACGTACGTACTATTTATGCAGCTACTAAATTATATTATCTCTTGTTTTCATATTCGTTTTTTTTATAAAATGGTGGAACTTATGGCCTGTAAGTTAATTCTTCTCATTTTCTCAACGAAATAATATCAAAGATTTTCTGAGGTTCTATCGACCTCGATTTTATAAGCAATCGGTGTTTTCTGGACCATTGTTTCATAACCATTAAGTTAATCATGGGTAAATTTCATTCGCCCAGGGTCAGGGGTCCAGGATGGGTGACGAGGAGTCATTTGTCACTCGCCAACAAAGCGGTGTCGATACGATCACACAGCAGCCGGCAACGACTACCACAACTCAGTCTCAACAGACGCCTTTGCCGGTAGCATCTCAGTCCACTCCGCATGGCCAGCAAATGGCGCCTCAACCCTCGCAACAGGTGCAGCAAGCGCCACCCCAACAGCCGGCGCCGCAGCAGCCTGCCACCACCCGGCCTGAACCAGACGCGCCTGACGTGCCACTCTCGCAAGCCGCGCCCCAGGTGGAGCGTGATGCCCAGCAGCAGTCAGGCGACCTCAGCCGCCCCGCCGTGCTGCACGAACTCCGGGATGCCGTGGCGCATGTGCTCGTTGGGCCTGCTGCCGTACACGAGCAGCAGCAGCAGCAGGCGCCACCGTGTAGTGCAGTGGCGGCAGGGCCAAGCGCAGCCGAGTCGCTGCCTGGTACCCCGCCCATCATCCTGTCGGCCAACACCAGCCCTGACGCTACCATCCGACCCACCCCCGTCCACGCGCCGCACCCGCAGCCCGCCAGTCTCGTGCACGGGTGAGCAGCCAACACAGTAATCTTGTGCTACTTTTCGCTTCGGATAGAATCGTAAATTTTGATTAGGTTGAGTGCAATCATTCTTCGTTTGTGATAGATTGATACTTTTAGTAAAGATATAAATAATGAATTAGAAACTATTTCCAATTAAGCATTTATTTCTTGCAAATTTTCATTAACTTGCAAAGTAAAAAGTAAATTTGACTGCACAAATGGGTTGCGTTGACTCGGACGACTGTTTGCGAGAGAACCGCGCAGAATGTAAGTTGATGTCTCTGCGGCAGACTGATGCCGCTGACGCTGCCTCCTGTTGCCTTCACCTCGACTAGCGCGTCCACCTCGTGCCTGGACGACCTGGGGCCGCCCATGTCCCCTCTGGTGCCCGCCTCCCCCTCCGTCCACTCCATACTCAGTCAGCAGCTCGCCGAGGTCAGCCTGCCGCTCCTTACTCTTGCTTGCCTCTGCTTCCCATTCCACACTTCTCAATGTGTCCGAAGTGCTTTGGTGTTAGGCTTCTAGCTTTTGAATCAGGCATTTTTTCTGCCTCCCATTCTGAAATTGATTTGCATTCTAGTGACTCCGTAATTGAATTTAGATTTTGTTATGATTTGGTTTTAGTCAATCTAGCATTAGGTGCTAAGTTACTCTCTGCACGGTTCAATTGTTTTATTTTTTATTTCATACAATAAATTTCGTGCTCGATAGACTCTATCGGGCTGATGAAAACTTCAGCCTAAATGTGAAGATTCCGCCTATAAGGCCGCCGTCACACGGAGACCAAATGGTAACGTTTCATCATAATTTTCTGCAGTCAGCGGCACCAATCGGTCTGCCCAGCACCACGAAACCGTCAGATTTCAGCCTTAGTTAATCATAGTATGACTAAGCTTGTCCCAAACTAAGGCTGAAATCTGACGGTTTCGTGGCGCTTGACAGACCGAATGGAGCGCTGACTGTAGAAAATTATGATGAAACGTTACCATTTGGTCTTCGTGTGACGGCGGCCTAAGAAGCAAGGCAAGGCTCGAACGGGTCTAAAAACTGGCATGAAGAGCAACAGTTCTTGAAAAAATATGCTGAGAAAAAGGGTTTGCTTCGGTGACTGATGAATTCGGGAAACTGCTGCTCGGAGTGAATTGTTTCTATTGTTTTTTTCATGGAAGTCGATGTCACGCGCTTGAAAACGCACTTCAGGCGAGCGCATTTACTCTCCTTTAATTTGATAATGTCCTGTCAATTTTTAAAATGTTAACGCAAGATTTTTCCCGCTTTATGTGACCAAAAACTCAGGACTAAGTACATTCCTATTACCAGGTGTAAGTACATTCCTATTACCTGGTGTTAGTGTTCTGCTTGCTGTACTTCTCTGAAGGCCGAGCGCGACTTTACACGTATCTGAAGTGATGCCGCTTGTTTGTTAAAAATGAAGTAAACTAATATCGATGAACAAAGTTAAGCTTCTCTGAGTTCATAAAATAATTAAACTTTATGAAAGCGGAGGCCGTAGGCCGAAGTTTCACCGTAACTGACTAGTGCTGCGTCAAGCCATAAAGGCTACACACAAAGTCAAGCCATAAAGTTGTAAGGACTACACAAAAAGCTAGTCATTCACGGTGAGGTTAGCGTTTACGTGGCACATCTTAGTGTTGGGCTTTTGCGTTTGAGTTTCATAGCCCTCGTTACGGGTTATGATTCTAATTCCATGGCTCTACTCTTGTGGATGCCGGAACTTTTCTGGCATTCAGTTACCTTGAAAAGTTGACATCTTGCGAATTGATATTTATCTAGTAAATTTTTATTATGAATTTATTATTGAATTTTTGTACTTAATTTTAACTCTTCTTGGGCTCCTTCCAGTAGCGTTTTCGTAGTTGATTTTGATTTGAATTTTTTTTAATTCGTGCATTCACTCCTACTTGGCCTGAGTGGCGGAAACATTTACTTTGCTGGGCTCCTCGGAACGCTCTTGTTTTATTTTCTGTGTACTCGATAGACATGAGTTTGTGTCATTTAGATGAAGACGAGATTCTGTATTGTCGTACAGCCGCCACAGTGGTCTTGTGAATGTGTCCTGCTATCTTCAGTTTAAGAAGTTCCTATTTGACGTTTTGTTGGTCATGGCTATCCTCTCCTAGTGATCTATTCCCTATACTGCTTGTTCTTGAATGGTAAACGTTGTCGTGGGCTGATGCAGTGTATTGTGTAGTTGTCATGTCCTGGTAATAAACTGCCACCTTTAGCTGTTTTTAAAATGTTGAAACTCTCAGTTAAAGAAGGGTGATTTTTGTTTTTGTTTGTCTGGTATTTGCGGAACATCATAGTCTCATTCCGCTCTCAAATGTTGTTACGCTAAGGTTCGTTCTGTGTTGCTCGCATAACTCGTATAGCCTTTGAGCTCTTGATAACCTCTCCTACATTTTGTAAGGCTTTGTGCTGTATTACCGTAATTTTTTATTTTCGTTTCATTGATTTTGTTCAGTGCTTATGAATTTGCAATTTGCTCATGATATTCATTCTTTCTGTCAATCCTTCACTCTTCATCTCTTGGAGATTAGTGTTGCTGATCATGTAATGTGGCCTATGGTAGAAGGTGTGGATACAAACCAGCTGAGCAAAGAGTGTGTTAAAAATTGTTGATCGAGCTTAAACTTCGTCGCTTTTGTTGTCTTTAGGAGTGCGTGTTTAACATGTTGGTGAAAATTCAGGTGTTGTTATATTTCCATTTATTAGAATTTAGCCGTCAACTTGCCATAACTTAAATAAAGGGGTTTCCTCCACTGGTAGCTAGCAACTTCCTACACAGATGGATCTATGGGTTCTTTGAAATTTTCTGTTTATACTTTCCAAATGTGGGTTGTGCGGTGTAGCAGTGATTGTCTCTGCGTATTATTCTGTAAGTAAAATGTGGCTCGATTCTGATTCTTCTTTGTGGCTGTCCACCGATTTCTATTGTCATTCTTAACTGTGGGAGTTTCAAAAGCTGTTGTTGAAAAAGAGTTCGTTCGGGAGTGGGACTTTATGTAAGGCGTTTGCGCGAGAGTCTCCGTAAACGTGTCTGCCGACGCATGTTAGGTGCTGTCTGGCCGAAGCTATGGAGGGATGCGCCGAAGCGGTGTGCCCGTGCTGCCCTTCTTTTGGGCTCCCTCGGCTAACTACCTCACGTATCCCTCCTCCAACTCCTTCCTCTTCTCCACCACAGACCAGCTCCAGGAGCTACAGGTGCGGCGCCAGTCAATCCGCCACCCTTTCTTCACTCCATTTAACTCACGCATTTCGCGCTCATTATTAGTACGTTAGTAGGCTCCTTTACGCTATGAAATATGATCAAGTTTTACTTCTTTTCCCCTGGAGTTACAGAAATGAAATTTTGAAGGCTAAAGATTACTGTAGACAATGATGAGAGTGGCCTCTATTGGGTGGGATATGTATGTACTATTTTATGCGAATCGCCCCATACTCTCAATCAAACGTTTCTGTCTCAGATCACCAATGTCAGTATAAGTACTTCATTTCACGCACTCTAACCTGTACATACATCACCCATGTATTTTAATGTTTATCAATTAGGTTAGTATGATGCGTGACCTCTTCTGTCAGTGTGATCTCTCATTTTGTCTTCCCTGGTTACGGTGGTGCTCTGGTTCTTGCTTCTCGTCTTCATATCACCTAGGTCTCATTGTCCAGGATTCAAGGGTTTTCGTCTTCTTCCATATCAACGAATTAGCACTAACATCGAGATATCGAAGGCTTTCAGACGGCTGATGCCTCACTAACATGATTGATTGCTGCGTTGTGCTGCCTCGTGATCGGAGTTCGCATTGCGTAGTAGTCCCCGATTCCTTTCAATTGCATCGGTATAAACTGCTCGGCTTCTATGCATGATGGCTACTAATTGCTTTGACTGTCACCCAGTTGACAGGACTTTATTCTACTTTGAATTATTTTGCCTTGAATGCCGGAAACCTTTCCATGGGAAAGGTATGATGTGTATATAGCTTATGGAATGATCCATGTGATCGGAAAAGGCTGCACTCTGGGCCATGTACGATACGAGAACCCACTGGCTGGAAGGCTGAGCTCGCCGGCATGTCAAACATACGAGCTTTGCAATGTCGTTTTTGTTTGTTGAGTTGATGAAGCTGCTTTTTTGTGCACCTATTTCTATGTATTTCACCAATTTTGTGTTCATAGCACTCTCATTTTTACATTTTCAGTAAAGCCACCTGCATTCTATTTTTACGGTAATGCTTTCATAATTTTTCTATTTGAACATTATTGTTTCACGTATCGTATTTCAATAACTTGTTGCTCATTATCCCATTTTAGTGCATTTATGATCCTCGAGTTCTTCCATAGTGTGCATTCATCTGATGGTTAATTCTTTGATCTTCTGATCGCGTCTGTCGTCGACAGATTTAATTGGCGATCTCGTACTTTTCTCTGTATAAAAACTTCTTCATTTTCAAATATCCTTGTTACTAACGTTATTTCTATCTACCTTAAAATGAAATGTTCGAATTCTTGTGACTCATGAAAGACGCCTTTTCTTTATGGTTCAGGATGTACTTTAATGCAATGTCCTAGATATAAGAAATAGTGGGGGCATAGATAGTCTGATATTATAATGACCAGAAACGTTATCTACCGTTTAATGAAAGAAATTATTTAATATACCAGTTCACCAACAGAATTTTATGCTTCATCTAGACATAATGCTGCACTTGATTTGTGAAAGAGAATAGAATAGTTCACCGGGTTTGGGTGTTGCGAACGTTTAATACGATGTTGATCACTTCCACCTAGTTTATTTGCAGATTACAAACATTCAAAGAGTAAATGAGTGACTTGGCTTTTTAATCTGTAGCAGTCTTTTTCTTTCCAAAATTTGATCGTATAAAAACAAAGCTTTTTTTTAATTCTGTAAAAGCATGCAACTCCAGAGTAGAAACAGTTGCGAAACAGTTCATAAGTGCATTTGGGCTTAGATTTTGTATTATACATTCGTGAAAAGTAATTAATTGTAAAAGCGAAAGTTTGATGACAATCGAGAAAAAATTGCCAAACGATTGCTTCCTGTTGCTGGGAGTTAGTGTATGTGGGAAATGACAAGGAGTCTCATTGGTGTACCTGGACAGACGGGTGGAGGCAGTGATGACGCCATGCAGCAGGCATACCTCACACATCCCCTTGTGTCGGACGGCATGTACAATGCATCAGAGTCTCAGCCTCCCATACCCATCGCCATGATGCAGGTACGCTCCTTCGCACCAGTGTGCGCACTTCCGCTCCTGACGAACCTATCTCCCAGGGGTGTGCGCTGATGAGGGTTGATTCTCAGCATATTGTGGAGAGTTAGTGTTGTTCTCGAGGACTCTGTACAATCCCTCTGCCTCTCCTCGCTAACGCGCCTTGGTGGATTCACACTTAATCAACGTATTCCCATCTGCTCAAAGTTCAACCAGCAGGGTTTCTTACTGAAATAGCGTGGGCTCAGCCTTGAAGTTTTGTGGACGTCATCTTTCCTTTCCCCCTGTCATCTTAGTAGATGACTCTTTTTTTTAGGAGTGTGTACCATCATTTGTTTTTTCGCATAGGTTTACGTGTCTTACCCAGGGGAACCATGTGAGGGCCCGAGCTGAAGGTTAGGTAGGCTTCTTTTTTGTTGTAATAAAATAGGTTTTTGTTTCGTTACGGACCATCTTTTTTCGGTTCACTGCTGTCCTGTTTTTCAGCACCTACTACTTTCTTCTTCAACTTTTTTCTTGTTTCATGAACTTCTCTCCTAGCTTACTGTTTCTGTGCACCTTTTGCATAGATTCCGCGTTCCCTCAACTCCATACTAAATGGTGCCTTCCTTTTTCCTCTCTTGGAACATCTTTGTCGTGGTTAAGGGAGGCTAAAACTTTCTTATATAATAATAATAATAATAATAATAATAATAATAATAATAATAATAATAATAATAATAATTACGTGTCTTAAAGAAGTTTACCTTACCTCTTTTCAATTGATAGTTCGCGGCTGTGATACTAAAGCTGCGAAATTTGTTTTTACGCTCGTGATGTCAGTTGCACCGAATCTCTATCGAATTACTCTCTGATGAGCGCTGTGATAGCGCAAATGATAGTCCATTCCAATATTTCTTGAAACTTATTCAAAATAAGGTGGACTCATTTTTAAATGACTTGTTCAACAATATTTTTTTGTGGATTTTTCTTTGCAGTAAAATTTTAAATTAAATTATTTCTATCGCAAATTATTTTCACCGACGATCACCGAATAAGTTCTCTAAGTATGAACTAGTGACTGAATCCTTTTACGTGAACGTTTTTTGTTATCAAATTATCGTTATCTTAACTACTGTCATTAGACTGGCGCTCACTGACATCTAAACCGGATATCTAGGCTATATTCAAAAGAGCGCAGCATAGTTTACTGGGGTATTTTCAGGTTATAAGGGTCATAAAACTGGAGGAATGTTACGGCTGAAAACAAAGACATTAATTGCTTCATTTCTTATCGAGCTTAGAGCTGTTACTCTTGAAACTTTTTTGAATACTAATCAGGAAAAGCACGAACGAATATTGATCAAAATAATAAATTGATGACATGTTGTAATATTCCAGTCATTTATTAAGGCCTTCGAGAGCATAGAGTGTGGCAAAATGTGGCAGATCCACAGGTAGCAGTTTATTAAAAGTGCGCTTCACAATACCAAATGTGAAATCAGAATGGAAATTACGTTACTCAAACAAATGTGATGAATGAAATGAAGATGTTGCTTGTAATGAGCATGGTGACAGCAAAGTGGCATTTTACACGCGGTTTTCAACAAGAACGTGTATCGCACGAACTACATAACTTATGCAAAATTTGAATTTGAAGCTGATGTTGGTTGTTTTGATGAGGTGTGCAATGAGTCATTAAAAATATCCCTTTACAGCCCCCTAGCGCCATTTTCTTGGGAGTCCTGTCGTTTTTGGGCAAATTTACCATATTTCTTCGCTGTCGAGGGTCTTAACACTTTAACCGCAACTACTAAATATTAAGTTCAACACCAAACTCAAATTAAAAGTCAACTGCAGCGCGCGATGTTGAAAATAGCAAACATGAACTGGATCGTGCCTTCATTTAGCTTTGATTAAGTATGTATAGAAATTGTGTTTGTGACTACTGGTCGGTCTGCAGCGTTGTGAAAATTACCTCCGTGTACCACCGGTGGGTCACGCTGCGGTCAAAGTGTTAATGTTATGCCTGCCAGATTTAAAAAGCTCGCAGATGCAATGGTCAGTTCCAGCATGAGCAAATCTTGAAGCAACGTTTTTCGCATCCTATTATATCGCTTTTGAAGTAACTAGCAATTTTTTACAAGCCATTTCCTTAATATTAGCCCATAATTGTTTTCAGAAAGTTCAAAATTGATGAAAACTGTAGCCACGCAATAAAATTGTTAACTTGCGGATAATTGAATGGGAAAGCTGTAGCATAGCTGTATCTTGGGTTTCAAAGTATCCAGATGCTGTGAGCGACCTCTCTAATAGGCTAAGGCAAAGAGCTGTGAGCTGCTTTTGATACCTTCATTTGTGCTTCAGAACTTGAACTCGGGAGAAGGGACTGCAGATAGTGAGGCTGCTGGGCACTTTTGCCAAGATGGTGACTCCAACGTGTTTTTCGCTGCCCCGGGCGTGCCTGACGACCCTTCTGCTTTTGCGTCTCATTCATTGGCTAATGACGCATACCTCCTTAGTATGGCCCAAGGTAAGTCGCGTAAACCGCCATGCCCGGCTCTGTTTTGAGTACCTGCTACTTTTGGGAGTCAAGTTCAGAGTACGTTGCTGAGCATAAAACGAAGGTTGTTTTAGACGGTGCAGTATAGAATTTTTAGTGAATCGCGGAGAAAAATTTTCAAATTGTGAAGCATGAGAATTTCGTTTTAATTTTAAATGATAAATGAAGATTCATAATTATTATTCATCAACTTGCAGAATATTTAATTCCTTTACGATGGAGCTACATCAGCTCGTACAGTTCGAGTTGGTAGCTATGCTTAAAACAATATTTCCACTCCGATTAATTTGATATAACAAGGGCATGTCGTAGCCACCTTGATCTCCATCTTTTAATACCTGGAATTTTCTTAAATGGGGATACTTGAAGTAAAAAGTTTACATCAACAAACCTAATACCTTGCAGGAATTGAAACACAGCATCTTCAAAGGAGTTACCAGGAGAACTCCTGAGGTCTTGTGCAAAGTAATGAGAAGTGTCAGTAGAACAGCTCGTGTTTGTTTGAGCAATTGTGGTTGCCATCCTAAATATTTAATATCAAATTGTAAAATTCCAAACTGTCTTGCATGATTTTAAAATCTATTGGAACTCTTCATGTTATATTGTTCTCTTGTTATCGATTTTCATGTAGGGTGAGAAACTTGTGAGCCACCTTGTACTTCATTATACAATGAATTACTAAAAGGGCATAATAACCTGCCGTATTGAAAACTTGTCATTCCATCTAAAGGAAATATACGTTATTTTTGACAGTTGAAATGCCTCCTTCATTGAATAAGTTGGCATTTATATACACAGGCGTTGCAGGAGTGGGCGGCTTGTTGTTGGACCCATCAGGAGTGTTGCCTGGAGATGACAAGTCTGCGACAAGCAGCAAGAAGTTCACCCAGAGTATGGAGCGCCTAAGCTCGGAGCTGAATAAGATTGTGGGCAGGTCTTTATCGAAGGGCGCCGAGTCTGCCTGTTCGTCGGGTCCTAACACTCCAGCTACTCCTGGCACCGCTCTCACTGCGCAGGTGCGTGCACTTCTTTCTTTGATTCCTTATATGAAATTCCATTTTATTCAACGCATTGCTTAGGTGTTGGAGACATAACGCAATTTTAATCATAATGAAATATGATCAATGGAGGGTGTAGCAAAGTGTGAGTGGCTCAGGTGATCAATTATAGCGTCAATGCCTGGCGGGATCCTACCCAAAACTGATGTTTCACTTTGAATTTATTTGAGATTCTTCCGACTATGTATTCATTTACCATCACCTACCGCTGTATGTCGGGATAATACTGTAAATGTAATAATTGTAGGTGAATAGAATTTTTCATTTGAAAGTCGGGCATTATTGTAACAATTTATTTTGCATTTTTATTGTATCTGCCATTACTCACAGCCTGTAACGTAAACTACCTATGTTTAGCCGGATGGTCTGGTGGACGGGAGCATGAGAGTAACCAGCGCTACAGTGTCGGGCGTGCCGATCGCTTGGGACGAGTCTGCAGCGCTGACTGGCGTGCCAGGCGCTGAGGCGTCCGTCCGTGACGCTGTATCTGTCGCTGGCACGTCCACGCAGCCCAGCGTAGACGCTATGGACTCGAGCGTGCTGGTCGGCACCGCCGCGAGCTATGGGGCCGTGCAGGGCAGCGTGCCTCTCTCCATGGCTTCTGCTGCTTCAGTAGCCTCACTGCCCTCTTCGGTGGGACAAGCCACGTCTGTTCCTCCCCCTTCTGTGTCGTGCGTGCCCTCTATGTCATCTTCTCTCCCTCCTGCTGCCGCGCCTGCCACCTCAACTCCACAGCCATCTGACGGCGCAACTGAAGAGCCCCGTCGAGTGTCACGCTTCCAAGTCACCAAAGTTGCCGAGCCTCATGCCTCTTCTCCTGTTGTTCCTGTTACTTGTCCGACGCTTCCTTCCCTGCCTGTCATTGGTAAGAGTTTTGTGAACTGGCTAGCAACAAACAATTACCGTGTACTTAATACTCCTTTTTCGAGTAAGTTGTCTTGGTCAAGTTGTTTCGGAATAATTGATCCCTTAAATAAGACCACCGAAATGGTTAGAAAATACAATGCATTCACGTGATGGTTTCAAATGAGCAATTTTATTAAATTTCTATGAAAATGAGCTTGAAATAATGTAATAATTGTAAGGATTTCGGAACAGTGCAATCATTAGTTTGGAACAATTATTCCACAACAGACAAGTTCGTGATTTTAAACAAAATTCATTCTTTAACTTTGTGTGTTCTTGAAACAAACGATTCATTAGCTCATTACAGGAGGTGATTTGAAATTCGTTCGTCTGGGCTCAAACTTTCATATGTGGACTGGAAATACACCTTGATCGGATGTCCTCAAAAAGTTGTCTTTAGTGATACAAACACAATGGGTCATTTATCTGAATCTGCCGAGTCTTCATTTTGCTTCCTTTCCAATGTAATGTCCGAACAGTTATTCGCTTGATAGGCAACAGGAGCTGGCTGGAATGGTAATTTTGAATTATCCAAATTCTAATTTTTTTCTGGTAAAAATCGACATTGCATTTGAGCAATCTGCTACTGCTATTCGTACGGTCGTCTTATTCTTCATGTTGGGACTCTGTTTGTTATCATTTACTAACTCTGTTTTCTTGTAGTGATTCTTTTTTTTTAAAGTTAAATGTTTATCTGATCTGCCGTCTCATTTGGTTGAACGTAGTTTAGAGCCGCTATCCACTTTTTCTGGCTGTCACACCATAGTCTGTCGGGACACGCTGTATGTGCGTCAGTTGCTTACGCCCTAAACATTGTTCCAGTGTTGTAGTTTGAATAACTACCCAGATTACTTTTATCGTTGTCCCAGGAGGAAGAAGTGAGATTCTAAGCTAAGGGCTAAGTAGACATTCTGTGTGTTGAAGTAAATTTATTTATTTTATTTATTATTTTTTTTAGGATCACCGTTTTCGGTTCATGGCTGGACATTTTTTACTGTCTATTACTATCTTCTTCCATTTCTCTTGTTTCATAAACATATTTCAATTTTACTGCTTCTATGCGCAAGGAACCTTGTATGAGAACACACTTTTGCATGAATTCTCAATTTCCTTATTCCATTTTATGTGCTCTCCGTTTACCCCTCTTAAAACGCGGTTTACGTGGTGGTTAACAAGGCTAAAGCCAGCTACTATTTCAAGCTAATCTAACTTGGTTATTGTCACTTATCCCTTTCATAACCAAGTTGTCTAATAGAAGAATGGAGATTTACGTCGAAATGCAATGCGAAAGAATCATAATAAACCAGTCATTGAGAAGTTTTGTATTGGCCGCTCACCCACAGCATTCATAGATTTCAAACTTTATCCCGCCTCACAATTACACGTGCGACTGTTTCGTGTGTGACTGGCCTGACGGATCTGACTTGTATGCAGGCGAGGGGGTTGTGATGGGCGGCAGTGGCGACGACGGGGCAGTGAGCGTGAAACGAGGCCGCTTTGCCATCACTAGAGTTGAGGACCAGTCGCCTGCCGGCACCCCAGCTGGCGCCGCTCCGCCTCCTCTGCCCACCAGCAGTGTAAGTCTTCCCCTGCGTTCCTTTCTTTTCTTTGTATTGGCCATGTTGATTGGTTTGACAGGTGCCTGTAGAAATTATGGCCGAATTGATTTTCAGTTCAGGAAAATTATGATAGGCGATTGCAGTGCGAGGCTTGAGAATTTTCTCAAATTTTGTTTGCTTTAATTTTATTAGTCGAATATGAACTATGAATTGCCAGCTTTTAACAATGCGTGAGATGAAACCTGCTATTTTTGTTTTGTTGTAAACTTTCAGACGCCTTTGAGCTCTACTGCTCAGGAGGCAACACATCAGAATTTACCTCAAGCCTCGCAGCCCCAGCCTTTGTCCCATCCTCATCTGCCTGCGACGTCTGTGTGTCATCCGGCAACCCAACAACCTGTTCATCAACTGCAGCCGACGGTGACGCAACCTACAGAAGCTTTGTCACATCATCAGGACCAGGTACCTCCCAGCGTGCAGCCGCCGCAGCAACACATGGGCGCAGCGTCTGTGACGCCCACGTTATGTGCCACCGATGAGGTGAGACAATGCAGCTTTTCTCCCTGTCATTTAGCCAGCCTCCTCAGTGTTATTGCGTTCTCGAGCTGCAGCTCTTGCGTGCCTGTCTTTTGTTTCCTAGCGGCGCAGGATAGCGCTCGCCACAGAGCACTCTTGTTACCTTACTCTCGTTAGGTGTATATGTGGTCATCTGACAAACTTTTCGTTGTAAATTGTTTTTATAACACCAATGCGGACTGAAAATGAGTAGTGAAACAATTTACACTCTGAGAAGGGGGGTTTGGCCGGAGGTTAGCCGTTCGAAAATTTTAATGATATTTTGCAGTTTGCTTTTGAATTGCTTCATGCCTGATCGTAGAATTTGAGAATGAAAATGAATTTTTGTTAATTTGACTTGCTTTTATCAGTTTTCTGAGCTTGAATCGCTAAAGTTCTTTTCACGGCATCAATTTATAAATTGAAATTAGGTTTTGGTCGAGCAGGTTTCATGCTTTTTCGAGAGAGCGAGAAAATCATACCCCTTATTTTCTTACTGAATAAAGATTGATTGCGCTCTAGCAGTCCAAGTTGTGTGTTATAAATTCGGTTCTCTGTAGCCTTGCAACAACCTTCAATTGCCCTGTGATGCATGACAATTGTACCGTGTGCGTGCATGATGTACGTAGGTGTGTTTCTGTTGTCTTCCACTCTGTAGATGTGCCATCTTGCTTGTAGCTAATATTGCGTTATTTAACTCCTATTTTTATTTTTCTTCATATTGATGGGTTTAAAATTATGTCCCTGCAATTTACGCACCCTTTTTTATTTGGTTTTGCATTAATTTGATGAGCAGTTTTTATCGACGGCACAAAATACTGCTGAGGGCTTTGACATGGCCGGCAGCGCAGGAAGTCATCCGCTAAAACGCACCTGTATGAGACCCAGTCAAGTGTCGCCTCTCACGATGAGCTCGCCGATAGACAACCGTCACCAGTGGTCGCAACATTCAGTCTTCTCTTCCATTCAACCTTCTCGATGTATCGACGAAAATGGAAGCGACAGTGGTGAGCTAGCTAGCTCCGAAGGTGAAGTCACTCCTACTCCCACTCGCTCTTCATTGGGGTCAGGATATGTTGCTTCCAACCCTTCTGGTGTGCGACCGAAGCGACACCGCTTTCAGCAGAGGTCCTTGCGTTCTCTTAAGCAGCAGCCTCACTGTACGTCGCTAGATAGCAGCCCGCGACCTCCCAGAACTCGGATCCGAAAAACAAAATATATCCACAAAAGTTCCAGTGTGGATGATTTCCCTCAAGGGACTAATGATGGAAAAACAATGCTGATTGCGACCAGTAGTGGACCTACTTTGATTGTGCCACTGCATCACAATCAAGACGGCCAGTTGCTAGAATCGTCGGCTGTGGCAAGCTTGAGGCATGACAGTCGGCCGGGGGCACTCAATCTCAGTCGAGCTAAGAGTTTGGTGAACGTTAGAGACACAAGTGCTGACAGCGCTATCAGTATCCCCTCTGGATTTAGGTCATTAGAAGGAGATAAATGCCCACCTACACCCCCTCCTCGACGAAAGAGGAATTTATTGAAAAGCTCGAGGAGTGTACAGAATCTTCCTGGTTCCCTTGGAGATTCAGTGGAAGTAAAGATCAGCCCTGCTTTGAGAAGAGTTGTCCAGGAAAATTACTCCAGGTCAGGTTCGCCAGATTTACTTACTTCGCCTGGATTGGGAGCAAATTACCACACGGTGCACTGTAGCCCTTTCACCTCTTTTCGAGATTCTCCTCCACCCCGCCCTCCTTCTCCCAAATATTTGCGTGCACCTTCGATAGATCCTGCCTACCACACGATCCAAAACGCCGAAGGTCTGGCAGGCTACACTTCATTTACGCGAATGGGACGAACAACATCTTTCAACTGCCTCGTCGGATCTCCTCCCAATAACTATGGCAAGAAAACAAGTTTCGAGCGGTCTTTTTCCGCTAGTTCTGCCAGTCTGAATGATGATGAGAGCCTCGATGCCTATGATAATCATTACTTGTCTGATCTATACTATCCTTTAACGTCTGGTGTGCATAGGCATCACTCTTCATACAATTCCCGCGACGCAATAGCAGTGTTGGATCGATCGCTTGCAGCATCTTTGTCATCACGACCTGTCTCGCCTGGTCGTGCAGCGTGCAGCTCTCCAAGGACTTTAGATCGCTCTTTCATTCCTTTTGGCGCCACGAATTTGGCGGGGTCTCATTCTCTTCAGCATCGTTTTCCTGTTCACCCGTCATCATTGGGAGGACATCAGCAGCAGCAGCAACAAAAACATCAACTTATTCATCGTTGCAACTGTGATCAGCGTTCCGTCCGCCACCGTCCTTACTTGTATGCACCTCTACCGGACTCAATGCAGAACTACAACACCATCCCCTCAGTAGGTGATCCTGCATTGTTGGGATTCTCTCATGTGGGTTTCCTTTCGGTGTCCGATGCTGGTTTCTCCTCGCGTTCTTGTTCTCCTGATGCACCTATTGCAGTGTTTGTCACTGACTATGGCCATCATACGAGTCCTGAAGAGGATCAGGTTTCGAACTCTTCTCACTTGAATGTAAGTTCAGGTCTCGCTAACGCACTGAGTATGCGGCCGATCCGTGCATGCAAGCTGCTCCTTGGTTCTGCAGCTGATTTGATGCGCGCACTTCTGCCCGAAATTTTAATGGTTGGGTTAAACGCGAGCCTTGGGGCTCTTGATTGATTCATTAAATTTTTTTCCACTGATTCGTATTGATCATCTGAAAAATATAAAGTTATAAATGTTTCTCTTTCTATAACGGCTCACTATTCTGATGATTTCCTATTTTCATTATAACTTCAGAGTTACTGTTGCTCGAAACTTCAAATTTCCATTTTTTGTCGTGAAATTTCGTTTTCCCCTTCTAATCCTTGTTGTTCTCGTTCCTGACCTTTTTGAATCCCTAATTATGTATTTTTTCGTTTCTTCTTCGTATGTGCATGCTTCGCTTAGATTTAAATGATTAATACCTGTTTACAATTTTGCTAATAATCTTGAGCTTGTGCTATTTATTAATTGACTTCCGAATGCTTCCGCTTTTTAACAGCACTGTATGTGCATTTTTTGACCATTTGGCTTGCTATTTGTGATTCCACGACTTCAAGAATTGGCTTTTGGAATGTTCTTGAATTAAAAACTTGTCAGTCTTGTGCTTCTTTTTTATGTGAACTCAGCAACATGCTATTCATTGCCTTGTTGAAGAACGTCTTGAGCTCCTGCTGTGTTGTTTGGTGATGCTCTCACGAGTAAATCGTAAATTTAAAATATATGCATACTTTGTGATGATGGTAGCTTGTGATACGCTTAGTTTAGTGTCAAGCTGAGTGTATTTGCACTTCAATTTCCAAAGCTACTTTTTTGTACGTCATACTCTTATGTTTGCCGAGTTTAAATATTTTAAGAAGTGTAGAGAGTAAAGAATTACTTGGAAAAGTTCAAGAACTTCTTGTGTTATGTCATTTAGGACATTAATTAGAGGTAGTTTCTGAGAGACTACCAGGAAAGCGTATGTTCTAGAACAAGTCACTGGTTATGGGTTTTGTGTGCAGTCTTGTCAAATGAGAACGATTTACTTAACGTGAATGTGATCGAAAAAATAACCTGTTCTCACTCTGCATTCATGTTCCCTCCTCAAGTTTTAGATTTTGGTTACTTTCTTCACAGTCTAGTTTTTCTAGTTTAGTCGGTTTAGTTTTTATTCCTCCGTAGCTACTCGTATTTTCTGTTTGGTGAATATTAGGAGTCGAGTGAAAATGTATTGACGTTCTCTTCAATACTAGAAAACATAGTAAATTATTGTAATTAGGTAATTATTGTTCGTGTGAACGTAAATTTCTTTTGAATGTCGTTGAAACACTCAAGAACCGACTTAGATGAGGGTCTGTGTGTGTACTCGGCATCACGCAACAACTACAACTACGATTATAGAATGTTATTTTAGTTTTTCGCTCGGCGTGCCTTTTTTGATTTCTGGTGCTTTGCCTCAGAAACCTGTTCTTTTTTGTATTCTTTGGTTAAGGAATATTTCAGAGTTCACCTTGCGTCGCCCCCTCAGGGGGATACATGTATTGTATCTATGGGAATTAGCGCTCCCAGGGGGACTATGTGAGGGCCTGAGCTAAAGTCTAGGTAGGCTTCCTTTTTGTTGAAATAGAACAGGTTTTTGTATTGTTACGGACCATCTTTTTTCGGTTCACTGCTGTCCTGTTTTTAGCACGTACTACTTTCATCTTCAACTTTTTCTTGTTTCATGAACTTCTTTCTCAGCTTCCTGTTTCTGTGCACCTTGTGCACAGATTCCGCGTTCCCTCAACTCCATACTAAATGGTGCCTTCCTCCTTCCTCTCTTAGAACATCTTTGTCGTGCAGTTAAGGGAAGCTAAAACTTTCTTATATAATATATAATAATCACCTTGCGTCGCCTGGGAGCATTGCTTGCTTTCGTGTGAGAAAAAGATTGTTTATTCTGATTGACTAACTTCCGTTTTAAAATATACTCATTTTGAAGCCAAGAGAAAATATCTTGTTTCTAATCAGTTAGCAGACTTCATTTCACGTCAATTTCCAGTGGAGAAGATTTTGTCAGCAATCTTTTACAGAACGGCAAAAAGCCATACATATGCGGTTACAGGCGCTTAGTTTCTTTTTCCATTCGTAATCATCAGGATTTTATAAATTTCTTCAGGCCGCGAAACTTGGAACTCGCATTATTGTACTCACTAGAGTCGATTGTGTCATTCACATTTGAACACTGTTTCAATATTTTTTATGTGATTTAGTTTTTACTCTGGGTCATATTATCATGAGTAATACCTAGCTTTGCGTAAAATTAACCTCGCCACACTTAGCAATCACATCTGTTCTGACCGACCGGGGCCTATCGCTGTTAGAACGTGGTCTCTCGCTGAATGCATAGCATAGTTCTTGACTTGACGTTTCATACATTTCATTTCGAAACTTTTTCAAGAACTTATGAATAAGAGTTCCCTACGTATTAGGCTAGCATGATCATGTACTTTTATCTACCTCTTCAATTTGGTTTTAGTCTCAATTTTTAAAACTAGTAGAAAGAAGCCCCTTTTCTCAGATGAAGACAGGAGTACATCTTCAATGATAAATTTGTTTTTGTTCTTAGTGAACATTTTGTGCGCCCCTCGTGGGGTATAGGACAGGCAATAGGGTTGGATAGTTTGTCTTGAATTATGTGGACTGGCGCCTGCAAGAGACGGGGTAAAATTACCTCAGCTCTAAATAGACCTCGGAACTTGTATCTTACGTGCTCACTTTACTTCTTCGAGTTTCGTATTCTTCCGCTGCCTCATCATTGTAATTCCTTCCTAACTGTTTCTATGCGCATGACATCCTGTGCGGGAACTCACCTTGTGCATAGATTTCCCGTTTTCTACAATTCATAATAAATAACCCTTTAGCTTCGCTCTTTTGAGATTATCTTTCTTGAGGTAGGTAGTCTTAAAAATACAAACAACAGTTTTTTCATTTCATGAGCTTTTTTCATAGGGATGCTTAAATAAGTACGTAGCAGAATATACAATACTTATCGGAAGTTCGGAAACAGCTGACTTCAATGAGGTAAAAGCCCTCACTGTTGATCCTTTCTTTTCCAACAAAAATGAAACATGAATCTCTTAATTTTATATGGTAGTAATCTAAGTTGAGTCCGCTTTCGTTCTTCAATGTATTCCGTTAATAATTTTGCAGGAAAAAGGAAGAAAAAAGAAAATTCATTTCCAATAGCGATGATACAAGAATCGTCATTAATTTTTAGAATGTCTTAACTCAAAAATCCTTTGTTGGTTAATGGAAAGCCTCTGGATTTTAAAATTTTACAGAAGAGTGCAATTATTGGAGCATTAAAATTGCTTAAAAGCGGAGCTTTCAATTTTCAGTATGCGAATTTTGTAACTACGAAAGTTTCTGTGGATAAGTGCACCCAAACCGACTAGTGTACCTGCTGAAAAATGCATGCCGACCGCTTAAACTTTCGATCCTTTTATTTACGTCGGCGTTTGCCCCAATGCTAAACTGTACCTGGAATAGTATCCCGATAAATTCTTGCAAATATTTCACGTGTCAAAACCGGAATTTTGACAGAAAACGTTAAGGATTTCGAAATAGTCGTCATCGGCCTGAAGTACTGCGAGTTCTTTTTTAGTTTATGTGAATTCGCGCTCACAGAAGAGAGGATACGAGTCCCGGGCTGAAGGTAGAGTAGGATTTTCTTTCGTCGCAATAGCATAGGTTTTTTGTTTATTGCGGACTACCTTTTTTATCGTATTAATCTTTTTGCACCTATTAATTTCTTCTTCAACTTCTATCTTTTTCATATACTCATTTCAACCTCCTCGTTTCTATGGGCAGACTGTGAGGACAAGTCCACAGATTCTCCATACCCTCAATTCTATACTGAATGGTGCCTTCCTGATTCCAGGCTTAGGAGCACCTTTGATGTGATTATGGAGGTTTAAAGTAACGTGTGATTAAATAATTTTAGATCAGAGCGGCTTATTACGAGGCTCTTGAGCTCACTAGAGTGCTTACA
The DNA here is from genome assembly GCA_030386875.1 of Morinoia aosen. NCBI lineage: Eukaryota > Metazoa > Arthropoda > Malacostraca > Amphipoda > Talitridae > Morinoia > Morinoia aosen. Next base: position 23,047,525 of record CM059562.1, read on the forward strand.
GCCTTTACTGTTGCTTGCAAACGATCACTACCATTCTGCGCTTTAGCCGGAGATGTTGTAGCTGATTTGATCATGTTTAGTATTTGTATTAGTAGAATATTTGTCTTCATAAAAAAGCATCGATGAATATTATATTTTAAAATTTAGTCTCGCGCGATGTTTTTTACAGAAGGTTTAGGTTTGATGTTAGAAGAGTATAAATGAAAATGTACCGGGTGAGGCAGAGTAAAGAGCGAATTTTTGAAATCGGGAATCGTGACCAGCATTTAAGGCGGTAGATATGCAGTCGGCCATGTTGTTGACATCTTACTATTCGATACCAATTTGGTTGACGCACCTACGCCATAAAAAACGGTTGTTTGTTACGTCAAGGCATGTAACCACTAACTTTTAGCACCTATTTTAAATTAATCGGAATCGATTAGTTCAACAGTTCCTCGACTTTTACACTTCAAGTGAAGCAATGGTCATGAACGAAATTATAGACTTTCATGATATCATCCTGTGAGAGTCCCTGGCTATCCATTTCTCAGCTATTTTTTTTATCGAGTTTCATAGTTCTTCGTTTTTGATAACCATGGTTGTACTTCACTGTGTCATGCTGCAGTATTGACTCGCGACGAAATCATTTAGTTACTGCACACGTCCGCTATTGAGCGCATCAGTGAGACAATCTAGGAAGTTCTGCACAAAACGTTGTTAATCATAAATGATTGAAGCCTTTTCAAAGCGGAAACCCTTTTTTGTACGAATACTCTCCTCGCCTCTGAACGTGCAATGTTTGCGCTTCCTTAAAATTTTTTTCTCAATTTTGTTTGCTCAATTTACTACTAACATGTTGAACCAAATGATGTCATTCAGTTTAGTTTCTTTTTATTCAACAATTTTTTCTGGAGAATTTTTCTGAAGATACAAATTACTTTAACCACGTTGATGTTGCCCACAGGTGTTGAAAGACATGGATGCTGCGAGAATTAGTTCCGACGAGAACTCCGACGATAAGGAGTTCGAAACGCTGAAAATGCGGTGAGTCTTTGCTAATGTGTGGAAAATTTATATTTGATCCCTCGTATCCATAATTTCATGCATGTTTTATTCTATTTTAAATGTCTAGGTTCTAAAATTTTGTTATATATTTGGTTATATGTGTGACGAAAAACAGAAGAATACATCGCTTCTCCCGTTTTGAAATCTCGTACTTAGGCTTGAAACTAACCCTGGTGCGTTATAAATTTAATAACATTGGTTGCCTGGCGCGCATTTTTTGGTTCCTAGCTTATCAGGAATGTAATTCTGCATGAAGAGCATAAAAAAGACTCTCATAATGTACGTGGGAACCAATCATAAAATTTTGTTGTGTCACGAGTTGTGTTCCCTTCACCTCCTTGTTAACAATTCATTAACAAGAAGATCAGGTTCTCGGAATAGAGGAATGGCACACCTCCAGGCTATATACACAACACAAATTAAATGAATTATCATCGGCAATTACAGCACATATACTAAAATAAAGGTACTCACCGGGGATCGCTGACCCACTTACGCAGCGCATTTTCTGGGCGCCCTCCTTGGTGTTACGATTGATCGTTTCTAATATGGTGGGGCATGATACACAGGATGAACTATGCTTAACATTTATAATTTCCAGTTATACGTCATACAAACATTAATGAGCGCACACACAATGAATGGTGTTAGGAATAAAGCTAATTAAGTAATGAAATCAAATAGCATACGTCAAATGACTTACATCACATCATTACACAGAAACATTGGCTGGCCAGCCTTTAACCGCAGATTGCTTATGCATCCAAACACAACACAAATAATGATTAGAATATCTCAGCGCCCCCCCAGCAGCCCAGTAGGCGAAGGTCACTTCAACCCCAAAATTCGTCCGCGACTCGCTTCAGTTCAAAGGCCTGTTTTTATACACTGTTCAGAAAATGTCTAGTGAGGACGTTATCTTGCTCATTTCGTTTCAGCATGTTTACACGTTAATTCCCTTCATTCGAGCTGATCAATCCTCAGGTGTGTGACTGAATTACCGTCCCGCCTGTCAAAGATAAAAGTTTAACTTGTTACTTTTTAAGCGCATCAATGACTGAATGACAATGAATTATCGCAATATTTATCTCAACACTATCTTTACTCTTTCTTTTTTTTTTTTAAAAATGCATCTCTTACCCTCCCTTCTAGTGCAGCATCTCCTTGTTCCATCAATAACTCCCACGGTGGGTTATGTTTTGATAAATTTCCCCTTTGTGAACGTGGTGACGAGAACACGTAAAATTTCTGCAAGTGAAACGAGAATGTGTTAAATTCTGGATTACATTATAGCGTGAAACTTAGTATAATTTTCAATATAGCCACTTTTCTTATTATTGCATTAAGCACGCTTGTTATTGTGAACACACCCCGCGTTTCTTGGTTGCACCTCACGTTACGGTTACGCCGGTCGAACTGTCCATTGTTCCTCCGACGCCTTGAGCCCTGGCGCATTCTCTTCGAGGGTTGAGAACTCTCACCTTCGGCCTATGAGAATCTTAGGAGCCTCGGAGTGCCCGCCTACCTCTTTTCTAATTGGTAGTGCCGCCGCTCGCTTTTATTCCTTTCTTAGCATCATTTTTCTTCTCACGCTCAGCTCCTTCGAACCGACCGTTGGTTTGCCGACTCTCTCGGTCTGAGTGTTTCGATTTATCTTTGACTACAAGGCGACTTTGTTCGCGCTTGAGTAGGCATTTTTCGACCGTATCGAGTTTCCCAAGGCTCGCTCGCATAACCACAACATCGGCCCCTCCAGAAACAAGACACACTGTAAACATACATCGTTTGGCTCTCGCACCTTATCACAGCCTCCTAACATTGCCGAGTTGAAAGAAAACATACAGGCGTAAAAACATACATGTTGAAGCGACATAAAACATTCATGTTGAAGCGACCCCTCTGGCTGCTGGGTTTTTCTGAGATATTTCAAGACACAACTTTTTACGCAATTACAAGAATTTTCATTTTAAATTCGCAAAAATGTGATTACAAGAATTTTCATTTTAAATTCGCAAGAATTTGGTCATTCTGAACAGATTCTCGACAGTTGTGCCAATAACGATCTCGCACACCAAGGAAAGTTTTACCCTTAACATTCTTGGTTGTTGTCTGAGCTTTTCATGAAGTAAATCTGAGACTAACCCATGTTAGTCAATCGATTATTAGAATAGTCGGCGTCATTTTTTCGTCGTTGCTGGCTGGCAAATTTTCAAAGTTTAATTTCTTCGAGCAGGCAGGAGCGCGAACGCCAAGAGCTGGAGGAGCGCCACAGACGCGAACTGTTGGAGATGCAAAGCAAGAAATCTCACCGCAGCGGCCAAAAGAACACTGCTAACCATGACAGGCCCCACACACTTGGCCTCACACCGTCACTCTCTACTTCACTTCAGACTTTCCCTGGCGCTAACGGCACGTCCGCTGGGCCCTACGATTGCCCCCACGAGCACTTCCATCAGCAGGGCCTTGTGTCGTTTGAAAGTGTGCCTGCAGCACCCGTGTCGCACATGCCTGATTGCTGCGACGCCAACTACACCACTCTTCCCATGCCCGGAGGAGGCTACACCAACAGCGGAGGTTACCTGCTATCCGCAGTATCGTCACCGCGGTCCACCAGCCCCTACCAGATGGCGCCAGGCTGGTGCCCGGAGATACAAGATGGTAACTCTGTCAGCCGCATAGCGTCTCCCGTCAACGGTGACGTAAATTTCAGCGCGAGACTATTGTCAGCTGCTGGAGCAGCAGAGGTGCTGTCTGGACCACCGCCCTCAACTACCGAGTCGTAATGATGCGGGCTGTAGATGACTGGCCTCTGTGGGGCTTTCCTTATATTTTAATGGATCGACTTATTCGCTGTGATGGTCATCTCTACAGCATCGTATTGGTTAAATCACATTCCATTTCGGGTTGCCTCTCAACGTAACTAGAAAGATACTGTAATTGTAAACTATTATTTCCCATTATTTTAATGTCTAGTGTATATATTTGTATATAATTATTGTAATAGTAATCTTACTGTACTGAAGGATATTGGGCTTTTTTTCGTGTGTATGTGTGTGAGTGTATGTAGACCTGTTTTGGAGGTGACGGTGTCTGTGACATAAGGCTGCACGTGCTGCAGAGTTGCATTGCGTGGTTCTTTCTAGGCTGTCGTGTGCTGAGCGGAGTTTAGAGCTAGGTTACTGTGAGCTTGTCGAGTGAGCTAGGTCCTGCATTGTGCTCGTAGTCTGTGCGCTCTAGCGTGGATAAGAGGCTGGAGCTGTGAACTGTCTGGGCATGAAGCACTCTACTTCGCTCGCGTGCGCAGAATCGTGCCGCGCTTGGCTACTGTATCTACGCACAAGGCGACATAAGAGAAAGAAGCGCTACCTTGCGTCAATACAGCCTCGTGCAAAGTGTGGTGCGGAGGCCGCAATGCCGGTCTCGCTATGGCTGTGAGTAGTTACTGTTAGAGGGCAGTGTTGTGCGGCCCTCATAAAGCTCCTGATGATTACAGTGAAAGTGCGCCCGTTTGCCTCAGTGGCCCACTTTATTAGCGTCCTCTTACCTTATTTTAGTCCTGTCGACAGTTTCTGTGCTGTTGATAGTGCCTGTATTGTGCTCTTTTGTTCATCGTTTCGTGTCATGTGTCCTGTGTCTATTTCGTTGGCCATAAATCGTACTTAAATTTCCCTTCTCTTATGTGTGCATTTTAATTTTTCTGATAGTTCACAACAGTTCATAAAATCTTTCTGATCGAGTACGTTAATAGGAAATTTAGTAGGGAAATCAAAAGATTTCTCTAGGTTTTAGTGAAAGGTTCCGGGCTAGTTCTTGGTTTGTTTTGTATTTTATTTTGAACGCTATTTTGATCAAAAAAATTTTCAGCAGGTTCCCCTAGTTAGTCTAACGCTTTTGTTTTTTTTTAATTCGCAATGCTTTATGCGTTCAGTTACGCGGCAATGAAATTTGGAGACACGTGTCCTATTACGCTTGAGGCGCTCTTGTGATATTATTCTGTGTCCATATGCTGCTTTAGTCCGCCATTCTGGTCAACACCAAGAATGCTTGCTCTTTTTTTGCTTCGTCATCCTATTTGCACAAAGCATTTATTCCTTCGACTCATTTTAAATTAGTATTAGTTGTTGTAGGGAATTCATTATGTTCTTATACCCTCGTAACTTTTTAATAAAGACATTAGACGATCACTTGTGATGTATCTTACTCTAGAGACTTAGCTTCCGTGATGGTGTGGTGTAAGAGCGGCCTGCTTGCGGTAGCAGCTGTGCTCCGCTGGTTGGGTCAGCTGGAAGCGTCAGGGCCTTGTTGTTCGGGTGTGCGTCTAATTGTCACAGCTAGCTGAAAGACTTTAATGATAAGTTTCTATGCTTTTCTACTATGTTCATTAAGAAGATTGGACTGCGGAGAATGGTATAACATCAAGTATTGAAGTACACTGCGCAGCATAGCACGTTCAAACTCTGCTATGAAAGCGCTCTGTGGAAGCTGCTCAGACTAAACTTTTTTTGGTTCCGGGAGTGTTAACGCCAGTCCTGTATTGGGAAATTTCTAGAATAAGCAGTAATGACCGATGATTCTGTGCGAAAATTAGGCGTAGCAGTAGCTCAAGTTTATTATCGAGTCCTGTGATACATTGTGTAGCACGAAGTTTGCAATCAAGGGCCCTCAATAATGCGTTCAATAATAGCCTTAATGAATATTCCGCCCTGTGATGAATACTGTGTGTTTTGTTCTCCCCCTAACGCCTATCTCTTATCACATTGAGAATTTTCGATCCCTTCATGCTTTCGAAATTTATTTCCATGATGATTGAAGAGGAGCTTCATTTTTGTTCGAGTTGTAACAACGTAGGTTACTCGTTTGATATTGGTTTATCTTATTGATTTTAAATTTTCTCTTACTTGTAACGTTTTGATCGCCAAATAAATAGTATCCTCTGGCGAAGAATTTTCTTCGATGATTGCTTCCAGCGTTTGCTTTGTCACATACGGAGGTCTTGTTTAGTGGGATGCACTAAATTCTTCCTTAGAGGTAATGTAGCTTACGTAGGAGCATTATTATTCACTTGCTTTGGTTTATTCAAGTAACCTGAACAAGTAATGAGGTGGTCTGCAGTAAACTGGTGAATCCACTACTACGCATCTTTAATAAACCTTGAAAACGAGCTACCATTCTCAGTAATACTTTTACGTTCAGCTTTTGCACTCTTGTTATAGCGATTTAGGTTCAGGCCTTGTAGGATCATGGTACAGTGAGATGATCTTCCATATTACTCATGAATTTTTCTTTGTGAATTGAAGTTAACTTGAAAATGCGTGTTGCGCTATTTCATGCTGCAATGGGTTGCTGACCGCCCTTCTTACCGCAGTCTCTACTTGCTCGTCATCCTCATAAGCACTTGCTATCTCTCCGCTCTCAATTGGTCTGTATTTCGATTGGTGCTCATCTTCCATAGTAAACAATAAAAATTATTGAAATTTCCCTGATCTTTCTTGTACTCCTATGAGAATCTTGAGTTGATTAATTGGTGTACGAATGTTTTCATGCCAAGAACGATTTTTCGAGGAAAGATAAAAAGTTGAAATGCCCAACTGATGACTAGCGCTCCTCTTCTAGGTGGTAACCCTGGCTACCCCTCCATAATATCAACAACACTTTTCGCAGGAATCTGTTTTTGGTATGGACATGTAAAATGATTAGGAAGGCTGTTCGCGTTACGAAAGATCTTAGAAAGGATTAGGAAAATAAACGCCGATATAGCCGGGAGCATTTTGATTTACTGAGAAAGTGGTGACATTGCAAATACCGTTGCGGATGAATTTAAACGTTAACAAATTACTCCGAGAACTTCCGGCGTTTCGAAGGACGACAAGGCGCTCATCCTCTGCCAATCCCTTCATCTCCCGTTGCCTGGTTGGAACAGAGGAAAAGGTGAGTTTAGTTTTAGTTATTAGGAGTAAGTAATTAAGATTGACAGTTGTTATAAGGGTGCGCTTAGGCACGATTAGTGATAAGGGTGCGCTTAGGCACGATTAGTGATAAGGGTGCGTTTAGGCACGATTAGTGATAATGCTGCGCTTAGGCCCCTCAGGGGGATACAACTATTGTATCTATGGGAATTAGCGCTCCCGGGGGGACAATGTGAGGGCCCGAGCCAAAGGTTAGGTAGGCTTCCTTTTTGTTAAAATAACATAGGTTTTTGTTTTGTTACGGACCATCTTTTTTCGGTTCACTGCTGCCCTGTTTTTTCAGCACCTACTACTTTCTTCTTCCACTTTGATCTTGTTTCATGAACTTCTTTCTCATCTTACTGTTTCTATGCCTTTTCTGCATAGATTCCACGTTTCCTTAACTCCATACTAAATGGTGCCTTCTTCCTTCCTCTCTTTAGATCTCATTTGTTGAGGATAGGGAGGCTTAAACTAACTAATAAACTAAACGGTGCGCTTAGGCACGATTAGTGATAAGGGTGCGCTTAGGCACGATTAGTGATAAGGGTGCGCTTAGGCACGATAAGTGATAAGGGTGCGCTTAGGCACGATTAGTGATAAGGGTGCGCTTAGGCACGATTAGTGATAAGGGTGCGCTTAGGCACGATTAGTGATAAGGGTGCGCTTAGGCACGATTAGTGATAAGGGTGCGCTTAGGCACGATTAGTGATAAGGGTGCGCTTAGGCACGATTAGTGATAAGGGTGCGCTTAGGCACGATTAGTGATAAGGGTGCGCTTAGGCACGATTAGTTATAAGTAACAAGTTATAAGCTATGAGTTATAAAATATAAATTTTTGGGTATATACCAGGCAATTAGGTTCGGTAGTTGTGCTCAATTGACATCAGAATCACCCATAAGCTAGCGCCAAGCTTACCAGCAACTAACCTCTGAATGCCAATTGGTAAGGCGTGCTATTGCTGCAGACGCTGAATATTCCCACGATGCACAGGCGCAGGGTAGGCGTGTGGGCGGAAGATGGCCCTGCTCCCAATCGTCTAGAAAGCGTGCCAGAGAAGCAGACGCGACGAGCTGGACGGAGGCTGGCACTTGATTACGATTTAGCCCATCATCCTTATGCCACTGATGACGAAGTGACAAGAACGATGCATGTGGTGATCTTAGAGTGCGGCGAAGAAGCGAGAGTCCAGTTGTTTAATCCGTCAGTGCTCATAGGTATCTGCTGAAAGCCTGAAACTGATGAAAACTCTCCGGAGGAAAAGTATAAGTTGCGTTCAGAGGGCATTCGCTAATGGTTGTATTCAAGGAAGTTGCAAGAAAGAATTGCGAAAGCTATGGGAGACATTGAGCACACATAGCCCTATATTTGATATCTTCGACACGCGTTCCCTACCTCAAGTCCCTACTAAATGGTGTCTACCTCATTCTTCTCTTCGGAACGCGTTGAAGGGAGGCTGAAACTAACATCTAATCTCTTACCTATCTTTTATCTTTTTCATCGGCTTCCTTTCAAAAGAAGCTAACTGACACTGCTCTTGGTGTTTCGTGTTGTAGGCTAATAAAGTCTTGACTTGGGCTCTGACGGGAATCTGTGGTCTTGAATCGCTAGATGTCCTGCTGTCGGAAGCACTGACGACTTTCTGCAGAAGGGAGGTAACATGCAGCTGAATTTTTAATAAGGTCTCTCCGTACGTGATGATGAAATCTGGAACACACCTTGTGGTTCGGAACTCTACAAAAGCCCAGTCTAACTCGTGCATAAGCATGTGCTAGAACCTGATGTTCGTCTCCGAAACAGAGTCGCTCATCGCATATCGCGGAATGAAAATGACTGCTGTACCCACTCATGGTTCTTGAGGTGCTTAATAGGGGCAAGAAACGATAAAATCGTGAGGAATAGAATTTACTTCAAAAATATCTAGCATTGTGAATAATACTTTTGATGGAGGTTTTCAAAAGTTTAGTCATGCAGAGAGAGAAAATTAAAGTATTGTCCACAGGATCTGGAACAAATTATTCGGCTTTGAAGTCCGACCTTATCTATAGAAGCATAAAAGGAACATCGAAGCAACGTGATCATGCTTCATGATAGGCCACTACAGTTGAAAAAAATTGAATATTGACTTTTTTGCAACCAAACTTTCGAAAATTTAGGCGGGAGAAGGAAAATATTTGGACACCAGTGCAATATTTACTCGTGCTGTAAAGTCTAGAATCATTTGCACCAGTAGCGCAACTGCCCCTCGCCAGTTTTGGAAAACCAAACCAGGAAGGTTTGGCAGCGCAGGACCATGGCTGGCCCACCGGCACACACGAATAGGAAGGTCCAGCTTGGGCTGTGAACAAACCTTCTTGTCAGACATAGAATGTGAAATCTCACCAATAGTAGAAATTGTATAAAGGCTTGCCGAACGCTACAACGACCTACCGTCGAGACGGTATTGGGACGCCAATTAGACGTTAGAGAATTGATGAACTATCTTCGTGTGATAGATGCTCATGACCTAATTTAAATGTTTTCAGCAACTTTATTTGGCAATTGACTTACCTTTAATGATAAACTGTTGAATTGGGCTTTCGGTCACAGACAACATGCGTAGGGGGGAGCAACAAAGGACCCGCATCCGTGCTTTAATGTTGACTATATCAACACCCCTCATTATTATTATTATTATTATTATTCTTGTCAGACTAAGTCCCAAAGAAATGGATAATATAGAGCTGAGAGGAGTTAAGTTTATAATTAAAGACTAGGATAATTTATTGAGTAGTGTTTGTTATTCAGAAGTTCATCAATTAGCAATATTTTAGCAGTTTCGAAACTTGGTGATAAGCAATACTTAAGTAATTTAAAAACTTAGTGATTAGCAATATTTCAGTAATTTATTAGCTTTCAGAATTAATCATAGCTGCTTTTCTATCGAAGGATTATTACGACAATTGCAGTAAAATTTTCTTAGAGTCGTTAGAATACAAGAAAACATTCAAAAAGACACCTGAAGTCTCGGCACACGAACATGTGCAGATGAAGCTCATCCCTTCCCATTATTGGAGACCTCAATCCCCGCTCCGACCAACACCGAATTTATAGTAGGGATAGAGTAGAGAACTGACATCATTTAGGATGGAAAATTCGCTACACAGGGTCGGCCGAACACAGCGCTACATGACACTGCGACCCACCTCGTCAGCAAACAGGTTCTGAAGTCTCCGGTACCGCTGCGATCGTCTGCAGGAAGTCCACTGGTGGGCCATCGGTGGATGCCATCATAGGTAGTCGAGGCGGCCAATAGCTCAGGATAGCTCTAGGAGGCCGCAGCAGTCCAACCCCCGCGACACGGCAGCATCACCTCACACAACAGTATCCCATCACAGAGCAGCACCCCATCGCGGAGCAGCACGCACCAGCACCCCATTCCGTTCTGATGTTGGTGATGACCTGATGACAGCGTCAGTCTAATGATAGTGGTTGTGATATTAGGAATACGAGTGAAAAAATTAAGGCAGCTTAAATTAGGTAACATTAATTTATTCAACAACATATCTCCATCGTTAGTAACATTTTCTGACCACCTACTAACCAATTTTTTAATGCCTCATTCATAAAAATCTTCGGTTTTTTAATCAAAAAAGACCTGCAATTCATTTTCAATGTTTTTTCTTTCAAAGTTTTTCCCTTAAATGATAGCCTAGACTCCTAAAGAGATAGAAGTCTGAAAGAGCAATAACTGGAGAATAGGGCGGATGCATCAATGTTTCCCATTTCAGCGTTTCAATTGTGTTGTAAGTCATCCGTGCTGTAGGCGGACGCGCATTGTCGCGCTGAAGGATGACGCCCTTTCGATTGACCAAAGCTAGGCACTTCTTTTTTAAAGCTGAATTTAGTCTTTGCAACTGTTGACAGTACGGTTCTGCAGTGATTATTTGGTTGTTCAAGAACCTCGTAGTGAATAATTCCTCTCGTATCCGGCCCCAATTTTTTTTTTCAGATGGAGTCCTGCTTTTGATCGTGATTGCGGTTTTGCATGTCGATCTAGCCATTGATAAACCATTTAACATTGCTGTACATAAACCACTTTTCATCTCCGGTAACAACTTTATCCAGAAAAAGTTCTTGCAGTTAGCGGGAATGCAAAGATGCACATTCATTCACGCGCTGCTGACTATTAACAGCGGAGAGGTCACAAGGAACCCACTTCCCAAGTTTGGGTTTCTTTCCCAGCTTTTTCAAGTGACGTTGAATTGTCATTGCACTCACATGAAGTTTGGCGTTCAATTGCCTTATGGATACTGCAGGATTAGCTTCAAGGGTTGCCTCCAATAAAGCTGCATCAAACTCAACAGGACGGCTTTCTCGAGGGTTATCTTCAAGGCTGTAATCCTCATGTCGAAACTTTTCGACCATAACTGCTTCTGAAGTATACACTTCTTGAATATTTTTGGCAGCTATTGACGCATTACATCCTTCGTGAACCTGAAACAGCATTATGTGTCTTGTGTGTTCTGTTGACGGCTCCATGTTGATTGAAGGGTTGAAAATAAAAATAGCTAAATATCTAAATGAATTTCACTGCAACGTGTATGAAAGACAGCAAAAGAGTGATTGTCTCGCAGAATAGATCGCAACTTTATAAATACCTTCCTTTCTAATACAAGTTCACACGTGTTACAACATGAACACGGACAGGACTTATGATACGACCTGATATATCTGTGGTAGGAGTTCTCAAAGTGGGGTGCGCGGACCCCCAGGGGTCCGGGGGGGTCCGCCAAATTTAAAGAATTTACCAGTGTATGCGTATATACGTATATATATATTTTTTTTCCTGAGGGAAGCACATGTGAGGGGGCTCTCGGCATATTTGCTGTAATATAAGTGGTCCTTGTTTGAAAAAAGTTTGAGAACCCTTGATCTATGGGAGTTACCACTCTCACGCGGAAAGTGTGAGATTTCGAGTTGAAGGTTAGGCAGGCCCTCCATGCTTTTCTTAATAAAAAAAGTTTTTGTTTTACTCCGGACTATCTGTCATCGATTCACTGCTGCTTTTTGTTTTCAGCACATTTTTTTTCCGCCAGTTTTATTTTAGTTCACCAACTTTTTTCAATTTAGTTGTTTCTGTGCACAGGCTGGTGAGGACTCCCCTTGTGCATTCTTCATTCCTTGCCATTGTAAATAGCTAATCGCAATCAACGTAATTTTATAGCTTGTTTTTAGATTTTTCATTCTAAAATAGTTTATTTTTACTTTTTACTTTTCAGAATTCTTGGCACTGATGATGGCCTGTAGCGAAAACGTTTTATTCGAAACTAATGCGCTTAAATGATCAAAATTGCTTATCTTGCTCTTTCATTCTTATTACGATTGCTACGGCTCCCTGGTGACTTTTATGGTTCCTCATTCCTCTAATGCTATACTAAATGGTGCCTCCCACTTTTCTCTTCTGGGAACACCTTTGTTGTGGTTAGAGCGTGTAAACTAACTTCTGATGCAGTTTGATTAGAACGTAAACCCAAATCCTGTGAAGAATAAAAAAGTGACCTACTTGTGCCCATATGTTCTTCGAAATGGAATGGAACATTGCAATATAAATGAAGTCGTCTATCAACTGAAACTCTCAGCGTGATGTCACGCCTAGGGACCACCCGGTACTGTAAAATCGTTACAAAATGTTGAAGACGAATTAACATGCATATTCAAGTTTGTAGCTTATTGACTGAAAAGCTGAACAAAAAAAGTTAGAAAGAGGTTGTTCTGAAATAAATTGTTTTTGTTTCCTTTTAAGGGCGCAGATGAGCCGAACTGCGCGTGTGGGGATGGAAACAGCTTGTAGGTGTGGTGGTCAGCCGATCGATCGGGATGAAAATAGTTTTGATTGGCCAGCGAGGCGCAGTTCGCTGTCAAAAGCTTGGCTTTTTGTGCAGTTTCAGGAAATTCCGTCCTTAGAGGCAGTTTCGCTATCTGAATCTCTTTTGCACCGCAGCGTTGCCCTTTTCACCCACTTTTTATTCTTCTCCAGCCATTTGACAGTCCTTATTAAGACTCAATGTTTGTCCTTTGATTCAAATCCTTTGATTTAGTCTGGGAAAAACATGTAGCTACAAACCCACACATGTTACAAACTTAGAGACGTGCAGTAACGGATCGAAGACCCGCACAAACGACGAATGCGATAGCAGTCACCCAAGAACTTCAGATTTTGAATATTTGGTACTTAGGTATTTACCTCATGAATGACCCTTCAGTTTCATTTCTTGCAATTATTATGTATATTGTCATTTATTTTTCATTATTTTAGGGTTTGATGGGTTTGATTAGCCTTTCTATCATTGAGTGCTTGTTCTGATAACTGTAAGCGAATATTTTTACTAAGCGGGTTCAGGCCCAATGGTCATGCATTTTACCTTAATGTCTTTCTGAAATGTTCTATCTGGTCTCACTTAAAATTATCGCGAAAAATGCTAAGCGACGGAAAAGAAATATTGCAAATGCGGATCACGACGGAAGTCGTCAAGTATACCAATCGTAGGTCGACATGGCAAAATCGATGTTAGAGGTCAGCTAAGCAAAATTTCTTCAGCTTTGAAAAACCTTTCATAAGACGTGAAAGATCCGTTGAATTCATCCTGTCAAGTCAGTTTGACTCAGGTATCAGAATCAGTTAAACTAGCGGTTTTATAACCTACAAGTAATGAGTTATAGAGCATATAACACGGAGTGCAAATGCAAAAAATGTGAATATACATTGAAAATAAACAATTTTTAGAACAATTTATTTCCTTTCTTTTTTATTTTCGAAAGTAACAAAACTTTGATGAAGCTTCGAAAAGGAACAGACGAATCAGAATTTGGCCAGACTGGTGCCCCATCACTTACAACCCGATGATGTCCTGATGACGATGAGTTGCGCTCTTCCCCTCAACTCAGAGAAACATCTTGTTATGCTCATTATATAAGATCAAAACGTGCGCGTATAAGGTCCTTGATTTCGTACGTTTTGATTACTGAAGCTAGAAAACATATACACTCGTGGAGGCGGCGGTAATTAACTGAGAGACTGTAGCCATATATGCATACATGGTCGTGAAATGGATCAAGAATATTTCACTTCGTAAGACATGAATCATTTACATAAAATCAGTTCGTGTCAACCGTTCACTTGTGTAGGCAAAATTAAATCGAAAATACTTGATAAGCATTTATCAATGTTGCTGTTACGCTTTACAACGATAATTCTTTCCCTGTAAAATGTTAGGGCATTTTATCTTTAAATCCGTCTCTACTATATGCACTTTAAGTTGACATGATTGATGAGTTCTCATTTCCTTCCCGTTATCTTTTTTACCTTTTCAATTTTGAAAGTTCTTAGTGGAAGCGCTTTACGAGTTCATTCTCTGAACTTCACGAGGGAAATGATTCAGTTATCGGGAATGAGAGAAAACTATGTTTGTCGGCTTCCTCCTCACTCGTGCGCTTCTGTTGCACTCGTAGAATGAACATCGCAGACAAGAGATCAATTGGAAATTCTGCAATTCAGCATTCTGGAATCAATATAAGACGCTAACTAGTTTTGAGCTGCTTATATAGGTTCAAATTAAATGAGAATAAACAGGTTTTAGTGCGAGCTCTCGAATAGCCAAAAAATACCTGTACGAAATGCTAATTTGCCAAAATTATTTTGCAACAAACATATTGTTACCCACTTCCACACAGTCCGATTAATTTGTACTAATTAATTAAATTAAATTTAATTTATCGCTTCAAATTTTAAAAGAGATCATTCTCCTTACCTAAGAGTTCCATGATTATATGCATCTAGTCTTTCAACGACTTACATAAAATTTCAAAGGAATTACAGTACAACTTGTCATACAATTAAAATATGATCGGGTTTTAAACCATCACTTATAGTGTTAGCACCAAACTGTAAGTAACTTCACAAGTATCGAGTAGAGGAACGTATTGGTGCGGAACACGAATCGTTAGGCGCGTTGGTGTCGGCCTCTAAATTCGGAGAGTCCTTCAGTGAGTCCGGAAATCTTGTACAGCAAATACTGCAGCTTGTCCGGTACGAACCTGAAAAGAAGGAACAATTTACACTATGGTTATATGTAATACCAATTCTGTTTTGCTGTTTCGTTACTAAGCCGTACCGCATTTCGATTCAAGTCGCTTATTGTAACTGTCGTGAAATAAAAGCGATAACCTTAAAGGCAGGTTTTAATCAACTAAAAATTAACATTAACATTGAAAATACAGATTGCTTCGTACATCTATCGTAAACGCCGGTAGACAGGATACACAACGAAGTTTTGACATTTCAATCTTAATATGACAGTAACTATGTCTCAGTTACCGTGTACAGGCATCACACGCATCACGTGCCACTCACGCTCAAATCAAACGAATATTTCATCTTAAAATTACTACTTAACATTTCACATAAGTCCAACAACACTAAAATGCTATGAATACATCACACCAAAGTATACCATGGCTATAACCATAACCCAGAGTAGTTATATTCTAACGGACTGAACTTAATCGAAGAAATCAGCAGCTAAATTACCGAAGCTTGGTAGGAACAGATTTGAAATGAATTTGCGAATCCCATCATTAAATTATCCTTAGAAATCAATATTTATGCATCATGTTTTGCGTGATGCATATAAAGTTTGCCAAATGAATTCTCGTTCTAAAATCTGCGTTTCAATTATTTTTTATTAACTTTATAACATTTAAAGGGTTAGGAATCATTCTAGGATTAAATTTTGTACGGGTTGACTGAAAGTGCTGAACAGTGGCAGGCTTACGAATAATTTCGTCGCTCACTGTACGAAGCCAAAAATGCACGTGCTAAAAATTCTTGATCCAACAAAGATCGGACTCCTACGGATTTGGGTCTTCCTTTCGGCGTGCTGCATCGTACACGTAAGCTTAGAAAATGAGGATTGAACGTCTTGTGCGAGGTTTACTCAAAAAAGCAGGGAGCATCAAGCAAAAAACTCCCATCTTTGACTTGAACTTCTCAATGAACACGATGACCGCGATCGGTTAAATTGAAGTTCAATATTTAACACTAATTTGAAGTCAAAAGTTGCTAGCAATTTTATAAATACCAAATATTTACTGGGTTCATTCAATACAATTAAGTTTAAAATATTGTTAACATTTTTCAATCAACCCACGATATGTCGTTTCGCAGCAAGAAGAACTTAAGCACGACTCATCAATGGATCGTATCACAAGCAACGTGTTAAAATGATGCTACAGTGCTGAGTGAGAACTATATACACAGTCTTTGTGGCCCAAGTTATCAATCAATTAATTCAAAATACTCACGTGCTCAAGAAGATGGTAAATGAGCAGTACCACGGCAGGATGCAGTACCTATTGCTCATCAAGATGGCGTCGAACGTTTCATCGGCAACGAACTCGGGACTCATCACAGGAACCAATCTTACGATAGAAAAGATTAATGTTATTCAATTTTCAGATTTCACCGGCCACACAATGAAATTTGGGCGAGGAAGACAAGGAACTAACGTCGAGAGCTTTACAACTGCGCGTTTAAAGAGATAAATAAGCCAGCAGGACTTTTGTAAAAATCACGTTTTCACACCTAAAAACTTAACTTATTCATACTGATCCTAACCAAGCTATTCTATTTCACGCACTCTACTAGACTGGACCATAATCCAACAAATCCTGGATCCGGAAAAAATCACGCTAAATTTTTCAATTTAAACGACTTAACTTATTCTAAACGCTTGAAAAAATTCACGGTTATTTTGTCAGCTTGAAAAACCTAATCTACCTCAACATTGTCTAACCTATTTTAACCTATCTCAACGTAGCGTAAGCTAACTTTGCTTACCCAATCATGAATTTCGTGTTTCCCTAACAACAACGCAAAATTTTGAAGAATCCTGTTCCTCACAGCTACTTTTGTGGTGATCCGTTTATATTGCATTGCGATTAATGACACCCATGAGAGAAATATAATGCACTATATCTGATATCCGTATCTATGGTATGGACCTTCTTAACAGCAAGAAGATCCCTCAGGGGGATACAACTATTTTATCTATGAGAATAGACAAGCTCATAAATTGATTCAGAGCCTTTCTGGCTGTCTAAATGTTCAGCAGTAAAATACTGTAAAAAACAGTAAAAACTCGTCAGATAATAAATACTTCCCTCGTAAGAAGTCCCTTCAAAAGGAGTTAACTTTGAGTGGCTCCACATAGACACAAAATATCTAAGTTAACATAGCCCGCTAACTGATCTAGAGAAGCATCTTTATGAGATGAAAACGTGAACTGAAAAGAATGAGAAATGAAATACTCGAGTTCTGTTGGTTTCATGGTAATACTGCTTCCTCCTGGAAAAAGAAAGAAAATTATAGAATAGAAATGTAAGGCCTTACTAACCAAAAACCCTAAACAAACAAGAGACTCCTGTGCCAAGTGTTCGTGATTTTGAAGCGGGTAGCTTGGACTTTCTAAAGTTGGAGGACAATGGGGATAAACTTAATGATTACTACAGAAATTATGCACTTATAGAAAAGGGTAAACATACTTCAATAATGTAAACGTCTAACATTTATCACTATTATAAGGCAAACTATTGTATATCATTCATCAATTTTGGCAAAAATGAAGAATCGATCTGATTCTATTTGAGCCTGATCAGGGGATTTCTCACTTGGATTTAATGCCGGAGAACATGCCAGTGTCGATGTAGTACGGGCACACGAGGGTCGTGCACACTCCGGAGTACCCATTCGTCTGAAAATCAATTTTGGAAAGCACCACTCGAATCTACTGTTTACACGTTTGTTAAATAATCAGATTATATGTCCTGTGATCTGAAACTAAGCAGTTGAATAAATTTCAATAGGTACTCTGCCATTTATCATCATATGCAGTAAAATGATGTTCATAAATGAAATAGTAAATAGCAACAGTTCTAATGACTTGAAAGTATAATAAATGCTATAGTTCCAATGAAATAGTCATACAAAAATGAAAACGCATCATTCATAGTACATCGGAAAAATTAATTATGTTAAAATCCAGCATTTATATTAGTGTCTATTATTACAAAATATTTACCGGCTCTCAAGAGTTGCGTGCAGTCAATTATGATTGACGAATAATGTTCCATGAGATAGTGAAGCTGTTTAACAATCCTGCCATTGGTACCAGCAGATTGAAATAAATGCCATATTCTACGTTAAATACATGGTGGCACGTGTGCGGGAATTTCAAGCCTATTAATAAGAAATCGCTGCGTTTCGTTCAGTGAAGAATCTCTAGGGTAGGTCTGCCCCACTTGAATGTAGCTGTAGGATAACTAACCACCCAGGCATTATTTGCGTTCTGTCAAAGAAACATACTTCTCTCGTTTATTTCTTCTTCACCAATCAAGTCTACGAGCATGGAAAATTTTAAACTCATAAGAAGTTATGCAACATAGCATGCCGGTGCCGTACCCTGAGTTCCATAGTGAGTGACTCGTTGTACCCAACAGCTGCAAATTTGGAGGCACAGTAATCAGTCATCTTGTTCACCGCCTGATATCCCCCCATGGACGACACAGTCACCACCTGGCCTTTGTTCTTCTTCAGCATCTCGGGCAAGAAGGCTTTGGTTGTCTGTTGAAGAACATTAGAGTAAGGACATAGCAGTCTTGAGAGTATACATGATACACGGGCAGGGAAAGAAATGAAGTTAACGTTAGGAAACGTACTCACCAAAACATACACCTTCGAATTATTCAATAAACTATATTTGTACTTCATTTTTCAAAAAAACTAATGCCTTATTTGAAGGGTCGTCATTGTTGGGAAAAATGTAATTGTACGAATTTTTTTTGGAGGATTAGAAAAACTTAATTGTGCGTTGATAACTTGTGTTTGCCGTGCGTCTTTATAGGATGATTGTATCAATCTAGGAGGATTCATTTGTATCCCAGTACACTTAAAAGCGTACTCCAGCCGTACAGAGGATAGCGTCAACGTGTTGAATGTGTATGCCCGAATGTTTGTGTCCAACATAGGCTATGTATCGAGTAAGGGGCTTATGTTTTGCTGAGCGGGAATTTTGTAATCAATAGCGTGAGAGCCTGAACGATGGTTCGGTGTTTGACCGCAGGGCCGAAAATTTACTGTTAACCAAAAGAATTTTAGAGAGAGGTCTGGTTTGAGAGCAATAAACACACAGCGAGGGGTGACATTGACGTATGGGCTCCACTTGAGGCGTTCAAATGGCTAGCGTTACTTAGAAACGGCCGGACTGGGAAAATCTCAATATGATGCAGAAGAGAGGGCGGAGTTTGCTACGTTCTCGACATGAGGTATTTACGCCAATGAGGGACAGTTATACCATAGGCGAGAAAATTCGTGGAGGAGAACTGCCAAAAATACAGCGAAACGACGTACGGGAGGGGTTTTGACAAGCTCGTCAGGATTTTCGACGAGCGCGGTTGGCTGTACGGAGAAGAGAGGGCAGCCCGCAAGCGCACTTAGATGCAAATTATAGAGTCAGTTCAGTCTTGCGCCGAGAACCGTCAGAGAGAGTACGTGTTACAAATATGAGGTAATGAAAATGAAGTAATACTAAACAAATATTACACTCTGAAAAACGTGAATACGCGTTGCATGATATATATATTTGACATATATAAAGAGTAGTATTTATCAAAATGTACTTTTCAATAGATTAAAAATTTTTTGTCCACTATTTACAGAGGGGAATAAAACATCCCACCAGACCATGATGGTCATACAAGGAATATTAAGTTCAACATAAACGGCGCCGGGAAGGGTAAGCGGCATTTATTTCGGCTCAGAAGAGAAGCAGTTTCTTTGAACAAAATACATCATGTGAAATAAATGGGATAAGAAATTTATGGAGTTAAAAATTGAAATACTGGAGAGAGTATTATCTGAACGAGTAAAAGTAATGCGTTGTAAATATTTATCGAGCAGGTGGGAGGTTGTGTGTGTTGCTGTTTACACTTCCACATGAAGGAAGGATGCAAAGCTGCGAACACCGACGACAATAAACATTTACCGACTTGTGTATAACTCAAAAATTCGAACTGAAGCAGTGCGTGAGTGAATGAATCTGTGAGCTGAAGCTGAAACCCTTCTGTTTCTTTGGAGTGCGCAATGATAGGCATTATCTGTAATGTGTTTCTATGTGTAGCAACGTAGGATAAATTCGGCCGGCCGATTAGGTAGAGCAGTATTTGTATAACTCACAGTTTCAGTAATTTTTCGATAATGTGTTTGTAGTAGGATGTATAATTCATAAAAACTTTAGTAAACTCACTTGGAGCTTTTCAAACCTGTAACGCCAGCACCATATTTCGCCGAGGCAGATGCAAACAGAAAAGGCGTTGCGTGAGTGAGGTATCTTCGCGCTTGGTGAGTACCGTCCTAGTTTTAGTATATTCTATCTATGTAAATGTCAATTAATTGGCCACACAGGTTTCCCACATATTTTCTTGTGCATTTCCTTGGGTATTTATTACTGTTGTGGAGCTGTGCCAATTCCTCTATTTCGAGAACCTGGTTCCGTTATTAGTGCAAATTAATAAGGGGGCAGGACCTTCTCTCGTGACATCATAGCGCAAATACTCTCTAATAACCGACTATTTCATAGGCATTTCTAAACGTAAATCTTCAAAGGGATGGACAAAAACATTGATTCTTTATGCCAAAAACTCTTTTTGACGTTTTTCTTCTAATTAATAATGATTTGATACACTTTATCATACTGTATAAATATAACTTGAGCTTTGAGGAAGATTTTGGTGGGCGCTTTCGTAAACGTGCAGTATGTTTCTGTTTGAACGAAAGTACTTCAGCGGAACTCACTCCCACAGTGTGAGAAAACTGCAGTGAAAGCAGGCGTGACATATGTGTCGCTGCTACATCGCTACTCTCCCAAACTGTTGCACTACTGCATCATTTTTTATCAGGAGAGGACCCATTCACTTAAAGTTAGAGTAAAATACTATTATTTCCCAATGGAAACAATAATTGAAGTAAAAACCCTGAGCTGCGCAGCAGCATTTTGACATGATAAATGGGTTAATTTTGAAACTTCCCTTCGCATAATAAAAAAATGTCATTCTCAGTACATTAGCTGTCTTTCATGCTGGACGAAACCCATAGAACATCTGCGCAATGGTCTTGAGGGGAAAAACAGCATTCACACTCAGTACTCACGTAAAAGTGGCTGATTACGTTCACGTTGAAGGTATTGCATATGTCTTCATCCTTCGAATCCAGGAGGTTCTTGCCATAGACCACGCCGGCATTGTTGATTAGAATATCAACCTGTCGAGTAATAAAGGTTTTCCGGTCAATTTTCTGTTTAGCTTTTAACATAATTCTTCCGTGATATTGAGGACTGTTGGTTGTTCATAGTAAAATTTTAAAATGAAATTTCTGTTCGTAAATTCAGGTTTACAATGAGAGAAGTAGTTATGAACATAATAATCAAAAATTTTAAGTAGATATAATTCTAACCATGCCGAATTGTTCCTTTATTTTTCTCGCCGTTGAGTAGACAGCATCTCTGTCAGTTACGTCCACGTGATGGATAGTACAGCGGCCTCGCTGAGAGATCACCAGGTCGCGGGTCTCTTCCAAGTCTGTTGAGTAAGATGTTTTTGAAAATCAGTTATTACACTGGTGAATTTATTTTCCCATGTTATTCTGACACTCATAAGTAGTTCGCGACTATAAAAAATACTTTCAGATTTTCACAGCATTTTATACGCAGTTTGATTTAGTAAATTTTGGCCGTATTTTAAAGCCCATTAATCAAAACTAACATCATTCTTTTTAATTATTGTAAACTTGATAATTGTTTAAAAAATACAAAATATCTATGATGTTGATAACTTTCATGATTTTGCTCATCCACGTATGAAAGAGACTATTTCTCACAGCGTTCTACTCAGCCGCTGTTTGTAATCAAAGCCAGCTCTCTCGGCTGGTCTACAGCAGGTCCCAACGAGCAACCTAGCCAGTGAAGTTTCAAGCTCGGCGGAGAAGTGCGCACTTACTATGCATCTTGCGCCCCCATACGACGACGTGGGCCCCTGCTCGACCGAACCTAATCGCCAGCTCCCGGCCGAGTCCGCTTCCGCCCCCCGTGATGAGGACAGTCTCTCCCCTCACGCTCCTCTTCTTGAACCTCCGCGGCATCAGTGTTGTGAAGGCCGAGTCCAAGATGAAATAGATGGAGGACGGCAGGACGGCCACCATCTTCAGGAGCGTCAGCAGAGCGCACGACAACCCGCCAGTTATGCCGACGTCGCTCCGTTTCTGCATTTTTGCTGCAACAACCAAAAGTACATTTGATATCCGGGTGCTGTTCAGGAGATCAGCTTTGTCTCCATAAATCCTCAGATTTTCTTTACAAGTGAGTCGCCACGTGGAAGTTTATCTCGTTATCAGTACACCATGCAGAAGTTTGTGAAATCATTCTATTTTATTTCAGTTGTAAAATTTGGCAATGAATTATTCACTAGCTTGTTATAATTTCGCTCATTTTTGATAAATAGCAGTGCACATTGAAAACGCTGTTTCCACTAACTAATTAAGGTCGTAACACATAGGTGACCCCACAATTTTTTAACTGATGCTAAAACTTAGATTGGACTTTGAATGGAAACTTATTCGTCACCTCAGCCTTGGGGAATAGAAACTCTTTTATACGGTTAGCTGCCATACTTATTGCAATATCTCATTAACCCTGACTTTAATTTGCAATTTATCCGGCGTCATTTTAAGGGTTGCCGGAGTGCAATTGTGAATGATAATTACGCACATTGCATGAGAGATGCCCAGTCAATGATCTCTATAACTTCATGAGGAAAGTACGTTCTTACCGAGATTCGCTTAATGTGTATGTGAAAAGATAGTAATCATGATTCTCTTATCAAACTATTTTGAAATGGAAAAAGCTTTACCGATATTTCTGTATGTACTTTACATCGTGCGGGGTTCGGCATAGATTTAGAATTCCAATTCTTACAAGTAAAAAAAAATGAGATAGGTGAGCGATTTGAAGTTTTTTCAAAGGCAAAGAGTGTAATGATCATTCAAATACATGATGCACTCGTAGCATTGCCCTCTATTTTTTGTCTACAGACGGTAACTTCAGTGCCAAGCGATCTAGCGCATCCAGCTTAGGGCCACTAACAAAATTGTAAAGTAATTTTACTAGTAGGGGAACATTTTGAAATAAATAACAAAATTAGAGCATTTAATAACATCCATGAAATTATTTTTCAGACATTACAGCACCCTTCCGCGAGCAATTTACTGCTGAATTCCTCTAAATATAAGCCACATGTTACGTGCAATACATTTAATAACTTATTCATTTAACATGAGTAATTTTTTTCAGACGTTCATACGTTCGCTGGTGAGTTTTATCAAAACTTAATCAATGATTTTAAAATTCCAAAAATTATATTTTAGTATCGAACATTTTCTTGCAAATCATAATTTTTTAAGAAACATAATTCTCTAGTTAAAAATAGGGAAATAGGCGTTTGCTTTAAGCGGAAAAACTTTTGTGAGGTAAATTTTACTGATATTATAGGATTCCGGCAACATTTATCACTGAAAAACTTACCGAAAGTATTCGAGTTAATGTACACAAAGGGTTAATTAAATAAGCCGACTTCTACGTTATAAGTACAGAGTGAACGCTCCACTCGAGAGCCTCACAATTTTCTTTCTCATTTAGACGACGACTGCTACCTGCTTCCTCTCGTACATCTCTGGTGTCCAGCTCACTGAGCACAGCACACCCAGCACAGCACACCGAGCACTGCACACCAGCACAGCACATCCAGCACACCCAGCACACCGAGCACAGCACACCGAGCACTGCACACCGAGCACAGCACACCCAGCACACCGAGCACAACACACCGAGCACAACACACCGAGCACAGCACACCGAGCACAACACACCCAGCACAGCACACCGAGCACAGCACACCGAGCACAGCACACCGAGCACAACACACCGAGCACAACACACCGAGCACAGCACACCGAGCACAGCACACCGAGCACAGCACACCGAGCACAACACACCGAGCATAGCACACCGAGCACAGCACACCGAGCACAACACACCCAGCACAGCACACCGAGCACAACACACCGAGCACAACACACCGAGCACTACACACCGAGCACAGCACACCCAGCACACCCAGCACACCGAGCACAGCACACCGAGCACAACACACCGAGCACAACACACCGAGCACAGCACACCCAGCACAGCACACCGAGCACTGCACACCGAACACAGCACATCCAACACACCCAGCACACCGAGCACAGCACACCGAGCACAACACACCGAGCACAGCACACCCAGCACAGCACACCGAGCACTGCACACCCAGCACACCGAGCACAACACACCGAGCACAACACACCGAGCACAACACACCGAGCACAGCACACCAAGCACAGCACACCAAGCACAGCACACAGAGCACAACACACCGAGCACAGCACACCAAGCACAGCACACAGAGCACAAACACAGAGCACCGCACATCAAGGGTAGTGTGTGAAGCCTTTTTTACGACTCAGATTGTTTTTCCTTAGCTATAATCGTTCATGTGTTTATGAGTATCAATGTGCAATAAAAATATTTTTATTCAGAATGGTTCTATATACGTATAATATTCTGGTTCTATATTCGAAGCACATTACTCAGAACCGTTACAATCCTGAGCACACAAGAGAAGCCAAAATAATGAGGAGTGTATTTAGACCAGAATGAATTGTTAGAGCTCTCAGTGGCACAATACTTTCAATATCGGGTATCGTGGCTTACTGTGATATTCGTGTGAGAACATAATGTAAATTGGTTGGCTTTAAAGCGCTAAAAACATCCGAAGATATAATAGAAGCCCGTGGAACACAATAATATTATTACAGTGACTCAACATAACCTATTTTTAGCTGATGAAAATGGTTCATTTGTAAGATTTACTACACAAGGGCTGTTGAAAATATTTCTGCTTACGCAGCGAGACTCATTCTTTGACTTGTGGAAATCTAACTGAAATATTGAACGATGTTTCAAAATTTTATGCAAGCAGCAAAATGATGTTGTGACCATCATGTGTGCAAAAAAAAACTTCAAGATCAATTGATTAGGTCTACACTAAAAATAATATCAAAGTAGGACACAAAATGCTTTTCCTGTGTCCCTACAAATTTAAAGCTATGCCTATTTTGGTAACAGATGTTTATCAAAAGATTGCTCATCCTCGCCGCAGTTTATGTTGAACAGTAAGTGGTTCTCGTAATTAGAGGACTAGAAAAACACTGCTAGTTTTTAAGCGCAGACATTTCAATTTCTGAGGCCTGTAGTAAGAGACCTTGAGGATAAAACTGGAATATCGTTCACACCTCGGAAAAACTTATTCAGCTATCTTTCATCCTCTGACTTCCTAGTTCTTAAAAACTTCAATTAATGAGCTTGCAAGAGCACTTTTCCGCGTTACGAGCGGAAATATTAGCGTATCTTGATGCCAACCAGAATATACCCAAGCGTGCAAGTGTATTTTGTTGGAAATTTCTCATGAGTAAAAATTTTCCTACTTGTTGCTGTTCGATACCTTGACGAAAAATAGAAATAACTCTCATTTATTCGAGTAAGCATGTAATAATTATTTATAATTTTCAATTGTATTCTTCTTGATAAGGTGAGATAGGGCGGTTCTGATGACGTGACCATGTCGTATTACTTGATCACCTTGTGTAGGTAAAATGAACGTTCAGGAAGGTTTCAAGTACAGATGACGCACTTGTGCCTCGAGGGCTAAATTTCTTGTTTCAATCGTTTTTGCCGCTGGGTGACATTAATTTTATGACCGATTATACCTTTAAACACTTCAGTTTTACCTAAGTTATACACGGATGGCCGCGCGCCTTCACAAATTTTGTAAGTGATGTATCATTCAAATAACTCTAAAATGATTATTTTCGGGGCTATTGATCATTCGATACCTGATTAACTTAGAAAATGTTTGCATAGATGACGATGGAAACTCACACAAGTTAATTTCTCACCTTTTTAAAATTTCAAGCGTGTTTTTTTAAAACTTGAACTAAAATTCAATGTGTTTGACCTAACAATGAAAGACATGGAATTATTTTGTTAACCCCTTCATTTTTACTAGAATATTAGTTTAAGATTTTCTAGACACGACAAAGGCAATCTGAATGCAGCGAAGAGAAGGGACAATATAACATGGAGTGTAAAATCCGTGAATCTTTGTACAAAGTGGGTTGTTCTTACACAAGTTACCCTACTTATAGAAATAGTAAGAAGAAGCGATATCAAATAAGGCATGAAAACTAAAAGAAGAAAACTGGGCACGAAAGATAAATGCTCCTAAGGCTCATCTATTCCTGAGGCAACCTAACATCATAGCTAGCCAGTCTCCATAAAATAGGTAATAGCATAAGCTGCACAAACTTAACTAACTAAATCCTATTGCCTATTCGACTCCACCCTAAAAGTACGGCGTATAATTTTCAAAAGAATTTTTATTTACTTCAAATATCATGTTCATCCAGCACTGGTTGATAAATTCCCTGTGACTCCCGAAGAAAAAAAAACATTTAACATTTATCCCCTTAGACGAGCACACTCGCCAATTTTCAAAGAAAAACTGAAAGGAGCTTAATTGTCCTGCCACGACTTTTCTCATGCAATCACTTCTGAGAGTAATTCACTCATAGAGAGTGAAATAATAGGCCAGATAAAAATAAAACATCAACACCGAAAACACCAGCAGAGGAAAACCGTAATTTTCACGTGTAAGGAATGGGTAGCGGCAGCGCAGGTGTGAGCCGCGGTTTGATCCCCGTGCTGATGAGCACGCGCTCATAGTCACGTCTGCTATTTTTTATGGCGCGCGTGTCGTCCTCGAGAAGACAGCTCCAAGACGCGCACCTCAGGGCTGCGTGACGTCTCGCCACCGCAAAACAGGTTTACTTTGTGATCATTTTGCGTTAGTAAATACGTTTCGGCATGAAGCGGCGCTTGTGTTGAAGGTTGTTCCAATTTTTTCCGGTTAATACTCCATCCAATTTCGAGTTTAGATTGATGTTATCGCTTGTGATGAAGTCCAAATAATTTGGACAATTTAATTAACTCAGCTATCGACAAATTGTGCTCTCTGGTATTCATGGCCAGGAAGTTAATTTCTAATCTAATAAAATATAAGTTGAAAATTTTTCAGAACTTTAAACTATGATAAAAAAAAAATGAAACGTAAATCAATCCGTTAAAAACTGAACGCTTCCGATGCCCTTCAAAGTTCGAGTATAGCAAGTTTTAGTACATTTATTTATATCCGCTGCATACCTAAGTCCCATGCATTCAGAAAAAAACTTCCATTATTTTTAATATCTACTAAGAAAAATACAAAATACATCAAATGCTATTTAAAAATTATTGAATTAAATAATTCCTGTTTTACTGTTCAAGTTAGTTGTTTCTGAGCAGGTTTTTTTAGACGATATGCCTCACCAACGCATTCCCAATCATCAATCCCAATCATCACAGTGGGAAACATCCTAACCGCTATTAACTTCTTCACCATCGCCAAAATTTCAAAAAAGTCATTTCAAAGTAAGCCACTAAGTGCTTTTTCACTTTTCCTACAGATTTGAATAAGGTGCACATACTTAACTAGCTAAAACCTATTGCGTATTCGACGCCCCCCTGAAAATACTGCACATAATTTTCAGAAGAATTTTTAAAAATCTCCATTGTCACCAACTTACGTAATTAGCTTCACTCAACCTCAAAAGTGTCCATGTCACTACTTATATGTTCTGAATTTCCTCTCCCAGTCCCTCATGTCCGTGAAAAGCCGCTGCAGACATTAAAGGCCGCCTTAGATAATTTGTTCGTCGATTCTGTTGAGAATCTCGAGTCATTTTAAATAAAAAAAATTATTTCAGTAAGCTTAACAAAATTCTTCAACTCAAAACAAGAGTTGCAGTGGAGAACATTATTATGATACAAACTATTAAGTTCTGTACGTACTTCACTGAAACCAAAATCGTTTTTTCACTTCTGATGAATGAAATCTTTCGGCGAAAACAAGAGCATGTCGAAATCGTTCCTCATGTGAAGATTTATGTAGGCACGCATAAATTGTGAGTAAATAAAAAAAAATTTAGTTTCATCACATCCTTTGTGTTATTCAATTAATGCCTAAGAAATGAACATTTTCTTTTGAGTGCGAATGCGTCCCTCACATCGAAGTCAACTCGATCTCATTCTAATGATCTGTTTTAATTTTTTTTCAACTAGAACACGGCGAATAGAATGATGTTAAATTCAGTTCTTTAAAATTGAAAAATAATTTATTGCAAGGCTTGTGCGTTGAGAAAATCTCTTCTTATGAACATTATGTTACTTCTATATCATTAACCCACTAAGTTTCAATAGTTACCACAACGCCAGTCCACTCGTAAGAATCAGACAAAATGAGGATTAGAAAGATGAGCTACGATAGCGTCCAACACTTTTCTGTCTGCTTCTAGAGAAATGCCGAATTTTATGCACTATGATCGACATGGATAAAATTGAACCAATTATAATTGCTTCAATACTATTTCCGAACATTTAAACAAAATACAAAAAACATCAAAAATTCATTCGTAATAATTGGCGGTTGATCAAGAAAAATAGCTCATGAAAATGAGGAGAATCTCACAATATTTTGGAAATTTTTCAAGTGCATTCTCCTACTGATTCGTTTTGAGCTACTCTGAAAATCTTCGTCAAATGCTCTCTAGTAAAGATTTTTCCTTTCAAACAGTTTAGGGAGAAGTTTTCAGGAATAAATAATACCAGCGCCCTGAAATATAATCAGTGAAATTGCCTTAACGTGTTTTTTCTGTATAAGAAGATGCTTATTGATTTTTAAGTTAAAAAATAATTTTTCGTTGAAAATGTACGCTAAGCGAGACAAATCTGCGACACACAAAAAAAAAATGACTGAAAAATCCGAGAAAAAATATCGATTGAGTTTTTGCCCAAACTCACCAGCAAATCAATGTGCGTATGAAAAACTTGCTCTAGTTAAATAAAAAGGTATTAAATATGTTACGCAGACCATGAAGCTTAAGGTACTAAGTTGTTTTAACTATGGTTTTACCAACTAAACCGAAAATCTGCTCAGGAAAATAAGCAGCATCGATTTTCCTACTAAGAACGGTGTAATCGTCACAGAATTCCGCTCCTATTAATATTGCTTCATTTCCACCATATACTGCAGGCCAATGAACGACCTAAGGAATCATTGTTCGTTACACAGCGATCAATTAGTTAATCCGACGACGTCAGAAGACAAAGGAATTATTGTGCGCCGATTGAGTCGATCACATCCTTCTGTCCCTACATCAACATAATTGTTACATTAAATAAGTTAATTGAAGCCTCCTCGCGTCAACAAAAGTGTTGCAAAAAGAGGAAGGAGATAGGAACAATTTAGTATGGAGTTATGAGACGTGCACAAAGTGTGTTTCCAAACGAGATTCTCCGTGGAAAGAAGCAAGGAGTAAGGAAATAAGTTTATGAAAGAAGACTTACTTTGAAGAAGAAACTTGTAGGTACTGAAAAACAGGACAGTAGTGAACCGAAAAAAACATGGTCTGCAACAAAACAAAAAGCCTATTCTATTTCAATGAATCTATTATATTTCAACGATGGCCTACCTAACCATACGCTTGGGACCTCACATCTTCACAACTACATTGTCATGCTTCTAGAGAAGGATAAAAATACTTTCGAACAGTTACTGTGAGTCGATTTCCTAATTCTGCTACTAACAACCTAGCCAAACCAACAGTTATCAACCGCGCTAAACGTATTAACATTAGTGCTGCAAGTCTGCCTCCAGCGAACTCTCTCTCATTGTTGTCGTGACTAACTACAGGACTCTCACCGCCAGCCATGCCGCTGTCCTCCAGCACGAGCGCTCCGACTGCAACTGAAGTCTTGTTGCTCGGTGGCACCGAGGCGGGCGCGCTCAATGCCGTGAGGCGGCCACTCCTAACTCGAGGGCACCTGTTCTTTTTGTCCACCTATTGTAGTCCAAAAAACTCTCAATTTGTGGAGGCGACTTGTGCTAGCAAAAACAAATGTTGTGAGCTCCTCGTGATTACATTCACGGGACACCAAACGCATTCGGAAATCGAAACCGATCCGACCGCCCAGTTCCCTACATTTTCATTAGGCAAATTTTTAAAACTTAAGGCGTTGTATGTTTCGGACTTTTAAAATTTACATTAAGATTAAAAAACACACGGTAATCGAGCTTTGCTCTATGATGCGAGTTGCAGGGAATAAAATGTTCACAAAGTATAAATAAATACTAATAAGTATTTATAATAAGCGAGTATAAATACTCGCTTATTAACTGTTATCTTTGATTTTACTGTGCTCGCTCCGGAAGATGTTTTTGAATATCTGCTGTTTTGACCTGTCAATGCTGAATATAATTTATCTACAAACACTTTCAATGCTATTCCATGATGCCAAGAAACCCAAAGTTCATATGTCAATGTAAGTGGAAACTGTCACAAGTATTTTTACCTCACTGAATTCATCACCTTTGTATTTATTTTCTTGCATTCATAAATAAACATTATTAAACTTCAACTAACTAGCCACGGAATGTATTTTTATGTTTTTTCTGTTTTTTGTACACGCATTGACATGCGCCATTATGGCATACATCTATGCATTTTATATTAAAACATTTTAAAAAGAGATGTAATTCATCTTAAATAATAACTTTATAGGACATGAATGTTTTATTTTCTTACTAGTGTGCACGGCCCGCCAAAAATGACGGGTCTCCACACCTTTCTCGGAGAAATTTTTCAGATGTGGATGACAAACAAATATATCCATCCTAACAGTACCCGGGGTAAAAAATATTCTTGTACGTGTGTACTGGTGAAATCGTATCACAGATACGGTCATTATAACTATCCTTATGAGCGTGACAGAGAAATGGAAGAAGCGGACTCCAAAAAAATAATCCAAGGGTATTATTAGGTAGTAGCAGCACCCGTGGAAATTCACTGACCATGTCATCGTTAAGCTAAGTGGACCCGTGAAAAAATTCCATCAACATTACTTACCTATCCTAACCTATCATGTCCTAACCAAATCTATCCTGATAAAATGTCAAACACGTCAATACACGTGAGGCCATCTTTCAATACACTGAGGAATTCGGTATCCATGATACCGCATTAAGAAGCGGACACCAAACAGATATATAAATAAACACAAAACGGGTATTATTAGGTTAGATTTCTGTCCTAAAATGTTTTTGTTAGCCCTGCGGGAAAATTTTCGTTTTTTACGGTCTGGAGTATATTATGAGAACTCTATTGAGGTAGTTTACTTTACGTTTTGTTCCAATTAGGTTACAAATGTTATGGTTAGCATTGTACTTCAATCGTTATGTTTCTGACTCCAGTGAACTCTTTTGTGCCAGTGTTATTAGCGTTGGCAATATCATAAATTTTTATTATGTCTAAGTATTTAATTCTCTCCGAGCTCGTTATTTGGCCTACTAGTTGATACGAAAGAATGAAAAATTGTTCCGGATGTCGACTTCATAGTCTTAGACGCGGAATAATTCAAATCTGCCCATTTTACTTCCAACACTATCCCTCATAACACAGATCCTAAGCTCGTATTTCAATATAAGTGTGAACTGACAAGAGCGTTTTGTGGTGGTATGAACACACACCACCACAACCTTCGCACGCTTCATGGTTGGAGATGAGACCACACGCAACTCCAGTGTTTGAGGCGGGGAAAAATACACCGCGCGGTCCGACGTGAAAGTAAACAGGCGTTCCCTCGCACGCTTCAATACACCGCGCGGTCCGACGTGAAAGTAAACAGGCGTTCCCTCGCACGCTTCAATACACCGCGCGGTCCGACGTGAAAGTAAACAGGCGTTCCCGCCAATCAGAGACCCGGACGGGTAGAGTCAACCTCCAGCGAGGCCTATATAAACAGCCGCGCAGCCAGCGGAGCTCAGTACACTCGCAGCGTCCCTGGTGTTTACAACAAAGTCTCGACGCTCAGCAAGCACCACCTCTGCTACCGTCACCGCCTCCTCGACAGCCAGCCGCCACGTCTGGTGGCTGGCTAGTCGCACCAGTTCCCCGCTACCTCCTCTGGTACTCCTTGGTCAAGACCCTCGGACAGCAGCAGCCTCACCGGTCTGCTCTCGCCCCTCAACCACGCAGCGTCTCCCCGACAACCGTCGGTCCGCAGCAGCCTCACCGGTCTGCTCTCGCCCCTCAACCACGCAGCGTCTCCCCGACAACCGTCGGTCCGCCAAGACGTCATCTGTCACTGTATTACTCGACTGTAATATTCCCTTGTGCCATTATTGTCGGCGATCTTCATAATAATACGGCGTTTATTCCAGTTGTGTTTTCCTCACCTTGCCGGTTCGTTTGCACCTCAGGCACTCACTTCGGGCATAGATACCACAAAGTCTAAAGATATTTACATAGTCTGCCCGGAGTGTAAAGCAGCCTGAGGGAGAACACCACAGTTTTCAACAATGCGACAATAGGATTGTGTTTCCTTTGACTCTTGTACTTATTTGGATTATCAAAATCAGATTAACGCAACGCGCAAACGAACGGAAGGTATTTTTTGTACTTTTCTCTCAATCATTTGTTTCGACAATTGTCGTGAATATTACGATACCCACGTGTGAATATCAACTGAGAATATTAATGTTGAGATATTTTAAAAACCAATGTTATACATTTCATGTATCAACTTTATTAGGAATAAACTGCTCTTTCTTTCTTTCTTTCTTCTTTCTTTCTTGAATGCAAATGTGAGGATAAGGTCGGATGTTTCAAATTAAAAAAAATGACGTCGTAAGTGTGAATTTCTGTGAAGGAATGCCATTAGTAATTACAAAAATAAAAGGAAGAGCAAGGTAGTGACTTTGTCTTTTGATTTAAATAACATGTTGCAAAATACTTAAGACTACAACCTCCTGCTCGTTGAGAAGAGAATAAATAGTTTCAAGAACCATGGATGTTGTGAACTTCGATATTTATTTCCATTTATTGTACAACCTCAATCGTACCTCCGAATGAAGTTCGCTTTCTCAGCAACGGATAGGAGAGGTGGTATTTATTTCATCATTTATATATATATATATAAATCGGTGTATCCCGCTAGATATTCTGGGTTTTATTTGTTTCAAATCTCAAGTTTCTCAAGTAAATAGTGCTGCATTGCTTCCTTTACTATAGCAAACAACTAGCTTCTGTGTCTTGAACAGTCACAGCAAACATGAGAGAAATCGAACTGTCAATACTTTTCTTCTGTATCTCTGGATAAGACATTATTTAAAAAAAAACATAAAAGTCTTACGAAGCGCTAACACACAAACATATGCACGCGAGTTAGCAGCCTTGCGCGTGATACATATTGGCGGATCAAATTGAGGCGCGCAACACAAAAAAAAACAGTGAGTCGGATACATTTTTTATCTCTGATATTCTAATTACGGAGGCCATAATAAATATAAAATATACGAGCGTGGTTCACTATACAACTATGCATTTTGTTCTAGCTTATTCTTGAATCACATACTCACATAAAGCCATTTCGGAAACGGTTGAAAACGATGGGATTTGTTGACAAATATCAGCTCGACCTGCAGCAGATAGAAAAAATACAATCTGAAAAACTGTCCACCAAAAAATCTCTTGTCGGCAAGTGCAGGAAATATTGACGAGCTGAACAAATGCTTAGATTTTTTAGTATTTCACACAGTTCTTCTCATACATTGTGCTCTCATGGGAAATTCTCTAGTAAGAGTGACAGCATAGTTTCCACTGACCTGCTCTCAGTCGGTTTTGGACAAGCAAGTGAGGGAAGGACGCCACACTCTCGATAGCAGGTAAAGAGCACGGCGTATATTTTAAACCGAACACTTCCAACCTGTTATGACAGCTCGCTCCGTTCAATTTAAGTTTGACTCGGTAACGTCTTTTCAAACCAAGAACCAGTGAAAGTTGATCTATTCGAGTTGATAGTTTTTAAGCAAAAGTTTTCCCCTGCTATTAGCGAATCTGGTTTTGAATTTGAACATTGGTTGCAAATTATTAACGTATAGATTAGGAGATAACAACCTAGGTCATTTCGTGCAGTTGAATTAAAAAATGCAGATCTGTGTATTGCGTGAGTGGGTAACTTGATGAAATTCAGTCTCTTGATAAAATTTCCACACATGCATCCTCCGCACGTACCTTGCTGAATAAAACTCACTCAGATTATTTCTTTTAATCTTTCGAAAAATGACCCATGACGGAAGTCCAACGCTTCGTGTGTGAAGTATTTGAACGGAAGCCCATCGCAGTTTACTGAGCATATTTAATAATTCGGGTACATAAATCTGAGTAGAGCGTTTTGGAATGTAGAGAACTCATTTCCTATGCAGTGTAAACTTACATAAGCGATCCTATACATACATTCAGAAGTTCAAACGCACACGCAGAAGTTAATTGGATTCCTATTAACTTTTGCGTACACGTTTCAGTTACTCAGATATGCAAAAAATGTGACAGAATGAACAGAACTGCCATTCGTTTATTTTATAATCCTACAGTCACAACTATAAAGAAACCGAGCTCTGATAACATGGAGCCGTTTCACAATATAATAACTAGAAACAAGCATCGTCACTGCCGTGAAGGGAGTGCGATATTCTCTTTGATGATATTCTGCACGTCACTCCCACATAATAGACTGAGGTGACTATAGAACTTTAGGACCATGGAAGAACACAGGTGGCGCATCTCGGAGTTGGTGTGTGTTGGAAGTTTAAGCTTGGCGGGAAGGATTGGCCGTTCTATTGTCAAACAACACAATACAGCGAACAGCGCTGTGATGATTTAGTGCAAGATGAAGCCCTTTAATCTGCAGTTTAGGGTTAAGTTATTTCTCTGCGTTATCCCATTGGTTTTTTTCGAACGTCGATGACACAAAGAAGTTACACTAAATTGCTTTCCGCCGAGGTATCAGCGTTTGCCTAGGTGGAATGGAGATGATGTGTTTTGTTATTCTATGTTTTCTATAATTCAAAACATTTTAAAGTGACCTTCTTATTTGCTGTTACTTCGTCACAATTTTAACATTTTACTTCATTTCCATTATATCTTCAATGTATAACAACGGTTATGATTTTGGCGTGTGTTGCACCTTTCTACAATGAGTTAAGTACGAACAGAAGAAACAAATTTATCTTAAATTCAGTTTTTAATCATTAAGTTCAAGTATTTAGCCTAGTATCTGATAATACACTCAAATCTTTAACAGCCGCCTATACGCAACAACGAAACAAATTATGCTTTCTAATGCATAAGTGTCACGTGGATTTTTTCAGTGGATTTTTGCACCGTGTTTTGCCGTTAATTTGGAGCGTAAGATATTTTCACCAAAATTACGGACCATCGCTTGAATAAATGAAGATTAATATTTTGACTTCGCATCGGACAGAACTAATGAAACAAAAGTTTCTTTTGTTCATTGAAATCTAAACCTAAATTTTGTCATTGTTTTACATTTAATAGCATGATCTTGAGGTAATTGATGAAAAATTATATCATATCAGCTGTTATGAATGAACTACATTGATTGCCTTTATGGAATAATTTACTAGAAAAATCATCAAAGTGACCATTTTCGCTCATTCAAATATTAGTATTCATACTTAAATACAATCTCTTTAACTTAAAAGTGCGCAAGTCAAAATTATAACGAAATGTTCCATCCATCCTATCCATCTTGTGTTGAAGAGAAAGCAACGATTTCTTGCTAAGTAATCGGTATATACCAGAGCACATTACAGAGCCAAAATCATACGTAATCGTTTTTAACGTATAGCGACATTATTTCCATTTCTGCTGCACAACTTGAACTTGAACAGCTTTTAAAGACTAGAGGAAGTCATATTACAAGAGTATATGTTTAATCTTCCTGTGTATTCAGTGGGGAAAATCGAACGTTAGCGTTTTCATTTTAGAGGGCGACTCACGCAGAACACACAAGACGCTCGTGTTAGCATTTCTTTCGCTTATGTTTTACTCACAAAGAGTTTATATTTATTGTGTTATGTTTATGTTTTTTACTCACTTGCGTTTTCGCTTATGAAAACTCACAGAGTGTACTCCATTATTTTCACGCCTCAAAGTCAAGCATATTGGGTGAAACTAATTCCTAATTTCATGTTTGTGTGCTCATTGAAAGAAGAAAAATGATACATGTGGCATTTTGCATAAAAATACTTACAGGAACTTTAATTTTTGAGCTCAAAATTTATGCAGACATTATTTTAATTTTTTCCGGCTATTTCATCGGAAGCAACGAAAGGAAATTATTCAGGCTTCATGTTTATTCGATAGATTTGGTGTCATATAAGGAAGACTGATACTCCACTTAAGGCGGTAAACCTAAAACTGACATGGATATCACTTTCACACAAAAACTCAAGTTTGACGAGTAAGTTGAAAAACATTGAGAATGCGAGCAGAGTTATCGGTTTCAAAGCAAGAAACTTTGACTACAGTAGACAAAGACGTAATGAAACCCTACTACATATAAGGCGCTATTCGAAAAACATCTAGAATTCGCAGTGCAACTCAGGCTCCTAACCGTACGAGTTATTTACAAAGCATGAACAACGGAAATGATTCCAGAGCTCTGATAACCTCATCTGCGGGCATCTTCATCTATGGCTTGACTTCATTTCTCTGGAAACGAGAAAATTTTGAGGTCATTTAATAGACACTTCCATCAACGGCTTTAATGATGTCCGCTCAGAAAGGCGTTTCTTATACTAAAGAGACCGCCCACACCTGAAATAACGACCTGAAGTCAATAAAAAATTAGGACAACTTCGGCACAAAAAATATGGAAGTTCCGTTTTGTGAGCAGCTGACAGAAAATATTATCGTTGCATCCACAGTACATTCGTTAAAAAAATCTATTTGACCATTTTTGGACTGGAAATTTTCCTGTATTTCATCTAGAGATATTTGAAAAAAATTTCATGTCCACCATTGATTAGGGATTATCATGTCCGTGCTTGTTTGAATAATGTAAAGGGTGGCGCAAAAACGCATGGATTTGACTGTTCTTTTTGCTTCACCCTTTGAAATCACTCATGCGGCAAACCAAATTTTTCACTGCCAGAGTTCATATAATGCAATTCTTGAGTTGAGGTAAGCAACAATATAGTCTAAAGCGCAGAGTTTTGAAAGCATGAAGATCAGATAACGAGTTAGTTAAAACATCTCTAACTAATACGGCCAGAGTGACGCAAATCCATGCGTTCTTTTTGCGCTACCCAATACTTACGATAGAATTTGTGGTGCCTCATCCAATAGTACCGTAAACATGTCATGAAAAAAGCCTGTAACATTTCTAACATTACTGAAAATGCGAAAAGAACAGTCACATGAAGAACACTGTGGAACAAGTACGTCATTGCGGTAAAACAAATGTATGTACTGGAACTCGTGGAAAATGGTTGTTGACTGTTTACTTGATCTCTACTATCTATCTCAACATTTTTCTGGTGCCTGTACATGATTTGTGTCTGACGGCATGAAACTTGGTAACAACCCGAAAATTGACCTTTTGGCTCGTTTCTGTTCCCGTATTTTATTCTTCACGCCTGAATTGGCCAAATAAAACCCAACATTGTGGGAATGGACTTCTTTTTTTCATGGGTTGTTTTGTTAGGTCGTACTCATCGTCAGATTTGACATTTTGAGCCCTCACGTCACATTTCCTGATCCGCAAATTCAAACTCAATCTATTTTTCACGCAACCTTAGTATTTTTAAACAGGGACGTCCTGTGCATCGCTCTGTTTAGAAATTCAGATTCTGGAAAAAATTAATATTCTGGAATATACCAAAACAGCCTTAACCCACAAGTAAACTTCTACTACTACGATTATAGTTTTTATCGTATATGAAGCTCCAATGGTATAAACCACCAAACCTTCAAAATCAATATTGCTAATTCAAATTTTAACAATAAGCATATCATGCCTCGATATACGACAGTGCCTCACGGCTAACTGCTCCAATCTGAACTGTACAGCATGTTTGGCCAATGCTAGGAGTTTATACACTTTTTGATTGCATGTGATATACATTAATGAGAATCGAAATTAATTGTTATGATTAGCTATGCCATATCTCAAGCTCGACGGATTAATTATTCCGCAATAACTGCCCATGTTTTCACAGGTCAGTCCTCAACTTCTCCGTACAACTAACTGAGCTCGAATTAGTTCGAGTTAATAGTTGGAGCTTATGCAGACAGAGTGCAACTGTCCTACTCAGAGATGGAGTCATAAGTTGAACTTGACTCCTAGTAAAATATGCAAATTTGGACGCGCGAATATACTACTACATTATTTTAGATGTCAGGCATAAAAGCTGCAGAGACCTTCGTAAAAAATCAGAACTTGAAATTGATTACCGAGAAATACTGCAACGACATCAGTTTAACGATTAGACTCGTGTACTTTTTAATTCTTCACAAATAGCATGTGGCAATAAAGGTAAAGAAATTATAGATTTTTGTCTTATACATCGATGTATAAGACAAAACATCTCATTAACAAAACGGTTGAATAATAAATTTAAAATTTCTTTAAGAAAAATTCTGAGGATAAAACTTCAAGTCAGGCATAAGAAGACATAATAAATTAGGATATATTTTCTCAAAATTTATAGCTAATGACATATTAGTGAAATTCTGTTTTAGAATCACGATATGATTACTCAGTCGTAGAAAGAGCAGTTGCAAATCTAAATCATCCGCGTCTAAATTGATATCAGGAATACTTTTTGTCATATCACACAGTTTATTAATTCTCAATGAAGGCAACATTAACTTTGAAAACGAAGTCCGATCAAGTTCTAAAATTAAGAAACTCATATTTTTTCACAAATGTTGAGTGTAAGTTGGGAATTGAGATTCTAAGCAATAGGGGCTGAGAATTGATTTCGCTTCAGCCGGTTTAAAACTATTCCATTTTATGTAATTATTTAGAGATGAGGGAAAAGTGTATCCTAGCTTTCATGTAAAGGTAAATTGAAGAGTTGTAAATATGTTCCTTTTTTATCTAAAAACATGTGAAAGCAATGTTCGCTATACGATAGGAATTCGTCTGAAAATGAAATACTCTGTCGATTAAACTATTTGCTATTTTATACATCCAAGTTATTGTATGTTTTATGATCCATCGTATTTGTTAGGGAAAACGTAAAAACAGTTTACGACAGAAAAGCTATAATCTTCATGCAGATTATATGAATTAAAATAATCAAAACTATTTATTAGGGAACAAAAATGTACATAACATTGAAAAAATACGTACTTCATTTCTCGAATAATATAGCATTTTAAATTTTGAATGACCAAAGTCACAAATTCGTAAGATCTCATGAAATTCATCATAAAAATTACTCTGTCGGTAAAAGTACTTATCGATCACACATAATACGTATCGGTCTCTCATGTAGACGCAATGAAATTTAAAATTCCCTCGCCTTTGAACTTTGTTAACTGAAAGTGTTGGCCCTTGCGGCGGCATTTCCGGCATCTCCAGAAACGGCGTAAAGTTGTCAATCAGTATCACAGTGAGATCAATATTCGTGTTTTTTGAAAAAAAAATTTTAAGGCATTGTGAATGTTTCATAAGAAATTAATAAAATTTTGATTTCTTAAAAGTTTTCTCTACAGAGACGCTGAAAAAGTGGGAGTGTTACACGTGAGAATAACTAGTTTTCCCAGAAAAGCAGCAGAGAACTTCTCTTCCTCCAACCCCGAGCTCCGACATGTAAGTACAATACTTCATTATGTTTTCATAGATAAATATCAAACAATTTATTCTAGCCTCGCAAAATTTAACTTCGTTTTGTGCAGGGAATTGAATGTTTCATGATATATTTCACGCGTAACCTACTACACAACTACCTGCGATACGGAGCACACTCTCAGCCTCGGCCTCGCCTGAAATTCTTAAAATTCTGCAAGGCTTCGAGCGCTCAGTTGAACCTTTATTTTGCATCGGTTGATTTTGCTATATGGGCTACGAAAATATAATTCTGTGAATTCATTGCAAAGCTGGTAAGTGAATAACTTTTGTATTCAACATCATTGTTTCGCTAATTTTGTTCTTGTATTCACATTAAAGCAAAATGAAATTAAAGTTTACTTCACCGAGGCTATTTTGTTTCTTCTCTTCAATGTCAAGTTAAAGTTGCTGAGTTGAAATAAAAGCTAAAGCATTAATGAGGATAATCATTTTGGGGAAGGTTAGTTGGAAGTACAACACGTTGACCGCGATGGGTTCAACTAAAGCTCAATATTCAATTCAAATTTAAAGTCATTTGAAGTGTGCAATTTTGAAAATGGAAAACATTAACTGGATCATTAAGCATTGATTATGTATTTGAGAAAATTGAGTTTGTGGCTACTGGCCGGCGAGCAGCATTATGAAAATTTCCTCCGTGAACACCGGCGGCTCACACCGCAACCAGCGCTACAGCAGAGCTCTACGGTATACTCGACACTGAAATGCGCGATCTTGGCCCGATCAGCTATACGGCGTCTGAACATTCCCTAAGCTGAAATCTCTCCGGGATTGCTATTTATCACTATTCATCACGCGGTAAAAAATTTCTGTGTATTTGAAGATGAATTATCGTCAATGTAGTGTTTTTTAATTAATGCATGCTTGAAGTGAAATAAGAGACATGAAAACACTCATTACGGATAGAATCTCGAAAATTTATTATCATGCCTAATTTTTGAAAAAATTGTTTAAACAATGGACAAGAAATTGGTACCATATAGAAGTTCACAAACTAATTAGTAGGAGACAGAGATCAATAAAATATAAATGCGATAAAACTACAAATTTTTCGCCAGCATTCTTGACAATGCCTAGGCACTCAGTCTACTGCTTCAGAAATTGAGCCAGTGTTAATAGTAAGTACCTACCAATGCTCGAAAAGATTCTCATGTCGTCTCCACGAGAGAGGGAGACACTATGGAAGCGAACGTAGCTCCTGCGTACACAGCAGCACGACACAGCAAAATAATCGCAAGTAAACACTCCTGGACTGATCTGATGTGTTACTGACTGAGTGAATTCGTTAGAAAATCCTACTTAGATAAAGGTTTCCGCTCCCTAAATGGCCAAGTACTCTGATGGGCATGGTCAACAAATTACAATAGTATAAATGTAAAAATATAAAAAAACCCGGGATCCCGAGAATTCCCGGGATTGTCTCCCTGGCGGGATTTTCATTTTGTCCAGGGATTGGAAACCTTATCTCAAGCTTAGGCTTTTGTCGGGTTATATTCGAGTACTAAGCACGTGGCAACCGTTTAGTATTGCTAAATGTTCATTTTGTAGAAAGAATATGTAACTCCCGGATTTTGAATTGGGAAAAATATACGCAAAGTTATGTAGCAACAGAACTCCCGGATCCCACCTTACCGATACGATGACGGAAATTGTTTGAAAATGAGCCCGCTGGCGGTATTCGCGGTGTTCGATATATCTAACTATATTTTTCTTCATTTCTCGATATGCATTGAAATGCATGAACTATATATGGGGTAAAACTTAACGCGTTTTTTATTGATGTGTCATATTTTACGAATTCAAGAGATTAAGTCACTTGAGACTTCGTAAAAATAACGTGTATTTTGTTGTAAAACCACATTACGTTGTAAAGAGAAGTGTTCACTGTCATAACTTTGATTCGTAGATTGTAGTCACTCTAAATCCGATATAGCCAGATCAAATTTAATGCGTTCTGTACTGAATCTGAAATAGTTCCCACGCTCTGTAAGATTCTACTTTATTACAATGAACTATTACAATGAACTTAACCCTTTATGTACCAAAACTCCAATAAATAAAGAAAAGATTTCCGGGATAAAAGTTGTCAATACCCTGAAATATCAGTGACAGTGCCCTGGCGTGGGCCTTTACGGTTCAAGCGAAAGACTGGCTCAAGCGAAAGACTTCTTTTTTATTTATAATTAAAAAATGGAGCTTCTTTTAAAATGTATGCTTAACGAGAAAAATTTTTGGTTCTAAAAAATAAAGTTATTGAATTTCAGAAAAAATCCACAATTAAGTTTTTTCCCAAACTTTTCAGCGAACGAAAGACAGTCCTAAAAAACTCATGTTAAATAAATAAGATGTTAAATGTATTGGTCGGATCGTGTGGCTTAAGCGTATTGGACATCAATAGCAAATTACACTTCAGCGATGTAAATAAAATAAATAGTTTCATGAATGTTATTAAATGACCCTAATTTCGTTACATATTTCAAAATGTTCCTTTACGAATGAAATTACTTCAAAGTTCTGTTAGTTGCCCTGAACTGGAAGTACCTGCTATATAGGCACCGGAGTTACCATCAGTAGATGCGGGATTATAATTTCGAAAGCACGTGTAGGACTGCACACATGGCGCATTCGAAACTTATGAATTTGACAGGAAAACTGCTAATCAAATTAAAAGCCTTTTTTGGTATTACATATTTCACTAGTTTTAAAGATCGAAGACTGGAGACACTCCGGGTTACCGACCGAGGAATGCTATTAAGCTCCTGATATCTCAGCCCCAAACATCGCAAGGAATCGCGATTGCAGAAGGAATGTGTTTCTGTACAAAATGTCTTCGACGATGTCACCCTTTCAATACGAAATCCTTGGGAACATTTTGTACTGAAACGCAAGCAGTTTTTGATTACGGTTTTTCACGTTTTTGGTGTACTTATTTTTTCTGAATTATTGTGGAATTATCATGACTTCTGCGGGTTCAATCAAACTTTTTGCTGAATATTGGTACCCAGTTTCTTCTTCTTGTACGAAATATTGTTTTCATGAACAAGTGCTAGAATTTCGCTGGAGACCGGTTGTATTTTCTTCGCCGGTCGATAGAGATTCTACAGGTGATGAGACGATCCATACCGACTGCCGTTATTGAAGTCCAGTTTGCTGTCGTAAATTGATGAAGAAATCACTGCTGATTCGGATGCTATGTCACACATCCGTAGCATTGATGCAGTAGCGATATCTGTAGATTCCTCATCATAGCTCGTCAGAGGTCAGTGGTGTGCTCAGTAACTTCTGATTGGGAATGGTGCGATAAATATAATTCCAACCCATCGAATATCTTCCTTTTGAAGTGTTCATCCTCGAACCTTTTGTATCTCAAAGGTTATCATAGCCGACGAAGCAACAACCAAAAATAATCAATGCTGAAGGAAGACAAAGGAGTCAACGTGAGAGAAAGCCTTTGAAAAATTTGTAACAAAACGATTGAATTTGTCACCATTCAGAATGTAGAAGTGCCTGCAACTCATAGGCCTTCAAATGGAAGTGCGACTGTCTAGAGTTAACATTCCACTAAGTTATTTCAAGGCGGGCACTCTCACAGATGACTACGTGTTTTTAGATAAGAAAGTTTTCACTTCTGATACGAAGTTCAAACTTCAGAGTGAAATGGTGCTTGGAAAGTTCGTTTCGCAGGCGCCCTGCAGACTCCCAGAAAGGCGTTTTCAGTCGTTGAGGCACCCGCTCGATCATTGGACAGGTTGTCATTTTCGAGTATAAAATATTCTACCATTTTGTGAAACAAAGCACAAAAGTGAATACAAATTCGCGTTTCCAAAAAATTTTTACTCCTAAGAAGAGTAGTAAAAAGTGTTTTCTAAATGAGCATCCACTTTTCAGTAGGACGGCGCGTCCTAGCACACTGACAGAACTCAACAGTCGTGCTCAGGCCTTTATCCAAATAATTCATTTCCGTAGCGTCGCATCAGTGAAATTATAATGAACTATTACGATAGACTAATTGAAATAGGGTTGCTTGTGCACTAAAATAAGTTCGTTGGGTACCCTATGGAAACCCTATTCTAATTAACATTCATTTATTTTCTCTAGAACGCTTATCATTAACGTACGCTAGACTGGGCGAATAGTGGTTCTACGTGAGAGGGGGTAAAATGATGTTTGAAGCAATGCTTCCAGCGATGACCCGACGAAACAAACTACC
The DNA here is from genome assembly GCA_030386875.1 of Morinoia aosen. Taxonomy (NCBI): domain Eukaryota; kingdom Metazoa; phylum Arthropoda; class Malacostraca; order Amphipoda; family Talitridae; genus Morinoia; species Morinoia aosen. The sequence continues at coordinate 23,091,784 of CM059562.1, forward strand.
ATTAATATGTCGAAAAGGAGCTTCGGTAGTACAGATAGTGAGGAGTTGGTTTAAGAAATGCCGAGGAAACAAATTAGGAGGAGATTGATCTTCACTATCATATACACAGTATAAAATTATCTCCATCGTGTCCGAAACCGGTAAATTAGTAAATAAGAACTCTACATCTAGTGAGGCTATAATGCCGCATGGAGTTTTTCTGCGTAGCAAAGCAAAGAATAAGCGACGGTAGGAACCTGAGATATTATTGGCCTCAAAGGGAGATCATTCTGGTTTTTATGAATGTTTGCATTACCGTAAGTATAACAAGGTTGATAGTGCCCTTCTAATTGTTTCAAGTTAAAATTATTGGCAACAGTATTAACGCTAGAAATTAGTTGGTTAAGTTTTTTCTTCAATTGTTCAGTTGGATCACGATGCAAATGCTCGAATTTACTGTTATCAGCGAGCATACAATCTAAGTTCTGCTTATAATCATAATGTTTTAATAGTAAATATTTTTTGCATTTATCGGCTTTTCGTATTAGAATCTCTTTGTTCGAACGCAAGTTTCGAAGGGCATTAGTATTATTGTTAATTATTTGTCTCAATCTAGCTTGTATCGATCTTGACGAGCGGAAGAGTTGCATTTCCGTGTATTGGAGTTAACATACTTTATCTCTCAAGGATTTTAATTCTACGCATGCAGTCAGCATTTGCTTGCGCATTTTCTCGAGCTGTAAGAAAAGCATCGGTCAAAGTAGGTTCGGTCGCTTAGTCCGGAAACAAAGCCGAGCTTGATCTTATCTGATACTGTCATGGTCACGATCGCTGTAGTTCCAATAATTAAGAAAACAAGAATTCAAGTTAGGCACGTCTGCATATACGCAGCAGCGGCTACTGTGCGGGCACGCAGTATAGTTCCTGTCTCCACTTGTTGCGATTCTTGGATGCTCTACGCTAACTTAATTAATCCCAGTCGCTGACTTCACTCATTTTGAATATCTCACTTCAGTTGCATCAATATTATTCACGGAAGCTTGACTAATTACTCTGGCGAATCGTTCGTTAATTTTTTTCTCGATTAATGTGGCATCATCATGACACGTGCGGGCTCAGTGACACTTATTGCTCATTGGCAGCCAATTTCTCCCTCGTGCAGTTAAAGTCCTTCTCATAAACAAACGCTTGAAATTAAATCAAGTGCGCGTTCCCGGATGTTGAGGGAAAGAGATTTTGCAACATCAAATGATCGATGCATTTCTTATTTTACCTTTAAAAAATGAGAATTTCGACAAGCCCTCATGACTAAAAGTTTCTCGGCTTGAGTCAATGGGTGACTATAATTGAGAAGCTCGTGCCTTCTAAAAAGCCTTAAACATGTCTCATTGACATTAACTTCGCTTCTCACCCATCCCACTGGGCGTGCCACCAGTTTATCACCAATATTTAAATTATAGGTAGAACTGCACTTAAAATTTGTCCACAGCGACGGGGATGTGAGCCATTATGCGCATGGTAAACGTAGCGGGGTTTTTAAACTTGTCAATAATGTACAAAATAACTCAATTTTTCGTAGAGAAAATATTAGATGTTCTACCGTCAGAGGGAAGCGTTCGCTTCAAAATTTCTAAATGGGGTTATAAATCTTACAGAACATGTGCATTCCTGCAGAACACAAATTTACTCTTCTTTTCAAACTTTAATTGCACTTTTCATTCATTCAGGCAGTTGAGTTATTGCTAAATGATCATTTATATTAATTTCATATCGGTTTCAAGAAAACAAGCTCAGCAAGAAAGCAAGTGAATTCACTCTAACGTGAATATAAATTTCAATATCTTGCTCTGTGAATTAGTTTCTACTACGAACGAATATCCTTTAAGAATATGATCTTCAAAAAATAAATGAATTTGAACATTATGGGTTCTAATAGTGTAAACGTAGTTGAATTAAGAGACTAAAACTCGTAGATTTTGAATCTTCGTGAAAGGACACTACCAGTCCAAACAGAAAAAGTTATCTAGCGCGTAAATGCTACATAAAGACTAAACGCCTTGTCCACCCCAAGTCGATATGTAAGTCAATTTATTCCATGTTTTATCTAACAATATAGACACAGGTCAAATTATCATTGTTACGTAAGAGTTTATTGAACTGAGGGTCCTGGCACCGTCTGGAGCGCTGGCCAACCCGCCTGGCAACTCACCTCTCAGCAGGATATCCTTCACTGTTGTGAGCTGCAGCATTGGAAGTGCTCGATGAACTTCCACGGCCTTGTTCATCGTATGCGTTTCCCAACAGCTTAAAAAAACACGAACTCAGTGAAATCTGACTGTTATCCACCTGTGTTCTTGTTTGCAAACTGCCGAAAACACAAGATTCGGCCTAAAGATTGATGGTGTGGACGGGCCTTTACACTTTGATGGACGGCGACATGACTAGTCTCGCGTCGAAGATAATAAATTAAGGTTTAATAACAACACAAATTCATTGGAAAGTCTTCAGAAGTTGTCTGTGATATTTCTGCATCACTTACGGTGTTTTAAAAATTTCTATTCAAAAGAGCGATGAGTAGAATCATAGGTATAGTAGAATCATACAAATGTTGACAGAATATTGAGTGTATTTTTCTAGCCATTGCGGTTTCAATTTACTGATGTTTTCTGCATCGGATGAAACTTGAGAATTGCTGGAAGTGATAAATAAGGAGAATCTCTTGGTACTCAGAACGGGATCAAACAAAAAGATAAGTATGTTCTTATTGATCGATATTTGTTTCTGATGTGCATGTTTACTCTGGGCTGCTTGTAAATGGATAAAATAAGTCCTCTTATATAGATAGCTCCTTGAAAAATATCATAATTATCATTGTGAGAAGTTCAAGGTCATCAGGTTTCGCTTCATACATCATGCGCGGGTGAGAGAAAGCTAAGATATTTCACTGTACCTGTTTTCTGTATACAGAGATGATGATATTGCAGAAGTTAACAGTGACAGCTTTTTTAGAGCTTGTGCGCAAAAACCAGAAAGTAAATAGGTCAAGGAGAGTCGCCCGTGTATGAAAACGGTGATCGCTCCAGATAGTCACCAGTACTGAACCTGTGACCTTTTCATTTGAGCAGCTTGAGGGATAAATCCTGGCTTGGCAATTCTGCTCGTGCAGTGATATATTTGCAGTACGTGCTGGACTGCATGCACATGTAGCAGCTATACGACTAGCTGGCATGGTGGAGCTGGTACGATGCTCTTGAATCTCCAGCCCTGCTCGTGCCGTAGATGTCGTAACTCTACAGTCGTGATCGGAGATCAAATCCATAAATCGACAATTGAATGATAAAACATAGGGAAGAAATTAAGTTTGTATCAATCTATCATCAATTGCAATAAAACACAGCTGATCAGGCTCTGACAAATTGAAGGCAGTAATACTTTTTCTGCCGAATGAGCGTATAGAAATTTTTTTCAGTCAGTTATTACTTATTTCTAATACGACAGAAAATCGAAGTTTAGTCGTACATGTATAGGCCAAGTATTAGCCAGCACCATCAGATTAGGATATGTAAACTAAGGAAAGATCGCACTCGCACAGTTTCTTGCGATATAGCAGGTAAGGATCATCAGTGTATCAGCGGAGCATGAGAGATACGTAAGGTAGGATATCTTCTCCCCATTTTCCTTTTCACGGTAATTCTAAACAACGAGAAGGCGTAAAAAGTCAATACGAAAAATTTTAGCACAGTTCATCAAACCGACAGGAAAGCGCTTAAAATTGGACAACATCTGTCATATGTGAATTGGTGACAGCAATTCCTGTTGTATCTTAGGGGTAAAGCAATGACGTCACACTAATGGTCTGAAGACGGCAGTAGTATTGAGTAAAATATAATGTAGTTAAGTAAGTTTTCCGTATTATTTCTATCAGAACTTTTGCGATACTGTGATACTGAAAAAAAAGGATCAAAATGAAAAAACTGTTTCGTACAGAAATACAGATTTACATTATTATGGTACTCCTTAGGCTCATATAATGTATGTTTTCTCATTCATTACCTATTAATTGAAGTAATTTTAGCCTTCATGTAGAGCTGTGTAGATTTTGGATGAAGAAAGTGTAGCTATCGCAGTTTTTAATTCATAAAATGTTTAATTCTGATCATTTGTTTTTATTGAACTATATGAGACCAATGTTACAATTGATGATCTCGGATCTCGGCTTTATAAAAATCAGCATGGAAAGAAAAATAGCGAAACCGTCTCATTTTTTGCGACTTTTAGCTTCAGTGATAAAATAAGGATCCCAATTTTGCTCGTTTGGCCCAAAAAGAAAAAAACCTTAGAGTGATAGAACCAAAACTTGGCTAACAGGAGGTACGTAATTAGTTAAAAATCATACAGCGTTTTGATTTTTTTATTGAGTGAATTAAAAGACAGATGTTTTGTGTATTATTAGGTGGACTTCCAGAGTGACATTTTAAATAACAGGCGAGGGTGGCTGCGCCATCTTGAGTCATTTCAAACGTCAAAGACTTTATTCAAGCTTTCAGTTATATTCAAGTTCTATTTCTCGTTAATTTATACCAGTGCGGGAAGTCCTTCATCTTCGGCTGTAATTCAGCTCATTTTATAAGAGACGAACAGGAATTAACAAGAAAATTGAAATCTAGTGCTATCTAAAATTAGGAATTTTCGTTTTAAGATGTACGTTTTAATTTGGTTCGTGCTGTGAAGTATTTACAGTACGTGCTAGTTTTCACTGATGCACGTTATATTAGTGAAAACATCACATCTTCATGCATCGTCAACGTAGCTAAACTGATATAAATTTATTGATTTGACGAGTGATAAATTATAAGCAAATAGGTAATCACATCGAAATTTTATCCTCGGGAAGAGATAAGCGCCGCAAGAAAAACTCGCGGAATGCACAGGGCGCGTGAACAAGAAGATGCAGCTACTCGGTAGAAATTCGAAGGGAACATTCAGCTTAGCTATTCCCTGTAATCGCTTGGAAGAGGGTTATTCTCGCCTTTCTTGTATTCATGACGAGGGTGAAAACCATGCAACAGTTCGAAATACATGATTTGGGACATTGTATGAAAACAGGGATCGAGACAACAGCGGGGCGAGCTAATCGACAACAATAAAATATTTCTAAAAAGATGATAGAGTTCAAATTAATGTTCTTATTCTACCTAATATGTGTACACTGTACATTAACACTTACACAAAGAATAGCAAGTCATCATTACAAAATAAGAGTATATTATTTATGAGGTTGCGCAGGAAATATGCGGCCATTAAGTACTCAATAATTGTATTCGAAAACAATGGGGCCTACATTCATAGCGTATGTTGGTGGCTCTTCCTCCATGGCGTGTACCTGGTGTTTAAATAATAGTGTAATGATTTTAATATTACATTTCTAATTTCCATTTTGTACTGTGCCCATGATTGTTTCGTTAGAGGATTTCCGGGGTCTCGTAATAATTATTTGATTGTAAGGTGTCACGCGCTCATTCATAACAATGCCATTTTTTAACTCACGTGTTTAATTTGAATAAAATAATTGAATCTTTCATTTAATCGTTATTATACCCATGTTGATCAAGCAAATGCAGTGTAAGAAGTTCTCTATATTACTTATTCACTCATTTTGTGTAATCTTTCCTCTCTTAATTTCTAATTTCTCTCTCTCTCTCTATCGAGAGTTTAAATTCCCTCTGCGACACCTGACTCTCCTTACACGAGTGAGGTAGGCCAGAGCGGCCGCGAAATATATATATATACCAAATGAGTGTTTCAAAAAAATGGAAACATCCCTCGTAAATGCTATACCATTGAAAATAGAGAACCGATTTTAACATGATTGGTCTTTTTGGATGTTGAAATTAATTTTCAACCACAACTTTGTAAACTTTTTCAAACAAAATAAAATTTGTATCAAATTATATATTTTGCTACAAATTATATAAATTTGTAGCAATAATCAAAGCAGTCTTGTTGAGTAAGTTGTTGTTGTTGTAATTGGTTTTTGTAGGGATAAAAGTTTAAATTTTTTCGAATGATTCGACTGAGGGTTCCACCGGACGTATTTAAGTTACTTATTCGGCACGAAAATATTTGATTTTCTTGAACATTCGCGGAAATCAAACTCATTTTTTTTTAATTCTTGCAGTTTTTTCTTCCACTTTTAAACTAGTTCAATTTGAGTACAGTTCCTTCATGGTCAGTTTATCATGAGATGATTTGCCAGGAAAAGCTCTGAAAATAACTTTGACACTTGTTTGTAGCTTCTTGCTTGAGTAACGCATTAGATTTGTTTTTCTAGGTATTGCAGAGCTGATTACTATGGACTTCAAAAGATAACTGTATCATGTTTACAGCTAAGGAAGTGATAAAAAACAAAATATTTATATATATACATATATACACGAGAATATACATGAGTATATATTATATATATCTGTGATATATATAAATATAATAGTTGAATAGTTGAACTCTGTCTATCGTTTGCTTGCGATAGACAGAGCTATGAAATTTGTTATTCTGACGAGTAATCATAGAACCCAAAAACGGGAGACAGTTTTCTTTTTCGAGTTCCATGGTAAACTCAATATTCGGATGATGAGAATTCAAGTACGACAAAAAAATGCTACAGTGAGAACTACCTTTAAATAAAAGGAATGTGTCATCAATGTACCGTTTATCAAATGAAGACTTAAAATTCAACAGGGCACATTTCCAACCCCCTTTTTTCGTGAAAAGCCATGAACATATTAGCAAAGGTGGGTCCTAACGGGAGACCCATTTTTAGCCCGCCTAATTGCTGATAAAAAATATTGTCAAAAATAAAAAAGAATTTAGAACAGAGAGTTGCAACAAAGTTTTGAAGAAAGATTTGGTTAAGCCAATAACAGAATCAGTCTGAGAAAACAAGTAATCTCAACAAATCTCTATGGTCTCGCGTAGCTCTCGTTAGTAAGAGCAGAGAGATCGCACTTCACCCACTTTTACGTCTTGCATTGAACTGACCCCGAGCTGGCTGCGCCGCTGCGTGGAGTTCTACAACTCGCTTGCTATGGTGTGTTCATCAGGGCCCTGCATCGTGCCCATGCACACGAAAGAGAGCACAGTGAGCACTGCACACACGTCTGCTCCGACTGCTCGTGTGATGCAGTCAAATGTGCTCCATTGTTTGACTTGATCGAATGGCCATCATTCGTGATGTGTTGACGGCCACTTAGCGATACCGAGGTGTTTTGGTGAAGATGGGGACTGGACGAGTGGTCGTGTGATGCAGACATAAGTGCTCCATTGTTTCACTTGATCGAATGGCCATCATTCGTGATGTGTTGACGGCCACTTAGCGATACCGAGGTGTTTTGGTGAAGATGGGGACTGGACGAGGTTGTCGCATTCCTGGTCGAGATCACGGTCACTGGATCATGCGAGCCTGTTCTGCTCAAGTGAGAATGTATGCACTGGATTTTTATCAACAAATTGAATACATTTTCCTGTGATGTTAGTAAAACTGTTGCTCTGCTGAACATCTATCGTATAGAGGTAGAGTGGTAGACACAACTACACAGGTATGTGATTAACCTGAAGGGTCAAATTCGCGGTCTTACTGAAGTTCAGCTATTAATTTTTATTAATAATTTATTCTTACGCTTAACATTAAGATACCCTATAACTACAACAAACGCGATCCAAAAAAAGCAGAGGGACGGGACATACATTTAGTAAGGACTGTTAAAAACAAGGAACCTATGCTTAAAGTGTGTCCCCACCGAGAAGACCCAGCACATTGAAAATTCAGGTTAGGATTGCAATCGAAAAAGGAAAGACAAAATAGTCACCGAAAACGATATAACTGTAAAAATCAAGGTAGGCGTGGGCACGGTAGAAAGAAGTCTCAAAGGTCTATCAATAGCTGAGGTAACCCAGCAGTATCCTATTGCCTATTTAATGCCTCTTAGAAGTCATGCTGTGGATTGTTTGATCTGCTAAGAGATCAGCTGATCAACACTGAAGGAAACGACGCAATGATTTTGAGTAAGCCAGAAAAGATTCATGGCTGTGCGAAGAGAATAGGTCGTAACCTGAAAATAGGAAGGGAAATTCTGTTTGATAACGAAATTTGTATTCTTTGTTCATGAATAATGTGAAGGGGAGTGTTTGAATAATTAAGACTTTTTACTAAATCGGTAAGTTTGTGGGGGACATCAGTTCTGTGAATTTCACTATCTTGGTTAGACGGAGTATAATGCTGAGTGTACCTTGAGTTAAGAGCTGGGTTGTCAATACCTAAATTTTCTGAAGTATTTAATCAAATTTGTATAGCTAATGAGTTCGGCTCAGTTATTCGATTCTCAATTTTTTACATATTTTCTCTCTCTTTCGAAAATATGATTGTTCAATTTGATACAATTCTTTTCCCTATTTTTAAAACAAATTACTCTGAAGATGAGATATAATGGTACCTTACTCGAGTTTTATTTTATGGAAAGTCGTGCAGCAGCATTTAGGATGGCAGCAATCGAAACGGTAGCAACTTGCAAGCGCGACTGCCATGAAAGCGTCCTTCAAAAACGGAGAACTCTTCTCCTTCGGTCACAAGTCTCTTGCGTGTGGCTGGAGCCAAATTTAGACCGTCGAAGATAATCATCAGTATTGGCACCAAGGTAAAAAAAAGAAAGAGTTTAGTATGTGTGTCACTATAACCTTGAGAAATTTTGCCGGAATACAATGAAGCTTTGATAATTTTGTTTGCTCAAATATATGCTTGGTCGTTTGTAAGTTCATTAGCATCCACTCACTGCTTATGAGAATAACGGTCGAACTAAATTTACAGTAATAACGTCGGGTTAGAATGAATTTCCCCGCACTGTATTACCATGATGGGTTAAAATACTTATTTTTCTTGAAATTCACATCTATAATTTCTTCCGTATGAAGCCTGACTCGATGGGTAATAACTGGTCATGATTTAACGTTTGGTCAATTTTCGTCAAAAATGTTTATCTCCAAGACAGCAGCGAAATCCAGGATTTTTTTCAATAGTGCAGGTGATTTACTCCTGATGAGGATGTACTTATCGGAATGCTCATGGAAATTGAGCGTTCAGCTTTCAGTGTGACAGCGCTTAAAATATTCCTAGAGAAGTGCAACTTGATATCTGAAATTTAACCAGAAGAAGAACAGTCTAAGCAAGGAACTTCTTCACGTCTGAGATGTGGAAGACTAAACTGCAATATGGCCGGGCGCGTGGCATAGATGCCCCTGAAAATTTCAGCGTGGGTAAGGCGCCCGGCCATAAATGGACGTGGGCAGCTGAAATCCCCTACGGGGTTTTGGCTGCCCTGTGCTTGCTGATTGTGCGTGAATCTGTGAATGATCTTTCAAAGAACAGCTGGGGCTCTTATATGTTGACTATAGCAGTGGTGTCGGTGGCAATTGGAACGGCTTTTATGATGGCTGTTACTATGTTTCCGTAATGGTAATTGTGACAAGCATTGAACAACGATTATATAGTATGCTTTCGCTGAAATGATGAGGAGTTTGTATTTTTTAACTGTGAGACCTACGGCGCAATATAGTACGAATTACTGAAGCGCTAGCAAATCTATCATCTATGTCAATACTACTACGCGTTCGGTTGGAATTGTACCAACTGCCTTTAGAAGACGAATGTTTCACTTTAATTTTTTTCACACTTGAGGGACCAAAACTGCTCAATTGACAATATCAATGAAGTTCTTACCTATTTACTCGTCTTCACAGCGCGAGGTACGTACACCTCACGCGGTGCGCACGTTACTTGTGGTATTCCTACTGCATATTTCCAGGAGATTAGCTGGCATTGCATCGATAATATCCATTTCAGTGATTCCCACGAATTCAATGCATATCTGAAAAAATTAAGGTTAAATGTTTTATTCAAGAAAAACAATGAAAAATTACTTCATCCGTTTTTTCTGCTCTAAAGAGCTGTCGTCTAACGATTATTATTGCTTTTATCTTCATCATCACAATATGAAGCACCCGATAGCCAAAATTTTCATTTTGTAGACTAACGTCAACGCTATATATCCTAGAAAAGGCTACTATCATGTCATTATTTATAGATATTTATATTCACAATAACCTGCACGAACTCATCACACTACGCAAAATTAATACAAACATTTTAATAAAATGCAATTTGAGCATATGAATCGTAGTAAAATTATCTTTCTGTCCGTATGTTGTACAAGCTATGAATTTTGATATTGAATATATGTTTGTTTACCCATTTCTACCAATATTTTGTAGATATTTGTCAATCATGAGTGGTAACCGGCTTACACTGTTTCTCTATTTTATCCCATGTACCCATGTCCGCATGATGTGGTGAATATCGAGAAGATATGAAATATGTTTTTGGTGGTGATAGGGCTTTGCATATTTTTAGGGCATATTTTTCATTTCTCATTCAACTACCCTTGACAGAGATAGACTATTGGCAAGCCACGTGTGGTTTGTCTATTAGTACGCCTCGTATATTTTGTCTATTAATATGCCTCGTATGGTCTATCTATTTTGTACACCTCTGATAGCTTGTCTATTAGTACACCTCGTATAGTTTGCCTATTATTATTATGCCTCGTATGGCTTATCTATTTGTACACCTCGGATGGTTTGTCAATTAGTACTCCTAGTATAGAACTTTTGTTAGACTACTAGCACACCACGAATGGTTTGTCTATTAGTACGCCTCGTATATTTTGTCAATTAATATGCCTCGTATGGTCTATCTACTTGTACACCTTTGACAGTTTGTCTATTAGTACACCTCGTATAGTTTGTCTATTATTATGCCTCGTATGGCTTATCTACTTGTACACCTCGGATGATTTGTCAATTAGTACTCCTCGTAAGGAACATTTGTTTTAGGATGCCCTATATTTAAGAAACTTTAAAAGCCAATATGTTGGCATGTATATCATGTGACAACTTGGAAATATAAACATTTTTTTTTATGTGTTGATAAAATACTCAATTATGTTTAGGTCCTAGATTAAGTTTGAGTAAAAAACCTCTCCCAAACCTACCACTCAGCAAAAACTATTGTAATTGAAATAGAAGAAAAATAATTTTCATTAATTTATTTATCATTTACAGAAGTTAATAACCTGAGAATAAATATAGGCTTACTCATACATCAATTATGATAAGAATTTCATGAACAGAAAATTGAAGCTTTAATAATAAGCAGTACTACTTACATGAGTTCTTGTCCCTGATTGAGTGAACTCAAAACCACTGGTTGATGGAGATGACTCATTCCATGCAAGCACAAGTTGATGGAATTGGTTAGTCAAAGATTAATTTTATCAAGTCATTGTTGGAAGGTCCGCTTGTTTGATGAAATTATAGATGTTGAGTTCTTTGTTGTTGCTGTTCCTCCACTCACGTTTTTCAATCCGCAAAAATTCTTCATCTCCATTTTAATTAGGAAGTACTTTCTTCTTATTGTACTTGATAAAATAAGAATCGATCCTTAACAAATCACTTATAAGTTATTGATTATCTTAAACACCAACCAAAAGTACTCTATAAATAGGATATAACGAGAGATTTCTTCAATCTTTGCTACATTCCTGCATAATCTCAGCTTCAACTTAGTCACACATTTCAAGTTTTACCTCGTGTTTCCTTCATATGTGCTACCTTGAAGATATCAGAACTGAATAAGATCACACACACACATACATCAATGCCACGTTTCACAATCATACTTGGCTAATGCTCATGTTTAGTTGAATAAAACTCAAGTGAAGTTAGATTTCTGAACTTGCGAGAGGAGAGGGAACATTATTGGTTATTCATTTTCAAACACTGACAAAATATAAAAAGCTCTTAAAACATATTAGGATATAATTTTGAAAAAGAACGCACCAAAATGAGTATAAAGTAAGTGCAATTAGTCAAAACGCAGGCAAAAAAATAAATAAATTAGGCTATCCTACATTATGGCTAACAGGCTAAGGCTAAAGCCGATAATAATTGTAAAAAAAATAATGACATTCAAATTTTCACCAGGTTCTTTTAATGTGAATAATGACTTTAGCCTTGTCTAAAAAGTCGGGCAATATAGTTTTATACCTGCTTGTTTGGTTGTCTTCAACATAATTTTTTTGAGAACATATGGCCATGATTGAACAGAAAATTAAAATTAAAATATCACCAGCATCGTTGGGTAAATGAATTTCTCAAAGCTCGCCCGACCTCTGAGTGCGTCAAGGTTGACACACCGGGGTGTGTCAAGATTTCTCTGAGTGCGGTGCTTTGGAAGTTGACCGACGGCTTGTTCTGCTTATGCTGCTTCGGATATCGAAACAATGCATTGTTTTGTTTGCGATTAGCTGGAGATTATTTTGGTCATAACATAATTTCAAGCCATTTAAAAGATTTCAGCTCTTATTTGCGTCATCGATTATTTTGCCCCAGTGTTTTGAGCATCTTCTGCATACATCAGTTTATGTCTTCGATTAGTGAGAAATCATTAATGAAATATCAAAGTAGCAAACGAAAAGAGATCCTTGAAAAACGCAAAAGTTGTTCTTAACGTACTTGGATATTTTGTTACCAATGTAAGCTTCGTGAGATCGACTTGAAGTTTATCTGTCGAACCACTGTGTGTCTACTCCACAGTTCATCATTTGCTGTTAAAGTCGCTCGTGTCTGAAGCAGTCGAACGCTTTGGTGAGATCGAGCTGCAGTGATAGTTACATTCTTGTGATGGAAACCACGGTATATATTTTTCGGCAAAGTTAGACAAAGCATCTAAAGCAGTGGTTCTTAACCTGGGGGCCTCGAGCCTTCACAGTAAAGTGTGATTTTTTCCAGTAATGTTTTCGACAAATGAGTGAACTTACACTGTTGAATATGTTTGAGGACCGATTTGAAATATTTTCTGTTGTGAAATCTTATTTATCAGTTCATCTGCGCATAATTTCCTCTGACAATTCTTATGGGGGGCATGGTTGTAAAAAGGTTAAGAACCACTGGTCTAAAGTATATCCTGCTGCAAGTATATTGATTTCGATGAAGTAAATTTGATTACTCTGAGTGAAAGGATAGTTGATGTTTTCTTACTTTCTCTATTGTTTTAGACAAGACACGCCACAGACTCATAGACTTGTGGTTTGATGCTGAATTTATATTACCAGTTTTATGCAATAGCCGATTTATGGAGAGTTTCCTTTGTCGCAGAACTTACTGGTTCCAATTAGAGTATCAGTTATCAAATGAACCATTGGTGCTGTAACAGGGATGTTATCTTCAATGAAATGAAGGCCATTGCTATCATGTCAGACTGCCTTCGTGCTTTTTAGTGGGTTAAATTTTTTTCACAACTCTGATAAATTGGAAGAACGTGATTACGGTTTGGCAGTAGTACCTGCAAATTAAGGAATGGATTTGCAGCTGAAGGGTTCCTTGTATTGCTCCTAAGTAATTGATCGAAGACTTTTGCACCTTCTTATAGAAAGAAAGTGTTTAATCAGTACCCGATACCGAGGGTTTTTTAAAGTAACTTCTGCATTCAGAATTTTTAAATTGGGCTAGATCACTAATAATTTTCCACGTTCGTTTTGGATTGTTTTTTGGCATTAATAGTTCATGGGAAAAAGTGTTGTGTATCCGAATTTTGTTTCGAAAAATCTTTTCTGGTTTACATCTACCACAGTGTGTACTATGAGATCTATTTTTTACGATTTTTATTCTTTATACCCACGAGATAAAGTTTTCTTTGTTAGCTCTCTAATTTCTTTTACACAAGCAGGACGTTTTTTTTAATATAAGTTGTTCATTCATTTATATAGCAGATAGGAAATATTCACTGAAGATTGAAATTTGAATATTAGCGTAAGATTTCGTTATGCTTTGAAATTCGACTAACCTGTTCAGTAGTTTTCAGGAAATAGTTCCTCTGAATAGCTGTTTTTTTACCGATAGGTCACAAATATTTTCCGATTCTCCTGTACAATATAAATTTGTGATTTCGTAGAGTGGATTTCTGTTGAGTATTGCGGAATGGTTATTCGTGATAGCCAGATCGAGGAGTGTTCTAAGATTTTAGTAAGGCGAGTTGGTTCTTGAACCATTTGTGCTGGATTCAGTTTTTACAATATTTTGCCAAGCCGATTCTTTTTATTCGGTAAATCTACGTTTAAGCAACTGAAAGTAAAAAATGATTTCTTAGTTTTATAAAATTTCTCTGAAAGTTTTTTCTTTCAGCTCTTATGTTTTTTTCAACTCTTTTGTTTGACTTAAGTTTTGGTGCCTGTAGAGGCTGCAAACATGATCGATTTATGTTTATTCATTTATTTATTAATGCATTAAGCTAAACTATTCCGTAAGTACCTTCAAAAAATTCATTTGATAAAAATTAGGATGTTGAGTGTGCTTCTTTCACGAAAATACGAGATTCGCTACCTCTGCTCCTTTCAACCCCCATCGAAAAACATCACGCGAAATTAAAAAAAAAAAAAGAACTTTTCGTTCCTGAATCGAACTTTGTTTCGAATCTGCGTAAAATGTCAATTCCTTGAGGGACAATATTGCTCAGATGTCATCAACTTTATCATTTAAGTTATTTAGATAGATATGCCATATTTTGGAGCTATCTGTACTACGGCGTTTATTAGAGCTAGCGAAATTGTTCGATCGTGGGGAGTGTTTTGAGAATTCATCTATATACCTTGTCAGTGATGCCCAGGTTGTTAGTTGTAGCGTCGATTATATTTGAATGCCGTTTTATTCGCTGAGCAATGTTATTTAGTCACCAAGGGATGTGACTCAAGGCTAATTCCGTCTCGTGCAACGACGATATATAGAGCATGGATGTTTTCTTGATGGAGTATTATTGGAGGGTTGTTTGTTGGTTAACTTGATGAGGGGTCGATTATTGTCTTCCAAAAGCATCGTTCTCTTTCATCGAAGATAAGTTTTTTTCCCCAGTAACATCTCATGTGATTTGTTGTTTGAGGTCGCCAGCAGCATGATTGAATTGTTTGTCTTCAATGCATCTATTCATGAGCATGGGAAGGTCGCCTCTGTTTTTGTCAATAAACTTGGCATGTTTTCGTTTGGTAATCTTTTTGTTTTGGTTGTGACTTTTATAGAATCGTAGTTTTATTTCGGAATTGGTTTTGTGTTAAGTTGGTGTGCTACTGCGTGAATAAGTCAGAGTCCGTCGGCTTTGTTGGGAAACGGTTTTATTTCCTTTGATCCTTTTACTTCATCAATGAAAATGTTGATGCGTGTGCTAATGGGCTTGAGATATCTTTTGTTTGATTTTGATAATTTTTAGGTCTCGATGAGGACAGAATTTTTAATAAATTTTGGTTTTCCTGGCTATAACTGCGCAGGTCTTTGTGACTTCTGGCAACGAGATCGATATAGAAATGAAGGATGCTCCTGTCAATTTTATTTTCCTTGTTGCTTTCGTATGTGGTCGGGTAGTGGAGTCATCTTCGAATTTCGATCAAATCTTGTGGGCATTTTTTTTTCGTGCTGATTTTCCCCTTCCCATGTAGGTGTTTGGATGTCGATGATCATTAGAAGAAAGAAGCCTGTCACATTGAGTGTTTGTAGCATTAGATAACAATGAATTTCTATTTTTTGGACAAACTATGCAATAGTCAGAAGCAGAGGGAGGAGAATGTTGATCATCAGTAGGCGGGCAATGCTTGACCACGCAACTAAAATCTCTACTTGAGAGAGCTTTTGAATTAAAAGTATCATTCAATTCATTTTACTGTTTTATTTTTTTCGTTGAAGTATTCAGTCTTATCATTCAGACTACGATAATTTGGAATTAAAAGTTATATAGTTCAGTGATTCGCGTATCTAATGTGCATCATATCTGACACGCGAATACTACACGCTTATGGAAAGCGTTGCTGCAGGAGCGAGGAAATGGAATGTCGACGACAACCACAAAATTTGTACACCATAAATCACATAATATGTAATGCATAATGAAGTATACGTATATACCTGAAGTATACATATATTTGTACACCATAAATCACATAATATGTAATGTATAATGAACTATATGTAAAACAAATTGCGCTCGGCCCCTCTCAGAACTGAGAAAGTCTCGGATATAAAGACCGCGTTCCGTCAGAAGTAAACGATACACGTACATGTTATATGCTATTAATTGTAAAACTAAGGCTATAATACGACGAGCAACTACGACGATGTTATTTATAAAATATCTGTATAAATGTAGACACAATAGAGAATTAATCACGATGTAGAATGAACAAAATTGCGACAGGAATAAGATATTTTCGTTTTGCATCAATGGTTTTTCTTGAAGTATCGGTCACATGCGACAAGATAAAATGTACATATCGTCCAAGGGTTATCTTTTGTAGTTGCATGCATGTATGATTTTATATATGTGATAAAGTGGAATTTCACGCATATAAATCAATATATAAGTGGGAATAAATCCTCGATACTACAATGTGCACATGCAACATAGAATTACCTTTGAACACAGATATTTGAATGGATGCATGCTGCCGTTAATGTAGAATTGTAAAACAACTTTAATGTGCAGTATAATACGAAGTTTTTATAAGTGACTTCTATCTGTTACTCCACTCAAAGATCTGAATCACACTCTGCCTCCTGATGCTGGAGACTTACCTCATATTGCGACAACTTGTTTTTATATTGCAGAAATTTTACATATTCCGTACTGAAAGGTAAAACGTTTTTCCTGCTCATCACATCCAATAGATACATATTTGACACAAAAAATGCTCAAATTAACGAGTGATTATGTCAATTCTTAACTCAACTTAGGGTTGGATTAATTTGAACTTGACATGGATTAGTTTGAACTTGACTTGGATTAATTTGAACTTGACTTGGATTAAATTGAACTTGACTTGGATCAATTTGAAATGAAAAAGGTGTAGTTTCTAATTTTCTGACAGAATTATAGAAAAAATATTCAGTCGAAGAACAACAAAAACTTGAAGGCTTCTCATTAACTCAGTACTCCTTATAATAACATAAAGACATGGGTACCTGATATAAAAAAGAAACACGGTGATAGACTGGTAGGTATCGTTCAAAAGTAAGGAAAGTAACTACAAAATTTCTACATATAGATTACAAATGAACCTAGTCGTGATTTCATAATCGACTGCTCTATGCAGGATGAGAGTGAGGGCTTTGGAATAGGGATTGTAAGAAATGAACCAAAATTAATGAAAACAAGTGTAGATATTTCAGTTTGACTGAGTTTGAAATGCTGACCTCAAAGTAGCAGTGAGCAGATTTAAGACAAAATGGTAGGTCGTAGAGTTTGAGTTTACAGGAATTTTTGCAGTACGTTATCCTCTACGACAGAGACTCGAAATGGCGTGACCCATTTGCTTTGAATTATTTTACAGTTCGTGACCTTTTCTACCGGGTGTCCCACAAAAATGTCCCCCCATTTTTGTATTAATTATTCCCCTAGTTCAAATTGAGATACATATTTTGAGTCTGTTTGTTTCATGTTTTGAAAATTTTTATTTTTTTATCCCGATAAAACTGTTAATATCTACAGAATATCCACTGCACAGCACGGATTTTGTATGGATGAACACGAATATCTTTCTATAAAATTCTTTAGAAAGTTGTCTTTATAAGACCGGTCTCGTTAAGTCTTACAGAGGTTCGGGGGTTCCTGTAATCGATTGCAGCGCAATTGCAATAGGTATAATCTTCAGTTCTTATGTCATATGATATTTTTCTTCCTGAATTTCTTTTGTTTCTGTTCACACTACTTCCACGTTTATTAAATTTCCTCACTGTTTGGTAAACCTTTTTATTATCAGGGGAGTTTCTTTCAGGAAACTTTCCGTTAAAAGCTCTCCGAACTTGTTCCCAGCTTTAAGTTACTTTAAATTCTAAGACAATGAAAATTCATTGATCTTTACTCAGCTGCATCTTTGGAGTCTCCAACTGTTGAAAATAAAAAATTAAATTTCTAACTCACAAATGGTTTTGTTTAAATACTCGTGCGTGTGTAGGATACAATTTTTAAATAATAAAATAACCATTGAAATTACGTGTTGAGATATGTGCTATATATCTATGATTTTCTTGGCACAAAGCAAGTTGTACTCAGTTCATTCAATTATCTACTGTGCAGTAGATGTTCTGTAGATATTAGCAATTTTATTTTATCAGAATAAAAACGAAATTTTCAGTAGCATGAAGCAAACAGATTGAAAATATTTCAATTTGAACCGGAGGTTAAATTAATACAAAAAAAAGAGACTTTTGTGGGGGGATACCCTATACATGCTGGATATTTTTGTTCCACAATAGAGTTCAAGAAACTAAGAGAGCTCTTTGTCCCTGGTCAGATGAACGGGAACGAAGACAACATTCCTCCGAATTGGTTTTTTGTTCGGAATATTGGGTGGAAGAAATTTTACAACGATCAGGAAAATATTATGTTATGAAATTTTACAACGAAATTTTTAACGAATCAATGGCAAATAAATTGAATATACGCATCATGCAAATAATGACTAACAAAAAGAGATTTTTGACATGAAAAAGAAAATCATGTACAAATAGTGGGATTAAGAAAAGCAACCCACGAGGTGCATAACACGTACAGTAGTAAATCAAAGAGCAAATTATTGAATGAAATAGAACGTTTCTTCTAGCGCAAAAAGTCGAGTTCTGGGCACCATTGCGAGCACCAGTATCAGTACAGCATTAGCGCGAAGCAAATGAAACAGATTGATTTCTGGAAAATCTCACTTTTAGGATAAAAAGGAAAACCAACGTGGCTAAGAATATCATGATAATAAACAAACGTTTCGGACTATAAAAAATCCATCTTCAGTGTTCTGAAATACAATAAATCAAAGTATTAAAACATTGTAACTATAAATCTTCTGAATAAATCGGATATAAGATAATGAAATTTAAAAGACATGATAAAACAAAAAACTAAACAAAATTTCAACAAACAATGGAAAGTTTCACCGCCGTATCACACTCATTTATTGACGGACGGGTTTTTAAAATGTATATCGATTCTAAAATGCGGAGATCGGACAAATTTGATGTTGAATCCAAAATTTTAAAATTTGTATCTTTAAAAATATGATATTTCTTCAAACAGTGTTCTCTTATAGATGAGTTGGATGGTTTGGTGAGGTTACAGCCGGTGCGAAAGGAGACCCCCCTGTGTTGTGCACACCTCACAAACAATTGGAGCCCAGTGCTACCAATGTAAGAGCGCTCGCAGCGGCCGGTCACACGTATGTTGAAATACTACTGAGGTGCGCAACAACATCACATCCGGAGTATCCCTTCGCTTAAAATATGATCCGAGTTTCCTATCATTTTTGAAATATGAGCAAGGATTTATTTGTGGAAAAAACCTCTTAACTGTTGACACAACTTCCATTTTCATTTTCTCTGGACAGGATCCTATAAAATGTAACTGAAAATATAACCTTAGCTTCGGCACAGCAAGAATTCTCGGCTTTGCAGTAAACTTTCTACTCAAAAATTTTCGTAATTCACTAGTAAAAATATTCAACTATTCTTCGCTGATATAGAAATATTAGTGTGAAGCAAAATTATTTTTAAACAAGTATTTTGTATAAACTTGTCACCCTGTACCATTGCTGACTACTGCAGACATTTATTACTATGTTATAAATGATAAAAATCCATGCTCGGCCATGATAAGCTTTTGATCTTAGTAAGGTTGGAGGACAGGAGGCATTAATCTGTGAAACATATTATGCAATTTTTTAATAGAGTCATTCAGTCAATTGTGTGAAGGAGGTCATCGAAGCGTCCGGAAGTTATGGTGGAATTTTTCATGAGCTATCATTGTTTTTCTTTTAACTTAAGTGAGAATATTATCGCAAAGTAGAATAGTGGAATAGTATCAAGAGGTTCTTTACGATTTAAAACATTGAGATGTATTAATCAGAATCTCTGGCGTTGGATAAAAAACTAAATACGAATTCAATTTGAAAAGTGGCTGTATTATGGGCCTAATGTTCGAGCGGCAGAAAATGTCAAAGATGGGCTTAGAGGTGGTAGCTGTTTAGATATTCTAATTAAGTGAGCCGCAGTGAGCGAGAGGTTCTGGCAGTGGCGATTTTCTCTGTTGGGTATAAGAGAAAAATTCCAAGCACAATACCCCACTCTACCCAGGTGTCTGAAATGGGTACCGGTCTCGACCGGGGGAAAGCGTCATGGCGTCCTGGCGTTAGTTATAAGGCATTTGAAAATCCAATGTACAAGGTGATATGTATCAGGCTTGATTGGAAATAAAGCATCCGTAGATGCCTTCATTTATTATTATTTTATTTTTTTATTGTTTACGTATTGAATGGTTTGAGAACGCTAAATTTAAAGCTTATTTATTGTAAGTAAGATTGTTGCTTGTGCTGCTCCGCACTGAGAGAATAAAATTGCCTCTTTGGATAGTTATCTGAAGGACTTCTGCAGTCGTTTAATGCTTTGTTGAAATTGAAGTTAGAGACGTGAGCGCAATTTGCATCGTGAGTGCTAGAGATATCTATGGAAACAGGTTCACCGATACCACAGTATTTAGCACCGTTTTTCAGGAAAGGAAACTCCCTCTTCTAATCTGCATACCCTGAGCACATATGTCCCTTTAATAGTGAAGCCTGTTAAAAACGCTACTTTTAGGCAGCTCGTATTTTGAGCTTTTGAAGTAAACTCGATTTACTAACATCATAGTTTGCCTTAGAAAAGTTTGCTTCGAGTTCTTTATCACCGTTTAAAAGAAAACGAAGTACAAGGCGGTATTTAATTTCCAAGGAGTATCCGTTTTATCTGTCGAGCAACATTTTCAGCAAGTTTGATGATGTGACTACACGGTTTGTGGAACTTGAAACAATTCATTCTTGATACTAATTACTGCTAATTTTCGTCTATTGACACATTTTTTATAAAATTCTAAAGATATTACTTTGATAATATCTGGCAATCATTCTGGCAACTGTGATGATAAGTTTGACGAATTTAATTGTTTAGCAAACAGGACAACTACAAAATTTTAGCCGTAAAGTGTCATGCCAATAGACACCAATCACGCACAGGCTCCAAAGTAGAAGTCGAGAGGACATAACACTGAGAGTCACAGTCATCGATATTCACGTCCTTAACCGCTGTGCTCTCAGTGGCACAGCGGTTAAGGGATCGGACTTGTATGCTGGAAGTCGCGGGTTCGTTCCCAGCGCTGGCGCAGAGATTTTCCCCGTTGGGTATAAGGGAAAGCTCAAGCACAATACCCCACTCAACCCAGGTGTCGGAAATGGGTACCGGCTTTACGGGGGAACCGTCATGGTGTCCTATATATAGGCTTAGTTATAAGATATTTGAAAAACCAATGCTAAGATCATATGTATCAGGCTTGATTGGAAATAAAGCATCCCAAAGATGCCGATGTTAACCTAACCTTCACGTGTAAGGCACAGAGCATTCGTTTGAAAGCATTCATTTCACAGATGCGTGTTGCCATGATTTAACAGTTTTTTAATTGTAGACTTCACAACCTGCAGTATGGTCTCCAGGTGATGGATATGCTTTGGAGCTGATCGTTGCAAGTCCAAAATTAGCAGCTGAGTGGTTGTGGACGGAGTGGGCGGAAAGAAACAAATAATAAGTTAACTGGAAATTACATTTCCTGATTAAGATAACCTAGGGCAGTTGCATCCATTTTTTACTTTGTACTCGTTTTTCTCGATCAACGATGTGTAGAAGTAGTCAATCGAACATTCTTCGAACATTTTTAATGGGCAAAGGAGCAGAGCTGTTCTAACTTCGAAGCCTCCATCGAATTTTGGATTTACCGTAACTAAATTTACAGTGCACGTATACTGCAGTTTTGTTTAATCTCATTCTTGCTGAGAGGAGTAAGCTAATTATTGTAAGGAATTACATGGGTATAATCGGAATTCTTTCAATAAAAAAAGAGAGGTCACTAAACTTGCTGCGATTTTCATCAAAGTGGAACACATAGTTCATCAGACCCTGCTTCTCAAAATAACTTGAGCGATGCTACCGGTAGCACACCCTCGTAGCCTGTAATAAACATCCTCGTAAGATATCCTTCTCCTTCTCGTCAAAATTCGATAAGCCATAGTAACTTAGCTGCGTCTGAATATTATTCTATGCCTTTTCCAGCCACAGTTTTAGTGAGTTCAAAATCTACCAAATTTACTTATCTTGAACGTCGAATACACTTAATACTGTACCGTAAGAGAGTGCGTCACCGACGTCGATGCTTTCAAAAGACTGCAAACATAGCACCGATTAACTCTAGAAAAACTTCACTGAGGTATAATTGCAACTAAAAGCTTCCTATGATAAATGGGAATATAGCATTCTTCGTACGTCACCATTATTTCCATGACCCAACAATCGGAAAGAACAATTTTGCGAACCGTGCCCTGTTAAATGACCGTCACTCCTTTTCAAAGCAGGATTTGTTTCGTATAAATTATGTACCCTTCTTGAACTACGAGGGCGCTAAGTGAAGCGATACTTTGATGCGGAAAAATGTTTTCACTGAATGTTTTAAAGTAGATTACTTTAGTGATCTGTTGCCATCTGTAGCCATGAATAAATGTTCTAAAATAGATTACTTTTGTGATCTATTTTAAACATTAATGACATTTGGTGCCACGAATTGACACTAGCGACACTAATAGTGACACTAATTTTAAGCAGTTAGAATAATCAATGCATTGATCTGCACCGGAAATGCCTTCTCATGTCCCTGAGGCGGTGGTTGCGGCATGTACCAGGACGCAGGCCCTCAATGCGTCACACGCGTCCTGAAGTGGCGAAGTCGTCGGTGCACCTCAAACATGGCGTGAACAAGGCGATCGAGCCCTGACTTGAAGCTGCGCAGAAGGCGGTTATTTTGTTACTTGCGCTTGCAAATATGCTCGTGCACACACGCACCTCATGTGAGTAACAATATTTCTAATACTTCGATAAAAGAAGAGCCTATGTTGAGCAATAATTTACGTTGAAGTTCTTCCTATTAACAGAAAAAACTCAACTTTGTAGTAAAGTGTATCACTTCCAGTAGTCTCGATGGCACCCTGGCGAAGCGTCATTCACAAGGAGGCCCTAGAACCGTATATCATGGAGTGGTAGAAAAGAAAATGTCCAGAGAGCGCCATGAAATAACGTCCCTTCGTTCAATACGTCTCTCATAAAAGGAACCCAACTTGAGTTCCTCTAATTTAATTAGCCTATTGCATTTTTGCTCACGGGACCTCAAATTGTGCTCACCGACACTCGTTTTTATAGTAGACCAAATGATTTTCAAATTTTTTCCTTGAATCACTCAATGAACAGTGTTAATAAGGTTGCATCGCAAAAACGCAAATCAATTGAACTACAAGCTTACTGATGACGTTGGGTGATAAATGCAATTTAAACATTTTAATTTACTCTTCAAATAAGGACTTTACTTTACCTCTAACGCATCAATTTTTCAGGAAATGTGTGAAGCGAGGTATAAAAATTATTTATACAGCTCCTCATTTCATAAGCACTGATCTTTAGCTTGGCGTGTATTTCGATAGCGATTTTGTGTGTCGTGACATTAGGAGCCAGACTTTGGAGAGCTTTGAGCCACTGTCGTTGACTGAACAAGTTTTCTTCACGCCAGAATAGCAGAGACATTAAAAGTGAAGTTTCTTTTTGGGTTTCACGCGGGATCTCTGGGTCTGGAACTGATTAGATTCAAACGCTCTCAAAGGATTACACTCCGCCAATTTCTCATTGAATAACCAACGTCACTTCGGACTAATGAAGTTAGAGCCGGCCTTTGCAGCCGAGGTGCCTGCCCAGAGGCGGTGGAAATGCTGCTGAAAGCTGACACGCTGTCATACTGCATCACCAGGTAGCTATGGGCTTCATAATTGTGGCGCGTCGAGGATATGTTGAGGATCAAAACGCATAGGGCGCGCACCGAATGATTTCGAAGTAGTTGATTCAATACGTGATGAAGTTCTGAATAATGAAGTTTAATTAATTTTTTGAGTTGGCGTACGTGGAGAACATCACCATTTAGTTTTTTAGAACGATTCGTGAGAATAAAACACTCACGCTTTAAAAATATACTCATGTCTTTCAATTTTTTAGCTACAAACCTTAACCCCCATAAGAAAAATTACATTTAAGTTCCTTCTTATTAGACCTTTAGAACATAATCATTGAGAGTGAGTAAGCGAGGGATGATCTCTGAATGACAACGAGCAATACGAGCTCTAATGATAATGAGAATGAGAGCACTATAGGAGGATAAAATACAGCTTACTGGAAGATGAGACTGGCTTCTCCTAAAAAAAATCAAAGAAAACTTAAACTCTCGTTGTTCTCCATGTTTATTAAAGGGTTCTGTAGTTTGATTTTTGAGACCTTGGTGATTCGAAGGTCGATTACTTTGTTGAAGGTAAGAATACCAATAAAGTAGGTAGCACTACAGCTACCGTAATCAAGATATGCACGCAGCATTATAGCTAGCCTCTGGACAATTTACGAAATTGAAGTGGTACACAACTCTACTCACCGAGAGTTCACATGTTTTTGATTGACTAGAGAATTATGAGGTATTTTGAAATGACTTGAACAGTCGGAAAACCATTTTGTTTTCATGAGATATCCCCTCAGGGGGATACAACTACTTAATCTACGTGAATTAACGCAGCCGGGAGGAAGATGTGAGGCCCCGAGTTGAAGGTTGGGTAGGCCTCACATCACTTTTGTTGAAATGGAATAGTTTAATTTTGCTCTGTTCGATCATTTGTTTTTTCGATGCACTGTTGTCCAGTTTCCAGTACCTTCTACGTTCTTTAACTTTTTCATTTTTACGATTTTTTTTCGTTCCTCTCTGCTTCTATGTGCAGGCGATATTGTATGAGAACACACCTTGGGCGTTCATTGTGTGGTGCCTTCATCCTTCCTCTCTTTGGAACTTCTTTGTTGTGGTTAGGGACGCTTAAACTAACTTATAACCTAATCTAACCTGTGTAACGAGCCAATATTCTAACATCAAATATACCTATTATGGGGAAAAAAATTGCAAATTTTTATCTAGTTTAGATAATCCACAATGACAACTACGCGGATTGATGTTCTTTGGACATTTGCATATCTGAACCTTGTTTTAAATGAATATCATCGCACGCACGTCACCATCGCGCATTAGGCTTGAACGAATGAATAAACCGTGCAAATATTATGATGAGCTACCTAATTACAGAAAGAAAAACGCCAACGTGATCAAAACTATGATTTCACGTAAGGCCGCTCAATTTTTTTTAATATTGTTAAAAACTGGTTCTGGATGAAACACGTTATTTTCATTGTGTTAAACGTGCCAGTCAGAGACGGCAGCAAATATCAAAGAATTCTAAATTATATCCTTGTATTTGGCCGTTAAATATTCTTATATTTTGTGAGGAAATCATTCTAAATGTAATATGTTATTTCAATTCAAATGATCAACAAAACCAGTCCGTGACACAGCACATTTCACTGAACTTAAGTTGGTCATGACGAATTTCAGTGTGAAATGTGACCTGAAAAAAGTAACGACGTGCTTTTTACAGCTTTTCCATACCCATCTTTAATTACGTCAAGGGAAGGCGAATCCTTTTCGTAAAGAATTCTATTCAGGTGTAACTTGATAATGCTACTTACATTCCGAAAAATTGCACACTTTTAATTTCTACTCGAGAGAATCACAGAGAGGCTCCACCCCGATGTTGAGCGCGGAATTGATCTTGAGAAGAGCAGTATATCAAAACAACGAGGCATAAATAAACAAAGGCTTGAATTCCCACTACTGCTGGCGTTCAGGTGACCGGCGTGCGAGGAAACCACTCTTCGAAACAAAAGTAAATTATAAATGTAATGTGTAGTAGATTTTAAACTTCAAAAAAGAAGAACATCAGAGTATTCCGCTCATGAGCGCTCACAAGCGTTCAGTTCTAGAATTGCCAAATACGGAATTACTCACTTCCCTGTTATGCCCTTTAATCGCCAAGAAATAAGGTTGTTCTTGGTTAACTCAGCTGCTAAATAGTGAAGCATCAACAATATCAATGCTTTCATAGCTTGGTTATGAAAAGAAATGTTTTTTAATAACTTCGAAGCAAATATTTCCCTCAAGCAAAACAGCAGTTGAATCGTAACTTAGAACTATTACCATGGACAGGTTGAAATATAACTATTTGTGGACTAAACTCCCTAAGTATAGAGTATGTGGCATCTTACGGAAATCATATTCTATTTTTACAATTTCTTACATTCTAGAACAGTTAACTTAATCGTATACTAGACTTATTATAGATGTTTTTTTACATGAAAGGATGGAAAACAAAATTACATGGTAACCAAAATAGTTCTGTCCGTCTTTTGATTAGCCATTGAATGAAGTTAAAATATATGCGCAATGCGTGCAGCAATTGTTTTCAGATTCGGAAAGCCGAAAGTAGGATTATCAGATGTTATAAAAACACTCGCACCGTGGTTGGCCATTAGTTGTTTAAGCCGGACAGCAGTGGAGAAGGATGGAAGTGTCTACAGATTTTGTTCGGGCTGTTTGCTTAACGACCTCAAAGTGGGCTTATCAGCAGCTGCATTAAGTCGCCGCATATGTCAAGCGTTTGGGGATAGTGCTGTGAATGAACGTACTGCAAGGCGTTGGTTTCAAAAATTGAAATTGGGAGATTTGTCCCTCCGTGATGAGCTTCACAGTAGGCGACCACGGGTCTTGAATGACGGAGTCCTGAATTGAACAGGGCAGTAGCCTAACTCGGGGTGAACTTGCAAGACAGTTCAACGTTTCCGAGGAAACAGTTCGACTTCACCCGTACCGCCTTAGTAACACGCGCAAACTGAGCTTACGGGTTCCGCACACGCTGTTGGAGGTCCACGTACTAGAGACAACGTACTAGAGACAACGGTGGCTTTCTCGCCACCGTACGGCATCCTTATTCAATCGAGTGCTTACCAGTGATGAAAAGTGGGATCTGTACGAAACTCCCAAGCGGTCCAGACATTGGTTGTCACCTCAGGATGCTGCCCCTCACACCGCAAGACCGCCTATGCACCCACGCAAGATTATGTTTTGTGTCCGGTGGACAGGTCGTCAAGTGGTTCATTATAAGCTGCTACCAACGGGCCAAACGGTCACTGCAGACCTATACTCGCAGCAATTGGAGCTTGTGCAATAGCCATTACGCCAGAAGGAGCCAACACTGGGGAATCGCTTAGGTGTGCTTTTCCTCTATAACAACGCAAGGCCGCATGTCGCGCGAGTGGTCAGGGATACCATATATACAGCAACTTGGGTGGGAGACTTTGGACCATCCACCTAATTCACCTGACCTTGCACCATCCGATTACTACCTCTTCCACTCCCTGGATAATCATCTTCGCGGGAAATCTTTCACCAATGAAGCAGACGCGCCAAGCCCACACTGACTTCTCTGCGTCCAAAACCCCCGAGTTTTACCGCAAGGAGATTGAACAGCTGGAGACGCGTTGGCAGAAAGGGCTGGATGCCGATGGCGATTCGAAGACTAAAGATAAGTTACACATAATGTGAGGCGTTTTTTTTCCTTTAAAAACACACAGAACTTCTTTGGATACCTCGTATATCAATTTAATTTACCATGTTATGAATTGACGTGAGCGGCAACTGCATATTACAAAAACGAATTGAAGTTAAGTTTTATTTCAGATTAAAAGGCCTATCGTTATAAATTATTTGATACAGAGGAGATAACAATTTCTTTACTAAGCGTTTCATCAATACATATTAATCTAAAATAGCTTTTAAGACATTATTCAACTGTTCCTTTACAGTTTTTCTTAGTGATTTTAGAAGGAATCGAGTTCTAAGCTTTAATTCCCATCAACTATTTAGGAACTATGTTGATTTCTTGTTTATTTTTATAGTGAGGGAGTATTGATTTACTATGGCTTCTATAATTAAATCACCATGGTGGCCTGTTTGAGAAGTTACTAATTGTTTAAGATCCTTATCGCACTCATCATTCAAAGTTTTACACAAGAACTTACGCAAAGAAAACTGCATGACAGAAATCTGAGAGCTTGAGTATTTCTAGGTATTTGAATTGATCATTTGTATAAGCATTGTTCTCCAACCATACTTGTTGCTCAAATGGCTGTCCTGTGTTGGGTGAACGGTACATTCGTCTTATTTTTTCAGTTTAATGCTATGCTACTATTCCATGTTGGAGAAATGGTTGGGATAATATCTTATATATGATTTTTAGATCTCCTTCGGGTAACGCATTTGTTACTCTGTAGAGAATTTTATTTGATCAAGATATTTTAATACTAACGTACAAGAAATGCTCTTTTAAAGTATAATTCTTATTGAAGTTTGGATGAGCTAATTTCCTCAATCTCGCCGTCTCCTATTATTCGCTATACATTTAGTTGGATCGACCTTGATGAAGATTTCATTTGCTTTGAGCCCTAAGACATTTTCTAGCTCACCTTTTTTTTACATTGTATATTTTCGCTAGGAATTTTTGATGAGAATACTATCCATCAGCAAAAACCTAAATTTAATGAATTAAGACCATCATTCAATACGTTTATGAACATCAAAAAAAGAGAGGTCGCACAATCGATCCCTGCAGAAAGCTATGGCTAATATCAAGAAATTTCGAGAAGGATTTCTCAATCACAACAACTTGTTTTCGATTCGACAGGTGTGACTTAAACCATATATGAGCAACTTCTCTAACGCCGTAACGTTGGACCTTGGAAGTATGTAATGCACTTTTATCAATTCGAGCAAACGCTTTGTGAGCGTAGAGAAAAATGAAAAAAAATCTATACTTAGTGATCCATACATATACCGGGCTTTTCCTCCCTATGGGAGGGTAGCCGACAGCAGGCCACAATCACCACACTTAGTCACTAGGAGGCGAGAGAGGCAGCACTGGCCGCACCTGAACTGCCAGGATCAGCAGCAGCCCAGCACAACCACCTTCCACAGTCAGGCCCCACAGCCATAACTGGTTTACCCCGACCGCTTCATTGAGATAGAGAGCAATGATAATGATCCTTAATGATAGAGTAAAGATAACGCAGATGATTCAGAATGGTTAGCGTTTTTAATCTTTTAAATCGGAAGCCAAACTATCACAGAGAAAAATTTTCGTTCGAAATAGGAGTGCACATTCTAGTGGACAATTTTGTCAAAAACATTTTACTAAAAATTGGTACGACATAACCTGGTTTATAACTGTTAACATTAGTTTTAAGGCAGTTTTGAAAAATATGAGTTACCCGGGTAATTTTCGGACAATCTGGAAAATAATTAAAGGAAGATTCTGATTATTTAAATCCGAGAAGATCGCAGTGATTCAACACTCATGTTGAGAACGGTTATAACTAATTTATAGTATCAGTAAGACTTGACATTGCGTTGACAAGGTTTGCTGCATCATAGTCTTACTAATATTACAAGTATATTACGAATTTAATTGAAATTTATTCCACTAAATCACACTATAGTCAATAGGTAAAATGCAACGTTTCAATGCCACTGGCATCATCCTCAGGCTGAAAAGACGAAAAGAAAACTGGTCACTCTATAGAAATGATAAAATCATACATGCAAAAATAAAGACCATTAATAAAGTTAATACAAAAACACACCAAGACTCTAACTATTCTCAACACATGTTCTCTTAACCGAACATGTGGCCCTATCTAGATCCCTATCATTGCATTGGCCCTTTCTAGATCCCCGACCGCAGGCATTGAAATATTTTAATGCCTGCGGTCGGGGACCAAGATCGGGCCAATGTAATTTATCAATTTAAATGTAAGAGGAGAGAATGTATGTCTCTTAACAACTGTTAAATTGGCTTGACTAGAATGACCCTTAAGCAGCGGTTAAATGCACATAAGTATCAAGGCTCCATTTTTAACCATTTCCGTATTCATCACAGCTCCAAGCCCTCTAATGAAGATCTCTATCCAGCTACTAAAGTATAGTATAATGTCGGTAAAAAACAGCATATTCAAATTATTGAAGCCTTACATATTCATAAATTAAAACCTTCCCTCAATGAAAATATGAACGATTTTTTTGCCCTGAAATTGTTTAAAAGAACAGCGCCGTAAATTGTTGGAACAATCGTTCAGTCCACCATTTCGCTTTATTCTTCGGCCAAGTGAACATGTGGTGAGAATAGTTAGAGTATTGGTATTTTACATCCATGTGTGTTTTTGTATTAACTTTATTAATGGTCTTTATTTTTTCATGTATGATTGTATCATTTCTATAGAGTGACCAGTTTTCTTTTCGTCTTTTCAGCCTGAGGATGATGCCAGTGGCATTGAAACGTTGCATTTTACCTATTGATTATAGTGTGATTTAGTAAAATGATAAGCAATTTGCTGAGAATTTTAACACGTAATGAACTTCAAATATATCGTGATGCTGAGAAATTTGTAATGAAATACATTCCATTTACACTTCGATGGGAGTGAGTCTTATCTTACAGTGGGCATGGGTCTTAATTTTTTTTTCACTAGAAATCGTGTAGAATGATCAGATAAATAAGAAGTTAGTCCTCTCGTAAGGAATTTAGTGAGGTTCATCGAGAAATATCAAGAAGCCTGCTAAAGTATAGAGATACTTGTAGGCTTTGAAATAACTGGAAACAAGGATTTAAATTTCATGGTATTAAAAGAAGTCAGATGTTTGTTCGCTGTCTTCATGTTTGAGAAGATTATAATTGAGATCAACATACATTTTTACACTCTGGTACTGAGACTTATTGAATACGTCAACGACACTGACCTCGTCATCATTAGTAAAATTAAAAAAATTGCAGATGACACGAAACTCTGTCATATTCACCGAGCGAGACCGAATTCCTATTCAAGCAGGTCAAAACACTCTTCTCCAATGATCGGAACCTGGCAAATGAGCTTAACGTCGACAAATGTCTGGTAATGTATATTGGAAATAATCATCTTCACTTTCTCCACACCCTGTGTGGAGAATGCAGGTTCAGCATAGGTTAGTTGGCAGGTGAAAGAAGACTGATAATGTCCCACTGTTTATTCAACATTATGAATAACGCTTATTCGAACACTAAGTTTTACGTTTGAAAGAAAATAACGATGAATTAAGACAAAGAGGAGGACAATTTTAAAGTACATAAAAAAGCGGGTTTTGGAATGACAATTA
Source organism: Morinoia aosen (assembly GCA_030386875.1). NCBI lineage: Eukaryota > Metazoa > Arthropoda > Malacostraca > Amphipoda > Talitridae > Morinoia > Morinoia aosen. The sequence goes on from CM059562.1 coordinate 23,123,114, forward strand.
ATAGTAGCTAGGCACCAGTAAAAACGACACTAGAATGGTTCTGAATTTACGATATGGGTTAAGGCTCAGTCAGAACGACCTGGCAAGCGTATGCGCCACAACGCTACGAGCTCCGAGGTAGTGATTAATACTTAGAATTTTATAAGAAGAAAATTGGACCGATGTCCTTCCACCCTGAATGATGCTAAAACGGAAGATACCTGAACGGGACAGTCGATGCCGACGTACGACCATGTGCACTGCATACAATTGTAAGAATAAATCAAAGAGGCTCGCATATCAATGAGAAGCGTCCCCTTGTACCGAAAATAGAAGCCACCTTAAAATCATTATCAAGAGCGAAGAGTAACTGGAAGTTATGCAAGCATTCGAACACTAAGTAATTTCGAATCAAGCAATTTTAATTCACGTGACAGTTTGTCAGATGGCGCTTCTAAATACGGAAATGAGCAGTATAAATGATCTTTAATGCTTTCTTTAATAGCTTGCGACGAATATTGCTTCGAAAGAAATTTCTTAATTCGCGTATTCATTCCCGTGTTTTGGAGTGCCATCTGAGAAATAATAACGTGAATTAAAATTACTCCGTGAAAAATACTTTCATAACTTCCAGTTACCCGTCGCTCCTGTTAATAATTTTGAAGTGGCTTCCGTTTTCCGGTACAAGGATATACTTCCCAATGATATGCGAGCCTCTCTGGTTTATTCTTAAAGTTGTGTGCAGTGCATATCATCGTACGTCGGCTTGACGTCACGGAATGTTTTCAGCGCTGCAGCGCACCGGAGTAGAAGTTTCCGTACTGGGACCCAATTAGCACACCCTTTTTACTCCGCAGTACGCAATCACGCATAAAAATGCAATGTACCTAGCTATATCTTCTGCCGACATCAAAATCTTAAACTCAGCCTTGTGGATTATTTTCTTCAATTACAATTTCAAGTTCCTAATTTAAGGTCCTAGCTCACTGATATCCACACAGGTAGAACAAAAAACAGATGCCAATTTATTCATTAACTCTTGAAGGACTAGAAGTTCCTTTAAGGAACCAACAGCAACGCTCATAGCAATACTGAATAAGCAACGCTTCAGGATAAAAACCGTGATTTTAGAATGACCAAAAGGATGAGCGAGCAAAATCATTATGTGACAGTCAAACACTGGGTATTCAGTGTTCAGTGGCTCGAGGTTTACCGCACGCAGAACAGATGAGGATTATAACATTCACGTATGAAACTAAGGCAAAACGATGTAAACTATCAATAATTTAAATAAGGTCAAATTACATTGATTCTGAATTTAACACTACAACACAAGAACTCTGAGTCCTACCCAAAACAATTGGTGCTAGGAAGTAGCGCATGTTTCAGTTCTCAAGAAAAGATAGATTGATTTTAGAGATTTTAGAAAAGATAGATTGAGATTGGCGGGCAAGGTTAGAAGTTTAAGGGTAATAATTCCAGACTCTCCTAAGTAGCACGGTTTTCACCACCACAAGTTTATGAATCGTCGACTCTGGTCCAAGCCATTTTAAGAAATTCAATTGGCTCACGCCGAAAAGGTCAATCCCATTTGAGTTCAAGAAGAGAGAAAAGTAAGTTTAAATGAAGTAATAAGGTGAATGATGATGGAGTAGATAAGGTGAAGGAGATCAATTGAATGAGGTGAAGAAGATCAATTATATGAGGTGAAGGAGATCAATTAATGAGGTGAAGAAGGCAACGATTATGTCAATAAGAAGCAATGTAAAGGTTAATACGAACTAGTAATGAGGTCAATGGGAAACAGGAAGTTTAAAAACCTCATGCAAGCCGGCCCTGCCAGCTGCGCTGATCGCCACTGTCCCACGAAGAGAGTCCGCAATGACCTGCAGGGCTGCCGAAATTTTTTCGGCTGAACGTACCAAAACTTCCATGAAAACGTACTAAAAACTATTAAAGCGTCCCAAATTTTTCTAACTTTTAATAAAACCAAATATTCAAACGCTTCACTCACTTTTCAGTTAGAATGAAACTTCCTCCTTCTCTTCTTCCTTCTTAGAGTATCCCACCTCTGTTTCTATATTAAATTATTGATAAAGCTCCAGTGATGGCTTCCCCGTTTTTGCAACCTATGTCCTTTAACATGTCCTCTTGCAACATGTCGTTTTTGCAACCTATTTTCGAAAACAGGACTGAAGCCTTAAAACCCCTATCACGTACATCCCTGTAAAAGTATCATGTCAATGATACTCAGCCACCTCTCCAGGGAGGGAAGAATGGCTCATAAAAAAAATATATCCTCTAACATAGATTTTGATCGCATTAATGCATTTAGTGTTGCCGTTTTCAGTGTTGCCGTTGTTAATTAAGGGTCAAAAAAATCCTCTCATGCTCTCAGCTGCAGCAGAAAAATGCGGCAGAGTCAAACACGGCATTATGAAGAAGCAATAGCAAACGAATGGAAACAGAACCAAGAGGCGACGAGTGCAGAACAAATCAAGCATACTCATTACTCAAATGCTCGTCAGTCTGACTCAACAAAATGACATCATAGATGAGCAATTTTAGCAAATAATAAAACTAACACTGCATTAAGATTTTCAACTCTCCACATTTTTATCAAATGTACACGTAAAACTTTAGACTGTAGAAATGCAGCGGGGCACTGACGACAATACGACGAGTTTCAAACTTCTAACTAACTGTGACTAGTGTTTTAAACTCGTGTGTTTTTTCGTAAATATATCAGAAATATGTTTTAAATAAAAAAATGGGTGTTGCGGAAATGATTCTTCTCCTATAATTTTCAAGTCACACAACTAGCAAAATGTGTTCTAGATAGCTAACTGTTTTGTCTAGAAATCCGGTGCAAACATTTTTCGATAATTTTATTTTTTTCAATTTCAAGAATTTTTCTCAAAAACATAATTTTCAATATGTATTTAAATTCAAAAATCGGATTCGCCGGATCTCTAGACGGCTTACAACGCTATCAATTGATTTGTTTGCCATTCCTGTACCTTTAAAACTGTGGGAGAAGAATCCCTTCAAAGATCAAAATGACAAGTTTTCACGACAGCCATTTTCCTAAAATTTGTTTTTTTATTTTTTCATAATTTTGTACTAAGTCGTTTTAAAAATAAACTCCCCTGCTTATGTAGCTATTTGAGTTCTATCGATCGATATATTAGCCATTCCTGCGCCTTCAAAACTGTGGGAAAGGATCCATATCAAAAAATCATAAATGCAAGTTTCAGAACAGCAGTTTTTTAAAAAAGTATTTTTTTTCAATAATTTTATTGTTAAATCAACTTCATGGCTTTGTAGTTCTTTTCAAGTCCTTTCGATTGATAAATTTACCAATACTGTACCTTCAAAACTGCGGGAGGCGATTAGATGTTTATATCACAAGCTAATTAGCTGATGACTCAAAGGGGACGGATTAAAAACAAACACTCAGTTGCATAATCATAATTTATCAGAGTGTTAGAATATTCCGTTTGAGTACGAAAGCATTACGAGTAAGGTCATGAATGAACACTCTTGCTATTCCCTCAGAGGATCGCTCAAAACTGACTCGTAATAAGGGGGGAAGAGGGAGGTCACCCATCCATTGGCGCGCGCCAAGGTCACGCTAGTGCGCGTCTTTTACCCCGTCTAGGAGACGAACCAATACACGTACTTGAGAGCCAATTATATCGTTGGATGCACAATGAAATTTTCTATAAGATGAGTTTATAAACCGAATACCTATCATTATCCGGAATCTGACCCGACCCGTTTTCTTAATTTAACTCTCATTGATATTAAAATTTTTGTAATTGCCAAAAATTTTAACATCTTAAAAAAAGATATAATTTCTTAAATAAATCATAAAAATCTTTAAACCGTACCAAAATTTGGCACTTTAGGCTATCGTAGTGCCAAATGTAGAACTGAGTGACATTTAGAGCAGATCGTACCAAATTTGTACGAACGTACCAACTTCGGCTGCAGGACTGGGCTTCCGTGAACGAGCTAGGCAACCCACGACGACCGAGAGCTACTGAAGACTAATTATAAAACAGCGTAATGACGCGAAGTAAAGTGGACTAACTCAATAAAAGGTCGAACTGACATGTAAACGCGGGGAAATTCTCACAGCCTCAACCTCTTATGACCTTAGGATTCTCGAGTGTTTACATATTTTTAAGCGAAAACCTGCCCTTAACAGTACTGACAGTTCATACCCGTTGCAAATAGTAAAGAAACAGCAATCTTTTCAATTTTATTTTCTTTTAGCATATTTTGCTTTCGTGATATCTTTTAATGACTGTCGTTAACAGTTTTTTTTATCTTATGTTCAAGACCCCTCAGGGGGATACAACTATTGTTTCTATGGGAATTAGCGCTCCTAGGGGGACTATGTAAGGGCCTGAGCTAAAGGTTAGGTAGGCTTTATTTTTGTTTAAATAGAATAGGTTTTTATTTTTTTACGGACCATCTTTTTTCGGTTCACTGCTGTCCTGTTTTTCAGCACCTCCTACTTTCTTCGTCAACTTTGATCTTGTTTCATGAACTTCTTTCTCATCTCACTGTTTCTGTGCCCTTTCTGCATAGATTCCACGTTCCCTGAACTCCATACTAAATGGTGCCTTCTTCTTTCCTCTCTTTGGATCGCCCCTGTTGCGGATAGGGAGGCTTAAACTAACTAATAATCTAATCTAATCTTATGTTCAAGACATAATGATTTGTACTTTTTGAACTGATGGTGGAGCTGGACTCCGAAACCGTCATCCATAAAATATTAATAATTCCCATGGAATTTTCGTCATGTTTAAGTTCCTCATGCTAAAATTGAAGCTGTAGACCAACGAAAATATCTTGGCATCACAATCACCAAAGGCCTCAAGCATGACAAGCTTGTAGAATGAAGTGTCAAGAATGCGAACGGAATTTTTGGCTTCATAGCAAGACACTATAAATAAAATTCAAAGGACGCTATAGGAAAGATTTTTGGGAAAGGAGTTTAATAAATAGAAAAAGTGCAGCTGGGAGTTGTTTATTGGCACTAAATATAAACTGCCAAGCGAGTATCTAGTAAAAGAGAAGTTCTCGGACGCTGCAATGGAGGAGGTATCACTTCAGTAGAGGACCGCAAGGGCGCAGGTCCTCAACTCCGATCTCGATCTCCAGTTGCCTGGTGAGATAAAGGTTATAGGTGTACTAATAGCACTGAGTTATAGGGCGTGCTAATAGCACTGAGTTATAGGGCGTGCTAATAGCACTGAATTATAGGCGTTTGCATTTGGAATGCGAGTGTCACTGTTATGGAGCTCTTTCTGATGTCATTCTTTGTTTTGCTTCTCGTCTTTTTTTTAGCTCTCTTTTGACGGTCGTGATAGATCACATTCTTATATTTTTGTTAGCCAGAGATAAACTGGGACTTTTCAATGTCCACAAATTTAATTAATGGGTGAGCGGCAATCGGTATAAATTGTTATAATTTGGTAGCGTGGGATACTTCTCCACAGATATTGATAATCCATCTTTCTAATTAACAGGTAATTATACGAAGAGGCACATCGACATTTTATTCCCTAATCTCGTCACAAAAGGTTATCATTCTAAAGTAAAGTAAACCTAACGCACTAAATTACATTTCAATTAATACTTTCAATATACGCTGAAGGCAAAGACATAATATATGCTGAAGGCAAAACGTAATATATGCTGAGGGCAAAACATTTCTAAATGAACGCAAGTGAACGCTTAGGGTATGACACGATAAATCCTACGCACAGAGAGGTCGACACGGGGATGCTTTAGTGGAAAGGTATACGAACGAGAACTCATCTTAATTTCAGGTTCCGATGTGGTATTGCTTTATATCGAGCGGTCAGCCATTTTACTACATATTACGTTATCGTTAGAAGAGTGATCACTTCAGTATGACACAGGACAAATTCAACAACGTCAGTTAAACAGGGAACCCATAAGGGTTGCCCGAGGGCAAGAAAATAAATCTCAGATGCGTGCTCTCTCTTTGGCTGCCGCGCTCTAACTCCCCGGCTCACGCTCGGTGGCAGTGCGCTGTGCGCTTCTCGGTAGAGTTGGCTTTGTACGAGAACATAAAATCTTTAAGATGGATTGATTCATAATTGAGCGTTATAAATAACTCTATCGTCTTTAATTACTTCACACTATGAAATATCAATTTATGATGATAGCATTGATGATCTATGAAAAGTTAGGTATAGAACAATACATAAATAGTAGTGAAGAATCTCTCTTGTGTTGGTAACCGGCAGCTCCTTCTGTCAGTTGACGTCCTTACTTCCTCTGAGATCTTGAAGTCGACGTATCGTGGATATGGAAGGAGGGAAGAATAACTACTTGTTAGGATACAATTGATATTAGGCATATATATATGGAAACCAACGCTACGCAGCAAGCAACCGGCAAACCAACGCTACGCAACAAGCAACCGGCTCTGCAGCAGTGCGCGGATCGTGAGGGGATGAGGGGTGCACCACATCAGCAGATGGGAGGAGCACGTAGGGGATAGAGGCTGTATCAAGGGCTAGTCCGAAATCCATCACATATACGGGAGTTATTGTAAATAAACAAAATAGCACAGAAAATAGTGGGTCAAAAAAAAAAAAACTTATTGGCTACGAACAGGGGACGAAGAAGTCTGGGTATTTGAGAGTAAAGAGCGGAGTAATTTCAAAGTGGAGAGAGGGACACATCGCATAAGGAAAGGACGCTTTAGAACGAACCAATGAGAGGGCGAGGATTTGCGCGGGCATTCGCTTAGCAGATGCGCGTCCCTTGTTCGAGGCGACGTATAAATAACGCAGTGAGAAGGCTAGCCGGTCTACTTCGCCGATTTACTGACTCAGTGCAGGATGTAGGGATACGAGTTCTTCAATGGGGAGGTGAGATATTGTTCTTTGTTATCTGCTAGAAAAGTGAAGGGAGTCATAATATCGAGTAACGTCAGCAGTTTAATGCAACATTAGTTCTTTGAGTTTTCACTTTTAGAATGTTCTCAAACAGGGAGTGTTTAGAGTTTCACTTGAGATTTGGGTAGAAGTTCGAGGGTGTGATTATTTCTCGTTGGGAAATCAGAATATTCGTGTTTTATTATTGAAGTACAGGCTTGATGTTTTTATGTAACAAAGTGCTGGGTGATTTATTTTGTGAAGCGGGGGTAAAATACTCATCCGGATTGATTTCAGAGGGAAATAAATTATGATTGATTTTGAGAATTAAAGGGGAGTAAAGAAGTAATTCGATCAATGACGTTCATATCTCAGGGAATAGATAATGTAAACCTGTGCATTGTTCACAGGCGGGAGGGTCTTCGTAGCACCGCGGCCGGAGTGGCTGATGCTGGGCATCTCAATCGCACAGCAAGTTCCACACCAGCCCGGTGTTCAGCAGTAGAAAAGTTCACATGGATGCCATGCTTCGTGCCGCCGCAGGCCGCCGTCAGTGAATTGACTAGGGAGCGCGCGCAGCAGTGATCGTGGAGTAGGTACAGATAAAAGCACGCTGACAGTGAAACCCATTTTTGGCGCGCAGTGTTTAATAGGAATTGTGCTAGCCAGGATGTTCATGTTTACGTTTCTAATTTCATGTTTTTTGTGCGTGAACCTCCGGGTTGACGATTGCCAAGAAAGGCTGAGTTCCGTTAAATCATGTGATCGTTCGCTGGCATTCAATAATTTCTAGCCTGAATCTCTCGTTTCCCTGTGCCAATTTTCCACGTGTTCATCTTAAACAGAATGTGTTGAATTTTTCTCTGTTTGTCTATGTAGCATATCTTTATGCCGGATAAAACTATCATGTCGCAGATCATTAACATCTTGCCTGAGGGCTCTGGTGCGAAAATGAGTGTTGCGATACATGTTTCCCTGTGCCAATTTTCCACGTGTTCATCTTAAACAGAATGTGTTTAATCTTTCAATGCTTTTTATTTTCCATGCTTCTTATGTGGGTACCATGCAAGCACAAAGGTGTACTATATTCATTATGTGTGGGGGTTGGAATTCCCTCTGCGTTACGTGCTCAGAGAGCATTGTTTTCGCGACATACTTAGCACGACTCGCGAAGTCTGATAACCGTCTCCGAAGCACGCGGCATCTCTCCCTGGCTGCTTTGGATCATTCCGAACATATTGAGGCGTCCGCCCGTTCTGAAAGATCCTTACGTTGTGATAAGATCACAACATCACGAGTATATGGTGGTACGGGTTTGTGGCTCAGTGTCTAATTTCTACTTGGTGGCCTTTTATCGTAATCCGGGGCCCGATGGCTCTTTATATGATTGCCTGTTGGATTTGATGGCACAAGCTCAGTCCTCTGACCCAAAGGCAGTCTTTGTATTCATGGGTGATGCAAATGCACACCACACTGAGTGGCTGGGTTCTGTTTCGCTCACGGATGTGCATGGTCATAATGCCTTGGACTTTTCCAACCTGTCTGGCTGCACGCAACTTGTTCAGGGTCCGACTCATATTGCGGGGAACTGCCTGGACTTGGTGCTCACGGATGTTCCTGATGTTGTCAGGGTTTCTGTTGCTTCCCCTTTGGGTACCTCTGACCACTGTGTGCTTGAGTGTTGTTTACTTGTTCGTCAAGCCGTGCCTGTTTTGAACACTCGCCGGGTGGTTATGTTGAAGAGCAGAACCAATTGGACTACTGTTAGGGGGGCTGTCCGGGGTTTCCTTTGGGGTGAGATTTTACGCTCCAGGGCACCTTTGGACTTGCTGAATCAAGCGGTTGCTGATGTGGTCGAACGTCATGTCCCGAAGGTGGTTCTCCGTGTCAAGTCTTCTGATAAACGTTGGTTCGATGGTCAGTGTAGAGCTGCCTTTGATGCGAAGCGGACAGCGTTCCGCGCTTGGGCTAGGTCTAAGACCCCATCTGGGTGGGAGGCTTACTTGCGAGCTCGTAATGAAGCCCAGGTAGTTTACGCCGGGGCTCGTGAGCGGCATGATCGGCGACTGCGGGATGCCCTCAATTCCTCCTCGTCTTCGCACAAATGGTGCGTTACGTTGAAGGGAGCTGTATTTGGTGCTAGGCCTGCTTTTCCTGCCCTCCTAGGTCCTGGAGGGGCACTGGTGGTTGATCCTGTAGAGAAAGCGCAGCTGCTCACCACTCAATTTGACGGTAAGCAGTGTAGGGATAATTTTGTATTGCTTCCCACATGCTATCCAAGACCCTTGTGTTGTTCGCTGGCGTTTAGGTCTGGTCAGGTTAGACGTTTGCTCTCTGAACTTGATGTGGGTGGTGGGGTCGACCCGTTGGGTGTGTTTGCGCTGTTTTTCAGTGAGACGGCTGAGGTGCTAGCTCCCAAACTTAGTGTCATTTTTAGGTCACTGATTAAGTCTGGCCAATTTCCGAGTTGCTGGAGATCAGCCAATGTGACGGCTGTCCCTAAGAGTCCTCCTTCTCCGCTGGTGGAGAATTATCGTCCCATTTCTATCACCCCAGTCCTAGCAGAAGTATTCGAGCGGCTAATTGTGGGTCGACTGTCGCGATATTGTGAGAGTATGGGGTTCCTCCCTGCAGCTCAATTTGCTTACAGATGTGGCTTAGGCTGTACAGACGCGCTATTATCCTTGTCCCACCTGCTTCAGACTGCTTTGGATGCAGGTCGTGAGGCTGTAGTTGAACAGTTGGATTTCAGCGCGGCCTTCGATCGAGTTAGCCACGTAGGTGTTTTGCACAGGTTGGCACTCGCAGGGGTTGGTGGCAAGTTGTTATCGATATGTAAAGAATTTTTGGCTGGACGAAGGCAGATGTTTCAGGTGTGCCCCAGGGCAGTGTACTTGGTCCTCTCTTGTTTGTTTTGTACAATAGTGAGATGTTTGATCTTGTGCGAAGTAATTTTATTACTCATGCTGATGACTCGTCATTAGTCGCCGTTGTGCCCGGTCCCATGTTGCGTCCTGCGGTGGTGGAAGACATGAATGCTGATTTGTTACGCATCAACGAATGGTGCTTGAGGTGGAATATGATACTTTATCCTAGTAAGTCAAAGGCGCTCATAGTGAGTAGATCCAGGACCAGTGAGCCCCGTTCGGTGAGCTAGTCATAGGTCGGGGAGTTATTAAGGTTTACCCTGAACTTGATTTCTTGGGTGTGCGGTTTGATGGGAGGCTCACATTTGATGCTCAGGTGCGGAGGGTAGTCTCACAGGTCTGTTGTGATTCTACCCACGACACATAAAAAAATGATCATTCAAAGGAGGACGCTGCACTATTCGAATGGATCCAAAGCAGCCAGAGAAATGTTGGGAGTCACTGACGGTTATCATCTCTCCATCTACCCGCTTCATCCCATCTTCGAAGAGGACACGAAAGGAGGAGACTGTCAACCGACCGACGAGGGATTGCAAGACATCGACACTAGAAGGTTTTACTCTAAATAATGTCTGTATTGTTCAGTAGCTAACGTTTCTTAGATCATTAATACATTTATAATAAATTGATATTTCATATTGCGAAATAATTAAATACGATAGAGTTATTTATAACGCTCAATTATGAAACAATCCATCTTAAAGATTTTACGTTATCGTGCAATGTCAACCCTGCTGGGAAGGGCACAGCCGCACAGTACCAAGCGAGAAGATTCAGTTAGTACGCGACAGCCATAGAGTACAGAGCAGAATTGTTTCCTGCCTGCGGGCAGCCCGTCGGGGCTGGCTCGTCGTTCCCTGACTTCGTTGTATCTTACTATGTGTCACAGTGAATTAATCATACTTCTAAAGTAACGTAACGTAAATGGCTGTCCGCGAAGCATGTAGCAACAGCACCTCGGAATCTAATATAAAGATAAGTCTCATTCAATACATTTCCATGAAATATCCCCATCTCAATTCCTCTGTGCGTAGGCTTAATAAAACTAGATGAATGTCTTCAATAAATATCATTAATATCTCTTGTAACGTAAAGTAACCGCGCTATAATTCATTCTTTATAAATGTAATATTTCTTGTAATGTAAGTTAGATGCGCAACGATTTCCATGTCATTAAATTTGTAATGAGATAGGAATATTAAATAATTGTTTATTCTTATAGTTTGATTTCCGGTTAATTTAGAGAGAAATAGGTTAATAATCATGTTCTGTTAAATCTTAATAACATGCGCTTCCAAATTAAATCTGAATAACATGCGCCACCAAATTAAATCATAATAACATTCGCTACCAATAATCTAATTAATTACGAATGATGACATTGAAAAGTCTCGATATAATTATAATTTATTGAATAAAAATAAAAGAGAGTGGCCTTCTGTCACGACGATTACCAAAAGAAATGATATCAACTGAATGGAACAACGATAAATTACGACAGAAAATAAATGCCTCACGACGAATTGCCGACAAGAAAAAGAGGTATACAACAGGTCTCCAAAAGGCTGGGGATCCTGAGGGTAATTGGTGGAATTTATCAGGACCCTCAGTTGGTGCGGAGAGGCTTCTGTGCCTTTCTTCTTCCTCTGCTCGAGTATTGTTCGCCTGTTTGGGGCTCTGCGGCTGATTGCTACCTGCGTCTCTTGGATCGCATTGTAAGATCTGCATCTGCGCTATGTCCGGGTTTGATGCTGCCGTCTCTGGCGCACAGAAGGCTGGTTGCCCAACTTTTCGTTTTTTATAAGCTATTCACCAATAGAAGGCACTGGTTGTTCCATATGCTTCCCCCGCGGGCGGAGCGGATTCGGGCTACCCGTGCTGCTGCTGCTGCTCATAGTTTTGAGCTGAGGGAAGTTAGATGTAGGACTTCGCAGTATAGGCGTTGCTTTGTCCCTTGTTCCGTTGCCCGCTGGAACTCCCTTCCCTCTGCCGTGTTTGATTCGGGTTCGTTGGGTGGTTTCAAGGGTGCTGTCAACTCCTGGTTGTTGCGTGGTTGATATCTCCTTCTCCTTCTCCTGCTTTCTTCCTTTAGTTTTCTCTTTGTTCTTTGTTTTTGTTTCACTGTTCGTGGAGTTGATGCTGGCGGGGTTTCCTGTGTGAAATCTATGGATCCACGATCCGTCCCGTTGGGGCTGCTTTGCTTGATTTAATAATAATAATAATAATAATAATAATAGGGCATACTAATAGCACTTAGGCTAGCTATGTAGCTAGATATATAGATTTGGCCCAGTCAAGCGTGGGTTACGTTATAAGTTTTAATGTAGCAGACTCTAGCATCACCAGCTAGCTAACGCCAAGCTAACCAGTAACTTACCTCTAGAACGTTGGCAATGAGGCGAAGGAGCGGACGAAGACCGACGCGGTGCGAGATGGTCTCGAAAAGCGTCCAGCCGGTTCGCCATGAGTTACCCCTTGTAGATGTGACGGAATGCCGGACGGACGACGGGACGTGGACAGGACGACGTCTCTGGCACTTGGCGGCTTAGCTCGCCATGTTAACGAAAATCTTCTCTAGAAGGAGAGTATTGCAACCTTCGCTTCTCTAGAACGGTCGAGAGAAGATTATTGGCTACCAAAGGCTTTAGTCAGGAGTGTTCTGTCATCTGGAGTGTTCTCTAATTGTACTGGGTTCTGAGTTCTGGAGTGTTCTGCCTGCTCTGCGGGCAGTTGGCCTATAAGTACTATGTGAGGGTGGCATTCAGTACGAGTCTGTTGTATTCAAAGTTGTTACCGGCAAGCAAGGATCAGCTTGTGGTGATGCTGTACGACCATGATTTTTTTATTCTCCACACATTATACCTTTCCTCAAATAGACACTGGGTCGGCCACGCCTAAAATACACATTGCAACTATGGTTCGCAACCGTAAGAAAAGATATCAGCAAAATGGAGAGAACTATGAGTCAAGCAACAAAAATGAATCATGAACTCCGTAACCTCAGTTACGAACGACATCAGCAACTAACTATACTCATTTTACATGAAGAAAGAATGTTGCTAGGTCAGTTCATAGAGACCTACAAATATTTCAATGGCTTTAATGTGTCATGTCACTAGTACGAACCGTTAAATTCTACCACAAGAAGGAGTGAGGACGGTTGAATGTAAGAGCGACATCTGGCCTGCTACAAAAAGAAATTCGCAGATTCAGCAAAACACGGCGTGGGAGAGGGCGATGCCTGTGTAGCGACAACTTGGCGGTTATAAAAAAGAAGTACTGCTCAACTGAGGGAGGCGACGCCTTTCCTCTTAGCTGCGGCAACTGGCAGCTTGGTCTCGACAACAGCGCGGCCTCAAGCTTACAGCAGGAGCAGGGTATTGGCGACCACGACAACAGGGAACAGCAACAACAACAGCGATCAGCAGCAATACACGACGACATGGCTGCTGCGGCAAGGGCACAGCACCTGTTATAACGGTTTTCTGAAGCTGCGGCTACCCCGGCAGCACGAGAGTTATTAAAGGGTACGACGATAGTTAGAGAAGTCATTCTACACCGCGAGCTCATCACTGAAAGGTCTCCTAGTGCCACTTCTTTAACTTGTTAAATTTGCATACGGCTGGCACACCGTATTTGACTCCGACATTGTGTAACTTTCACGTAATAACTTAACGTAAAATACGAGACCCTGCTATCGTACTTCGTTATCGCTGCATACTTCAAGTTACGTGAGATTGTAACGATTGTTATTCCTGAATTTGCTAGTTTCATCGATCTCTTGTCATATTTATGTGTTCATCCTTCATTAAAACAAGAAAAATGTGTGGCCACATTGAAAGAGATGTGTTTTCTTTCTGAAAATAACTCCTTTGATTTGAAGATCCGACTTAAAATGATTGAAAAATTGAAACGACGATAAACCTGGATTCGAAAAGAAAAGTAGGGTATAGCAAATGATGTTGCCCCAGAAAGTTCTTTCGACGCCGAGGACAACGTCCGAACCCTAAATAACGGCCGGAAATTAGTATGAAAAAATTTCAAGACAGCCCAGGCGCTAAACTTTTTTCGATTTTAAATTATCCGAACCTGGAACCAGCTCCCGGTAAATCGTGTTTCTGCCAGCACGGTGAATACGTTCAATAATCGTCTTGACCATTACAGAATTGGCAATCCCCAGTTTTCTTAAGTACGAGGGATAATCGGGATTCCACGTTGATTTAAAGAGATAAAACTATTTGCGTACTTCAACAAGTATTATCGGAAACTGCATTTCTTTATGCGATGTAATAGAAATTTCAGAGGTAATGCTTCATCAGATAGTACCATCAGCATGAGGGAAAGAAGTAATTTTTGTTCAAGTATATCTTGTTAGGTGAAACAAAACCGTCAAAATATAGGACCACGCTTTGCATGAAGAGATATTGTGTTGACATAAGTGTACTGTTACTTGTGTGTGTGTGAAAAATGATGATTGTAAATGTGTTTCGATAGTGGCGGAGAATGACTGGTGTTTGATGGCGCGGGACTTGGAGACGATCTGACGTTGAGCCACTTGGTCCGTTTTTGTGGTCATTTTCTGCCCTGTTCTGTTCCAATATTTTTATAACACTATTCGCTTAATTCATGGACAGGCGTGACAGCCTGTAGGGGGCTTGTAGACCGTTCCTAACACAACACGTTCATTGCCTGACGATAATTCAATGAAGTGAGAATCTATACTATTATTATTTGAGGTAGCAATCGCATCTTGAATGTGAACCTTTAGATGTATAAACGTATTTAAGTTTTACCTGTATTTTTTGCAAAGAAGGGTATCCAGTACAGTTTTCCATTTGAATTATACTATTCGATGCGTGGTCTTGCCAACTTGCTGTAAAACTGGGAAATCAAAACTGGCGAAGTTATAGAATCTACAAAATGCATACAATAAAATCAGATGCTAATGAAGCCAGTGCCTACCTTCGCACCCTTATAGGTTCTTGAAAATATTCATGAATCCTGATCACGTTTTCATGCTCTACGTGTTAACATTTTTAGTCTTTGTACAATTAGTTACTTTCGTGTTACTATTTTTTTCCGCCCGATTGTAGACAGTTAGAGTTATTCTTTTGAAATTACTTCACATTCTAGCGCGGAATTTTCTCCCGGCGAAATAAAGCAAATCACTTGCTACGTAATACAGATACAATTTCCTAAAATATCGTTTATTTATATATTTTAAAGACTAGATTATTTATACTTTTAGATACGCTGATTTCTTCACTTTTGAATGAAATTGAATTGACTCAGCAATGGAATTGAAATGACTCATTTTTTTGAGACATTCGTCAAAATATATAATATATTTCAACGAATGACTCAAGCAAACTTCTACGGAGTACAGAAATCCCTCAAACAATGAAAATATTTAAAATCAAGACAGCGCATCATTTTGTGTCCCAACAATAATGGAATGATGCAGTGCATACTGAAGGAAGAACTCCGGCGTCCCATTTTTCTCACTCAATGTACGTCGACGTCGACTGAACGTCTACCCTTGCCCCGTCACCCTCCTACTCACCTCCACCCCGCTCCTGTGCACGAAGGTTCCACGTCACTGATGGTAACCACTTCAATTTGAAAAAAATTTCGATATCTACTTAATATTTACCTAGTAAGATTTCAATTATTTTATAGGTATTAGCTGCAGGATTTAGTTCCTCATTAATTAATTAGGGTTGTGTGTATTTCGACAACCTAATTTTCGATAACCAATCATGACGCGTTGATTTCTTCGCGTGAAGACAGGGTTAGAAAACAGTTGTTTAAAAACCCACCCCACCTGTTTTTGGTTTTATTGGTTTTGTCTTTTATTAGATTATGGGATCCAAAAGTCTACTCATAAGTTCTTTTCAAATACATACATTAATGATTTGTGTGTGCAGTGTGAACACAGCTTACGCTGTTCCCGTCGTAAGCAGTAGCTGCCAACCTGTCACGAGTTTGATTTAGTAACTCATAAATTTCTGATTTTCAGGCTCTCTCAGTCTTGCTGTCAGTGTCAAGTGTAACATGATACTGCAGACTCGATATCTGCATTAGCTTTTTAGGCCCACTAGTTTCCTGTCTACAATATCCTTTTCTTCTGCATTGGCACCAACTACAGTGAAGGCAAGTGCACCACCACCAGTAAAACGGAGTAGGACTTTTGAGTTCCTTTGCACTTCTCAAGAAGACGAAGAAAAAATAGATGCTTGTCTGGGAAAATATTTTTTTAGTTCAAATATTAATTCTAATGTGACAGAAAATAAAGAGTTCCGCCAGTTCTCTTCTGTGGGACGACCTAGATACCAACTGCCAGACCATACCGCCAGTCGGCATTGTCTGTGACAATGTTTGGTGTATGTTTGGGGCAGGGAAAGCTCAAATGCTCCTCAAAATATTCAAACATTTGAGGCCGAATACTGAACTCTAAGATGATGCAATTAGAACCTACCACTGCCAGTAGAGACTTCCATATGGTGGTACAAATTGTGTCGTACAAGCTTTAAGAAGTAATTAAGGTTCAAATTAGATTCAGTATATTAGGTTTGAAAATGGAGTCAGTAAAAGAGAAACAATAATGCATTCATTTATGAATTTAATTAAAAAAACAGTGGACGGTTTTTTTAGTTTGTTTTTTGAGTAGTTTTTTGAATTATTACCAACCCTGCGCACTGAGGGCTTTGCTTAGACGGCTGCTCGAGGCGAGACATTCACTCCTGGAGAGTCTGCAACAGAGGAATTTCTCACGAGGAATTTCTTCCAATAATTACAGCCGCTTCGGTGGTGTTCATTCCGCATTCTTTACTGCACGTGCATGGATAAATGATTGCCTCTAGATACGTTTATATTGATGTACTCAGTATCTTTACCAAAGGAATCACCTGTTCATGATTACCCAAATGAATCATTAAATCATATCCCTCCTGAAATAAATTATGTAATTTTTACAGTATAATTTGTATCTTCATTCACGTGTGATGGTGTGTACTAATTATCTTATTGAAATACTCGTAATTCTCATAAGAATATCATTTAGTTCGTGTAATAGTAAAACATCGATAACTGATACTGCAGCAATAAAAAGCTAGCTTTCACGATAAAAAAACAATTTCAAATGATATCACAGTAGTCGAATTTAAAATACAGCATAAAATTAAAAACTAACATCTGTTATATTCCTATTTCCTCTCATCGATGCCGCATTATTCGTTGGCCAATTTTCAGGAGGCAATTCTTTCTCTGCATTATTTTTCGTCATTTTCTCATTGCTTTCATTTTCTTTCAGTTGATGGTCGAGACGGAAGGCCTCAATTATTATATTTTGTTATTTCAATAAAGATCTAATTAAGATTCTGACCTTTCAATGTCATTAGTTGTAAATAATCATGATATTATAACAAGTTAAGTGGGACATCATAAAGGTGAATGACGAGATGGCTGCAACGCAATTTTATGTTATAATGACGACGTCTTTCAAATAGCAAATGGATGACATATTCGGGAAGTTGAATAACACACAATATATATATCGTATCCTAAATCTACATAGCGTATTAAAGAATTTACCGTTAATTAAATGACAATAACACTATCAGATCTCGGTGATTACGTTAGTTCTGATCTATCAGATGACACTTTCATAGGAATTCGCATTGTTACATCAAATAAGTAGGTGAAGCCTTTCAACGTGAACAACAGACGAAACGTAAATTATTAACACATTGAGAAGTCTGACAAGAACATCTTAAATGAGGTGGAGCCTCGGTGCTGAGTAATTAATTGAGAAACAAAGATCGTCTGGAGCTACATCGAACGAGGTTAATCTATCCCTACACATGAAGTTACATTGGAGTATTGACGAGAATATAGATGAGTATATTGCGTGATACTTAGCTGTGGTTCTTCCGACTGGCGGTTGACAATTCAAACAACTTTAACTAAAGCACCTCCTCCACTCTGCCCGCAAGGGCGAGAGCGGGGGATCACACGTCTTGCTCAATTGGCGACACCAGTCCTAATGCCGCTTGTGCACACTGCTCAGAAGGAGGCTGTGCGACGCCGTTTCGAGTGAGAACGAACACGTTCATTTTCCTGGAGCTTTACGTTAAAATATCACAGAAAATAGCAAGTGTTGGGAGATGATTCAAATGGATTAAGCTTTATAATTAAATGGCAAGTAATTTATGTAGAATGAACAACATTTTAGGTCTCGCAGGAAGAAGTTTAAATATATGAAGAAATATGGAAGTATCTTGAAATGATCTCCGGTACAGGCGTCGGCTACGTGGCAGTGGGTCCGAAGTCCAATGGTGGGTTTCGTAGAGGGTGTGAGGTTCGCTGGCTGGTATTCGAATGATGCTTGGCGGTTGGTGAAGCTAATCTCGAAGCGTAGTTTGTAGAGTTCAGAAATGCTGTGCTTATTGTCGAGAACATATTATCCAACGTCGGGTCTTTTAGAAGATGGTTGCTTGGCCAAAACAACCCTTTCTTAACGTTATTTGAACACGACGAGAGTCTTCCATAGTAGAACTATGACACAACTAGTCTAGTGTAACAGCAGTAGCATAATTTAATCTGAAAAAACATAAAGCTCAACAGTAGTACAGCGGGCAACAACAGTTTACATGTCGATTTGGCCAACACTCGTGTTTTTTTGGGTCGCCAAGATCCTCATGTTTGAACTTTTTAAAATGGAATTTGAGCACGCAGCATCTGACAGCAGTGCATGGTTGCCATCAGCTGTGTTTTTACCAATAACCAAGAATAAACAGCATGTTTGAGCCGAAAAACGGTTCGTAGGATAACCAAGTCAACTGGCGAATTTTTACGACCAACTGTACTTGTACATTATAAAACATTAGAACATCCGCTCCAAGATCCTTACTTTCGAGTACATCACAATTACAACACTATAACGAACCCGCTCTAGCTCGGCTGACCGTGTGCTACTGAGGCAGTACAAAAGAGTCTGAAGCATCTTAATATCTTTCAAAGCAACTAACGATTATTTATGCAGCAATGCACTGCAGTATGAATAAATTCAATAAGCATCACTATAACCACTATAAGACAAAATCATAGCTCGCTTCTTTAAAAATAAATTCCAAATTGGAGAGCCCTGCCCATTTTGCGGACCCTGCCTTCGATCGCTGGCGCCCGTTCAACGCTGGTCGCTTGCCCTTCCTAGCCCTGAAAACCGCGGTCACTGTCTCGGGGGAGCAGACGCTCGCGCCTGATCGTACAGTTCTCCAATCTTTTGCTTCTTTTCCACCTTAAAACAATAAAACAGCATAGTTTTATTCGTGTAGTCTGTACGAAAAAGTACTCGAACTCAAAATATGATTCTACTGAGGGAGGAAACAAAATTCATACACCCAAAAATTCTTTATTAAACAAGTTTCTGACAAACTGAAACGAAACTAATTCATAACATGTTTGTGTGGATGTACGTGAAAATAAAAAATGGGATAAAAATCTGGATAATTGAATTGTTATAGAAAGTTTATGCAGTTTTGGTCCATATATGGTTGAAAAAGTATTCGTTCAAAATAGGTTTTTCATTTCAAAATGCTTAAATTATCTTTTATTGATAGCGTTTAACACAAAACTGTCTTAATTGTTTCTGTAGTGCACTCAGTTAAAGATATATGTGGTATCCAAATACGTTCATCACCAGTTAATATTGAAGCATCAAAGAGTGCAGTACAATTCATTTGTAAAAGTAAAGAACTTTCAACCTCAACGAAAGAAATGAAAATTAAGCAATGGAAAGCAGATGGGACTCAGAGGAAGATATTGGAAAAGCTGTAAATTCCGTTTGAGACCATTGCTTCAGTGGTGACTAGGCTCGAGAGTCAACGAACTGTAAAAACCGTAAAAGATCTGCTGCGCCAAATGCGACACCTCCAAGATCTTCGAGGAAAATGTACCGCAAAGCTCAACACAATCCATCGATCGCATGTACAAAATTGCAAAAAGATATAAATGCATCAGGCACAAGTGTTTCACTACTCGTTATAAGATATAGACTCCATAGAGATTATCTGAAATAGTGCTCTCCAATAAAAACTCCACTGATGCTGAAACGACGCAGAAATGCCAGTTGAATAGGAATGATCGGTTGGAATTAGTTCGTGATTGTAAGATCAAATCAGAAACATTCTAGAAAAGGGTTGTATGGACAGATAAGGCTATAATTGAGTATTTGGTCGTAGTCTGCGATATCATGTTCAGACGGTATGCCCCCTTTGCACCGAAGGACACAATTCCCACAGTAAAGTTTGGAGGAGCCTTCACGGTCTGAAGATGTTTTTCTGCAAACGGAACTAACAATGTTTATATTATAATTCGTTGAATGAACCTTAAACTATGTTAAGGTATTTGAACATTAACGCGCATGCTTTAACGGCCCAATTAGAGCTTCCGCGGTAGATTGGATCTTTCAGCAAGACAACAATCTTAAGCACTTAGTCAAATTTATATACACGAACAGGTGTTGATGATTACAATGTAAAACAGCTTGAATGGCCAAGCCAGTACCCATATCAAAACCCTATTGAAAATTTACGGCATCATTCGAAAGTAAAAATTTTATCCATATTTCCATAATCCATCCAGGATCTGAGGAAAAGATGCTTATAAGGTTGTGACAACATTCCTGAAGAAGCTGGAAACAAATCATTAATTAAAGGTCATAGACGTGGATTGATAGCCAAGAAAGTGAATTAGAGCTATGCAGCAAATTATTGAATGATAATCTGTTTTAATTTTGAATCGTAGGAATGATTTTTTCACCTTTGAATTTTCAAAAATTTACATTGTAAGCGCCATCCTGCACTCGTGTATACGAACATGCAGAACAAGATCGTAGCGTAAGCATCTACGCTCGTGAGCTTCGCTTCGCATACCGCTTTGTTAACCGTGATTATAGCAATTCCTTTAGGTAGCACTGTTATGATAAATATTATTTTCGTTCCTTATCTTGTACGCATAAATTTGTCATACAACCAACCTGTGTAATTATTGAATTAATATTTGCCGATAATTGTGGATAACTCAAAGCATTTTGTTCTGAACTTTTGATTTCTTTCTCGTACTAAGAATATATTATTCGTTTCAGATCGATTATTTATAAACAACTCAATAATTTGAAACTTCTATTTTTCTATTTATCTATCGATCATCTGTTTGTTCTCCTATCTGAGGGAATTACTACTAGACATTATTGGCGTTATTAGCGTTTACGGTATAAGTGCACCGCGTCTTGTTTCGAGATGATGCAGAGAACTAAAATTGTGGCTCTGATGGACTGTGTGCTACCTACTGATAACAAACGTTGGAACGCCCTCGTTTGTCTTTCGAACTACTAGTATCAGATTATTGAAAAATACTAAATGAAGGATCTAGAAATTCGGGCCTTCATCCATAAACTCATCTATTGTTTATTTCCTTAATTATCTTGTATGTATAGTTTATATCCATTTTAATACATATATTTGGTTACTAAGTTTCGCTTCAACATAACAGAAATTTGATTAATGTATAATTTTTGCCTTACGAATATGTGTTTCTTCTCGCTGTATTTTTACTCTTGTTGCACGCGCGTCAAATTGCCGTATTCTGATAATCACCCCGCTATCTTGTGGTCAAATGGCTCCCGAAAACTGCCACATATGCATTCTAAATAATGTTCACCGACTACTTATTCCTATCCACATCGAGCCCTAAAGCCCCCTCCTCTCCCAGACCTCAATTGTAATATATCGATACTGATGAGGCACCGTGAAGACATGAACACGGAAACTTGTCAAAAAGAAACCTCCGGCATAATTCTCCATTAATAAGATGATTAATGAGCTATGTTCGGGACGGTGCACGACGTATTTTACGAGCAATGAATTGCGGAGCGTGCAGGTGCAAAAAGTAGATTTTCGTTGCCCTAAAGTTAACTTTATTTTCCTCCTCGAACATTTTTTCGGATTCATTTAATCTATACTATAATAGGGGCCGTGTCCGTCCGTCTCTCTGTCTGTCCGAAGCCAGCCGAAAGGGTGTGATGAGCGTATCTGTGATACGGGCCGTGTGCCACTCGGCCTCATCAACTTTCGAGAGTTTGAATTTTTCTATTTTACGACCTTTCTTTCGTTTTGCCTTCTTTCTTATTCCAAATAAAAGGGGTGGACTTGTGGTATATAATTCTTAAAAGTCCAAATATCGTTGGTAAGAAAGTTTCCAAGCTGTCAACAATTTTAGTTTTAATGATAATTACGAAAAGTTAAATACTAAAATTTGTAACCAGTAACTTGCCTTCAAGGCATGTTCACACAAACCTTCACTCTAATAAATAAACTGGTTGTTCAATTGATGTGCCTCATACGATCATGTATCAATATGTGTTAGCGTTAGATAGTTGGCAAATTCTCACACGCAAGAAAAATAGTGTAATATAAAAGTCTAACAGTAGAGGAGTGAAAGCATCACGTGAAATCCGAGGATGTACCGTTCACCCTATACTCTTTTGGAACAGCGAGATTCATGAGTGCAGATCACCAAGGGAACCCTGTCATGGTGACTCGTTGGGCGCGTCAGTCAAAAAGAGTGAAGGGAAGAGTACCCGTTTAAAAATTTTTCTTTATTATTGAACATAGAGCAATGAAATTTGGTATACTGATAGGAAATGCAATTAGGAATCATTTGTCATTGATGAAAAAATGCGATTTTCCTCATAGAAAACGGAATATTCATAGAAAACGAGATTTTGGGGGGTTTTTCAAAATGTATCTCCTCCTACAGTTTTTGAGCTACAGTGATGATCTTGGTGTCATTGGATGTGGAAATACTTGTAGATTCCAATAACTAATTAGTCATTCTCCACACTTTAAGTTTGAATGGGAAAAACACAAAAAGTTCCAAGGAATGTATTTTTTCGTCAAATTTCGTACTTTATGACGTCACGACTTTTGATCACAAATGAATTTTGAATTGCATAGTTAGTTTTCGGAAAGCCCTTGTCATTCCGCATCCAATGATACCAAACTCATCACTGTAGCTCAAAAACTGTAAGAGGAGATACATGTTGAAGCCCCACATTCTGATCCTCCAAAAAAGGTAAACAAAGAAACATAAACAATCTTAATTATAATTTTTTAACTTTTTTCTGTCAGGTTAGAGATTTGAAATCATTATAGAGTAATAAAGAGATGTAGAAGATGACATAGCAACGTCAAGCCGTGTAGAAAGTGCCAAGGGGGGAGGTGTAACATGATAAAATATCACTTCCCCTCCCCTCCCCCCTATACTTTAAACCCCCGTAGCGGGCGAACCAATGAACGTACGAACTTCATTTTTTCACAGGATGTACCTGACATCTAACCACTTCCTATAGCAGCTAAAATCAACATCTCAAGAAAATTCCACATTTTTGGGTTGACTAGGTCGGCTTTCTCCCACGGTGTTCAGGTGAGCATCATACACATTAACAGGAAAATTAACTTTGTGTTCTCTTAATCAAACGTCTTGCCAAGCCATCGCGTTAGGGTCTTCATCGCATGAACCAAATTGTCACAGGGAGGATGATGGAGCAGCTATTTTATCCTTAAAGAAATTTCACCATGTTGTATTCGATTTTAGAGCATTATTCTGTTAGATATTGTTCAGACCCAATTCAAATTGACTTCATTAAAGGTGTAGTTTTAAGTGCCCTCATGTTATTTTTGAATGAACATTATATTTATATCAACTGCCTATGATCGTTGATCACACCTCTACTTATAAACAGTTTTTTTCAACTTATTCGTATCCATATATTTTATTTACTTAAATTTCTCAATCAACACACAGCTATTCTGAATAAATACTAAAAGCGAAAATGAAATACAATAACAAGTGGACTGAGAGTATTTAATTAATCGAGTACATCACAATTACAACACTATGACGAACACGCTCTAGCTCGGCTCGGCTCTAGCTCGGATCTTTAACAAAAACGATAATTTTGTTATGTGGTAACCAGCACAATGTTTTATGGTAAAGTCCTTATAAGTAAAATTCTTATTTTATTGAATCGCTATTGCTTTAATTGGATCGCTATTTTTACAATAAAATATTAATAAATATTGCAGGCTGTTGCTCGTTATGGTTAACACTTAGTGAATTCTACACATTACGAGTCTCCTGTTTTCTATTTTCTGATACTTGCAAAGAAAACGCAGAGAATCATTTCATCTTCATCCCTGATGGATACACGCCAAGTTGTTTAATTTTATCAACTTTTCAGATTTCCTGAGTTTAACATCCTCATCTAATCTAGTTTCCACATTATGCACCTTGCGACTCTCATGGGAATATTCTGCCAGTGAAGCACTTGAGCGATGTATAAATGAACATTTTCGAATTTATTTGAAATTTATCTTTTACTCGTTAACCACTCTCTGCATGAAAAAAAGTATTCGATAAGCAGTTGACTTTCACGAGTAAATAACAATATGCTTAAATCCTGAATACGAATTACATTATCGGGATGAATATTGGCGACCTTACTGCGCGAAACAATGAATTTGTTCCGGGTACAATTTTTGCACCAAGAATGAAAAGAATTTTTAGAACCTTAAATGGGTTGTATGTTTGTACAAAACCGCGTCCCAAATCGCAGAATTCTGATAAA
This sequence comes from Morinoia aosen, assembly GCA_030386875.1. Taxonomy (NCBI): domain Eukaryota; kingdom Metazoa; phylum Arthropoda; class Malacostraca; order Amphipoda; family Talitridae; genus Morinoia; species Morinoia aosen. Next base: position 23,147,635 of record CM059562.1, read on the forward strand.
CCGCGCCCTTATGAATTCTGTGCCCCCAAAAAAGCCATATATAAGGAATCCTACACACTAATGGGCCTCGCTTTACGAGAGATACCCACACAACAACCTTTCCAGTTCATTTATTGGAAGTACTAGTAAAGCCGGTCGTTACTTATTTAGCTATCGTCAAGTTAATATGAGGAAGTAAAAAGGGATCAATATTAATTTGAGTTGCGTAATAATTTATGCTCACTGGAATTGTTAGGGATATTTAGCAATTTCCTTAAAAATTTTCAGTCCCTGTTCCAACCGGTCAGCGTATGGTGAAGGAGTATTTGGAAGGTTTCATCTTCCCAATGGTTGTGACAGACGAAGAACGAAGCATTAGGCCGCGGCCAGACAAACAGCAGTGAAGCAGGGCTGCGCAGAGCAGTTTCGGCTCGCTGGTAGCTGCTAGCTTATGCTCGTAAGTTAGGTGGCCAAACAAACAGCAGTGGCTGGTCTTGAGTCCGCAGCATTTGTAATCTTGGCGCTACGATGGGCGGTGTTTTGTGACAGGCAACCTCAAATTTTGCTTAATAAATAGATGTAGAACAGGCAATATTTCATCGGATCAAGTTTATTTATATCTAGACATATTATCATGCTGTGCATTATCTTCTTAGCATTACAAGCGCATCCGTACACTGTCGTATAGTACTTTTCATTTCGCTAAAATATTTCTACCCACAATGTTTGAAATGGCTTTGATACTGTTTTTTAATTGTTCCAGGAAATTCGACAAAAAATTGATTGCATGATAATATGCTAGTTATGGTTGATGATGGAATAATCATGCAAATAATTCACTGACGCATGACCTGAAACTCATAAATACTTGAATGTGGATTATTTTGCAGTACTGGACGTGTAGAGACATTACAGAACAAGGAACATATTCGTTCAAGCGTATGAATATAAACATCTATGGATATAACAACCCGAATTTGGAATTTTTAAACCAATAAACAATATCTAAGTATGAAAGGATCTTTTGTAGTTGACGTGCGGCACTAAGTTTCAGTTTAATGGCAATTTTCACGTAAAATTCGAACGTCACTATCGTTTTTGGAGAAACTAACAGTTTTTTAGTTGCGTGCTTTCAAGGTTATTTTTACCGATGTAATGCTGATAAAACGCACACTTAAAAAATTCTGTATCGGCTTTGCCCAACACTTTGCGCTGGTACAGAAAAGTAAAAGATCCATCCTCTCCACATTTGACTCACATTTAACAATTCTATTTGAGTGCGCACATATACGTGTTTATATATATATATATATATACACGCACCTATGCATATATATGTTTCTATTCCTATTTTTTGAGTAAAAACAAAACCTCAAAACATATTACATTTTACCCAAAGCTCTGCGACCAGTTAACACTGAATCATATTTCAAAAATATATATATTTATTGCAATTGCTTAATAATTCAAAAATAGATCTATCACTGCCCCAAAGGCCGTATCTGTGAATAAAAACAATGAAAAATATAAAAAAGACAAATGAAAAAAGTGCTCGTGAAAAATCATCATCTCTGTGCGTATGCTTATATCTATACAACAAATAATTCAGGAATTCCGAAGAATTCTCTAGTAGAATTTTGAATTATTTATAAGTTGTCAGCCATCTCTTGGGATATAAAATCTCCAAGAAATGATATTTTTGATTTAACTAGCCACTGACAGGGTTAATCTATTTGCACGCCACGTTTGGTTTGTCTACAAGTACGCGTCGTTTGGTTTATATATTTGTACACCTCGGATAGTTTGTCTATTAGTACGCCTCGTATAATTTGTCTATTAGTAAACCTCGAATGGTTTGTCTATTAGTAGACCACGTATAGTTTGTCTATTAGTACTCCTCATACGGTACGTTTGTCTAAGGACGTCTTATATTGAGAAATTTTTTAAAAGCCAAGATGTTGCCATGTAGTTCATATGCCAACCTTTTTTGAAGTAAACGGTTTTCTTTTCTTTCTTTCTCACAGATGACCTAACCTGTGTTTCCTCAGTATTACTTAGGAGAAAAATTATTAATGTTTATAACTAAAAAAAACTAATAGTTCACACGTAAAAGATATATATTTCAAGTCAAGATGTCATGTGCCAAAAATAGACCAGATATGAAATATTCGGCATTGGTACGCTCTAAAGTTTAGGTATTGATAAAGAAAATGCTTGATATAGTATAGTTTTTCGATTTATGAGGTAGAAAATACCTATATACGTATAAATAACTGTACAATCCCACCTACCACTAACTTCCATAGCGTCTGCTATAAATGACCATTGTTCATTAACATAGTTATGATCGATATATTAAGAGATGCACCCCCGATCGCAGGAATAGCGTGTACCGAGGAGATCAGAAGTCGACATCCTCCCCGTACGAACTCTACGGTGCAACTGACTGCTAGCTCTCAAGCAGTGTTTTCAGGGTTTCCACGCGATGCGACTCTAATTACCCTAGCTGCAGGGTGTTGATTACCCCAGATTACCCTAAAACCGCTAATCCTTACCTATGATGTATAAATTAACTAAAAGGTAAATGGACTGGTTACCAGAGCTCCGTCAGTATGAATTAGCATTGTGTTACATACTGCATGAGCGTCAGGAGGTAAAGGCCCGTCCACACTATCAATCTTTCGCCCGAAGTTCGTGTTTTTCGGCAGTCCGCGAACACGAACACAGATGAAAAGTTCGCAGAGTTCGGTGTGTTTGTGTTTTCCATCGTGTTGGAAAACACGAACACGAACTTTCCATCAAACAGCGAACACTCGCTTGTTTATGTATTGTGGTAGGTGGTTCTGCTGCGAGTGAATAATTTGTTTTTTTCCTATTTTATCGATTTAATTATGTTTTTGGTGCAAATTTAGTTGATTGTAGGGTGGCACGGACATTTACTTACCAAAATGAACTTCGTTACGGGGTTATTTCATTTTATTCAGATATGGCTGAGTATGTAAGTAGGTTTGGATTTAATTGATGTGAATGTAATTGAAATATTACCTCTCTGAAATGAAACTGATCATGCATAAAATTATCAAAGTTTAGTGATTTTGATATCTAAATAAAGTTTTAGAAATATTTTAGTAGTATTTCACCAATAGTAGCTACTTATATGATGATAGAGTTACCACAAAAATTCATTTGCACAAAATGTGGCCTTTATTTATTGTATTTCTTGGTAAAAAATTTTTTTTCAATAAAATACTGTATTTCTCTTATACCCTGATGCTTACACTAAAATCAAGTCCTCAGATTAGAAATAAGGTATATTATAAAAGAATTATCAGGAAGAAATGTGCAATCTTTTACAAACTTATAGTTGTAGTTTTAAATGAGCATAATTGCAACTTATTTCAAAAATTTATCTGCCCTGTTGACCCAATTATAGTAGGTAAAAAAGTTATAGGCCTAGCTGTATGTAGAGTCATTAACATATATGTTTAGAGTTTAAATATTTTTTTATGAAAAAGCATTGGTAAACCCCTCTCATTTATGTTTCTCTTTGCATTTCTAAAAACTGCATGCTGGGACTTGTTAGGCTTCTAAAAATTTTAACTGCTTTTGCTTGTGGATCCAAAAGTGAATTTCTTTAATTTAAGCTTTTTCTAAAATTATGATAATAGCTAATTCTATTTAAATCTTGCTTAAAATCTTTTACTTTGGGTAATATATTGTTTTCCTTTGTTATATCATGAATGTGGCCCTATGAAAAGTTGAATAAATCAGCTGTTCTAAACTATTATGCCTCAAATTTAATTCAAAAGAATTCTGTTATCTATCTACAATAGTAAATTCATCCAACATTGCATTCTTAATGGTAAAGTGTATGCTGTAGTATAAGCATCAATTATCATTATATTGAATAGATGTATGTTTGTGTAAACTTTGCTGTAACAGTAACAATTAACATTTAGGGCTGTTTCTTAACTGTCATGTGTCATAGGCACAGTCTGTGAAATTAAACCAAATGTTTTACCCCTTTTTGTGTATTTTTCAGATAGTTTTCAAACATTTGGCTATTTTGCATAAAAGACGTTTGTGTAGAAGAATCAATTATAGAAAAAATTATTTAAATGAAACCTAAGGCAGTTTTCTTGCCCCTGTAGTGCTTCAGAGCATTTCTTGAGCAGTGGTGACTCAATGTCATTAGGTGTCTCTACTATGGAACTGCAGAGCTGGGTCTTCAGAATCTTCAACAATGGTTAGTATTGCATTACATTGTAAAATTTTCCTTCCTAACTTCATTCATGACTATTGAGGTTAGTGAGATTTGTATGTATGGAAGCACTATTTATAAAATATAGTCCATAAGTATTTAGTTTTCATGGCATATAACAATAAAAAATAAGAAATGCAAAAGTGTGAATTAAAATAAATTTTTTAATTTATTTCTGAACTGAAATGTTGGTACTTCAACAAGCCAGCATGCTATGCAGGTTGTAAATTGGATACATTTTTTTCTTAATATTATTTTCTCCAAATACTATTGGAAATGATTGTCAACTTTTAACATCCTGTGACAGTTCCAGTGCTTTATATTTGGCAAAATTCTAGCTGTGTCACGTCTCTCTACAAAAACTACTTTGATGAGCTTCATCTATGCATGATTGAAATTTATTTTTTTTTTAATTAAACTTTAATTTGCTCCAGCGTGTTATTCTAATATACCAAGTTGTTCATATTTATTTAGAGTTTCTATCATTTTTAGAAAGCCACCTATAGTCAATAAGCTAATTATTATCTTCTCTTCCGTCAGGTTGGGAAGCCCATTGCCATCCAAGAAACAATTGAAATCATTGAAGACTGTCCACGGGCCTTCCTCGAATTGGTTACCTTCCCTACAGGTTGTTACAAAGGCCCTGCCTTCAAGTTCAAACACATCGGATGAATCCCTACCACCATCACTATGGTCCTTTTCTCTGGTGGTACTCTTCTCCCAACACAAGTCTCTAAACAGACTTGTGTTGGGTAAGTTTTTGGTTATACTCTACATGAATTGAATAGTCAAGGTTAAAAATTTCTAAGAGAATAAAGCAGGATGCCCTTTCTTCATCGTGTTATAATGATTTGGCTATATAATTTTTTGTTGATTATAATTTCACAAAGGAAACTTTTCAACTGATGAACATGAGCCAATCATATTCGTATTGTGGAAAATTTTGTTCCATTAGCATCCTGATGTGCTTAAACAAAATGTACGTAAGTATTCACTTTCGTAGTACCTATGCAAATCAATTGTGTATGAAGTATTTAAAAAATTTTCCTGCAATGCTTAAAATAATGTTAAGATAATGAAATGAGTGAAGTGCTGGATTGATGAAATTCTAGTCTTTTTGTACCTAGCTAATGATGTACTTGACCAGTAATTACAAATTATATTTTCATTATGCTACATTATATGCTGGTTATACTTTTGTTATGCCCAGTTATGATTATTTAACAATTACAATACCAACGGGTATTTGAACATTGCTTTAATATACTTTTTAAATTAGTCACTGACAAGTCAAATTATCTGTATTACATACGTGGTATATAAATGCCATAATTCTAAGACATATCTTTCCATTGAACTAAATGTTCACCAATTTTTTACCAGAATGACACTTATGTTGCATAATGATGATTTACGCTACATTTGTGTCCATACAGGAGACGTATAAATTAAGCACGTCTCTAACTTAATTCAAGCTGAAGTAAACCCTACAATTTGATACCCGAGAATTGGTCAAGGCTGCATTAAAAATCCATCGAAGTGCACGCCAAGCGCAGCATGATAGTCTATACTAGTTCGCTCTATGCAGTGACGTTACTTTGCGTACAAAATATAAGATGAGGCTGTGGTTAAGGGATGCGCATCTCTATTCAGATTTTTCCATTGAGCTAAATGTTCACTAATTATTTACCCGAATGTAAGTTATGTTGTATAGTGATGATTGTTATAAAAAATATTTATTTGCCATACTTTTCATAAGTTTCATTTCAGAATTAGATGGCTTACGGTTGACTACTTATTACAGAAATATGTTATTATTGTTAGAGGATTTTAAAACATTGTACAAACCCTGTGTACGTGTTTGTACTTGATGATCCCTACTTTATTCCTCTCTTTGGAACACCGTTGTTGTGGTTAAGGAGGCTCAAAGTACCATATGTTCTCTTCTTTGAAAATGAAAATAGTGCAAGGTATGGGGAACAACAAACATGTAATCAAAGCTAAAAAATACCATTAACAACTTATAAAAAACCTTTGGAATTGTTTAAAAATTATATCTTTAGTGGTGAATTACTTTTTGATAGCACAGCATTTTGTTTAATTCTAGTTTTTATCAATGGATGATAAGATATTCAAGATCTGTGCATGCAGCAGGTCACCTTTGCAAATTTTTACCTCTCAAGGTATCTCTATAACTTGTTTCTGGTGCCTCAACCTTTGACTTGCGTTTTTATTCATGCTGTAATTTTCATTGTAAATATTAAATAAAATAGATCCACACACTTACTTTTTAAGAACACCTGTTCTGGGTTCTCTGTTATCCTTATATTAATCAGTTTTATGAAAATGCGTTCTTTAACTAATATGGTTGAACTCCATGGGCCTACAAATTTGTATTCAGAATAGGTTTATCATCTTCTTGGTGACTGATCTATGGCCTGCATGTTTGGGATAATACATAAAAATATTCAACTGTTTTTTCCTCTGGCTTGAATACAGGATTACATGATTTTACAAAATTAATGGTTTAGAATGCACCCTTCATGGAAAGGTGTCGATTTTTGGAATCTCAGCACCATGTGGTGATTTATCCCTGTTGGGGAAGGAGAGAACTCCGATACACCCAACCCAGGTGTCGGAAATGGGTATCGCGTTGACCAGGTAACCGTCATTGTATCCTGATGTTAAAAAACATTTTGAAAAACCAATGTGCATGATGATATGATGGCGAGTGAAGGAAAGTATTTGGACACCAGTGCATTATAATTTGATAATATTGTAAAATCATGAATCATTTACACCAGTAGTGCAAATGCCCCTCGCCAGTCGTGGAAAACCAAACCAGGAAGGTTTGGCAGCGCAGGACAGGACCACAGCTGGCAACCGGCACAAACGAAAGGAAGGTCGAGCTTGGGCTGTGAACAAACATTAACGTCAAACAAGGTCCCAAGGAAATGGATAATTTCAAGCAGAGAGGAATTAAGTTTATAATTAAAGAAAAGCATAATTTTTTGAGTACTGTTAGTGGTCAGAAATTCAACATTTAGCAATATTTTAACTGTTTATAAATTATTACATTAACGATACTATAGCAGCGTTTACTTTGCAAAATACCTTTCAGATTGAATCATAGCTCCCTTAAAATCAAAGGATTATTACAATAAGAAGAGTAGTTTGAATACAAGAAAATGTTCAAAATGATCATTCTTGGCATTCTAACATGTGTAGATAAAGCCCAATCTCTTCTCATTGAAGACCCCAAACTCCAGTCCAACCAACATTGAAATTATGGAATGGGATAGAGTGGACGGGCATTTTTGATTGAAAATTCTCAAAAGAAATGGTCGACCGAACCCAGCGTTGCACTTCACTGCGACCCACCTCAAAAGCGAACTGGTTCTGAAGTCTCTGGTACCGTTGCGGTCGTCTACAGGAAGTTCACGGGGACGCTATCTGTGCATTGCCAATGTTGATAGTCGAGGCGGCCAATAGCTCATGATCGCTCTAGGACGCAGCAGCAGTCTAGCCTCCACGGCACGGCAGCACATCACAGAGCAGCACCCCCCTCGCGGAGCAGCACACAGTCGCGGCGCCCATCGCTGCCGCCAGCCCAAGTAGCTCTCTCTTCTCACTCCATCATAGTGACACTAAAGTGGCATGCAATCTCTAGAAAAGAGTTCATGAAATTCGAGAAGTCGTATGGGAAGTTCCACTTCAGGTAAATATCACTGGCTGCTGATTCCCACTCTGCTTGAGTTTGTGGAGTCTGTAATAAAGTACAACAGAGGGAATTACAGATGGAAGTTCACCACACTATTTTTTGATGGTTTATGCAATGTCGTTTCATGAGATGTGAACAATATTACTGGAAGAAGACAGCGGCTAGCCCCCTACTATCCCTGCATTAATATATCACAAAAAATACATTTAGATCATGGACCTGAAAGTTCACTAATAATGGAACTAGTTTGGTTTCAGTATAATTCTAATTGTAGTACGTTACGATCAATTACGAGAACAATTAAAATATATATATGGACTTTGCACACCACTTCCCTTTTTGAGCATGAGTTCATCAATTCAAGTAGCACCCCAAGACCAGACAGTATAGCAAAAACACAGTGCACTTATTATATTCAGGTCTGTTATTGCACCAAGTCAATACCGTATTTATGATGAAACGTAATACATTCTGGTGTGCTTGGCTGAGCAATGGACGCTTCAAAAATGTGCACAGAAAATATGGATACTGCAAATAGTTTATTTATGACAAATAAAATGTATAAGCTATATTTCAAATTTTAAAAATAAATTGTTGGGTTTATTAAACAGAAAAAATTGAATAGCTTTGGAAAATCATTTCGAATATTGTAGGATGTCTTTTGATGAAAATTAAAAACATGAGCATTTCTCACCGCTTTTAGAAAATATCGGTCACAAAAAGTAAAAAAACATTCTTTAGACAGAGTAGAAACATATTTTAAAGTTTTAAGCTCAAATTAAAAAATTTTAACTATATGAAGAGCATTGAAAAAGGTAGAATTATTATATCAGCTGATCCCATCTGTGACACTGATAGTATTCGAAATGTTCGCATAAGATATTAGCGATTCTTAATATTTTTCTGTTCACACATGCCCACACATAAATTATGGTCAATAACTCTCAACAAATTAAATTTACCAATTATATGTATCAATAATCTAAAACTTACTTGGGAAGCAGTCTTGTTTGTTTACATATTGTTTGCGAACAACTTCACACCGACGAACACGTAGTCTGGACGTCTGGACACGATTCGGAAAAGTTCGTGTTTTTGTTCGCGTTTTGGTGTGTTCGTGATTGACGAAAAGTTTGATAGTGTAGACGGGGCTTGAGGCCAGTCGAAGGACTTTAGAATGCTGGTTTGGTATCCCAGGCGATATCACGTACATGTGGGGAAATACTTCACTCGGAGAAATTTGGGAAATACTTTATTCGAAGAAGTATGGAAATTTGGGATTGTGGGGAAATACTTCACTCGGGGAAATTTGGGAAATACTTTATTCGAAGAAGTATGAAAATTTGGGAAATACTTTATTTGAGGAAAGACTTCACTTCAAAATACTTTACTTGGGGAAATACAATATCTTGTTGAGCCAGGGACAGTGGACAGGATGTTGTAACCGCAGAACTCTACAAGAACGGCGTTGTTCTCAGGTTTCGACAAGAGTAGGTCTATAAATCTGTCGAGCTCAAGTGTCAGCGGTTCGACGATATGGCTGGCGCAGGCGTCTACAAACACAGTCTGAGACACGAACACAAATCTCAGGCCAACACACAACAACACGCACACACAACACGCATACGCAGGCCGTGAAGATATTCACGGTCGAGAACAGTGCTCCCAATAGGCGTGGCTACGGGTCAAAACAACCAGTCGTGAAGCGGAATGGAAGTAAACTCGAAACTGCCCACGATACTAGCCAATGAAAGCAACGAGGGGAACGCGGACACAAAGAAACAGCCAATACCGCTTCTAGATGTCGAAGTAAGCGAGGCTCCAACCAATAAGATCGGGATTTTTGGAGAAGGAATGAGGCGACGCGGATAAAAAGAATTCACGACAAGAATTGAGAGGATTCTGGTCTCAGCCACGCGAAACGATACACGTCAGGCTTTGGAGTGCAAAAACCGGGAAATTTCGGCGATAGGCCGACATTTCCCGGGCTAGTGTTAAGTCAGGATTGACTTCACTCGAGAAATCGAAGCCGACATTTAATACCTTCAATAACGACAAGATTGTGTAACGAACACCCGCTCGAAGTGTGTGCGGATAATCTCTCCGAACACCCAGGGAGACTGCAACTGTATCGTCGAAGTATTGCCCTGCAATGAGCACTCGCTCGAAGAATTACGGCCTGAGCACATCAACAATTCAGCGTGAAGTGAAACACCCATGGAGAATCTCTGCGCTTATCATAAGCTCACAATAACCGCAGTTTAAATCTGGAGTGCGCGTTCACCAACAATGCGGAAGGAAGCAAGAAAAGATATACAGTTAGCCAGCCTTTCAACGCAGCCAAAACTCAGATGTGCGAAGAATGGAGAACAGTAACACCTTCCCAATAGAGCCTGAAGATTTCCGCCGCAGCGATGGAACTTTCTCTGTTGAAAAGCCCGCGAAGTTGGAAAGATTCTTCACCGAACATTCAGCGATCGCGCATCACAGAAAAGTTTAATGTCGTCAGATAGAGTATTTTGGAACAGTGCTACAAAGTGTGATAGTGCGCTCCGAGCGTAGAGCAATAACATCGGCTGTGAACGACGCGGAACATCAGCAGTGAGCAATAGCATCGGCAGTGGATACACATCAGTGAATCATTTATTATCAAAAGGGCGAGTGTTTTATAGTTGTGAGAGCTCTTTTAGGTGGTGATTGAAGTTCAAATTCAGATGTAGATCAGCACACAGAAAAGTGCTTTTCAAAAGTATCGCGAGGAATCATCTAATTTTTGGCTTTCAATTTCCTGTGTCTATTTAGTCGAGGATCGACTTCCCGTTGTATGATTCGACACCGTGTCACAATTCCAGGTTAAATCGTGATGTGTTATTCTCGCAAATATTATGATTTGTGTTACTGTGGATGCGTGAATCGTTGTCAACGAGGGAGTATTTGTAACTTGAATGCTCGGTAAGCATCACCTTTGTGTCATGTCGTGTTTAAATATTTGCGGCGGTAGAAACTTACGAACTTTTCATTGACGCCGTTGTGCCATTTCAAATCATTTCGTCCCCATGCCTTGTGTGTTTATCCACGTGTTTCCCAATAAATTCGTGTTAATCTTGCTAACTCTTTTATTCTCCAAGTCTGGTATGCAGGTGTACGCAAGCATAAAGGATAGTACTATAACATGTTTGGGGGTTGAGACTCCCCCTGCGTGCGTGATTAGTAACCCTTTTCACGTATCGCGACAGGGAAAATATCAACTGTCCTATGCAAGCGTACTGTCTGTATGTCAGCTTGGAAATTTTAAAGGAATTCATTTTCAGTTGTCCAAAAATTTCTGTTTCTTTTAATTCAGTCAAACAGTCGCTCGATAATTAAGCAGAATTTTCTGCAAGTACAATTCACCCCGTGTCATTTTAAGTACGCTCCAATTCTTGGGGAGTAATTTCTAACTTAGAGATCTATGCCGTCGCCTGAGACCGGGCGAGCTGTTGGAAGGGTAATAAAGGAACGGAAATTTCTTGTGGCGGTGAAGCTGAGCCGCAGTCACACTATATCTGGGCGCCTAATCTGAAGTAAGCCTGACTGAATTCTGTAAAGCTGTGTATAATTCTCTGACATTAAGTTTCTCAGGAATAATGAGAAGTTCATTTGACAATATTGCCGGCGTAGACCAGATTTTTTTGTCATAATATCGAAATTGATTACGTTGAATATTGTCTTCTTGGCACATTTTCTTTTTGGTGCATCCGAGAGGCAGCATAATTTGGCCACGTTCCGTAACAGGATGAAATGCAAATTGGATTGTGTGCTTCGTGATATCTATTTCTCAGCATGGGTGAATTTTTTTAAATGATTTATGCGGTGTCCGAATATTTTTTTTGTGTGTGTAATGATCAAACAGTCAATTCAATCATATAAGTGCTCAATGGTAAATAGAAATTTCTGCCTGTTGAATTTTTTTTCTCGATGCTTTTTGAGTGCCGTCTAATTGACGGCCCAGAGTTTGAGGAGACAGGCAGGCACTGGACACTGTTCGTAAGGCGATAAACCAAATTCTTGTGGTCGTAGCCAGACCATTTCCTAAAGTGGCTAATTTAAACGAGCGCGACTAAGTCATTTGAAGCTGAGTAATCCATTAACATTAGTTTTTTATAAATCAAATAAGAAACTCACTTCATCAGTATTACACAAAGTGTTCAAGCTCGTCATAATGCTGAGTTGACTTGATGTAACTTTCCACAGCGAATCTAGCCCCAATTATTTAGAATAATGGAGCATGGTTTCCTGAGCATTTCTCATTTTCTTGAACTTCCAAAACCATCAAAATCCTGTCAAATGCTGCAGTGAGTCATCAAATTTAAATGTCCTTCATTCTTCAGTGGAAATTGACAGTTGAATGTGTTATGAGGAGAAATAATCATTGTGCATCAGTAGATAAGCTCTGCTGCGTTTGCTAGGAGAATACTTGCTCTATTTTCTTGACGCTGTGTTCTATAAAATTTTCTTGAGTGCTGAATTTTTGGTTGCATTTTCTATGATCTGCACAATTCTTAGGTTTAACTGAATTTAGGTGTGCAGCGATGGCTCTGGAAACTGACGCCGTAATTTTAGCAGACAACGCCTTATCTCAAGTGAATCTTTGAAACAAGTTTACATTTTTCTGGGCTTTGAGACATTTAGTAATTAATCTAGCTGGAATTTTCATTTTTAATGATACCTTACTCAAAACAATTTGCAGAATGTTTTGGCCTCGTGTTCGTCAAGCTTCTCCTATCAGCTTTAGCAACATAATTCCTACTTTCATTCATTGATATTTGAGTGCTTCAGTTATTTAAATTAACATCGGCTAAGAAGCAGTAATGGGATTGTTTGAGAATCAATTTCCGTGCTATCAATGGGGCGAAAATTTTTTTTGTTGCAAAATTGTTGAAGGAATTAAGTGACGGTGCTTAGGATAAAAATCAAATGTAGTGTTTAAAGTAAGTGATAATTTTCAACGGTGCTGCACATTCAGTTCGTGGTCTAATTTTATTTGCTTAGACATAAATGACGCCGCTGCTCGTGTGTTAAGTAAAGTAAATTGATCCTCCTTTTTTTATTCACAAGATCATTGTGCTAAGCTCCAGTACATCAGAGTGAGAATTTAAATAATTGCTTCAATAATAATACACTAAAATCTTTAAATATTTTGGGTAGTTTTCCCATGTGCCAAGTATACAATCCATTTCGACACTGACATGAGTCAATCTATACCTTTATATCAAATTCACTGAGCATGAAAATTTTGCTTCCTTAACTTTTATAAATTCATGATGTTTAAAAATTTCCTTTTGATGTGAATTCGACGGTAGAGCGTGGTAATTTAAGATTATTCAATCCTAGCTGCCTTCAGGTAGGAAGGAATTTTTATTATATTAAGTGTCTGTAGATTTTAAAAGGTAAACACGTGGATTAAATGCAATTTTTTTGTAGTCTAAACGGTTACAGGTCGCCGATAAAATAATTTTTCTGTATCAGTTTGAACGCGTATTGAATTTTGAGCTCGCATTTTTGTTTAAATCGTTGATTGCCCAGAATAGGAACTTTCAAGTTGATGCTCACCATGATGAATTGAAACTTTTAATAATTTTGTTAACACTGGAATATACCACCCAATTGGAGTTTGTTCCTAAGGAGTTAATGAAAATTAAAGAGGAGATTTGCTGTATCAAGGAGGATTTTTGCTGTATCAAAGTGAGAATTTCATGAAGTCAGCTACAATACTCGATGTATAAATTTCGTTTTTGAAGTTGCAAGCGTAATGCATTTAATATTTTTATAAACTCTTAAATGATGCTGTCCATTCTCGTCGGTAATTCAAACTGAATTATTGTGTAACACTGAGAGTGTGTTCTTGCTTAGGCAAAGTTAACAAGTTAGCTTCACGGAAATATGAGCGTTTCACATTGTCGGAAATGTACAATATTCCATATGGAGACTTTATTTTCTGTTAGATGGATTTAATACAGCGTGAGAATTGAAATGAAAAGCATTGCAGTGAATACATGGAATTTATCTTAACAATAAGAATCAGCGTGACAGTCTGCGGTGCAGCGAAGCTATGTAATTTATGGCCGTTCTGAGCCAAGGCTATAAAAGTCTCTTGTGCGTCAAGTTAAGTGTGGTATTACGTGAGGTTATAATGTAGGATGTGAAAGTAAGAAATGTCTGAGAGAGTATGATCAGTAACATTGATTTATAAATGTGTCGTATCAAAAAATGACGAGTTATTTGAGTCAAACTGGTGAAGGTGTCAGCACCGTTGTGTGGGAATTTCTTGATCACTCTTTCCCCATAATGTTGTTGACGCTGACGCTGGTCATTCTCAAACATTATTGGTATACGTCATTAATTTCATTTTTCGTTCATTGTCATGTAGGCATGATAATTATTAGGGTGATAATTCCCTTAATGCGTTGTTTAACGACGTTAGTGAAACTTTGAAACAGAAAGAATATATACAAATCGTATGTACGAACGATGTCGTCGAGCAACGTGGAATCATTTAAATGTGCTGCTCTGAATCTGGGGCTGAGAATCGGATAAATTTTGTGTTATGTCTATTTTATTTCTGCATTTCTTTGTATGTCGGTATTGCTAGAATGTCGGATCGCTAGAAAAGCCTTCGCGGCCGAGTATAACGTAAAGTCCGATGACCTGATAGTACCCAATGTATGTGCAATTTTTTTTGGAATGTCGGTATTGTTAGAATGTCGGATCGCTAGAAAAGCCTTCGCGGCCGAGTATAACGTAAAGTCCGATGACCTGATAGTACCCAATGTATGTGTAATTTTTTCTGGTGTGTCGGTGTTGTCATAATGTCTGATCGTTAGAAAAGCCTTCGCGGCAGAGTATAATGTAAAGTTAGACGCCTTGACAATACCCAATGTATATGTGTTTTTTTTTATTGGTGCGTATTCAGGATTTCGGCCTACAAGGTAAATCTCCTGCGAGTTCGTACATCATGTGTAATAATGTTCATATAGTCTTGTGAGGTGATTTGACCGATTAGTAACACCGTCGAACGAATTTCGGCTTTGTCTAGAGTTGGTTGAGGATACCGGAAATTAAATAGTTTATGTGTGTATGTAGGAATTCTTCGCGTAGCTCACGTCCGCCTCACTCAAGGCAGATTTGAAGGAAACCGAGGAACCATTCTTACGTTGAGCGACCATGTAATGCGCTGTCTCTCGATTACCAAGTAACCATGTTAGACAATTAAACGCGTATTTACGGAAGTTGATCTTAGCACTATAACGCGAACCTAAGGGGTTGATGTCATGCTAGTCGCCGAGCTGACTGAGAACAAAACCTGAAGGTCTTCGCAAATAAATGTGCTTCATTTTCTACAATTATAATGAAAGAGCTTATGAGCTCCAACGTGGGAGTCCTACGCGTATTGACGCAGTAATCTACAGGATTTGTCCGCGATTTGACGCAACGAGGATCTACGGAATTTCCACGAGTTCACGTGACGCCAAGGATGAATTTTTATGGAAAAGCTTCAGTAACCGATTCTCAGCAGGGGGCCCTCCCCAGGATCAGTAGCAAGCCAGGATCAGTAGCAAGCCAGGATCAGTAGCAGGCCAGGATCAGTAGCAAGCCAGGATCAGTCGCAAGCCGAAGAGGAGTAGCAAGTCACAGGAACAACAACAACAAGCTGAAGCTAGGCGCGCAGAAGGAGCAACAGCAAGTTTGTTGCAAGGAAACGTCTACTCTGAATCACAGGATGAAATGATAATTATGAGGAAGAAAACTTGAGGTTGGAAAATTACCTCCATTTGAGATTGTGTTTTTAGGTGGATTGCAACCGAGAAAGCTGAAAGGATGTCTCTGCTTGTAACAAATTCGCCGATTTTTCGATCTCTAATTGATATGTTTATCTATGTCGATGAATTGCCGAGAGCAAGTCGAGAATAATATGTCGTGTGTGTTTTATTTTATGCGTTGAAGTGTCCGATTTATGCGTTATCTTTGATGTGTTCTTTTCTATTTGCGTACTACAATGTGTATAAGAAGTGTGGGTCTCAATTATTTAGTGTGTGTCAGATATTAATGAATTTTTTTAATGCGTCAACATCGGCGCGTTGCAAGAAGGTAAATCATGAGGTGATATGTAAGGATATTTTGATGTCGGGAAAAGCGAAGGGACTGAATGAGGGGGGCGAATATTTTCTAAATTTTTAACGTAAAGGGTAAGTCACGGTTATAATTTAAATTAACGGATGAAAATTTGCACCAACTTTGCAAGTTGGCACAAATTTTTCTGGGGCGATGCGGGTATTGTGGGGAAATACTTCACTCGGGGAAATTTGGGAAATACTTTATTCGAAGAAGTATGGAAATTTGGGATTGTGGGGAAATACTTCACTCGGGGAAATTTGGGAAATACTTTACCGCTTCTAGATGTCGAAGTAAGCGAGGCTCCAACCAATAAGATCGGGATTTTTGGAGAAGGAATGAGGCGACGCGGATAAAAAGAATTCACGACAAGAATTGAGAGGATTCTGGTCTCAGCCACGCGAAACGATACACGTCAGGCTTTGGAGTGCAAAAACCGGGAAATTTCGGCGATAGGCCGACATTTCCCGGGCTAGTGTTAAGTCAGGATTGACTTCACTCGAGAAATCGAAGCCGACATTTAATACCTTCAATAACGACAAGATTGTGTAACGAACACCCGCTCGAAGTGTGTGCGGATAATCTCTCCGAACACCCAGGGAGACTGCAACTGTATCGTCGAAGTATTGCCCTGCAATGAGCACTCGCTCGAAGAATTACGGCCTGAGCACATCAACAATTCAGCGTGAAGTGAAACACCCATGGAGAATCTCTGCGCTTATCATAAGCTCACAATAACCGCAGTTTAAATCTGGAGTGCGCGTTCACCAACAATGCGGAAGGAAGCAAGAAAAGATATACAGTTAGCCAGCCTTTCAACGCAGCCAAAACTCAGATGTGCGAAGAATGGAGAACAGTAACACCTTCCCAATAGAGCCTGAAGATTTCCGCCGCAGCGATGGAACTTTCTCTGTTGAAAAGCCCGCGAAGTTGGAAAGATTCTTCACCGAACATTCAGCGATCGCGCATCACAGAAAAGTTTAATGTCGTCAGATAGAGTATTTTGGAACAGTGCTACAAAGTGTGATAGTGCGCTCCGAGCGTAGAGCAATAACATCGGCTGTGAACGACGCGGAACATCAGCAGTGAGCAATAGCATCGGCAGTGGATACCCATCAGTGAATCATTTATTATCAAAAGGGCGAGTGTTTTATAGTTGTGAGAGCTCTTTTAGGTGGTGATTGAAGTTCAAATTCAGATGTAGATCAGCACACAGAAAAGTGCTTTTCAAAAGTATCGCGAGGAAACATCTAATTTTTGGCTTTCAATTTCCTGTGTCTATTTAGTCGAGGATCGACTTCCCGTTGTATGATTCGACACCGTGTCACAATTCCAGGTTAAATCGTGATGTGTTATTCTCGCAAATATTATGATTTGTGTTACTGTGGATGCGTGAATCGTTGTCAACGAGGGAGTATTTGTAACTTGAATGCTCGGTAAGCATCACCTTTGTGTCATGTCGTGTTTAAATATTTGCGGCGGTAGAAACTTACGAACTTTTCATTGACGCCGTTGTGCCATTTCAAATCATTTCGTCCCCATGCCTTGTGTGTTTATCCACGTGTTTCCCAATAAATTCGTGTTAATCTTGCTAACTCTTTTATTCTCCAAGTCTGGTATGCAGGTGTACGCAAGCATAAAGGATAGTACTATAACATGTTTGGGGGTTGAGACTCCCCCTGCGTGCGTGATTAGTAACCCTTTTCACGTATCGCGACATACAAGATGTTTCAAAATACCTGTCGAATTATGTTTGATGCCCGCTGTTTTCCAAGACGCACCTTTTTCAGCGACTCCTGATCTGGGAACATTGTTTTCATCAAACTAAAAGAGGCTCACACAATGAGATAGGTGGGTGGTGCTTATCTAAAAATCCACAAACTTGCAGTTCCACTTTACGAGCACGATTTTCGAGAGGATCATTGAATAGCACGTAGCTGGTAATTGATGGGGTTTTCTTTGCCCCCATGGATCGTTGCTTGAGTCTTTCTGAAAGCACGTGGCGCTTGATCTCAGATTTCCCACAAGTAGTTTTTAGTTGCTGGTTGTTTTTAGCTTTCACGTGGAGCTTTTTTTTTCGGTGGTGTCGTTGGCTCTTCCTCACTCGGTGTGCGATCTTTTGCCATGCTGCAAGCTATGCAATAATATGTGTACCTATCCCTAGTATAAATATCTATTTTTCATTTCATTTCCCATCCATTCACGCGCTTCAGCCATTCTTTCCACATGCTCAATCTAACCTAACACTTTGATCCACTCTCTCTGATGACTTTCTGGCTATCCTCACACATGACCTACGTCATATCTTTTCATAACGGATTTTATCCAATCTTGTTACATCACATATGCTTCTCAGAGAATTCGTTGCAATCACATTCACTCAACAACTCATAGCGTTGATCGCGAAGTAATCAAATTTACTCATTTCCTAGAGGGCAAGTGAGAAAATTCAGAGGTTTTTGGAAAAAAAACTACCTTGCCTTGATTAATATGTATAAACTTTCCTCAACATTCAGTTACTGAAAGCCCTAGTGCTTCAATTCCGGTTGACGGAATTCTAGGCATGATCGCAGCTATAACAAATTCTACGACCATGTTACAGCGCCTAAGAAAGTCAGTGAGAATACAAACATATCTTGGAAGTTTTAAGTCAATAACTGTACTCTTTTGTTTATATAAATTTTTGTAACTAATTTTATAGCTTCTTACTTTCACCTTTAGCACCTTTTGTAACTCTAAGTGACAAAGAACCCTGTCTATTTTATTTTTTGTTTGCATCGCTAAAATAACATACTTCGTGGGCGTGCAACATGGCTAAGAAATAGGACGCCTTCTATCTAATTAGCTGGCAAAATACCGGCGCTGTGAGATAACTCTGATGTTAATTCAATGACTATGACAAAAATGCACTTATTTATTATTTCTACGACAAAATCTATTAGCTGTGGTATTTGTTGTATTAGAATGCAACAAACATACCTGTCAATATTCTGTTGAAGCTTATAAGCACGCGCGCAATCAGAACAGGACATTGACTTTCGTCGACTGGCTGTTGCTGACACCGATCGAGTTTTTATTAACGAAGTGCAACTCAGAATCATTTGTCATAACGAAGTGGATCAGAGATATTATGGCTTCGTATCTTGACGCCGTCTTTCGTGAGCGATACTTGATGACATTCAAATGTGCGACATTAATCACTGCAGTAGGGCAGTTTTGTTAACACTAAGTTCTGACTCGTTTCATTGCATTTCGTTCATGTGGTGACCAGTAGGGTGCTTGTGTATTGGCTTTCAATTTTTTATTTTTCGTAGATTAGGCGGGCACTTCCTTCACGGAGCTCTGATTACCCTAGATTTGCCCATATTTTCCATTACCCTAAACATTACCCTAGGATACCCCTGATTACCCTAAACTGGGGTAATTACCCTGCTCGTGGAAACACTGAGTGTTTTATCCCCCGAGATAAAACGCCGCTACTGCTTGCTTCAGACAGCGCTGCCCTGCACTGCTCTGTGCTACTTGTCTGGCCACCCTAATAGGAATGCCACTAACATAAAACTTCGCGCGGTGTCTGCTCTGCTCTGCCCTGCTCCACTGCTGTTTGTTTGGCCGCGGCCTTAGTTGTCACCTAGACTAGCTATAGACAAATGGCGCCCAAGAACAGTTATCATTCGACAATCCTTATCAAAACAATTTTGAGCATTCTTGAAAACTGACTCAAAAATTCCTTGATCAACGCTACCACAGCATTGAATAAAAAGGACTCGAAAATTGAATTTTAAGGAAGGCATCAATACTTCAAGTGCACATGTGGTGCGTTAAAGCTCGTTTATCTTTCGCAAAGTATACTTGGCCAAAGACGTAAACTTCTGGACGTCAGTGCTTTGATCAGATGAAATGAAAACCTCGCATTCCGACCTCAGAGAGGTTACTTTTATTTGGTGAGAAGTTAATCAAATTAAAAGAACTATGTCCCACTGTGGCGGGAATTCTATGTTTTGGGTTTGCTTCTCGGTCAATGGAATTGGAAAGGCTGTGGTACAAGGAAACTAAAAACATATCGGTATACCAAAATTTTACGGAAAACATTAATTTTATTCAAGCACTTGATATTAGACCCAATTAAAGTTTCCAACTTGATAATGATGCCAAGCAGACAACCAAATCTGTTTAAGAAATCTAAGTTGATAATAATGTAGATGTTTTAAGGGGCAAAGCCACTGTCAGGATTTGGATCCCATTAAAACTTTTAAAATTTCCAGCAAAATGTGAATGCAAGAAGCCATCAATTCTTCCGCAATGGAGAAAATTTGCCAAAGAAGAATGGGCCTACATTTCAGCAAATTTTCGTTAGAGCATATCAGAATGCGAGCTATGGAAGACGCTTTGATCCAGCTATTCCCCCATTAACGCTTTGCGATTGATTAAGAGACGAGCTCGAATTAAATTGAACGACGCTAAATTCCTGCTTTAATAAAATATTAAACGGAAATTAAATTCATTTGTAAGCGTGCTTTTTAGTTTCCTTCGGCGATATTCTTAAGACTTCAAAGCGATAATTTGGATCGGAATATTCGTGATTATTGGATGTATGACTTGAACCATTAGATGGAAATATTGGGAAATGAATAATGTCAAGCTTGTGGTAAGAATTCAAACTGTATCCTCAAATTGTTACGTATGTTTCAGAAGAAAGAATTGCTGAGATTTGTTAGACTAATGTTACGATGATATTTGTGCATCACTCTGGAAGTTATCTACATCAAATAGTGAGTTCTAAAAATTACCTAGTCTTCGATTCTTTACTTCCTAATGCCCATAGTTGGAGCGATATTTATCCTTGCGCAGTTCTTAAAGAGTTCTGATCGATTCATTGGGGTTTCGCATGATTGAGACGCTTCGCTTCTTTATGCCGAAGACAGCTAAGAAATAAATACATTAATGCCCCGAGCTATGATGTCTGGCTCAGAGGCAGGCCTATGTTCCTCAGTGCTTGCGCATTGCTGCCCGCCTGACCTTGGCTCCCATGGCGCTATTGATCCTCACCGAGTTTTCCTCCCGCTCTTGAAGGTGATGGCTGAGGTTATAGCTCCAAAATTAACCGTCATTTCAAAGGAGCCCCGTATTGGTAATGAATTTCTTGTATCTATATTTTTAAAACAAAAAGCTTTGTGCTCAGGTTCTCACAAAAATATGTAGATCACGCTATCTCGATCACTTTCTTTTTGTCTAATGTGTACGATGTGAAGAGGTAGTCACCCATCAGGTGACTATATTGGTTGTATAGGAGAAGCTAGAACTGTTTTGATACACCGTGCACCGAGGGATCATAGAGAGTGTGATTGGTAGAGGGTGATTATACGTTTATTCGTCCTAGGCATGAAAACAGCAATGTAATGCAGCTCTCATCAGCGCTGGACGACACAATTAATTTTTCAGATGAGTGTGCTGCACAAACTGCAGGCTGCGCTTGGATGACAGGAATGGTGTATACAACCTAAGTAGTCAGGTATTGTAGGATAACTTCTACGGAACGGAAAGCGAAAGGGTACGGTTCATCGATACTTATTTAAAATATTTAGAAAAATTCAATTGTACCAGATGTTTACCAGAGTACCGTACTTCGCCCTTGACTTACATACTTGTACGAGTCGCCATGCTAGGTTCCGCCTCGTATACTTGGTGTCAGTTATTTCTCTATCGGAATAATGGGCAGATTGTGAAAATGCTAAGAGGCTTTGCCCGCTAATTAGAAAAGACACACGCATTTAAGCTAATTTCTTCGAACAAAATCTTCTAAAATTTTCGTGCTGAACATCTCGTTGGATAATTTAATTTTCTTGATTGAGTTGAAGTACTCAAACACGACATGATTATAGTTAAAATATAATCATGGAAATTTTTCTTCAACACCTCATGGGGATACAACCATTGTATCTATTGAAATTAGCGCTCCCAGGGGGAAAATGCGAGGCTCCGTGCTGAGAGTTAAGCAGGGCATCTTTATGTTGAAGCAAAATATGTCTACCTTATTAATCTAAGTTTTCCTATGTCTCGACCACATATGAACGTCGTCATTTGTTTTCAATGCTTGATTCAATTTAGTTGAATGGGGACAATTGTGGCACGTTGCGCTGCAGCTTTTGTTGCTAAGGACGGCCGCTCAGCAGCTGCTACTACCGCAGACGTTCGCACAACTGATTGGGGTCTGCTCTTCGTAGACCTACAGTTCGTGGACCTCTCTGAAAACGCCAGAATTCTCCAAATACTATCGCGGTGTTTACTTTTTGTGTTGAATTTCCGTCATCATGAAGGAACTATTTCCTGTTTACCTCATTCCTGCTTCATTTATGGGAATTTTTCCTTATTTTGTAAGAAAGCATCGAGCTCGAAGCCTTAATTCCAATGAAGTGAGAACTACATTGAGATCTCGTTGTGTTGTAACAAGGGACTATGCATAAATGTACTTTGGTTTCTCGTTGAATGTTCGTGATGGCCTGTAGAGAAATGCTATTAGATTAAGATTATTATAGCCCTTATCATTCAAAATTTCACTCGTGAAATTGCGCAGGGAAAACGGGTAAATCTGAGAGCCAAAGTATTTCGAAGTATTTGAATGATTCACTTTCATAAACATTGTATTCCAAGTTTCATATGACGTTAATGGTTTGCTTTTAAAGAGTAAAATACACATTTAATTGTATTATTTTTGCCAGTCCCATGCCATGCTTCTATTCCCAGTTGTAGTAATGAGTGAACTAATGTTCCATATAGTATTTTTAGAGCTACTTCAGGTGATGCATTTTTACTATAGCGATAATTTTAATAGTTTAAATGTTTTAGTACTATACAAGAGGTATGATCATTGAAAGTATAATGCTCATCAATGGTAATTCTATGGAATTTAAATGAGCTAATTTTCTCAATCATTCATTATTTATCACAGATTTTGTTGAGCGGAAGAGATGCGTTTCGCTTAGAGGAGGTAGGATATGTTTAATATATTGACATTAATGCAAGCTTTATTGGTTTTGAGATACATTGAGACTTTTTATAGCTCGCCATTTATTTTGTTTCCCCTTTCACTCGTATTGGTTGAAGAGAGAATACTATCATCATTATAAAGCATGAATTTAAAGAATCAATTACTCCTTATTTCAATTCTTATTTCAATAAATTCAACTCAATTCCTTATTTCAATAAATTAAAAAATCAGTTACTCCTTAGTTGATGGATATGAAAGAATTAAAGGAGATCTAGGATGGAGTTGGTTTCTGAGCGACAGTTGATTCCTAGTAGGATAAAGCCTAATTAATCCCTGGTAACACAGTGGATTGAGTGTTAATACATGAAGGGAGAGGAGGAAATAGAGTTACAAGAGATCATGGACTGAATATAACGCAGCCAAGTATTGGTTGGCAAATCAACTTTTACTTGGTGTGCTGGTAATAACGTCTTGAAGGTAAAGATGCTTTACGATGGAATCTTTGAAAGCCAATTCCCGTTTGCGGTGAGTTGTAAAGCTTTTAGTGTTCACAGGTACACATGGAAGGGGGATGAAAGGAATAATAGGTTATGCATGCAGCGTGACAGAGAGGGAGAAAAACTGAAGAAAATCTGGTTTTTAGAATGTAGTAGGTATGTATGGGTGAGTTATAGAGATCTTTATGAATGTGGTTTTTGAGCAGCGGGGAGAGAAACAGTGACATATCTATAGTGGGCTGAATGTGACTCTGGTGTGAGCTATCTTGCAGGGTTGGGTGAAAATTGCAACCTGACTTCTATGATGACACTGCACAAATTACAAGTGCGGGAGTGAGGTAGGAGACATTGACTTCGATCAGTCAATGACCTTAAGTATCTGTGATAACCTACATCCAACGAGGGCTTATCTATGACGATATGGCTCTCTCAGTGGTGCGTGCCCTCACGGGCTATGTTGCCTGACATGAGCCGAGGTGACCTCTGAGTATTTCCCTTTGGCAAGTCCGGCACACAAGCAAGAAATTCCATAAAGCCATGCTGTTGTATATGTAGGTATTAGTAGAAATTATAGGCTGCAGCGAAGACTCCGACTTCTGTCAGCCTCAAGTTTCAAATTCAAGTTCAAAATACCACTCCCATCTAATAAAATCTCGTATTGCATGAGTGTTCCTATTTTATTTTGTACCTGTATATTAAGCGTTTTTTAGGGTGTCACGGATTTGGCATCCCCTGGTTTCTTAGTTATTTTCAAAGTTGGTTTAAAATGACTTTTAACATTGTTTTTAATTTTTTTGACCTTCTGTATGAAAATAATATTGCCTATTGTAGTGTACCTACAACACAAGGTGCGCTTCATTCAGGCATTTGATAAACCTATAGAATCGTATTTAATGTAGCTACTTTGTTAGAAATGGTCTTCTTATTTTCTTGAAGAAAATCCTACTGTTAAAATAACTCGTAAGATACGACGAATACAATTAGTCTTTTTTAATCATGCAGTCATCATATTATAAATTTCTGCAAAATTAACTGCACTTCAAAATTTCATTGGTATTTTGTTTCATTGCATGAGCTACAAAATTTTCACTACCTACATGAAAGTGCACCAAAATTCCGCGCTGGTTTTCTTTTTGACGCGTCACTCAAACACTCGAGGAGGTTTAAATTTACATTACATCCTCACTAATCTTTTGCAAAGAAATCGAGTTCATTGGCTTCGTGTAATTATATTTCAGTTCCTGTTTGCGTTGTCGATCTGAATCTCTGAGAAATTTAGACTCGAAGAACGGTATTTAAATAGACTTACAAGCCCCTGAAGCGTTCAAAATGATCTCACCGATAGTAGTTCGAAATTCCCTTTTCGTTAATCAGGGCTTAATGAAAGTAAGCTTGCCCAAACCAGACGGCCGATGTTACGCACTATAATAACAACCCTAGGCTGCGAGAGTGTCAGGAGAAACAGAGCTGTGTTGCACAGCCCGACCTCGGGCTCCGGAAACACCTAGATTTTAAAATCGCGCAGCATTGCTGCTGCTGAACGTGGTTCTGGTGTTCCGACATCATGCAATGCTTGTTTGTCAAGCAGTTCGTCAGTTTCGTATCGTGTTACTCAAATGTAATTTTGGCAGTCCTTTAGCCTGCAGCATGAACAATGGTGCTTTCGGTTTCCATCAAGTAACTTGAAATTATTCAGTTTATTTTCACTGTGATCATCGAGGGAGTTTTTCACCGGTTCATTACTGCTACAGCTACATGCACGTGCACGTTAGGTTGGGTTGGGTGAAAAATGCAACGTGACTTCTGTGATTACACTGCACAAATTACAAGTGCGGGAGTGAGGGACTTCACGTGCACTTTGAGGCAAAAACTAGTGCTCAATTAAGTTCTAGTACTGCAACATCTGGAAAGTTAATAGATATCACTATGAATACAATTGTCGATTGACATAGAGACTCAATAAATCCCTCGGAGGGTAGTGAATGTAAAGGCCTAATTATCCCTTGCTGCATGGTGGATGCAGTGATTTGACTAATCCCTAATAGAGTAGTAGGCACATAGGCCGAATTAATCCCTGGAAGCATTGTGGACACAAAGGTCTAATTATTCCCTTTTTAGCTCGGTGTAGAAAAAAATTTAATTGACGCCTCGTAGCACGGTCTAAAGAGGTCTATTGTATTTCTAGTAAACCTATAGTGGACTCAAAGTCCTAGTTAATGTTTAGTTGCACATACTGTATATATAACACAAAGGCCTAGTTATTCCTTTCTTCCCTACTGAGTACTGAGCGTTAGAAAGTGAACTATGATGCGTTCGTTAGTTTTAGATATCTCGCGTTTGAAAATTTATTTTGCTGACATAATGGAGGTAGAAAAATTTCAGGGACGAGTGCATAAAATCTCATTACAATCAAGGCTGCAAAACACTAATCTACCGGAGTTTTGCGTATCCTCTTAGTATTACATAGGTGAGATATTTTTCCTTTATTTGAGAGACGCGAAAAATAGTTTTTCAGCGCAAGCAACACTTCCTAAACTAACTAGAACTGACCTGCAAACTCAACTGCTTAAAGCTGATAGATATTTGCAAATTAAGTTGAATTGTTGAACACAACGTGCTGTAGAAAATATGATAATGCGTGCTGCAACCCTACTCATGTGATAAATCATGCACTTAATTATCTCCTGTAACGTAGTTGGTCAGTTCATCCATAGCTCTATGCGCTTTATTTTTCCTGATGATTTTTACTATTCCATCATTTGAAAGCTCAGACCATCAAAATCGTGATATCAGTTTCCTCACTGGAATTCACATTATCCCACGAGTTGAAGAGTCTCATTTGCTGTATAGTTGGACATTTGAGAGTGAGCTTCGATGACAGGTGGTGGAAAACATGAACGTTTTTGTTTCAAGTAGGTTTGGTATAGCATTAACTTCTTTTCAATCATATGTCTCATTTGTCGCAGCCGTATTTATTACTAGTCTTTTGTCGTATATAATTATTCTGACCTCACATTTCCTAGTTCTCTTCTCGTATGCAGTTATTCTGACCTCACATTTACTAGTTCCCTTCTCGTATCGAGTTATTCTGACCTCACATTTCCTAGTTCTCTTCTCGTATGCAATTATTCTGACCTCACATTTACTAGTTCCCTTCTCGTATCGAGTTATTCTGACCTCACATTTCCTAGTTCTCTTCTCGTATGCAGTTATTCTGACCTCACATTTCCTAGTTCTCTTCTCGTATGCAATTATTCTGACCTCACATTTACTAGTTCCCTTCTCGTATCGAGTTATTCTGACCTCACATTTCCTAGTTCTCTTCTCGTATGCAGTTATTCTGACCTCACATTTACTAGTTCCCTTCTCGTATCGAGTTATTCTGACCTCACATTTCCTAGTTCTCTTCTCGTA
This sequence comes from Morinoia aosen, assembly GCA_030386875.1. Taxonomy (NCBI): domain Eukaryota; kingdom Metazoa; phylum Arthropoda; class Malacostraca; order Amphipoda; family Talitridae; genus Morinoia; species Morinoia aosen. The sequence goes on from CM059562.1 coordinate 23,174,646, forward strand.
TCCAGTTATTCTGACCTCACATTTACTAGTTCTCCTTTCGTATTCAGGAACTCTGAGCTCTCAACAGACAAATGCGACGCTGTTGGTCATTTGAGAGAATTTCGGAAATTCTGTAGAGAATGACTAACATTCCAGTTCCTGGCCACAGAGTCGATTTCAGGTAGCAATCCGACAACCGCCCACAGGAGAATGTCTCTCTAATTCCACCACATCTGTTTGTGCTGTATTTCAAGCGAAGAAAAAACATTCTTTTTCGTATTCAAATTTTCAACCCGTCCAAACAGCTCACAAAACGGATCGGTTATGGATAAATTATCTTATGTCTCTGAGCGAAATTACACGGCTGTTCAGGATTCTGCTTCTTACAAAGGGTTAAATGTGTTGCTAAATTTTCATATTTATGTTGGTCGACTGCTCGGTAACATTTAGCTCGAACTTCAATATTGAGCTGAAGAGTTTTTACATTTTCCTCAGCGGTGCCATTAACCGAATGCACCATGGATGTCATCCATGGATGGATGTCGTTCAGTTAATTTGGAACGCGAATGGCAAGATAATGTTGTCCTCGGGAACACACTTTCACGAAATAAATTTGAAGGAAAGTCATTTTCATGACATTATTGGACGCTTAGGAGGCGTGGCCATGAAATAAAAGTACAGGATCATAATTTTACTTGACTCAGCAACGAGGACTACAATAAGGAAGGGCGCACCATAACTTGCCATAACTTAGTAACAAGGACTACAATAAGGAAGGGCGCACCGTAACTTGCCATAACTTAGTAACAAGGACTACAATAAGGAAGGGCGCACCGTAACTTGCCATAACTCAGCAACAAGGACTACAATAAGGAAAGGTACCCCGTAACTTGCCATAACTCAGCAACAAGGACTACAATAAGGAAGGGCGCACCGTAACTTGCCATAACTCAGCAACAAGGACTACAATAAGGAAGGGCGCACCGTAACTTGCCATAACTCAGCAAAAAGGACTACAATAAGGAAGGGCGCACTGTAACTTGCCATAACTCAGCAACAAGGACTACAATAAGGAAGGGCGCACCGTAACTTGCCATAACTCAGCAACAAGGACTACAATAAGGAAGAGAGCACCGTAACTTGCCATAACTCAGCAACAAGGACTACAATAAGGAAGGGCGCACCGTAACTTGCCATAACTCAGCAACAAGGACTACAATAAGGAAGGGCGCAACGTAACTTGCCATAACTCAGCAACAAGGACTACAATAAGGAAGGGCGCATCGTAACTTGCCATAACTCAGCAACAAGGACTACAATAAGGAAGGGCGCATCGTAACTTGTCATAACTTAGTAACAAGGACTACAATAAGGAACGGCGCACCGTAACTTGCCATAACTCAGCAACAAGGGCTACAATAAGGAAGGGCGCACCGTAACTTGCCATAAATCAGCAACAAGGACTACAATGAGGAAGGGCGCACTGTAACCTGTAACTCAGCAACAAGGACTACAATAAGGAAGGGCGCACCGTAACCTGCCATAACTCAGCAACAAGGACAACAATAAGGAAGGGCGCACCGTAACCTGCCATAACTCAGCAACAAGGACTACAATAAGGAAGGGCGCACCGTAACCTGCAACAACTCAGCAACAAGGACTACAACAAGGAAGGGCGCACCGTAACCTGCCATAACTCAGCAACAAGGACTACAATAAGGAAGGGCGCACCGTAACCTGCCATAACTCAGCAACAAGGACTACAATAAGGAAAGGTGCACCGCAACTTGCCATAACTCAGCAACAAGGACTACAATAAGGAAGGGCGCACCGTAACCTGCCATAACTCAGCAACAAGGACTACAATAAGGAAGGGAGCACCGTAACCTGCCATAACTCAGCAACAAGGACTACAATAAGGAAGGGCGCACCGTAACCTGCCATAACTCAGCAACAAGGACTACAATAAGGAAGGGCGCACCGTAACCTGCCATAACTCAGCAACAAGGACTACAATAAGGAAGGGCGCACAGTAACCTGTAACTCAGCAACAAGCACTACAATAAGGAAGGGCGCACCGTAACCTGCCATAACTCAGCAACAAGGATTACAATAAAGAAGGGCGCACCGTAACTTGAAATAACTCAGCAACAAGGACTACAATAAGGAAGGGTGCACCGTAACCTGTAACTCAGCAACAAGGACTACAATAAGGGAGGGCGCACCGTAACTTGTCATAACTTAGTAACAAGGACTACAATAAGGAAGGGCGCACCGTAACCTGTAACTCATCAACAAGGACTACAATAAGGAAGGGCGCACCGTAACCTGTAACTCAGCAACAAGGACTACAATAAGGAAGGGCGCACCGTAACTTGCCATAACTCAGCAACAAGGACTACAATAAGGAAGGGCGCACCGTAACTTGTCATAACTCAGCAACAAGGACTAAAATAAGGAAGGGCGCACCGTAACTTGCCATAACTTAATAACAAAGAATACAATAAGGAAGGGCGCACCGTAACTTGCCATAACTCAGCAACAAGGGCTACAATAAGGAAGGGCGCACCGTAAATTGCCATAAATCAGCAACAAGGACTACAATAAGGAAGGGCGCACCGTAACCTGTAACTCAGCAACAAGGACTACAATAAGGAAGGGCGCACCGTAACCTGCCATAACTCAGCAACAAGGACTACAATAAGGAAGGGCGCACCGTAACCTGCCATAACTCAGCAACAAGGACTACAATAAGGAAGGGCGCACCGTAACCTGCCATAACTCAGCAACAAGGACTACAATAAGGAAGGGCGCACCGTAACCTGTAACTCAGCAACAAGGACTACAATAAGGAAGGGCGCACCGTAACCTGCCATAACTCAGCAACAAGGACTACAATAAAGAAGGGCGCACCGTAACTTGCCATAACTCAGCAACAAGGACTACAATAAGGAAGGGCGCACCGTAACCTGTAACTCAGCAACAAGGACTACAATAAGGAAGGGCGCACCGCAACTTGCCATAACTCAGCAACAAGGACTACAATAAGGAAGGGCGCACCGTAACTTGCTATAACTTAGTAACAAGGACCTCAATAAGGAAGGGCGCATCGTAACTTACCATAACTCAGCAACAAGGACTACAATAAGGAAGGGCGCACCGTAACTTGTCATAACTCAGCCACAAGGACTACACTAAGGAAGGATGTGCCGTAACTTGCCATAACTCAGTGATAGATAATATGGATGGTCCCTGTTCGGGCGCCACCTTTTTATAAGTATTATTTTGGTGGTTAATAATGTCCTTGTCTTAGGGATACCTGAGGGTAGTTAGTTGTTGAAGCTAGAGACTTTGGGTTCTTGCACCCAGGTTCTGAGAGGGTCGATAGTTTCCCTGAGGATGGATGAGGTAGCATGATATTTTTCTTCGTCGAGGGGAAACCTCATTCTTGTTTAGGCCGTCGAATTGATGTGCAAGTTTATAAGTGCTTAATTAACTCTTCGTCCAGTTCTTCTTGAATGGAAAATTTAATGTTTTTAAGATAGCCCCTTTCCTCGGGATGAACGCAGTTTATGTCACCGGCTTAGCAGTACTTTCATTAGAGGTGGAGTTTCTCGTTGTTGACTACAGCGAACTTCTGTCGAGCGTAATTTAGACATGCATTTCTACGTCTCTTGCCTTTTGAGGGCGATTGAGTAATTTCCTCTAAGACCAGGAAATTGCGTCTGGTTGAGGTTTTATTCCATTTGTAATCGGAGCTTAGATCACTGATAAAGCCGTATTTTCTGGGGCTGATTTATTCCATGGAATCTTCCTGATGTTCAGGGATAGGAGACAAAGTCAGATTTGCTGAGTGATAAAGCCGTATTTTCTGATTCTGCTTTATACTGTGGAATCTCCCTGATGTTCAGAGATAGGAGAGAAAGTCAGATTTGCTGACTTTTATTTAATTTTTAAGAAGATGACAGAATAACCAGAAAACTTCGCTGGTTCTGCAAGGGCAAGTTAAGATTCGTCAGCAGTTTTTCGTTGCTGCGAATAGCTTCCAATACTTCCGGAATTCTAGGCTGCTCCGTAAAGAAGCTCATGCTTTAGCTAAATAGCGAAATTTCCGTAAAATAAGTCCAGTTTAAAAAAAGCGGAAAGCGATCAGCTAACAAGCTAACGAAAGTTTTGAAGATAGTGACAGAAGTCCGATTCACAAGTATCTATGATACGCGAGCTCAGTTTTTTCTAGGGAAGCATTAATTCCATCTGCAGTACAGAGGCACCAGTTGACCTATCTTGACGATGGCTTAATTAATTCACTCAGCAACAAGGACTACAATATGGAAGGGCGTGCCGTAACGCGCCATAACTTACCCTCAAAGACTGCTAGTATGAGGAACTTGCACAGCTGATTATCTATTATTTCTAGTGTCACATTTTTCAATCAAAATTTCTCATTTTTATCCATACAAATCTAATTAGTTGTTAAATATTATGAAAAATTCAATTTAAGGAGTTGAATAATGCAGAATGTATTATTAACATTGAACACAATCATTAATAAAAATCTTAACAGAGTAATTTTGAGCAGCCATAATACGTTGAAGTATTGCCCAAGGTCGGCAGTTATATTGTTGGCAATGTGCACTGCAAAGACTTTTACGATGTTTGATTTGAGTTCAATTTTTGACATTTTTAATGCTCATGTATGTACAAAAGCACATGTAGACTATTCTTTACACGAAAATTAATAGTTGTTGTGCCTGTACATCATTTATTATTAAGCGTTCTTGAGTCTAGGGTAGCTGGTTAATCGAATTTTTAAAGATAGCAAGGCCTTCCTTTTGTATATCTAGACTAAACTAATATAAAATTTAAAATATTTAACTAAACCAAAATACAAGTATAAAAATAGCAGTTCACTTCCTTGATAAAAATTTCACTGAATTTGTCTGTTTCATTATCTGTGAGAAATTTTTGTGCAATGGTACACTTACAAAATACTTTTGTGCTGCACGTACGCACTGAACTGGTGTTCCATGCAGTGTCTGGCTCTACCGATTTCTTGTGGTAAATCGAGCGCTAGTGTTCTTGGTTACTTCCATGTAAGCAAAAAGTTAAATAGGTTTAAGGACACGGTTCGGGTCTACTTCCGGATAATGGTAATTTTTCGGTTTATAAACTCATCTTATAGTTTTCTTGCGCATCCAACAATATAATTGGCTTCCGAGTACGTCAATTGGTTCGTCTCCCAGTCGGGGTAGAAGACGCCCACTAGCGTGACCTTGGGGTGCACCAATGGATGGGTGACCTCACTCTTCCCCCCTTGTTACGAGTCAGTTTTGAGTGTTCCTCTACGGGAATTGAAAGAGAGTTCATTCATGGCCCTGCTTGAAATGCTTTCGTAATCAAACGAAACATTCTATTACTCAGTCATAAATTATGATGGTGTAATTGAGTGTTGGTTTTGAGTCCGGCTGCTGAGTCATCAGCTAATTAGCATGCTGTGTAAACATAAGCGTCTCCCGGAGTTTTGAAGCTACAGGGATGGCAAATATATCGATCGAAAGGGCTTAAAAAGAGCTACAAAACAGTAGAGGAGATTAAAAAAATTAGTCATTATTAAAGGAAAAAATTATTCTAAAAAACCCTGTTCTGAAACTAGTATTTTTTACTTTTCATATGGATCCTTCCCCATTATTTTGAAGGTGCAGAAGAAGGTACAGAATCACTGATAAGACCCAGTTCAAAAATTAGGCAAGAAAGGAAAAAATATTTTTTAGAAAAATGACTCTCCTGAAAACTCACCTTTTTGACTTTTAAAAACCTTCTTCTCCCACGGTTTTGAAGGTACAGGGATGGCAAGCATACAAATCAATAGCGACTGACAAGACCTATAGATCCAGTGCAAAAGTTTATTTAATTTCAATTCATGTGGAAAATTAAAATTGAAATTATTCAAAAAAGTGAAAAAGTGAAAAAAATTCTCATAATTCAAAAAATCAAATAATCGAGAAACTTTTGCACCGAGTCTATAGACAAGACAACTAGCTATTTATAAAATATTTTTCCAGTTCTGTGAGTTCAAAATTGTAGGAGAAGTAGAATTTCCGCAACACATGTTTTTTCATGTTTTTTCAAAAATAAACAAATTCATGTATGGTTACGAAAAAACGCACAAATAAAAAAACATGTTCCTAACAATTTACACCTACGGTAGATATCTCAGAAAAATCCACCGAGAACTTACAGACTTTTTTTCACCCCTTAAGAAGAGAATAATCATTTTATTAATGTTTTATCTGTCGAGTACATTTGTTTTGGAAATTTTACGTCTTCTGTAAGATATTTCGAGAAAAATTGCAAAACAAGTAAATATTGAAATAACATTTCACTCACCCCTTCTATCAATAGTTACGCAAAACAAAATCCCAAGAAGGATATTGGAAGGGGCTTTACTGAATACTTCACCCTTATATTAAGAAACACTCAAATTTTTCTAATTTTAAAATAATAAGAATAAAGGACAAATAAATATGTATGAAGTGTTTCAAATGCGAAAAAATGTTCGACTCTCCATGGACTTCATCCACGCTCAAAATTAGGAAGTTTGTTGTTACGTGGCTATGCTCTCGCTCCCCACCAGCATTTTGATACAGACGAGGATGTCAAAAACTGATCTTTTTTGGTGGCAGCATCATGAAAGACTTCGAATATATTACTATTACAAACTATTCTTCACAAGCCCTGTTACGCTTTTATTCTCACTTTTGAGAAACTTCATCTTATTTTAAACGAACAGATAAACTTATTACTATGAAATAAGTTAATTAAAGAGCAAACCATACCACTGGTACAGCAAGAAAGATACGAATTAGAAGAATGATGAATGCCTAATGCTTAAAAATTAACCAGTAATATATTAAAATATATCAATGGTCTCAAACTGAAACAAAAGTTTTCTGAAACGAATCAGTGTCAATTCGATAATCCGATATGGCCCACGACTAAATGATGAATATGAATTAAAGGTTTATATGTAGTACAACTATTAGCCATCACCTGAGAAATGGCCAACACATGCTGTCTCACACGAAAAGAGTACTCAAATCTAACATCACGTAAATCCCCTGACTTTCGCATTGCCGATATTGATGTAGTAGGTCATCAACTTTTCAGGATTACAAAAGAGTACTCTTATACTAATCTTGAACATAATGTTCTAAAATGATTGATTTTATTCTATTTTTTTGTATATTGTTTTGCAAAACATTCGGAAAATAACTCATGGATGTGAGCTCGGGGATAAATTGGAATTTTATAATTAAATTGTGCTAGCCTCCGGCAGCAAAGCTAGAAAATCAGCTGCACACGTCCTTGTTATCCTACTGTCTTTCTCAGATTTATAGTGCTCATGGTTGCTTTGTTGAGAAACTCTATGGATTAATTTTTTTCTGAAATTTTCGTGATATATTCCTTTTAAACGTATTCTACATGATATCAATGTGTTACCTTTACCACAGTCAAAGGTTGTTCATTCAAAATGTGCCACGTGTTTGATGAAGCACGTATTTCTCTCAAAGAAAATTACTTGCATTCTTTGCCGCGTATGCACTTTTGCCGAAAAAACGAAAATTATTCAATTATACAAACAAATATGTCATCTTAGTGATGCAAATTGAGATTCTCTTCTTCTTTTCATTTTCATATTCACTAACTCGTGGAATTTATTCCAAAGGTTCAACTTTCGCCCCAAAAAAACTTTAGCCTCCATTTGACGCCGGTTTTGCTTCATTAAGGTTTAATTTAAATCCTTGAAGTCCGTCAGGACACAGCGTAGAAAGTTTCAACGACTTCCTTAGCAAGAAGTTTTAAGTTCAGTCCTCACAAATATTCGCGTTTCAAAACGATGAGGGTGTTTTTAGGAAGCAGGATAATACAAAAATATTATCAGGAGCTCAACTCAATATGAAAAAGTAAAATAACGGCAGTAATGAATCAAATAAATACGACATTACTTCAAGGAAATTGAAGATTATGAAGAGCTTTTAGATTTTCCCATTATTACAACCTACAGCTTTAGCTTAAGCTGTAAATAGTATAGTGGATAGTTAGTGCACACATAGATAGTTAGTGCATACACATAAATAAAAATATACCCTAATAATAATAACTCTCACCTTTCTAACGGCATAAGCCTAAAATGAACCAACAGTGCCTCAGTCTGGATTTGGTCAGTGAAGAGGGATTATGAATGGAAGCATAGAAACACGAGGAGTTATCTCTGATGGACGCAGAATAGAATATGAAAGCTCCGAGTGGAATACTTGGCCGTAATCTAGGTACTTCTATTCACCTTTCCGAGTCGAGATGCGGCTCAGGACTGCATTTAAAACCGATTGTGAATGTCTTTCGGAAATTTCCCACTCTCGAGCATCGTAAGCATATAATGCAACAAGTCGAAAACTGAAGAGCACTTAGAATTTATGATATGTTACACCCCTTTCGAAAAATTTAGACTTAACTTACAATTGAACTCGAGAGCTTGCTTGTTCAGGGCACGAGAAACATAGATGCATGATAAGAAGAGATGTATAAGACAATGTTATCGAGTGGAAAAAACTATGTAGAGTTCGTGAAGGCTTTTTGTTATTATGGATTCAGGAGTTAGTTAAAATATATTTAATGCACAACGTGCGGGAATGAAATATTACCCATGTTTCAATTTCCAAGGGAAATTCGGTAGATCGCGAGGGGGGGGCTCTGTTGTGACGTATACATTAGCGGCTCTTCGGGGTAGGGTGATGGTGTCTCTCCTCGTCAGTCAGTGTACCTAAGCTACCCCCCCCCATTAGAATCGGAAGCTCTCGTCACAAAAGTCTGTTGTGATGTTATTCAGTATTTGAAGTCATTCATTTCATTCTTTACTTTTCTTTCACCCTTATGGGGTAGGCCGTTGTACCATGAAACCAACCTCCTACTCAAAGCTCCTTGTATTTTTCTCTTAATCTCATTTCACTTTTTCACAAGACACTTACGCTTCTCTACGCCAGTTTAGTGAGTAAGCTGCATTAATGAGAAACTGAAATTTTGTGGCAATGTTATGCACTCAAATAAAAAAAACACTAACCTCTCAGTTCTTTAATGCTCTGTTGAAACGCCAGTGTCGCGTCTGGTGTGGTAAACCCTATGTTTAATCTGCTCTATAATTAAAACCGTGTCAGTCCGCTCGGCTACACTTGAAAAACATGCGGTTTGGCCGTAGCACAATTGTATACGATTCTACTGCTTTTTACTCGTACACGGGTTAGAAGATTTGCAGGACGTGTACTCTGTTACTTTAAAAACTGTGAGTGAGTGTTGTGTTTTATCGCTATTTGCCTTGCCTAATACCATTTTTGAAGGGCCGTTGTATGCACACTTGATTAGGTCCGAAGCGCAGATGTACGATAAAACTTCTCTGTTTTTAGAAAAAAAGGAGCAAAAATTGAAGGTAACATTTATACTCCGGAATAGTCGGCTATATATTTATTTTGCTGCGAGAGTTCCTCCAATGAAATCAACAACCTAAAAATTTAAGCACATGGGGTGCGATAAGCATTTTTTCTAATTGTATTGGAAAAAGCTCGATACAGACCGCTCAATTTCTAAGTCTGTGTCTTGTCAACCATCACTAGGGAACAAAACATAGAAGGTTAGGTAACGTTAGGATAGATTAGGATAAGATCGAATTGGACATGATAGGATAGGTTCTCTCAGTAGTGTAAGTTTTGTTGGAATGGGATAAGTTAAAATAGTACAGGTTGGGGTAGAAAAAGACAGAATATGTATGGTTAAGACAGTTTTGGATAGCGTATGTTTGCTACGATAACTTGGGTTAGGTTAGGGTTAGTTAAGATAAATTTGGATAGGATAAGTTAGGTTAGAACGGATTTGGCCAGGATAGGTTAGGTTTGGATAAAAGTGGACGTATTTGGTTAGGATAGATAGGTTTGGTTGGGATAGGGTAGGTTTGGTTACGATACGATAGGCGTAGGTAGGACAGTATAAGTTTGGTTATAAGGTAAGTTTGGTAGGGATAGGTCAGGATTAGTTTGGTTGAGATAGGTCAGGATGAGTTTGGTTGGGTGAAGTTGGGATAGATTTAGCTAGAATATGATTGATATATACCAGAGTGGCAGAGCATCGGGTTAGAAGTTTCCTTGCAGGAATTAAGCTAGCACACCCATCACATTGTGCAGTACGAAATCATGCCAATAAATGTAACGTCCCTTTTTCTCCGGCCGATTTCAAAATTTTAGACTCGGCTTCGACCTCTTGGGACCTCAGGACTCTAGTGCCATTAAATGTTTTCAAGCGAAACCCTGATCTGAACTATATGGACAGTTGTAAATTTTATTTAATTTCTGAAATATAATTTTATAATTTCTGCTGAATTTTATTTCATACGTATGTTTGTGTGTTTTGTTGTTTTTTCTATTGAAATTTTTATTTATCTTCTATTCTCTATTTTTTATTTTACTGTTTTTCTGTTATTTTTATTTTTCTATGATATATTTTAATACATACTATTCATTGTACTTTGATCATTCATTTCAAAGACTCAATGATTTGTTTTTTGAAGCGATGATGGAGCTGGGCTCCGAAACGTTTTCTTAGTAAAAATGATTAATCTTTTCGTAGTTTTTTTATTTATAAGTTTCTGACCAGAAAAAGTTTCATTTGAATAGGCTCGCTTAGGATAAGTGTGGGTAGGATTTGTTTGGTTGGAATAAAATGTGTTAGAAGAGGTCTGGCCTGGACAAATTTGGTTTTAATAGGGTAAGGTAGGCTTGCTTAGAATAGATTAGAATAGGGTTATATAGGCTAACTTAGGATAGGTTAGAATAAGTTTAGTTATGATTGGTTAGGATAAACTTGCTTAGGATTTGTTTGGTTAGGACAGGTTCGATTAGGAGAAGTTAGGATTTTTTTTTGGATAGGTTAGGATTTGTTCTGTTAGGATAGGCTCGAGTATGATATATAAGGGTAGGTGTGTTAAGCATGGCTTCTGTAAAAATAAATTAAAATATAATTAGAATAAGTTCAGAAAATAGCTTGAAATTATTTCACGGGCTACGAAAACTCCATTTACAACTGCAAGGATACCGCAAAATTTTGAAATATCGACTGGTCCTAAGTTCATTTACTCATCATTTGATACCTTGAGCAATATGAGTCCTAATTTCATACCTGAACATTTTAAATCTCAGTTACAAGCACGTCCGACAATGAAATGTGTGACATCCAATATAGTGTGCACAGTGCACACTTGAGTGCGCAGCTGTCTTATAAACTATAGCATTAAAAGGGGCAGTGTTTATTGCAGTGACTTCGTATGCGATTAAACCATGTTGAAGCATTTAAAAAAATTCTGAGTGCAAAATGGATGTAAAGTAATAGGTATTAACGAATACCAAAACTGTTGAGACGTCAAAATCCTGTCGAAGCAGGTACGTGAGAGAAATAAATATACTCTTCAAAATAATACGTAGAACCACGCGCGCCATAATGGTAGCCTTCAAGGGGAAAATTTGTGAAGAGACTGGTATTTTCAAGCATACTACAGAGCCCAAAGTATAGCTTAGGAAAAAGGGTTTTAAAAGTTCCAAAACTAGGAAATTTTAGGAATGAAAAAGATGAATGGTGAGTGTGATTGGAATTTAACTGTTTCCTGTAAACTAAAGGCCTTTACAACAGTAAAGGAAGGCTGTGAAGAAGACTGCATGCTTTCAACTGTAATGCATCAAAGAGCGTAACTGGAAATTCAAGTGCCTAACAAATTCTATACTTTATTTGAACTAAAAGCTACTCTCAAAAACGGGATCCCTTTGACAATAGATCTCACTATCCTAAATGGAAGAAGGCTGCTATTACAGCGTGAGTTATACTGCTACATAGCGCCCACTCAGGCGCAGTCTGAGATGTGGAAATTATGAGTTTATTGCTGAATTAAATGCATGAAAATGAGTAACATCCATTAGTAATCTAACCTAACCTCACGCTATAGTACTAGCTCGCGGTAGTTTTGTGTGGTAGACCTCACGATATAGCAGCACCGGAAGAAGTCTTTAAAATGACACTATCTGCCCACTTTGACTTCTTCTATGATCGTGTGTTCTATAAGATCAGAAATTCAACATCTTCCCAGGAAAACTTGTTCATTTGCCACTCCCGACCTCAACATACAATGGAACTATTTCAGAACGTATTTAAAGAGAAATTTAGGAGCTGAATTTCGTCTTCATTAATTACAAGGTGACCGACACTTTATTGAACGAACTTTAACATAAGGTTAAGACCATTAAAATAACACTTTCTGCTCGATAACCTTATGGTCGAAAATTCCTTGTAAAAGAATTACTAGGACTTGAAATTTAAAGTTATTGGTGGAAAAATCGTATTCAGAGTGAAGCAAGGTAGTGAAATACAGAAGTTAGGAAGGCATTTTTATTTCGAACACAAGAAACAGAATAACCATCAATTATTTTTTATGACCACAAGAAACTGATTTTAAATTAGGTTAGGTATTTACAAAAGATGTTCAACATGGCATACCATATGTTACGATGTAGGCATGCAAACGCCGGTGCTTTGATTGCCGAATGCTATCGAAGACACCGCAGGAGCTTCAGGAATCCTTGCGGAGGCTTCAACTATTCCACCGATGTCTTCTTCGGAATGAATTGGTGTTTCGTAGACTAAACTTTTCAAATGTCCCCGGACGGAGAAATCTAAGGGGCGATGTATCAGGAGACCTGGTGGCTGAGTTAAGTTAAAGGCATTGCTATTCTTTAAAAAAGGCATATGTGACAACCCGGTAACGTAAGTAAAAAATGTTTATTTCAATTGTCCCAGGCTCACGTTGAAGTTTATTCACCAAAGGGCCGATCACCTTATTTAAGCGATAAGCGAAAGCATTCTCATCTACCGAGGCAACCTACACTTTGATGTCAGACAATGAATTATTCTTTTATGCCTCTTTTATTAACTTCCGGAGCACACCATCATTTTCGTGCTTCCATCCAATTATGTAGTTATTTTTTAATGACCGTAAACCCCATTGCAATCGCAATAATAATAATCCCATTCACACCTCTGCATTTTATGATGATTTTATGTCAGTAAATGAGAAAACATATTTGGTACGTTGTCTATTTTCATCAATTAATCATTTTCGATAAACATCGGTGTGTTTGCAACACCATAATTATCAAAAATAGTTTCGCCGTCCTAAGTTAATGCTCGTTGAATTCTTCGTTTCTTCTGAGGCTCGAAAATTTGGCATACTTCTTTTTTGCTTCTTTCTTAGTATTCTGCCCTTTTTCATAGCACTTTTACAATTGTGCAATGATATTCCCTTTAAATATTCAGTTATTTCTTTATATGGTGGACCGCATATTTTCAGGCGCAAATAAATATTTTCCGGCCCTAATCGTTCTTCGTTCTGCTGATACTTGGATTGTAATTTATCTTTTCATGTTGAAAATTTTCAGTAAGCCACGTGTTCAATGATTAAATTTGAAATTATAGAACTCGCACTAACTTAGCTCGTGAATTTTGACATTGTTTATAGAGGAGGCCGATTGTTGAAAATCTTCCGCATTACTGATCGTGGCCTGGCCTTGTGAAAGAATAAGCTTTCTTCTGATCGCCTGGCTTAGTTGCCAGGAGAGACTTTGAAATCGTTGAATTCTGTTCTTTCTGTTCTTCGTTTTTTGTTTTGCAGCTGCAACTTTTCGTTTCGTTCTTTTGTGTTTAAATTTAATCCTTTGAAAATTACGCATGTTCGCTCTTCTACCGGACCTGCTCTAACTTTAAAACGCTTTAATTAATTAACCTTAATCGTGACGCTTTCGCGTCCACAAATTAAACTTATTTAAACTTAACTTACAGCTTGGGCAGCATGTCGCCCTTTAACAAGTGGGTCTGGTACCTTCTACTATTTTCTCTTTATAAATAAGCGTTTTTTTTCGCCCATTTAATTCCTCGACCTGGCTCTTGCAGCCTCTTGAATAGGTATTTAATATTCAAGGAAATTAAAGCCTCATCTTCTCTTAAAAACTAGCTGAGATATATAATTTTGAAATATTGAAACCCTACAACTGCGTAATCTTATTCAGTCGGTATAATTAGTAATTTATGACCAGACTTCTTAAAGCCCTGTGTCTTCTTGTTCAGAACGACTTTGTACTTCATATCGGCGTACCGTGCTGATGACCTTTTGGTGGTCTTACTGGTGGAGCGGATGTCATTCTATTGGTCGTCTTATACTTCAACAAATTACGTTTTTGAAAACCTTGCATTAAGGATCTTCGCGCTTCGGTTGCAAGGAGCCTTTATTAAAACTGCTACAGAGGAAGCTGTGAAATGCTGGAATCCTCAGGATGTACCTAACTTGAGTGCTGTTAATGTTTGCGCTTCTGGAGAATCCTCAGGATGCACCTAGCCTGAGTGCTGTTACTATGTTTCCTCCTTTGAAGAAGCAACTCGCTGTTGTTTCCTAGCTTTCGGGCCGTTAAATAGAATAAACGTTCGAACTGTTGCTCTTAAGTTTTAAATCCTAAAACGATCTAGTCTGCATGGGCACAATAGGTATTTTCTTGTCCCAACTTTTAATTGTTTAACCTATTAATTGAAATAAGAAACGCATTTATGTTTCTAATTTTTTATCGGATATTACAGATGAAACTCGGTAGACTTTGAGACTGTTGTACTGAGTATAGCATCTGGAAGAATTAGGGAATTTTCCGCAGTATTTACTTTTATGTTCCAGGCTGATACATAATATTGTTCGTTCTTAGATGCAAGACTTAAGAGTACAATGAGTTGAACCAAGTATATGGACAGTTGAAAAAATTTATTTAATATTAGTTTAAGAATAATTTAAGCTGAAACTTACATTATAAGCCAATATATTCACTGACACCAACCAACGAGCATTAAAAATATATTATTTGTTTGAAAACAAATATTATTGATAAGTTTATTAATACATAGTGACTAAAGTATTTTGACATTAACTAAGCAGGTGTAAAAATTTACGATTTCCACAAATTTCAAACACTAGAGATGCTGTAAACTTCTTGAACACCTAAATGCCGTGTTATTTAGGGTTATTAGAAGATTATATAGTTAATATCATATTGGACGTTTGTCGACAGGGAACACAAAGTGCCGAAGAAAAGGGAGTTCTTTAAATATGTGAAAGCTCGCATAATTTCGGCGCACACAACAAAAAGTATCAAACACTCTACCTCACATAATCTGAACGTCCTTTCATACTCGGTAGATAACATAGTGCTGAAACGGTAGATGACTGGGAAGACGGAAACCTTTTCAATGTCTGATACACTCCGAAAAGTTGCAGTACGCAAGTTGGCGAAACATATAACATAAGGTAAACTAATCCATTTGTGCCATGGGATGAACTTCAAAAAGATCTCCACGTCACTGCAACTCATACGAGTAAAAGAACGGTTATTTGTGAACTTCAGCAGCAAGAACATAAAAAAATGATGATCAACTCGTCAGACTCCACGCATCATTGCTGAAGAAACGCCAATTAAGAGGAATGCAAATTGCGAGAGCGAATGTGAAGCATGATGATGAGATGTAAAAAAACAAATTTCCTCGTCTGATTTAACTGAGACGGAGATTTGAGATCACAGCGAGCCACTCAGTTTTGGAGAAAAGAAGGAGCAGCCTACTTCCAAAAGAGCACCTCAATAAAGAGAAGATGGGAGCGAGAGAGACATGGTGTTAAGACTTTACCTCGTCTTACGTTCGATGGGAGGATTCTGGCCTCAGTAAGGATAATAAATAGCAAATTAACAAGCAAATTAAATATTAAAGCCAGTTGGGTTTACAAAACAGTTCCCACTAGAATGCGCAAGTCAGACCTATTAGGTCTACGGGTTGAAATAACAACCGTTTAAGATTAATGAACGAAACAATTAACATGAAATTCGGTCGTTTGGGCACAGAGTTACAGGTGAGGGTAAGGAGGAGTCGTGCGAGTAACGATACCCAGAACAAAAAGAAATACATTTACAAACGGAACGCTAACTCTCGCACTGAACACCATCAACACAAATCAAACGTTAACGCTTCATATACTGATCACACAAATTTACACAAATTTATATAGAAGCACAAAATAAAGAAATAATCACGTTGGGTAATGCTTACCAGCAGCATGGACGTCACAGGCACAAACAGAGTGACCGTCACACGCCGCTCGGCTACACACTAAGGTGACGTAGACCGAGGGATTTACCTCGAGATGTCGAAGGTATTTTGGAACTACCTTATTCTCGCCAATAAATCCTAACACATGGTACTGGGCTGTTTTGTATTTAATGCTACAGGACATTGGGAAGTAATTGGAATGACTATTGATTAGAAAAATACGTTAGGTTTGAGAAAATTAGTTTAAAATTTTGCTGAGAAACTAAAGTTTGAGTCTAAATGGTTTTTTCCAGGAGACAGTGACTATAAGCATACCGCTAAACGAACTCGATAACCAATGAATGGTTCCAAAGAAGCCACGTGAACGTACTGACAGGGTCAACTCAATCCCCAGATTTAATTGTAATAGGAAAACTTCGGACAAAATTCCAAAATTATATATCTTCCCATGCAGGAAGTTCGATGAATGACAATGAATTAAAGTTTTTTTCAGGTAAGAATGGGTTGAAATTCTTCTAAAATTTTCCGAGGATTTGGTAATAATACTCAGGAACCATCTGAGAGTTGTAATTACAAATGCAGATGCTGAACTAAATATTCTATAAAAAATTTTTATCAAGTGTCGAAAGATTTTTTCAATACACGTTTTGCTAAGTCGTTCATAAATTTATTTATATTTATATATATATAAATTTCAACTTTTGAATTATAACTGGAAATGTTCCATTTTTATCCCGCAGTTTTAGTTCATGGTGTCAATCATTTACTTCACGGAGCTTTTATTGTTGTGTCTTCAGTAAACGCTTCAAAATAATGTTATTTTGGAGTAAAAAAATCTGTTTTCCTTCACTATATACGACATAGTAAATCGTATCGTAATGTTAACCTTGTTTCTCCATATAAAACACTCAGACATCGCCTGTATATCATTTAGTTTTGCGTGGGATTTAATGAAAGTCAAAAATGAGGTATTGCTCGTAGAACAGATGGTAAAATTCTCATTAAATTCAACAGATAACGCATCGTAAGTAACACACTCGTTAACAAGGTTTGCTTGTGCTCCGTCCTTATAGCGCAGTTCACATTTACATCATTTTTACCACGATAAGAGATGCAGCGCACGTTGTCATCACCTGGAGCAGGCCATGTGTAGTTCACATGTCTCGTCTCAGTGCCTTTTTGGTAACTAGCGCAAACATTTCCCTCAGCACACACCCGCTTTTCCCACACTTACCGAAGTTTCAAGGAGACCGTGAGTAAATTTCTCACAGTTGTTGCTGGTATGTACTAAAAATACAAAAGTGTGTTTGTTCAGGAGGCATTTTTTCTTTGATGGAAGCATCGTAGCGTTATGATGGCTGGTAGTGTTCAACTCATAATGTTCCCTTCATTGGGGAAGGCACTTCACCCACTATCTCCCACTATCTGCCCCTCGACTATCTGCGTAGAAAGGTCCATAAGCCCCATTTTCTCTTGGTTTTACTTTTGAGCCAATAGGAATGCATGTATTCTTTGTCTACTTGATTCGAATAAAATATCCTTGTGTAACACATGTTATACGGACAGGTTTTTGCATGTATAATGTGATGTGCGAGTCGTGCCTGCTAAAAGACGTGAGTCAAATCTTCTGGCGGTATCTCGTGATGAAAGTTCGTAGGATGCACCAACTACTATATAGTACCCCCTTTGTTTCCGTTGCCCCTTCTTGCATTTTCTTTCTTTAAGATCGACGAAGAACATAAACCAGTTCTTTCCACGTTGTGACGGAATCAAAGCTTTTTGAATGCATGCAATCTTTTTAAATAAAATTGGTGCCGGGTAGTTCTCGAGACGTGCGAGACGGTAATAGAAGCAAAACATTTTATTGAAAATTTCAGTTGCGTTTATAATCCTGCAAAGCAGCCATGCATGAATATCTATTACGATTGGCGCAGTATTGTCCTATAGGGTTTTACTCGCAGTAATTAGCGAACTTTATGTAAAGCGTTCAATAACTGAAAGGGCATGGCTCTTTAGTATTTATTATTAACATATTGTATTATTTAGTATTTATTATTAACATATTATATTATTTAGTATTTATTATTAACATTTATTAATTTATTTCATGCGAAACGGAAATCATTAGCTTATCCTTCGAAATTGACGATCATAGTTCACGGTGATGTATTATTTTTGCCTTGCTTACGGAAAGAATGTGCCCTTGTGCTGATGGACGCGCAGCGAGAACATAAGGGCTTAACATTATCTCAGTTACCGTTTGTAGACTGTTTAATTGTACAACATTAATCCTATTTCTTTGGAGTTATCCCCTGTAATAGGAGTGGAAGTAGCTATATTAGAGGCATGTTGGTTCTCTCGCCTCATGCGTGTGTCTGTGCGGCATTTGACCACCACGCAGCTTCTGACCTCGTGAAGTATGTAGAGAATAGTTGCTCAGGCGCTGCTCAGGAGACGTAAGACTCTGGTAAACGAAGTACATAAATTAAGTAATGAGACTGGCATCATAGAGGCCCACCTGGCTTAGTGGAGAGGCAGGACTTGGAGAGGTGGTAGGTGAACTTGTGATGCGAGCTCAGAGTTAGTTTATTGTTCGTAGCATTTTTCTCTTGGAATAATATTTTCTAGGTCACTCTAAAAACAGAGTGACATCGATTTCAGCCAACGGTTTGCTATCAGATTTTGCTTAAGACTAAAGCGCAGCGCAACAGAACATTTTGCCAAGTTTCAACAGGCGATCGGAAACTGTTTTGTCAAGGGCCCAGGCTTTCCAGAGCTTGAGGTATTTTCGGAAGGTTAAAGATGGACCACGCACTGCAGACTCACGCCTTCCAGAACTGATGGAAATATCCACAGAATCCGGAATAATGAGCGTTTAGATCGACGGTTGAATTTGAATAATCGGGGATGAATTGAATTTGACTCCCACCACCGTTTATCCCACTTTGACCAATGAAATGAGGATCAGAAAAGTGTGCGCAGCGCATCTTGTCAACTATAGTATTCGATTTTTGGCTTGGAAAATATTCTTGTGGTTCCACAGCCTCCTTATTCACATGAAATGAGTCCATGTAGCTTTTCTTCTTAATAAAATTGAAAAATCACCTCGAATGATGGCATTCTGGGTCACTGGAAGACATTTAAACAGCTGCAACAGACAAGCTAAAACCTATTCCAGTCTCCATTGCAAGTTCTTACTAGGCTATGAGAATTGGAAGAACCGTCTCCAGCGTCGTGTGATGTTACAATGAAGTTAATTCGAGAGAGACAATTTTGTATTGTATTTCTAGTTTGAGTAAAGAATTGGAAAACAAAATTACTCAATTTATACTTCTTGGAATAATACTAATTATGTTAGCGAGAACATGCTCGATGGAAGGCCTAGGTACCAAAACGAGGAACAGTACCGTGTTGTGCACCAGAACGGTGTACAGGGAACGAATGGTCTAAAATTTTAACTTCATCAAAAACAATGTAGTGCTTTTTGAGGCGTTGTAGTGTTTTTAAAACACAATGTAGTGTTTTTAATGGCTTTGAGGCGTCAAAATTAGTGAAGAATATCAACTCTAAGCAGTGTGATGAACAAATTTCAATTTATCAAAGAACACTGTCTGTACAGGCAAAAGATTTTGATTCTCAATGAACATTTTAGTTCGCTGACTAGCGCTACGCATCATGTGGAGCGGAGTGCGCCTCGGACAGGTTGATGAGCTCAGTACTGAGTGAGGTGCACATGAGGTACACGTGCCTGGACCTAGAATCTATAGCCCTGTTCTTTCAGATGGGAGCATAACAAAACAGGGCAATGTTGACGCCGTGTTGACATTTTGAAATAGCCAGCTCAGTCTTTCGACTTGAAAACCATTGCACTGATGTAAACAGAGGTTGAAAAGCGCTTAAGAAGTAGACTGACCCAAGATGCGAACAAAAAATTCCTGCTCGCTAATGAGGTGCTAGCAGATATTGCAGGCGGCTTTAACCAAGGCAATTAACTTCAGCGTCAAACGTTGCCTAGCCGTAATTGACAAGAGATGTTTACAGTGTAATATTCAGTCTAAATATTGTATATCAATGATTGAACTTTATATGTACGGAATATCAAATGTACGAGACCTCTTTTGTCGATTGAAAGGATGTGTTCAAGTGTTGCAATAAAATGATTACTACGAAGGCAATATACCTTCACATATTCTTTTTAAGATTGAAATACGAAGAATTGATGTATTTTTCCAGTTTACTTCAATTCTAAATTTGACCTAAAATATTACAGCGGGTTAGACAATTTAATGGAAACACGTGGGAAAATCAACAAAATATATTTTAATATAGTGTAGGTCCACCTTTTGAGGCAACTACGGCCTGAATTCTCCGAGGTATTGATTCATACAAGTTGTGAATTGTTTCTAAATGAATTTTGGCCCATTCTTCAGTTAAATCTTCATCCAGTTCTTTTAGAGACGATGGTAGTGGAAATCGACTTCTTTCATGAATCTCTAAAACCGACCATAAATGCTCAATAATGTTGAGGCCTGGGGATTGTGGTGGCTAGATGAGATACTAGACTATTAGAATGTTGCTCGTGCCACTCTTTAACAATTCTAGCTGCTTGGATTGGAGCATTATCATCTTGAAAGATGGCGTTCTCCTCCAGAAACAATGATTGAATCATAGGATAAACTTGGTCACAAATTCCTAAATAGTCTCGGCCGTTAATTCCTCCATGGAGGGAAATCCTTAGCCCTCCGGATGTCCAAAAAATGGTACCCCAGATTATCACAGAACCCCCGCCACGTTTTACGGTTGGGAGAAGGCAGTCTGGATTAAAGGCTTCTTTCGGCTGTCTCCAAACGTACACTCGGCCGGAGGTTGGAAATAAGTTAAACAATGATTCGCCAGAGAAAATCACATTTTTCCACTGCTCGACTCACCAATTCTGGTGGTTTCTACACCACTCTACGCGCTTCGAAACATTTGTCTTTGATAGCAGAGGTTTTCTAATTGCAACTCTTTCGTGGAATCCAGATTTGTGCAGCACCTGAAGAACAGTTTTTGTGGAAACTGAGATCTTTAGGCGTTCATCGAGGTCTGCAGTGGTTTTAAGAGCCGTGGTTTTGCGATTCTCCCTTACAATTCGATTTTGTGTCCGATGGTCTCTGGCAGACGACTTCGACTTTTGGCCAGACCTGTTCTATGCTGAGAACGTTTTCCTTTTCTTTCAAAGGCATTCATTACTTGTGAGATAGTACTTCCTGGAACGTCAAGCCTTCGGGCAGTTTTTGATACACTAGCACCTGCTATAAGAGCACCAACAATTTGGCTTCTTTGAAAGTCAAGGAGGTCTGCCATTTTTATATGTATATAACCAAATGTTTCTTCTAGATATCTGCACAAAGCACTTAAGTTAAACAAAATATCAAATGGCTACAATAATGAATAATAAAACTGGAAAACATGTCAAGTTTTGATTGTTTATAATATTTTCAACGATTATGATTCCAAAATGTTAGGCTTTTCTATTTTTTGTCCAATCTCTGCACATTAGACGTGTCGAGAGTAATTGATTGCTCCCTATCATCGATGGAACTTGAGTCAAAATTAAATGAAATTTCAGCGTATAAAACCATAAAAATCCAGCTGCAACCCTCTTTAAAAAGTGTTTCTGCTTAAAAGGGGACAATTGTGAACACAACTGCTTGATAATTTCCTCAAAACCTCCACATGTGATTTTCATTGCCTCAAGATAAAGACGTTAACATTTAGCAACCGATTGTGTTCCCAAATTGTTCGTTCTGCTCTTGAAATAAATGTTTGAACTCTTACTCGCAATTCTTAAATCCTGAAAGGCATCCAGATGACGGTTAATTTTGTTCGGTTCTTAAACACTATTGTGTAGTCAGAGTCCAGGAAGAAGCCCTCAGCTAAATGATTCTTACTGTGCTCCAGGATTATGGGAATGTGTGTGCTATGTAAGCAATGTTTCCGATGACACGTCCAGCCAAGGTTCTTTAGTTTCTGCGCTCTGGTCGGTTGGTTTGAACTGCTCCTAATGAGGTTCTGAAGCAAAAACTGACCAAATCTTGGCAGAAATTGACGCCAAGACTGTGCGTGCCACGTGTGATCAGGTGATCCCTCGTCAAGCAGGTTATCAAGGAGAAATGAGGATATGTTGAATAATTCTTGGACGTTATTAAAGAAAATACATTTTTCTTTTATTTGATACATGAGTTGTTTTGATTGACCTTCATATAACTGAAAATACATGACTTTTATTTGCTCACACTTCGCTGGGTCACCCGGTTATTAAGGGAGCATTATTTTCTGGAAGCAAATTGATTTCGTAGACAATTCTTTGCTTTAGATCATCAATTTTTCTGGGCGGGAAATTATAAACTTTACTTTATAGATGTCCGCAGAGGAAAAATCTCCCCCAAGCTCTATTTAATGATTCCTTGGGTTTCTGGGAGTCTTGAAATTCTCTATTAACTGTCAGCGCAAGCATACGTTTCGTGTCTGGCACCTAAAATATTACTGAAAAAGTACCCTTTCGTTTATCCTAATCAGATTTCCCATTTGGATGCCAAAGCGTTTGATGAAAAATACAGAATTTTCAAAATTTTTGTAAAATTAGTAGTTTTTGAGATATAATGTTTTGAAATCGAGTTAACTTTTTTATGGTCCACGCGGCATATGTTTTTGTCCAACGGATTTTTACAGAGGTTTGACTTCTTCACAACTTGAATGGGGTCTACGAATATGAAATAAACAAAATAACGTGAGACGTTGTCAACACTTTACACGAAGTGGTGTTAATTTAAGCTAGTGGACCGAAGCCACCGCACGTCTACCATGCATTCTCAGGGTTCGACCAAGAAAAGCACGGTCTACTTTGATACTTCACATGGAAACTGTGACGAAATGAAGTACGGGCTTCAATTTTTTTAGCTTAACTTTCCAGCTGTGTGGGAAAAGCATGCACTTTTAAGACGTCTACGTGCATCCAATTTACGAACTGAACATTATTATTAGGAATTTATGCAGAAATCGCCTTCATATCGGAAGCATTCAATGAGCAATGGCAGAAATTACATCGTGTGAGATGTTGAAAATCTTCCGGACTTCTGCTTGCGGCTTTGAGGCAGAAAAAGCTTTTTCTGTTAGAGTTATTCATGGTGGAAAGAAGAGAATTTGAAACTGTAGGGACTAGTACTTTCTGTTCTTCCTTTTCTGTTTTGCAGCTGCAATATTCTTTTTTTTTGTGTTAATATTTAACTCTCTAAGTAAGCATGTTTGAGCCTTTACGTCGACCTTTAAATTGCCGATATTACAATTACTCGACGCATTTGCGTTTACTAATTAAATTAGAGCTATTTTTGCTTGGATAGCATGCAACCCTTTAAAAAGTGGGTTTGGTTGCTCTATAGTTATTTCTATTAAGTAAAGCAGTCTCGTTCTGCGGCTTAAAACGCCTCGACCCGACACTTGCAGCCTCATGAATAAGAATTTAATATTCAAGGTAATTACTTGCCAAATAATGATTAAAATATTACTGATATACCAAATGTTGAAATAAGATACGCCAGTTTCGGTTATCTGCTAGCTGACTTCTCAAAACTTGTCGTGTCTCCTCACTCAGAACGAAACTAAACTGTTTTACCGGAGTTCCTGCTGATGGCCGTCAACGCCCGTTGCTTGCCAACTTTTTTAATGGAGCATCATTTTAAAAACTCACCTTGCGCTAAGAAAATTTTCGGTCTCCCCGAAAGTTTTTAATGGAATATAATGAATAAAATAACTACAGTGGACGTTGCTGTGCGCACTTTTGTAAAGGCGGAAGCCTCAGAATACTCCTAAATTGGGTGCTGCTTACCTGTTTTGCATGTTTTGAGAAACGAGGTTCTATTGTTCCCAAATTGTTCGTTCCGCTCTTGAAATAAATGTTTGAACAGTTACTCTTTATTCTTAAATCCTGAAAAGACATCCAGATTACTGTTAATTTTGTTCGGTTCTTTAACACTATTGTGAAGTCAGAGTCCAGGAAGAAACCCTCAATACGTATACTTACATAGTTCAGTACTGTACGAATATCTATACAAAATGACTGAACTTTGCGTCCAGAGGGGTTAAGGTAAGAAACTTGAGGGTAAAAATGAGGGACAACGAAAGAGCGACTTGTACCCTTCTAAATGTATTCTCCAAAGCCGCTGGATAAGCTATCTGAAGTTTGGACTTTTGAGTTGGGCTGCAGTGTGGAACCATGCAAGGGTGAGGCTTTGACGTTGCGCTGTTGGTGCTGCGACAACAGGTTTAGTTTGCGCGATAAATAGGCCTCTCGACCGGAAGTGGGTAAATGGATCTCAGCAGTAATTGGTCAGCCTCAAGTTCTTTGAGGTGGCGGGTCTAAACATGGCATTAGTACTGAGAACTCGAACAAGCGGCGTGCAGCCGAGAAACTAGAGGTCATTCAGTAAATACGGGACATCGTTTCTGCTCCTATTTCACAATAAAATAATTCATTAGAAATTGTAAGTAGCAACACGTACTGAACGAGTTGTCGCGAATCTTCCTTTGCTCATTATCCCATATTTCAGAACATCGCACAGCATTTTTATAGAACGCGCATATATTGTGATTGCCTCGATGTATAGAAATGTATTTGTGTATGTTTACGTGTTAAGTGTATGTATGTGCGTAGGTATGTGTGTGCATGTATATGTGTGTATATTTACATGTATATATGCACATATGGGTGTACTATAGCCGAGAACTGGCATTTTAATTGAAGATAATTGTTTTTTTTCTGTTCACTCTCAACTTGTAACATTACCTAACTCGTCATCTCTTTATTATTGTAAAGCGTTCTCGTAGAAAAACTATACATTTGTTATGTGGTCATCCATTTATATTTAAATAAAATGCTTATCAACTAATGACCGTTATGTTAAAATTGCTTAATTAGAAATACAAATCTTGTAATTTTCGTGGTCCCCATGCTTATATATATATATATGTATATTTATGTTTTTCGTGCTTCCTTAAAATGACATTTTTGAACATCTTCCGAAACAAACAATTCTAATACTATTGCCTGGCGTCACGAATTGAGAAGTTTTATAATATAAAATATATCAAATACGTAAATTATCAAAGGTATTCTCAACCCACAATGAAAATGCACCGTCCATGAAATTGTGTTGTCTCTTATAATTATCAATATGTGTATCGTCAAATGTAGATTAAGCAAGATTAGAAGTACATAGCCCTCAATCAATTCTTTTCGACTAGTGACATGAGTATTGCATTACTCATGTGTGTGTATCACCTAAGTGTATTAACTTTAAGATATTTTAAAAACCAATGATGGTACTTTTGTACCATCTCTATTGGAAATAAAATGTTTTTCTTTCTTTTCTTTTTTCCTGAGGATGCACTGGTATTCTGATATGCGGCAAAATTACTGATGTATGGTATTCTTCATAAATCGCTCATTCTCAAGTCGTAATGGCGAGCGGTCGAGAATTGCTACGCTATAGAATACATCTGTAATTTTTCTTGATTACTGATAACAAACATTTCAAAATATTCAGAACAATATTAAAATCGTAATTTTTGTTCTCCACTTTCACTGATAATGAACAAAAGATAACTGAGTGTTCTGTATGTTTATCTGTGTTTATTTTAATTTTTTTAATATCCGTAATTCAAAAAGAAATCGCTATCTAAAACCAAGACTGCATTTTTAAGTGAAACGTTAGTCATTCGAGTGGCTTAGGTTTTGGTTTGTATAAACTTATTGTTAGGGGAAAAAAGTAAAATTAATCCAATGAATTTTTCATGAAATGTGTCATATTTTGTTACTGAGGATAGAGCTACAGCCAGCGACGTCATTGTTTCTTCACTGCGCATTAATACTAAAATTGCGTATTAAACGCGGAAAAGAGGCACGGTGACAGAAATTATTCGTGCTCTGTTTATTTTGAGTAATATGGGTTTGCAATTGTGTGAAATTATATATATTTCTCACTATGTTTTGAATTGTTACTGTAGAAGCGACAGTTAGTTTCAAAATAATTTTGATTGTAGCCATTCCAATTCTCGCATTTATCAATAACTCGAGGCCTTGGACTGAATATCATCCTCCTCGTTCTAATTTAATTACAAATAGACTTCAAGGGATTCTATTTAATATTACTGCACCTGAAGTGAACAAGAAAAAATTTCCTAGAGTAATGTAAACTATTCTTAAACTTTAATGAAACTAAGCTAGACATGAAAATGCTTCAATGATCACTAACTAAGGTTTTGCAACTCTTCAGAGGATTACGAACGAATATGATTATTTTTCAGAGTTAGTTATTTTAATATTATTGTGAAACATTTTATGGAGTTTATATTTTTAAAGTTATTAAGTTTAAGTTATTTATTTTGAGTTATTTATTTATTAAAAACATAAAGTTCCTGAATAACCATGGGTCGAAATTATCAAGTGTTGAGCGAAGCATTGAATTTTGTTTAAAACTTAAAGCAGTATAAATAATTTTCGCCGAAACTGTGCCAATTACTGAATAATAAAATAAATTGCGAGTTAGGAATTTGATTTTCAGCAAACTTCAACAGTTTGCAATTAATTGAGATGCATTTGTTCAATTCAAGTTCCAATCATTCTAGACTGAATTCAATTATGCCCAAAGCTGGTCAGGAAGAACATCTTGCAAAAATGAAGGGAGAGTCACAAATGACATATTCCCTATCCAACGAAGCGCAGACGCCAAGAAGGGAAAAGCAGCAACGAAAGAATAAAGATGTTCTCAAAAACAACCTTTGACGCTCTGACGCTTCACAAATACCTACGAAAAGACCGCTCACTTCGTTACGCTCAATAACTACACACAGGTAGTAAGAAGACTTGTAAAATACCTACGAGAAGACATACCTACGAAAAGACAGCTCACTTCGTTACGCTCAATAACTACACACAGGTAGTAAGAAGACTTGTAACATACCTACGAGAAGACCGCTTACTTCGTTACGCTCAATAACTCCACACTGGTAGTACACTTACAAATTAATTTTATAGATAACGTGTCTTCAGCAAAATTCGTAGTTGTGTCGCTTGATTCCATCGCTTTTAGAGATGTATGAAAATTTTGATATCTCTGTTGAGTTGAATAAATGGGTGCTTTCTCAGGGAATAAGGAAAATTACAATGCTTGAGCTGAAACTAAGGTAAGCCAGAGTAAAACTTAAGAGAAATCTAGGTCTGACTTTATACCTTTCGTTCTATTAGGGTAAGGCATATTTTACCGAATTATTATTATTATTATTATATAAGAAAGTTTTAGCCTCCCTTAACCACGACAAAGATGTTCCAAGAGAGGAAAGAGGAAGGCACCATTTAGTATTGAGTTGAGGGAACGCGGAATCTATGCACAAGGTGCACAGAAACAGTAAGCTAGGAAAGAAGTTCATGAAACAAGAAAAAAGTTGAAGAAGAAAGTAGTAGGTGCTGAAAAACAGGACAGCAGTGAACCGCAAAAAGATGGTCCGTAACAAAACAAAAACCTATTTTATTACAACAAAAATGAAGCCTACCTAACCTTTAGCTCGGGCCCTCACATAGTCCCCCCTGGGAGCGCCAATTCCCATAGATATTATAGTTGTATCCCCCTGATATTTTACCGAAGTTAAGCTTTGTAACGTCGCCTTAGAATAAATAATATCACTATTTTATTTGGGTAAAAATTGAGATATGGCATGTTGTGGTAAAGTTAGGTTATGATAAAACACGTTAGATTAAGTTATTACACAAAATGTACATCCCTCACTTACGGATGTCAAGCTGGTGCTTCAAGTGCTAAATTATATAACAGGTTCATTCAAAAAGTATCCAACTTTAGCAGGTGGATACACAAATTTTACTTGATCATCTTCGGAGTAATCCAGCAGTGAGGTTCATAGGGTGATGTGTTCACGACCCGGACAGTAAAGTGAATAATATTCATAAAAAAAAGTTTTCGAGCTACAGGAGAGATTTTGTGCTTAAAAGAAAGCTTAACTAATTGCCCGTCTTATGCCATGAGTTTCAGATCTGTAGATATCATAGTATTGGTTTTACAGCCGTTTTTAAAATCCAGAATTCTCTGTCCGGGTCGAGACTGCGTGTTCATGACCCGGACGGGGGTGTGGTCTCAACCCGGACAGGTGTTTTGGTCCACCAAAAATACACTTACACCAATGTTTTATATTTTTTCTTACTAAGAACATCCAGAACATGACACTGAAAGGTGGAATAAAACAATTGGTAGCAAAATATCAATGTAATAAAAAACCGACTCGGACTCGATTCGACTCGGACATCACGTGCACATTGTCTGAGTCGAGAACAAGCACATCATTTTTTTAAAAATTAATAAAAAATATAAACAATTGGCCTAGGTTAAATATTTCAATTTGGAGAAGTAAACACTAATGGGGGGGCACATATTAATGCTAAAAATAATTCCCTTCCATCAATAAAAAACTTCGAAAAATCACTCGGTATTTAGCCGTGGCAAACACCCATTTCTAGCCTTTTCCATGGCTTTATCTCACATATGGTACATTATAGTTGTAAGAACTATGCAATCATTCACTTTTTAATTGTTTTTTCCAGTACACTTAATTTGACTGAATTGTCAAAAATTGTCCGAATCGAGAACACGGCCTAATTTTGTTTAGCGGGCACCCCAAACGAGTCCATTGTTGTTTAGGCGCTCCGTATTATCACTTGTTTTATGCCAATATGGCATATTACATAACAAAACTTATCACAAGTTGATCACGCCTTATTCGTGGTCATGGCACAATATATCCTGAGGCCGAAAATTAAGATCGCGACCTCTTAAAATCGAAATTCTAACCTTGCATACAAGCGGAGCGTCGGCGGGGAGGTTTGCAAATGACGTTTATTTAGGACCCTCATACGTCATAGCTCTCACATCATCCTAGGCTCGATCGTTCATTGGTTAACCAAGACTGTCCGGGTCGAGACCTTGTCCAGGTCGTGAACACATCACCCTACATTTCTCTCAGCAATGCTGCTATACTGCCGGTAACATCTCAACATTTCAGAAATGCCATGAATGGAATGCTGTAGGCAGTGTAGAGCTCTGCAGTCGCTTTTCACATAATGTGCTCTTTTGACTCAGAGGGCTTCACTTTCGGGGTAGAATCCATAGGCCCTTGTCTCATCACCAGTGATGATGGTCTTCGTGATGTCAGTGTTGTTAGCATAAACAGGTCTCGGGTAATTTCCAGGCAAAGTTGTGTTTCCTGTTCGACTTGCAACTTGAGGACGAATTTTGTCAACACTCGATCGTAGCATGACCAAATCTTCTGGTGAAATTCTGTGAACTGATCTTGTTCATTCCTCCTTCTCCATCAATCTTTTTAATAGTTGAGCAAAGGTTTTTCATCTCCTGCCAGCACGTTGCTGGCCCTTGACTAATGTTTGTCCTTGCTTAAAGCGGCTATCAATAATTTATTTGAGCTATTTCCATTGCTTCTTAAATTTTCTGAGTAATTTGTTCCAGCGTATCACCAAGCTCAAGGCAGAACTAATTGCAGCACCGCTGCTCGATGCGGTCCGACACGTGGAGTAAGGACAATAATCATGCGAGCGTACACTGAATGTAATTCTTTTTCATGATAAAATATCGTCAGTCAGGAAGAAAGCTTAGCTTATTTTAGTAAAAAATCAGGGGGAGGCGTAAAATTTGACACTATCACTGCGATTTAAATCAGCAACAGTCTCGATCTTTTAAGGGCTGAATCGCTCGAGCTGCGATTCCCTCCTTTCACTCACAGGTATTTCCTTTAGCATTATAGACGAGAAGTTTCCAGTGCTGTCGCTGTCTGGTTGAATGTAAGCAACAAATCGCGTATTTATAGGCGGTTTCTCGTTTCACCATCTCCATGATACGTCCACTTGAGTGCCCATATAAAGGAGTCGTGGCTTACCTGGTGCTGGTGTAAACTCACGTGACTCACTAGCTTGGTGCTGGTAAGGACTTAGCAGGTGCTGATGCTAAGTGATTCGTCTCTATGTTGCTGAAGTATTATTGAGCATCCGAAGTGTGATTGTCAAGCGTGACGTGATGCACACGATTTTTGCGACATAGAAATTTTTAGACTAGGGAGGCATTTTTAAAGAAAAACCTAATTCCGCAGTCAATCGTAGGTAGGTAAATTAATCACAAGTTTTGCTTCAGTTGTCATTTAGCTTGCATGACTTTCTGTCCTTTTTATATTCATTTGCAGTCGTCAGTCTTTTGCATGCTAATAGTACGCTAAATACGGTCACTGTTGCATCATATTTGAATGAGGTTTTACAATAATAATGATGGTGAAATAGTCTTCGTCTATTGATACTTATCTAAACGTCGAGTCGACAGAGCGCTGATGGCGAGACAAACTTGTCGGGTCATGGTTCTCGAGCTCTGAAAGCACTGCCCTGAAAGCGATGCCTGTCGCTAGATGATGGTCAACACATAAGCGCAACTCACGAAAACTCGATGTGAGACCAACCGTAATTTCTGGAGCTAAGGCTGCGCAGAGATTATCGGTTGGTAAGCCGACACAGCTTAGTTTTAGAGCAGGGGTTCCCAACATTATTTTCATACCGCATCCCTAGAGAAATTTCATTCGAACCTCGCACCCCCTGAAATAAAAATGCCAACATACAGCCAACATCCTGATATTTACCTGAACTTCTCTCGTGCCCCCTGGAATATCGTCTCGCACCCCAGGTTGGGAACCCGTGTTATAGAGGCTTAGTTCGAACCCCTAATACCTGGAGACGTCGGAGGCATTTCTTTAGTTGCCAAAATTTTCACGCATTCCATATATGCCCTTCAGTGTTATCGTTAAAGGGTGCTGTCAGTTACCTTGATCTCGAACTTGAAGTTGAGGGCCGACAGCGTCGAAGCCTTTGTAACGGCCTACAATTTTCTCCGCAATACTCACAATTTTCACACAAGAGTTCAGCGACTGTGTACCAGACTTGTTAAATAAACTACTCAGGATCCACCAATCCTTGTCACAAGCTGCCATGAACGGCATCACTGGGATAACCAGTACGTCAAAACACAATCCCAAGGCATATTGGGTCATTACAGCCCACTCTACATGACTGGCTCATTCGAGTCATAGTCTCTTACTCCAGGCACATACAATAAAAAATTTCATAGCTTCAATGATGCTCAAATTACACTCCTGATCCAACCCAGCAAGACAGCTCATACCACAATCATCTTCAGCACATTTGGTATACCACTCATTCTCTCCATACTGCTCATACACCACATTCGTGAAACTCTCTCTCTCACTCTTGCTCATACTACATTCTAGCGCAAAATGTTCTATTGTTTCTTCCACTTCCCTATCACACTGCCGACATAATCTATTATTATTCTCATTCCACCTCCATATGCGTCTATTCACGCTCAATGCCTAACATCTCAGAGCAAACAAGAGTTGGCTTCCAAAACTACCATCATAAAACATCTCATACTTGGGCACTTCCTTTCGCATTTACCAGCTTAGTGTAGGCTTTCGTGTCATGCTAAGCATCCACTTATTCAATCCATACTCTTTTGTTCGCCTCTCAATCTCTTTCTTCCACCTCTTGCAGTCCCACTCAGGCCCTTCACCTCAAACATTCATGAAAAGCCAGTCATCCACTGGTCTCCCAATTCTAACACGAATAATCTTTTGCATACTTAGTTTCCCAGCATGCCCCCAACATACTTTCTCCCAATAGCTTACACTCAGATTCCATTCAAGAATTTGATTTACTTACCTGCTATTCTGCATTCTCTCAATGCTCACCTTATAATTCAGCACAGCGTTCATCATTCGTTCTAAAAATAGGCTCCGCCTTAGGTCACCTCTAATGGCTTCTGTAGCTGTCCATTTTGGAGCACCCAATGCTAGACGTCCTACCTTATTTTGTATCACATCCAACCTCTCAAGGTCACTTCCATTATAAGCTAGAGCACTCATACCATACATGACACTAGGTTCAGCAACATACTTCCACATTCTTCTCACACATTCATGCTTGTTTGCTCTGTATCTGGCCACACTACTTAACTCCACTGCATTGCTTTTGCCATATTTGCACCCTGAGTTCTAGTGCATCCATCTTCACTTATCATACAACCTAGATATTTGTATTCTTTAGTCCTACCTATTCTGATTTCTCCAATACTCCACAGTCTGTCTCTGTCAGTCTCATCACTATTTATAACCATAACCTTACTTTTATCAGCACCAAAGTTCATCTTGAAATCTGTACTATATCCATTCACAATGTCAAGCATCCTTTGTAGTTCATACCCAGATTCATTAACCACAACCACATCATCATCAACGTACAAGAAACAACTCAGTCTCTCCTTCCCAACTTTCAATCCTAAGCCACTCTTTCTCAGTCGACTGCTAATTCTTCTGTGTACAATCCAAACCACAGTGGAGACAGAGTATAGCCCTGTCTCACTCCTCACTTGCCCAGTTTCCAAATTTCTCAACCAGTAGAAAGCGCTTGTGTTCTCATACAGACTTTGCACAATATTTAGTATCTTTCTACTAAATCCAACTTTTCTCAAGATTTCAAACACCTTAAACCGATCTACTCTGTCATTCGCCTTTTTAATACCCAGGAATGATAAATATAACTTCTTAGCATCCTCCCTCATTCGCTCAATTATTTCACTCACTACACCTTATCCTCACCACGTCTATCTTGCCTAAAACCATTCTGCTCTTCTCCTAGGACTCCTTATTCTCCAACTAAATATTTCATTCTATCATTCAAGATACCACAAAAAATCTTACATATAGTGTCAGCCAGTGTAATTGGTCTCAAATTTTTACGTTCTCTCATGCTCTTATGCCCACCCTTATGCAATAGAACTACATTACACTAGTCTTGTTTCAGTCATCCCGTACTCTCTCACTCTTTCGTATCTCATCGAATAAACATTTCAACATATTAACTACACTCTCTCCTCCGCATCTATAGAACTCATATTGGATTCTATCAGGGCCACATGCCTTTCCATTTTTCACTTCCTTCAAAAAACTCACAATTTCTTCACAAGTGATTTCATCTTCCATTTGCAGCGCATGTTCATCAATCAGAAAATTCATCATCCGTTACCTGCTCATCCATTCCACCAATGTCCTCCCAGTAGTCTTCAACTGCTTTCACCATTTGCACCTTATCTCGCACATTGCAACCCTTGACTGCTGATTCATCAACTTGAACTTCACTACTTCTATCATTACCTTGTATAAACTTAAACATATCTTTTATTCCATCCGGACCTTTCTTTCTTAGATTTTCACCTTGGTGTCTCTCCTCTTTAACTCTAGCCTCATTGATCATTCTCTTTATTTTTTTCTGCTGGTCCTTGTTTCCATGCACTCAGCCATTTATCTTCAGTAATTCTGTGTCTTTCATGCATTTTCCTCATATTGCGTTGCTTCTTATTTAAAGTATTTCTTCTCATTCGTTCTTCCTTTATCTCATTTGTAAATCCCCTGGCTTTCCCTGTACTTTTTTTGCATATCATTCTACCAATCTTTCGCTCTGCCACATCACACAAGGTTCTGGCAATCTCCCCATTTAGGTCATTTACACCTGTTCCAGTTTCTACACCTGTTCCAGTTACATCTGCTCAATTCATTCCTAAATTCTTCTCAGTTTGCCACTTTTATCTGCCAATTTTCATTCATACTGGGGACCTTCTGAATTGACTCCTTTCCACTCCAATTATATTCAAGCTCAACCATTTTATGGTCACTATCAATATCAAAATCATCTTCATCTACAAACATCTCTTTGACACACAATCTTGCTCTATTACTCACTATCATATAATCAATTGCAGTTTTCCATTCTCTGCTTTACCTTGTATGCAAGCTTTTTTCTATTGTGACATTCAGGTTCTCAAGTTCATTCTCATCACAGAAATCAATCAATTTTTGTCCATTTGCATTCACAGGCTCACCAAGTATACCAACATGGCCATTCATGTCACCCATCACAATCAGAGGGCACCTGCAGTGTTCTCGTACAATCCTTGTTAATATTTCATGCTCTTTTACATTCTTTTCGTGAGCTAAAATCCCATCAATTGTCGTATAACATACAATCACAACACATTCTCTGACATGCATTCTTTCACACTTAATTGCTAACCAATCTTCACTCTCAGGTTCATTTCCAACAGGAATTTCTTCTAATTTCCGATTTAGAGCATTCTTTATAATCAGACCAACTCCATTACCTCTTTTTAGCCAACTTACACGCCCTTTTCCTATCATAAGATACTTATTCTCCTTACACGATAAACTGACTATCATGCATTTGGGTCTCTATACTACTCCAATACAATCCTATTTTCCATTTTCAAATTCTGCTACAAGGTCATTTAACTTTCCTGCATTCCATCCACGCACATTTATACACCCAACCTCACAACACTATAGGAAAATTCAAGACATTCTTCATTTTGCTCTGACAGATTTTCATTCATCCTGTTCCACCTTTCATTATGATGTGAGTTGCCCTAATCCACTGGATGTATCTCCTGGAAAGTTTCATCTCACCTTCTTGTGTAAGGTGGACTCCATCTCCAAGAAAACATCCACCCTCGATCTCGCTATTCATATCCAGGAAGCTGGAACCCAACTCACGCTTTCTCACACTCCATCTTCATGCTCATAATCCTTTCATGCACCTCTCTATTCACCTCCTTCGCACCCTTTCATACTCCTCATCACATGCAGGCCTTCTCAGGAGGCTCTTCACCGCAACTCTAACATTCTTTCGAGCACTTTCCACCACTTTCATAATCGCGTTCACTGTGTATTCTTCCCCACATTTAAGCAACCGATTGCCACCTCCTTGCAATACAATCATACCTTCATCCATGTCATCTATCACTCTCTCAGCATGCCTACAAATCTCTTCCACTCCCTTCCCTCTCATGCTCGTACATCCACTACTGTCACTCATCCTCGCAAACCTATCCACATTCTTCACCATGCTATCTCTTCATTTTCTTATCATAAGTCTAACTCTCCCTTTCATACTACTCTCTCTGTCAATTCTTCCACTCACTTCATTCGTTCCATCTATCTTCCTTTCATTCACTTCCACTACGGGTGCATGCACATCATGTGGCACATCAACAGGTAGCTCTTTCATTCTCTTTTCATTCGTACTTCTTTCATCATGCTTATTCATCTTTTTACTCTCATCTGTCACATTTGTACCATCATTTGCCTCATCATTCACTGCATTCGCACTCTTTACACCATTCTCGTTTTTTCCTTCTTTCAGCTTCCTTTCATCCTCTAAATCACCCTCTAAAGCAGCCATCAGAACTGTCAACCTCTCAACCCCATCTTTCAACTTCTCTCTCTCTCATCAATCAAATATTTCCAGCATGAAAACTTATGTTTCCTCAGCTCTCTCTTACTCATCCTTCTCAAGCCCCTGCATGCATCCACACCCATCCAATCTGAACAGGTCTCACACTGAATCAACTCCTTCTTCCCATCTGCACTTCCAACCCTAACATTACTCAACCCATTACATGCCATTCTCAACCACAAACTTCTATCTCAGCACAGACTTACAGGCAAATGCAGAACTACCAGTCCAAAAGTGCAGCTCACGACACAAAACGCTCAGTCTCAAGCAACCAAAGCCCTACTGTCATATGCACTCCATACGATGTCACACACTAAACTCACGTATACAATGTCACTCAGATGTACCAGTTTTTTCTGCAACTTAGCTTTGGTCCATCACAATTTTCGTCAGAGGTTCAGTAGCACACGTGCACACATCACAAGAACACAAATCATTTTACTCAAAAAAATTGCTGAATTGTTATAAATAATTGTCCTTTTTAAGGACCATAATCAATTTTTGAACGATCCTCGTATTGTAAAGCCTGTGGTGGACGTCGAGTAGTGTGGACCGTAGAAGGGTACCGGTCTTTCTGTAAAAACCGTATACTTCAAAAATTACATAATAATGTATTTCCTGAGAAATTCCCTCAAATTTTAGCTAATTTTTAGCTAATGCGACATTGGTCATTGAATGTCGTATTGAATGAAACAGCATTGAATTCTAATTTAGTTCATTATCATGCATTATATTAGAAATTCTTTAATTAAGTACCATGAATATCAAGTCAGGTATTCTGTCGTAGCCTTAGGAACATAATTCATGAGTGTATGTAGCTGATGTGTCGCCCTTCCTGTTTCGACTTAGAATGAGGTTCAGTCTCGATTAATCCATATTGTCTTCCAGATGCAAAATGAAGTTTCCAGAAACAGTGCATATAACACTTAAAAATTGGTCTATCACTTGCAAATTTTATTAGACGACTAGAGCTTTTCTTAGGTTGCTAGTTTCTACTTTGAAGCACTCGCAGATCGTTGGAAGTAGAACATGCGATTCTCTCGAAGTGATTTAGCAGAGTTAGCAGGTCCAGAACCATTCATGTGTTGAAAAAATAAGTGCATTTTTTCATCTTATAAACACCCCTCTGAACAAACTGTTAAATTAATGTTGCTAACTCTCAGCTGTTTTTTTTTTGTACCGTTGAACTAGTAGTAGCTATACTCGTAAGCATTTTGTAAAAAATAGCAACGAAACTGGAAATTTGAAGAGAATATCGTTTAAATGAGCAGAACTGATTTGATGAGACGCGGTGCCAATACAAACAATGACGTCAGCTGATCCTCGCATTGGCGTTTTAAATTTTAACAAGGTTTACTTCGCAGCTTCTGACCTAAAAACGGGCCTAACGATCGTGCCTCATGTCTTCCTGGCTCTCAAAAAAGCGTCCTCTGTGCAAGCCATGGATGGATGCTTCAAATCAAGTGCGACCAAGGCCGAATGACGTTAATCTCCACTTGCTGTGGCACAGTTTGATATAAATTCAATCAATTTTCAGGCTTGGAAATTTGTTCTCGTTTACTCCACCTCCCAATATTTTAATTTATGCTTGCTGTTCTCTTTCTTTTACGGAGTTTAACGGAGACTTGTTGGCGCTGTAGAGTCATTAATGAGGGATTTATATGCCGTATACACACTATACCTTTCCTTTTTTGGTGAAACCTTATCGTTTATTTTTAACTCCAAAGAAAGAGAGTGACACGTACACATGAGAGACAGAGAGACATATTTAACTCCCTAGAGAGAGAGACACGCACACATGTTTTTTTTAGCAAAAACTAGTAGAGGTCATAGAAGTTTTTGCTCTCCTCAAACAGGATCAAGAGATATTTTTTCTTCAAAAACTAGAATTGTTCCTAATCGCTATTTCAAGTTCTGTAGCAGGCATCATTTCTCTGAAGCTATTGTCAAAGTGATGCGAAAGATACATGTATTCTTCTACAGTATTATCTTGAATTGAAAAATGCTCGCTCAAGAAACTGCTCGTAAAAACGGATTTGACTAATTTTTGCTTGGGACCGTGACTTCAGGCTCAACAACTATTGATTGCCAGTCATGCTCAATCATTCAGAATGCTCAAAGACTTCATTTCCTATTCGCTGCTCTCGCTGATTGGATGCTCATGTAAGCGACCTGAATTTTTGTCCCTGAATGCAAAATTCAGGTAAGCACCAGATTGGAGCAGATTTGAATTCTTGCTCATAATTTCTTCACTGCTGCTGCTGGGAGAAACTGTGTACTGAACTACTTTTGGAGTTGAAGGAAAGAGGACTTTATTGTTTCCCAGTGTTCTCACCGACGGTTGCTTACGTCTAGCCTCAATACCGACTGTCGCAATTCTTCGCAACCGAAATGTCATAAAAAATTATTCTTTTCGAAATTTTAATGATATTAAGCTGTAGTAGGAGCAATGAATAATGAATATTCCCGGCCAATAAATTAATGAAATAATGATTAGGTATGAAGTAAAAATCAGTATCGTTTATGAAAACATTTTCAAGTTTAAGCTTACAAAAATAATAAGGCAGTTTGAAACTACATTACAGTCAAATACTTCGATTGAAATAAAACTTTTAAGCGCCGGTTATGCTAGTAATTAGAATGAAAGAAGACAGATTCATAAATACATGTATCTAACTGCAAAATTTGAGAAAATTGTACGATGAACAAATTTACAAGCCATCAAGAACTTAGTATTTTGTGTGAAGCTGAGCTGGCGTGGCAAATTTGCAAAAATTTGGTTATAAATTGAAACTTAGACCACAATTATATTCAAGATGGAACTCGCTCTCAACGAGACCTCACATTCCCTCGTTGGACGCTCAGACTGACTCAGGGACCGCGGCTGCTGGTGGAGCAGCAGGTGGCTGTGGTGCAGCGCATCAGAAAATGAGGCGCTGGTGGCGTGGGCATCGAAATGGCCCATCTCGATGAGGGCTAACGTGAGACTAAACATTGAATCGGGCATAAATTAGTCCATAAATAAAATCCTCATGCAGTGCTCATACGACACTACTCACACAAATCATTCGATACTGGAGCGCGTGAAGAGCTGTTGTTAGAAGTCATAAAAATGCTTTAAATTGTCTTGTACTGCTTTTTTGCAGAAGTGTTATTGACGTCATTGAAATCTTCTCAAACACATTGTACTACTTGAAAATTATGAGCCAACTTCTTGATCTAGTGTGGTATAAGAAGTTGTTAGTGACATAGCATTGAATTGAAGGTAATTTCCAGAGACATTCGTTGAGTGAATCAATGCTGCGTCTAGTATAAGCATTGTGTTAAGAAATTGATGCCATAGTCGAAGGAAAAACGTTCATGTTTTGAAACCCAAATCTCCTTATATCACTCACGTTGATTATTTATATTCATACCTTTCTATTGAGGAAGCAAAATGGAACATATTGATGTCAGTAGAAATATAGTAAATTAGACGCCAGCATCAATTCGTGAAATTATGTTGATGCTGACATGTGAGCTGACATCCGAGAAGATGTGATAATCATAAATATGAAGCTACAAAATCAACCTCGGTGGTTGGTACAGATACAATAAAGATAAGGTTATATCTGACGAGTCACTACCGCGGACATGGCAATGATGAGAACGATTGCGTCGCCGCCATGCACGCGTGACCAACGAGCAGCCGTTTGGCCTCCATAAATGCTAATATTTTGCTAAAAAGGCAACACTGTTTTTTGTGAACATTCATTCGCTTTTTTATATTTTGCTAGGGTTTTTCTCGCAAAAGCGTAAAGTATTTAGCCTCAATTACACTATCATTTAAATGCACATTCTGACATCAGTATTCCGATGAAAATTTTTTGAATTTACAGGAAGTACTCACTTGCGAACGAAAACAGTGCTATTTTTGGGCTTAAAGTCAAGGTAAAAATATCTTCAATGTATTTCCATCGTGTTACAAGTGATCAACCTTGAAAACAACGGAGCTCGAGACTTGTTTGTGCAAGATTCCAGTCCCAGTGGAACGGCTCGAACTTCAGCTCGATTTGTTACGTGCAATCGAAAGATTAAACAAAAATCTATGTAATTAGGAAAATTATAGAGCCTTATACTACAACTTAATGACTCCCGGAACAGAACGCAAGCACTCCACGTTCCGCTGAGATGAAGGGAGAAGTTGATTACCTTGTACGAGGCTTTTGTGTTTTGCCTGACGCAATCTTCTTTACGAAATTAATTCAAAATGCTTGGAATTGGCCATATTTTATTTGCTAAAAGATTGCGTGTTCTGCAAAAAATTTTGGCGCCCAGAAAATATTTTCAGAGTCTAAAAGGAACAGAAAAAAACACCCTTCGTGCTATTCCCTCGCGTGAACATATACTCGTATGTTTGATGTAGTATTGGTCTGAAGAGACAGTATTAGTTTACGGTCCAAGTGCATCGTAAAGAAATGCTTAGTAAATTTAAGAGAATTCA
The DNA here is from genome assembly GCA_030386875.1 of Morinoia aosen. Taxonomy (NCBI): domain Eukaryota; kingdom Metazoa; phylum Arthropoda; class Malacostraca; order Amphipoda; family Talitridae; genus Morinoia; species Morinoia aosen. Next base: position 23,214,806 of record CM059562.1, read on the forward strand.
AGTATTGATGTACATTATTCTTGTTCATTGGAAGTGTAAACAATAAGACTCTGCAAGGTGAGTCAGTTAACCGCAAGATATGAAGTAAAGTGGGTGGAAGTGACGAAGAATATCCTCGGCATTATAGCAGATGACAAAAGCGAAATGTTTGTAAACGATTTTATTAAGAAAATCACGCATTCGAGGTTACCTAATATTGAGCTAACAGAGGAAAAGGGGAATCTGGCACACCCCCATCCATCAGCGCCGTCAGAAGCGCAAGTGCCCGAGACCACCGTCGAAGAAATAACAATAATGTTAGTCTAATATCGTTAGTACACCGCACCGCTTACATGTAGCGTAAACTAGAAACTATTGATCGGTAAACAAAAATGCAATTGTGCAGTTAATAAAGTACGGTGCCCGCTTAGCGGTCTACGCAATTGGGTAAAAAACTTTAAAACTTTCTCCCTTAATTATTTGAAATTGAAAAGACTAACACAGGCTGCTCGACAGGCATGTAAATTAGTGGCGCTGACCAAAACTGCCTGTCAAGGGTTATCTCTGACTGAATACAACAATAGAATCCCTTAGCTCACGCGCGATCGCATGCAGATAGTCAGTCGCCGTACTAGACTGGATGAGTGTGGACGGGTGTGTGTATAATGTATATTTGTTAGGTTTTGCGGATTCTTGTCATATGTGCTATAAGGAACTTGTGTTATAGCTTTTATTGTATGTAATAATTTCAGTCTCGCTTAGTCTCAACAGTGAGGCTGCCAGATCCCCCCAGTTTGGGACACTCTAAGCACTGCCCAGACAAAAGCCACCTACATAAGCCACCTACGCTAGCTCGTGTTAGCCTTGTTACCTTTACGTTGGAGTCTTACTGCCTCTGCGTTGACGTCTTGCTGCCTCTGCGTTGACGTCTTACTGCCTCTGCGTGGACGTCTTGCTGCCTCTGCGTTGACGTCTTACTGCCTCTGCTTTGACGTCTTACTGCCTCTGCGTTGACGTCTTACTGCCTCTGCGTTGACGTCTTACTGCCTCTGCGTTGACGTCTTACTGCCTCTGCGTTGACGCCTTACTGCAGCGTCTGTCCACTACTTATTAATTGCAAAACTGGATGCTGTCGAGGCGGGCAGAGGTACCGGTAGAGTATTTTCAGGCCCCTAACTGTGGCTGGCGGACTTTAGTTATTAGGACTTTCATTGTGTCTTGTATTACTTAAAATTGAACCTTCTTATGGGCATTATTGTTACCTACCTGCTATTATGAATTCAGAGTGCATTATATATTTTATTTTATTTTTTGATACATATATATTAAAAATCGTTGGTGTTCTATTATCCCGGTTCCCTCAAGCAAGCCGATATGACGACTACAACACTGCCCTACCGTCGAACTGCAGCCGTGCGTGGCAGACGTCCAGAGGCGAGGAGACGAGACGAGTAGGGTAGCGCAGGGGAGGTGGACGATGAGGAGTTTGCCGGCGAAAGTAATTCTTAGCTTCATCAACGAGGATTAACTATCGGAACCACCTTCGGAATGAAGTTGTAAATAGCACATAGAAGCGTGATTCATCGCAATCGACCAGTTGCCATCCACCTCCATCCTCTCTTAAATTTACACTCAGTGGAATTGCCAACTAAGCTCAGCACGGAATTAGAGATGAAAAATGATTTAGCAGAGCGGTTGTCTGGTTGCGAGCTCTGCTGCGGTCTGTGTCTCGTACGCTGGGCCAAGGGTGCTCTGGTGTGAGTAGCCGCGCGCCGTCTCAGCCTATTTATTCTCAGTATGATTCTAGAAACATTGAGTTATCAGCGCCACACAAACTTTAGACCAACGGTTAAATTTAGATGATTTTAGTAGGTAGCGAGTGCCAGTAAATATAGCTGAAGCTAACGACATATTAAACTTTAAAATAAACTTTAGTAAATTTTCTCCAGGAAGTGCGCGAAATGTACGCACATCGTATTGATGAAAAAACCCTAAGAAATGTTACTTCGGTATATTCTTCGATAAAATAGGCCGGTAAAATCATCGTGCTAAAGTTGGAAATAGCTTTACCTAAAGAAATACTCGTAATATAAGTTGAGCTCGAGTCCCCGGATCAGTTAGCAGCTGTGGTGAAATATAAACTAACATTGAATTAAGGAGCACAGCGATAAAATGCGATCCTCGCTCTCTAGAATGGATATAAAACATGGTACATGGAACTGATTGCGGAGAACCTGTACCGTAACTGTATAACAAAAACACATTTGCGATTTGGTTTCATTCTTGAAACTAAAGGAGTTATTGCTAAAACGTGAGAAAAGCATGTTTGTACACCGTGTTAACCAACTTTAACGCTCAATTAGAACACATAAACTGTAACTGTATAAATTTGCACTTCTTAGTTTAACTGGAAACCCTTCAATTTCAAGTGTTGTCAATACAGGCCACTCAACTGCTGAATTTGACTTTCAGAGAATAGCACCAACCTTCGTTCTAGTGATGCTTTAACAGAACTTGAACACCGAGCTCACAGACGTTCAGTTTTGACGGTGTGAAACCCTTTGTTAAGAACACACCACTGCACGTGTGACCATGCATGTGCTTCCATGGCTAAAATTCTTCATTGTTACTATTAACTTTTTTGCTTCCATCAAAGAGTCCAGGAAGAAATGGTCCGTACAATTTGTATTTTCATAGCTGATGCCTCTGCAACCCCCAGCACTTCCCTTCGCTATGTGGTATTGCATTCATGCTGACGCCCTTATATAATTGTCGCTCTTTCAACAGGAGATCTTCCTTATTTTCCAGGATATTTATAACAGATTTAAAGACTATGGTAACATCATTTCTCTAATGGATGGGTGGAGTAGGCCTTGTTGTGCGGTTAACATCTGCCTCTTTCGGCAGCCTAATAACTTTAATATCCCTTAGCATTTGGATGCATCGGTATTTAAATTTGGCCTGAGGTTATCTCTCATGGTCTTGGATTTTTTCCTGCATAAATTTCAACTCCCTTGATCTTCTAGTAAAATTACGTAAATGTGTAATTATTATTAGTAGGACCGGTTTTAACAGGTAATTTAAAGTTCATAAACTTTAGTGAGAAAACGTTTGGTATTTAAAAACATTCCAGCCGAACTTTATTGCCCGAGCATCTCTGATTTTAGCCGCCAAAGTATATTCTCTACACGAGAGTAAAATTGAAATTGATAGTAGCAAAAGTGCCGCTTTTACTTGAATACTTTTTGAGCGACTGCATAATCATAAAGTTAAATTACAACTGCTGCATAAAGACTTCGAACACTTCGTTCGGAGCCTTTATTGATCTCACGTCATCGTCGAGTGAGAGTCTCTTACTGGGCATCATTAATTAGAGACGTTAAATTACCGGACGAGGCTTGCCTTACATCACGAGCAGATCAGTATTTAGTGTCCTGCCTCAGGTGGTGATAGGCAAATGCTAATTTTGAAGTGAATGTTAAAGGTTCATCATGATGATGTTATTGAAGCTTTTAAATGTGTCCAATTTGCAACTTCAATTCCGACACTACGCGTTGATTCCTAGCAAATTCATCAACTGAGCTGCATTGTTTTGTCAGAATTCGAATTTCAAAATAGAAATGGAAATTTTCCTGCCCATACTGTAGTAGTAGTAGTAGTAGTAGTAGTAGTAGTAGTAACATAGGTTTGCTAGCGCTTCAGTTATTCAAACTATATCGCACCGAAGGTTCTTGCCCATACAGCTACTGCTTCAAAGATCTAAGAGAGATCGGAAATTTACAACAATTGGGCTCATGTACATCACTCTTTCTCCTCATTTTGACTGCATGCTGACTGCGTCATTAGAAGCTCAAATGTTTTGTTGCGAATGGAGGCTTCCAGTGTGCATCTAATTCTTGTCATATCTATAGCTACGTAGTATGCGTTGCTGTGTTATATATATCTTTACTCTTTCACTTCTTTTGATGGGACTTTTAAGAAGTTCATCGTACTTTTCGATAAATTATGAGAGGCAACTCTACGTTTCCGCACGTTTAATTGCACACATTGACCCAAGCCTTTGATTGCATTATGATAGCAAGATATACACGAGAATTCTTCTTCTTACCCCGGAAACCTTACGTATGGCATTCAAATCAACAAGTCTACTGTCAAGCAACAGTAAGAGAGCATTTCGAGGCTGATAGCTTACATGAAGCCATCGCTCAAGCAAAGCTATCTTTTGAAAAACAATTGCCTTTCTCATCACTCATTTATTTTGCACTGGGAGAGTGTAGTATTCCTGTATTCCAAAGAAATAAAACTACAAACGATGAAATAAAATTCATATTGATGGGCATTCAGACTAGCGCGCATAGTTTCGAATATTACAATTCATTTTCAATGAATGCCTGAAACAACACAAGAAAGCACATTAAAAAGACTTACAATTTTGCATATTACTTTTGAAATAGAAACTAACACATTATGATTTCAGAGAATGTTCAATGGATATGCAGATTAGTCTAAATTCAGGTTAGGTTGCAGTTTTTTTATATAAATGGATTCTAAAATTCTGATATCTATTTCATTGCACGTATCTATAATTTTGAAATCAGCACTGGAGAAACTATGATTGGTGTGATCACAATGGTTCCTGGGAGCAGACTGAGGTGGAGTTTGAAGTGGATTATTTGTTCTGAAAGAACGGCCTAAATGTTGCCAGAAACGAATTTTCGACTGCTTTCGCGTACTCCCAATGTAGGAACTCTTGCAAGTTCCGCACGTATATTGATAAATAACATTTGAGAGAACAGCGGCAGGCAGTCGATCTTTATATTGAAAGAAATTTTGGATTTTGAATGAATTTTTGAAGCTGAAGCGAAAATCTAGTTGGGGATAAAATTTTGATAAAGTCAAAGCTAAATATTTCTGCATATCGTATGAACACTCGCCAATGAAAGGCAAAGACACAAAGTTTTTTCCTCGCAACAGTAGGTAGATCGGGATTATTAGACGTCAATTTAGTGCACAGAAACTTCTTCACGATATTATCGAATAAATGGATGGGATAACAGTTGTCTGAAAAGAATTTCCGAAGGAAGTCAAATTCTATGGCCATTAAATTATAATTGGATGATAGATAATATCCTCCGTAAATAAGGGTACGAATTGCATTCAGTTTGTAAATAAAAGAGGAGAAACAAAGAAAGTTCATACCAAGTCCAGTGAACGTGGGTTTCCTATAAACACTTAGTTGAAGGTTGCCATTATGCTTGTGAATCAACATATCAAGAAATGGTAGTTTGTTATTAGTCTCCTTTTCCATGGTGAATTGAATGTTGCTATGGCGTTGATTAATGAAATTCAAACGTTGCTTCAGAACTGTCAAGCAAGGTATCCTCATTTGATTTTCTATGCTTGCAAATGTTCTGTAAACGTAATGTCAGTAGGTATATCCAAAGATTAAGACTAATACACGAAAAGAAAATCAACGAGTTAGGTGCCAGGTTAAACTTACATTCGTGTGATCCGTCCAAAGTGATTTTTAATTTTTCTGACCGCATTTTAACTCAACGTGAGCAATTTTTATTATCATTTGGACTTCAATTCAATTTACCAGTGACTAAGTTGCATTTTGAACGTTATTTTCTATCTTTTGAAATGTTTATCAACAATCTTAAACAACAAAACCTAATTCCGACCATTAATTTTAATACAGTGATCGACATCATCAAAAAGAAGGCGTGTGAAAGCTACTATGGTTTTAAATCGGCAGGAATTTTTTCTCCTATTTTTACTGGTGCCGATATCCAAATACTCAAAAAATTAGGCAAGGAAACTAATCCAGTTGTTTGTAAACCTGATAAGGGCAATGGTGTCGTGTTAATGAATAGAAAGGACTATGAGGATAAAATGAACATAATATTATCTGATCCAACAAAATTTTCAAGACTGAACGATGCTGATCCTCTTATGACTACTGTTAGAATTGAAGACAAAATCAATAGGTTCTTGCTAAAGTTGAAGAATATGAACATTATTTCTAATGAAACTTATCACTCTGTTTACGCCACAGGCTCTGCTCCCGGGATATTGTATGGGATAGCTAAAGTTCATAAAAATGGTTTACCCTTACGCCCAATTTTAGCAGCATTTAAAACGCCCATGTTCAAATTATCAAAATTTCTTATACCTCTTGTCGATAAATTCTCTCGTAATGAATACTCAATAAAAAACTCTTATGAATTCTTTCATTCAGTTAATGGTCTCAAAGTTAAACCCAACTATACCCTTGTCAGTTTTGATGTTACTTCCCTTTATACCAATGTACCTGTTATAGAAACCTTAGACTTGTTATGTAGGAAAATCTTTTCGGTTAAGGCATCTTTTCACGGTATGGACAGAAATAAATTTCTTGAACTTTTAAAATTAGCAGTTGTAGACACTATTTTTCTATTCAATAATGTTATGTATAAGCAAATGGATGGTTTAGCTATGGGGAATCCGTTGGCACCTACTCTAGCAAATATATTTCTTTGTGATTTGGAGGGAAGATTTCTATCAGACTGTCCTGTAAACTGTAAACCTATTTTGTACAAACGTTATTTGGACGATACTTTTGTAATATTCGAAGATCCGCTTCAGGCGGGTGAATTTTTGAATTTCATTAATCAACGCCATAGCAACATTCAATTCACCATGGAAAAGGAGACTAATAACAAACTACCATTTCTTGATATGTTGATTCACAAGCATAATGGCAACCTTCAACTAAGTGTTTATAGGAAACCCACGTTCACTGGACTTGGTATGAACTTTCTTTGTTTCTCCTCTTTTATTTACAAACTGAATGCAATTCGTACCCTTATTTACGGAGGATATTATCTATCATCCAATTATAATTTAACGGCCATAGAATTTGACTTCCTTCGGAAATTCTTTTCAGACAACTGTTATCCCATCCATTTATTCGATAATATCGTGAAGAAGTTTCTGTGCACTAAATTGACGTCTAATAATCCCGATCTACCTACTGTTGCGAGGAAAAAACTTTGTGTCTTTGCCTTTCATTGGCGAGTGTTCATACGATATGCAGAAATATTTAGCTTTGACTTTATCAAAATTTTATCCCCAACTAGATTTTCGCTTCAGCTTCAAAAATTCATTCAAAATCCAAAATTTCTTTCAATATAAAGATCGACTGCCTGCCGCTGTTCTCTCAAATGTTATTTATCAATATACGTGCGGAACTTGCAAGAGTTCCTACATTGGGAGTACGCGAAAGCAGTCGAAAATTCGTTTCTGGCAACATTTAGGCCGTTCTTTCAGAACAAATAATCCACTTCAAACTCCACCTCAGTCTGCTCCCAGGAACCATTGTGATCAGACCAATCATAGTTTCTCCTATGCTGATTTCAAAATTATAGATACGTGCAATGAAATAGATATCAGAATTTTAGAATCCATTTATATAAAAAAACTGCAACCTAACCTGAATTTAGACCAATCTGCATATCCATTGAACATTCTCTGAAATCATAATGTGTTAGTTTCTATTTCAAAAGTAATATGCAAAATTGTAAGTCTTTTTAATGTGCTTTCTTGTGTTGTTTCAGGCATTCATTGAAAATGAATTGTAATATTCGAAACTATGCGCGCTAGTCTGAATGCCCATCAATATGAATTTTATTTCATCGTTTGTAGTTATATTTCTTTTAAAGATTCGATTTCCTGTATTCCAGTATTCCTTCGCAAGAGCTTTGTTTTCTGGGGGATAACCCGCTAATGACGCTTGAATTACACTGGGGAACAAAACTACTATTTGTCAGTTACATATACTTTAAAACTGGTTCCTGGGTGAATTGAGGTCACTGATTTCAAACAGAGTATGAGTTATTTTTTACCGGGTCAGGTTTTTTTGCAATGAGTTACCTGCTATTTACTACTGGCAAAATATAGGTAGACCACCCAGATACTACCGATAAAATTTTAAGCCGGTATAAATTGATGTAATTTAAAACACATTATAAACGTCCAGAATTTATTTATAATTACTTTTACTTCCCTTGGTAAACACATTGAGGATTCATCAGTTGCTTATGCGAAGAATGATAGAATGATAGAGATAGAATGATTTAGGTAGAAATTTGCGTTTGATAGGTCATCTAGAACGTCGCTTCCCTGTGCAGTCTCGCTGAATGTTCCAGCAATAGTTGGCCATCATGTGAACGTTCCAGCGACCTTAATATCGATCTTCCGTGATTTTTATATCCTGGCGAAAGCGTTCACCCTGCTCATCACTCATGTCCCCCCAAGTTGGCCGAAAATGATTTAATATGACTGTTCAAGAAATGTGCCTTGATGCTCAAGGGCACTTCCAACAGCTCTTTATATTTCTTTGGTTACCTGTTTCCAAGAAAGTTCCTTACGGCAGAAACGAATGCTCCCAATGTATTTTTTCGACATCAGTCATAGATTGAATGAAAGCTTGATCTTTAATCAGCGTCCTAATTTCAGGGCCGTCGAAAATGCCTGCTTTGAGTTTTTCTGCCGTTATACCGGGAAACGTATCACACAAATACTTGAAACAGTCACTGTCAGTATTGAGCGTCTTGACGAACTGTTTCATAAGGGCTAGCTTGATGTGAAGGGACACACTTCACTAGAGGTTCATGAATGATGTTCTGTTTCCAAAACGTTGTAAGTCTTACTAACTGGCCATTCCTACTTAATGCAGTGTTTGTCTTTGGTTCTGCTACCCCAGAGGCACATAAAGCAAGGGAATTTTGTGTAACCACTTTGCTATCCTAACAAAAACTTGACCATTTGTAGGTCAACACAAATGATACATTTGTGTACTTCATATTTGAGTAGCTCTAATGCTGTCATGAAGTTTTCATATGTCTCTTTCTTGTGGACTTAGTGTTATATGCAAATTGCGCGGAAGATGTTGCCTATGTGTAATAAAACACATTTCAGACTCCGCTTAGAGCTATCTATAAAGAGGCGCCACTCTTTTGGATCATGATCTGTAGCTCCCATCGCGGTTACTAATCCATGAATATCACGACAGTAGACGATATTGAATTTTGAATCCCAGATCTGAGAGAGGTTTATCTTCTCTGCTGCGATAGAATGTTACCTTTGCATTCATTCCCAGCAAGGTTCTTTCTTTTAATTGTGAAGTGAGAAATTCTGACAGCTTCTTAGACAAACCCAGATCTCGAACTAAATCATTGAGTTTTGCATGTCTAAATATTTGCAGTTTTGTTGGTGCGCCTTCAAAATCAGTCACTGTTTCTGTTAGTTGACTCCTCTGTTAACCCAGTGTCACATTCGCAGTTGGAGTTAGGAGAAGCAAGTTGAGTAAAGATAGGTTTTAGAACATCATCAGAATGGTGCACAGGTTGGATTACTGGATTTAAACTAGCGTATGTGATTAGCTGACGAGATTTTCCACTAAAACCAACAACATCAGTGAGGCAGAAGTAACAGTCTGTGACTTGGTCTCGTGGCTCACGCCATATCGTCGGAATGCAGAATTTTATTTTATTTTTTCATTTATTTCAGTGATGCAAGTTTTATTCGCAGGAATGAAATACCTGCAGTGGTGCCCAAAGTTTATCTTGATCTCCAAGGTTCACTTGAAAGGGGGAAAAGTAAGCTCACTTCCCAAGTTCACAAATATTCCTTTTTTGCATTTGAGTTGTGAATGTACCATAAATGTAGCAGAACGCATTCGGACGCGTTTCACATTTCCTTTTTTTACTTTATTGAAAAGCGATTTTTCCATCAACAGCTTTTAAAAATACTTTGAAAAAATTGAATACTTCTTATTGTCGTACGATTGCATTTACCATCAATGTATCATTAAATTTAATCGAAATTCCTGAACTACAATTAGAACACGGTCGAGCGGCATTAAAACTAGACCTGATCTCCACAAACGAATGGCATTTTCGAAATCAATGACCTCAAATCCTCTAGCATCAAGTGTCAGAGCTCATGCAACCAGAAGTGTGTTCCTAGTGTTATATAGATATGCAACTGTACTCAACTGCATCTTTAGGCAGGAAGGCTCTATGTTTGCGCTGAGGTGACCCGTCGTTTGGACTTTGGAGGCCCATATGGGACCAGGCCCCAATTTGTGTGGCGTCCCCTCATGGCGACCCACTGCGTCCCACTGACATAGGGCTTACTAGGGTTGGGTGTGGTGGGCGAGTGGCTGGTACGCCTCTATCGATGTATAAACTCAATTAATACAAACACAGAAAATCTCCGGAGAAAAATGTGAGTATATTTCGTATCACTTCACAGTAATTTGATTCAAGCTACTACTTTAGGGCAATTATTTTGTTTCGATGTACTTATTTTGATGTAATATTTACTTGAGTTTTGTAGATTCACAAACGTTTCCCTGGAGTTCATTACTGCTGTTTGTAAATTTTAAGTTCCCTTTCAAGTGATCAAACAACGTAACAAATATTTTGCTTTAATTTCTTGCTGTTCATTCAAGTATTTTGAGACACTGAGTCCAAAATTACATTTGTTTCGACGAAACATCGATGGTTTTAAACTTTTTTTTAAATTTCAAGTTCTCGTGTTGTACCCGCAGTTTTTCTCAACAGCAACATGTTGGTTCTACCAGCTCAAATATTTTTTAACGATAGTACACAACATTCAGTTTTTATTATTCATGCATTGAAACTTATCTACGATGTATATTTAGTTAGAAATAAAAGAAACCATAAAATTAGGCTCTTGAAATGTTTTGCTAATTTTATTCTTGAGATTAGAAGTGCTTTGACGATCGTATTGTTGTACAGTGCATACTCTCATCTTTTCTCACTGAAGACTTCAAAGCAGCACTTCATCGTCCGTGATATCTTCTTCCCAGTGTTGAAATGTTCTGATAAAATCTTTTACCATGCTCCTTATTAAAGCCATCCAAGTTTTCGGAATAGAAATTTATTTGAGACAATAAAACAACGCAATTTCATGAGAGTTTTGCTACCAGTCGTTGGTAATTATGATCTTTGCGATTTTCTACGAATTTCCGAATGAGTTCACGAAATGCACACCGTGCTGTGTTTTCAACGTTTGCCATCGCTCTCCCCAGTTTATCTGATTTCATCAAAGCGTTTACTTGGGGTTCAACTCATAAGCCACCCTTCATCTTACCCTCGAATAACTCGGGAAACATGAGGCGAATTTTTGATTGTGGCGAAGCTTCTTCCACAATCTAAAGCATACGCTAACGATTTTACAACTCCTAGTTTAGTACGAATTGAATCGATAAGACTTTCCTTGGATGTTCTAGAGATTGTCTAAGAAACAGGATTTAGTAATTATTTGAGCTCAAAGAAAAAAATTAGACATTCATTTACGTAGCCGACTGTAGTCTGAGCTTTCTTTAACCCGTCGACCCCTTTGTTGAATACTTGCCTTCTCATTGATAAGTTAAATGAGAACGTCTACTGATTCCTGCGAATTGCGATGTTGAATAATATAGAAGCCTTCACGAATTCCAATACAGCTTGTACTTCTCATCTACATACGCTTAAACAAACAGAAAAAAGACATTCCACCCCGTTGGAATGTCCAAAAAATAAGAATAGGAAAATAATTGATAATACGTAGAAACTTGCCAATAGAAAAGTTTAACAATGCTTATCATAATAAGCAAACCACAATTATCTTTGAAAATGTAAAATAAATTATATAGGATGCTATTTTTTTGCGTTGTTCGGTAATACATTAAAGATGCGTTAACATGCCTTTTTCCAACAGATGACATTCACGGCATGCACAAGCTTTATGAGCTGCAGCAAATCTATTGATAATCGGTGGAAAATTGGTAATCTTTTGTTGCAAATAACTACAGTTCTCCATGTCTTGTGTGTTCTTATGTTTTGTCAAAACTGCTTTCGCATGTCTAAAACCAGCTGCAACAACCATGAGTGAACTCAGGAATGATGCAAGTAAGAAAGGTTCAGCTATCGCTCTGAGCTCGGGGCGCGTAGCAGCTGTACAGTACTGCTAATGCTTTAAAATTCAGTGAGGTTCTTAGTTTTAAACAACTTGAAAACTTTTTGATCTACACGCAATTCAAAAAGTTAATCTTCTAAGTCAGATTGATTGTCTCCATGATCTATTTTAAAATCAAATGTAGAAACAAGGCATAATTATGAATATTTTCTAAGTTCTCTAACGTGCTTTGGAGTATCACCTTAATTTATCAAGATTTGTGATATAGATCTCCAAATCGAAGTCAGATTTGCTTTCGAATTTTTTAGTTGCCGCAATTTTGTAAAATTTTATTGAACGTTACTCCTATCGATGATTTCAAGGGCTCCAGTTTTGCTTGAAGCCCCAACTTGAATTGTAAAGTCTTTCCCTTGAGAAAGACAAAAAAAAAACGTGCAACGAACTACCATTGTCGGTGCACCTCTAGTACCCACTGCAGTGATTTCCTTGAAGAGAACGCTTTGATCAATCAAATATTCTTTTAATCATGGAAATACTGTCTCACCTTTTGAATCAATTTCTGGATAATTAGTGAATAGAAACTCATCAACAGTAACCGCCAGCAGAGGGTTATGAAACCTTGCATGGACCATGAAAATATTTGAACATCCAAAAATCAAGTCGAACAATAAAAACTCGAACAATAAACTTACAATGTGGTGCTAAAAGGTAACAGTTCTTCCACATCATTGGCCATTTCCCGAATGCAACGTTGCACAGCATTTGTATTCACTTACCGGAATGTATTTCATAACTACTTGGAAGTTTTTCATAAGAGTTTCGATTACATCTTTTATGGCTGGTGATGTATAATCTATTGACGAAATTAGGGTCCGGTTTCCTTTTTTGCTATATTAAGAAAGATACTGTATAATAACTTCAGTCTTCCTCTGCTATCAGCACTAGCAGATGGTTTTAAAAGTGCACTCAAATTTACCTTTCTCCAGTTTCTCTTTAAATATTTTGAACTATTGAAGATTTTGGTTTACTTGTCATGATGAATTCTTTCCAAGTGGTCTTTCATATTTGCTGGCTTCATAGCCACATTCCCAGTTGAATTCATTGCATTTTTAATCGGTTTCCTTGCCACAAGTTAGACTTTTGCCGTGTTAGATTGAGACAGCCAAAATTTTTTCATCGCCATGCCCGTTTTTTGCTGACAGTCAAAAACCGCCAAGCAAACTTTTAAATTCCGCTTCAACAATTCAGCCTACAACGCCTGAAGCGTCCCGTTTTGCCTCCCGCGGCTCCATACCAACCTGGCGCGAACTCATACTGGCCGAAATGTGGAAATTGAGGGCTGAGAGCAGTCGTGAGTCGTTCGTTCCCCCTTTTTCAACCATTTTGAAGGAGTCTTAATCACGCAAAATTGAGGTGCATTTTTAAACTGAGTTGCTGGCAGTCATTTCTCATGATAAGCTTGTGGGGATAGTTTCTTTAACACACAATGATACGAAACCTTATTTCAGGTCCTTTTGAGAATATCGTCTGCCTTTCTCCTTATAGTTGCTAGCTGATATTATGAGTGTTAAAATTGAGATTTTATGTGATACAAAGGAAAACTTTCCGTACAATAACACAGCAGCCACAGCAACAGAAAGAACACACGTTCAACGAGCTATGACGAGGAACTGCATTCTAAACCCGTACCACAGATCACTCACATTTTGCTTGACCTGTGCCCGGAACGGTGAGCGGGAGTGAGTTGCTCATGAACGCGTTAAGACTGGTTTAATTTCTAATAAAGTTTAATGTGTTCTATCCTGTTCTTTTGCTGAGAATAAAGTGTGCGATGGAATTTCTATTCAAACCGAATAATTCAAAATTGATGTTAGAATTATAAAATATATTTCTAATGTCAAACTGATTCCGAATATGGCAAACTGCATTGCGGACTGGAATCATCGCGCGCTTGTTTGCCTCAGTTTGCCTCAGTTTGCCTAAAGTGTTCATAAATTTGGCCACCACGTATATAATTGCCAAGGGAGTAATAATGGAGTAAGAATTTGCAACAGTGATGTGTCCAACTGTTAGCACATACATGTACGTATGCACCAATGCTTATCAATATGCACATAATATATGTGCTCTGACGCACACATGCGTATGCAGCACAGGTTAACGGAAAGCTCAAGTTATACCTAGGGTAGTCAGTAATTGATTGTATCTGGATTTAATGTTCTCAATTAGAGGAAAATCCCCATTTTGTACTCAAAAAATTTCAGCTGATCCTTCTTAACACGAGTCACCCTGTTAGGAACTCCCCTCTTCTAATTAGCTCCTGAAGGAATCTCATCGACCACTTGCGGGAGCCTGTAGTGGAACAAATAGCAGATCCGAATAGATAGCAATGGAATACACACTTTTCGGTATACATATAATAGCGCTGAAAGACGTTATATTACTATAACGGTCGATGATAAAGATATTCATGGGTGAGAAACTATCAGTACAAGAAAGATTTCAATTGATTTATATGTTTCAAAGAGATGGAATAACATTCCGCCCTGTAGCTAAAAAGTTCAACCGAAATCCTGGATGATAGTGTAGCTCAAGAATTCAACCTGGATGGTGCGCGATTTCCGGGTCACCCTGTAGTAATTGGAGTCCGCAGATAAAACTGATTAATATACTGGAAAAAAATGTAAGCAAAACTTGTGGAGAAAATTTCACGTAGTGTTGCGATACGTGATCAAAGTTGCGAATGACTGAAGCAGGCTTTTATTCGAATGAATTGAGGTTCACTTAAGGTGATGCATGACTCGAGTATCGACAGTACACAGAAAGTAAGTGATAACTGAACAACATGTGTGGCCGTGCAGCTTTGAAGAGAGCATCTTGAGAAGCTATGATGTTCGATCAGAACATGATACTGAAATATGAGTCGAAATAGCGAATGAAAGCACAAGAAGGCGCATAAGCAAAAAATATGCACATTGGACGCGGAAAGAATTGGACAGATAGGTGTGTTTGGCATGTGGACTTCCAAATATCCCCAAGCCAAACACACCTACCCCTCTAATTCTATCCGCGTGCAATGTGCATAATTTCCGCTTAGTTAAAGCGTCAATTCCGTACCTGCCTCATTTGTTGCAAAACTAAAACCTTTTAAACTATTCTTTCTAATTTGTTAAATCTCGGACTTCTATTTCTAATGCAAATTTTCTCGTTATTTGTAGTTTGGTTGTTGAATCCTTGTATACCAAAGTGCCAGTTTACGAGACAACTTCATAATTTTAGATAAAATTTTTATAGAACTCTCGATAGTCCAAGATGGTTTATTCCAAACAACTCTGAAAAAATTGTTCGAGCTAACACTGAAGGACTCACTATTCAAGATCGATTAATTATAAAATTTGTGAACAAGTTGATAGCTTATAATGGCATCTGTTTTATTCCTCATTGTGGTTAATATTCTTGAACAATATAAAAGAAAGGTTTGAAACTATGCCTAGAAAATTTTAAACTCTTATTTCATCGAAGATATCTTTATGATACGTTCATCCTTTTCAAATACAGCCTAGATTCTGAACAGTTTTGTAATATTTCAATCAATGTCATAGGAATGTCGAATTTAAATGTGTACTAGAAATGAATAATGAATTGTTATCTATAGATGTGACAGTTGAAAGATCTGAAAACAATTTCTCGACTTCTGTGTTTCGAAAAGCAACTTTAATGGGACTGGGCACAAATTTTTCTAACAATGTATTTTTAATATAAATTTTGGGGACAGTAACATAAATTCACAAACGTTTTAAAATTTCATCGAATTGTCCTACAAATTGTTCTAATTATTATTAATTAATTAATAATTATTAAAAATTATTAAATGATATTAATTATTTTGGAAACTATTTCTGTTTAGATAATTACCCGAAAAACAATTTTATTCAGGAATTGTGGAAATTTCTGGGAACCAAATTCACTGCGAAGTAAAGAATCCTCACCGTTCTGAGGTTAAGGTGGTTTTCCCAGACACGATTTATAGGAACCCGTATCGAGAAAGAATACTTTATACATTATCTTATACATTGGTTTTTCAAATGCCTTATTACTAACACCAGGACTCAATGAGGGTTACCTCAGTAAAGCCGGTACCGATTTCCGACACCTGGGTAGAGTGGGAAATGTTGCTTGAGTTCTCCATTTACTTAACGAGGAGAAATCACCGCGCAGGGCCGGAATTCGGATTGCCGACACCTTCTCGGAAGAGCGCATTCTTAACCACTCGTTCACGGTGACGGATAAATGGAAAAATAAAGGATTATCGATAGGCAACGGGTTTTTTCTTCAAATAAACCATTGTGTTCACTTTAAAAATGATAGAAAAATCAGTTCATACTTCAAACGAAGAGAGAATCTAGATGCGATGTTGCGCACCTTGCTGGGATTTCAACATACGCGAGACCGCTGAGAGCGATCTCACATGGGAGACACTGGGCTCCATTTATTTGCGAGGTGAGCACTACACAGGGGAGTTCCTTTTCGCAGAGGCTATAACCTGACCAAGCCATCCAACCTCTCTATTAGAGAGCGTTGTTTGTATAAAGACCATCTTTTAAAAAATAAAAATTTCGAAATTTTAGATCCAGCCCCAAATTTGTCTGATCTCTGCTTTTTAAAGTCAGCTCACATTTTGAAAAAGCGTCCGTCACTAAATAAATAAGATGATGGTGAAACTTTCCACTGTTTGTTCAATATTTTCATGATTTTGATGTTATAATGGCCATGTAGTAGTATAGTTAATCTTTAAATTTTTATACTTTGATTTACTGGTTTCAGAGCACTGATGACGCTTTTTTACAATTCGAAACGTTTGAGTTTATCACGATATTCTTAGCTACCTTGGTTTTCCTTTTTATCCTGACATGTCAGTAATAACTGGCACGATCCGTGGAAATTCCACGGACAATTTCATCTTTAAGCTAGGTGGACGCATGAAATTTTTTTTCAACACCATCTAATCTATCCTAATTTTTTCTATCCTAACCTATCCTAAACTAACCATACTATCGAAACTAACCTATCCTGATAAAATGTCAAACATATCAATGCATGGAAAGGCCATTTTTTAATGTTACAATGAGGAATTAGGTATCCATGATACCGCAAACTCAGACTAAAGCGTTATTAAAGCGTAAAAAATGAAAAAATATACACCCTATGTTTCTTAAGAAGCGGACACAAACAAATATATAAATAAACACACAACGGCTATTATTAGGTGGGATTTTTGACGGGCCGTGTTCACGCAGCCTCATCAATTCTCGAGAGATTGAATTTTATAATTTCTTACGGCCTTTCTTTCATTTCGTCTTCTTTATTGGCCATTAACCAAATTATTGGCCATTCAAGTCCTGGTGTTATCGCGCATTGACTACTGCAGTCTAGTATGGGGAGACTTACCTCAATACCTTCATAGGAATTTATAAAAGTGCATGAATTTCGCAGCCAAGGTGGTATGCAACAGTAAATTCAAAAGAAGTGATCACGTAACCCCTCTCCTTAATGAACTCGGCTGGACTCCTATTCAAGAAAGGCTCCTCATGCAAAGCACCCAATACGTATTCTCCTCGTTGTATCTTCCTCAGAGCAATGCTGAGATAGTGCGCTTCCATCCACCCACTGAAACCAACCTAAAGCCGAACAGAAACAATAATGTCTTAGTTGACTATCGTTCATCTCAACATAGGGCAGAAGGCTCTGTCAATATCAGGCGCCTTACTGTGGAACAAACTTCCCTGAGTATCAAAATCCCTCGAAGACTGAGAGAATTTAAAACCAAAATAGCTCGTCATCTTGCGTCTTAACACTAATTCTTAGTTACAGAACGTACTCAATAAGTATTTACGAATCTCATTTGCTCAATATCTCAATTGCGGAACAATCTCCCTTGCTTATTGTTTTATAATTTAACATGTTATACAATATTTTTGAAGTATGCGTAGGTATTATGATTTGATATTCTATACGTTGGGATTTGCAAACATGCTTACTTGCATATGCGCGTACGCATATGGGTGTATGTGTGCATATGTATGCATTTACTTGTGTGCACTGGACTAGCATCTAGAATTTGAACTATAAATACTGTGTATGTGCATGTGTGTGCGTATATGTATTCACATATACATATATTTGTGCACTAAAAAGGCCATTAGAATTTGAACGAGAAATACCACTTTCCTTCCGTTCACTCTCAACTTGCAGCATTACCTAACACGTCATCTCTCTTTACTATTGTAAAGCACTCACAATAAAGTATAAATTAGTTGCGTGATCACCCATATTTGTTTTACTAAGATGCTTATCAACTACTGACCATTATGTTAGAAATAAATTTTTAATTCTAAAAACAAAACTTGTAATTTTCATATCATTCTAGCCTGTATACTGGTATCCGTGTGCATGTGTGTGTCTATGTATGCGCACGCACATACATATATCTGTGTGCACTGGACTAGCAACAAGCTATCCAGTGCACTACTATATGAATACCGCCCTTTTTCACTCTCAACTTGCAACACTGCCCTAACTCGTCATTTCCACTTTATTACTTTAAAACATTCGCAAAAAAATATATTTGTTGGGTGATCATCCATGTACTGTATGTTCGAATAAGATGCTTGTCAACTAATGCCAGTTATGTTGAAAAATTTTAATTAGAAAAGCAAAACTTGTAATTTTGATAATTTTCATGCTTGTAGCCTGGTATCTGTATGCATGTGTGTGTGTATGTATGCGTACATTTTTCTATGTTTGTACAGTCATACATTTACCCACAACAGTTCTTACAAAATCTCTTATCAATCGACATGCATTTGTCTTGTGAACTTAATGGGTGTTTGGGTTATAGCGTGCTCATTTAAGTAATCAGCTAAGTGTAATTTTTCATAGGTGTATTCGTTTTTTTGTCCATGCTTGCTCGAAATGATATTTTTGAATTTCTGCCACAACAAGCAACTGTAATATTATTCCCTGATTTCATGAAATTCAAAGCTGATATGTCAATGTACGTGCAAACTGTCACAAGTGTTTTCACCCAAAAAAGTTCTTATCTTGATTGCTTCCATGAATTAAGAAACCCTATTTAATTTCAATTAAGCAGGTTTAGAATAAATTTTTATGCCTTTCCACTCTATTTATGTACATTCATTAAACTGGACAGTCGTAGTACCTATTTATGTTTCTCAATCAAAGACATTTGCATAATGTTTCGATAATAACTTAAATTTTCTAATTTGATTACTTATAGAACACTATTGTGCTCCTCTATTTTGCACGTCCTAAAATGTTCTTGATAGTCTTCTGTGATGCAAATCATCATACGCTCTTGAGAGTGTTATGACAACCCTATCTTGGTGGTCACTTTTACATATCACTCCAATTATGTTGTGCATTTCTTGGTAACCGTTGTAGAATAATCATTTTCATGTTTCTGACTCATTAAGACTGTTTTGTGGCGATATTATTAGCATGGAAATATCATAATTACGTAGCGTGATAAAAGACATTTTCTCCGAGTCCCTTGATTGGAATACTAGTCCATACGTAGGAATAAAAATATACTTCTGAATGTCAGCATCGCTGGCTCAAGGCCCTATTACACGGGGCAACAAGATGCCTCGACTTTGGCAACAGCATTGACGCAATTTGTGGGTGCGGCGGTGCGCTATCAGACGCGGCAACTATTGTGGCGTTGCCCGTAGTAGAGTGAGGTTTTACGCAATGGTTGAGGCATGGGACAGCGAAGAGGAGTCTTTGCTCGTAGTTGTGACTGCTGCTGCTGCTTGCGTTGTAGAAGAAGAGAAAAAAGAAAAGAACGAGAAGTGAGGGTCAAGGCGTGGCTTCAGAGAAAAGAACATAGCAGTTACAATACTATTTTTCATCAATTAAGTTGCGAAGATGAAAATCTTTTCCGGAATTACCTTCGCTTAACCCCAGAGTTATTTACTCATCGTTTGCGATTGGTTTCCCCATACATAGAAAAGGAGAAAACTTTGATGCTAGACAGTATCTCACCTAGAAAAAGACTAGAAGCAACGCTTATCTTTCTTGCTAACGGCAGCAGCTATTCTTCAATGAAATTTGTTACGAGAATTTCACAGCCGAGTCTGTCATCGATAATTCCGGAAACTTGTGAAGCCATTTATGTAGCGTTGAAGGCAGAATACGTCAAGGTAAGTTAATAAGTATCATTTTAATGTTGTCAATTCGCCTTTGTTTAAATAACATTACGAATTACAAAATACTATGTACTTGCACTGTTCAAAGCATCAATGCTCTTTATCAAATGTGTAATAAAATTCATTCCCTTTTTGAACAGTTCATGGATATTTAAGAAAAATCATGTCGATACGTCACCTAACGTATTATTCCCTGAAACGAGTATGATAACTAATATTGGGTTGAATTTATTTGATCTTAAACAGAATTTTTTAGTTTCTCATATCATTTAAGGAAAATAAGGAAATCTGAATCATATGTTAACGACGTAAATACTTCACATTTGTGCTATAGTGACTTCAATCATATTTCTACTCGAACTTCCATAATTAGGAAAAAAAGGATTCGATCGTATACTTGAGACAAATTCATTCAAAGGCAGCTATAAATGCTCAAAAGTGATGAGGTTTCAATAATGACGCCATTATAAAACAACAGTTTAACGAACAAATAAAACAGAAGTCAACCTTTCAAAATAAATATTACTTTTATGAAACAAAAACCTTTCAAAGTATACATAAGAATTACTAGGATATGTTCGCAGTTCATGTGAACATCCTAGCTTTTTGGAAGCTTTATATTACGGACAACAATTTGTATTTGACATCATATTGTTTTTGCCAAAGTTTGGGTTCTCCCAGTACTTCTTATGCTCGTAACCAGCCGAAGAAGTACTGGGAGAACCTGAACTTTGACAAAAACAATATTTTGTCAAATGCAATATGTTGTCCGTTATAGAAAGCTTTTAAAAATTAGCCAGGATGTTCACATGATACATACAAATGAACTATATTTTATATGGGTAATTTTCTTGAACGCAATATTTATATTTCTCAAGTTATAGTTCCCTAAAAATAATACCTCGCTAGTCTCTTTGCGAGTGTGGCACTCGGCTTGCTCATTGTTTCGAGCTCTTTCCTAACAATTTCAGAAAATTCCGTAAATTCTGGTTTCGGAGCTGCCGAAGCTTTCAAGGCTCGATTGGTCTCTGGTGAGTTGACGGCTTTTTCTAATAATTGGGGGGAAGGAGAAGGAGAACTACTTCTTCTTTTTCGGGATTTTGCGGCTGCAGACGGTGCTGGAAATGCAGAGGGCAGCTCCTCCTGCTGAGCACTACACCTTTTTCACTTCAAATTAATCAAGTCAAGTTCAATTTAATCCAAGTCAAGTTCAATTTAATCCAAATCAAGTTCAAATTAATCTAAATCAAGTTCAAATTAATCCGCGTCAAGTTTAAACTAATCCAATCCTTAGTTGAGTTAAGAATTCACATAATCATTCGTTTATTTGAGCCGTTTTGTGTTAAATATGTATATATTGGATGTGATGAGCAAGAAAAACGTTTTTCCTTTCAGCAAGGAATACATAAAATATCTGCAATATAAAAGCAAGCTGTCGTAAAATGTGGCAGGTATCCAGCATCAGGAGGCAGAGTGTGATTCAGATCTTTGAGCGGAGTAACAGATATAAGTCAATTATAAAAACTTCGTATTATACTACACATTAAAGTTGTTTTACAATTCTAAATTAATGGGAGTATACATCCATTCAAATATTTATGTTCAAAGGTAATTTTATGTTCCACATACAGTCATACACATAGTACTATCGAGGATTTATTTACACTGATATAGAAATTCCACTTTATCCCATATGTAAAATCATATATGCATGCAATTACAGAAGATTACCTCTGGACGATGTGTAGATTTAACCTTTTAAAGAAATATGCAAATGCGATTCCCTGAGTACTTATGTACGATATCATTTGATTATAATTTATATGAGTACAGTACTACACAGATACAATCCTGCATTAGCAATAAAATTTGTGCCATCCCTTCAAATGAATAGGCCAAGGCAAATATATCATCTCTGTCGATGAAACAAATTGTTACTTGTTTTTAAAATATAAGTTTAAAAAGCAAACGAAGACTTCGTTGATATATTTATTTTAAAGTTTAAATCTACATATCGTCCAATGGAACCTTTCGTAGTTGCATGCATATATTATTTTATAAATGTGATAAAGTGGAGTTTCACGCATGTAAATCTCTATATGAGTGTAATTAAGTCCTCCATACTACTATGTGCGTAATAAAATTCCCTTTGAACCTAAATATTTGAATGGATGCATACTGCCATTAATTTAGAATTGTAAAACAACATTAATGCGAAGTACAATACGAAATTTTTATAATTGACTTCTATCTTTACCGCTCAAGACCTGAATCCCACTCTGCCTCCTGATGCTGGATACCTGCCACATTTTACGACAGCTTGCTTTTATACTGCAGAAAATTTATGTATTCCTTGCCGATAGAAAAAACGTTTTTCTTGCTCATCACATCCAATAAATACATCTTTAACACAAAAAAGCTCAAACTAACAAGTGATTATGTCAATTTTTAACTTAACTTAGGGTTGGATTAATTTGAATTTGACTTGGATTAATTTGAACTTGACTTGGATTAAATTGAACTTGACTTGGATTAATTTGAAGTGAAAAAGGTGTAGTCGAGGGCCGTGAATTCTACTCAGCCGCAGAGGCTTGATCTAGCGGCTGAGTGGAAGGCGCAGTCCCCTCAAGCGAGCATGTGTCGGGTATGCATTCAACATTCCCTTCACCGACTACAGGGATCCCCA
Organism: Morinoia aosen; assembly: GCA_030386875.1. Classification (NCBI taxonomy): domain Eukaryota; kingdom Metazoa; phylum Arthropoda; class Malacostraca; order Amphipoda; family Talitridae; genus Morinoia; species Morinoia aosen. The sequence continues at coordinate 23,237,669 of CM059562.1, forward strand.
TCTCAGTTACGATGTTCTCAAGATCATCACCAATCTATCAATGCAAATTATTTATAATTAGAAATGAAACATTACTTCTATGATATTGCAACACTAGAAATAAAATTTAATGCTTAAATTGTTTTTTACACACCTGAGTGACTATGTATTATCGATGCTAAATGTTGTAACGTCGTCATTACCTACATGTTGGAAATGTATTTTAATTGTTTTAAAAATATTTTTTAAATCTCTTTTCAGATTCCTAGAACGGCTAATGAATGGAGGAACATTGCAGGCTTTGCAGCTGATTTCCATCGGAGATGGAAATTATTGAAATTATGTTTCCGATTCTATTCTGCATACCGATGCGGTATGCAGACACTTGTTGATAAAATATATCTATAACGCCCATATGTTTATTATAAACATGTACAGAATGAGGAACATCAATTTGAGTATATTTTCTGGCAACTCTGTCCCAATATCCTTGCAGTCTGAATTGGATTTGCTCTTAGTTTGTTGGATCCTACGGTTATTACGTTGTTATCCTTCCACTAGGTCACAGAAGCACTTGCAGAGAAAGCTTCATACAAAGAACCACGCTTATCCTTGTTCACAGAGTTTCGAGGCTTCAGTGGTGCTTTTCCAAACCGATCTTCTCGGAAAGTCTTTGTAAGAGCTATTTTTTTCTTCGAAAGTTCTTTGAGAAGCCCAATTTGAACCAAAATAATTGTCATTTATAACATATTGGCCTGGGGCCAATCGTGTCTTGTTTATCATCTCCATGACAACATTAGGTCCATGCCCCAGCCCATGATCAGGCATCTTTGTGTTAGATCCACAGTATGGCTCTACATGGAGAAGAGTGCCATCAGATTTACCTGCTCCCCATTGCTTATACCCAAATCTCACAGGCTTGTCTCTTATATATTGTTTATCGCCATGTCGACCATTGTACGGAACCATTCTCTCATCAACACTCAAAAATTTATCTGCCCTATTGATCTTCATGGTTTCATTTAAATGTTCGAAAATTGGCCGCACTTTGTAAAACCTACCATCGTCAATCAACATATTATCAGTAAAATGGAGACATCGCATCATTTATTCGAAAGAATCTCTCCTCATCGAATTTACGATCAGTAAGTTTTGAACGTCCTCCAATTGAGTCAAGAATAAGTGTCTGTTGGTCAATTTATTATATCCTGAAAGGATGAGGATTCCAAAGAAAACTCGCAAATTATTTCGAGTCAAAGAATCATGTGGCGAGGATTTCTGTTGAGCGTAAAGCTTGCTTTGTTGGCAAATGTAGGCAAGCCATTCGTTTGTCTAATGATGGTTTATATGTTCCAATATGCTCACCATAGTTTTGGTCTCTACATTTGAGGTATCAGCTTCATAGTCTGAAACAGTATCTACAATGTTAGCAACAGCCTTATGCCATGCATAAGTTTCTTTCCGACGCTTCTTCTGTAAAACTTTTTCTGATGTTGTAGGCTGATCGATATTCACTTTTTGTTCATCACATTCGGTAATTACGTTTGCCAGAAGAACTCTCCTCGGAAAGTGATCGGGATTGCGAGTGACTGAGTCATATGAGCAATCTGAATCGCAGTCTGTCGGCTGTTGCAGTTTCTATGGGAGGCTCAATAGCAAATATTTCATCTTAATGCTCTTCTTCCACGAACAGGTCAAGTGTTTCATCAAGCGATGATCTGGAAAAATACGATTAGAAAAAAGAGTAAGTTAGAATGAAAAATCTTATATTGTCCAAATTAGTTCAAAATATTATAGCTTTTCGTTTATATACACATAACAGCTCTATAGTAGTTCACAAACATATTGCAGAAAAACTGTACATGTAACCTCCAAATACATAATTTCCAAATAGAAATAACTTTTTTAACAGCAATGCATAACTATATCATAAAGTTATCATCTGGAAAGATGAGATGCCCGGAATGCTTACTCTACTGCCGAGCGGTTCTGTTTGGAACCAGACTAAATATTTTACGATGTAAATGACTTTAGGAAGATAATATCACGTAATACCATATACATCATTATAAGTACACTCTTTACCAATAAAAATATGTATCTACACTAAAAATAATATCTTTTTTAGAGCGAACTTCTTACCTTTCTCCGCTACGATGACGAGCCATCATAACTGACACTGTTTCCTTGCAATCTTCCAAGGTCAACTGAACAAGGAGTAACCCGTTACTGTAACAGGCGCCGCAGAATCAAACGTTGTTAGAATATGTACAAGTTCTGTATTGAACCAATAAACCCACTAAAATATTTATTTAAGCATACAGTTAAATTGTGTATCCATTTTTCCCCACTGGTTCCAAATGAAACCGCTCGTCATTAATGGACTAATCTGTGAGCGAATGCATTCTTCTGAAGAATTTCTTCCCTTCTTTCATTCGTTAAGCTCTCTCTAGCTACTCGATGTTGCTCTGCATCATTCCGTAGAATTCTCAAATGCCGTTTAAGGGTCAAGTTAGCTCTATTTTATCGTTGGCGAGCAGCATTGCTTCGTCTTACCATTTCGCGTTGTTCATCCGATACTCTTCGGCGTCTTTCTTGCTGTCGAAGTCTTGCTACTTCTCTCTTACGGTTGGACACGTTTCTATCGATGTAGGCCTTTTTTGCCGGAATTTTATTCTGAAATATCCTCTATTATCTCGTTGAAGCTTTTCAAGAAAATCACAATTCCGAAAACAAAATCTCAACTTCCAAATTCAGCCTTACACCAAGTGGTAGCCAGGTTACTGGTCAAACTAATTTAAAATATTTCTTTTTCCATTATCACTTACAAATATTAAAGCATCATGATGAATTTCGCCAAAGAAAGGTTCAAAGAAAATTTCTATTTCTAAAAAAAAAACATTCTGTATTTTAAATACCATAACGCAAGTGTGAAAGGGAATTGAAATGTCACAGATAAATAATGCAATAAAATTATATATTGTATTGCTTTATCTTTATCCTCGATGCTATCAAACCTATCGATTAGAAAAGTGTGACACACACAGACAGACAGACGGACGGACGGACGGACGCGTCTCTTATTATAGTACTATATAGTGTGCACGAACCGCCAAAAATGACGGGATTCAATACATTTCTTGAACAAACTTCCAGATGTGGATGACTAACAAATATATCCAGCCTAACAACACCCGTGATAAAAAATATCATTGTACTTGCGCACTGGTGAAACTCGTATCACAGATACGCTCATTATGGCTATCTTTATGAGCGTAACAGAGAAATGGAAGAAGCGGACTCCAAACAAAGAAATCAAGGGTATTATTAGGTAGGAGCAGGATCCGTGGAAATTCCACGGACAATGTCATCGTTAAGCTAGGGGGACCCGTGAAAAAATTCTGTCAATATTACCTAACCTATCTGTAGGGCTATTGCCAAAGATGTCGACTAGTGCCTATGTAGTTTAACGGGAGGGAGAATAATTCTTCTCGCAAATAACTGAGCTCGAGTATCACAGATACTTGCGAAACATACTTCTGTCGCGATCTTCAAAATTTCAAAAAGGAAGAAACGAAAGAGGAAAAACTAAAAAGGAAAAAGTTGAAAGGAAAAGTTAAAAAGAAATTCTTGAAATGAAAAACTAACAAGACAGTTTTTAAGAAGAAAAACTAAAGAGAAATTTCACTAGCTTGTTTAGCTCATAGCTTGGTTTCATTCGGCACAAACTTCAAAGCTTGTTTTAGCTCATAGCTTGATTTCGTTCGGCTCAAAAATTCGCAGCTCCTTTATATCGGCTCGAAAACTCCAAAGCTTGATTTCGTTCGGCTCAAATTTCGAAAGCTTGAAAAACAGCTCGACATCTCCAAAGCTTGAAAAACAGCTCGCAATCTTCAAAACTTTTATCAGATCGAGAAACTCGGAAGGATACCGAAAAATTCGCAAAACTTGAAACAGTTGGCGAACACCAACTTAATAAAATTAAGTCAGCAGAAACTGACTTTTCTCTTATCCCCGAAAATTTCAGGAAGATTACTCCGGAATAAAAAGCCTCAGAAAATACAGCCCTTACAATCCCTAAGATAGGGACAACTATCAAAAGGTGACTCCCAAGAAGGACCAACCTAAATAATTCTCAATCGAGCCGAACAGGACTCGCCCACCTAAATAATCTATCAACCGACTCCCAAGAAGGACCAGCCTAAATAATTCGCAATGTGCTGAACAGGTCTCGCCCACCTAAATAACATATCTCTGGCGCCCAAGAGGATACGCCACCTAAATCAACTATTTAACAATTTGGCGCCCGAACAGGGACTGCCTAAAATAGAACTATCTAACACTATCCTATCCTAATCAAACCAAATCTATCCTAAACGAACCTATCCTGATAAAATATCAAACATTGCATGTAAAGCCCATCTTTTAATGTTACACTGAGGAATTCGGTATCCATGATACCGCAAACTCAGACATCCTATGTTTCTTAAGAAGCTGACACCAAACAAGTATATAAATAAATATATGAATAAACACACAACGGGGATTATTAGGTTAGATAGATTCGTAGTAGATCAAGCGAAGGATTGTTGAATTGCATCAATGCTGGATCATCGAACAAGAACACATCTCTAATGAGATGATTATTTTGTTCTTTGAAAGTACAGTAATGAAATGTCGTTGCTCAGACACAATCCTGCCTCGAATTGTTGCAGTTATCGGATGCGAGAGAGGAAGTTGTGTGAAGCACAACTCTAAAAATTGCCCCCATGATCAGGGTAGGCCGCCGTGAATCAGCGGAGCATTCACAGGATAGCAGGGCCAGCTCTGCATAGCAGTTGCGCAGAAATGTCCACCTCATTGCAGTAACTACCTGTTGTGCAATTGTTGTGCGTGCAGCTGCTCAGTTTTGCGCTGTCACAAAACTACTTCGGCCGCGGTGGCTTGCTGTAATCTGAGCAGATGACAACTTTTTTTTACATGTCAGGCATCTCCTGGCTTGTCTTGGTCACGACCTGATACTCGTAACGCCGGACCATACTGATGAATGTGAGCTTCTGAGAGATATAAGTTACGTTGCTCAAATACTTTTGAGACGGGAAAATAAATACTCGGAGTTTTTTGTAGGACATACTGTGTGGTGAAGGAATCTCCACCACTCATCCATTACCTTAAGAAACTCGGATAATATTCTATCGTACCGAAGAAGTTTCCAAGACAGAATTGCTCGATCCTATGAATTGGGCTACTCTGACACACGATCTCAACCCTAAAATATATCCAATTGCATGCTCTCCAGCTTTAACATATAACGAACTTCTTCCCACACCATGAAGATTCACCAAAAATTTTCACGAGACTTTGAAGCTGAAGTTGAGAGACTTGTAGAGTTGGCGGGGCAGTTCTAGCTTTGTACTGCTCTGAAGCGGTCACTATATAGGATGGTGAGGTCTTAATTGCAGTGGAGGAGACTCATCAACCGGTTTCAGTCCGCCTCGCCGCCGCTACAGTCTTAAGGGGTGGGGCGAAGCTGAACAGATTCAAATCACGTCCTCACATAAGAGACAAGGGCCCAAATTTTGCTCAAATATATGTGTCTTCGTTCATAAATTAGTTGGAGTGTTATTTCTTTATTATAAACTTTGCGGTTGATTAATCTGCAATACATGGAAAAGTGATCCTCATAGAGGAAGTCAAGCTGCAGGAAAGTGTTTAAAACATTTGACGTTTCTAATAGTGAGACCTGAATGTGTACATTTAACACATCCTCGTTTTTCAAAGTCAAGGTATTGAAATTTTCCTTCTTCGAGCTTTTAATAAAAAATAGTTCACTCGTATTTCATTCGTTCATTCGTATAATCACTCGTATAGAAATAGTTCACTCGTATAATACCGCACAGCACTCTGCGCGTGATTCATTAATATGAACATTCACAACCCAAACTTGCGACGCCCGCTAAGCCAACACTGTTTGCGAGGGAGAGTTCATTGAGTGTGTGGTAATAATTTCTTAAGACAGATTTTAAATTCTCCCACACTCCAAGCCACACTGGTGAATTTGGAGGATGACAGAGAAAGCATTGATACTAAAAATAACAGTAATTATTATCATAAATTTTCTATTTGAATAGCAAATAACGTTATTAGTTGCTACGAGAGCATGTAGCAAAATTATTTGCTCAAACAGAAAAGCTAGTGCGTTCATCTGAAAGACATTGTAGCTGAGATGTTATCAAGAGCAACGCTGAGTTTAACTGACACAAATCACCTTCATGCTTTTAATGTTTCTTATCTGTATAAATAAATACAAATTAGCTTGATGTTGCAAGGTGTTAGGTAAACATGATTACATCAATTTAGGTTTTTTACTTTTACTATTAATTTAGCGAATACGTACGCGATTAAAATTTCGTTTATTCACATTGATTCTCAGATATTTCATTAATTTGCTTTCATACGACAATTTCTATTTGGGATGGGCTCCAATTCTCCATTCCGCTGCAATTCTTCAATACTAAATAAATAAGTTATAAAGTCTAGTACGAGCCGATGGATAAGCATATGTTGTTTAATCAATGTGATTAGGAAAAATTATTACCGATGCAGGATAGAATACAATTGTATTTATAGCAATCACTTTCACATTCAGGTAGCTACTTTCTTCCTGAATGAAGAGGAGTATCTTATAACTCCAAAAAGAAGAAATATAAAGAGAGAACTCGCGGACTTCTAAAATGAAGGAACAGTTTTAAGCGGCTGACAACAATTTTTTGTGAAATACAAGTTTATTAATTCTGTTCCAGAAGTCACACGAAATTATGAATGTGAAAAAAAAACAAGGCAGGAAATTACGGGACACACGAAAGAAGCGAGGTAATTTCTCATTTTTAAAACGGCAAAATATAGTCACAAAATTTTAACTTAATGTATTTATGTTGAGATAGTTCATTTTTAATCGGCATGGGATTCGCATAACTTTTTAATCTTAAGTTTTCTTAAATTAAAACCGCATTGAATTACCTCTAAACGAATTAATGTAGAACTTAAAAGCAAAACTTACCGATAATCACCATTAAGAATTTAATTGAATGCCTGAAATAATCATCATAGTTCCGCATTTCGAAGTTGAAACGATTCAGTTTAAATTTAGCTTTTCGCTAAAATATATAAATTCGATTAAATTAAAAAAATCTGAATGAGTCAGATTCATCAGCTCGACAAACGTTTGACGCCGAAGAATAGAAGCTAAAAGACGGACGAGCTCGCTTCTTTCCGTCTATCTAGGTCTGCTCCAAATGTTCCAGGAGTTTTTTTTCCATGAAAGAGGCAAAATTTTCGCAACAGGACGGACTCCAGCGTAAAGCTCATTGACCGAAACAAATATCTTCAATATCTATGTAAAGATACTGAACGACGAGTCTTTGTCGAAACACAAGTCTCTGAAACTTCCAAGTCATCGAAGCAAGTAAGAGAACAGAAAAAACGGTGTTACCATAGCGTGAGGTCTACAGCCATTTATCATTACCCAAGGTGCAGTTTGAGGTGTTCACATTGTTTATCGCTGAATTAAATGATGGAAATAATTAATACCCGTTATTAACCAAACCTAACCTCACGCCATAGTACTAATTAGAGGCAGATCTCATGCTGTATAGTGCACGGTAGACCTCCCGCTATAGCAGCACCGACAAAACTCGCTCACTCTGCAGCAGTGGGTTAACTATGCATGATTTACGAAACATGCTTTAGAGTACCACGTAGCATCCATGAATCCTTGGTAGAAAGATAAAAAAGGCTAAATCATTTGTAATTCCTTACTCATTTATTGCATAACCTAAACTCTATGCGCATTTACTTACCTAGAACATGTCAACTTTTCCACGGTAAGCCTGCACGCAGTTTGTCTGAATGAAAACTGTGATACCTCTCGTTGAGCGCAAAGACTCGGAAGGAGGTTACTATTAAAATGAAAGTGTAATTCATGCGGAAATATTCCTCAATATACATATAATATTTCGTTCTAACAAGTACCCACCAATGTCATAGCTGGCATTGTGTCCCAGAAGGCTGTAAGCACGGTTATGCAGGCAAAAGGCTATTGTAATAGGAACGAAAAAGCATTGTGAGTTTCAAGTTACGAAATAGATCTCAAATTGGGGTGACAACCTATTGCACTGCAGCAATTAATTGTCAAAAATCACTCCAGCAAAATTCACAAAGAAATTTCGCACAAGTAAAAGCAGTCATTGGAACTGGCAATTTGGATTACATATATCAGCACTCATTCATTAATTGATGAAAATTAGTTATAAAATCACAAGATCATTCAATTACTCATTCACGGTATAGGTTCAAAAACATCGTATTTGGATCAGAAAGAAGCTACGCAAACAACATGGATGCCAAGACAGTGGCAATATACATATTGATCGCCGAGTGCGAGCAAATCTTTCGAAAGTGAGTCAAGTTTTGTTGAACACCTCGATAACTTAATTTACTTGGGCATTGGTTCATTTTTCCTTCAATGTCCAAACTCGGTTGAGAGAAAATTGAAGATTTTACCCAGGATTCTCAGAATCGAAAATTTTAAAGCTAACTCATACCTTTGAGGCGGGCAATACGGCAACACATGATCCAATCATTGACCTCATGTGTGGAAAAAATATGCTCCTCATCGCCATCACATAGTGTCCGGAAACTAAGAACGTATGACAACGCGCAAAACGAGCTTCCCTTTTCTTTTGAAGATTAGGAAGAACTTCAAAGTCATCTCGCAGTGAATCATGAAGAAATTAGTAGCAAGGGCGAGCCACATTGAGATGTATTTAGTGTGTGTCATGATGTGATGTAGCAAGTTTAGGCCATAATGAGATCTAGCAAGCGTGAGTCTTAATGTGATGTAGCAAGTGTGGGTCAAATTGTGATGTAGAAATTTATGTCATGATGTGAGGTAGCAAATGTAAGTCTTACTGTCATGTAGACAGTGTGTATCATATTGTGATGTAGCAAGTGTGGGTCAAACTGTAATGTAGAAATTTATGTCATGATGTGAGGTAGCAAATGTGTGTCTTATAATGTCATGTAGAAAGAGTGTGCCAAATTGTGGCGTACCAAATGCGTTCTGTGTCATACAGTAAGTGTGTGTCATATATTGAGATGGGTACATCTCATATATTGATATGTAGGGAATGTCTATCGTGTCATGCAGCAAGTGTATATCGCCAATCTATGCAGCAAACGGTGTCATTTTCTGCACTACGTGTGCGACACAATGTCCTGCAACAGAAGTGTGCCATAATGCCACTCACCGAGAATGACATTAAAATGCCGCTCATAATGCCTACATCAAAATGTAGTGCAGCAAGTGCACATGCCATAATTCTACGCAGGAAACATAAGTCACGCACAAGTGTGTTCGTGACGCGTTTGTTCAGCAACGCAGCTAGAGCCCACGTCCTGATGAGCTCAGCCCGCAGTGAGTGAGCTCTCCTGACACTCAACATTATCGTTAAGGATAAAAACTTTTACTTCATCAGAGTTTTAGGATGGTGAATCTTTGATCAGTTTTTCTAAATAGCCGAAGAATTTTCAACAAACGTTATTGATCTACACGCTGAACCTGTCCCCAAATCATTAAAAATTCGTGCATTTCGATGACAGATTAAGAATCTCGGGTGAAAATGTTTCCATTATAGTCCAGAATTTCACTCAATTTCCCTCTGAAAGTTGTGATCGAATGGTTATCTTTTTCTTCCATCCTAATGATTAGCTCATTTGATCCATTGTGCTTCATTGGGAGCCTTGTATTGTGTACAGTGCGACCTCAACAAAACTAAACAATATCGGTCACTCGTTTACTTGACTCTTCGTCTATAATGTATGTTTATGATTTCTATTAGGTTTTATACGAGTACGTTTACTGATTCCGAAGCCAACCACACGCATATCGGAGCTCCTATTTATGATACACGGTCAAACGCGGGTTCGAAACTCCTGGCGGCAGAATATTTTTGTTCATGCGTCAGATAGTAAGTAATTAGAGGTCTTGCATCATGTCATAATCTAGCGGCCGGATCTTCAAACGAGTTATACCGTCGTTGTGACTCAGTTTGCTGCGTAAGTCCTACTTATTTGACTTCGAAGTTGTCTACTGACGCTGACAACTTCACCGATATGGCGAGGTAAATTATTTGAAAATCCGGCAGCAAAGCGCTAATCATCAACTCAGAAAATCACGAAAAGTTTCCTCAGCTGATTTTTTCTCATGAGCGATAGCCTCACACGCAGATCTCTGCATCGAAATTCCAGCAACACTACACATAATTTACACTAACTCATTCCCCCAAAGATCTTTCCTTTCAACGTGTAACTTGCCTATTATTGATTCTGAATATGATGAGAAAATTCGAAAAACTTGAGTTTCTTTTGGACCCGATAGACAATATGGTCGACGTTATGGCTGCCTTAAACATTGAAGCTGAAGGGATCAACCTGGTACTCGGGTCAAATGGTAAACATAAAATGTGAACCAATTTTCACCCGAAGAGATTGGTTGAGTACCTACATAGTGAGTCCGTCAGCGAGACTGACAGTGGAAGGCTGTACCATATAGTGTTTCACATTTATTTTTAGCTGTGAAATAAATTGCAGCATCATAAGCAAGAAGAGCGCGGATTCATGAAGCGTATTTTAAGATCCATTGCTTTCGCAAGAGCTAACGAGCTGCCTTTTGCTAGCTTCTACCTCCCTTTGTTCAATCAAGAAGAGTTTGAAGGACGGCCCATTAAGCCATCAAATCTTCCGTCATACACCACCTCTTCACGTGATCTGATCAATGATCGTTCACGACATCAAAGCAGTTTATTAAAATTGGCTCTCAGGATAATACTAGCGGTCTTTTAACTTCATAAGAAAGGTACATCATGAGAATCAAAGCCATCGTGAATCGGAATGAACGAACGGCCATCATGGATCTGTGCGTAACTCCATTTATGATTGCAGACCGCAGCAAAATGCTGCATGCATAAAGTAACCGTTCCGTCGGTCACTTCAAATGCGATGAAGAAAATTGATGTGGTGGGGATATTGATTTCCTTACGTAAGATAGTCTTACGCTAGAACACACGTGACTTCTGAAAATATTTTATAAATCTTACTTTATTTGCAAGCTTGAAATGACTCAACTGCTCAAGCAGAACGTTGAGTATGGGAAGATTTCTGACATAAAGTAGGAAATCTGAACAAAATGTCAGCTGAAAAACATACGGGAAAGTTTGGTTAATGAAACTAGGTGTATTGAAGGCCGTGAGCGTCCAAGGCGAGAATATTTTGATAAAGTAACCTTGAGGTGTTGTTTGGGGGATACAAGAAAAATAAACTGAATCTCAGGTTTTCCCTCATCGCAAGCGAGCAGAAAATGTTGTGGAAATATTAGAGAGACAAAAAATTGCCTGTTGGTTTTAAACTTTGGATTCGACAGGGACCCGTCACCACCTGAGTAAAATACTGGTGTAAGGTCCTCGTTCTTTTGCAGACTTGTGTTGGCGCTCGCTGCGCATTACTGTAAAGCTCAACACTAAATGCACACTTGCTTTGTTAAACCAGAATGAGGAATGTTATTACTCATCACGAAGCGAAATAAAGGCGTCGTCTTGCCCTAGCATTAGTAATGCTTTTTCTGATGTGGGACCAACTGTGAAATAATGCTCAGAGCTAGCACACCAAGTCTTGGAATTGTTCATAGCTGATGCACCAAGTCTTGAAGTTGTTCACAGCCGGTGCACCAAAGATTGGAGTTGTTCACAGCTGGTGCACCAAGTCTTGGATTTGTTCACAGCTAGTGCACCAAGTCTTGGAGTTGTTCACAGCTGGTGCATCAAGTCTTGGAGTTGTTCACTGCTGGTGCACCAAGTCTTGGAGTTGTTCACAGCTAGTGCACCAAGTCTTGAAGTTGTTCACAGCCGGTGCACCAAAGATTGGAGTTGTTCACAGCTGGTGCACCAAGTCTTGGATTTGTTCACAGCTAGTGCACCAAGTCTTGGAGTTGTTCACAGCTGGTGCATCAAGTCTTGGAGTTGTTCACTGCTGGTGCACCAAGTCTTGGAGTTGTTCACAGCTGGTGCACCAAGTCTTGAAGTTGTTCACAGCTGGTGCACCAAGTCTTGGAGTTGTTCACAGCTAGTGCACCAAGTCTTGGAGTTGTTCACAGCTGGTGCACCAAGTCTTGGATTTGTTCACAGCTAATGCATCAAGTCTTGGAGTTGTTCACTGCTGGTGCACCAAGTCTTGGAGTTGTTCACAGCTGGCGCACCAAGTCTTGAAGTTGTTCACAGCTGGTGCACCAAGTCTTGGAGTTGTTCACAGCTAGTGCACCAAGTCTTGGAGTTGTTCACAGCTGGTGCACCAAGTCTTGGAGTTGTTCACAGCTGGTGCACCAAGTCTTGGAGTTGTTCACAGCTAGTGCACCAAGTCTTGGAGTGGTTCACAGCTAGTGCACCAAGTCTTGGAGTTGTTCACAGCTGGTGCACCAAGTCTTGGAGTTGTTCACAGCTAGTGCACCAAGTCTTGGAGTTGTTCACAGCTAGTGCACCAAGTCTTGGAGTTGTTCACAGCTAGTGCACCAAGTCTTGGAGTTGTTCACAGCTAGTGCACCAAGTCTTGGAGTTGTTCACAGCTAGTGCACCAAGTCTTGGAGTTGTTCACAGCTAGTGCACCAAGTCTTGGAGTTGTTCACAGCTAGTGCACCAAGTCTTGGAGTTGTTCACAGCTAGTGCACCAAGTCTTGGAGTTGTTCACAGCTAGTGCACCAAGTCTTGGAGTTGTTCACAGCTAGTGCACCAAGTCTTGGAGTGGTTCACAGCTAGTGCACCAAGTCTTGGAGTTGTTCACAGCTGGTGCACCAAGTCTTGGAGTTGTTCACAGCTAGTGCACCAAGTCTTGGAGTTGTTCACAGCTAGTGCACCAAGTCTTGGAGTTGTTCACAGCTAGTGCACCAAGTCTTGGAGTTGTTCACAGCTGGTGCACCAAGTCTTGGAGTTGTTCACAGCTGGTGCACCAAGTCTTGGAGTTGTTCACAGCTAGTGCACCAAGTCTTGGAGTTGTTCACAGCTAGTGCACCAAGTCTTGGAGTTGTTCACAGCTAGTGCACCAAGTCTTGGAGTTGTTCACAGCTAGTGCACCAAGTCTTGGAGTGGTTCACAGCTAGTGCACCAAGTCTTGGAGTTGTTCACAGCTGGTGCACCAAGTCTTGGAGTTGTTCACAGCTAGTGCACCAAGTCTTGGAGTTGTTCACAGCTAGTGCACCAAGTCTTGGAGTTGTTCACAGCTAGTGCACCAAGTCTTGGAGTTGTTCACAGCTGGTGCACCAAGTCTTGGAGTTGTTCACAGCTGGTGCACCAAGTCTTGGAGTTGTTCACAGCTAGTGCACCAAGTCTTGGAGTTGTTCACAGCTGGTGCACCAAGTCTTGGAGTTGTTCACAGCTAGTGCACCAAGTCTTGGAGTTGTTCACAGCTGGTGCACCAAGTCTTGGAGTTGTTCACAGCTGGTGCACCAAGTCTTGGAGTTGTTCACAGCTGGTGCACCAAGTCTTGGGGTTGTTCACAGCTAATGCACCAAGTCTTGGAGTTGTTCACAGCTGGTGCACCAAGTCTTGGAGTTGTTCACAGCTGGTGCACCAAGTCTTGGAGTTGTTCACAGCTAGTGCACCAAGTCTTAGAGTTGTTCACAGCTGGTGCACCAAGTCTTGGAGTTGTTCACAGCTAGTGCACCAAGTCTTAGAGTTGTTCACAGCTGGTGCACCAAGTCTTGGAGTTGTTCACAGCTGGTGCACCAAGTCTTATGACCGTTCACAGATCGTGCAAAAACGTTTAGCTTTGTATAGAGCTGATAATCATCACAGAGTATGTATTTCAGAGCTAACGTACCGCCTCAGAGTTACACAGAGCTAACGTACCGCCTCAGAGTTACACAGAGCTAACGCACCGCCTCAGAGTTACACAGAGCTAACGTACCGCCTCAGAGTTACACAGAGCTAACGCACCGCCTCAGAGTTACACAGAGCTAACGTGCCGCCTCAGAGTTACACAGAGCTAACGCACCGCCTCAGAGTTACACAGAGCTAACGCACCGCCTCAGAGTTACACAGAGCTAACGTACCGCCTCAGAGTTACACAGAGCTAACGTACCGCCTCAGAGTTACACAGAGCTAACGCACCGCCTCAGAGTTACACAGAGCTAACGTACCGCCTCAGAGTTACACAGAGCTAACGTACCGCTTCAGAGTTACACAGAGCTAACGTACCGCCTCAGAGTTACACAGAGCTAACGCACCGCCTCAGAGTTACACAAAGCTAACGTACCGCCTCAGAGTTATACAGAGCTATTGCACCGCCTCAGAGTTACACAGAGCTAACGTACCGCCTCAGAGTTGCACAGAGCTAACGCACCGCCTCAGAGTTACACAGAGCTAACGCACCGCCTCAGAGTTACACAAAGCTAACGTACCGCCTCAGAGTTACACAGTGCTAACGCACTGCCTCAGAGTTACACAGAGCTAACGTACCGCCTCAGAGTTCCACAGAGCTAACGTACCGCCTCAGAGTTACACAGAGCTAATGCACCGCCTCAGAGTTACACAAAGCTAACGTACCGCCTCAGAGTTACACAGAGCTAACGTACCGCCTCAGAGTTACACAGAGCTAACGTACCGCCTCAGAGTTACACAGAGCTAACGCACCGCCTCAGAGTTACACAGAGCTAACGTACCGCCTCAGAGTTACACAGAGCTAACGCACCGCCTCAGAGTTACACAGAGCTAACGTACCGCCTCAGAGTTACACAGAGCTAACGCACCGCCTCAGAGTTACACAGAGCTAACGTACCGCCTCAGAGTTACACAAAGCTAACGCACCGCCTCAGAGTTACACAGAGCTAACGTACCGCCTCAGAGTTACACAGAGCTAACGTACCGCCTCAGAGTTACACAGAGCTCACACACCGCCTCAGAGTTACACAAAGCTAACGTACCGCCTCAGAGTTACACAGAGCTCACACACCGCCTCAGAGTTACACAGAGCTAGCGTACCGCCTCAGAGTTACACAGAGCTAACGTACCGCCTCAGAGTTACACAGAGCTCACGCACCGCCTCAGAGTTACACAGAGCTAACGTTCCGCCTCAGAGTTACACAGAGCTCACGCACCGCCTCAGAGTTACACAGAGCTAACGCACCGCCTCAGAGTTACACAGGGCTCACACACCGCCTCAGAGTTACACGTACAGAGCTCACGGACCGCACGCTCACAGAAGATATAGCGCGCGCCCAAACTTAGTTGCCCTTGACCAGCCTGTATCTACCACGGTGTCCCTTTAAAGTGCACTTCGACCTATAAAAAAAACTGAATCAATACCAGCATTTAGTCCAAAGTCAAGACTCAGATGAAAGATTCATACGTAAACAGAAAAAGTCCGTCGTTCTTGGAGGAGGTTCGTGTCGAGGATGTGCAAATGTTCGATCACGCTCGTAGTTTTCGATAAGTTCATTGGTATGGATGTTTTGTTATCTCTATGACGCAAATTTCTGCAATGAAATAAGAGACCCTGCGAGTGCCCATACAGTAATCGGGAAGTAGGAGCATGCGTTGATGACGGAAGATGTACTCACAGGACACGAGAATCATAAGTTACACAAAATTTAAGCGATATTCAACAAAAAAAAACAATGGACTGTATAATTTTTCTAACAATGTAATACACAAAAACTCAACTGAAGTCGAGATGACGTCGTCGTAAAGATCAGCGAGTTATACGATTCAATAAACAACACTGGCAGGCAGACATGCGCGTTATTCGTCAAGTTTTGCTATCATTTAGAAATTTTTTAAAAAGCCGATTGATGGGATATGTCGATCAGATTTGCTTTATGTGCTTTCATGTGCTCAGTGGCTATCGAAAGTTTCAATCCCATGCACTCGTGTATTTTTGTACCCTATTAGTTGCTCGTTTTATTTAATAAAGCATTAGAGAGTGTTAACTTCAGAAAAACGTACCGTATACATCATGCTTCATTTGGACACGACCCACCAACTAGGCAAACGTACTAAATTAAGCTTTCACCATCATATCGCTAGCCCGTGCATACCACATGTTTATGGAAACTGGGACAGTGTCGGATGAAGTGAAGAGTGGACATGCGAGAACATTTGGGGAAAATGTCGGTCAGGGCGGGCCGGATTTTCAAACAAATATCGTCATCATATCGATAGAGATAGCAGCATAAATTTAACTAAGCAAATATAGAATAACTTACGCTGCCAACTTCAACAAGTACACGACGACTTAAATTGCTTGAAAATCAACCCCTATTTTGAGACAAGTACAGGAACGTTCTCACACCAAGTCTATTCGTGTCGCTGTCAGACAGCTGCAGATACCATCAGACATCAAAAACACGCAATGTTAACAACTTGAAGATCTAAATCAGAGATTCCACTGACACCAGAAGTAAGCCTATGGAGAAGAAATTAATTGCCGTCTTGAAATCTTAAGAGCCATTGGAGCCCATAACAACATATGTATGTTAAATGATTTACAACACGTGTGTTCCTATCTCTCGCAGTGATTCCCGCAAATTTATTTGCCCATTCAACTTCACAATAAATTCAACTTTTGAAGATCAATTGTTCATTAATGGGCTTATGTGAGCTGGGATATTTGGAATAGTGCATGAGACACGTGTCGAGTCTCGTCGACCTCCGTGAGACTTGTTACCCGAGTGAGTAGCTACAGCTACTTCAGAAAATGTAAGAATACATTATTTACTCATAAAGATTATGCTGTCGAGAGGCCAGTATCCTCATTTTCAGCGTAGAAGTAGTATTTAAAAAAAATCCTTTAAGTTAAGCCATTCATTTCTTACATGAAAACATGATAATTAACCAGGTTATCGACATTGAAGATAGGTCAAGTAGCATTTACATAAAACGAATAGCGAAGAGAAACATAAAGAGTAGAAGTTTCAATTTACAGGACATTCACTGGATACGTGACCGCTGATTACGGAATAGGGCAATAAATTGAATTACTGAAAATTTGCATTTTTGAACCCGTCATCAGCTAGTGAAAGCTCCACTATTGTCAATGCAGAAATTAAAATCCTTCCAATGATATCGCTTCATTTCCGTCAATAAGAATCAAACACCTCTTGGAAAATGATAAAGAGGTGATATAACGCGCTTTTTTCGAGATTTTCTATAATTTATCCTACTTTTTCACGTTTCTTGTCTGGGCACGCTGCCCGGTTCCCTTTTAAACTTACTCAACGAAGTTCAGAGCAGGGCTCGGCGCTTGTCGACTCTCACAAAGTTTTTTGCGTCCAAAAAGGAGTAGTTTATTAGCTATGTGACGATAAATTACATCATGTACGAAATTTGGTAACTAAGCGGCAGCGGATTAAGAGAAAAAAACTGAATGCTGTCAAAGAAAACTGGTTGCGGTTCCCGCTAATGAAAAAGCCGATGGAGACAAGGATCGCACTCTTCATTTTAAATGCATCAAAATATTCTCCATTAAACTGATGTCCTGTCTTCAGAATTATTAAGCCTCAACGTGAAATCATCATCAAAATAAATATTTGCCCGCGGTTCCTCCGGTTAGGCGATACATTTTAGGGCATACCACTTCGATATTGATGAATAAACTGTCTTTATTTTGTCGAATGTAGTAACGATTCTTAAATTAGGTTGTATTTAATGGGCACGGGAAAGATTATTCTTGCTATACATATATGAGCGAGCGCCAGATCTTAAGACTGGGGTTTGTGGCATGGGTCGTAAAACAACAACTACACTCTCGCTCAGCGTCCTCGGTACGGGCAGCGGAGGCCTCCACAAAAATAACATAGTTATGTTATAGCCCGTAATAAAATTAATTGAGACGGAACCGATAATCTTTCTCTTTGATCACTTCAAATTGAATACAACAACGGTCAAAAAAATCATAGTGGTCGCTGTTTAGGACAGCAAGCGTGAGAGATCGCTCAAAGATGACCCCCTCCCTTTTCTCCCTCGCCGTTCTCTTGGCCGCGTTTGAAGTCTCATGAAGAAACGCAGCATGCATTGGTCACTTGTGCTGTGGACGTAAGTCAGAGATGACGGAGGCAAGAGGGCAGAGAGTCTGACTTGATTGATTAGTTAAAGTTAGATGGGCTCCTTAGTACTTGCAGTGAGACCACAGATCTCAACGTTCGTGATAACCAAATTTATTCTGGATCGGTTTCTTGGTCCAGTTCATGAGTTATACTCGTAAGAGTTCGTTATTCAACATCACCGATGATTGATAAAGTGAAGATAGGCATATTTAATAGGAGAGCTGGTTTTAAGAGGCCTAAAACGAGGGTTGCAGCCTTGTTGTCTTGTGGTTGGTTTTCTCTTCGTTGTACGTCGGCTGATCTGCGCGTGCTCTCCCTCTCCTCCGCACTTGCTTCATCGTCCCCAAGTAAATTCCAAAATTATACTTTTGTGTTTCCCCATTAACCTTACGACTCGTTCGAATCGCAGAAGGAAACAAGCGCTGTGAAAACTCGCCCAGCGCTACTACAAGGACAAGGTAACCAAAAATGTTCTGTCCGTTTTTAAAGGAAAAAAACCATCACTTTAAGTGTTACTTATGTTTAGTCTTCGAAGTAATCGTCATCGGCATGCAGCATTTTCTGCCAACGTGTCTCCAGCTGTTCAAACCCCTTGCGGTAAAACTCGGGGGTTTTGGACGCAAAGAAGTCAGTGTGGGCTTGGCGCAAGTCTGTTTCATTGGTGAAGGATTTCCTACGAAGATCCTACAAAGATTTCCTACAAAAGATTTCCAAGTTGCTGTATGGTATCCCTGGCCACTCGCGCGATATGCGGCCTTGCGTTGTTATAGAGGAAAAGCACACCTTTGCGATTCACCAGTGCTGGCTCCTTCTGGTGCAATGGCTGTTGCAGAGGTTCCAATTGGTGGGAGTATAGGTCTCCAGTGACCGTTTGGTCCGTTGGTAGCAGTTCAAAATGAACCACTTGACGACCTGTCCACCAGACACAAAACATAATCTTGCGTGGGTGCATAGGCGGTCTTGCGGTGTGATGGACAGCATCCTGAGGTGACAACCAATGTGTGGAACGCTTGGGAGCTTCGTACAGAACCCACTTTTCATCACTGGTAAGCACTCGATTGAATAAAGATGCGGTACGGTGGCGTGAAAGCTGCGATACGCAGGCTGCCACTCGTTGTCTCTTGCGGGCCTCCAACAGCGTGTGCGGGAGCCGCTTGCTCACATTGTACGCCTTACCTAAGCGGTGCCGGTGAAGTATAACTGTTTCTTCGGAAACGAAATGTCTTGTAAGTTCACCACACGTTAGCCTTCTGTCCTGTTCAATGGCCGCATTCAGGACTCCGTCATTCAAGACCCGTGGTCGCCTACTGCGTAGCTCGTCACGGAGGGATAAATCTCCCGATTTGAATTTTTGAAACCAATTCCTTGCAGTACGTTCATTCACAGCACTATCCCCAAACGCTTGGCATATGCGGCGACTTGATGTAGCTGCTGATAAGCCCACTTTGAAGTCGTAAACAAGCAGCCCCGAACGAGATCTGTAGGCACTTCTATCCTTCTCTATTGCTGTCCGGTTTATGTAAATGATAACCAAGCACAGTGTGAATGTTTTTATAACGCCTAATGATCCTACGTACGGCTGCCCGAATCTGAAAACCATTGCTATTCGCATTGCGTATATATTATTTCAACTTCATTCAATGGCTAATCAAAAAATCGGACATAACTTTGTTGGTTACCTTATAAATTTTGTTTGCTTGATGAAGTAAGAACTGGATTTAAAGGCGAGCGTTTACTCGACAACGTTAATTATTACAGTAGAGTTCCTGACAACCAGACTCATACATGTCCGGATGTCAAGTTATTCCGATTGTCAAGTCATCCGTGGGAAGATAGGTAAATTAAAGATTACTTGAAACGTAAATTGCTTTGAGGCAGGTTAAGATTGTGGGAACATTATGAAAATAGGAACATTGGCAAGAATTGCATGTTCACATTCAAAAACAAAACATCATGTTGGTTGTTAGACTAAACCAAGGAATAACACATGTTAAATTAATGTTTATACGGTTGTAATTAATACGAGTGTCATTTTACTGTAATTAATGTAACTTTTTTTATATTTTACTGTATTTAATGTGATTGGAAACGAGTCCAATGAAAGCGTGGTAAACAATACTAATAATATTCATTGCATATTCGGTTGTCATGTGAGTCCGGTTGTCAGGTGTCCGGTATTCATGTTAGTCCGGTTGTAAGGAGCTCTACTGTAAAAATAAATCTTGAAAGTCATTTCATAAACCTCAAAACTTCGGCCTCTGCTAGGAGTAATCCTCTTTTCTTAATAATCTCTAATTGACGTCATGAGAAAAGTGCAAAAAATCACCTATCATTCGTTGTGACACGTGATGAAAGTTTAACATATAGCGACCTGAAAGAAACTAAGCCCCAGGATACTGTCATTCCACAGAATCCTCTTAACTTCTAAGGTAAAGTTTTGATTAACAGAATCCTCGTATTCTCTATTAGTTTAACTTTTTATGCTGCTCCTCACTACGGTGTGGGCGAGTACCGTTTGGAGGGTGGGCGAGTACCGTTTGTTCTTTCAAAACTCTGAGCATTAATTTGTGAGCAGATGCATCGTCATGATGCATCAGCCAGTTTTTGGCTCTCCAAAATTTGTGCCTTTTTTGCATCGAAAATCTTCTCTCACCTTCTCGAACTTGCCCTGCGCTTTTGAAGCTCTATAAGGGTTCTTGAGGGCAACTTAACAAGTTCAAATCAAAACAATATGCCAGTTCGTTGCTCGAATTCAACAGCTTTCACGAAACTAAGAAATGAAACTGGAAGACTACTTATTTCACGATTTTACGTGATCAAATGCTAGCCGACCCAGCAAGTACTGACACGCACCAAAAGCAGTGTCAGAGACCCGAAGTAAAAAATTTTCTAAAATATCATGTACATATTGTTTATTTCGGAAATTTAAGGAGTCAAATTCTAAGCTAGCGTGCGAAGAATTTGGTCGCCGACCGTGGTGTAGCTGCAACATCTTATAAACTGTCCGTTCGTATCTGCCATGTTAATAAAAATGCTCACTCGTGATAGACTTCCCCTCAATGCCAGTCTCCGATATAAAGCGGCTCTGAACGCCTTAAATTATTTTTCCTCGGAGAGACGAACACATCGGTGTGAAGGGGAAAACCTTCGAAACATAGTCGGTTTTAAAAATTCAAGCATAAAAATGAAGTTATATTCACCTATCACGCCTCGATATGTCAAATTTACAACATTTGATTTAAGGAACCCAGAAGAAAAGATTTTCATACTGACGAAGTCAGGGTTCTAAGGATCAATTTCAAGAGATTCTGTCACTAAATTGTACTGAACGAGTAGGATCTGCACTACACGTTAGCACTTGCCTTATTTCTCATGAATGAGGGAATTGTGTTCGTGCGAGGGCAGTCACGACAGAGGCAATTTATCGAGTTATTTTTGAGCTGTTAAAAAAGTTTTCTCCTACATGAAAAATTGCTGCAAAAAAGGATTACCTAACATACGCGTGAGTGTTACTTGAGATTGGAAGCGTCTTTGTTTCATTTTTGTGTTTATTGACTTCGTTGTTTTATGCAAATACGTCGCTTTGATGTCTCTGTTGGAGCGTCAATGCTCTTAACGCGTATTTGTCGAGTAGATTTCACTTAGAGCAGTGAATCAGCTGTTCATTTCTCGATCTTGAAGCAGAAAGAGTACTTAATTTGCCACGATGTAGAGATATCAGACTTGAAAGAGAAAGAGTAATCAATTTGTGTCAATGTAACGATACAACTCGTTTACAAGCACGTAAATGTAACACTCTTAAAATTGGCTAAGTGCATGCAGTAAACTGTGTAACTATGCCGGATTTTCTGTTACACTCTTTTCAGTCATCTTCTCTGCCAAGTTGGTCTTTCCACACACTTTACTGTGAAAAATGTTATTTCAGAGTAATTTGGCTATTCACGAAGCCATATTAATCAAATTACGATCTCATAGAATTTAAGTTGTAATTTGCTAATAAGTCTGGCCAAGTTTGTTCAACGTTAACTGCGTTGTGTAGTTTTAGCTTTTTTTCACCTCCTCCGCTAAAGGCTTTCGGTATTGTAATTTCAATCGAGTACTGATAAGTGAAGCCACAAAAAGTAACTTGAGAACATTCCTTTCTTGTTCTCATCGACTGCTTTCTCTCCCGGCAGGCCTCTCAAAATGGCATCAAAATTTTCTCATTGACAGCCAAAACTCATATGCAAGACAGATATGGCTCAACGGTGCAACGCAAGGTTCTGATTATTTCATTCCGAATCTTTTTTCCGTATTGTTTAATAGTTTCAGTAATAAAAACACTAAAAGTCATTGGTAAAATTTTCACAAAAATGCTCTTAATATTGAAACTTTTTGAACTTCTATCATTTATTTATTTATTTATTTATTTATTCTTTTATTTTTCGTGTTGTTTGACCAGCAGTTTAATAACCGAATTTCGGTGCAATAAATCCTTCGATTATTTTAACTGATAGATTGATGGTAATTGTAACCTTCACTGTTGCTATGAAGGTCGCGACTCCAGAAAATCAACCGCACAGGTGGCAGGTGTTTTATGATGAGCGTGATGCTTTTATTTATTGCCGTAATTCATCCCGAGTTATTACCGTGCTTTTCAAGCTCAAGGACAGCATCATTATCACGGTGATAAACCAGCACGTACGACGAGTTGTTTAAGTTGCCTGAAATTGAAGTTTGCTGGCGTTCAGCGCGACGTATAAATAAATATAAAACGTATAAAAGCGCCACGTATAAATATAAAACGTATAAAAGCGCCACGTATAAATATAAAACGTATAAAAGCGCCACGTATAAAATAAAAGGTGTTGTCTTCCACACAATCTTAGCGTACTATTGAAATCTGCGATTAAAATGATAATTTTGATTAAAATTGAATTCATACGTCGTCGAAAGAAATTTGCTTCCACTGTTGATATTTTCATTTGTGAAGCATTTCCTATAACTGTGAGAATATCGGCCGAGTTCAAGTTCAATAAGGAATGTTCCTGGACGTTTATTTTGTTTTAATAACCATCTCATCAGAAGCATGTCATGAGAGATAACTATTAATGCTCCTGAGATCTTTTCATCACGTTGAACCCCAAGATATCTGGAAGCTATAATTGTCCAGCCAGGGCTGGTGTGTGGAACCTTGCGTCACTTAGGGGAATCCATCGATCGCTCAACGTACTGCGCCTTTATTAGGGAAAAATGTCCTGTTATTAATTTTCTGTTCCCGAGAGAGGTTCACATCTCCTAATACTGCGCTATTGAAATAGTTCACGTCCATTTTTCAGGTTTAATTACATCCTATTGAAAACTTGTAATTAAATTCCTCCGATCTTTTACGTTCGGATTTTGTTGCATTCTTTAGTTCGGAAGTGAATGTCAAGTAAATAACGCCATTGATGAAAGGTGGAGGTGTTCGAACTAAATAAGTTTCCTGAATCAGTGAGTAATGACGTTCATGAGAGTCTCCAACGAAACTTACATATCTACTAAATTTGGCTGATTGAGGGAAGAAACATGAATTTATTCAATTCATTTACAACATTTTCTGCTAATTTCTAGAATAAGGTGTAAACGCGGAGTTGACGAGATCTATTCTTACCACAACATGTGAGGGGCCTTAATTATTGATGTTTTAACTTTTCTAGCTAAGCTTGATAATTTCAGTTATTAAATTTGTAGCGCAGCTTTGCCCCAAGAGTTATTTTGGTAGGTAACTTCAACCTCCGGAGATTACAAAAATTTTGACTATAAAACCTAGAATGTGTTGGGATGCTTGAAACATAAGTCGCTCCTCGACAACCTCAACCTTTGCACGTATGCTGTCGTTATGTATGTACGTCTATTTCATTTGGTAACACTTTCTTCAAAAATATCCTCATAGCTATCTCATTCGAGGATGATTAAAAACTTAGGAACAATGTCTTAAATTTCATGAAAAAAGTTTTTACTTCTCTTCAGTAGTCCTGACTTATGAATACGATCAAAAAATACCGATTACTTTCACAGCGACAAAATGATTAACTCCAGGGAAGAAGTCGATTAAAATGGCTTTAAACTTTTCTTCGCTTTATTTATTCTTCTTTAATTTGCAGTCGCATATCAAAGGAAGGAGATTCTTATTTGCTTCCAAGTTTGCAATCAAATTCACTCTGTGAAAGAATTTCTTTATAAATATGGCACAAAATTCGGACTACACATGAAGAACGGCTGAGCAACGCTTTATGAATAGAGGAATGCAACGAACGGTAAGATTTGGTGTAGCAATTCACTGGCTCAAATCTCAGTGCGGATGAATGAATACTCAGTCGATACAGTATGTTTAAATGAGCGCTGCGCGTATGGGGGATTGAGTTCGAAAGAGTGAAGCTGAGTAGAGGAGCCATGGAGAGCGTCGAGCAGAATGCGCCTTGTCAATTTATAACGAGGGAGACATCAAAAAGAGTTCTCATAACCATGACGAAGCAAAAGTGGACAATGCTTTGCATGGTCAATTTACAATTTCCCATTACGAGAGGCGCACTCTCGCTATATGAAAAGGAAGGCATAGAGTGCGCTTATAATGTAGACGCATCTATTTTAGCTCTCGAGAAATTCCTACACGCATGTGTAATGTCGTAATGGTCAGAAGTTGGCCCATAGTTGCTAAATATTCTGTAGGAATCTGGTTTTAATTCGCTGCTCTATTTGAGACCAAAGCGTCAGTGGTCGGTATAAATTACATGTAGCCTAACTTGATTCAGATTTATTATTTAAAACGACTTCTAACGAAGAATTCACAGAAGACAGCCGACACAAAGTGTCACCGGCTGTTCGATGCACTGGATATTTTGGAAATGAATTTTTTTTCAGGTTATGGATTTTTTTTAAATTTCAATGGGATTGTACAGATACATGAGATTGTACAGTTTCATTTAGTCTTGAGCTAATGAAGCTAATAAAAATTTACACGAACTTCTCATGCATTCTACAACATTTTACTTTTTCGTGAAAAATTTATAGACGTTCACTAACGAAACGGTCGTCCATTCCCTAAACTGATGCATTCCTTCCTTGCTGGGCCTCGCAAATATGACATGCTCTTAAATTTAGGCAGGCTCTCAACCGGTAAAGTCAGGCGAACACGACTAATTATCAAAGTAAATCGAAAAAGTATCGTTGTAGTGAATATTCATGGACGCAAACCTCTCGGAATATAATTATTTCAGCACCAGTGCTGGAAATAAATAAAATGTTTTTTCAGTCATGAATAAGATATTTAAGGTCTGAATAAAAATACTTGGCAGAAACGACAAAAAAAGTATCAATTTCTATACGACTATAACTCCGTACGCAAGCACATATATATATATATATATAGACAATGCACAAAGTACATCCAGCCTTATGGTCACATAAGGCTGTATGTATTTTCATTTGACCAAATGCACACATATGCTCAAATGAGAATAAAATGGTCCATTGCATTATACTCGTATATATATTATATACACACACAACACGCACACCCCAGCATTCCGCAAGTTAGGAATTAGGGACTACAAATAATGTAGTCTCGCTGATATCGTTATTTAGTGATGCTTCATTCGTGAATATATGGTGTTTTTTGTGAGGACAAATTTCAACGATAGGTGAAAAACGAAAACTAAATCGATTTTCACGAATAATAAAATACCAAAAACTCTTTAGTAACGAGTTATAAGGACAAAGAAACTTTAAACCTCAAAGTATGAAACTACGTGCGCGCCACTGTTAGCACTAGTCTTGATAGTTCAGACTCCACTAAAGCAGTTTTTTGTAATTTTCCCCATACAACCTGCGAGCATTTTACGATTAGGAAAAATATTGGCAGTTTCAAGCTATTAAGCATTTAATAATGTTTGTTGGTAATAATAGCGCTCATTCGATGATAGATGTTCTAAGTGAGTCGAGGTTGATGGAGGCCATTTTCAACACCGTCTGTAATAAGACTAGTTTGTTAAATAAAAGTTGAGCACTAATTTATGGCCCGTTATTAATATCCTATACTTCTGACGAAAAGTTTCTTACAAATTGTAACAATAATGCTTTTATTAATTTAATGAAATAACTACTAAAGTTTTTCATTGATGACTTGGTGTCAATTTCCTAACGAACATTCAAATTGCAGAAATCTTTCGTAGCTGTAAAATGCTTGCAGGTTTTATTGTAAAAATAACAAAACCTGCTCCAGCAGGGTCGGAACTATCAAGACTAGCGCTAACATTGGCTCGCATGTCAAGTTTAAAGTTTCTTCAAGTCCTTATAACTCGGAAGCGAAGGAGTTTTGGGCAGTTTATCATTCGTGAAAGTCGATTTATTTTGAATTTTTCTACCTAAGATAAAAATTTGTCCGCATAAAAAAAACACCCAATATAAAAAGATTTAAGAATTCGGAGGCCTCGTTTTAAGGCTTTGCATAGGATAGAAAACTTTGACATTTTGAAAGGGTGATCGGAACTATTGCAATGGTTTCTAATGGCGGACTGGGGTGTAATGGCGGACTGTGTACAGGCAAATGTGCGGCCAGTTATATGAGATAATCCTGAATGTTGACTGTGAAGGATAAATAGTTGGAGAGTAGTGCTTCCAACGTACGATAGTTTTACTGTGTGTTTATCTATGAGATTAATCTTTTTTGTCATTCTTGCATTTTATTTTTATTCAGACCTTAGATATCTTATTCGTGACTTTAAAAACATTATATTTCTTTCAAGCCCTGATGATGGAATAATTATTTTCCGAAACGTACGTGTCAATAAATGTTCTCTATAAAGTTGGTTCTTCTTTTTATTTTGACAATAAGATTCCCTAAGAATAGCCCTATAAGTACTACAAGACTAATTAAAAACCTACAGTGTGGTCAACAAGACAACCAAAAGTTTACGGCATTCCACTCACGCCACCCTTTCTTCACAACTTAAAGAGCTATAACGGTAAAAATCGAGCGTCATCATTTGAAAATACGTCCTCGCACGATTTTGGTCGGAAAACAATTTGCGTATTTTTTCCAGATAAGCCCTGACACTAATTCAACACATAAGTTCACCCACTTGTAACTTTAGAAATAATGCACCTATCGACTTCAAATTACTCGCAAACGAAAGAATGTTTTAATCTTTCATTTGATAGTAATTTGAAATTGGTTGGTGCATTATTTCCAAAGTTACAAGTGTGTGAACTTACGTGTTGCATTAGTGGCGAGGCTTATCTGGAAAAGATTCCAAATTGCAATGAATTTCACCGTGATATTTGTTTACAGTTTAGGCTCGGTATTGCGTGATCGATTCCAAGTTGAAGATCAACTGAGTTTACGATCATAGTATTTACTCTACAGTCAAATTAGTATAGTCAATTCATATATAGCGAGAATGCCACTAAGGTAATTCATATCACGAAATAAATTCTATATTGTGAACCTTTGCACTTATTAATTTCTAATTCTTTACCATATTTTCACATAAGAATGTCATCTAAACTGACACCAATTTTTGCATAAAAAATAGCAAAACTCTTTCTTACGAGTTTTTTTGTCTAAAAAAAGAGCCGCGGTTGAAGTTATTTTTTCACAGCCTGGTTCTTCAACCGTGCACGTGTGAGAGTAAAAATATCTGAAGTGCTTTTTTCTTGCTCGGTTACCAATATATTCAACCCCTGGCTTTCATCTTTGACGTTGATTGAAGAAACGTAAACAAATTGTGGATCATTGGGATAAAAAGAGGAAAGTAGCGAGTAAATTTGGTTCAGGAGGTCACAGCAGTGAGAAGTATCACCATTTCCGCCGTGGATTGGAGAGTCAACAAGGAGATGAAATTCAATCCAGGAGATCTTGGCACGTGAGAAAAGAGCTCCAGCTATGCCAGCAGAAGAACTGCAAAAAAGACTTGAACATGATGGCGGCCGTATAAGACGTGTGCCTAACTTGCCTACACCAGACATGACACAAAGATGGAAGGTTTTAAAAAGCGAAGATTATCTGGGAACTAAGGAAAAACTGATCACGTAGAAAACCTTAATAACGATGATTTTTCCAGTGGAAGCCGCAAACATACGCGATAGCGTTATTCTGACGCCAGATATACACGAGAAAGATAAAAACGTATCTTCTACTTGGAATAACCTTTTACTGGTAATAATTTCAGCGTTCCTTGACTCTGAAGACCACAAGATGTTTCCTGACAATGTTTGAATAGAATGAGACTGCATGACAGGAGTTCGCTTCGGGGAGGAAAGGTAAGGACAAGGATTCTTTTTGAAATGCTTATATTTAGAAGAGGAATGATGAAATCACGATAAATAACATTAAAATGTTAAATGTTGTTTTCCATAATATTGAAGCTCATCCCATGACTTTGTATAGGCTGAAAAATTTTCAAAGGGTTAATTTTACGACAATATTTCGCTGTAAGGAACTTCATAGCCTGATCCAAACTGGTTCGACTCTAGTCTAACGGACTTGGGTTAAGCTTCAGCATCTATAATTACCTAGACATAAAACTGTGTAAAAAACCTAAAGCGCAAGTTGGCTATAAGCCCTCAAACATCGATGGCATTGAAAGAAAATAATTAAGAAAATAATTTATTTAAACGGCACTTAGTGCATCTAGAAGAACGATCGAAAAAAATCTGGTTTTGAAGAATTGATACGAAAAATTCGAACAAAAACTATATTTTTCGCATGTGAATAAAATTATTACTTAGGACTATTACAATGAACAGTTTCGAATATAACACTTGTGAACCAGAATGAATTTATTTCCTTCTAGGTCAACAAATTAAAACATTCTAAAATAGAAAATCGTATTCAGAGTAGAGAACCTATTAACTTCCTCTGGGATGATCAAATAAAAGATTTTTGAGGGATTGAAATGTAATTAAAATGAACAATATGTTAATGTGCCTATTTTAGAACTAACTTCAGATTAATTCGTTTGAAAATATATGATATTAGTATATAACCACTTTTATTCATACATCAAAACAATGACGATTACCTCCTAAAGACCATGGAGCATCATCAGGACCTGGAAAAAAAACAACAGGAAAGGTTCGTATTGAATGATTTGTGAGTTTTCTTCACGCATTTTGGCATGCATCTAGTTATAGGCTTCAATGCGAGTGGAGGGGCAACTATTATAATAGGAGATTTGGTTTTGAAATGGTAAAACTAAGGCGGGTAAAAACATCTTTCATAAAAATCTCATGATGTATTTTAAAAATTGAGCTTTGAGCATATCCATACTTATCTTCAATATCTGGAATAATAAATTGAAACATGGCAAATACAGTACATGAATACAAATTGTTATTGGAAATTAAATGGAAAAATTAGGACAAGATATTTAGAGGCGCAGAAGATGTCATATCATTGAGACTTTGCTCAAATTGATGAATTATGACACTTTCTAGTAACTTATGGCTATGTTTATCACAAGTTGAGACTATTGTGAAATTATCAGTGCGAATTGGACGGTCAGATTCTAATGCGTGATCTCTTTTACTGCTGTGCAATGGGTTTGACACTCTATTTCCCGTACGGACCGACACCCCCTGAAATAGTAAGAGAGTATTGATAAGTAAGAGAGTAATAATTAGAGAGTTTTGAAATAGTATGAGAGTATATATTTACACAAGATTTTTGTCAAGCTATAATTACGGTACATTTTAGCCGACGGGAATTATTTCAGATATTTTTTGGTTACCTTACTGAAATGTTTATGCATGGAATTGCGAAGGGTAAACTCATATAGATAGGAAAGCTCAGCATTTTCAGACATAGTGTTAAATTATCAAATTAAGTAAAGTTATATTATTTTCACAAGTTTCAATTATTCAAATATTCTAAGGTTTCAATTATTTTATGTTAAATTATTTTCACAGGCGTTCCATGTTAAAGTTTTCACCACTTGAAATATTTTTGTAGCATAAAACATCTCAGCGTTTAATGGTATAAGAGCCATGCCACGAGTCTATTTCATTTCTGGAGAATTTAATAAAATGTCAATGCATGAACTGTATATTTTCTGTGTTTCTACACATAATATTTTCAATTGTGTGAAAAATTTCTGTGGATTTTCATGGATTGTTACCAACAGATGAGATGTGATTTTTTACAATTAGATTTTCATTGATGATAATCCCAAAGGCCTCGGATGAGTTAGTTTTTCTATTTGAACATCACTAACTTGTTGCACAGAAAAGATGCAATCCATATGCTGAAAAACAGAACGTGCAATCGAATTTCGTTTTATTGACATTGAACTTATTTTATTTTCATCGATATTCATTGAAAATTTTAGCATTTCTCCATCTGTCTTATTTGCAATTGCAATACGGTATTCAGTAAGAAAATTTGTTGAAAAAGTATTATAGTCAACAAAAAATGCGAACGGAAAAAAGGAGTTATGGATTTTACATTCTTCTGCGCAAACAGAAAAAATCGCATGACTATATAGGCTGAAAATTTTCAAAAGGTGAATTTTACGACGATATTTTGAGGTAAGGAACTTCATAGCCTGATCGAAACCTGTTCGTCTGGTCCAACGAACTTAGGTACTGCAAAACTTTTGTTCAAGCAGAAGAAATCCCATGACAGATCCTCGCGGAGCCCCACGTCCAATGTAAAGTAGTTTTGATTAGGCATTACTTATTACTGTGCATGATTTGTCAAGTGTGATTCACATTAAACCATTTGCGGATACCTTCTCCAATGTCATTGCACTGGGGCATCAAGAGGCGTTTGCAGTTAATTACACATTTAATTGCGTTACGAAAATGAAAAACACGGTGAAAATAAAATTTTCTTCATCAATACGTGAATAAAAATATCGCAAAGGATTTCGAATGACGTGAGAAATTTGTTTGAATGAAAACCCGCATTTTTTATTTGAAATTATTTTTCAAGGATACAAAGTAAGACAACATACAGTATTCTCTGTACAATGTTATTGTCAGCCAGTTTGGGAATATACCCTACGAAACCTTGATGTTTTAAAACTTTATGAAAAACTATTTTGGTTGGTGCAGTCTTTATGTTTTCAAATTGTTTAGTCCAAAGCTTCGGAGTAATTAGTAGGCCTGAAAAATTAAGTTATTTCCTTGGAAATGATCCATGCAGGTCGAGAGGTGAGTTGGCCATATCTCAATACAATCAGCTATATTTTGGCCAATGCTAATAAAGATATTACTAAAAAGTTTTTTTTTCTAACGAAGCATCACATTTCCTTGGACAAAAAATTTAACTTTCCTTGCTGCGTCATCATTGATGTTTTCAGTAGAATTGAGCACGAGTCACGTTTTTTCACATCGAAATTGAATCACGAAAATTTGACTGAAAAAATTTTTTTCGTGGATGTGTAAGTTTGATTGACCACATAGCTTCTGAATATATATTCTAAATATATTTCATTGCCGATAATTTTCCGACATATAATAATGAAAGGTATGCTCAAGGTTTTTTAATACTAATAGTGATGTTCAGAGTAATTCAATCTTCATGTCCATTCTCCTGCATATGCGACGTTGCAGTTGGTGGTCTCGCTGATAAAAGAAGCAGGTGAGAATAGCTATTCGAAAGAACCGTATTAGCTGGTGCTGTGAAAAGGGTATTCGCTTTAAACCTATTTTCACTAGCACTGCCACATACACATCATTCATTCAAAAACTATAAGAAAAACTATTAGTTAAATTCACTTTGACCCAAGGGAATTGAACTCACAGCAATATAATTTCCGGTGCACTTGTGAGAGGAGACCAGCGAACGCGCACCTGCCCACGTAGATCGAGATAGTGATCAGGTGCACACCTGCGCCGGTGATGGTCTACGTTAGGGGCTCTTATTTGGGGTCCGTGGAGGGGCATCGGACGTCAAATGAAAACGTCAAATGAAAAATTAACATTCATGTTCAATATATTTATGTACAGTATTACATTATTTTAGCCTTGATATAATATAAATATATTGTTCACTTGATTAATTCTTCGTGCAGTTCATACGCTATATGAGACTATGAGTTCTCAATAAATAAAATATATTCATGACATGCAATGTTATGTTGGTTGGCATTTCTCTTGGAAAAGGGTCCATAACTTTTACCAGATTCTCAAAGGGGTCCGTGACTCAAAAAAGATCAAGCACGCTTTCTGTTTTCTGACAGGTCTCACTGCAACGCTCACCGTCCCCATCCGTTGTAATAAAGAGCCTACAGGCAAATTTACACGCTGTGACACGAAAGACTTTCTAAGAGAATATGAATCTATTTTCTGTGTTGATGTACGATCATCTAAGGAACTAACGTGACATATATCGAAGCTTTACACAATTAACCGTATGATCTGGAAATGCTAAGCGATAAAGGCGTTTTTGCGAAAAATTGAGTTCTAAGAGTACAGTTTTGACTAAGCTTTGACTAAAAATTGAGTTCTAAGAGTACAGTTTTGACTAAGCTTCAACAATGGAGGAAACCTCATCAGATCTCTAGGATTCATCTGACAACTAATTCTAAAATGCACTGCTTTTTGTCTTTACATGAACAATTAGTGTGCGTGAACTTTTTTTCGGGTGAAATAGAACTAAACT
This sequence comes from Morinoia aosen, assembly GCA_030386875.1. Classification (NCBI taxonomy): domain Eukaryota; kingdom Metazoa; phylum Arthropoda; class Malacostraca; order Amphipoda; family Talitridae; genus Morinoia; species Morinoia aosen. The sequence continues at coordinate 23,270,419 of CM059562.1, forward strand.
GGTCACAACTCTGAAGTATAAAATTCATTGGTGTTCATCAAACAGACGATCACGATAGTCTTGTCTAATACAGGATAGCAAAGATGGCTTATAAATAGATTGTTCAGAAAGACAAAAATAGTTCTGATCATAAGATGGAGAATTTTGAAAATCAATATAGTTCTGAATAAGAAACGATTATTCTGAAGAAAAATTTGATGGTTCTAAAAATAAAACTCTAATCTAGACATAGATGGTTCTTACCAAGAATCGATGGTTCTGTGCAAAAACTTATTAGCTCTGAATGAAATATCGATGATTCTGAACCAGAAATTGGTTGATCTGAACAACACACCGGCAAATCTCTCGTGAAATGCCCTAAAAATATTAACTATCTGGTCAAATCTGGTGGACAAAACGTGCATACATCTAATATTTTTTATGAAATTGTTTAAGTCAGTTTGAAATACACATCCATGGCAGTAAAATAATTCTGCAGTACCTTTCATTAAGTTTGTCTGCACGAAAAGCAATTCTACAAAATATTGATGTCTAAAAGTACAGTGGTCATTCCAGTTTTCCAATGCGATGCCGGCCGAAATTTTATTCATTTCAAAAAACTATATCTGTTAATATATCCATGTGTCAAGACAAAATAACTAGATTACAGCACTGCCTCGTTAAAACCTCCACATAAATTAAAATCATCGCTGCAGTTTAATTTTGTCGTTGTGGTCAATTCCTAAATTCAGTCTCTTAAAAAAGTGATCTGAATGGAATCCTCCTCACTCTTACCGCGAAGAATTCATACGAGATTCTCTCGCCATCAACTGGCACTTTTTAAATTATCTTCAGGTAGTGCAATAAACTCGTATGAGTTATGATCAATAATATAAAAAAACAGCTATGAGAAATTTAGAAACCATTTAAGTTGAACGTTTCTAGCTTTGGCTCACTTTCGAAGAATTCAGTGAAATATCAAATGAATTTAATGATTCTCTCAATGAATTGTCAATGGAATCTCTTCAAACACAATTTATTTGTCGGTAAATACCTGTCAAATACTTATTCCCCCTACTTTAGTTTTCAATCAAAATACTTTTCATATATATTGTAGTTTTCCAAACTTTGGTCAGCAGTTCAAAAAGTTAAAGCTAGAGTTATAACCTCATCTCTAAATGATTTTTTGGACATTTTTTACGCATTGTTTTGGTTAATTAGCTCACTGTTAATTAGTACACTGCTCACTGTACAATAAGTTCAATGTTTCATATCACAGATACTTCCAAAAAGCATGCAATCTTCCATGCTCAGTAGTTTAGTCGTGCGCAATTTGAACCACAGTACGTCGGTTCAGCCCACCGTGCTCTGTATGTGTGGGTAGTTGAGCATAGTATACGAATTCCTCGCACTGGCAGAATGTTAGATTCTTCGTCTCATTCCAGTTTGATCATTGCAATAGTAAATGCTTTCAAAATATCGGATTTTTTCAGACAAGCCCAGCCACTAATGCAATACATAAATTCACCCACTTGTAAGTTCTACAATAATGCTCCTTTCAACTTCAATTAACTCTCAAACGAGAGATTAAAACATTCCATCGTTTGAGAATAACTTGACGTCCATAGGTGCATTATTTAGAAGTTTACAAGTGGGTTAACTTTTATGCTATGACAGCGCACGAGTCGGATAGCTGTCTCCAGAAATTTATGTAGTTTATAGAAAATCGTTTCCGTACCGTCTACAGTAAGGAAACAAAGAATGTTTCAATTTTCGTTTGGGAGTAATTTGAAGTCGATAGATGCGTCATTTCAAAAGTTACAAGTGGGTGAACGCATGTGTTGCAGTAGTGGCGGGGCTTACCTGGAAAAGATCTAAAATATTAATAACAATCACTTTAAAATATTAGATACATGTTCCGTATAGTTTAAGCTTCGAAATTTGGAGTCATTTTATGAACATAAAATAAAGTCTTCCTTAAATGTTTTACGAAATCCCTATCCACTCAGAATTAAAAATAATTAACGGTTGTTTTTTCAGTAGATTTTTCATCGCATGTTGTTTGTGTTTTTTGGTAGATTAATTTTTTTACGTTCTTATTTCCTCTTTATTACTTTTTTAATGTCATCATTCTCATGAACGCAACCGTTTCTCCTTTCTTTACGAATTGCCTAATTAACATCCCTTGTGTTGATATCATGCACTATATGAAACAATGAATTTTCAATAAATAAAGTATATCCATTGTATGAAAATGATGCAATGTTATGTTTATTCGCATTTCTCTAGGGAATGGGTCCATAATTATCACCAGATTCTCAAGAGGGTAGTGACTCAAAAAAGGCTGCGAGATTTACGTTTTCGTAGCATCCCTCCAATGGAAAAGGGATGTGTAACATCTCTTCTTTCCAAATTTTCAATACATTTGTTCTATGTGACACCTTTAGTTTTATGAACATCGTGTCTAGTTTATGAACAATATGAACAATCTAGTTTTATGAACAATAAAACTTTTAGGGTATTCTGTTTTGAATTTAATTTTGTTTTTTTACAAATTTTTTTCAAAATAAGCGTAGTCTTGAAATAATCGAATTAAATATTTTAAAGATTGCTCTTCGCTGTTTTTTTGTAGTAAATTTGGTGCGCAAGCGAGATTGATCTAATGTCTAATCATTCTAAAAGTTCAATAAAAGTCAGAGAGTGATAAACAGTAGAGATTAACTCTTTAGTCCAATGGTTTGAACGAACTTCGCTTGATTGATTTTTCGAGCGAAATCTACTCTACGAAAATACGAAAACACGCCCTGCATTTTGTTCAGCCTACTTCATCATACCCATCAGCACTGTGAGGGGGTTTGCTGTGCTTATTTCAAAATCAAAGAATCTTTCAAAAATTCTAATTAAAAAATTCAGAGTCAAACTTAGCAAGTGTAATTATCGTACGGGGCCAATGTAGGGGTGGTACAGCAAATAATAATGATCTGCATAAATTATATTCAATTTCTAATATCAATAAAAAAATTTGTAGTATTCTTACTACTCAACGAATGATATAGGAAATTTCATTTTAGTTTTTTTCTCACCTAACATTTATCATACCGACCACGCGTTTACTCTAATCAAGGCCGTATTATATGGAATTGATCACTTGGAGAGATGTTATGGCCTGGAGTGAGGGAGAGTGAGGAAGATGAATCGGACATAAATACAAACGCCGAGACGTGTTCAGATGTTGAGGAGTACAGAGGAAAGTCTTTTATAAATTCACGTCTTTCTATGGCGATACAGCTTGATGAGTAAGTTTCTTTGCCGATTTGACTGTCTTACGAGCTGTTTTTAAAGGAAATATCTTCAAGTTTAGCTTTTCCAAATAAAATTTAATCTCTCAGCATCATAAGGCTTTTTAGAAAGAGCAATCTAAGGAATTTTGAAGACAGTACGTAACGTTTCCTAACCGACAGAAAGGCCAACGCTGTTCTTCTTCAATGACAAAATCAGTCCTGCTGCGATGAGTGGGAGAGTGTGAGGAATGGCGCTAAGGAAGAAGCAGGCACATGTTGCTGACTGGACGAGCTTTCTCTCTCCCGGCCGAATAAAAGGTTTGAATGATGGCCTAGTGGATTGTGCTTCCCCATCCAGAGAATATAAAAAAGGATAGAGGAGGAAATGGACAGGCGAATCGAAGTAGACAGCAAAGACGCGTAGGAGCGCGAGTCGCATTGAGAGTGTGACGATACACTACGGACAATTGCAGGATTGTTTCATATCTGATACAACTATATTTATCCGTTCTTAGGTATACTCTGTCGATACATGTAAAATGAAGTCGATTTGGCCGAGTGACCATGTCACTATACCGTGCAATGCATGATGGAGAAGCACTTAAGTAAGCAATGAACCGAGTGACTACTGAAGTGTTGAACATCAGCGAGTGAATTCAAAGTGTTAACACTTGCAGTCTGAGTTGCCGTCTGCGACCTTGTATTGCATCCATCCTCACCCGTTGCGTGTCAAAGGCGAGTATAGACGGCCCCACAATGGATGAGTGTGTTGACATTCATTCATTTGATCGTAGTACGTTACCACTCTTGACCAAAATTGCGACGATTAGTCACACCTTCATCTAACCCTGTATTGAACATCGTAGAAAAAGGAATTCTTCATGGAAATGTGGATCATTTCATTAAAACGAAATATGTATATAAGGAGTGAGTCAATTGCTCATGACGGAGAGCTATTCATAAGAGAATATACAGTTCAGAGGGTACATGCAAATAGCAATTTTATACGACATTGGTCGTGATCTCATGAGTATCAAAGTACGCATGGATGAGTTTTATTTGTTTTTGTGGGCCAGTAAGGTAGCGAGGCGCACTGTGTGTTTAACATGTGTGCTTGGAAATTTAAGACCTAACTGTTGTCGGAACACATCTGTGGACTTGCAACCTTCTTGGAACACACACTCGACGAGCAATACATGTTCTTTAGAGCTCACAACCTCATTTAGGTTGTGATGCTGCTGATCAAGGGTGAAGTTTTGCCAATTCCAAATTTTGGTCGAAGTTTTTAGCTCGCAGTATGCATTGTTTGAAGAGCGCATAGTGACTCTCTGTTGCGATCAAGCGTTAAAGTAGGCGTAGGAGATGAGTTTTTGAAGTTTACGTGTTTCGAAAATCGTTAATATAATTTGTTATTGCATGCAATGTGAATCAAAATGAGCCTGGTACAAACTGTTAGTTCCATATGCATTGGGCATATATGTATATGACATGATATTAAAAAAAGTATCGGATAAACTTTTGTTCTGGGATCCTGAAAATTTTCGATGGAAAAGTATCTTTGAGAAAATAATAGATGAAAAAGTACCTTATGTTAGACAATTCTGCGTTAATAACTACTTAATAAATATTGCCCATGCTGCCCTCTTTAGACAGTCTTTTTGTTTCCTAGGGATGAATTATGTGATCTGGAATGGAATCTTGAGTAATTCTACAGTACAATTGGCCTCAGCTCTTCAGGAGGGATTACCAGCCATAACCTTGTCCCTTTAACTCATGTTATGAGTAATAAATTATAGACGAGTCAGATAATTACACAAGCAGTTCATCTTGTTGTTCTTCATTGTTGTGTTTTGTGCCTCTTTTTTCCGCGCTTAATTAACCTGGCATCGAAGTGTCGCCATTTCTGAAAATCCAGCCACCGATAGCGTCATATGCCTGAACCAAGTGATGAACTATTTCTTGTGAAGTATTCAAATGACATTCACGACTCAAGTCCGACAACAGTTGAGGTGCTGTACATGAAGCTATTAGCTGTCTCTGCTTGGTTCACTGCAGAAATAACGTAATTCAAATTCAAAAGGCTGCTTTTGCACCCTCCCAGCACGTACAAATATACTGTACGCACAATAAATGCTCAATTATTAGCAGTCGTCTTTCACTAACTCTTGAATTCAATGATCGCTCGACTAATTTTTCAAAACTCCACCAGTGTGTCTTGCGAACATTTAGATGACAAAGAGTTTTGCTCAACTATATTGAGCTCATGACAAACAATATCTGTCTTGGCTTGCAGGACAATCTTTGAGATTTCGGAAGAAGTTAGTAATCATACAAGACTATGTCCCGTCTCATTTTGTGAATGCAACTAAGAGATTTCTTGCTTCATTCCGCTTTATGGTAGCAATTATATTGTGTGGTCACCGTCTTCGCATGATTTGAACCTAATTTAATATTTGAAAGTCATTATAAGGCGCAATGTTTATGAAGATGACTACAACGGTTTCAAAAACAGTATAATGGGATGCTATACAGGCCTCTCAGAGATCTGATCCAGTCACTCTGATTGAAAAATTGATTGATTCGATAACGACCCAAGCAACACATGCTTTCAGCGACCAGGTTCAGGTTCATGCTTTAATTCATATTTTAGTTCATCAGACATACGCTCTGATGCTGAATTCAACATGGAGAAACGATGAATTCAATGGTAGTATGTCTTATGTTATTCTAAGCTCAGCCATTTAGAAAATTGATTTCTTAAGGATGAGAGTTGCGCTCAGTCGAAGGGCTGATGCGCTGGTGCGCTGGAAGGACTCGTATTCATCAACCAGTGAAAGAAATCTCAAACGGAACCTCCGTGTTCATATCTTGGAGACGGAAAGAAAAAGCATACATGTGAATGAATTTGAACTAAAGATATCATTTATAATGTCCTTCATTGTCTAGTAATAGGCAAGGGTACAAACATTCAAATTTGCTTTCAGAAATTTACCTGAGATTATCTTTCCTCAGCGCAGCACTGGTGGCATCTGTAATTAAGGAAATCAGTTGATGGGTCGATGGGAAATTGAAAAGCTTGTACACAATTTGTAAGGGCACATAATGTAACACCCGCGTGACAGCACATGCGTGTTCAGACTAAACAGTTTAGTGCCTACACTTGTGGTGCTATAATGACCTGTCTCGATCTAAACTGAAAGTCATTAACGAAAGGCCATCATTATTTGAGATTTTAACGCTTCTGCAGTACAGTGCTAAATATTAAGTAGGATGATCTCGGCATAAATTAAGCCTGTACGGATGTAGTAATAGCAAGAATTAGGAAAATAAACTTGCATTGATATGTTGCTGGAGTCAATATCATCAAATCTGAGCTAAATTAAAAGTTACCAGCAGGGACAAGGTGCAGCGGCCTCATGCAGGCATGGACGGCTTCTCGGGTAAAGTACGATAAGATATGAGCAAGCGCAGCCAACTCGATAATTTTTTCAAATTTACGCAGCAGACTCGAGCATTCTTTCCAAATTGACGCAGCTTAGTCAAGCTTCCTTTCTGAATTTACTCAGAGGACTCAAGCATCTTTTTCCCGAGACACTCGCTGAACTCGGGGAGGATCCCTCTGCACTATAAAATTCCATAAGGAGGTGCGAACGGAGGGAGGTACGAACGGAGGGAGGAGCGGGTGTCCACAAATTCAATTCCTTTGCAGCACATCGTAAAAAAGGTACTGACCAAGGCACAATGGCTGTTTCTGCGCGAGCTTACAGGGAGCTTCTTCCTTCCAACGAATTTTTTTTCATTAGTTTCCGCTCTGCTGAGCAAGAATGCTTTCGCACATCTCACTCCTCGTTTTGAAGTGCCCGAGTATGTCTCAAAGTCATAGTGAGGTAACTGAAAAACGAAAGAAAAACACGCAGTAACTTAATATTAGTTTCTTTACTGTGGTGTCGGCGAAGAAGACAAAATTAAGAACATGTACAGCGGCTCTCTGCTTCACCAGTTCAGGGAGCGCTCTGCAGTCGTGGCTCAGGCGTTAGGCACGGTAGCAATTTTCCTGTTATCGCAAGTAAATTCTTTAGGACATTTAATCGATTGGCGTGCTTCTGAGACCGCTTCTAATTTGCTCGCGTCAACTAATTCACTCCCTGATGATCAGGAAACTACATCCACTAACCTGTTAACTGCTGCATCGATGCACGGCAACATCACGAGGAACTTCAGAAATTTTGAGCGAATGAATCTGGTAGTGAAACTTCGAACTTACCGCACACTGCTAAATAATAGCATCAACAGTAGTTCTTCACATTCAAAAAGAAGGATCATCTGTTACAACGCTGACAATGCCTGTTTATCATCGCACGCAACTTAATTATGTTTGAATTAGAGGAGCGATAGAGTTGCACCACAGAGTTTGGCATTAGAGCTTATGCGAATTCTCTATACTGTTTAATTTCGTATCGTTCTCGAAAGCACTGAACGTCCGCGTCTAAAGTTATGACGTCATGCCCACAAGCCGGTCCATTGCCTCAACCGCAAGCTCCACAGCCTTTATTATTAACAGTCATTATTGAAATCTGGGAGAAGAGGAAGGAGTTTATTTTTTTTCTAGAACGTACATCAAGGGAAAACTCTGCCATTAAATTTAGGCTGTTGCGCTCCATCCGTGAAGGGCCAATTAAATCTTCCCTTCATTTTGCTGATAATTATCGCACATCACGAATGCGAGGTGATCGTTTTACCTCAATGCGGTAGAATATGTCAAGTACGAAGACAAAACGGGGCACGTTAAAATGAAATTTCAGTGTAACTTGATTCATGTTGAAACTACTTTAGCAATTTATTCTGTGGGTGGCAGTGAGGCTTCGCTTTTTCATTCGACGTTTATGTTTGAAAAATGCAGCATCAGTTAGTCGAGGGAGTTGGTTCTCTGCATGCAGCAAACACTACGAGAGCTCAGAATTGTTTATCTCCGTGATGAAGTACCTCACTATCACCCCAATGGCAGGCTGTCGTGGCCAATGGCAGATATTTGTTTTCAATTATCTTGTATTTGTCAGCAGCGAGTTCGATTCAATAAGACTTGAACTAATACAAAAAGTGAACATTACACAAATGGTTTATTTGAAGAGATTATTAACGTTGATAAATCCAATATTTTACTTTTATGCTCTCAAATTTTTCACCTGTGCATTTGAGAGTTTTGTTCATTCGCAAGTTGAAGCATTCTTTTGAAGAAATGAAAAATGCATACAGTCTGAAAATAGTGAATAGTTCAGATGCGTGTTCATTCATTTAATTTTTTATTTTGCAGTATTAGTTTGTTTATTTATATTTTTAGGCATGTATTCTTAATAGCCTGGTTCGCATTAACTGACGTTTTTTTGCTGTTACCTGGCATCTACTTGAAATTGAGCTTATAGCTCTAAAAGTTCATATTGAATATTTTGAGGCCTTCTTCATTCGACGGCTTTCACTTTCAATTTCCTTCGCACGGAAGTTAATATCATGAATAGCGCTATTTAAAAATTATCTCACTTTCATCGTTGTTTCGCCCGTGACGCTTTCATATCGTTCTGCGAACCTATAGGAGTGTCCCTTTTCCTACCCCAAATATGTAGCAAAATCTGATCACTTCGGCTTCCTCGCAAACAACGGGTGAAATTTGCTTTAGCACTTCGACATTTCGACCTCTTCTAGCGAGGATCCTTTCCCCTCCTCACTAGACGCTCGAAAATTCCTGGAGTCATTGTTGATGATTTGAGTTAGTTATGGCTTCTACAGATTGTTAATTTTTTTTTAATTCTGTCTTTTCGTTATTTGAAATTCAATAACGCAAAAAGTAATTAATTGTAGATAAAATGAAGCTTAAGAACAAGGATAAAACATGATTTAATGTGTGCTGATTTATATTTTTTAAACAATTGATTGTTTTTAAGTTTAGTACAATTGACACATTTGAGTATAGCTACTTGTCGGCCCGAAACAGTTCAGCGACTTCCAAGGCATCCTATCATACACGCTATGCTGAGGTGTACAGTTATGTTTAACCTAATTCACTAACCTAGTTGCGCCCTAGACTGATCAATGAATTGGTTCACTCAAGATTCGATGCTTTATTTAACAATGATAGTTACCAGAGGCTAGATGTGAACAGTCTATCCTAGAAAATACTTGAAAACAGACTTAAAATGTTTGTTTGTCTTTAATCAAGGCAAATTACCTTGTTCAGGATGAGTTCAGTTTCAAACAAGATTTGATTCGATAACCTTATGTGATTAATATTCCTAAAGAAAGAGGGATTCAAGATTAGTTTTGAAAGCTTTGTGTTAACTTTTTCACGGATTTCTGCAGGAATTAAATTCCAAGTCATAGTTCCAATGAAGAGGATTCCATGTTGTGACCGAGCTGTTGATTAATTAGGAAACAAGAAATTACTTCTATTTCGGGTAAAATCAGGGTTAGAAAAAAAATCCGTTAAAAAACAGCCTAACTATTTTTTATGGTTTTATGAGTTTTATTGGGTTGAATTGGTTTTATGTTCTTTTATTGGATAACGGCATCCGGAATTCTTCTCATGAGTAATTTTTAAATACATACATTAATGATTTGTGTGTGCAGTGTGAACACAGCCTATAGGTTGTTCCCATCAAAAGCAGTAGCTGCCAACCTGTCACGAGTATGATTTGGTAACTCATAAATTTCTGATTTTCAGGCTCTCTCAGTCTTGCTGTCAGTGTCAAGTGTAACATGATACTGCAGACTCGATATCTGCATTATATTTTTAGGCCCACTAGTTTCCTGTCTACAATATCCTTTTCTTCTGCATTAGCACCAACTACAGTGAAGGCAAGTGCACCACTACCAGTAAAACGGAGTAGGACTTTTGAGTACCTTTGCACTTCTCAAGAAGACAAAGAAAAAATAGATGTTCGACTGGGTAAATTTTTCTTTAGTTCAAAAATTAATTCTAATATGACAGACAAACAAAGAGTTCCACAAGATCTGTTCAGTGGTACGACCTGGATACATACTGCCAGACCACACCGCCAGTCTGCATTGTCTGTGACAAAGTTTGGTGTAGGTTTGGGGCAGGGAAAGCTCAAATGCGCCTTGAAATATTCACACATTTGAGGCCAAATGCTGGTCTAAGATGATGCAATTAAGACCTACCTCTGCCACGGGAGACTTCCACATGATGGTACAAATTGTGATGTATAGCCTTAGGAAGTAATTAAGGTTCAAATTCGATTCAATATATTAAATTTGGAAATGGAGTCAATAAAAGAAAAACAATAAAACATGCATTAAGCCTTTCTAACAGGTTTGTTCATTCATAGATGATTAAATTTTAAAAAATACTAGAGTGGTGGGTTTTTGTTGTTTTTATGTTTTTTTTGATGGGTTATTTTTGAGTGGGTTTTTCAATTTCAATCCAATGTTAAATTCCATGATGGTTAGTTTCTACAGTCAATAGTTGTTTGAGGCTTCTGCTGCCGTCATCAGTGAACGTTTTACGCATAAAATTCCACAAGGAGAGCTTGTCGAGACCCAAAAGCTTAAGTATTTTTAAACTTTTGAATAAATCATTTGTGTGAGCATTATACTTTAATTTTTAACCACTCTAAAAGCTCTTTCTTTGCGGCCCATAGAGCAAATTGGTTTTATTTTCATCAGTTTCGTGCCAAGCTTCTATTCAGTCGTGTAAATATGATGAAATGAGCGCTCGATGATGTGTTTCCAAAGCTTTTCAGGCAATACATTTTTAATTTTAATGAGTATTCCAACGGATTTTGATAATTTAGCACTGACATGTGCGATATGCTCTTTGAAGGTCAGGTATTCATCTATTATAATGCCCAGTTTTAGGATGAAAAGGAAAACCAACGTAGCTAAGAAAATCATGATATAAAACAAACGATTCGGATCATAAAAAATCCATTCTCAGTGTTCTGAAAAACAATGAGTCAAAGTATTAAAACTATTTCTGAACTATAATTTTCTGAATAGACCAACAGATAAAATATTGACATCAAAAAAGACAAAGAAAGACAATAATAAAACAAAACCATAAAACACTTTAACAAACAATAGAAAGCTTGACCGCCGTGTCACACTCATTAATTGACGGACGGTTTTTTAAAATGTACATCGATTCTAAAATGCGGAGATCAGATAAATTTGGGGATGAGTCAAAAATTTTAAAATTCGTGTTTTCAGAGAAATGGTCGTTGATCGAACAACGATCTCTTACAGACGAATTTGATGGCTTAGTTAGATTATTGCCCGTACGAAAGGAGGGAGACTCCCCTGTGTTGTGCACACCTCACAAATAGTTGGAGCCCAGTACGTGCTACCAATGTAAGAGCGGTCACACCGCTCGCAGTGTTTACCTCGCAGCGGTCACACGTATATTGGTATATCACTGGGGTGAGCAACATCACATCTGGAATATCCCTTCGCTTAAAGTAATACCCGATTTTTCTATCGATTCTGAAGTACACACAAGGATTGATTTGTGGAAAAAACTTTTTAATTATTGACAATATTTCGAGTTTTAGTTTCTCTGTACGGGTTCCTATAAACGGTAACTGAAAATATAAGCTCAACTTCGGCGCGGTAAAAACTTGTTGCTTCATAGTAAACTTGCTAGCTAAAAATTTTCGTAACTACTTAGTAACAATATTCTTCGGGTAATTATTCGAACAGAAATATTTTTGTAAATAATTCATTTCTAAATGGAACAATTGGTAAGAAGAAGATATTTCAAAAGCTCTGTGAATTAATGTTACTATGCCGGAAATTTTATATTTATTGAAAATATTGCTAAAAAAGTTCATTCCCAATCCTGTAAAAGTTGCTTTTCGAAAGACTGAAGTAGTAAATTTATTCTCGGCTCTGCTAACTTTCACATCTAAAAAAGACAGTTCATTATTCGTTTCTAGTTCACAAGTAAATTTAACATTCTTATGGCACTGGTTTAAATATTGAAAGATATTGCCATCTAATTCGTCTATAAGAGAACATTGCTTGATAAACGACCATTTATTTAAAAGCGCAAATTTTAAAATTTTGGACTCAACCCCAAATTTACCTGATCTCCGCATTTTAGAATCGATGTACATTGTACATTTTAAAAAACCGTCCGTCAATTAATGTGTGTGACACGGCGGTCAAGCTTTCTATTGTTTGTTAAAGTGTTTTATGGTTTTTGTTTTATAAGATCGCTCGTTTTATCTTTTTTGATGTCAATATTTTATCAGTTGGTTCATTCAGAAAATTATAGTTCAGAAATAGTTTTAATACTTTGACTTATTGTTTTTCAGAACACTGAGGATGGATTTTTTATGATCCGAAACGTTTGTTATATATCATGATTTGCTTAGCTACGTTGGTTTTCCTTTTTATCCTAAAAGTAAGCTTTCCTATAAATCGTCCAATTTCATCTATTATAATTCCCGGGAGCTTACAGGCGTTAGTTTCTCCAATTTCACCTTCAACTATTTTGATACGGGGTGGAGAGACATTTCTCTTGTATGAGAATATAATGTATGCTGTCTTGTCGATATTAAGGCTAATTTTATTACCTTTAACCCACATTGAAACCTTTTACAGCTCGTTATTTATGTTCTCCGTAATAATATAATGTTTTAAAATATTTAATAAATATGATTTTACCAATAATTGGCAGTATGGAGATAGGTATATAATTATTAACGTAAACATTTTTGCTCCTTTTAAAAATAAGGGTTACTCTAGCAACTTTGAGAGTGTTCGAGAAAATGCCTAGGAAAAGCTACTGTTTAATAACATTGGAGACCCTAGAATCCATCTGTTTTAAGAGTAGACTTCATCTGAATGCCTTCCAAAGTGCTTTAACTCACACGAATTTTTGTTAGGAGGGCGAGTGTTATACTCTTTCGGACAGTTTTAGTCAGTAATTACTGCATTCATTTTCGTGTTGATATATAAAGTGTTATGTTCTATTTTCAGGGAATTTTCTATATTGCTGGGGGGCTGGAGTCCTAAAGGATAATTTTTTTAAGTCGAGCATTGCTTTTACGATCTGCAGTTTTTTAAATTTTAAATTGATCCTGTAATGCGCTCATTAGAACACTTGAGCAAGATCTGAATACTTTCGTCATCAGTCAATACCGCAGCATCACACAGGTTATTGGTCATAAGTAAAGAATTTTGCTAACTCAGTAACAGAAATAGTAATTAAGAATGGTATACAGGTTGAACTTATAGAAAGATATCAGAAAAGCTAATTATTTCGTTGACGAGCAGTGCTTCAGTTGTTTTGTGTATAAGGATCAAGGAGTAATGAAAAACCGTTGAAGATCTGATACACGGCACACAATATCTTTAAAATGTTTGATGAAAATGCTCCGGAAAGTTAAAGAAATCCAGTGACCATGCACAGCGTTACGAGAAGATTCGTCTGCGACAGGCACAGGTGTTTCAATACGTATCATAAGCCATTAACTCCATAGAAATCAACTGGAATCGTGCTCTCCAAGGAAACCTCTACTGTTCTCGATACAACATAGAAATTACCACTTGTTGTTAACTCGTGAATTTAAGATTAAGCCCGAAATATTATGCGAAAATTTTCTATGGAGAGGTTGAATGATTTGGTTTGAATTTGCAAACTCATCTTTGGAGGAAAAACCGTATTTCCTTTGCACCGGAGAACACTATTCCTAGTGTAAAACTCGGCAACGGTAACGAGGTGGTCTGGGGTGTTTATGTTGTCTTTCACACAACTTCCTACATCGCATCCGATACCTGCAACGCCTATGAGGAAGGATTGTGTCTGGCCAACAGCATTACCTCACCATGCCTCGAAAAAAAACTCGCTATCTTGTTAGCAATGTGTGCTCGTTCAACTAACCAGCATTTATGCAATTTTAAAATCTTCCGCACGTTCTACCACAGATAGGCATGCACGCCCTCATCACATCTAGCCTGTGGAAGCTCCACGTCCTGAGAGTTACCAGTTACCATTGCACATCGGAAAAATATTTTTCTTTGTTGTTATTTTAACCCGGTGGGATCTAATTCATTTTATTGGAATTAAATGTAGGATTCGTTTTTTAACGACTAATTTGGATTGTGGGCCTTTTACACCAATTAAGTCAATCACTGCCATAACGCGTTTGTTCCTAAGCATAACAACGCACATCCTGAGGGTTAAAAAAAGGCCAAGCCTGGGCGATAAGTGCGGGAGCTCGGCGTAGCGAGATCCCAAGGATTGGTACTCCTTTCTTGAGGTTCATTGCCTTAGACAATGAATCCACGTTATTTTGAAATGGCTGATAAAGTAAAGTGACTCATTATAAAAGATCAGAAGACCCTTCTCGCTTCGACTATACTTATAAACTTCAATTTAAAGAACGATCGGCTTCCTCGCGCACTGATTACCAACGCCCGAACGTACTCGTAAGATAAGTTTTGATTATTACTTTTTTGTCTAATCGACTTCTCTCTCTCAACCGCTTTGAGATGTATAGTCGTATGCGTTCATCAGTGTCAATAATGAAATAAGTCCTCTTTCATGTTCCACTTCCCTTTGTAAGTTGGAAAGAATGAGAGTGAGGAGTGGTAAAGATGAGGCAAAATCTGTATATGATACCGACGATGCTGAACGTGCGCGTATTGAAGATAGCTTTGAAAATACTGCTTTGCTGATGCCCTCAACACGCTAAGCGAAGATAATCGTCTGCTCATGACGACACGAATGAATCATTGAATCATATTACTTAGTAAATGAATTATATAATCATACCAACATAGTTTGTATCATTAAAAGCTGGTGGCAGCATATACCAAATATCCAACAGAAACAATTCATAAAGGAACATGATTTGGTCGTGAAATATATGAACTCCTTCGTACCTAACGACAATGCAACGGAAAGAAAATATTTACTTTATAGGGACTATAACGACTGGCGGCATTGGAGTGTGATAAAAAATAACCAGCTCATAGGAAACGTAATAACTGGTGACAGAGCGGCAGGATCAAGAAACAAAAACCCGCTTAAATAGGAACCATAAATATATCCTTAAAAGCAACCGGCAAAATGCACATAATAGATGGTAGAATGAATACAGAACTTTGCGGAGATATGTTGAATACTAACTCGCATGCTTCAGTGGTAAAACAGGAGATTAAATCTTCTAGCTGGATAATGATCCTAAACATTCTGCGAAATCTACAAAGAAATAGCTTAATGATGCCAATGTAGAGGTAGAGCGACTCGAATGTCCAAGCCAGTCCTCAGGCTTAAGCCTTATCAGAAATTTCTGTCGATATTTGAAAGTTAAATTGCGTTAATCTCTCCAAGGTATGCAGGAAAGAATAGATACCATTCCACCAAAAAAAATTAAATCATTAATTAAAGATCATTATAGAAGAAAATCGATTGCTGTAGAAGTGATTAGGGGTATGCTACTAAGCATTGAATGATGATTGTATAAAAGTTTAAGATTGTCCGGGCATTTTTTCACAGTAATGTTTACAAAAATAAACGACTTTTCACAAAAATTATTATACCGTAAAATGTTTGATAAGGATGACGTATCGTAACTTCCTATTACTTTTGAAACAGATTTCAATAAAGGCCTAAGCTTCTTTTTGGAAAATAAAAGCTGAGCATCCTATTAAAGTAAAAGCTGAGCTTTCTTTTAAGGTAGGGCTGAATTACCTTTCGGAGTAAAGGCAGAGCTTTTTTGAAGTAATGGCTGAAGTTTCGTTTGCTCTGAGAGTTAAGTTTCCGCGTAGAGTGAGGGTCAAGTGTTACGAAATGAGGAAATTCAAGTTACCATGTCAGGAAATTAACAGTGAATGGAATACGGAGGGTGCAATGCAAGTAACGCGAGATTCGTGGAGCCACAGCAGGGGCTACTCTCTGGCCTTCAAGCGCCGATTGAGATAGTAAATAAACAGCTAATATCTCAAAAAAAATATTTTTTTTTGGAAAATTTCATTGTAGAAAATGTATTGAAAAACAAAGTGAAAAAGTGAGAAGTGAAAAGGTGTGCAATTTTGTACCTCTTGTTCTGAAGCATACTGTATAATTAACAGAGGAAATAATCCTCTGATGCCTAAAGGATAGAATGATTTCTTCAAGTCACAATTCCGTATAAATTTCTGGATTTGTCTATAGATGAAATTCAGTCAGATGTATTTCTCCCAACCATGAGGGATCTTCAGTGGAATCACAAATGTTGCTACTTTGGTCTTTATAACTATACTGAGTGTATTTATTCTCTATTAATTATGATCTTTATGCCACGCGGATTAACTTGTAATTAAGCTCTTTGTAAATACTCTACGCATATATATTAATATATATATTAATTAATGATTGTTATATATATACATACATAGAGTATTATCAATGTACTCAACTTTTCTCTCAGGAAACAGGAACTTTTTTTATACTTTTATATTATACTGGGAACTTTTCATTTTCTTCTATTTAACCCTTAATTTCCGACCGCATCAAATTAGCCTGTTGGAGATTTTTTGTTTTGTCAAGTACAGTAAAAATGTTCCCAAATGCGAATAAGTGATGAGACTGTGAGGAAGTAGATAAGCCAAAAAGTATCAGCATTTTACCACAAAATTCTAAACGACTAAAAATAAATTCGCTAGGGGCTTAGAACTTAGTATTCATAAAATAACGTACTTCAAAATATGCTAAATATGTACTCAAGTACGTTCATAAGTACTTAGGAGTTGAGTATATTTGATAGAAGTAGTTGGTTCTTAGTTTTTTAGTACTTTTGATCCATGTGCTCGCAATAGCCATGTGGCTAGAGGTTCTGCCGCCGTGCGGCAGACCCGGGTTCGAAACCCGGCGCTGTAGGTGGCGATTTTCTCTGTTGGGTATAGGAGAAAATTCCAAGCACAATACCCCACTCTACCCAGGTGTCTGAAATAGGTACCGGTCTTGACCGGGGGGAAGCGTCATGGCGTCCTGGTGTTAGTTATAAGGCATTTGAATATCCAATGGACAAGGTGATATGTATCAGGCTTGATTGGAAATAAAGCATCCGTAGATGCCTTCATTATGCATTATTATGTTCTTAGCACATGGTACTTAAGTACTTTCAAAGTATCATACTTAATGCCCAGCACTGGCAATATTATTTTTTTTCAAATTAAGTGGAGTTTAATAAATCGTGCAGAAATTAGAGGTCAGATTTGTTTCCTCATCAATTAATCCATAGTTTGGATATTTCTATCAGTAAACTCTCGCCAGGCACTCATCTTTGCTTCGTGGCGTAGTTAGACCTTAGCTTAGAGCTAGACGGAGTACGGACCCCATCCCGAGGTGTTCATTCAGGGAATGGCCGCTATATAGTTAACATTCGAGGATTTTCTTCCAAGGATAGTCACCGCATGCTGATAATCCTGTACTCTTTTCGATGTGGATTTGAATCAATGAAAATGAACATGTCTGGCTCAAACACAACCGCATTGCACAAATTTATCACCATTCATGATCATCATTATAAAGATAATAATTTAATGTCCTACTTCTAACATGTACTACACTTTGATCTATGTTCCGGGACAGGTGTACTTCATGTCAAATGTGAATTATTTAATTCTCAATTCTGTCCAGATATTTTAGTTTGACCGAGTCTCACACACATCAAAATACTGCATCCCAGTTAAAATTGGACGAAATCTCCAGTAAATTATCCCCAAATTCTAAATTTGTGCAAAAGGCTAGATCCATCTTTTTTTAATATTTTCGCTTCATTCCTAGAAAATTTTAATCCCTGACGGGCATGCACATATTTTACCATACTTCACTGACAAGGTTAGGGGACACAGCCTTGAGCTCGCCAGCCCTGCATGGCAACACGGTGCTGGTGCTGCTCTGATACCGCTTGAGCTGCGCCCTGGTGAGTGGCGTCTGTAGTAGCTGATGCGCTGCTGCTGCTTCTGCTCGACTGCACTATGGCCTGCAGCTGTGTATGGTGTGCACTTCGCAGCTGTGTATGAAGTCACCCTGCAGCTACATTTGAAGTGTACCCTGCAGCTGTACATGATGTGCACCTTGCAGTTGTATATGATGTACACCCTGCAGCTGTATATGATGTGCACCTTGCAGCTGTATATGATGTGCACCCGTTTAGTTTTCATGAGCACGTATACAAGCATAAACAGATTTTC
This sequence comes from Morinoia aosen, assembly GCA_030386875.1. Classification (NCBI taxonomy): domain Eukaryota; kingdom Metazoa; phylum Arthropoda; class Malacostraca; order Amphipoda; family Talitridae; genus Morinoia; species Morinoia aosen. The sequence goes on from CM059562.1 coordinate 23,288,874, forward strand.
GGTTTAACGGCCATTTTATACGAGCGCATTCCGTATACATCGTTATCTATCACTCTAATATTTTGTGCAGTAAATTTTTGAGATAAATTGAACATTGAATATTCGCTCCAAATCGATTTAATATCTAAACGCAGAATTACGTCGTTCGCTCTTTGATCAAATACCTAGTACAGTGCCATTCCTTCGATGTCATTTCTTGTTTATTTCTAGCTTCATTTAGGCAGTTACTAAATTCTATTCGTTAGTTACAGACTTGCGCCGGTACCTGCTCGCTTTGTTTTTTTACGCATAATAGCCTACAACTGTTGTGATGAAACCAGGTTTTTCTGGCACCATATCCAGAGGAACATCATGCCTCTCCCAATGCCGCACTACGCGAGTCAAAAGCTAAATTCGTCATGAGTCACCATGTCTCCAACTAGCTGGTGCTCTCATCGCTGACCAAAGGACCTGCTTATACGATAGCTTTCGGATGAGGAAAAAACGCAAAAAAATCAAACTCGCACTTCATGGCGTGTTTTGTTGGTTTTTATCCATGAAAATGCGAAGCCATTTGAAGTTCCATTCACGTTTCCCACTGCCATAACATCTTGAAGATTTCCATCCTTGTTTTGAAGCTGTGATAGCGGTGAGAAAAAGCCGAAGTATTCGCCTGTGAGGAGCAAGGTGCAGTCGCACAGCTCAGTCCCACAGTCGCACAGCTCAAGCTTATATCAGGTGCCCTACTCCAACCTTATCGAGTTGCTAGTGTCCTTGGACAGTGACAGCGCAACAAAATATTTGGTGGAGCTCTTGCCTTCAAGTATATCGCTGTCTCTTTTTTTTTACCAGCATTATCAACTTCTTTCGAGATAATTCTTTGTCGCGACATGACTTACAAGTACTACCCTCTCCTTGAAGATGATTCAAACAAGTTGTCTCTAATCGCTAAATCTAAAAGAGTTACGTGAGGCGAATAAATTTCAGTTCAGCGAAGCTCTAAGTAGTAAAGTGTTCTCGGTTGATTTGCACCCTGAGTCTGTCAGTGAGAAATTTTCTGGGGTAATTTTATGCTAATGTTAGACCTATTTCTTGAGGTGTTCTTACACTATTTTAAAACGTAATCGGCATTCTAAATTGTACACCATCCTCAATCTGAACATCCAAACACAATATATTTATGTATAGAAAATCATGAAGATTTCCAGTCACCACTTCAATGGCATAGAATATTGGAGCTCCAGAGTCTATGTGACTAGTCAATTTTTAACCCTCCTAAAATTGTTCTAACTCGTGGGTTGTTCACCTTCTTCACTGGTCGTTAATCACCTTAATAAAGAAAATCATACTGCTCGCAAAGCAGCGTTTTGATGTATCGTGCATCATCTTCGGGCGGAGGAAATTGAAGGATTTTTTTGTCCCATTCAGTATTGCATAAACACTTTATGAAAAAAGTGGACAATTTTAACGATTTACATCAAAAATAAGTAAAACGGTGAACAAGGTACATGCTCAAAATGATAATTTAAATGAAATCAATAAGTGAAGTGATAAAGTTTGTTAACAATTTAAAGGACATTTCTGTAAAATAGTTTGTGAGCAAAAATAATTAGTGTTTTCATTAAGGGAAGGCTTGAATTATAAATATAGAGGGCTCCTATTATTTGAATATTTTCTCCTTAATGACAATATACAAAATTGAGGTATTCAAGTATAGGTGTCACCATTAGAAGTTTTAGAATCTTCAAGCGAACGGAAGTATTTCGAAATTGACCACTGATATTTATGGATACCTATATCAATTGTTCTTCAAGAGTCAATCTAGTCATGCCAATGAAAGATTAATCAAAAGACGTACATTTATTCTCATTTGTGACCTTTAATTTGACATACCACACAGATTCTAATTAAATTACTGACCGATACCTGGAATGGATAATTTCTTACAATAAAAAAAATCAATCCTAAGAAACTGTGACAAAATAATTTCTGAATTGTCACTGCCTGAAGACGTTGGTAAATCGAAAAGTTATACCTTTTACGGAATTTTATTTTTTATACTAAAATGATCAATAACTTTTCAAAAAGTTAAACACGCTAAAAACTCGAACTATGTGTCTTTATACAAGTTGGCCCGGAAGCAATTCTCCCGGCTCAAAAATATACGCCAAGGAAACCATGAAGTATAATGAGTCTTAAATAATTTTAAAAGATTGATGAAATTTTGTAAATAATGAAAACGTCCTCTTTAATCTACCAACAGTTCAGACCTCATTAGTCCCCTCCTCACCTTCTAAAAACAATCCTTCAACATTATAGTACTTATTGGACGATTCTTAGGGAATCTTATGCGTAAAATAAACAGAAGAACCAAAGTGCATATATACATTTTAATTAAAAGCAAACGTTTCGGAATACATAAATTCCATCTTCAGTGCTGAACACGTGTCGTGTTTCCCTCGGTCTCCAGATTGAGATGTTTACGACTTCTCTTTCTTGCGATATTTGAAGGAAAGAGTTCGCATTAACAAATCTGGTACATTACAAGATCATTACAAGAATCTTTCAAAAAAATTACCTTGTAACTTTAGAGGTCTTTTGGAAGGAATGAGCTGAATATTTGAACAATAATGGTGGTCATCTGAAAAATGTTATATTCTATACCTAACATACGAATAGAATTTCAATCCTTTCAGTTTCGTTTTAAGTTATCCCGAACTCTTTATGCTTCATAATTTTTTGCAATCGATTTTCAAAAGAATGAATAGCTCATAGTCCATACAGCATTTATTAAATTCTGATCATCTTGTTTGCTAGTCTGCTTGTATAAGGTCTTCGCCTTCTGCACTCTGCTTCGAAGATCAACATAGAACTAAACTCAACACCTTGATTTTGGAAATGAGGAGAGGGAGAATATTATTAAACTTGATTTTATATCACATACATATATAATTTGAGTTTTTCACTATTAGGTAGAAAGAAATTTACGGTTTTAGGTTCAAGTTTTCACGCCAATTTCACACGTTGTATGTATTTACAGATATGGTTTGCCGCAAACATTCAGTCTATGCAAACGATGATTCCAATTATTTCTTCAGGAAATTCTTCAAAAAAATGTTTTCCCTTGATAGTGAATTACTTTCACCAGCGCAAAAATCGGAATCAACAACTAATTTCAATGTTAACTAGTCATTATGAGAACAACCTGACCTAACCGATCCAGTGGCTTCATTTAATTATGTGAACAACCTGATCCAACGGAGTACGGTGGTCTAGAATAAAAAGAAACTTATTTGCCGAATCTTCATTCTCAGAATATTTGGCGCTTATTAAAAGGCTGATGCTTATGTCATGTAGATGGTCAAAAAAGCCAATCACAGATTGAAGAACTGAATAAGTTGCGTCCAATTTCACTTAATATTTTGGTCCACACGGTCCTGAGTGGCGAATTGCGTGCGAGTTAATGATATGAATTAGGAATTAATGCCAGGAAAATATCTTTAACAATAATGCATATTTCTAAATACTGTAAATGTTTCTAATCAGGAGTTCAGAAGAGTACATAGTTTGCTCTATAATCGCTCTAAGGTTTATTTAGCATTTGGAGCCCAAAAATGATATCGGAGTGAGTGAAGGGCAGATGTAAATGCACGATCATAGTTGGTGAGCTAATCTTGATGAAGCGACGTAGTTCAAATTACCTGTAATTACGTTTAATTCATAAGTGACAGAATGATACGGTGATGCCTAAATTTTATGCAATAATTGAGCGATAGTATAGAATTAAATCTCCGACAGGAACAATATTTCTCATTAAGCAATCCGGCATAAATCGTGCTTCTCCAAAATGCTCTCTCACTCTTCGTTTTGATGACAGCCACAGAAAAAATGATCGAAAAACGCTTCGTTCGTATAAATTGTGTTATTTAATGTTTTGCGGTCAGTGCAAGTGTGGAGAACATCAGAAGTTCATAAATTCATTAATCTTCGAGGGCGTGAGTTATTCCCCTATGCTAAAGAATTGCGTGAAATACATATATTGTACCATTCAAGTCATGGAACCCTGCGCGGATGTGAGCAAAGTGTACGAGTTTGCTGGTACTTGAATTGTAACTGAACAGAAATAAAGCCCAGGCTAACGATTTATCATTTTCAGCGAAGCCTCGCAACCAAGGATGAAAATGATTCATGCTGAGGAATTTTGAAACTGATAGATGTAAAATATTTTAATTTTCCTAAAAGTAAACTTTTATCAGTGTTCGACATTTGGTCTCTTGGAGCAAGCTAAGTTAGCCCGGTACTGTGCTCAACACGCTTCGTAATGACACCGTATTTAATATCCTCTAACTTTAAGATATCACCCTTACGTCTTCGTGAATTCCTTTCTTATAAAACCTCCTTTCAAATTCGACATCAGAAATAAATGTGCAATAGGAAACTGTGTGTGTCTTGGTTTAACATTCCACAGTTTTTTCTAAAACTGCCGTGGTGTTCATCCCTTGAGAAAAGAAGTTCGCTCACAATCCACCTTCCTCAGCCCACAAGTAGCAATGAGTTTGTACCCCTTCACTGGAGATTGGAGTTCACCACAATCGAAACGATCGTCAGCACATGGGAAACTTATTATTCAGTTATTGTACATCATTGTCTCAGTTATTGTCTTTCTTCCGTGTAATCCTGCAACAACCTCGAATTGAGGAAATAATAGCCACGTCGAATTGAGGAAATGATAGACACGTCGAATTGAGGAAATGATGGACACGTCGAATTGAGGAAATGATAGACACGTCGAATTGAGGAAATAATAGACACGTCGAATTGAGAAAAGGATAGACACGTCGAATTGAGGAAATGATAGACACGTCGAATTGAGGAAATGATAGACACGTCGAATTGAGGAAATGATAGACACGTCGAATTGAGGAAATGATAGACACGTCGAATTGAGGAAATGATAGACACGTCGAATTGAGGAAATGATAGACACGTCGAATTGAGGAAATGATAGACACGTCGAATTGAGGAAATGATAGACACGTCGAATTGAGGAAATAATAGACACGTCGAATTGAGGAAATAATAGACACGTCGAATTGAGGAAATGATAGACACGTCGAATTGAGGAAATGATAGACACGTCGAATTGAGGAAATGATAGACACGTCGAATTGAGGAAATGATAGACACGTCGAATTGAGGAAATGATAGACACATCGAATTGAGGAAATAATAGACACGTCGAATTGAGGAAATGATAGACACGTCGAATTGAGGAAATGATAGACACGTCGAATTGAGGAAATGATAGACACGTCGAATTGAGGAAATGATAGACACGTCGAATTGAGGAAATGATAGACACGTCGAATTGAGGAAATAATAGACACGTCGAATTGAGGAAATGATAGACACGTCGAATTGAGGAAATGATAGACACGTCGAATTGAGGAAATGATAGACACGTCGAATTGAGGAAATGATAGACACGTCGAATTGAGGAAATAATAGACACGTCGAATTGAGGAAATGATAGACACGTCGAATTGAGGAAATGATAGACACGTCGAACTGAGGAAATGATAGACACGTCGAATTGAGGAAATGATAGACACGTCGAATTGAGGAAATGATAGACACGTCGAATTGAGGAAATAATAGACACGTCGAATTGAGGAAATGATAGACACGTCGAATTGAGGAAATAATAGACACGTCGAATTGAGGAAATGATAGACACGTCGAATTGAGGGAATGATAGACACGTCGAATTGAGGAAATGATAGACACGTCGAATTGAGGAAATAATAGACACGTCGAATTGAGGAAATGATAGACACGGCGAATTGAGGAAATAATAGACACGTCGAATTGAGGAAATGATAGACACGTCGAATTGAGGAAATGATAGACACGTCGAATTGAGGAAATGATAGACACGTCGAATTGAGGAAATGATAGACACGTCGAATTGAGGAAATAATAGACACGTCGAATTGAGGAAATGATAGACACGTCGAATTGAGGAAATGATAGACACGTCGAATTGAAGAAATAATAGACACGTCGAATTGAGGAAATGATAGACACGTCGAATAGAGGAAATGATAGACACGTCGAATTGAGGAAATGATAGACACGACGAATTGAGGAAATAATAGACACGTCGAATTGAGGAAATAATAGACACGTCGAATTGAGGAAATGATAGACACGTCGAATTGAGGAAATGATAGACACGTCGAATTGAGGAAATAATAGACACGTCGAATTGAGGAAATGATAGACACGTCGAATTGAGGAAATGATAGACACGTCGAATTGAGGAAATGATAGACACGTCGAATTGAGGAAATGATAGACACGTCGAATTGAGGAAATAATAGACACGTCGAATTGAGGAAATAATAGACACGTCGAATCGAGGAAATGATAGACACGTCGAATTGAGGAAATGATAGACACGTCGAATTGAGGAAATAATAGACACGTCGAATTGAGGAAATGATAGACACGTCGAATTGAGGAAATGATAGACACGTCGAATTGAGGAAATGATAGACACGTCGAATTGAGCAAATGATAGACACGTCGAATTGAGAAAATGATAGACACGTCGAATTGAGGAAATGATAGACACGTCGAATTGAGGAAATAATAGACACCCCGTAGTGCATTGGGTCAAATTTTTGTAGAACTGATATTATTTTATAACTTAAAAACTAAATTTTGATTTTCACGAGGGGCAAATAATTTTTTACTATGAAAATATACCTACTGAAACTTTCTCCTGGATCATAGAGAAATGTATTCCATAAATTGAGCTTTTGTCTCTGGTCTTATCCGCCCTACTTCACTTGGGATTATAATAAATAGCACCAGGAAGAATGATTATTTAGCCTAGCATATTAGTGAGAGACTTCGATTATTTGCACTAGGAAAAAATAAGTCGAACATCCCTTATGTTATTTGTAGAAACAAGCTTTCCAATTTTCACTTATCTTTTTACAGGAAGCTGGGTTCTGAAGTGAAAAGAATTCAATAGTATTCACCAATATTTCTTTTAAAAACTCTATGAAGAAACAGTGGGGAAATAATTCCGTAAACAGAGCATTTAAACAGACCGTACCCTCAATGCAGCGTGTGGGATGAATGCGGGTATACGATGAATCATAAGGAGTTTTCCCCTAATGGTAAACGGCTTGAGTTGTCTGCAAGTTGAATTTCGTCCTATTTCACAACCTATAACAAGAAACAGTGTGTTGAATTCCGCTCCATGTTATTGCTGAAGGCAGAATGTGGACGGTAACAACCACACAGCTAAGCAAATATACAAACAGGCAAACAAACAAGTCTATCAGTGCTATAAAGCCCTACGATGGAACACTTGCGGAATTCTCGAGCGTGACCGAAACATCGTGATTTGGCGTTGGCTGACAGGTTTTTTTTCTGCGGTACGTCTAGTGACACGGCATGGTTTCAGGGAAAATTTGACGAGATCGACTTACCACATCTTTATGTATGAAATAACCTTGTCAATATCACTTTTCCACAAATTCGAATCTTCTTTTCATCACCAAGATTGTCAAGAATTTTTTGAATGAACTTAACGTTCACAATTTAAAGGTTGCCTTGGATACAGTACAGAGTACGTAGGCTCCTCAGCGAATTTTCTCAGTGGAGCTTCTCAAAAGTAAAGTAAATACCACTGAGCCCTGCTACCTGTCAGAGCTGAAAGAAAAACCTGCAGCGAGAGCGGCGGAGAGATGGGTAGAGCGGATAACAGAGGCAGGCGTCCGACAGCAGGTGAACGATGATGAGAATATGGGTGTTTTACGTGGAGCTTAGAACCAACCTCTGAACGTGGCCACGCGATGGTAAACCTTGCAAGTAAACTGCTGAAAAGCTGGTTTGATGCTGAAGTTTGAATGAAAATAGTTTTCTCCTTTTAAAATTAGTGTTAGGCGTGTATCGTGCCTTTGAAAACACTCTTGCTTTATGAAAATGAAAGACAAACTACTGCCGAACAAAAAAGGCATTTCTTATTTAGGAATAGAATGTGAGAAACTATTAAATAGTACCTAAATTGCAGTGTTTGTGTATAACTTCCATCTCATTATGTGTTACTGTGTTGCACTTTCTGTTCATCGAATTTGACTGAATTATTTACAACAGAGAAAAACTTTTTTACGAAATAATTAGATATTTCAAAATATTCTTCTAGCTTTTTTTAAAGAAAACTAAATTTGTTGTGAGAGTCAGTTTCCATACGCGCATTTAGGAGTTGGCTTGTGTTGACCAACTCTCGGAATGTGTTACAAATGTTAGAGCTGTCAATTTAGTTTCATAACGCTCTTGGTAAATACATTTTATGAACAATTTAATAATTTCAAGTTCTGAGATGTGGCTTCCAGTAATTGAGCCTTTCCGTGTAAATGGTCTCACGTGATCCTGCGCGTGTCTTCTCGTCCTCGTCAGGCAATGTGGGGGATTTTATAATTGTTTTGCAGGTTCGCTCACGCATACATTTAAAGCTACTGTCCTGGAAATCTAGTCAAACTCTCTTTTTTGCAATTTTCAAAACAATTTTTTTTTAAGACTAAGCGTTTTTATTCTCTAAACTACTGCGACGCACAACCTACTATATATCAAAGGACTTTTGTTCGTGCCTCAGAATATGTCGGTTCTACCTCGAGAACTTTCAGAATTCGTGTGACTGAGATTACAGGCAGCAACTTTCCTGATAAATTTTATCTAACCTTCCCTGCTTCTATAAGAGAATTGCATAATCTGTGTTCTGTATCCCTTGTGGTAAATAAATTGTTTAAATTGTATAACTGCTGCAAAGTTTTAAAACAGGTTGCTTCTACCTTAACATTTAATCATCACTGTATTTTTGGGATTTTTCTTATCGAGCCATAAACTTCTTCTGAACATGACTCTATACCTTCCAACTACAATAGGCATAAGCCAACTACAATATATGGTGTCAAAGATTTAATCTCCTTTATTTTTTATTATTTCTGGGGTGCTTTCGTTTTCGAGAGATTAACTTTTGGTTTATTTCTCATCTTTGAGTGAGGTTGGACAATATCCATAAATATAATGGTGGAGTCGATCTACGTTATTTGAAGATTCAAAGAGTGGTGCAAATAATCTCAAATTACTTCAAAGGATGTAACTGCGTTCCAGAAGGAAAATGGTAACCAATACAAGGTTGGTGAGATGGCCCAGAATATAGAAGCACATATTTACTCATTAAAAGAGATGCCTTCGAAAGGACTACAAGTTTTTGTGCAGCGCAACATCACCTGCAGCGGTCGGAATAAAGGCTCAAGGTATATTTTAGAGAGCGTGGAGTTGAAGGGTTGTCTGCCTCAGCCCTGAGGCTTCGCGTTTGATATCACTCGCTGACTGCCGCTCGAGAAACTTTGAGATACTGTAAGAATACAGAGGAGACCTTCGTCGGTATAGTTCACAGCTTAGAAGTTTAGGTTTAACATCAAACGTTAGTAAGAAGTGAAGTTTTAGAGAAAATGGCGAGCTTCAGAAATTCACGCCCCAAATTTCTCGACACGTAGGCCGCTATTTTAAGATTTCTTTCGTAGAAAACCAAGATACCAAATGCACAAACATTACGCTCTTGAAATAGTAAGTTCAATTAATAATGTGCCAGTGCGTCGATTTCAGGTTGGTTTTGAGTATCATACAATATTATTATTATGATAGGAACGTTTGGAATTGAAGACCAGGTCTTACATTAGTTGCTATTCTTTTTCAGGACAAGCGTACGACGATTGTGTCTGACATTTTCTTAACTTGACGACCAAGTTCGAGTTTTGTAAATTCAGGGGGAACTATTTTATCTAGATAATTTTCATTGCATTGGAAATGACTAAAATAACTTGTTGTGCAGCTTGAGTAATTTTGGATGCGTATTTTAGTGTCAGACTTTAGTGTCCGAGTTTTGCTTTAATATCTGAAGGCTCTCACTGAGACACGAAGTATTTATGAACCTAGGTGCAGCTGACGCATAACGTCGCAATGAAAACAGGGCTGAATCAAATCTTACCGAAAAACATAGACTGAATTTAGCCATCGATAGAAATTTAGAGCTAACACTGGTTTTGGTAGACATCCTTTCATCAAGGTGAGATGAAGTCAGCAGATAAATTGACTTGCTGCAAGGTTGTGGTAACTTTACAAAAGTCTTGGATAGTCAGAAAATCCGAAAACGATCACTGAGAGATTTCCACTACAACACGGATTGAATGCGAAAGCATTCCTAATAAGAATGGAAAATATTTTAACATTATCACCCTCTGAAGTACGTACCGAGTATTCCTTCCGGTAGATACATATCTTTTGCAATAAGTTTCTCAAGTACGTGTCGTGACAAACTGCGCGGGGGCGTTAGCGACAGCGTTTTTACTAGGCCGTGAGGGTATCTTTTAAAAAGTGCCATGATTGCATTCGAATATCAGAGACGGTATTTTAGAATGCAAGAGTAGAATTATTCGAGGCTGCATGAGTATATAAAAAATAGTGTGATCCCTCGACTTGAGCTGAGTGCAAAGCAGCTTTAACGCAATATAACCGAGCTTTCTGCATGCTCTGTGACCCCTCTCACGAGTACAAAGTTAGCTCCACTTGAAGCTTCTGCTTCCGTCGGACATGATACGAAATTCTTTCATTAGAGCATCTCACAAAAATAAGTGCTGCTGCCTTTCATTTTTTACGGTATTTATATCAGCCTAGTATAATGTTTGAAGCCGGCGAGAAACTGACGTATGATTTTATGTATCAACTTGATTTTATAAAAACATCGTTTCAAGCTAGCTAGTCCGTTACAAGATTTTTAGTTCCCTCCTTTCCATGATTTATAAAAATATGGTGATCGGCAAACATTGTCCAGAAATTTTAGCCCAAAACTTGATTTGCATCAGTTATTACGTGGATATTATTAGGAGATAAAAACTCATATATATATATGACTACTATCTCAGACTCTTATATCTCAAGTGAATAAAATGACAAAAAAATAAAAAATTAAGTACCGTTGAATAGATTGATGAGCAATCGGTGCGAGGTATCAAAAACTCAATTTCAAGCGTCGTGATTTGGAGGCGAGAAAACTAATCTATTTCAAAAAATACGTCTTTCATAGCTCTTGTTTCACTTGTTTTGCTGGAGTGAACACGCATTTCACCACAATTTCGTCATTACCCTCCACCTCAGTAGCATCACATGACTCCGTCAGTAGGTCAGTGAAAGATTTGGTTACGATCAGCAAGGTACTGAAAGTTTTTACTTCGTTAGCATTCATCTTCTGTGATTGAGCGCATTCGGACCACACTGTACGAGTTAAATTTCGAAGTGTAACTTCAAACTATTTCGTATATGACAATTGAAATGTGAGTTTTTCCTTAAATTAAATCTTACAAATAACTTTCCACTAACATAGGTTTCAAATCAGTTTCTCGTTTAATTCTCATGGTAAATCCCTTTAATTACTGTCATTTGAAACTTAATGATCTAAGCTTATGACTACATGGAAGAAAGTTGAAATCTTTTTTACGAAGTGAAAATTTAGTTGCATCACCAGTATTATTTGTCCGGGAGTGCTTAGGGCAAAGATCCTCAACCAGGGGTAAATTATATTTACTTCCCATAAAAATTGGGGTAAAAATTGAGGGTGAAAAATTATATAGTCGGGGGTAAATAATTGAAGTATTCGAAAATATAAAGAATAATTGAATTATATTTAATTTTGTGAAATGAGAGAGAGTGGGAGAGAAAAAGAAAGTGAGAGTGTGTTTTGCATGGGAGTAGGGGGTAAATGGAGAAATACATAAAGCTGAAGGGGTCAATGACGTAGGAAAGGTTGAGAATGGCTGGGTTAAGGGGATACACTCACAAGCAGAAACGATGATTCATAGCAAAGAGAATCAAACTTGTTATATTATAGAAACATTTGTACCGAACATGCATGAATGATGATTTCCCCATTTACCTAGAAGAGTGTTAGGTCAATGCGGCGAGTGCCCTTTTCCAGTGCCAGCGAGTCCTCAAAAAATCGAACACAAGTCAAAAAGTGAAACTAGAGGTCAAACGTCTATGAGGTCACGTTTACTATCGAACAAAATGTTAAGGACTTCTAGCATGCCAACTAGGAAAAAATTAAGGCCAGACTCTGTTCAAGTTTTGTTAAAGACGAGATTGGAAAATCGTCAAATGATGAAATTCTTGGCTGTGAGTAATTCTCTTTCAATCATGAGAGATGATGCCTAGCTAAGATAATAAACATCAGCCAAAATTTATAAATGTAAAAACGAGCGAAAGACTCCCTCATTAAAATTTCATTTCAGTGTTTTTAAATTTTGTCCCCCCTTTACGGAGCAGATCTCGAAATAGCAGTGGTTAATTAGAACGCTGCTCGTCTCGCAAATAATAATGGTTTCAAACCAGTTTTTCTGCGAGTACTAGGTCCAACTGGTGAACTGCCAGCAAAAAGGGACCTTGTCTTTGAATGCTGAGCTTCATACTACATACACATTTCTCCGCATTGCATGAAATCATCGCATCTTATACCATTCACACATATCATTACAACCATCTTTATTGTTATGATTTTTACGTTCTTCATACGAGCACTTGCACACATATATTATATGTATATACTTATACCCCCAGGGGGATACAACTGTTGTATCTATGGGAATTAGCACTCCTGCGGGAAAAATGTGAGGACCCGAGCTAAAGGCTAGGAAAGCGTTTTTATGTTGAAATAGATTAGTTTTTTATTTGGTTACGTTCCATATTTTTTCGATTCACAGGTGTGCTGTTTTCCAGTACCTACAACTTTTTATACTTTTATTTTGTTTTAAATTTTATTTCTCAATTTTCTGTTTCAATGCGGAGAGGACCTTGTGTGAGAACACTCATTGTCCATAGATTCCTCGTTCCCTAAACTGCTGCACGTAGCATTCCTTGTTCCCTAAACTGCTGCACGTCGCATTCCTTGTTCCCTAAACTGCTGCACGTCGCATTCCTTGTTCCCTAAACTGCTGCACGTAGCATTCCTTGTTCCCTAAACTGCTGCACGTCGCATTCCTTGTTCCCTAAACTGCTGCACGTCGCATTCCTTGTTCCCTAAACTGCTGCACGTCGCATTCCTTGTTCCCTAAACTGCTGCACGTCGCAGGTACGTGTATCAGATGTACTCAACATCTGCTTAAATTCTGCTCGAAGCGTCTAAGCACAAGAACTACATGTATACTTAGATTGCAGCTATGTAAGTTCAATGCCTTATAAAATTCATGTGGTGAAATATTGTTTTCAGGGTTTCAAATTATAATATATACTGTTCTCATACCGTCAACTCCAACTAATTCCATACACAGGGTGCATTCCTCTTAGGAAAGATCGGTCAAGCTGAACATATGTACAGAGTGGTTAATTGCGAATTTGACTTTCCAGTTACTGTCGAGTATGTTCGATAGATTTCCGACTTACCTTTCAATGCTATGGTGTCTTCAATTATTGGTTACTCGTAGCTATAATCTTTTGGTTGTTGTTGTTGCTGGTGCAGCAAATTTAGGTACAGTTACTGACGTCTCATGTACGGCTGGGAACGTTCAGGAAGCTGTATACAAACTAATTACTCTGATCGATCATTAAAGGTCACTTGAACTCTGTAATATATTCACGCCAGTTGCTATAAATTCGTTCAGTTTTTTAGCGTAAAGCCGGAGTAAACAGTTCAATTAAATTTCGAATGATGTAATCAAGGAACTTCAAAAAACATATCCGAACATCCCCACGAACGGTACTCGTGAGGCCTGCTGCGGTATATTCTTTCCATATACCCGGCCAGTCAGACAACGCTGTCGTAATTGCATTCATTGATACTCAAGTTAAAACGCAGACTTTTTAATTTCATACTCCTGATAACAACATTTAATTAAGCAAAGCAAAGAGAGTGCAAAAACTATATTTCGTTGCCTTTCAATTAAAATTTCATTTGCCTTCGTTAGAATGATTAAAGAAGAACGTACGATGCACCTCGCTTAGCTCTTGTCATTTCACATGAACATGTTAACGATCTCGGTCATCACCCACAGCATTTTGTGATGTGACACGTTCAGGAATGGAGTCATCGCAGCTCGCCTACTGCCCTTGCATTGCGTCGGTGATAGCAGTGGAGTGTTTTGCATTGTCCGTGGTCATGATTGTAATATACCTGTACACAGGCAGTTGCCATGCAACGCCAATGCTAAATTGCACCTGCGTTCACCTTGACCGGCATTGGAATTCTCTGCTAGTGTGCTAGATCACTCGATATCCCTGCATTTCTATACAGCTCAGGAAGGAACTTTAAATCTAGAAATCAGCGTTTTTCTTTCTGCGAAACAGTCGATAGTATTTTTAAAATCGTATTTAAACCTAAACTTACACTCATAAGCCACATTGAATACTCCACCGGCGCATTCTACGCTGTGTAGCCGTAGCTGAAACTTACGTTAAGAGATGGATTATTCCATATATTCATGTTCGACAGCTTTCATATACACTAGAGTGAACTGCTTTTAATCTGACGATGCCTGATATTTATGTAGAAGAGATTATAGAGGGTTAAGTAAGAAGGGTTACTGCAAGGTCGGTGCAGCTGTTGCCAGTTGGTGTCGGAGTGTCGGTGACTACGTCATTCACCAGAGCCACAGCTTCAGTGGCCCTCGTGCCGTCATGTTGGTTGGTTGCAGCGTTACAGTTTTCGTGGTCAAGTGCATTTTTTTGCTTAAATGATATGTTCATTTGATACATTTGTTGAACGAAAGGCATTTCTAAGCTGTGGGAAATTATTTGACATAATTCGCGTTCGATAAAAGTGTTGTGTTGATTGAGAAAATAATTGGAAGATTTGTTAGGTGCATTATATGCCTTGGAGAGTTCTTTTTATTGTGCGGTGTAGTTTTGTGAGCACTAAGTAAATCGTGTGAACGTGGCAGGGGCTTGTGGTGGTGATCCCTGGCGCGATGTGCACATAGTGTGGTCGTCAGATGATACGCATTTGATGAGGGTAGGAAGAAATGCACGCAACGCGTAAACAAAATATTCGTACAAGTAAAGGGGATTCTCAGCCACCCCTTGTAAAAAAACCTAGAGGCAGACCTAGAAAACATCCCTTACCTACCCCTACCACACCAGTGTCAGACGATAGTGTCAAAACTGCCCAGTCAACGTCTGGCTCTGGGACTGACTTTGCTTCTGTAGCTTCGACCTCAGGAGCGGAGCCGCAGACGCAAGCCATGGTTGTATCGGACGACACCAAACTTACTGGGTAAGTAAGCTGAAACTGCTGTATGTCTCCGCACGTCGCGCACTTGAGAATTTAGGGAATATTTTAGAGATAAGGAAGTATGGGAGGGGAGAGAGAACTGCTGAGTAGCTTCTAATGTTCCCCAAGTGTTAGCTATGACTGCTATTCTCAAAGAGGGTATGGTTACTGCTACCTTAAGGATACTTGTGCCATGCTATTGCGTATTTTCAAATTAAATTATGGGCTGCTACGATTGAAAACCGCTATGGTGACATCAGGAAGAGTGTTGCCTTGCAGGGAATTTTGGGAGAACTGGAATAATGAGGAATATTAGGGATAATTTCTGAGGATTCGTGAGGCGAGGTGAGGAGGTACGATGCCTTCAGCGGCAGGCGGCAGGGGAGAAGCGGTGGCACTTGCGTCTCAATTCTCTCTGACTACCGAATTGACAGACCGAGTTTGTTCATTGTGACTACGGAATTGACCGACCGAATTTGTTAGTGTGACTACGGAATTGACCGACCGAGTTTGATGGAGGTGTTCGAAAAATGTTTGTTTTGTTCGTCTTAGATTTATTCACTGCTTTTCATCGATCGTTAAGATGCCGTAATGTTTTTCCTCACTCAAATTTTTTATTTTCGTTTCGTTTCACATTACTTCTCGTCGCTCGCGAAATGCTTGCGTCGCCTTTTTTGCTGACAAGAACGGGCTGTGCTGACGTTTCGTGATTCTAGTGATAATAATGAATACACGTTTGAGAATAATCTCAAGAAGAGTCTTTAGTAATTTCAAGGGTACCGTAACACGTCGCACAATAGCATCAAAATAACATGAAGTAATTTCAAGGGTACCGTAACACGTCGCACAATAGCATCAAAATAAAATGAAGTAATTTCAAGGGTACCGTAACACGTCGCACAATAGCATCAAAATAAAATGAAGTAATTTCAAGGGTACCGTAACACGTCGCACAATAGCATCAAAATAAAATGAAGTAATTTCAAGGGTACCGTAACACGTCGCACAATAGCATCAAAATAAAATGAAGTAATTTCAAGGGTACCGTAACACGTCGCACAATAGCATCAAAATAAAATGAAGTAATTTCAAGGGTACCGTAACACGTCGCACAATAGCATCAAAATAAAATGAAGTAATTTCAAGGGTACCGTAACACGTCGTACAATAGCATCAAAATAACATGAAGTAATTTCAAGGGTACCGTAACACGTCGTACAATAGCATCAAAATAACATGAAGTAATTCCAAGGGTACCGTAACGCGTCGCACAATAGCATCAAAATAACATGAAGTAATTTCAAGGGTACCGTAACACATCTCACAATAGCATCAAAATAACATGAAGTAATTTCGAGGGTACCGTAACACGTCGCACAATAGCATCAAAATAACATGAAGTAATTTCAAGGGTACCGTAACACGTCGCACAATAACATCAAAATAACATGAAGGCTTCGATTAGAATTTGGCGTAAAGTTGAAATGGTTTCTTATAGGCTAAGTTACTATCTTGGTAATTTTATGCTTAGTTTGTAATTAGTGCATTTTAGGTCCCAGTGTATTTAATTCCACTCAATAAATCCATAACGGTGTTTTTGCGAAACCTTACTCCTTTTTTCAGTGCCAAAATAGTTCATTTGTGTGATTTACGTACCCGAATTCCCCTAATTACCTGATCGAATGTTGCTGAAAATTTCAAGTTTTGAGAAAATGCATGTGTTTTATACGGTATAGTTTTCAAGTCCTGAATTTATGGTGTTACTGGAGTAGGTGTTCATCAAAGCTTTGCTATTTTTTATTTCCTTTGTGGAAAATTTATAAACAAACAATCGTGAATCATGAACAATCGAGGTGCAGTGATATCTTCTTGTAATCGCAGTTGAGATCATGATTCAAACATGACGGGAACCCCTAACCTCTGAAAACAAAAGAATAGCATCTTCAACAAAAGGAGAAGAATTAATGTTATTCCTGTCGTCCAGAACATGTATAAATTTGTATAAATTTATTCGTTGAGCACCGGATTTTATCGCTTTAATGCCTGGATTCTTTGAGAGTATTTGATATGGGGCAAGTACAAGTTCTGATAGCCGACGTGTCAATACGCGTATGAATAGTGCCATTCTAAGTTCTAAGTAATTAATTATACCTGGTGGGTAAGTAAGAAACACCCGGTTTCAAGAGTTTAGCTAAAGCCAAGGAAACGCTTGGCATGTTTAGGCGCATTTGAACCTCTGAGTAAGCAAAAGTTCAGTGACGCGTAACTGCTGGTGTGACGTCTCCAGGCGCTCAGAAGTACCTACTGTACTTACTTATTCGTTTGCTCATCGCAGCTTATTTCTTAACGTTTGTTTTATCGCGCACATCGTATTATTTCAAGTTGTGTATCTTTGTATGTTCGTTACCTAGAATTTTTAAGTGAGTCAGCATTGCATTTTGTATTCATTGCACGAAAATTGATGCATTATTGTATTTTTTTATACGACACAGTATTTTTTTATAAAATCTATCTAAGTCTATTTCTAAGCCTATTCACATTCTGCACTTCAAAACTTCATTAGTGCTGCTGATGTTTGGTATCTTTCTTTTGCTCTTAGCTCCATTTCTTCACTCTTTAATCTGATGCCTTTTATGCTTCATCCTCTCATTTCACGTCAATTACTTGTTGTTTTCTCAATAGTAAATTCTTTCCTTAAAGTGTACTTCTCAATGATAATAGAGTAGGTCTCGGTTATTTATCTTTGTCTCTCCTGCGCTATTGGGACTCGTGCGCCAGGAAGATAATGTTAGGTTACCTCAGCTGCTGATATGCCTTCAGGACGTCTTTTTTGTGTTCACTTTGTTTTTTTCAGTTTCCATCCTTCTTCACTATCTCTTCTTTGTCTTTCTTTCCTCTTCCTTCCTGACTTGTTTTTTGTTATGTGCGCAATATCTTTAGTTGGAACAAACCTTGTTCATAGATTCCTCTTCATTTGCAGTCGATACTAAATGGTTCCTTCCTATGATTTTCTAGAAAATGCCTTTGCTTTAGCTTGCTAGTATTAAATTAACTAATATAATAATCACCCTTAAAGCGTATAATGAATTTTATTTGCACACTGTAAATTTGCCATCAGTATTAAATAAGGATAATTTATAAACATTAGGCTGCTTTAATTAGCCACACTTTTTATTCTAGCATAAAGTAGAACCAAATAAGACACAAAACGATGGTTTTACGCATATTCTGTGAAAATAAACTTTCTAATGTTGATTGAAAGACGATTTAGAAGCTGCGCGATGCTGTGCTTTGGGGCGTGTGCTTCATGTCAGGCTTCAAATCGCACTGCAGCATCGGCCCCGCTTGTGAAGCCTGAACTTGTGAGTACTGCGATACAATCGGGACTCCACGTGGTAAACTGCATCATTATTAAAGTATACAATTTTATTATTTATGTAGAGTAAGCATTAACATTCATCCAACCTAAAATAAACACCAGAAAAACAGGTGTGATCATAAAAATATTATACAGCCACTCATTACAGCTGAAATGACAGCAGACATTCACTGCAGTTTTCAGTGTACATTTAATGCTCGGCTGCAAACACCTGTGACATCTGTGATTCGAAATAAAACTTCCAAGTCACGCTCTAGTATTCAGCAGAGCACTACGAGGAATGTTCACTCTAATATGTGCATGAGTCATCAGCAGTCCTTGACAGAGTGCTTTCAAGTAGACTACCACAAATTCTTCGTAAATCTTTAATTTTCATGATAAACGATGTTCCACTCTTGCAGTACTTAACTCACTACCTCGCTCACATTCCACATTTTCTCAATCAGTACACACGAACTTAGAAGGGAGTTTGCTCCTAATTAATACCGACTAAGCAGAACTACGTAACCCTGAGAGAAACTTATGAAAATTTTCTATTCCTCGCTCAGACTTGGGCTGTCAATTTGTCAAATGAGTAGTTCATGTGTCTCTCTTTTTCGCCTGACGTCTTGGGGTTGTGATGCGTGCTTATGTTGTCGATGTCCAGGATAGCAACTTTGCTTCACTGTAGGAATGTGAAATTATGGAACGATTGTTCAAGGGAGAGTACGCGGCGGGAAGCTTCTTATGAAACCCTAAACTCCGCTAAGGTAAAGCAGACTCCTCCGAAACTTGGGTTATTCAAAAGTTTTAATAATTACCATAAACTTGGTGCATGTCCGGCTGTTTTGGAGAGTAAGGATTACGAAGCGCAGCGTCGTTTTAATTCGTTATCTCGAGAAAAAGAGGTTAAAACCTTAAAAGTTTACCAGTTGTGGGGTCCAAACCAGTTGTGGTACTCAGTACCAGTTGTGGGGTCCCCAAAGCACAGCATCATGCAGCCCGGTTTGCAGCGGTCGTTTGAGAGGCGGTTACCAGTTTTTGCTTGCCGAAGGACCGGTACCTGCGATCTAACGCTGCTGGATTCTCTCAGCCTTACCTGGGCTAGCTAACTCCAGCATGCTTGGAAAGCATCAATAAGCTACAGTTGTGCTCGGTCAGCATCTGTCATCGCAAAAGTATTTCTTAGATACCTTCGATAATCTCACACGTTAGTTAGTTAACCTCCTTTGCCTACCAGAATTAGGACGATGGCTTAAACGTAAAATAACTTTGTAAAAGGAATCGTTGTTATTTATTGCGTGTTATCATGAGGCTTATTTACTCAAACTTAGGAATTTATTGGCATTCATGTGTTCCAACGTACTCATTCCCCTTCGTTACAAATTCTAGCTGAATAGGTAATACACTTGATGCGTACCACTGGGAACGTAACCTGTAAATTTCTTTTCATAGAAAGTAATGTGTAATATTTTTCATAGCCGTACTTTAACTAAGTTATTTAAGCAGTAATTTAATGCATTTTTGTACAAGATGGAATTGATAGCAGTCTAGTGATAGCAGTCACTGTTATCCTGGTCTCTGAAGTGGACCACTATCTTTATCTTGAGGAACTTCAGAACGAGGAAAATTCCGAGGAAATTACTCATATATTGATAGGAAAATCGGACCATGTTTCGGAGTCCAACTTCATCATGAGTTCAAGCAGTACAAATCATTATGTCTGAAACAAAAGATGAAGACTGTTTAATGGCAGTCATTAAACTATATCAAGAAAAGTAAAATATACCAAAGAAAAAATTAAATTGAAAAGATTGCCATCTATTTACTATTTGCGACGGGTATGAACTGTCAGTATTATTAAGGGCTGGTATTTGTTTAAAAGTATGTAAACACTTTAAAATCCTAAGGTCATACGGGGTTGAGGCAGAGTCTAAGTATCTTCTGCTGAAGTCGGCAAAAGATATCGGTACGTTGCATTGTTCGCCGTGGATGCGTACTCTAGGGTGAAAACAGAGTGCTTATTGAGTCCCTATACGGAAGCTTCTTTATTCTACCCCGATGCTCTGCTACTCTGAGGTAATAATGTTGATGCTCTGACATGACGTCACGCAATTCTGATTCCCTGTTCTTGAAGTGGGCCACTACTCTGATCTTGAAGTGTACTACTACCCTGTTCTTTGGAGTGGACCATCATCATGGCTTTGAAGTGGGCCACTATTCTCTTCTTGAAGTGTACCACTACCCTGTTCTTTGGAGTGGACCATCATCATGGCTTTGAAGTGGGCCACTACTCTCTTCTTGAAGTGTACCACTACCCTGTTCTTTGGAGTGGACCTCTATCATGACTCTGAAGTGGGCCGCTACCCTGTTCTTGAAGTGGGCTGTTATTCTGGTCTTTGAAGTAGGCCGCTACTTTGGTGCTGGAAGTGGTCGACCGTGCAGGTCCTTGAAGAGGAACCATTAAGACTTTTGAAGCGCACACTGACAACGTTGCTGCAAGAACAGCTCTCATTACCTACTACTTTCGCTATACGAGTATTCTGAGCACTTCGGCTTTTGTTCACCGTTGAAATTACTACTTCTGATATTCCTGAGTCGTGGTTCGTGTTACCGTTGTCGCCGAAAAACGCATTGGTCAAGGCTTTCGTAATGGTCTATTACATCTACCGGACTAGTAAACGCTTTTAGAAATTACTTGTGGCATCCCATAAAACTAACGAGTAGAAGCCGCTTCAGAACTCATTAGAACATTCTTCTCCGAGATAATGAAGAACAGAAAACTCTGGGAGCGGCTCTTGGAGCATACTAGAAACGACTCTTGGAACACAGTAGCTGCTGCTCTTGAAAGTGATAGGTTTTGGCACGTAATAGTGGATCTTGGAGCGTGGGGGCGGCTTCTTAAACCTAGTAGTGTCTCTTGGAATGCAGAAGTAGTGGCTCTTCGAGCTGACCATTAGGGGTGCGGAGATCGATTTTCAGCACCCGCCCCTGGACAGCTAATGTTGCTACCTAAAGGCCGACATGCATGTTCACTAACTCTATGTTTTTTTCGGCTTATGCGTATATATGCAATTACGAGGGTTGATTTTAAAACAAAATCAAATATTTCTTATGAGCTAGCTATATTACTTCAATTGAACGATACTGAAACTGCTGTCCTTGCGTAAATGATTGATGAACTATCATGGAACTAATTTGGGGCTTGAAGCCGAGCGTGTTTACATTGTGTAACCTAAGATCTTATCGGAGGCTACTGTGCGGTATTTAGTCGTTGCTTTCCCAGCGTACGTGTTTTGTCTTATCAAATGGCCTTGGCGTGAGCGATCGAAAGCTATCCTAAGTGTTCATGTTTTGTTTCGTCCGCTTTCATGCTCTTATAAGTTGTCAAAGATTCTTGCAATGAGTTTAATGTTTAGGGTCGATCCGAAGAATCTTTGTTTGAAACCTTTCAATGGAAATAGCAAATGGTATTTCTTTTAGTTCAAATAAGAGTTCGAATACATATAAAAATTTTAGTTCATTCTTCTTAAATAATGCGTTCGTCTAGTAAGCTCTGATGCTCAATGCCAATTTTAATTTTTATAAGTTCAAGGCCAAGGTGGTCAATAGAGGCCCAGCATGCTTTAGCAGCGTGACTGATCTTTACCTTGTTCAATTTCCTCAGCTCTCTCGGCATGTCAACGACATAGAACATTTATTGATGCCATAAACACCCAGGTTATATGTTACTGATACATGTATCTTTGTTTCTAGTTTTCTTATGACTATTTTATTTGTAAATTTTGTTCGAAAATTCATTCAAATTAGTGTGCGTTTTCGTTGTTCGCCGTGACGAATTTGAGCAAAATTGTTCTATTCTGCCCGAATACAGAAATTTTTGACCCTTCTTAGTTAAAGATGCAAGACGCAGTTCCTGATTTGATTCACTACTTTGAACCACCGAGAAGCATTGTCAATGACTATAAAGCAAAACATAGTTCTTAAAACTTTGAAGGTAGTCGCTCCTACCGTATGGCGTTTCTTATAACAAGTTTATGATATCAAATGAGGGGTCAACTCTTGGTGTACTGTATTTTCTAAGAGATAACGAGAGATTTCATATTCAGTGTGGGCCGAGTTGCTTTCTACTGACACTAAATATAATCTAAAGTCTGCTCATTTTCGTTGCTCATCTTTGCTGAACTGAGCATAATGTTATTCAAAATTATTTTAACATTTGCTAATGTTTCCGCTTCCGCAATCACAAGTCCAAAATGAACGCTTAATAATTGAGCCTAATACAATCTAATGACGGCTTAGTAACGACGTCAATTGATCAGAAAATCTAATCAACCTTCACTGATGGCACAGGCTCTCAAGTGTGTCGTGCGATCGGCTTGTACAGCTGTCAAACAAGTTCATTGCAACGAAAAGCTGTTTCTGTATCCTCCATTGATCGACTTCCGAGTACTTTCATTAGAGGATCACCGCGTACGCAGGCGAAGTTTGACTTGTGGCAGCACTTGAAGACTTGCACTTGAATACCGTATATTTGACGCTTTGATGAGTGAGTGGTGTTCGATCATCTGTCGAGCAGTATTTCAGTGAGTAATCGGGTACCAAGTTACTAATGTAAATTGTTAATCATGACAATGGTTTTAAGAACTTGTTTTAAAGCTTGCATTGTTTCTGTTAATTTTCTGATAATTAATTTTCCGGTGTCGAAACGATGGGTCCAGGGGAAATATTAAATCAATATCATCATCAGGATTTATTTGTGTTGAGAAGTTAGACGAAGGTGCTTTCCCGAGATGGGCTGCATGCACGCACCTCTTTAAAAATAATAACTGATGTTATTTTATGCCTAAACGTGTTTCAAATTGATTTTACCGCCTGCCTGTCGTAGAGTATATGGTGTTTAATTAAACGGAATTATTGTGTTGGTGGCTCATTTATAGGAGGGTTTGTCAAGAATCTGTTAAGAATAATCAATTTTTGCGAATTGAAAATGAAAATTTAGGAAAAAATTAATCATGTGTAATAAATCTTTTAATTGTGTGTAACGAATTTGTGCGCATTTATTTTTTTGCTTGAACTAAAATTGTGAGTTTATAAACTGTGTTCAGGCGCATTCCAACGGAACGAGTGGGTCGCTCTAACATGTGTGTAGGCTTGAATGTTTACATTCAACATAGATTTATGTATCGGGTGAGCGAAGCGTGAACTCGAGTTGGGGCTAATGTTTTGCTTTGTAATCAGACCTCGAGAGCTCGAACAAGAGGAACAGTGTTGTGTTACCACAAGGGCAAAATTTATTGACCATAGGCCTAGTCAAGGGTAGGGTTAGAGTCGTGGGAAGCCTGCTCGCCAACGGGTTTTGACTTCAAGATCACCTCGCAAAATATGGGCGGGAAAATTCGTGTTCTTCTAACAGCGAATAGGATGCATGCAACCTCGAGAACAGCCAATGGGACAGAGTAGGCGAGTGTTTAGAAGTGCACGAGAGGTACCATTGGTCATGATTGGAAAGAGGGTAGCCCCAAAAGAACACTTTGGCTAGCACGAAAAACAAGAGTCAGTGAGTTTTTGCGAGCCTCTCGATAAGGTGCGTCGTGGCTAGGCAGTAACTTAAAATGTTATACTCTGCGTCGTGAATAGGTGTCAACTTGAAAATGTTATACTCAGAAAAATAAGTAGGAAGCGAAACCTGTTAAGATATATTTTTCTTGAATCAACAAATTAAAAGTTTACATTTTGCTTTTGCAGAGGGAAGAAGATTCCGTACCGTGGAGGTCGTTTAAAAGAGAATTTTTAGTAGCGTCGTCAGGGCGGGTAAGACTCGTTCTTTTGTTACGATAGATACCGCTGGAAACGATAGGTTCATATAACGTAAAAGGAAATTGGTGCAGTTGAATTAAATGTGGAATATGTGCATATATATATGTATGAGAAAATTGCAGAACCAAAGTAATCGTCAAAATTTTGTTGCCCTACAGGAGGGCGGTTGTTCCTATTGATTGCAAGTACGACCTCTTCATGAAAACGTCCAAAGACAGTATATGCACTGTGTATGAAACAGGGATTGAACTGAAGCTGCTCGTGGGCGAAAGAAGTAGTGAGCCGAGGGCCCGAGGCCAAATAGCCATCCATTGTGCCGTTGGAATGCGCCAACCCGACAGTTAGGCATTATTTCATTATAGGTGTTCGATGTGTAATTTACTTGAAGAAATTGACCGGTCAATTAGGCAGAGTAGTGTTTGTCAATATGTGTTACTTACAGTTCCAGTAATTTACGGTTAATGCTTTGTACCAGGGTGTTCCATTATAAAGTTTCTTTAGCATTTAATGGCGTTTAAAAACCCCGTTAACGCTAGCATCACAGCTCACCGAGCCAAAATAGCGCACAGAAACGCGCTAATGTAAGTCGAGTCAACCATCATCGGTGAGTAACGCTTTGTTTTTAGTATATGTACTGTAATGTTAATTATTGTCCATGAATTTTTTTTTGTGTTGTCTATGCATTTCATGGAGGTAAAGCCAACCCCTCAATTCCGAGAGCCTGATCTTCTTACTAACGTAAATTAGTAAGGAGGCGGTACCTTTTCTCGTGACAGTTTGCCGAAAATTCCTACGTGTTGAGTGTAAAGCATTTTTTATGATACTCGTTCTTGAATTCGTCCTGCAGAATATTCTCGGGTTAATGAAAAGTTGTTCAGTAAATATGATAATTATCAGACCTTGGCTGCAATCACTGGCTGTCGGGCACTACATGGACTAGCTACAGCCGTGCCCCAACGTCGCGTTCCGAAGGGCACACCTTGTGTTTCCCTCATCGTCATGGGCCACTTCGTCACGTTTGTTACTTGCGTGAGTGAGACGGAACTTTGACGGCAGAAGGGCGATGTGAGTTTATAATTACGCATGTTATGTGTCCCACTGAAAGTTCTTCAAATGAGCTCAATTTTATGATCTACAGCAAAATTCACGCGATGAACATCTCACGTGTTCCAATATATTTAACGAGGACATGTGTCCTACGTGCTACTGTTACTTCTGAAAGCGGCTGTATCTTTTAATTTTCTTAAAATTAATCAGTCAAAATTTTTGCTTGAGAAAAAAGCCAATTTTAATTTTCTTGTATATAAAAATTGAACAAACTTTGTGGTTTATGGGTCGAAAATTCTATCTCAATTCATCTCATGATATGAGATAATGTAAGCTTTTTTAGATGTACCTAAACTTCGTCGCAAAATTAGAGAATTTTTGAGTTCGTTTCTGATACTGGATAACCGGATACTGAATTCCCTTACGACAGTTGATTGTTTTCAATTCATGTCAATTCTTCGAAGAAGCATATTCCAGAAAGGAAGGGCAGAACTCTATCCTAAATTGCTTGTATTTTGTGACGGTGATGATGGGTATTTCGTGATGGCCATTTCGGCAGCAGTTGGCAGCAACTCACGCACTCAATAATTATTGTACGAGGCCTGCCCAAATGCTGAGCGACACGGAACTCCCCTTGCATGTCACCAGTGTGATTTGCCTTTTATGATGTAGGTTTCGATACAAAGTTAGCTTATAGATTGGAACGATTCTTCAATTGTATTGTAGCAGGAGTTTAAGCTTTTTCTTCTGAACTGTAAGCTACATTTGAGCAAGGTCTTTTCAACTACACTTTCAAATAATCTCAACGTTTTACTGAGGCAGAATTCTTAACTACATTTGGCAAGACTTTGAATTTCAATTTCGTACCGTGTTTAAACTTTGTAGAGCCGTCAGAATGTGTATCTGAATTATTTTCAACGGAGCTCTCGACTGCATGCATTGTTGGGAACACATCCATAAAATGGAAGATGGAACATTCAGCGCGAAAGTCTGAAAAAGTTCTACAAAATCTTAACTTTTCCCTATGTAATGGCTCGGTTGCTTCAAGCAGTGA
The DNA here is from genome assembly GCA_030386875.1 of Morinoia aosen. NCBI lineage: Eukaryota > Metazoa > Arthropoda > Malacostraca > Amphipoda > Talitridae > Morinoia > Morinoia aosen. Next base: position 23,315,466 of record CM059562.1, read on the forward strand.
ACACACATGTGAGCGTCGAGAGTCCCTCCTCGCAATGCAATGCCGCCATCATTCACGCTGACGTTCATGTATATTTGAATGGCCTGACATCAAGTTTCTGCGGCCGAAGATCTGGCGCTCGTCGTAAATTTTCGGATCATCAACCCCGCTGCACCTCAACAGTGAAGAGCTGCTGAATTGCATTCCTTCTCACTTCTTTGGCTCCATAACTTTGAAGAATTTCTTATGGTGGAGAATTTCGGTTCTGATATTGTCAGCATTGCACCAAAAATTTAGGAGAAAATGAGCAATTCTGACTTTTCGGCAAGAGTAAACATTTAAATGAGATATTTTTCTCTGCTTTTAAGACGTGCTTCATACGAGGATTTTTTTATTCATGATTCTGACTATCTGATACTTCAGAGAATGTTCGTGCTAGGTCATTTTTTCACCGGGCTTTGTGCTAAGAGGTATCATAAAATCTTATTGTTCGTGTTTGAACGAATTTTGTTTTCTTGCTCGACTATGGTGTCTAACGATTTTACTATGAACATCCTTATTTTTCGTATTACTTTCGCCTTTCACTTTGAATTATTAGATAACTTTACGACAATAGGCGTACTTAAATTCATAATAACACAGCTTTGGCAGGTGAAATTTCGTGTTTTCTGCCACGCAGCGACGGAATGATCGCTGCAATGGGTCAAGAGCAATGCCAACTATTTAGCACAAGCCCGCCTAATGTTGTGGTCAAACACATGGCGCCCAGTCGGAAGCAATTTCTGTTATATGGTTAACGCTAGCTGTTAATGAACCAAATTATTTTCTTTTATTGTCAGTATATGCTCGCCGTTTGTGTTAATTCCCTCTCATCATTTAGGAAGCGGCTTGTTAGTTCCTTCAAAATGAAAATCAGGTTTTGAGCTAAAAGAGCGAAATTTATGAATGGGCTTCTTCCGAACTTTTTTGGTTTTCAGTGAAGATTTTACTTTCGAGACTGAAATCAGTATGTGCATGTGAATTTTGGACGTAGTGTGGGAAAGTCCAATAAATTTTTCTGCGGGGTTTTTGCTAAATTTCTCTGATTGATTATCTAATATTCTAATTTGAAAGCTGCTAAGATAAAAATGATTTGTTAGAAATTAATAGTGAAGGAAATGATACCCCTTTCTGCGCAATTGCGAGCGTCCAAAGACATGTTGTGAACGTCCAAAGGCAAATCGAGGAAGTATTTATATGAATAATCTCCGATTCGAGACTCGTTTCTGCTATAGCGGATAAATTGCTAAAACCTCATCAGGAATGGAATGTTACGAGTGTGCGTTGTAAGTAACCTTTTCTTCAATAATTATATTGGGAAAAACATTTCAGGTTCAGACGAATCTCTTTGCTTTCGGCAGACGTACGATTATTCGAGAATACTCCATTTCACCTGCAAAATGATTTTGAAAGGCTTAGAATCGACGAGTAAATGAGTCTGTAACTTGTTTTTGAAGGCTAACATTTGAGCGAGTATATAACCCTGTTAGTGTTTACAATTAGGGGAAGATATGAGTTTACGGGCTGGAAGTTAAGTAGGCCTTCCTTATGGTGGAATTGAATAGTTTTTGTTTCACTAACCCTTTTCGACCTAGCTGTTTCTATGCGCTTTTTGTGGGGACACACATGTGCATAAATTTCATATTTTATTATCTCTTTTTCTCTTGGGAACACTTTTGTTGTGGTTGGGGAGGCTTCAACTAACATTAAATCTTTTCGTTAAACGAGTGCACGCGCCAAAACTGAGAAGTGAATATAGCGCAAAAGCGTGGATACCCGGTCCCGTCGGTAAATAGGTTACCATTCAGGTTAGCTGCCTATCTAGCGCACAATCCTCCAGTCGATTTCTAACTGGGCTGTTGGAGATGTAGCATCAACGGTACTGTGAATCCGCTTGCTCTACAGTATGGTAGAAAAAACAAGTGAGGGTCAAACCGGTCTTTTTTTGTCGACCGTTGAGCAGTGGTAACGTCAAGGCATCGGACCAATAGCAGCGCTCCGATTGCGTATGGCATTACTACGAGCCCCATATCTGGCACTACTATTGGCCAAATGACATATCGCAATGGTGACGTCATCCAGTGTGAGGGGTTAAAATAAAGCCTTTGTGTTGGCTAGCCGGACATGAGAAGGTGTGTTTTTCCCCTCAGAAATGACTCTACCTTGCTTCCTCTATCGTCTCCGGCAAACCAAATTTGCACAGTTTTGGTCTCAGTTCTAATGAGGCATTCGTGTCTGGCCTCGACAGCTCTGCCGCCGACTGATGCCTCTACTACCTTGCCCTGACGTGGAAGCGTCCAGTGCGGTCAAGTGATTCGGACGTGCGGACAAATTGACGAGAGCGCTAGGTCACTTATCCTTTGATGTGGGAATTACGAGGAAATTTCAAGCGTTAGACCCAGGTGTGAGTGGGTGGATGGATTTTTATGTGTGTTGAATGAGAAATATGTTGTTGGAGACTATAAAGAGGAATGTTGTCGAGACGTAAGTCCACCTTATACATATGTAGGTTCTGCTTGGATCTCCACTGCTGCAAACCTTAGAAAAATGCACGTTCTCTAGAATTTAGAAAGAAACAAGTATACTCTTTGTAAAACAAAGGCTTCTTTATTCATTTTTGGAATGTTCTTCACTTTAAATGAGCTACTTCAGGAAAATTCACACAACACGTTTGAGGTCGCAAGATTGAAGGTAATGCGCATGGAATGGAATTTTAAGGAATTCCATTCCGTTGGAATGGAATGTCCTCGAACATTCACACTTCCCTTTTGGAAGATATAACTTTTGTATCTATGGGAATTAGCGCTCCCAGGGGGAAACTTTTAGATCCAGAACTGAATGTCATGCAGACCTACTTTTTATGTAAATAGATTATTTATCGTTTTATTTCGATTTGTATTCAATTCACTGTTTTTTATTCTGCCCCTATTACTTTCTTCTTCGACTTCAATCTTGTTTCTTAAACTTATATCTCAACTAGTCATTTCTGTGCGCTGAGTAATGAAGAAACACACCTGCCGCCTAGGTTCTTTGTTCCCTCAATTCCATACCAAATGATGCCTTCCTCCTCCCTTTCTTTGGGGCACCTTTGCAGTGGTTAGGGATGCTTTAATTAAATTATTCAATCTAATTTAATCTTAATTCATATTATTTTAACGTAGAGAAAAAAAATTATCGCAATAACTTAGGAAACATCACTTGTGTTTGTCGTAAGTTTCAGTGAAGAATGCACTCAATCCTATAATGGTCAGCATGTCAAAGTTGACTTGAGATAGTGCGTATGCCAACACGGCTGAATATGTGGTACTGGTAGATTTTCTCGCTATTGTGGTCGTCATTGAACTCATTCCGTTCTTGTAGGAGAAAGTGCCGGGTTGCCTCATCACTGTAGCCGACAGGGATGCAGGTGTCTAGTTGTTACCCTAGTGCAGTGTTCTTCACTAATTTTTGCAAAACAGCCACTTCGGTTAAACGCATTGATTGAGAGAACCGCAGGTACTGCAAGTTGGTGTATATTATATAAATTATATATTAATTAATTAAAAAATTTATATATTTTTCGAGAGCCGTGAATTGAGTCATCGCGAGCCGCGCAATGAATACCACTGTACTAGTGCTTGCACGACTAGTGCTAAAAAAGTTATCCTGTCAGCTCTTGACGCACGTAATTAGATAGCCCACTTGCAAGAAATTATTCATGGCGGTAACAAAATCTCCATCAGTACAAGGCCTTGAAGAAATGAACTGCGAGAGGCCAATGCACGGAACAAAATACCAACTTGAGCATACCAACGTACAGCTTTTTTCTTCGACCACGTCGACAATTGTAGACGATACAAATCTACATTACCTTTAATACGTTGACCACGATTGCGTTTAACTGAAGTTCTTTATTCAACTCAAAGTTGAAATTAAAAAGTTGTTTGCAATTGTATAAATACCAAACATTAACTTAGTCCATTAAACGCCCTTAATGTTAGAAAATTGGTAATAATTTTTAAACGATGGGTCGTTATGTAGTAGGAAGAACTTTAGCACGACTCGTATCACAAGCAACGTGTTAAAGAAATTTAAAAGAAGTCTAATTTTACTGGGCATTTTCAAGTCAGAGACAAAGTTTCGATTGCCATATAAAACTCCTCATTGAAACCGACCGTTTGCTACGGTATGCAAATTTTTATTCTGATCAAAGTCAGTGGATAAAATGTTCTTTCGTTTGTTTTCTTTGACAATGAATCGTAATTATTTTATGCCGGTCTTTGATTATTTTTTTTTATATTTGACGAATTTTAGCGACTCTAAGGCGATAAAGGAAAGTTTAAAGCAACACGGTATTTCTATACGTTTTACTGTTGTTGAATTACTGTGTGCATAACCCATTACTTATTTTGCGTAACCGCTTTTGTGGCAGAATTACTCGCAAGCACGGCTATCTCTCCTCCTATTTAGTGTCTCATTTCGTTCCTAAAATATGTGCCTGGCGGTTGTGTGCTATACGTTGTTTAATATTTCCGACGCTCTTTAGTATTTTCGACGTTGTTTAGTATTTTCGACGCTGTTTGGCAATTTTTCGAAAATTGAACATTTCTGAATTGCTTTTCAAGCAAAATGAGCAGAATTTCTCTTACTGTAATATTATTCGTTTAAACGTCGTATTTTCCTACATTGAAGGGGAAGTATGCAATTTTCCAATATTATTCTTTTCCGGCATTACTATTCTATAATATATACTTTATTTTTCTTTTCCAGTACTGCACCTGGCCTATATTATAACTAAGTCGTGTACTAGAAATGGCAGTTTCATTCGTGCTGTACTTGCCCAATAAACTTACTCGGTATTTTTTGTTCGAAGTCCAATGGTAATTCGACTTAATATAATTGATGCAGCGAAAATAATTTATTAGACACTTATACCAGTCTGAGTTCGATTAAAATTATCATAAATGAATAACAACTGCCAATGAAAAGCGCAACTAACAACCAATTTCACGAACATATTACCGAAGTAATCCATATTTCACAGAGAGACAAACAAAAACTGGCAAAAAGGAATAACTGCTGTGCACTCAAGATCGTATTGTTAAATGTAGGGGCCCGCATTTTGTGCTCGCCAGGCAAGCCAGACGCAGTGGGGCCGAGGTTTATGTGCAGTTCAAGGTGGGCCAATTTTTATCATTTTATTTTAGTTTCAATTTCTGAGTAGAGATGACTACTACTAAATTTTGAGATCTACGGAGTGGTTGGATGTGTGCGGAAATCCATATAGGTCACCTCATTAATAGGGCGACCTCTCAAAGGAATTTTATTCAGTGAGTTGACCAGTCACGATTTGTGCGTTAACGGTGAATTGTTCTGGTCAGGTGACTACGCTATATAAATCACCTGCCATGCAACCCTCTGCAGTCTCGCCCCAGATTTCGCCTCGCACAGTGTCACTGGATCAGCCGTCCTGCAATCCTGGTCAGCGTGGCCGTCGTCGAGGGCTGCGTATGGTGCGGAGCATTTTTGGTTGACCGAATGAGGGCCTGTAGGTACTGCTGAAGTTTGGCGCCGGAAGACCGTGGTGGAGTGTGGAGCGAATCGGTCACTCCGTCAGGGAGCAGAGTTTGCCTCTTCGCCTCTTCGCCTCTTCGCCTCTTCGCCCGCTGACGTGTGACCTGACCATGGAAGCCTAACTCACCGAGGGCCGTGTTACTCCTCTCCGTCTTACTTCGAAGCACTGGATAGCACTGAGGGGTACGTGGGTTGGTTGGCCATTGTGATTTGCTGTCAACGTATCAATTTCGTGCTCTGGTCAATTAGGGTGCAACGCCACACACGCATTCGAATAATAACTTATAACTGGAATTTAATAACGTATAACGTGTAACTTATAACTGGAACTTAATAACGTATAACGTGTAACTTATAACTGGAACTTGATAACGTATAACGTGTAACTTATAACTGGAACTTAATAACGTATAACGTGTAACTTATAACTGGAACTTAATAACGTATAACGTGTAACTTATAACTGGAACTTAATAACGTATAACGTATAACGTGTAACTTATAACTGGAACTTAATAACGTATAACGTGTAACTTATAACTGGAACTTAATAACGTATAACGTGTAACTTATAACTGGAACTTAATAACGTATAACGTGTAACTTATAACTGGAACTTAATATCGTATAACGTGTAACTTATAACTGGAACTTAATAACGTATAACGTGTAACTTATAACTGGAACTTAATAACGTATAACGTGTAACTTATAACTGGAACTTAATAACGTATAACGTGTAACTTATAACTGGAACTTAATAACGTATAACGTGTAACTTATAACTGGAACTTAATAACGTATAACGTGTAACTTATAACTGGAACTTAATAACGTAAAACGTATAACGTGTAACTTATAACTGGAACTTAATAACGTATAACGTGTAACTTATAACTGGAACTTAATAACGTATAACGTGTAACTTATAACTGGAACGTATAACGTGTAACTTATAACTGGAACGTATAACGTGTAACTTATAACTGGAACGTATAACGTGTAACTTATAACTGGAACTTAATAACGTATAACGTGTAACTTATAACTGGAACTTAATAACGTATAATGTATAACGTGTAACTTATGACTGGAACTTAATAACGTATAACGTGTAACTTATAACTGGAACGTATAACGTGTAACTTATAACTGGAACTTAATAACGTATAATGTATAACGTGTAACTTATGACTGGAACTTAATAACGTATAACGTGTAACTTATAACTGGAACGTATAACGTGTAACTTATAACTGGAACTTAATAACGTATAATGTATAACGTGTAACTTATGACTGGAACTTAATAACGTATAACGTGTAACTTATAACTGGAACGTATAACGTGTAACTTATAACTGGAACTTAATAACGTATAACGTGTAACTTATAACTGGAACTTAATAACGTATAACGTATAACGTGTAACTTATGACTGGAACTTAATAACGTATAACGTGTAACTTATAACTAGAACTTAATAACGTATAACGTATAACGTGTAACTTTTAACTAGAATTGGAACGCAATTCCGCAGCTGTCCGGTAGGGGTTGAAGTTGTTCTGGGTTATTTCATGTCCTTATAGGCTCAAGTCTTTGTTTTTTCCTACAGGCCGTTGGGTCTAGGTCTTTCGAGTCAAGCGGTGGGCGCTGGCGTGCGGCAAGAGCTGCGTGTTGTGCACTCGGGCCCGATCAGTGCTACTCCTCGCCTATTGATTCGTTTGACTCTTGTTTACTGTTGTTACTAATCTTTCATTGAGTTCAATTAAAAACTCTCAATCCGGACTTTCTTTAACTCCACCATCAGTCTTTTTGTATAGGATGAACCCATAATCGAGAAATTATCAAACTTATAAGTTTGATTGAAATTTTCTCAGTGTGATTTGAAAGAGGTTTTTGTGACTATTAGTTCTATAGCTAGTAACTTTGATTGTTCAGAAAAGTGGACCTTTGTCTTCCTGGATGTCCTGCCAAACTATGAGCCATTGCAGGCTACGAAGGTAAACCTGTTCATAATGTTGGAGCATGCATACATCGGGTGATGAAGAATCTACGTACCTGAAAAAAATTCTCATTCTTAGAGAATTTTTCAGACTGAATTGAAAAGAGATGGTTTTTATGAGTTGACAAATAGTCTATAATATTTCCGTCAAAATGCGTTAACGACTCTAAACTTATTCTTTTGCAACCGTATGAACTTGAGCGCGACCTGCATAAATTTAGTTTAGGGATACTTGAGCAATTTTTACAGTAAGTACTCAGGATAAAGGTTCTCTGAAAAATAATATTGTTATCGAAAGCCCCGCGAGTGGAACACAAATTATAAGATCTGAATGATTCTAAAATTTTACTTTTCAAATTACACAAAAAATATTAGGTCCCGTTGGCTCTGGTGGGTTTCCCATAGATGAGCAGTTGATACGTAAGTAAATTATGGTATTGGAACAGGTTTCAGATGCCGACAGCGTCAAAAAATTTTACAAACAACTTCTCATCTTAATTAACCTTGAAACCACCGGGTTTGATCTATTTTATTTTATTTTGATGGTGTGCACCACTGGGATATTAGTGAGAAGAGAAGTTTTTACACCAAAAACACCAAAACTATTCATGAAACTTTCTTACTCTGAGATTTTAATGCAGTCAGAAATTTCATCGAAATATTTTGAGTATATTGGTTTGCACTAAACTAGTCTGTGAAAAAAAGAACGAAGAACTTGGAAGTGTTGTAGGCTGTAGTACTGTGCGCTGCTAGTATGGGCCACATGGTAAGGTCAGTTTGGTGTACCTTAGGAGGTCGTACAAGATCCACGAGGCTGACCCACTTACAGATGAATAACTGCAATAAATAATTTCGTCTATAAGGTCATAATCATTGTTGAAAAAATGGATTCGTCTTTGCTTCCCCCCGAATTTTTGAAGTCAATATTTCGTCATGGTATACTGTAAGAAATTAACAAGGGTATCTTCTAGGATGTAGTTCCTTTTAGATATGATTTAGCTTATGTTTCTCATGTATAATTCTCGAATTCATCCACTTGCTTAAGCAAAGCTCTACTGAGCGAGGAAAGGAATGTCGACGATGGCGAGATGACTGGTGTATTATAAATCACTGAAGCCAAAGCACTGCCGCTAAACACTCCCCTGTTGTTAGCGAAGTGTGCGGGACAACGACAAAGTTGCTATATAAATGTCTGTATAAATGTGAATACGATGTAGAATTGATCACATTCCAGATCATAGGAATTACGTCAAGTTCCTTCCTTTTCGCATCATTGGTGCGTCAAATAACATCGGTCACCAGCGACGATATTTCCCCTCGAAGGCCTTGTGTATAAAGCCTTACTTGCGTTAGAGGATATTCTTTCTAAGACGAGATTTCGTCCCTGCTAAATATCAATTTTTGACTAAGAGAAATTTGGTCTCAGTCGGCATCCTGAGTTAATTATATGCCGCTACCCGAAGTACTTCTGCGCCTGTGAAATTCGTGTTGTTTGTTGTCTGTTGCGGTTAGGGAGGCTTAAACTAACATCTAATCTAATCTTGTTATGAACTAAGTAAAATTTGTAAAAAGTCAACTACAAACTATTAAATTGCGATCAAGTCAGGAAGAAATAAAAGATTTCATTTCAAACTATCAAGAGGTTAGATCAGGGTTAAGATATAGTTGATGAGGCTCTCACCAAATATAAGGCTTTAAATGTTACCGCAACAGCCGAAGTGGCAACCCTGCAGGGTTAACTGATGCGGAGTTCTGTTTGTGGTCAAATTGTACAGGAAAATGTGCGAAACCTATACTGCTGGCTAAGAAACAAGGTTTTGGGTAGAAAAAAAAGTTTTGTCAATTACAACCCCAGCATGGCAACCCAGGTTTGTGATCCAGCTTCTTTGCCGCACAGCAAATAGTTTACTGCAGTTTGCCCACCGCCACCTGCTACTGATTGATTCGTGTTGATTGCCTCACTTTAGTACATCATTACCGCGAACACGAGGCCAACATGTGACCTGGTTTCTGTATTTCCCTGATAACGTCCAGGTTTGGGAACACTGCCATTTTGGTCTACTTCTTTCATCATGTTTTGTCTGATCTTTACTTTAGTACCTTTGAGCTTTCTGAAAAGTTTGAACGAAGGTGTTTTTTGTGTGAAATATATCGACTCGTTAAATTAAATAAGCTATGTGTGTTAGAATTCCTGGGATATTTTCGTCCTCGAGCATCTCATTTGAATATGGTAGTTTTCATTTTGTGTCACGGTATGTCAGTAAAGAGGTATGCGGGAATGCATCGAATGTCATCGAAAGTTAATTATTTCATTTCTTACTTAACCAACCGCAGGTGGTGCAACCACGGGCTTTTGTTGCATGGGAACGCTGCCTGACATTTTCATAGCGCTGCCTATTTTATTACAGGAGTGCAAGTGCGGTCCCAAGTTTTAAACCTCGACCTGACTGTAAAAAATACTCAATGCAGAGATTGTCTGGTTTGTTTATGGCATTATTTTTACGCCTATGGCATGCAACACGTCAGCTTCATGAATAATGATAGTAACCTGAGACGCTACCATTAATAATTTTATGTAAGCTTTTTTGTTTAATTTTTAAGCTAGCATACGTTCGCGTATAAAAAGGATCAAGCATTTGAAATTTAATAAAATTAAATGACTAAAACATTGATATGTCCAAAAAACAGTTTGAATCGTTCTAATTACCACTTAGACTAAGAGCCACCTAGAAAAAACTAAGCGAGCAAATCATCTCAGAGGCAGGCGCGCAAAAAATCCCAACCGCCGGCCATAATGGCGGTTCCCTTGGCAGCTCGTGGAGTTCTTCGAAAGAAAAAGTGATTAACGACGCGTTGTCGCCGCCCTTCCTCAGTGCGCTGCAGGCCGTCCTTCCGCTGTTGCTGCGGAGCGAGCGCGCTGGAAAGGATGGAGTGCAGCTCGGCCTTGACCGAGAGACGCGGCTGGAAGCTAGCAACTGCTCAGGGACGTGGTATGCAAGTTCGTTCCAGGCTCGCTGCATTGCTCTTTTCCTGGCCAATATCATAAGTGTTATGCTTGTTGTCGGTACAAATGTTGACCTGCATCTGGCAACCCTGTAGAATTACCGGACGCTTAGTACTCTGTGTAACGATGTTTTATGTAAAGAAATTGCAATTTTCATGATTTGACCAAAATGGCCAGCCTGGCTATCTTGGTTAGAACATTCAGAGACCGCATTCGGATCTGCCAGCTGCGCAAGTGTCGCCCGACATGAAGTTGTGACGGCTTCGTAATCAGTTCCTGCGAGTTGTTCTTCAGGCTTTAGTTGACGTGCCTAGTCTTTACTTCTTATGGGGCTCTAGCGGATGAGACGGCTGTCGAATAGCAGGAGTGCTTTCGTTTTTCCCACTTTTTCTCAGCACTTTCTCCGACCTGAGATGCGTGCGTCGCCTCTTTTCGTTGGTTGTTGCTACGAATACGCTGCTTTTGGGTTAATTTGTGAGAATATTCACTGACCTCTACTCTGGACTTAGTCTCTGCTCAGCAAAAATCTTTGAGCGGAGTAAACGACTGCTTTATGATAGTGTGGCTGTTCAAAAGAACAGTTAAATAACAGATTGAGTTATAAGTTCAGGATAGTTTCACTACTTAGTTGTTATTACGTCAAGGCGTTGGCTCTGAGTAATTGTAAGCAGGCTGTGCGAAATAAGGAAGCGAACCTTGATATTTAAAACGAGTCTGTTGTTGCGCCTGTACTCTGAACGACACTTGGAAGTTAACAATATTTGAAATGTTGCGGTCTTTGTTTTCAGACAATTGCATATTTTACGTCCAAGGATTTCAAGCCAACGATGACATCTACGCTAAAGCTTGGCAGACCGTTGGACCACTGCTGTACGTTGCTTCGTACCCTATCTGATGAGTTTATTTTTCCTTTCGCCCTCGTCTATTTGGATACCAGCAACGCAAACATCATTACTGGTCACTTTCGCCAACTGCCGAGGGGACTCCTAAATTTTACGATCTAGGTTCATTTTACTGACGGAATGTGATTTCTAACCACTTTCATACAGACGTGATGATTTTATCACTGAAGAGGAATGTCTGTTTATTAGGATCATATGGCGTGGATGATGCGGACAGAGAGAGAATAAATTAATGTTTTGTGGTGAACTTTTATTCAGTGTTCGATAGAGGATATGACGACAGACTTACCTGTTTTAATTCAATGTTATAAAGAGGACCAAGTTTGGTCGCTGCTATTTGGTTTTAGTGTGTTTAGTTTTTCGATTTGGGAAACAGTGCAGAAATAACTGCTGTTTCAATTTGACATGTAGGGTATTGCAAGAGTAGAAGAAGACCCATTTTGCTGTTGAGCGACGCACAACATGCACTTCACAAGCTGAACTTTCCATCGCTTTTCTATTACACGCTCTCCAGGTCGTGTTGTACTGACCTTGCATTAAACAGCAAGTGTTAAACCTTGAAAAATAAATCCTGAAGACCGACTTTTCAGCATCCTATATCACTTCAAACATAAATTGAGTACTTTGGGCCCATTTGATTTATGTTATTTACACTTGTTTTTGCACTAGGTTATGTTAAGATTAGTTGTTTCAGTTTTTTAAAAAATTGTACGGTAATCATTGTTCGAGTTGTTATTCGCCTTAGATTTGTGAATGCATTTAACAATTCGATTTCATTTTTCAGAAAAATGTTAAATTTAGTAATTCAAGTCGTTATGGTGATCGTTTAATGTTATCTGCAATCCATTCATTTCAACATGAAGTTATACTCATTAGGTTCATCTTGAACTCTTCGGAAGACACGTACTGATTTCTATCCGTTGATATTGCTCTTACATTCTAGCGACAGAATGGATTTGGCTAATCCGAACTGAATTCATATTCTGGGAGATCAAAAGCTATGTGGCGTAAGATTTATTTGAAAAGAAGTCAAAGTGTGAGATGTGACCTCTTACAATGATATGGAAAGAAACAATAGGATCTTGACTTCGACCAAATAAATTAAATTCTGTTGAGGCATTAAATTTGGGTACTTATTTTTGTTGTTTACGTCATGTAACGGTGTGTCCCAAAATTAAACTTGATTAAAGTGAAAAAGATGCAAAATAGTCACCTGATATAAATTGAATATTCATTCATCATTGAGAGCGACTTTGCGATACTGAAACTTGCAAGTCTTCTCGGAACCAATTTGCTGAACTTTTGAAAACTTCACAGTGAAAATAAAAATTATTTCACGAAAAAATTTGTCAATTGCTTCAGCAATGATTAGCTGAGATATCATGTTTCTCCTAGCCTGCTTCAGGTTATTTTAATTTGATAAGATCTTCAATGATATTCCACTGCTCCTTTAGTAAAAATGTGAACATTTCAGCTGTGTGCGTTGGCATATTATTTTCTTCAAGTGTTTGGCAAAAAGTATGCTTTACCCTCTCAGGTTTTCCCTAGCGATGTTTTTGCTCAGTTATTTGACCGTTCACGGCAATAATTTGTTTTTACCGAGCACCAGTCCATCCTATAGCTGTTCATGACTGTTTCACTTACGTGGCTTCCCTGTTTTCTCTTCACACAAACCCGAGCGCTGGTAAACGATAAATCATTGATCAATGTTGGAATTATTATCGAAGCAAATAAGTACGTGCAAAATCTAAGAGTTATTTTCTGTGTGTAATTTCTGCCTCAAAAGGCATAGATGACAAACAACAGAGGCTTTCCCTTCCAACAGGACCAACAACGCGAAAATTTTTAGTGCGAGTTGTTCTTCACAATCAGTATGGAAATACCCCATAAAACTGAAACAGAAAACTTCGTCTGAAAATCTCCCTCAATCTTGCGTGGTGTTCAGTGCTCCTGTGCATGATGCAGGGCAGCAGAAGGGAATTTCATGAGAATACTCATTGGATGTCATACCCTCGATGGACACGTAGACAATACTGGTATTTCTGCTCTTTTTAACTTGGTTTGGATATGACCGAGACGCTGTGAGTGGAAACTGGCTTTGCGAAGTGCGATATGCTAGTAAATTACCCAGGCCTTTCCTTTACCTGAAGGAATTGGAATTACAATTGCACGTGGAGTGGATTTCATTCTGCCAATTAGATGCAGCTCGGGGCCGTACTTGGCGATGTGTGTGAGAGATAACAAAATTATGCATACTTAATGGCCAGGGGCTGCAATTAACTGATCGCTTATTGCAGCCCAGCAGATGTGGAACACTGAAGCGCCTCTCACCCCTGAAGTGGAGAGCGAATGCTGAATGCTCTGACCGAAAACCTGAATGTTTTTGACAAAGTTCCTAGGGTGGGAAAATAGCTCATGCATAACTAGATATTGTATAAAATATGATTATGAGTTGTAATTCAGGGTCTATGGAGTGCCAAGAAGCACGGAATGTCAGTCGTCTCACTTGTGAGAGCATTTTCGTAGGAGTGTGAGATAATGTTATAACCTACGGTTATTGTTGACGTTAAAAATTGGTTTCAAACCGAATTTATGCTTTACCGGACTTATTTAAGGTATTTTGTGGAAGATGTTATAAAAATTGTGGACATGCTACGAGATACCTCGTGATTTTTAATATTATCTAAGAACATTTGCTAGGAGATATCTCGTGCTCGAGCTACGTAACTAATTCAACTTAGATCATTAACATTTCAGCTTTGTGCCAATAATTATAGTTAATAGTTTTAATGTGATTAAAATAGTAATGATCAATAGTTATGATCAATAGTTATGATGAGGCTTGGGTAACAATCATGATGTCGCTGAGTATCCTGCATTCTATGAAAAGATCGCGATTGCTTAACTTGAGAATGAAACACTAGAATGGTGACACTGGTACATCACGTGTGCATGGATACAGCTTACTTCATCTGCAATAGTTTTTTCCCACGAGTGGGTTCTTTCATTTAAATGTCATCAATACTGCCCCAAAGAATACCATGTGCATTGGCAGTAAACAATCCTCGCCCCCGTACACTAATGATCTTGTCAGCATTTCACTGTGTCGACCAGCACATTCCCATTGTGGGTGATTAATTTCTGTGTACACTACTTCCACTCACTTCTAATAGAAACGGCCAGATGAAGGTATAAGGTAACTCCTGATGTCACCGGGTTGCGTAACTGAGAGCAGGGAATGTGTTAGTCAGGTGTGCGAGACGGCTGCGTTGGCCATGCCTCTCTCTGCATTGTATGTATTCTGTTGTTGCCTGAAGAGAAGAACTGTTGGGTGAGTTTCTCCCGTGATAGGATTATGCGTTCATTTCAAAATGCGGAAATAATAATGCAATGCTTTTGACTGCGTGAATTCTTACTCCGTTACAAATTACACCTCAGCATTTTAGTACCTCTGATGCGTGTTTGGAAACTAAAATTAAAGCAGGCTAGATAGGAGTGGACCTGGAGCAAAACTCAGAGCGTGAAAATTTGAAGATTTGTTAGTATTTCTCCTTACAGGGACTAAGGGTAGTCTGTACGGAGCTTGGCGTCCAGGGGCCAGATTTTCAAAGAATCACCTTTGGTGTAGCTGTAATGCCGGCAATGGAAGTACTATCGACCATGTACTGTTAATGAATGCACGGTAAATGCTTCAGAGGCTCATCGGATGCACTAGATGCCCATTAGATGCACTAGATGCGCATTAAACCCACTAGATGCCCACTAAATGCTCTGGATGAACATTTTAATTTTTTGTTGCCAAAATCCTCAAGTTTATGCTCTTTTCGAATGAAATTTTGGAGTTTTAATCAGAGAAAAACGGTGCGTTCGTAACCTAGCCTAGTAAAAAATATCGCTGCCGACTGAACCGCTGCAACGATGTGAACTGTTTGAAAATCAGCTGCAGATTTTCAGCCGCTCTGTTGAAGCAGAGACGAGGGGCGTTCTTGGCGTGGGTCATCAGCTGTGTTACGATACCATGCCTTTACCTTAGATCGTTTCTTTTGGCTGTCTTTATTTTTATTGTACCGCATAATTAGGGTAGATTTGACCGCAATTGCATTTTGTAAACCGTTACTTGTTGGTACTGCTTGGGCAGATTAGCGGATGTTTTACGCTGTTGTATTCATCTTATATTCAATATTACATTGGAGTATTATAACACATTTTGAAAACCCATCCTAAAATATCGTCTCGGTGCAGTGTCAAGTAACACACTGCATCAGCACACTCGCATACGGGAGCTTCAGCGACTAGAACGCTCCAGAATTTCTCTCGGGATTTCTATGCTTCCATCTCTCCCTTATTTTTACTCGATCATTTTTTCTTATACCTTTAGTATACTTTTCATATTTACTGTACATTCTGCCGCACTTCGCTTAACTTTAATTTCAAGTATATTTACTTGTGGGTATGCGTTTTGATATGGTGAAGCATACACGCATGCCTACTTGGCTTTCCGTAACCTCGTCTATTGTAATCTCTGCCGCTGCTCATTGAAACAGAGGCAAAGAGGGAAAACTCGGTTGCTCAGAAGAGATGCATCTTCGAGCGTAAGATAACTCACAAAATGAAGCAAGCTGAAGTGGCTGCTGCCACGTGTGTTGCCTTTGAGCTTAGAAGTATACAGAATTGTGATATGATTCTAAGAAATTTGCGTCCGCTGACTCGGGGAGATGCGTCATTATCAATAAATTCCAACTAATAAAGGATGTCCGTTGTAGTGAATAATCTCATCCTCACAAGATACGAACATGCGCGTTTATACCCAGCGTTCCTTATTTATATTCGTACAAAGCTTAACATTCGAAAAACAACTACAGTTCATTTACTCGCCGATTATGAGACTTACTAAGAGGAAAGTCTGCTTATAAATTACATGTATGGTCTGCAGGACGACGAGTTGACTCGATTTTGCGTACAAAGGTGATCTCAGAACGGGTAGTCAACTATGAAAAGTTGGGAACAGTTAAATGTTCGTACTTCATAATCGGTAAAGAAATGTTACATAAAATCGAAGTAAAAAATTCGTCTAAAAATGAAGCGCTTTGACCTAAATAATTACTGTAAAAGAGATTAGCGGTACAAATAAACTGGGAAAGGTTGTACGTTAAGAGCTAAATTCGTAACTTGTTGCTCGGCTTGATTATGGATTGGAAGTAGAAATGGCGTTGATTGACGCCTCAGGGAGACGTAAAATGGGCTGTAGGCTTAGGTTATTTAGGTTTGTCTATCCAATGCTACAGGGACTGACTCCCTCTGGGGAGATACTGTTATTCCATCTAAGTTATAGATAGACCTTTTAGAATTTCATGGCTCCTTTGCTTCTTTCAGTTTTCATGCTCTCTTGCCTAATTTTTCTTTGTCTTTTTTTCCTTTTCCTTTTAAGTCACTGTATGAGAATAGTATCCTGTTTAAGTCACTCCTGTTTAAGTCACTCTATGAGAATAGTATCCTGTCAGGAACACACTTAGTGCATAGTTTCTTTCAGTCGATACTAAATGGTCCTTTCTTATTGCTCTCTTAAGATAGGCTTTGTTGTAGCTAAGGATTCTCAAATTAACTATTATAATAATAATAATTATGATGAGAATGTCGTTGATTGACTTGGAGGAAGAAGAAGAGGAACGTTGCTTCTGTTTTCCTGTCTGTTGATGAAGTTGAACTTCTCTAGGACGTCACACTTCCTCTTATAATAGTATTCGAACTTTATAAGGGAGACTATAAAGATTGTTTGAAGTTTCATTTATTCATTGTATCCTCCAGTTATGCATGGGTCGGAGATCTGTTTGTCTCCTCGAGTTAAATTGATGTGTTGTAAGAGTTACTTGATGGGATATGCAACCCTCTTAATTATTCCCTTTTATTATTTTGTATTGGGCATGCAGCGGTTTGAATTGTAAAAGCATAAATTTTTGATCAAGTTTAATTTCGTATATAAAATTTATATGGTGTTGATTAGTCCGCAGTGCTAGCCCAATAACAATTTTGAGAAATTGATGGTTTGCCTCAATGTGGTCAAGAGGTTGTTAGTTTCTCATAATATTTGCTAGTTCGGTGCTATTCGAGAGCAAACGAAAGTTATTCGCGCGTGAAATTTGCTTAAGTTTCTAGTAATTTTCAAACAAAAAAAATATCTCATAAATGGAATGACGAATCTTTCTTCCTTATTTAATATTTATGAGAATTCCGAAAATGTCATCGCTGCATTTACTCGTTGTGTTTGACTCTTCCTTGAGTCAAAGAGGCATATGACTCCTTCAAGAAGAAGTGTCCTTTTTCTTGATAGGATGGTTTCTTCGAAGATTTCAGACTGACCTAGCCCTGTCCTTGTAAATTCCGCTGTAGCCTAGTCTTGTTTTTTAGTCAGAGACATAAACAAAGCTTGGCGAATTGTTCAATGTCTCGAAATTATACCTGTAGCGGGGATAGCAGTGAAGAAGCTAATGCTAAATTGTAATTATGTTAAAGCAACCCTAAAATTTTATGTGATTGTGCGGATTTCAAAGTTGGAAACGACGTAGGTTTTTTCGTGAAAAATTCCATATTGTTGTTTTTTGCACTAAAACTGAGGTTGCGTGTGGTACTTTACCGACTAATTATATATATAAGCTACGGTGTACGATGTTAGCTCTCGCTGTGTATCGCCTACTTATGACACTGCCTGCAGTTGTGAACTCGCTACTGCCAGTGTTGGTCCCTGTTGAGCAAGGCCGTATTATACGAGTATCAAAATGTGTTCCTGGAAGGATTGACGTACAATGCTTTCAGGTTGTATCGGGCTTTCTGTATTTTATTCATGGACGTCTTAGGCTGCTGTAAAACTTCCCACCTGTCACTGTTCTTGTGGTTTCGATGATTGTGCTCATTCTACATCTGCAACTGCTTCTGTTTTGATCTTTAAACTCCTCCCCAGCGTTTTGAAAACTAGATTAATGAAACCGTTTCAATAGTAGAACTTTATGCCTACATAGTTTAATATTGATACTAGATGTGAATGAAATCGTAAATGTTGAAATAATCAGTTTTACTCTCTGTAAGTTAAAAATTGTTCCCAAATTAAGCTTATCATTTTTCATTTTCTCTCATCTTGAAGTTTCTTGAACGACAAAAGCATGATGCTGCTCCGGACATCAGGCTGTGCTGACGTCGTCACGTTATAATGAGCTCAACTTTTCAGACCGAACGTTTTTTCGCTGATCAGTTCGTCAGACTTTCCCCTCATAGGCTGAATTTCTAACCACAATTAACGCCTTTGTAGTGGCACAATTACTTATGCGAGTTCTGCTAAACCTACTTGGTATAAAGTACGTAGTGTAGTCAAGTCAATTCGCAGAGTTTTCGCGGGCAGCCGTTCTCGTTACGATGACGTAAATAAGTTTTAAATCCTGCCCTAAAGTACGCGCACGTAGCACCGTGACTGCGCAAGTGGCCACTCAACGGCGGGCACCCGCGTTGGGTGCTGGCCTCTCACAGGCCACAAGGAGGCGGCGCGCGAGACTAGTGGAGGGGATGTGGTGCTCAAGGACATGGAGGTTGAGGGTGGCTCGCAGCCATGCTGCACTGCAACTGCCTTCAAACCTGTGTCCTCTCCTGCCTGCCTAGTGTCTCGGACACGTCGTCAATCTTCCCCCAAGCTCGTAAGCTGTCTGTATTTTTGTTCACAATTTAGCGACCGTACCGCTTGAATTTAATTTGGTGATATTATTATTGTTATCTCACATTAAGAAGTATTCATTTGTCTCGCCGCCAGGCCCTGAAATTATGTCTGAATATTTTGTTAGATACTTTATTTATTCTTTGTAAATTATTTAACCATTTTTTATTGTAAATTCAATATTGTGCGGGAAAATGCATTATATTTACTTTACTAAACACAGAGGCTATTCTTCAAATTGAAGCCTTCAAAGATTCATGAAAATACCCCTAAATTAAACAAACGTTGGCGTAGCTGATTATGTTGGTCCAACATTGAAGTTATGTATCGATAATCCTCAGGCAGTTGCAGCGACGTTTTAATTGGACATCAGTGGTCGTAATCACCTCTTAGTATTTCCATCCTGACCTTCAAATGGCGCTCATTCATCCTCATCCAGTACAGAGTCCGATTCATCTCTAGTTAGGATTCTAAGCATCAACGGACGATAAGACGATACAACTATTGACGCTGTTCTGCTCATCTGGCCGCTCTAACATGTACATAAGTGGCACTGGTATGATGGAATTGTGACCCTCTCTCCATATGTTCTGGAGCCTACTACGCAGTATGGAGAAAGTAAAGTTCATGAGCATATAATGCGTTGAACGAAGACTTCTTAGATAGGAGGGAAATAGACTTCGGAGTTGAGCTAAATTGCTATATATTCTCCAAAAGCTTGGAATGATTTACTGAAGCTGCTGCTGATATTTCTGTCCTGCTGTTAAAAATGTTGCTTCGGAAAATGTATGCAATTCAGTAGCAGCCAGATGCTCCAAGCAATTTCGTTAATTGCTGCTGAGGTGTGAAATATTTGCCTTGGGTGTTCGTAGAGTTTCTGAGCGCTAGAGAATCACTGACCCACAATGTGGACGGGTCTCATGAAAGTTATTTGTTGTAAGGACTTCCATTGAGAAAGTGCTGGTTTTAGCGTGTTTCTAGTTGCGACAGTTTGCAAAGATAGGTCAATCCGAGTTCCAATTTTTGGTAAAGAGTATCCTGGTTATTGTGTGATGGATAAATGTTTGATATGGTCTGCTAAAGTTTTTGTTATTTTCTATTATTTGCATCCGTTTGTCTGTCCAATGAATTTAAAAGTGACTTATCGTTGTTTGTCATTGAGTTTGTAAGTTAGTATTATTTGTGCAAAGGTTTTCTGAAATTTGATATTTATCAAATTACATTTTTTGTAATTATTTTCTAAAAAGTGCATGTGTACATTCTACGATTGAAAACCTGTTTCTTGACACTTGTTAAAGGCGTTAAAATAAATTTTTAAATCTCCGTAGAAGTTCACAGAGTAGAATTAATTGAACTGAAGTTGAAAAATTTTGAGAAATTCTTCACCTTTAGTGCCAAATTCGTCCTTTAGATAGTTTGATACGTTTCGATAGTTTGATACGTACTGTACGTCCTCGTGTCTGGGGATCGCATGTATCACTGGCAATTGATGTGCAAAAGAGCAAGCACTCACCCAATCTAAAGCATTTGAGAGACGTACTTGTCTTCGCTGCTATGGCTTGTTTGTTGACAGCCTGGTGGCCGTCCGCTGCTTCCAGCGTCGAACTTCATGGTTATTATAATTATTTGATGTACTTTGAAGGTGACAGTGGAGGGCTTCAGTACTTGAAAATTAATTGGCCAATTTATCCATGTTTTTATCGTTTGATGATGCTTATTATAATGACATGCTCATAAAAATGTTATTTTGGACTCCATTAAGTCTTGTGCGGCGAGTGGGAACATATGTCAAAAATAAATAAACTCGATATTGTGTAGGAAATCTCCGGCATGTGTCGACAGACCATGCAGTTTGAATATGAACTATAAAATAGCCACTTTTTTGGACGATGTTGCAGTAATGAAATAATTGAATAATTTCGTGTCATTAACTGGTCGTTTACACTGACGTGGACCGTAACGCTCTTGATGTCGTAATTCTGGTTCATGTGTTTCGTCGGGATGTTTACGGGCGCTTTTCAGTGTATATATCGACTTTACTTGCGTAAACATGAAGAGTGAAACTAGGTATATATGTGTGTTCTTGGAAACACAGAAGAAAGGAACTTCTAATTATTTTGTAGTTGCCACTTCTACTGACGCCGATTGTTCAATCAATTTATATTCTATTTCTGTTTTTCACTCGATTCTTGAAATGCACAAGTGGATGTGTGAAGTCACATTTAATGTTTACTATTATTTCATTCTTCCATAATTTTATGTTTTTCGTGAGGCAGAATATAGCAAAATTTACATGTTTCCCTAAATTCTTTTCAAGTATTCGATTTCCAAACAGCTTGCAGAGGCAAGTTTTGAAATCGTCAAATGCAGCCACGGATATTTATCACAAACACTTCCTAGTTTCATTGATCAGACCGCATTGTAACTCGATGTACAATTGTCAGAACATGTTATTTTTTAGATGGTCGTCTTAATAATAATAATCATTCAATAAATAATCATAATTAATCTCAGGGCTGAATTTCATTTACCACACACTCGCTCCATGAGGCTGGAGTGCAACTGGGTCAGTGTGACGGTGGAAGGTCGCCACTTCTGTATTGTATCTCTTCCTCCTCGTAGAGCAGGGGCCGAGGTGGGCTTCGTCCTTATTTTTCTTTAGGCGTAGCGCATGCAAACATGATGTTTTCTTACGAATCACTTCATATCCAAACACCGAATTCTTTCATGTTCGCCTAAAATGTTGCTTGTTTTTTTTCACGTTTCCTGTACCTAAAGCCATTTGAGGGTTACAACTTTCATCACTCCCTTGTTTATTTGTTGCAAATATAATCTATCATGTGTCAAATTTATGACGATCTTCCTCCTACAATACCTACTGCACTATGAGTTGCCTCACCTCGCTTCGGAAGTGGCAACGTACGGCGGCACTTCCTGGTCAACCTGAATTATTACAAGGCGAGCCGCGATTGCCTGCAGCAAGTTGCGCTCCCCTCTACAACTTTCTGGAATCGATGTGTTGCTGCGTAGTGCCGTGAGAACAAAAGTCAGCCGTACGAGAGCATTGTTGAGATTTACATTTGATGCAATGACGCATGACTCTTTTTTCTTGATCTATATTATGGCCGGAGAAGATTTTTTTCCTTAGACGTAAAATTATTATGAATGCAATATTTTTAATTTTCAAATCAGATTTCTTGGTCCCGTAACTTTTAAAATACACGAGCGACGCGAAAACAGCGTCCACGTTATAGTACGCAGACTGGACGTGTCACTCAGAGCTCTGGATTTCGCTGCAGTAGTGCAGTGCTCAGGGTTTGTGTCCTTTGGCCTTCATCCAGATCACGTGTGATATAAGGCTGTGATCCCAGTGGCAGTCTGTTGCTCGATGCAGGCGTTCACTGTGCACCCTCGCCATTCTTCTGTAAAGTAACGTAGCTACGTTTGTCTTCGTCTTGCACAATGTAGTACATCCGAGTGCTACTTTATGTAATGTGTAAGGAGGTCATATTGTAGAAGGGTTCGACGCAATTTATGTATTCGTTGGACTATTCGTTCTAAGAATGTCTTTTTATCGCGCTGTTAATTTCGAAAATTTCTATGATGCTTATAGTATTTGTCGCTAGAGCTTGAAGTGCTAACATAATACCCATCAAGTGGATGCCACTATTGGATTAGGGTATTAGTGTTCTCAAGAAAAAGGTGTGTGGTCCCGAACTGAAGATTAGGTAGGCGCCTTCCTTTGGGTTAAATAGAACAATTTTTTAACGGACTATCTCTTTTCAGTTCACTAATAATTCTTCCATCAACTATTACTTTCTTTTTTAACTTTTATCGTGTTTCATAAACGTTTTTCAATCTGGTTATTTCCATGAGTAGGGCGTGGGGCATATCTTGTACATAGACTCTATTTTCCTTAAATTAAATTCCATACTAAATGATGTCTCCCTTCTTTATCACTTGTGGACTCTTGTTGTGGTCAGGGAGGCTTACACTGACACACAGTTTAGTCTAATCCGGCCTGCTAAGTTATGAGATTACACTCAGAAGCATATGATCTGAAAACCTCGTGTTGCGAGCAATGTCCTTTCTTATCATAGCTTGTTCATAATTTTGGTAATGAATTGGGGTTCAGAATGGTTATTTGATGGCGTGTAACCGTATTTTACTTATGAACTGACTTAGTTTAATGCATGATAATTATTAAGAGGTAAATATTGAGGTAATGAACGCATTATTCACTTATCTAAACGATTGAGGTCGTTCTTAATAACACTCCTGCGGTATTATACATACATTTTGTTTGAAGTTACTTCGCGAATGTCACGAAATTTATTTCTGTTTTGGTTCTTTGAATGCATCTCCTCTGAGGGACATTTGCCCGAAGATCTGAAATTTACGTCGACATTTGAGGACGTAAGAGGACGATCTCATTTTTCTCTAAAAATGAAACCGAAATATAACCAATTTCGATATTTAATATTTGGAATCTGCATTGATAATAATTGATAATCATGGAACCTAAAATATGGTCAGACCTGACTGATTCCGTTAACCTATTCATAAAATTATGTAAAAAATTAATTTCCGCTCATGTGTTATTTGTAATTCAATAAACTGTATGATTATAGTTCAATTTCGACCGTCGAAAATAGATGCATTGTACAAGAGCCAAAACTGTATAATTTAAAATTTGTAGGGCTAACGAGTTAACATTATCGGTACTGTAGGTATTTGTAGGGTTGTCTGTGTACTGTTATGGCCAATTTTATTGCATAAAAATATCTCGAAATCTTGTTAATAAAAGTGCTTTTACTGATACATTAGTACATTCAGGGATCCATCAATCAATCACAAATACTTTTCATCAGAAGCTAAATTTGTGAACGACTTCCATGACATCAATGTAACAGTTAATTTTTCATCAACAGTCAAGAGTAAAATGACAATCAATATGTTGTGTAAACAGAACACCCAGTGCGAGTGCAAGATTCATCAATGAATTTTTGCTCCAAAGTCTAAATAAAAATGCTGATAAAATTTGTTCGAAGTTGACCTCTGCTATGTTTTGTATCAGCGCCCTTTACCAACTAGGGTTCCTGCAGAGACGACACTAATGGCAAAGAAGGAATTCTCAATGCCTCATTCCGCTGAGCAAATGCCTTAACAACGATCTGACGGACTCATCCCAACAACGCGGAAGGTGTCTCCAACGAATACTCGGACACTGGGCAGGAGTGTTTTCAGGTTCACACCGAGCACTTGCTGGACGTCTTGTAAACTCCTTTTCATTTGAACTTCACTCAGATTCGTAACTCCAAGCAACCCTATTTTATTCCGCAGTTGTCCATAAAATACACTGCTCTTTCACCAATTTTACTCTGATACGTTGGTTCTTTTCGTTAATGGTTTGTTACTTCTGGCTTCTTCCAGGAAATAATAGGACTTTTGAATCGTAAGTCCCAATAAGTTCACTTTAGGCAGGCGTCTATAATATTTAGTGTAGATGAGACAGACAATCATGCATTCATAGAGTTTACACCTCGCTCACCCTTGTCACTGACTACTTGTACTTTTCAACGTGTTCCATGCTTTGAATTGCATAAATTGGTCAGTTGACACTTTTCGTCTTTCATTATCTCCAAAACATTTTAGCGTTTCTTCCTTGAGGGATAGTTCTCTGTTTTAGTTGAGAAATATTTTTACTTCTATATGTTTCCCAATACTTGAAAGGTTATATTCTGCAATATTTGTGAGAATAACAAAGTATCAAAGAAAGAAGAAGAGAAAATGAGTACTAAAGGCAATAATTCATATTCGTCGTTTTGCTCTCTGAGTGACGTAACGTATCAACGATTTTCATACTAATTTCAAAGCTCAAGTCCATCTCTGTACCTATAATAAATGAAGTAAGTCTTCGATACTTTTCCCTCATATTATTTGGTGTGGATCTGACACGATTCGGAGGATTTGGGTTTATCAAAATCGAAATTGAAATAATATTTCCCAGTACTTCCCGTATCGCGTCCGCCGGACGCCAAATTCCACCCGTAACTGGAACACGAGTTAGTTTCGCTGTTTTCCTTCTGTATTTGTTTGCGAGAGCGCCATGCCAAGCGTGTCTCGACCGTATAGATTGTGATTGGCCACGTCTCGTCCTGATGTCTCCAGAAAACCTTCGTCTAACTGGATTCTTGCACCTCATGCGCAACACTTGTGTTCTTTGGTGCTGCCACTTGACACAAGTTATTGCGAGACAATGACTAATATGTTGTCAGAATCACGTGCTCAAGTTTATTTTTTATTTAATTCGCCTACCTGTTTGAGTGTCTCCAATGAGGGCAATAATTTTTCCTAGTGCGAATCGATCGGATTTTTTTCCATCACGGTGCACAAAGTCGACAAGTTCTGTGGTCAATTGATAAGCTCTGAAAAGCTCTCTTATTTCTGTGTGTTATTGTTCATGATTGATTGGTGAACTTCCCTGAGCTATTTATGTCACCGATTCCTGACGTAGAGTTTGTAGCAGGCAGGGAGTTCGCAAATAGATTCAAGTTTGTTAGTTGACTTGACGGAATAAAGTTGAATTATACAGATTTTCGAAGCTTTATCCTGCAAGTGGGGAGACAGCTCTTCTGTGCAAGCAAGGATTGATGTTGGAGATACACGGAATGTAAGCAAACGGTCGACGACCGACTTGGAATATCTAGATGTGAAGTATGGCACGTGTCTGTCGCAACGAACAAGGAAAGGATAAGTTACTTCATGAATATTTCTTCGTTACATTTTGTTAAATGTTGGACGCTATACATGTCGCTAAATTCATGATCGCAAACACTTTTCACGGACACCTGGCCATTACTTGATTTCAATTAGTTTATTTTCAGTAAACTCACGGAGTAGGAAACATTTTCCTACATAGGGTCTCAACTTTTGTATCTATGAGAACTAACACTCCCAGGAGGAAGATGTAAGGTTCTGAACTGAAAGATAGGTAGGCCTTACTTTTGTTAAACGAGAAAAAGGTTTTATTTTGTTAAGGACCTTCTTTTTTGGTTTCACTGCTGTCCTAAGCATTCGCTTCTTTCCTCTTCAATTTTTATCTTATTTCATATACTTACTTCCTAACTTACTGTTTCTTTTTCGCGGGTGATTTTGTGTGGGAACACTTTTATATATGATAGATTTCTCGCTCTCTCAGTTCCATGCTAGTTGTTGCCTTCCATCTTCCTCTCTTGGGAACACCTTTGTTATTGTTAGGGAGGCACAAACTAACCGATAATTTAAAAATACAACTTAACAGAAACGTTTCTGTTTGCTCTCAGTACCGAGTAGAAACTGACATGCTCGTTGTCATCATTGCTGTTATGCCTAGATTTTTATTACGCGCGGGAAATTGAGTACAAGGATGTTTGAACTCCGTTGGATTGTTCACCGCTGCCTGCCGGTAAAATTTCTACTCACTCTCCTCAGACTGTGACTTTCTTGTGCCCTGAACTCCAAAATTATATCCTCCCTTATTTACGTGTGGCCACACCGTGCAATTGACAAAATTGCGACCTGTTGAGCGAGTTTCGCTCAAGGTTACGAGGTTGGGTAGCCACTGCACCCAAAACTGGTTTCCAGTGAGCCTGCGGGCCCGCGCAATGTGGCTCCAGATTTTCTTAACGTTAATGTTTTCTTTATAGATTAATGGGCTGTGTCTCCTGCTGAGTAAATTTGTCACAGCCTCTGACTTATCTGCTGCGTCACTGCTGAGCACTACTTAATTGATTCAGTTACTGATTGCCGCGGTCTTTTGTAAGTATATAATGTTCCTTATTAGGTGGTTGTGGCGATCGCTACGGCACCATTTATTATGGATCTTTTTGGGTGTTTTTTCATCTCACCACAGCGTCGTAAGGTACTTTGGAATTGACATTTTTGCCACCGAAATTATGTTCTTCTAAGAATCGGTTCAATATGATATTTGGTATCCACTACCACCAACCTTTAATACTGCAAACTGTAGTGATATGATAATATTTGTATATCAAATAAGATGATTGCTTCACTTCGATCAACGTGAGCAAACGATTATCTTCGGTAAGCGTGACGTGGGCGTCAGTAAAGCCTGTCTTCAAGGCTATCATTTATACGCGCATATTCAGCATCGTCATTATCATATAGATTTCGTCTCATCCTTTCCAATCTACTCTCTCATTCTTCCTAATTTACAAAAGAAATTAAAAGATGAAAGAGCATTTACTTCACTATTGCACTCTGAAAACTACATCACAAAGCTGTTGAGAGAGAGAAGCTGGTTAGACATGATAGCAATAATGAAGACTTATCTTAAAGGTCGAATTTTCGGTTTTGGTAAAGGTATGTGCGGGTAGGCTGATCATGTTTTGAATTTAAATTAAAAGGTGAGTCAAGGCAAGATGGATCTTCTAAATTTGTATGACGAATTATACTCATTGTCGTAATTATAAGCCACTTCGCAGCAAAGCGGGTTCATCGCCAAAAGCGACGAACCCTAATAATGGAACACAAGCATTTGTGATCTCACACAAGCAACCTCCGGCTCTCGTCTCCCCAAGAAGTCTGCCTGCTCGGCCACGCTTCCTTGAAGGCGTATCGTTACACTTGCGAAAAGGCGCGTTACGACGATGTTTGACAACTAATTGCCATAAAAGCCCACAATCTTGACTAATCATTAAGAAACTGAATGCTACGTTTAATCTATAGAATATAAATAAGATCTAAGTGGTGGAAATTACCTAAACAGAAATATGTTCTTCGAAGTGAAAAAGTGTTGCTGGTAACTCTTGGCGTGGAGCTCCCACAGCGCAGTCGTGATGACGGTGTGTGGGAAGGGGGTAAGGCGAGGCATTCAAACGGCGTCAGTTGAGACGGTTAATCGTATGATTATTATTACTATTATTGTTCGTTGTAGGTTGTGTGGAGGATCTTAAAATTGCACAAATGCTGGATTTATGTACGCGAACACATCTCTCGCGAGATGAAGATTTTTGGTTCATTTCGAAGCATGGTAAGGAAATGTTGTTGGCCCGATCTACTCCTCGTTCGTAGCGTTGCATTTATCAGATGCGATATATGATGTTATGTGAAACACGAGTGTATAATTTGACGCGAAGCTTAATTGTGCTGTATTTGTGTCGCGTGCATGATTGCGCGAAAAATAAAATAATTTTATTTGAAAAAATACGTATAGTGATCACCTATGTATGTCAGTTTTGAATACACTGCTGTTGTCCTGAAGGAAAAATTCATTTTGTATAATGTATTCCAGAATTATTTATTATTTCCATATAGCTGATGCTACGTCGTTTTTGACGTAAAAGCATCAACACTTCTATACCAGCGCAAGTACTACCCTTCAACTGTCAATAAAAATTAAACTTCACAAATTTATTTTGTGCGCGCGTCTCATAAACACAAATTTGATGTGTAACATTTTCTGTTTGCGCACTTCTTCGTTCCGTTGTCCGGCGATGCGCACACCACTTGAAAATAGACTCGTGGCTGACGTGTCTTGACTCTTACTTTTTAATCAGCCATTGTTTATCAAAAGCAAGAAATGTGTAGTAACTCTTAATTCCCTATTACTCAACTCTCATTTCTCATTTTGTTGGCGTACAATGGGCCTTTGTTTGAACCCTCGTTGCAGGTGCTTGGATTGATTTCTTTGTACTGATGTGTAGTTTTACTTGCGTTACGGTACGCTGGCAATTTTTTCTTGCATTAAAGAACTGTGCTATTTTTGATAAATTAGTAGAGTCCTTTTAAGGACTTTATTTGTTCGTGATCAGTTTGATTTACATATTTCTTGCACTCATTTGTCACAATGTGCGATCTACCAGTAATCTCATCATTTCTGAACAGTGTATACCTAAAGCCGCTCCTCAAAGTCAATGCCAAGCACCTTTTTAGTTCATTAAAACGAGTTCAATATTTAATCACTTATAAGGTTAGGTCACCATCCAGATTGGTTGCGATTTCCCAATTCTTTACATTTAATGTTTGAAATCGTCGCCCACCACACAACTCGCATTAAAATTTCTGCACTCGCATGCTCGTGTGCCAGTTCCTCACACTCATGTTGAATAAATCTGGCAATCTTCAATTCAGATGGCATGAGAGCTTGAAGGAAGGGGAGAGTAAGTTAGCATGTAGCTTCGATGTGGGTCCAATTTTAACAGTGTCGGCCAGAGATTCAAGCGGAACTCAAGTGTGGTTCGATAAAAGCGTTTTCTTTTGAAGAAAACACTGAAACCATTCATATAATATTGAAAGGCATGCCAATCATGTGTGATGCCTGAGGTTAAATTGTCTTGTACTGGAAAAGAAAATGTGAGGGATGCATGCGTTTTAGTGTAGATTTTGTAATGGTTCAAATTCAAGGTGCTAGCGATCTTGTTTCAAGTTTTTCACCAGAGCATCTAGGATTTTAGATGCTCTTTGCAGTGGCTATACTGGTTCGGCTAAAATCACACATACTCCGGAGAAAACATTAGCCTCGGTAAATATTGGTCATAATCGACAAAAAGAATTCCAAGGTGGATCCGCACAAGCGCAGCCACAGCCGTTGGGGTATTGTGTCCGTCAGCGAGGATGTGAGGAAAATCTTTCGTTAAACTTTCCTTGTTGATGCGTGTCCATTTTCCGTTGTTACTCGATGATTGTCTATCTTTGTGACTTCTTTACCTGCGTTTTAGATGGCAAATTATTGGTATAACTTGGTGCTGGTCTTGGATTCATTGTCATACCCAATATATGGTAAAGTCACTGATTGAAGGAAATGGCTAACTCCAGAATTGATACTTATTATCTTCATCCACATGGCTACTTACTATCTAGACTTCGTTTTTGACCACATTTGATGGAAGTGTCAGTAATAAGCCCTACGCTTTAGTTGACGTAGTGCGCAATACCGGATAAAGAATTAAGGCTTGGCGATCTTAGAATGGCTTGAATGAAGATGAAATGGAAGTCACTTGAAATATTAACTGTACTGCAAATCATGACGCTGATCCTGAAATGCAGACATGTTTGATGTTATTTTAAAATTAAGCCTCTGCTGTTTAATTGCCCATTGGAAACCATACACCATAATCTATATAGTTTTAAAATGCTGTTTCTCAGTATCACATTATGCTGAAGACTGATGCATCGTATTGATGCAAGAGTTAGGGTGCGTTCACACTACGAGCGGAGCGAGCGGAGCGGCGCGGAGCGTCGCGGCACGGAGCGGAGCGGCGCGGCGCGTGTGTTCACATGTGAGCTGAGCAGAGCGACCTACACAAGCATCAGTCGCTATGGAGCGTTCCGTGAATGCGCTTCTGTTGCTCGACGGCAAAACGGAAACACTGGATCCATCCCATCAACATGAGGAGAGATCGCTATGGAGAATACCACTATCTCTTCGAAGCACTGAGCAGAGATGAATCACAATTCTACGAGTATTTACGGATGAAGCCGGCAACTTTTGATGTACTACAATCCCTTATAGAAAGAAAAATTTCCAACGAGATTAGATAAATTTGCTGTTTAGCAATACACAAATTTTTATTGAGGATACATGTAAAGCAAAGTAGTTTAAGCAAAATTAAAGTCTTTCCATATAGGCTGTATCACATATATTACTACAGGTTTTCGTAGGCCAGTACGAACAAAAAAAGTCTTGTGGTGACTTGAACGTGAGTGAACGTAAAGTAATTCCCTTCAGAAATTCAGGGTTGTGCCAGAGAAACCTAAGTGAAAAATACTGACCAATATTGGCTTGTCCTGACCAAATAGTTCTCGAAATACTGATATGCTTTCCGTTAGTATTGGAACAAATCACCCAAGCTCATAGAATTTTGCAACTTATTGTGTATTTGACACTCATTGAATCCTCCTCATCATCATACGGCCTCCTTTTTCTCCCATTTTACGAAAAAAATGAAAACTGTTTTAAAAAATCGTAAATAATTGTACTTTAATCAAGATCATATAATGAAATACACAGCATCACAAGAAAGATGAAACTACATCACGAGAAAAGCAAAATAAATTCCTTAAACTGAAGTAATAATAAAATAACTCATCAGAGAAAGCAGAAGAAAACAGAAATAAATGATTAATGAACCCAAATGGGTGAAATTACACTAAAATATTACATGTTACACTATCAGTTATAATTGTTATATGATTAGTTGTACAAATAACTAGTTATATACTAGATTTTTTCAACTCAAACGACAATTCTACCCCTGTAAGATATGACGATCCAAAGGCGGAGCCGAGGAGAAACGCTCGACGCGAGCGTCAAAAAATCCCAACGAATTTCCCGAGCGTGCCGCTCCGCTCCGCTCCGCGCCGCGCCGCTCCGCTCCGCTTGTCGTGTGAACAGCCAAGCGTTTCTGCATTCAAACCTGTACAAACATTATTGCCGCTCCGCTCCGCTCGCTCCGCTCGTAGTGTGAACGCACCCTTAGATGGTCCTCTTTTGTGTGAGGAGCTGCTGTGTATTGCAGCCGGGGGCCTACTCTCTTATGGTAATTTATGCTTCGTAAGTTTGTAACCAAGTCATAATTTGTCAAGTGTATCGCTTGTAAAATTCTAAACTAAATTCATCCACTTTTATCTCTGTAGTTTCGAAAGCTAAATTCATAGTGAATATCATTGATAACACTGCCCTCAGTTCAAAATAGGAATAAATTAGAGTACTTTAGCATATAATTTCCGTTCCTCCAGATTTTGATCTGCGATTTTTTTCTGCCCAGAATTCGAGAAACCATGGTGTGCAATTTTCTTCCAAAGCATCGTGTTTTGTCCTGTGGTCAGATATTCAACTAATTTACATCGCTGCAGAGGTATAGCTCGCAGCGGAGTTAACTTCGCCACAATCCGACCCTTCTTCGTAAAGAAATAACTTTCAGGTGCCTAGTGTAAAAGAATGGCTTTTAGGTGCCTAGTGTAAAAGAATGGCTTTTAGGTGCCTAGTGTAAAAGAATGACTTTTAGGTGCCTAGTGTAAAAGAATGACGTCTAGGTGCCTAGTGTAAAAGAATGGCTTTTAGGTGCCTTGTGTAAAAAATGACTTAGGTGCTTAGTGTAAAAAACTTTTATGTGCGTAGTGTAAAAGAATAGCTTTTATAGATGTGAAGTGCAGCTTGAAGTTATCTGAGAAATTTGCGTGGCGTATCCAGCTGTGAACAAAACAATACTTCACTTTTAGGTTTGGTTTTGAATCCTGACAGGACGCCTTCATGCATCCAATGCCTGACGAGATCCCCAGATCCCTGCAGTTGTCTACGCTTTGTTTGCGATCGGTGGTCGTGTTTCGTTTCCATGATCCTGTTATTGGATGTGTTGTGTGTGAATGGCTCGCGCCGCTCCGCTCCATTATTATTCCCTTTCGTTCTGGGATTTAGAGCTTTAATTTGCTCTAAAAAATTGAACATGGATTAGGGAGAAAAGGATGCTGTATTGAGGTGTGTGTGTGTGTGTAGTATTTATTTTTGATACGTTTCCTCTGTGGCGAGTATTTCTTTGATTCAATAAATTTGAATAGTACGAGCAATTGGATGATACAATAAGCTTTAAATTCGCCTGAAATGATTTGAAGTTTTTAAAACGTTAATGGAGTGCAAACGAATGAATTAATTCAACTATTATTTCCCATTGTTGGTATAAGATAGGCAATAGGCTTAGGTTAGTACGGTGTGTCTATCGTTGGCTACTATTAGGTTTCCTGATCTATCGATGAGCTTTTAGGGATTCCTATATTTGATGTCCACTTAGAGTCTTTCAATGCTCATATCTCCTTCACTATCTGTCTTTTCTTTTTCCTTATTCCTAATTTGTTGTCACTGTTTCCAGGGTAACCTGTGTGGAAACGCATCTCGTGCATAAATTCCTAGTTTTCTACAGTCCATCCTAAGTAGCCTCTTCGTTCTCTTATGAACACTGAACGGATTGGAACGCGCATTGTATCGTATTTGCGAACTACTCGGTAGGAATGAAATTTTGTGTCTAACTTGCGCTGAGTCATTGTTCAAATTAGCCGTAGTCCTTACTATACGAATTTTTAAAGCCACCAGGTTTTCCATTTCGTTTTATGAAATAGCTGCGCTGATTGCTTTTCATTGGAAAGAATGTTTTTCAGTTGTCTTCTCGATCATCTATTATGTTATGACTTCTCTATTGATCTGTGACATAGGTTGTCTTTTTGTTTCTAAATAAGTGTTTGAAATCAATTATGGCCTTCAGTAACGTGGTCTAATTAGAACATTATTTTGAAGCGGCCCGGGGGTGGGCACCAAAAACATCACAACAGCTCTCAAAATTTGAATTTTTACTAACTTATTTTTGTGGAAGTCATGCCCTGCTATGAGTCGTATTATAAGCGGGCATTTACGATGACGAAACGCATGCGATTCGAGCAATATGGCTAGTTGTGTAAAGTAATAAATGAGTTCTAGCTGCTTATGCCACTCGGGGGATGTAGCTATTGTATCTACCGCTTGAATTACCGCCTCCTAGAGGAAGATGTAAGGTCCCGTGCTAAAGGTTCGGTAGGCTTTTCTTTCATTGAGATAGGTTTTTGTTTTATTTCATTAGGGACTATTTTTTCGGTTCACAGCTGCCTTTTTTCAGCACCTGTTACTTTCTTTTTCGACTTTGATCTTTCATAAATTCTTTTCACTTTAGCTGTTTCTTTACGCAGGGTGTGGGCATACTTATTACATTGGTTCTCCGTTCTCGAATTATTTCCACCCCAGATGGTGCCTCTCATCCTAGTTTTTTAGTTAAGGGAGGTTGAATCATGTTACAACCTATAAAATATAATCTAATCTCACAGCTAAGGTCACATCCAGCGTTCTTATCTTTAGTTCATGTTCCTTAAAGCTGGGCTCACATTTGATTACGCAGCACAGATATTGATCATTTCCTAGGCTGGGCTGCTGATGAACTCAACTCTCTGTTCATTTATTTCAGGTGTTAAGTTAAAATTAAATTCATGAGGGTGCTAAATGATTTATTTTTTCTTAAAGGATTTCTTTATTCGCGGTCAAAAGCAAATGAATATTTAAAACCATTTCTTTTCATTGCTTTTAAATTAATTCTTCCATAAATTGATGGTCGGGAATACAGTTTTTGTTTGGCATTCCATATCTTGTGGAAATAGCTTCTAGAAATTATTATCCAAAGAACATACTTAGTTAGCGTGATGCCTGATTTAGTGGCCTAAAATTCCTTACTTAGTTAAATTAGTTAAAAAATCTTTAGTTGTAGAGAGATAACTGATGCAAGTACACCTAATGGCTTAAAAACTTTTTCTCTGTCGAATTTTACAAAAAATTGTACTCACATTGTTACATGACGTATTTAGCAAGAAAGTAATGCATTTTCTCAACGAGAATGTAATAATTTTTTTTTACAGAGGGAGGACTTTGATATACATTCCATTGAATGAATGGTGGTCAAATGAATGAATGTCGGCCTAAATTCAAATGAAATTTGTGTTTCTACTTCGTAGTGTGCATAGCATCACTGAGGGTGGCGTGCGGCCCAGCCATCTACACAGTTGCCCGAGTTGATTTTTCAGTTGTGATGGCTGTGTGTGCTGCACTAGTCTAACTAAACGCATAGCATTGCCCCTGTGTGCATTCCCTTGTTGCGCCACTCTAGCATTTTAATGAGGGGAATAC
This sequence comes from Morinoia aosen, assembly GCA_030386875.1. Lineage (NCBI taxonomy): Eukaryota > Metazoa > Arthropoda > Malacostraca > Amphipoda > Talitridae > Morinoia > Morinoia aosen. The sequence continues at coordinate 23,350,343 of CM059562.1, forward strand.
ATGCCTCGAATGCGGTCCATCAAAGTTGTGTGCTGCGAACCCTTTGGATGTTGTCACACTTCGCTTTAGAGTTGTAATTTTGTTAACGCTTTTGTAACGTAACCATTTGGATGTTGTCACACTTCGTTTTAGAGTTGTAATTTTGTTAACGCTTTTGTAACGTAACCATTTAGATGTTGTCACACTTCGTTTTAGAGTTGTAATTTTGTTTACGCTTTTGTAACGTAACCATTTGGATGTTGTCACACTTCGTTTTAGAGTTGTAATTTTGTTAACGCTTTTGTAACGTAACCATTTGGATGTTGTCACACTTCGTTTTAGAGTTGTAATTTGACGATTTTGTTACGCAATCCATGATACAATATGTGCCGCGATTTATAATATCGGTTGCATAATATTGTAAAATCATATTTTATTTTAGTGCGTTCCGTTCTAGATGTGCGATATTGTTGTGCCACCATTTCTTGTAATAATTGTAATCCAATTTGTAAACACAAACATTTTTTTGTAATGGGATTCTTCATCTCATTTTGATATACTTCAAATCATCGGCATATTTTGTTATAATGTAATTTCTTATATTATGTTGAAATGCGATGCAGTAATAGTTTCTTGTAGTACAATTCATTATCAGTTTTTTTTTTAAATAAAATCTTTTTGTCACAATATGCATTGTCGTATTTTTATAGTTCAATTGTAAAATACAGCATATACGATATGCTAGTGAACATACAAACTGCAATAGATTTCAATACTCACACCGAAACTTGACCACCCCGCGCTGCCATGCAGAGCCGACCAATACGGAACTCCACCGTCACCTTCATTATGCAGGGCAATTATAATCTTGAATTTTACTGTAATTCGTTTGACTTGCGCAACGCATTCGTGTGTGGTATTGCAATAAGATTCTCTGCTATTTTACAGAAAAATTTGTTGCGGTATGCTAATTCAATTATTAGACATGATGCCGTTTCTTTCTTGGAGTATTATAGAATTGTTTTTTTAATGTCTTTATGGCATTATTGTTTTACAATTCATTTCAGTATCAAAGTACAATTTCTCGCTGTATCGTGATACGATATTGCAGTATTGTAGTACAATCTATCACAGTATTATAATACAACCTCGTGCAGAATTGTATTGCATTTCGTTCTAGTATTGTGATGTCATGGTTAGCAAAAACCAAGTGCTTCTCATTTTTGTCCTTCACTGCGGTGTAATATGTATAGGTCTCCAATATGCTTCATAGTTGTAGACTTGTAGCAATATTCTCACTTTGTGAGCATGAAAGTATTTTTTTTATTGTGAGCCGAATGAATTTCTTGTGGACTTTGTTGGAATTGCCATTAGGATTTGAGCTTAGCAGCAGTGGCGAGTTGGCTGAATGAAACACCGACATGGCATTTATTTGGTGTAGTTGAGACGTCAGTCGTGGTGCCGGTATTTCTTCATGATTCACTTTGTGCTCTCCCTCAGATCAACTTGCTTCGCGACAAGGCGTCCTGTCGTTTGACTAACGACCTGTATTTCGTGTCTCCCCTTCCTCGTAACGAAGTGGCCCTTGTTTCTGCGCTCTCACCGGACTGCGCCGCTTCATTAAAACTTGAAGTGAGACCTGGCTCGCGTTATCTGAATCTGTGCTGATTTATCCCAGGCCCCTCTACCGCCACATTGTCCTCACATAAATTCCGCTTGTACGTGGAAATGAATGGAGCGATATTTTTGTGAAACTAAAGCTCAATTTATTAGTGCTAAACACTAGTCACTAAGCAAACGCTAAGCACTAGTCATGTTCCCGTTTTAGAGCGTGGACTTCTGAAGTGAATGCCTGGCAGATCCTGAGTTAAATGAGCTGCAGAGTGTTGGCAGGCACATGAACTTCACAGTGGTGCTTTTACCTGGCATGCTATACTGACGGTTCCCTGCTGCTTCTCTGACGCGAATTCTACACGGGGTCAGGCGGTCTCCATTAAAAGCTACTCAGTGCTGAAGCCAAGCCGAGCTGGTCAAGTGTAGCGTGTTCAGAATGTAACTCACTGCTCATCTTCGTCTTAACTATTATTATTCGTACGCTAGAGTTGTGCGCATCTTAGTCATTTTTTACTTCGTCTTCTATCTACGTATGAGCATAAAACGTTACAGCTATGTGTTACGAAAAGGTGTTCGACCTTATTGAATGATTTTCTTAAATGTTCATCTAAAGTTAACAAAACAAAGTTGCGTTCTGATCCCGACTTGAAGTCTTCACGTTTTGTGTGTATGGATCCCTGCCGCCGTACTGCTGTCATGCAGCCCCATCGTTTCAATCTCGCGCCTGCAAGGAATCTGAATCTTCGTGGCGCGGCTGTAACTGGCGCTCGAAATATTTCATGCATAAGAGCTCCCTGCAGCAATGACCACCGAGGAGTCGTACGAGGGAAGCTGGAAGCACTGCCCACGCAGTGCGGCCCTGAAGAGGAACACTCCTGCATGCCGTATTCCACTCTTGATGTACATACCCCAGATGGCCGTTGCGCGGGTTCGAAATTTACTCGTAATTTCAACCTACTTTATGCCTTATAATTTTGAATCTTCATTTCCATGGGATGTAGAATTCGAAAGTGAATTATATATTTGTGTTTTTCAGTTTACTATGGTTAGCAGACCTCTGAGAAGAGTGAGTGAAATGGTGGCTGCCGTTCCATGGGTGAGTCATGCGCTCTCAGGCCGCCCTAGTGCTGAGGCCGTAAAGCGAGCTACTGGACACTGGGACAAGGTTGCCTAGTTTGCCTTCATCCCTTTGTCGCATTTCTCGATTTTGGCTTACTTTCATATGAAATTTGGCCGCAGAGTGTCTTATAAAAAGGCAGCCCTGTCGGGTTGCTAGATGCAATGCGGTCTATATTGCTATGTTTTCCTCGAAAAACGCTCAATTGGAGAATTGTGGCTAGATAAAAAGACCAAACCGACTATCGTGGTTTATACACTTGCATGTGTTCGATTGATCTGAATTTAGAGCTGACTGCGTGCGGTTTAAATCTATTAAAGCTTTGTCATTTGGTATGGATTTTAGGACGTTGTACAGCGCTGAATTTGAAACTTTCCACGACAACCAAGTAACTAACCTACGTTCACATTGCGTGAAACTATCGGTGAGCCTTTGGATGCAAGGCATGCGTCAATATTGAAGCCAGAGTATCTTAAATAAATTTCCTGAATTTCTGCTCATCTTTCCGGTATCAACTCATGCAAGGGTGAAGAGAAATGATGCGAGACCAACATCTACTTTGCGGAAGTTGAGTCGCCCAATGTATCGTGGTGTTGAAACTGCAAATCTTGCCATTAGTTGTAATAAGTGCAATGCGTTGCCATCAACTACGTTCTTGAAATCTGCCTCAGAAACTATCGACCATTAGCCTATTCATCAGGATCACATAAGAGGTATTTTAACAATCAATAACCTGCCATTTTAACAATTATACTAAACCGCAAATTAGTAACCTAATTGGGTTTTCATCGTCGTGTAAAGCTCTCAATGCCTTCAGAAGGGACTATAATCGCTTCATTTTTGTTTGAAAATGTTCCAGTTCAATATTGAAATACGTTTTTCTCAATATCCACTCGTCTTGATGAAACTCGTCTCCCATACTGAACACATGTGCGTGCTACGGTGCTGTTCTATCTAACAGAAGTCTAGAGTCGTTATCGTTTCTAGTGTATTCAGACGCCGAGTCATTAGAGTGAAAAAAATCTATCAATTAGGAAGTCTTTTTAATGCATACTGCAATTAATATCGGCTTAATACTCTCCTGCGCATTCAAATTTCGAGCGATGTGTATGAGCGATTCTGCAGTTACTTCGTTTTGTATTAGCAGTAGCTACTCAGAAACTTCATCAATAATTAATCGGCAAATATTCTTGAGCTGTAAAAGTTTAGGAATAGTTGCAAGAACGGCAACGAATCGTCTCGATGGCAACTTAACGAAGCAACCCCGACTAAACTTTCAAAAGTAAATTCCTAAGGACGAGTTTTTTAATTTTATCAGTGAATTGACTATCATAAATTACTTCCATTTACTTGGACCATCTGTCGACAGCCATTAAACTTTGTTCATAGATTGTTAAAACTGAGTGAATAGTAGTTATTTATGATGAGCTACGCTTCTCTGACTGAAGAAAATGATAATTTTGTGAATTTCATTCTAAGATCACGTTTGTTCTGAATTTTCACATTTTCTTGCGTGTCTGGTACATGTGAGTGGCCAAATCCGCGCAGCAGTTCTCTCGGAGCGAGTTTTTCATTCTTTTCATGTTGGCCCTCAATTTTGTGAAGACTAGGACAACACAGATAGCTCAGTAATGATGGGAATAATAAAGCCTTCATGACGAACAGATGGAGCCGCCACCACGACGATCGACCGACGCCGCACTTGGGAAGTTCGTTAATGACTTTACTCAAATGACTTTAAGTAGGTTCTAAATTTTTATTGTGTTGCGAGTCGATGTAAGGATTAAACCCGTTTGTGATGCGACTGTGCCGTCGGGGTACCAGTGAGTTGAATGCGTGCTGGTACTGCAGTCGTATGCAATTCTGCCTGTTTTTCTGGTTTTGGAATGCGTAGGGGAAGTTTTGATGACGACCCATGGGATTTTAGGCTCATTTCAAAACTAGGTTTACCAATAATGGACTCAAAAATATACGTTGAATCACCGTCAGACAAAATTGGATCCAGTACTGTATTTAAAAAATTTCACGTATTAACTTTGCTAATGTGTTTTTGTTCTGACAGCATAGCATGACGCTAGGATGTCACATTTTTGACGTTATAGTAACGCCTCTATAACGCCGCCATCAATGTAGCTAATCCCTAACATTTGTCCCTTGGAGCCTGATCAACGCACAGTCGTTCCCAGCGTATCTCGCGCGTTGCGCTCCAGGTTCGCCCTCGATGGGACAAAATTTCCGAAATGGTGACATATTTACTCTATTATTTACGTACTTTTGTAATCTTCATGAATGTCTCCCCACACTTTTTACTCACATTCAACTGCATTCCCTATTGCCACGCTCTTGTGTAAATTTTGGTATAGTATTTGCGCAAAAACTTCAATGTAGAACGTTTTTAATTCTACACAGTTGTCGTTGAGTTTGCCCAATATTTTATTCCAACCAAATTTTTGTTTTATATTTAAATTCTTTCAAATTTTACGGTTTTCTGTATGTTAGGCTAGAACAGTGTTATTCACTAATTTTTTGCAAGAGAGCCACTTCGGTTAAACGCATTGATTGAGAGAGCTGCAGCTACGGCAATTTAGCGTTAATTATATAAATTACATATCAATTATTTAATTCATATATTTTTCGAGAGCCGCGCAATGAGTACCACTTGGCTAGAAAATACTTATTTTATTACTGGAATTATGGAAACACTCGAATTTTGAACATTGTTGTATAGCGCTACATCTCTTGATATAGCGGATATCTGGAGGGCATAAATACAAGAACGTGTGGATGTTGAGAGTTGCGAAACAGTGTAACCTGAAAAACCGAGCAGTATGACTAGGAACCGTGCTGTGCAGCTAGGTACGTCTGCAACTGACTGCCTAAAGCTGAAGCTGAATTGCGATACAGCGAAACCGTTCAACATTACTGTAGGAACCGTGCTGTGTAGCAAGGTACGTCTGCAACTGACTGGCTGAAACTGAAGCCGAATTCAGCGTAACCGGTTGCTCATAACATGGTCCTAACACCGTTTACCAAGTTCTAAGGCAGTCTAGTCTGTGCGATTCTCGACGTTCTAATGGTTTAATAAGAATATTTATCATCGGTGCATGTTTTCTGATTTTCAATGCTTCCGCAATTTTTATTGATTCTGTGTCAGAGTAATTGTGCATTATGCTGGAAGCTGGAAGAAATGCATCCAAGTCGAGTGGTTCTTTCTGGTGATCGTCTCTGAAGTGTTTGAAGATGCTGCTGGATGAATAACTATGCTGTTTTGCTCTTCTCTCCAGCGTCCAAGCCAGGTGGTATACGTCCTACGTAGGAAGCCTGACAGCCTGACAGCTTTCCTCTGGGCAGGTAAACTTGTAGACCACGCCTGCGCGCTGAAGATCCGGTTCTCGAAGTCTGGTAGTGAAGAATGTTGCTAGTTTTCGTGGCTTGAAATACGGCTTGATGACAATATCTTAGAAGGGTCAATTGCACAGGTGTGTTGCAAAACTGTATTCGTGAGAAAATCTGCATCTTTTTTGAAAGTTCCGAGGTTATGGAGTTCGACGTAGAGGTCAACTGTTTCTGCTGGGTGATTCTGACCACAACCATAATATCTATTTTAAAGTGTACCATAATCAAGAGGGGGTCACACGGACGGACGCGGCTACTTCAATAATAGTGATGTGTCTTCAAGTTTATCAAGCTAGCAATCGTTTTTCATCCGTTTCTTCAGCAGTGGTTCGTGAGCTGCGAGGTCCTTCTTATTCACAGCACTCTCTGGGTGATGTTTCTGGGGCCCGGCTCTTGGGAGTCGAGTTTATGGTCACTGCCAGTCGGGACATGTGCAAGTGACATTTCTTATGCAAATTGTTTCCTAGCTGGACATTATTTTGAACTAACTTGTCCATTGTAAGGATTGCGTGAAAAATCGTGCCCATTTCCCTTCATAAACTCACAAGGACGCTGAATTTTTAAGAGAGTTCTCATATCTTGTGCCGTTCCTTTTTCTTTTGCAATGTTTTGCATCAATTGAAGGATGAAGTTGGTCGATCGCTTATAAATATCCCATTTAGGTTAAAAAGTGAAACCAACGCGCTGACAAAAACCTGTTCAAACGAACTAACGCGTCAGTTCGAGAACAAATTTCAAAATTTTCGATTTATCCACGAATTCTTCTTATCTCCGTATTTTAGAGTTTATGCACGCTTATAAAATCGTCCGTCATTAGACAAATGTGATTCGGCTGCGATTCTTTCAATTGTTTATTGACTCTTCCAGTATTTTTTCATTTGTTGTATTTTTATAGTCATTGGTCTATTTTTGTTTGGGTGTTTTGAAATTTTAGTTATTCTATAAATTCCAAACACCCAGGTTCTTACTTCCTGAGCACTGAGAATTTATTTTTTATAATTCAAAACGTTTGTTTTTATCATGATATTTTTAACTAGGTTGGTCTATATTTTTATCCCGTGTTGAATGAAGCGTAAATTTTCTTTTAGCATGATAAAAGTATGATGATTTGGCCGTAATTCGATCATTTTCAACATTGGCTACATACTTAGGTACTTGCGGGAATGATTGCAAGAGAATTGCAGTAAAACGGTGCATTTTTAAATTTGGAGCGCGATGAAATTGAATCAAATAGGGTTTGTTATGGATGTAAGTTTTGTGTAAGGTTTTTTTACTATAGCGGCATTTTCTTTTGAGTTTAAAACTTTTCGTAAATCCGTGGTCGTATTTTTATATTTATGTGACTTGACTCAGATTTTAAACTAGTTTAGTTAGGTTACAGAATGTACAGTAGGAATATTCACCCAAACCTTAGAATAGATCAAGTATACCTGGTTTACGTGGGTAAAGGCTTACAGTATAATATTATGAACTAGTTTGGTCCAATTGTTCAGTATATAGTGGGGCTAAGCTTACTTGAATTCTTGAATTGCATTGTATGTAGGACCATTTTATATTTAGTATATTTCCATACATACTGAAAGTTTATTATGACCTTGTAGTGATATCGATCGAGCTTTAATAGCTGAGTGCAAAAACTGGACCTCATTCATGAGACTTAGCAACGAAGAGAGATTGGAATTATTGTCGTCTTCTATTTTCAAATCAAGTTCGATATGCTTATTATTTCTTCAAGAATTTACCCTGAGTGGGTGCGCCTGTTGTATTGAAGTATGAAAGCTTCACTCGGGTATGAAGCATTGTACGTAACCCAGTCTAACTTTTCGCCGGAGCATGCATGCAGGCTGCAAAAAAGTTAAGACTGGGTAATTACGCCTTGTGTTCTCCTCACTCCATCCACCAAATACGTTATTAATCAAATTGTAGGAATAGGCACTCACATTTCTGTACTATCCTAATTATTAATCCTTTCGTTCTTAGGTAATTTTACTGAACTTGTACAATTTTGGAAAATAGTTATGAACTATGCAGCGTATACAGCACACATAATAGGGTAATCAGAAAGTTATTTAATAAATGAAATATATTGAAGAATCAATGTCTTATTGAGTTAAAATTGCTTCAGACGATGCGTGTCGTGGGGCTGTTGCTGCTCAGCTGCAGTGCTTCTCACATTTTGTTGATGCCTCAATGGGCTGCAACACGTCCCTACCTCCTGACGAGCGCTGCAAAAATTGCAATGAAACTCGCTCAACTTAGAAACTTGTTTTGTTGCGGGTGTGAGCCACGGCTGCTAGATTGGCCTGCTATCTCGCAAAATCATTCTGTTTTTCAAATGAAATTTGACCATAAACACCACCCAGCATCAGGCGACCATGCAAGGTTTGCTAGCTAAAACCTATCAGCCAACCTTGGTTTGGGCGGTGTAGACCGGCTCTGAAAGATACGTGTTATCTTTGTCCAGCGCATCAACATTGTGGCGCTGCGATTTTGAAAAAACTTTTTTCAGCTATATTGGAGCATTTTACATTCGTTCGATAAGCTTATGCAAGTTTTCCTCTTTTGTTATTCTTTTCTGGCTGTGGGTACTTTTCAAGATTTGCTTAATTTCATAAACCAATCTTTCCGCTCCCTGTTATCGACTCGGTATGAAAGTCGTCATCACTCAAAGTCACGATGGATACGCAGTAGAATTTGTTAGCATAATATTGTTGACATTTTATCGGACTCTCAATAAATAAATAGAGTTCAAGGAATTATCTGTGCATGCTGAAGTGTCAGCCGTCTGCTATGTTTAGTGATGCTTGAGCTGGAGGCCTCATTGTGGTGCGGCACAGCGCTGCTGATAGCAGCGGGCTCAACGTCCGCCAGCTGCAGCCACCTCCCTCCATATCATCGTCCTGCTTCTGCTCTCTTTTCGAGCCATGAGTGTTCTGCGAAATGAATCGTATCGAAGTGTCACCGGGCAGAGAAGAACAAGAGGTGTACGATGCGCGGTATTGTGTTAGTTTCTTTATAGAGAGGCTGTTTTCTTGGCTGGAGGATTTTAGGAGCGTATTTTCCTGTACGGCCGACAGTGCGCAGTTGTCTCGCCTGCCATGGCTGCTTCGGTGCATAGAAAACGACCTTGCGGCGCCCTAGCACGATGTCTGTTTCGTGTGCACTTGTGTGGGTGCAGCGCAGGACAGGCCGGCACGCACACACAGCCGTAGTACATCCACACATCTACCTACACCGCCGCGTTGCACACCGCATGGCAGTCTAAACATATGTATATGCTAGGTCTGTCTTGAACTACGCTCTAGCAACATTCATTCTTCCTCGTGAAGCGATGGTTTTTGTAGTGTTTTCGATGCCCTACAGAACTCGGGAAGATTGACGCCACAAATACGCCTTAATGGTTTGCGAAGCAAATGCGTGTTTGTGTAATTTGCAAATCCACGAGGGGCTGTGTAGTATTTATTTTATTTTCACTGCACTTTGTACGGAAACACCTTTATTCTCCCGGCTTCAAATGGATGTATGTGATGTGTTTAGCATTTCTGAAATTCTTCGCGCATTGAAAGCGCTGATGTTGTGGAGATAATGTATCCCATCATTCAATGTGCGCTCGGATGATATGCCACTCAGAGCTTTCCTGCGGCTCGCTCAGGAAAATTCCACGGACACGATAGCTTTTCAGCGGAGGCTGCACTGACCTACGCTAACACATAGATGTTACGAGCGATATTACAGTGTTATTATAAGTTAGTTTTTTCGTGTGTCGGGTGAGGATGAATGATATAAAAATGATCTCTGCCTTAATTGCATTCATCTTATTTTACTGTGGTTCAGTGATAACTGTTACTGAACTGTCGCCAAATCTGCCTAGAAATGACGCGAACATTCTCATCCGCGGAGAAATCTCCGGAAATCGTTCATAACGATAACGTGTTGAAAAACCATAGATAAACTTTGAGCTGAGGGTCCGTTTGCGAGGTCTACTCAAAATCGTGCTAATCGACGGAAAGTTCATAAAGATAGGAAATCAAAGTTGGAATCTTTTTGAAGAACCGTACGTTTCCCGAGTGTTGAATTTTGGGGAGTATTCTGTGGGTCTCGATCTTCAAACCGCGTGAAATTGGGAAGTAAAACGTAGATACTTCTAGCAAATTCGCACAATTTTGGATCGCACGAAAATTGATCTTTAATTATTGGCGGGCGAGATGTGGTACGTGCTTTACCTATTCTAATGCAACTCTACGAGTCCCATGACGAAGCCTTTAAGTTATGTTTTCTTGTTCACCAACGGTATAGAAACTACTTAAGATTGAAATTTTATTAAGGATTCAAACTTCACCGTGTCTCATTAGTATACCTTAAAGCAGGGCATTCAAACCTTGCCAGGTGCTGCTGTCATCGTTTAGCACGATGCTTTGACCGGGCTTCATTGTCGAAGTTGATGTACCATGGATGCAGTTTTCTAGCTAGTTTTTCCGATTTCATCTTTTAACTGAGACCCAGCATTTTGTATTCAAACTGATGTGCGTAAATAAAATACTTGATACGATACAAAACCAAATTACAGACATTCAACGTTCTAATTTCTGAGGAGAAGTACTCGAAGCTTGCAATCGATATTTTATGGGTGCAATTGGTAAAGTGTTACGAGTCACAATTTTGAAATATCTCTCTAAACGCCAAATGACCCAACCTTGAGTCCAATCATTTGAGACATAATAATTAACGAGCGGATAAATTTATGCAATGTTTCTTAATACGTGGCGAAAGCCCGAATTGGATTCTTCAATGATTTTCGAGACAATAACCTCCTGTGCGATGTAGTATAATTATAATTTAATTTGCTTTAGTAAAAACAGCTTCAGAAACAACGAGAATACTTTCTCTTTGATACGGTCGCAAGTGATACAACAACTCAGAGAATGTGTTGATGAATTTAAAACGTGATCTCGATGTACATAGATAAGGGTATCAATAATGATCTCGCTAAAGGAAGTGCTGAAACGTGAGCAGTTACCCAGGATGAACAGACCTTTATGCAATGGGGCTTTCTTAATAACCAAGTCTATTGACCGTTCACTCGATACTCCTTGCAAGGAGTAGCTTCGTTTGGAAAATTTGTGTTTTTTCGCTACAATTTTAAACCTTTGAGGTGTTTCTGATCTTGTTGAGAATGTTCTGTCAAAGGTGCACAACATATAACGATCTCGTTGAACTCTCCGAGGGCATGTCTTGGCTGACGAAGCCTTCACCTTCAACTCTCGCCTCTCAAAGGCCAAGCAAAATATATTTTTGAAGACACCAGTCCAGCTACTGTTATGAAAATTCCCCTGCTGATAGATCTTGAGTTATTACGCTTTAAAATGGTGAGTTATAACATAAGTGAGAACAACCGGCTTATTCCTGTGAACCAATGCTCAACGAGACGAACGTTGTCTTTCTCTCATTGTATTGGCTCAGGAAGAATTGAAGGTGCTGTGGTTCCGGGGTGTGGAAGCCAACATGTGTGCACCGTGAAATGGCTTGTTTGATGTAGTTGTAACGAATGAAAAATTGCCCATCCGTGCAACAATTTCACATGGTTGCATAATATTAAAGAGAATGAAAAAAGCTTGATTTTAAAAGGAATAAAATGACAGGACAAATTTCGCTTTATTTAGTTAGGGGTTCAAATGTATCTATTTGAAACATTCACAACGTCACTCAGTGCTTAATAGCGTCTCCATTATTCACTTCTGAAGTAAACAGTAGATTTCTGCTGTCATCTGTCGACGCTGGGTATGCTTTAGTGCGTTGGTTTTGTGAGTCTTCTTCCTAACTTTTTTTAGCTATGGATATCCTCTGAATTTATGAATTGGATAGGAATTTTCAAATGATACTGCAGATTTTTTGTTGGGTGTGAGAATGGGGGTTAAGTTAGCTATTTCTGTGCATTGAGGCTGTTTTCAGCTAGTTTTTGGTGTGGCCAACACAGACTTCTACGTTCATCCGCTTCTGTATTGAAGTTTCGGGGACTTCCCAGGTATCTTTGCACAGTTGATCGTCTTGTTTATCTCATGCCGCTGGCATCTCAGTGATAACTCGCAGCATCCTTGTACCCTAAACCGGGCTTCATCTCTTATTCTTAATCTCAATGCGACGGGAAACCTGTTTGACTAGTGCAAGCGGAGAAAAGCCTCACCTCAGACCTCGCTTCGTGTGCCTACCATTGACCTAGAAGCTCGCTGTGCACCAGGGAATCCTCACTGATTACAATCTTGCAATGGATGAAACTGGTGAGCTTCGTGACTGCCTGCTTGAGACGTGTCTTTATCACTCCTAAACTGTTCTTATCATTATAATGGGAGTATTTTTTGTTGTGCTACTCTTTCATTTAGTAGACTTGGAAGCTTTTGAGGCACTGTGACGTTAAATTTCTTGTCGAGTTTAGATTTATGTGCTTATATTTTTCTAACTAGTGGCAGACGTCTTTATATTTTTATGTTAAGCGATGCTGCGTATCGTTTACCCATGTGTGAGCTTTGCCCATGGTTATGTTTTTTCTTTCGCTTCTATTTATTGATGTGCTGATTGCGTAAAACTGGCCCAAACAATTTTTTGAAGGCTCATGACTGAATTAATTTATAGGCTCGAGTGGTATTGTTACCTTTTATTTTGTTGTACTGTGGGCATCACAGTAAGGCAGTCGCCAAAAGAAGGATATTTTTGAACGTTATGAACGTAATTCGTACAACGGATTTCTAGAGTTGGGAATTGGAAGCCCGTTGTTATCGATCGTATAAAGGATTGTAGATCGTAAAATTATTGTAGTTGTGACGTTAATAATGTAGTGATTCATTATGATATATTTTGTAAATTTTTTGTGGCGTGCACCATCTGTAGTCGGCATTTATCCTCCTTCTGTTCGGCAAATTGCAAAATTTGTGTGAGGATTAAACAGAGCTGTGCTTATAGGTTATGGTCTGAGTTTATTTAGACTGTGTCTAACCGAATTCTCTTTTTTCTGCTTAGTTCGTATCTATTTAGACTTATAATTTTCAAATTATTTATGCTCTTGATCACTTGTTAGTGGTAACGGTGGTTAAAAAATTACAATAATAATAATATTTATGCTCTTTGCAAATACTTAAAAATAAGCTCGCAATATATTACCACAGAAAGCAGCGAAGTTTTTTTGGGGTTATTTTATCTTACTTTACTTTTTAATTTAACTCATCTAATTCTTTACTTTATAGCCTACATCAACATTCTAAAAATAATAAAAATATTCTACTATTGATATAAACAATCAATTTCCTAAGAATACAAGTGTGGAGATCGTAATAGTGCATACGTAATTCATTCTTGGGAAAAATTTATGTTTTTCTCGCTACAATTTGAAACTATTGACGTGTTTCTGATCTTTCTCTCTGGTTTAGATTGCCCAATTGAAATTCTGAGCCTTTTACAGATCGTTTTCAGGCAGTTATAAGCCAAGAGTTTAGTCGTTTTCAAGCAGTAAATTAGCCTTTTTCGGAGCAAATGTCTACCCTTTTAAACGGCTATTTCTGGGCATCGAAACGGCTAATGCAACGGCCATTTTGGGCTTCTCTACTACCTGAACGAGGCTATTCACGACCATTTTTGGCTTTTCCATTGCTTGAACGAGTCTCGTCCTGGCCTTTTTGGGCTTCCTTACTGCTTGATCAAGGCTAATACCGGCCCTTTTGGGCTTCCTTACTGCTTGATCAAGGCTAATACCGGCCCTTTTGGGCTTCCTTACGCCCGGCCTTAAAAACAAAAAGACATACGGAATCAAAAGTCCCAAATTGAAACATTATACCAATAAAAATTAAAATTTTATTTATTAACGAAATAAATATGAAAATTACTAAGTATTGATTTACAACAGTGGCATAATGGAGCAGATCAGATCGCTCCAACATCAGATTTTCTATACGTTATGAAGAGTTAGTAAGGCCGGGTCTTGTGGCTCCTTCGCCTAGTGAGTTCCGATTTGAGGCGAGTGAAGCAGCGGCCTTACTTTTACACTTCTCCGGCTGTAGGTATCGGTGATACGCGGCGGAGAAGTGGGAACTTTACCTGAAATAAATTTACATTGGGATATATTAAGATTACTGAACATAAAAGGACTAGAATCGAGGTTTGAGGGGTAACTAGGGTAAAGCACTACAAGTTGACTGCTCAGCGATGAAGTAGTGAGACAGAGAGAATTAAAAGAAAATTATCTAGTATCTAGATACTTTTGGAGAAGTAACTAGTATCTAGATACATTTTGAAGTATCTATGACCAGCTCTGGATATCTACATGAGCATAATATTTTTTTAACTACTAAACCGAAATTTATAGTAATAATTAATTGATGAAACTAATCGAAACTAACTTTGGCCACCCTTCCCCAATCTAACTTAACTAAGTTAGGTTAGTTGAAATTCATTTAGTTCTTTACATTTACTGAAGTAATACGACTTGTACAACATTTACGATTACGAGTCTTTTTACAATCTATTACGCGTCCAAATAGAGGTCGTCGAAAAGGCTTGAAAACGACTGTAAACGACCCGAATGAGCCCGCAAACAGCCATTGACTAGACCTATAAAAGGCCAGTTGAATGAAGAGCCCTTTTCAAGCCCTAATAGGCCAAGTATAGGTAGGAGTCGGTTTGAAGTCGTGATTTCTGGCCCTTTTGGGCCGTTTTCGACCTTTTACGACTAATTTACTACCTGAAAAGGGCGATAATTTTCAATTGGGTGTTATGCCAAAGGTGCACTATATATAATGATAACCCAACAGTTCTCAAAAGTTGAAACAGAAGCTCACTATAAAATCAATAAATAAAATTTTGATTTTTCAAAAAATGCCTCACTTTGATAAGCCGAGTTCACTTTTGTTTTCTTGATAATGAGGAAAATTTGACGAATTTATGTACAAGTTTAGGGTCATACATTGTCACAAAAGGAAATTACAGTAAGTTTTTATAGTCTATTTAGGTCTCATTTTTTAAATCCTTCGGTGACAACCGAGTAAACAAATAATAAAAGCAGAAAATATCTTTCTATACTATTGTCTAAAGTCGTGAAAATCGTTTCAAGTTTCTTAGTGTCACAATATCGTCACGCAAACAGTAGCTATTAATATTTTGCCTTCAGCTATGTTTACCTTCCTGTTTCAATGTTCCGATATTTGGCTTCAGCTCAGTAATTTTCTCTTTCAAAAACTGACTAAAAATAAAACTCTGAGGTGTTGACATCCGGTAATACGGAAGCCATTCTTTTCTGGTAATGATTGTCGAGTATTTTACTATGCACCACAGCTGTGTCCGATTAGCAGTGTGACATATCGCGTCATCTTGTTGGACGATCAAACTTCACCCCAATATTGGATGTCGCACCGAGACAGCAATACGTTTACCTAGTGTTCTCCAAGCACAGTTCTTTGTTGATCATCACATCTTGGGGCATAAAAACGAGGAGAAATTTACTATTTTTAATCTTTTTCCGAGATAGCTGCGTAAATCATCACAGATCCTGGCTTTTAAGTGGTTTGACATTTTCCAAGCTTGCGGGGAATTGTATCGTTGGTCTGAGAGAAACACAGAATTATTTCGGTGGATGGAAGTGGGCTCAGCTATGAAACATTCCTCAAGTGATGGCCTATGGCAACATTTTTCGGTGTGCGCTCTAATCATTCGTTCCTGTTAGAATTTGCCGCTGGCGATTGTCGTTTCAGTTTCTTTGTCTTATAGAGAGATGTTTCCAATTCATAATCACATTATTTTTCGGTAATACTTGTAGTTATTGAAGAGTATCACCCACGTGTTGTGTTCAGTACTGGAATTGTGTGTTCGCTGCTGATTCTAAAAAATGCTAGCTACTCGCTTCCTGTATATAAGAAATATTATGCACTGATGTACGCGTTATTACGTGCATTCATATATACTTTTAAAATATGGGTGGACTGGTGTGTATTGTATGATATTATGGGGACAAAGAGTGCCAACTCGTATGCCGCTACCTTGGAAGTAACCCTTCTCTGAACCCCTTTTTCTTGAGCGGCTCTCTTCGGACGGAGAGGAGCTCGTGTTGCACTGATGGGAGCTTTACTTTGACCTTTACAGGTGGAGCAGCTTTGCTCTCTCAGCCGCCTAGCAACTTAGCTCTCTGCCTCAACATTTACAGGGAGCCTGAAGCATACTGCACACTTTCTCTCAAGACTGTAGGTTTCCGTTCTCAAAATCAGACAGATACCCCACTAAAATTCTGTTTGATCGGTTGCTTCGGGTATTGATGTATCTAGCTCGTATTTTTTCATTAGATAAATGCATTGTTCTGCTGTGTTAGCTCAGTGTAAAACGTAGTTTTCGTACGTTGTTTGAAACATCAATCTATGTACGTCGAATTCACAACCCCTTTGGGCTTCTATTCTTCTAGGTGTGCTCGAATACTTCGAGAAAATATGAACTCTCTTTACAGAGAAATGGGAAGAGTGAATTGAAAACATCTGTGTTTTCTCCTCAAATTCCTTAGAGTCGGTTCAGATGACCGTTTAATTTCACGGCAGGAAACTGGTGAAATGAGCTAAATTATTTTTCCTGCTCAGCGGCCTCGAGCTTTTGAGTCCAATGTTCAGGTTGAGGCAGGGAGCTGCCGTGCCGTGTGGCATTAAAGAGTGTCTGTGCTACGGGCTTTTTATTTTAAAAATACTTTTTATAAATATTAGCATCTTTACGGATCATGTTCAAGTTTCTCGTTTCCTGGCAGATTAACTTGGGTAGATTATCGTTTTTTATTACTGCAAATGAAGCAGTAATTCCGAATTCAAATTATAAGGTTTCGAATTTGGGGTCTTTCCTAAATTATTGCACGTCAAGTTCAACTGCAGATGGTTCCTCAATACGCATGTTATCATTATCATTTGTGCGTCTTTCCAGACCCGCTACCTTGTGTGCATGTAAATATTTGAACACTGTCTCGCACTTCGTCCGACGTCTCTGTCTCCGCGCTTGTGATCATTACTCGCCCACATGTGGCTAATTGCATTCACAAAAAGAAACTTCAGTCATAATTTGAATGATAATTTGCTAACAAGTACACCTTACTGTGTTGTTGAGTTTAATCATGGTTGTTAACAAACTTTTAAGAAAGTGTAAACCAATTATGGTTCTAAGTCTTTGAAGTTGGGTTTGTGTTTTTCTCTCGTTCGATTTCTATGTAGCTTATCCATGTCAAACGTGAACGCTGAAAGATTGGCTGTGTCAGCTAAATATGTCGCTTGATCTGAGGTGTGTGATGACGCTAGGTAAACTCTGGTAATCGGCATGAGTTCTCATATGTAAAGAGATTTTTATATGCCGGGGCCTAAAAATATTTAATAACTCCTATATTTTTTAATTGATTAAAAAAAGTATTTATGAAATCCTGAAAAATACAAGTTTTATCGAATATGTTTGTAACCAAGATAAACATTTTGGCATAAAAGCCACATCCAAATGAAAAATGCACACAATTTTAGCATTACCCCAAAAATGACAAGCTGGACAAAAAAACAACTCATCTTCGTAGCAACTGCCTACTTCAACCATGGAAGGATCTTTTCCTATGGCGACTCCTTAAAGGAAAAATCTGCAGTGAAAAACCAACAAATCTACACCAACGCAAGGCATCTATCGAGGATGAAATCCAGCGACTGGATCTGACCTCACCAGCAATGAACAGCCTGTGCAATTGCGCATATTTTTGTCTGCACTCAGATCCGCCGTACATAAACTATATTATACTAACAAAGTAATCTTAATTTTCAAGATTTCATTATACTTTTTTAAATCCATTCTTTAATATGCGAGTTGTTAAATATTATTTTAGGCCCAATATTTAAAAATATCATACATAATTATACATATTTGTATGTACATTCATAGCAAAGTTATTTCTGAATGGACTGACTCTCATCACGATTTCACAGATAAATAAGTTTGCCCAAGCTAATAACTAAGTCAATTGTAACTTCAAGTGTTCTACCACGACATATTTAAACTAGGGAATATTTAGCATCCCACTTACTTGAAGAAAAGTTGTAATTTCATTCTAGTTGTCGTACAGAATATCAGACTTTGCTTATATACATCCTGTACCAAGCATTGCACCTCTCTGGTTGAACGGCGAAATTAGGATTGCATTACATAATAAAAAAATGTATGGCAGTCAGCTTGAATATTCAACACATTTTTCTGACCAAAATTCTTAAATTCGATTCCCAGATAAATTGATTTACAAAGTCCACTCGGCCCTGGCAACCTGCAGGCATTTGAGCCAAGTTACTCTTCAGAGTTGCCAGATGCTGTCTTGTAATCAAATTTTATTGAAAAAGAAATTCAAGTTAAAAATTTGGGGAGATCAAGGACCTCAGACACATGTGTAGCTCCTCAACTCTCCCGAAATCACCTTAAGTTGTTGTTCGGGCTATAAAGAATATTTCTTCACGGTTCCTCAAGTCAAATGAATCTTTGATGCATTATTTTTTTATAAATGTGTGTTAATGAGCATGAAAGATGCTGCTCGGCTGAATCCCTATTTCGAAAATTTGCTTGTTATATTTACTTTCAAAATGAAAACCTATTTCTTTTTGGAAATTTGTAATATTTACTGAATGATATTATATTAGAGTTGAGAATGTGAATGAATCACAGTCTCATTACCGTTTACGAGTTTAGGAAATATGTTGACGAAGCGACACTGAGATGAGATCCCTCTGACAGCCACCACCTGAGAGCCATAAATTCTGTTCAACAGCCACTTTCTGCCCACCAACGTCAACTTGCTGTCGAGAGATGCCTGGCACTTCTGTTTTGGACGAATGTTCAGTTCTTTTTTGTGCGAGCTCATAAGCTTCTGTTGATCTATTTTAAAGATAAATTTACTGTGGGGTGTGGTCATGCGTCAAATACATTTATTGATAAATGTCATATCCTGTTTGGTGTGTCTTGAACATTGCGTGCTCCTTTTGCCTCTTATTTTTCTATTCTTCGAAAAAATTGTGTAAATTTAGTTTTAAACTGTAGCACAAGTATGAGTAGGAGTTTATTTCTAGAAATTGTATTACGGAAGCACCGTGTTTCAGGTGTTCAATGAGTTTCAATACCGTGTTTTAGGTGTTCAATGAGTTTCTCTATGCGGAAAAGCTCTTTCTGACTTTGGGATGAATAGAGATTGAAAAATATTACATTTATTGCTAAGTATTTTTCTCTAGCAATTAGTTGGGAATTGTTTGGGATTGATGTTAAGGCACACTTTCCAGATAGTGGCCTCCACATAGTCTGTCTGCACAATTCTAGACAATTTCTTAAAGTCGCATTTGCTAGCCATGATACGAAACTACTTTAAAGTTGATGAGGAACTGTTATTTTGTATGGATGGAAACTTAAACCCAAGGTAAAGTGATCTTTTGGATGTGCGATCATACCCTCCCTAAAGGTGAAAAGCTAACAATGAGCTGAAGGTGCGAGAGCCTGAATAAGAGAGAGAGTCTTACAACTCGATCACATTCTGGTAAAAGCAGGCCTGTTGAGGTCGTCTAGGTCAGTGCGTCTCAAAACCATCAGATGATGTGGCGGACTGGGAGTTTTTTGGGAGTGACTACAGGAAAGGTGGGGGAGGAGAGAGAGGAGATGGTCGTGTTGGTGACAAGATTTGATTGAAAGTAGTTTGAGGCACCCTATTGTGGTAGGGATGCCTCGTCTGGTTGCCATTCTGTCGACATTATCATCCGGTTGGATTTTAATTGTCATTTTACGGCTAATGACGATATTATTTTACTGTAATATATAGTTGCGGTGTATAGAAGAGTTATTATCATATCACAGAGACGCAGCATTTACTTATGCACTCTCTCCACTTCAGTCAGTAAGTATCAATGAAAGGTTAGGATATGTCACACAAACGCTAAAGAAGTACGATATTGCTAACAATATATTAGAGTAAATGTACAGTGAGAGAAGTATTGACTTGCAAGCTTTACTTTAGGTGTTTACCAGTTTACGGTGGGAGATCGGTTGAAAAACTAATATAAGAACCATGAGAGCGGTTCTCGGTGACCCAATGTACGTAGTGATACAAGAGCTCTGCAACACTTATGCACTCTTGCACCCACAAAAGGTGCAAGAATTACGGCAAGGCGCTGTCACGCTCCACCGATTTACTGATGAGGCGTTGGTTTCAATGAATAAGACGGAGAATTATTAATGAAATCTTATTGTCTCTTTTTTTTGGAAATTCGCCAGGTTCTGACAAAGGGCTTAGCCACTACCACTTGTGTTACGACGGGTCTGGGTGGCTTTCTTTCAAACATCCAATTTGTGGCTCTGAAATTCACAACCTTTTGCAGGTTACTTCTACCAAACGCAGCAGCATCATTCCAACTTAGCGTGTGATGAGCTCAAAACGCCTTGAGTTGCAGTTACAGATAACTGCCATTCTTTAAAGACGTTTCTGCACCAGACGTACGATAGGAAAGTATTCGGACCATGCAGATAGCTAGCCGAGAGGTCATCTGATACAATGGCAGTTCATCCCAATGGTGACGTCATGGGCTAAAGTTTATCAGCAAGACGTAGGCGGAAGTATAATGTGGAATTTATCTCCGCTGTGCGGTATACATGTACACCATGAAATTTATTATTTCAAGAGCCCAGCTGCACGTGCAGTACGTCACGTGCTGTACCTCCATCACGAATGTAAACACGTACAATGCGCGTGGGCTATTCTATGCATATCTTTTGCCTCTTGATTAAAATCATGAGTGAAGATAAGAATTTACTTGTGTACATGAAGCAGCTTTCCTATTTGTTCTTGTTGTCTTTGCCGTTAGTGGGAAAAATATCTGAAAAATTTGTTAATGCCCGATGAGGTGTCTACGCTTTATTTTTGGAGTCTTTGGGATAGAAAACAGTTTTGGAGTTTTTGGTTACAGTACTCGCTCACATGAACACAAAATTTGAAATTCTAAAATCTCATGCTGAACACGAAGTACGCGTTTATATGTGGCGATAAATTTGTGCATACGTCAATACGCACAATTAACGTTCTCCGCGCTATACTTTTGCCGTTGACGTAAACGATTCAGAATTTGAAGTGTTGAGCTGGTGGAGGAGGTAAAAACCTTGGTGCTAGCGCACACGGGCCTCCGTGGAGGCGAAATGGAAACCATTGGAGTTAGGACACACTGGTCACCTCAGTCACTGCGGCGGCTACTCTACTCTGACTGTCTGGTCGCCTCTAACTCGTCTGCGGCAGGGCTGCCAGATCGTTTTTTTTTCTGGCCGTCCTCTTCAAGTTAAGGACTTTTCTGATAAAATTCGACCATAAACACCTCGAAGGGTGTGGTGACCATGCAGGAACGCCTGATACTGAATGGTATATATGGTCGAATTTTTTTGGGAGAAGTGTTGCGACGTATAAATTGTCTCCTTAAGTTATCTTATTTTATGTTGTCAAATTTTAATTATTGTACCTTTCATTTCCCGATCTAATTTTTATTTTTCGTCATGATAATTTATTTTATTCACGTCATAGACATGTATTTCGTTTGCATTTGTTTCGCTGCTACCATCTCAGGGGCTGTAAATTTTCGAGGTCGGACAGAACTTTCCTATGTTCCCGTCATCAAATCATTGACGAAGTACTTTCTTTCGTTGAAAATGCGCTCATTTCTTGTCATTGTATTATTTAGCATGCTGCCAGAAATATGAATACCTAAACACACACATATGCAAACTATTTTTCAATTATAGATATCTTTTGTGATGATGTTTAAAGTATAATTATAATTTACTTTGGTAACGAGGACTTGTTTCGTGCCTCAACGAGCTAGTCATTAGTTTCAGAACAGGAAACTCTCCTCTTTTCAAAGTAAGTGGGAATTGATACGCTTGAGATCAAGATTATACAGTCATTACTAAAGAACCAATTTGACTAACACGATATTTTCGATTGATGCTGTGCGTTTTGATCACATTGCAACTTGAGTTATGTAACCGAAAGCAGTATATTGAACTAAAATGAATAAGGAAACTCAGCTCCAAAGGAGTTGTTACGTATGTATGACTGGAATGAACGAGTGTAC
The DNA here is from genome assembly GCA_030386875.1 of Morinoia aosen. Classification (NCBI taxonomy): domain Eukaryota; kingdom Metazoa; phylum Arthropoda; class Malacostraca; order Amphipoda; family Talitridae; genus Morinoia; species Morinoia aosen. Next base: position 23,372,567 of record CM059562.1, read on the forward strand.
CTTGAACATTCTGAAGAAAAGTCATAATTTGTTTGCTGTCGGACACTTCTGCGCGATGGTGATCGTCGTAAGATGGTAATTTTCACAGGGAGTCTTTATGGGTTTTACAGGCGAAAGGCAAAGCTCACTGACTTCGTTATGATAAGAAGTGTGACGGCCCACACCCAATAGGCGAGGGGCGCGGAATTGAAGGCCACACTCCTGGCTTTTGTGAAGTCTTTGGACTGTAGTCTGCTGCCCTCAGCTCTGCCTAGTGCAGCCAGGCGCCTTCAAGTCAACCGCCTCAGCCTAACATGTTCGCTTGAACGAGGTTGAGCTAAATCGTACTAACGTTCCTAAATCGTACTAACGTACATGATAGGATGCCTGAATTGATCAAGAGGCTATGAATGTATTTTTATTACGAAGTCCTCCTAGAAATATCAAATGTTAGAAATAGAGGAAATAGAGATGTGAAGATTCCTTGAATGACAGTGACGGAGACTTTGAATGTTACGTGAGAATGAACGTGTCTAGGTCACGCGTTCCTGACCTAGACGCTCCCGTTGTATGAGGAAGCTTCATTCTGGGGGAAGGCTTCCAGAATATTTGCAGTATAAGCGTCAATGAGATCGTAGAAAACTCGTGATGAGTTATATCTTCGAGCACGATTGGCGCAGTTCTTCTTGAAGAGTAGAAGTGAACTCGCAGGCATTTCGTAACACTTGTTTCATAGCGGAGAAAGGTTCGTAAGTAGACGCGAGATTTTATGAATCATATCAGTTGCGGTTAGAGAGGCTTAAGCGAACTCATCATCTAATCGAATTTTCATTTGTCAAAGCGAACAAGAAATAATACTATCGTTGTAAATTCAAGGTAAAATAAAATAATGCTATCGAGGTAAATTGAAGATTTCAGGAAATTATCAAATCGCACGCAATGCTTACAGTGAGCGTTCGGAATCATGTAAAATTCACGCTTCGGTAATGGCTTGCTGAGGAAATGAACGAATAAGAGAACCTCATTTTTGATTGGAAGAGAAATAGCTGACAAGTTCCTGGCAGAAGCGAGGGATGAGCATGGGCCTGGCGCTGTGTTTGATGTTACCGCTCCGAACGCAAATTGAAGAGATTTAAAAGGACAAGACTTTTTCACGACACGAATCGAGCTTTAATAAATATTAAAGCACTTCCAATTATAATGAGAAGCTCGAAGTTTAGCATCTTGAATTATTTACATTGATATGCTCATGTCATCTTTCCGCTACCCTCATGAGTAGGATAGAGAGCTCGAAACCAATGGGTCCAGTCATGACACAGTGCCCTGACGGACTGCCTTGGATTGAATGGGCAGAGAGGGGGACAAGCAAGGCGAAACAATCACCTAGGCTGTGAAGAACTCATTTGATCACAGACATGAGATAAATAGTCCGACACGGAGGAAATTTCTTCCGAAAAAAGACGTCAACTTTCACGAATGTATATTCACGAGGAAATCCTCCTGAACATTTATTCTTCAGCAATGTGAGTAAGAAGTTAAAGGTTTCTCATGCTAGAAATATTTAGAATCCTGATGCGAAGGATAAGTTGGAGAATTGGATGCTGTAGAAGGGTGGAGAAAGTAGGGGAGACGATGCGCAGAACCCGGACGTAGACAATCGTGCTATAGAGGCGGTAATGTTGAGGTGGATATGTAAGGAAAAGGACACTTCCAGAATACTTGAAGAATGGCCGTATATATAATCGTACTAATGCTTGAGGATTACATTGTCATGTGAGGATGACGTAGTTGTTTTTGTAATCGAAATTAACACTCCCTAGTTTAAAATGAGTTTCACTGACATTCGTTTTTTTTAAATGGGAAAGATTTTTTTGCTTCGTTCATGAATTTTTTTTGGTTCACTGCTGTCCTGCTTCTTAGCGTCTCTGACTTTCTTCTTCAACTTTCCTCTTGTTTTAGAACCTTCCATCTGAACTTGATGTTCCTATGCGCAGGGGATATTGTGTGGGAACATACCTTGTTCATAGATTTTGTGTTCCCTTTAACTCTGTAATAAATGATGCTACCATCCTTCTTCTCTTTGGGCCACCTTTGTTGGGGTTAGAGAGGCTGTTACCAACTTTTAATATAATCTTTTGCAAACGGAGTAATTACACAACCCTGTTCCTTAGCACAGATGCCTCCGTAAATGGACGTGGTCATCATTGACACATCAGCAGCGCGAACTTCAGGTCTGGCTCTCCTTGTGCAGTCAATCCGGCATATAAAGAGGACAATCTGGCTCTCCTGGTGTGGTCCTCGTGTTCGTCAGTGCGCTGACGAACTGCTGTTAATTCTCCCATTGGTAATTGACTGTGGAGATTTCGTTATTGAGTCGACAGTCATTGAGACTTGAATTGCGCCTCAATGTGAAGGTGTAATTGATGGCAGTGCGCTGCAAAATGTGCAGGTGTTCATTGCAGTAATTATAGCTATTATGGTAAGAGCTCTTAATAATTTGTATTTCCCAACATTACTTTATTAATAATGGCTTTAGAGTACGCGCGGTAATTCGCGTTTTTTTACTTCATCATCCCACCGTGGCTTAGCTGATACACGGGGATATTGAAGATAGAAGTTTCTTTCAAGTCAAGTCATTTGGCCGTCATTTGCAGCTTCAAATTGCATGCTTATTTTTTGAAATATAAAGGCTAATGAAATTCATTTTTCCTGGCGCGAACGTTCTAACTATTATAATGGAAACGGTATTCTTTTGAAACATCAAATGCGTGAGTTACATGCATTTAAAAAATTCAAAGCGAAGGGAGAATCAATTGGATCATACTTTTAATACTTCTCGAAAGTAGAGTTTCAGCCAACAAGCGCTATGTGACGGTCATTTGGTAAGAGTCGCAAAAAGTCTAGTTCCATGAAAAATTTCTCTTTTTTTCATGGAACTCTAGCGACTGCCAATGTCTGATCAAGTGTGCATTTTGCGCGAGATTTTGACCTGAAGTGGAAGCAAAACGTGTAAAGAGTTCAGGCCGCTCGACATTCTTCCTACTGACATGTGTTGACTCTTAAAATTGGTCAGTGCTACCACCTCTCGACGTTTTCTGAACACTATAAATGGTTATTAAAGGTGCATTAGAACTTTAACTTTTGCCATGTGACGACACGCAGCGACACAATAGGTGGTCTACCCTGAGCCATCTCCCTCACGTGAAATACAATATGAGAATTACTCGAGGAGATTTTGAAGCCCGAGCTAGGGATACTGACTCTAATAATTCAGTATGTGTTAGAGGATCCACTGTGATGAAATGTCGAGAGAAAATCGAACGTGTTCTAGCTGGTTTGTGCCCCGCTTCACGTCAGGGGGGACTCAAGGTGGCTTCTGGGAACTGTGATCTCGCCAGCCAAGCATCGGCCTCCAGTGACTCCCAAGATCCCAATCAAGTAGACGATTATGAAGCTGTCTAAATATTCATTGAGTGCCGCACTCGCCACAGCAAGGCCGAACTGGTACCATTGAAGTCGTGTTCAGCCGTCTTCAGAAGGAGGACATGTGGACCCCGTGCTGCAGGTTCAGAAGGTGCGAGCTGAGAGAAGCTTCATTGGGTGAAATATATAGTAGAAATGCAAGATTTATCAGTGCATTTATGTTTGTGTAATTAGGCATTCATTTTTCGTTAGATTTATTTTTAATGAAGGGGGAAAAACGGTAGAATGTATTACATGGAGTAATTTGTGCTGCGACTCGCTAGCTTGTAATGGACTCAGACGCGCAGTCAGCTTCAATTGGCCATGGATAAAATGCTGATAAAATGTACTATGAAAAGCATTAAAGCATGGAATCAATTGTAATTTTTCCCCAGTTCGTTGCACCATAACGCGCAGATGAGTTGTCACAAGTGAAATGAGTTGCGGAAACAGAAATTTTGCGCTTCATTTACAAATTTGCAGGAGTTCAGAAAGGACTTAGAGCTTTATTTATTACTAAATGAAGATTGAAATATTTATTAGAGATGCTGAGTTTCTGAGAAGCTGAAATTTAAAGAATATCTCAATTTTATTTCGCACGCTTTACTCCAGACCAAAAAAGCATTATGGCATGTTCAAAAAATGTATTGAAATTTTCATGCGTATCCATCTGCATATCAGAATAAATGATGTGCGCTGAATTACAGTTCTCTAAGTAATATGAAACGTTACTGCCTTAAAAGTTAGTTATCAAAAGTGATTTCAATGCGCAGTTATGGCATCTTCTTATTTACTATTCTTTACTATTACTATTCTTTGAGTGCGATAAAATTCGCTTGTAAATTGAAACGCAATTGGAGTATAGGGTTTAATGCCTGTATTTTATTGTCAGTAAGCAAAAATGTGATTGTGTTCTTCGTATCACCAGACAAAAATATTCAGTAGATACTAAATAAAAATATTTAGTAAAGATAAAAATATTCACCTTGAAAATGCAAAGTTGACCTTACCAACAGTGATCCCCTACGTAGATCATTATTGCTGTATAAGTTGTTAGCGTTTTAATCCATTATGTGTGTGTAGGGAGGCATAAACAGCGTTTCATAATTTGAAATCTATGCCGATAGTAAATACAATTTATGGAACAAAAATTACTTGTGGTTGAGCTTGAAAAAATGTATTTCATTACTTATTGCGGTGGTTGCAGCTATTATTCAAATTCGAGCGGTTTGAGATTTTTTTTATTTCAGCTAAGAATATTATAGCTAACCTAATTTCAGTTAAGAACAGAGGATGAATGGAGTGCTTCGATTGATCGAAGCATTAGGACATCTTCGACCAAAGAACAACGTAGACTAAAACGTCCTCGTACCGTTCGAATACCGAAGTTCATTAAAAGAGTGCAAGAAAATTCCAACGTAGCTTCTGAAAAGTGATGAGGAAAATAGCAAATTTAGCGGAAGCAGGGGCGAAGAACATGAACGGACAAATCGGAAATTGCTCAACAAGATCCTGCAGAGACAGCTTTTTTTTACAGCCTCATGCGGAAACTGGCCTGCGGAATCAGCTGTAGCTAAATGAAATGAAGAACTTGTGGCGTTGCGGCTCTTCACATACGAGAGAAACTGTTCGCTTTATTCATAGCGCTCAATATAACCAATGTATTTCAGCAAGAGCCAAATTACAGGGGAGAAAAACTCTTCAAATATTAGTAATCGGCCTTGGCGGTGACTGTGATTGATTTCCAGGGATGGAAGAGGTGATAAAATATGTTGCATAATGTCATTTTAGGGAGCGCGCTGATATGGCTGAACGAAGCTAATGGTGGGGAGATTTAAATCCTTCGACGGGATTGTAGCCTGTGATCTGCGCTTTGCTAGAGCTGAATAATTAAGTGCAGTGACGTGTCTGGCCTTAATATGCAGAGTGAGCGAAGTAATCCCGATGCTCTTCGTCCTTTCTTTGCTCTTGATTCTCGACAATACAGTCGCAATCTTCAATCTGCAAATGCAACATTTAAATAATTCAAATAAATAATCCATGGAAGTAATGGGCAAAGGCTTCGTTAAGTTGTAAAAAAGTTGTATAGGGGGAAGTTCATACACCTAGTAAATCTTTAATATGATGACTAGAAAAGAGCAAACTTTATGCTCAAGAATTGTTCACAAAGAACTAAGATCCTTATGTAGAATATGTCTAAGTGTCAAGTTCCAAAAGAATCGCACATTGAATACAATAGTTCTGGCAATATGATTTTAGCGCTTGATATGCTGTTTTTTTAATGTTTGTTTTCTAACAGACAACCTAACTATAGTGCTAAAGTTTCTAGAGCTTGTCGATGTCACCGGTGAATTTAAACAATTTAAATTAAACAATTTAATTTTCAAGTAATTTGCTTCGGCTCTTTGCGGTAAAGCTAGCGGAGTACGTCCTTGTAAATAGACTTGGCTACTCTGCGTTGTGTAGCACGTGACGTGATTGTTCGAAAATCCGGCCCCTGGCGAGTGGCCTTTATTTGCTAAGTGAGCTGGCAAGCTTAATATTTTATTTTGAACTGTGATGTAATAATATCGCATACTTTTTATTTCTCCCGGTGACTTTCCCGATAAACCTGTCCTGTCATTCACAGCTGTTACAATAACATCACAAATTACCCGTTCTCCAAAGCATGGGGAAGTTGCGCCATGTGTGGTCTTCGACAAGCAGCTGTTCTCGAAAAAAGTTCGATCTCTGAAGCTCTCCCTATCGTGTTCAGATTTTTTTGTTTATATGCTCTTGTGGCAGGGCTCGTAAAGTTTTCAATCCAGTAATTTTGTTCACGTGCATAATTTTTTGACGCTTCTATTGTTCACGCAGCTGCTGAGCTAGAAATGTATTCATATGTGAGATAATAAGTTACCATTTGGAGAAGATTTCTGCAGTATGAACATCAGTGACCATCGCTGCTGTTGTCAGTGTATCGTATCCTAGGTCAGTGTATAGTCACTAAAATAGATTCACGTACACAAAAAGCTAATTGGACCATGACGAAAAAAATGTAGGCATTTTTTTGGTATTCTGTCGCATCAGCGTGTGAGTGCGCGAAGATCTTTGGAATGTGTTTCTAAGATCGATTTCATGAGTGAAACTTGGAGTGTTTTACCTTCCTATTTTACGTGTCCACTTCATGTGCTTTTGGTTTGTTTCTTTGCAAATGGCATGTCAAGAAACCCAAAAGTTTCTCCGTACATTAGCTCAGAAAATGGAACAAAAATTTTTCTCAGATCCGTTAAATGAGGATATCGCTCATTGGGAGGAACAACGTCATAACTCACAATTTTGGAAAATTGACTTATCCATGCTGCTTATTTCGCCATTTCGATTTACGTATTTAGGTAAAAACATCATAACTGTATGTACCTTCAAAATTGACCGAGAGGAAGGATTCCCTTTTTCGATCAAAACTAATTTCGTAAAGCAGTTTACAGAGTTAAAATTACTTCTCCTGAAAAATCAAGAATTTCGACTTGTGACGTTGTTCTTCTCAATGAGCGAAAAGGTTTCGAGGTGAACAGCTTGCCTTAGATGCTGATGCTAACTAGTCTGGCTGTTGCCCAGTCAGGGTTGCCATGTTGGTATTTCCTCGACAAAGTACGTAGATTTTGCTTCTTTGAAAAAAACTAGCAAAATTTGAATATTTTTGTCAGAGCAATATCGTCTTTCCAACGCCACTGGGGAGGTAACAAGTGTTGATCAGTGAATGTAGCGCAAATGAGCTGTCGCCTAAAAATGGTGTGGTAATTACGAGCATTTTCAGTGCAGTGCGTTGATACTCGAAAAAAGAGTTTGTTTTATAAAGGCAATGAAAAAAACGGATGTACAGCCCACGCGAAAAACTCCCAGCATCTGCGAGAAATGAAAAAATAATTCCATGAATAAGAACATGCGCTCTGTTGGCCTCAATGAACTTTTATATATCTCTCGATAATGACCTCGAAATAAATAGTTTTTGCTGCGCTGTCTTTCACGAATCAGGTGCAGACACTCATCAAATACGAGGTGTTTGCTGACAGCTTTACTTGAAATAATTAATTTAGAAAAGTTGACTTTTTTGCAAATAAACCCTACAAGTTTAAAGATGAGTTATTTGTAAAAATGTTACGGGATTCTTGTTACGGCCTTAATGTGATTATTTGAGCTCATTATCTAATTGTATTACTGTTAAAGTTTGGAACGGAAGCTTTCCTTTGTTTTCTTTTGTTTTCCTTTCAGGAGTGAGAAGCACAACGATTGCGTAATGGTCCATGATTGATCTCATTGCTGAATATGCAGCGCGCCAAATCCGTCAAGAAATTCCTGAGAAACGTCAATTTTTTGAGGACTGCTTGCAGAGTTGATGTAAACGAGAGGTGTTCGACTTGAAATACTGTGAGAAATGCTACCGCGTCAGTCATTCAACCTTTCTGTCGTCATTTTGTGCATTTATTGTGCAACTTCCTGGAGGCTGTGTTTTTAAAACGTAGTCAGCTTGAAGTGCGTCGTTTCCTTTTTTTTGACCGGCGCACCATGACTTGCATTTTCCAGCGCGTAAGTCGAACAACGCTCTCAAGGTTCCTATCTGCTCGAATCTCTTGGAACATTCTCCCATTGGTCGTTATGTTGAAGTGTCATTATAGGTGGCTAGCCTGGATATTTACGGAGATTTCCGTGGAAGGGACCCTATCTTATGTTGTGCATGATTACCATATTCGGTGTCGGAAAAATCATCATGGCATGCGAGCTGAAAACGAGATCACTACCGATACAAAATGTTACTGAGACTTGATAATAGCTGCTGTTTCTGTACCTCTATTGTAGCCGAAATCGATACTTAGGTTCAGTTCTAGTATTCATGCAGATTTTCTCTGCAAGATCTAAATTCAGGCGCTGCTCACATTTTGATGGTAGTCTGGCGGTCATTTGGCTCACCATGCGCGCAGTAACGCGTGCTATGTTCCTTACCGAGTGTGAGTTCTGTTTTATAAACGAGCATTTTCTGAACGCCGTGAGAGACATCCCTTGTTCCATTTGCTGTCCGTTCTAGGCAAGCGCGTGATACATCGCGATTCTACACAGAGTAAAGGATTCAAAATTTGAGCGTCCTGTTGTTTTTATCACAAAACTTGGGTTTGCCTTCGAGACTATCTCGTCTGTTTCGAAACTCTTTACTTCAGGCTATTTTTCGAGAATTCCCCTTACATGGGTTCCATAGACCTACATTCATTTTCTCGCTCAAATACTCGATCTTTATGAAATTGTTGAGAATTATAGGTTTCTTCAATTTTTCTGATTTTTTCACAAGATCTCTGACGAATCACTTATTTTCTAATTTACGTTTACGAGATCCCTTGCTTACGGGCTGCCCATTAAGCAATTACAGAAGTGTATATTTGCAATTGAAAATATGTACTGGCTTTTGTCGGAGGACCGTTCGAATGCTGATAGAATGAGTGTTTTATCAAAACGCATTTAGTGTCTTAAATTTAAAAGTTATTGCTTCAATTCAAATTTATGTTCTTCATGAAACAAGCAACCGTCGCATGAATTTCATTGCCCCTTGTTTTGGTTGCCAAAGACGCGGCGGTCGCGTGCTTGTCTCGTGTTCCATCATCGTCAAAAATTAAATTGAAATATTGAAAGTGAACGAATTTCTCGGAGGTTGATATGTATTGTGTACTGAGTATTCGGAACAAATATTTACATTTCTGTGTGCATTTTTTATTATAGCACCATGCGGCAGCTGAATGTATATATATATATTTTTACTTAATGTAGTAACCCATCAACTTACGAACATTTAAAGGTTGACCATGACATTATGAAAAATTAATTGATATCTATTACTCCTCAGTTAAAGACAGCCATTCAGCAGTGCTCGCTATAGGGGCTCCGTGTTGGACTTCGCTTCTTTGTTGTTATGTCCCCTTCTCTGTCTCGTGATGTGAGGTCCTGAGCTGAGAGTTAGGTCGGCCTTCTTTTTGTTCAAATAATAATTTTTGTTTTGTTGAGGACCATTTTTTCGGTTCACTGTTATCCTGTTTTTCAGTACCTCTTTCTTCTTCAACTTTTATGTTGTTTCATAACCTTCCTTCTTAACTTACTGTTTCTATGCACTCGGGATCTTGTGCGGGAACACACCTTGTGCATAGATTCCGTGTTCTCTTAACTCTATACTAAATGGGGCCTTCATCCTTCCTTTCTTTGAACATCTATGTTGTGGTTAGTGAGGCTAAACCTAATTTATAATCAATCAATCGTTATCTCGTCATTTTCTTTTTTTTGCTCTTCCTTTTTTAACTTGCAGTTTCAATGCGCAGGGTATCCTGGGTGAGAACAAACCTTGTGCGCGGATTCCTCGTTTTATTTAGTCCTTACTAAATGGTCCCTTATCTTCACTGTCTTGAAATCGCCTTTGTTGTAGCTAGGGAGTCTTAAACCAATGTTATATTAGTGCTTAGAATAATAGTGTAGTAAATTTGCGTTTCACTTGTAATTATATGTAATATGATCATTTGCGAACGTCAGGGGTTTGAAAAGTGTATATTACCAGATGCCTTGTCGAACTGTTTAGATCACTTCTGCACGCCCTGTCTCTACGAAGCAGCCGAGTTAAGCAGCGCTGTAATGAGCATTGTAATCAGCGTGGCGGCAGCCGCTGTCCCAATGAACTAAGGAGTCGTGTGTTCGCCTGCCAAGAATTGAATGATTTACAGTAGCGTACTTACAAGTGTTTCCTATGTGACATTTGAGAACCATTATGACAGCTTGTGCACTATTCAAGTCATCAATTACTGCTACTCCTTGAAAGAGGTAAATTTTATTCTCCCGCTACCTTTCTTCAGTCAGATCTAGAACAACTGATCCGTATTATTTCTGAATAAATTGCGAGTGCGTTATCGAGCATGTTGAGAACGTACTTCAATATCAAATTAGACGTATTTCTTCCATGTCCTCTAATGTTGCCGTCGATGCAGCTCTCATCCATTCTTGTACGTGGAAAGCCTCACCTTTCGTGCAGCTTTGAACTTAAGTCGCTTTGGTTTCCGTTTGATCATGGCAGAGCTTTGAGCTGGTGATGTGGAGTTAAAAGCGTCCAATTGGGAGGCCCTTCTTTACTTAGAGATGCGCCACAGATCTGCTACTCTCAACAGTGTGTGGGAAGCCTCCAACCTCTTCTGAAGAATCACGCCATGCCAGGACCATATTTTGGCTTTTGTCCGCGAGTGAGACATTTTACACATCCATAACATTGAGTGTTTATTAAAGCAGGCAATTCATGAGTAACTCTCATGAATGTCACCTGAAAGTGAAGTGAAATGGAGTTATTCAATATAATGAGCACAAGGTGTGAACATGTATTGTATAACATCACGTGTGCTGCTGCCCCTGATATAGCGAGTGCAGCTCTGCTACATCGCTGTGAGTTTTCGAGTCGCCGTCATTTCTTAAAATAATTCTTGACTACACTTGCGGTCCAATTTTGTTCAAAGTGAAGTGATGAACTGTTTAAAGCTTTACTGCACTTGTGTGTCATTTCAACAAGCATTTAAATCCTTCAAAGATGGGAACGGTTGTAAATATACGAATTATTCCTAAATTTCTGTAACATTCGTAAGTCATCACATTCGTTGAATGCAAGCGAATAATTTTAATTGCGAAGAGCAAGGTGAACTTTTTAGTCAGGCTCAAACTGCGCTCTATCAGTAAAAAAATTATAAAACAAAGGGTTTTAAATTTCTTCACCGTTACTTATGATGCACTATGTCAGTTTTTCCTTGTTTCGTGAGTGCTCGTTGCGGAAGCAGTTTTTGAAACCGTGATTTGTGATAATGTTTTAACTCCGTGTGCACTCTGTTCAACTTCTACAATAGTATCGATAATGTACTGACACACCCTACGTAAGTTCAATTGAGCATTCTTTATTGACGACCTGTCAGTTGTATGTCCCTCAAAGAATCGTGAAGTTGTGCCGTGGAAGTCTGGCAGCCAAACGAGCACAGTTGTGCGTTCCCCAACAAGAGCACTCAGCCCATCCCAACGCGGTCAGGCTCTGGGCGTTTTTAGCAACCAAATATCTGTATAAAACGTTCAAAAAACGACTATTTTGGATAGAGGAAATAAAATTTGGCAACGCTTGGGAAATTCAGCGTCTGCGTAAGATAGACACCGACTTGCTGGCTTTACAGGCGCGATTTTAACTTTGAGAAATTGTCAGCCTCAAATCAGAAGAGGAGCTAAAGGAGAGTCAGCAAGACGTTTTGAAATGAACCTAAACACCCTATTGTATAAGATTACTCTGTTATTCAAATTTCCTAGGACTCCTAAAAGCTTGAAAGTTCTGTCAGTCATCGTCTACAAGAGAATCACACCATGTAGTAAATATTTCTAACTGATAAACTTCACCGAGAATGGGTGTGTTTTTCAGTTTTGTCACTCATCACACAAGAAAACTCGTATTAGCATCAACGATCTACTTGTGACGTAAACTTAAGTTCAGTGATGTAAACACACTTTCGTGATGTTACCGCAATTCTACCTTCTTGCGTCCGAAATTGCATAAGGTGCGGGGCATACGAATAGAAGCTGTGGAGTTTTTCATTCTATGTTTACAAGAAAATCTGCCTGTCTCCATAACACTGATACAGAGACGAGCAAGGCGAGCATTTCCGCCCTGTTATGCTGTAAAATTCGAGGCTGGCGAGTTGAAGCCTTAACTTGCGGTGTATCGGGTCAGCCAGCTAAAGTTATGTCTTCCTGTCGGAGGGAAATTATCCGAATGAATACCCTGTCATCTACATGCATGAAGTTGCTGTCTCAAGTTCCAAACTTCTTTGCGAGATTCCTAACATTTTAGGAACTTTGCGTAGCGATGGAGTTTCAAGAGAAATACGAAAAATTCCGAGTTAGCACGCCGCTTTTCATTTTGCTAATCGGTGGAAGCATTTCTCGAATATGTGAAATTGACTTTTTTGCAATATCTATTGTTGGTAATGATTACAATTGACGTTTGATTCTGGGGTTGAATTTTTAAACAATTGAACGCCGTTGTAGCGGTACAACCTGCAGCGAAAGTTCTTACGGCGACTTAGACGCGCTAAGCGTTGACATTCTGGTCTAAATCCTAAAGTTTATTAAAATCTAGCGACCTCTACCTCGCTTTGACGGTGTCGCACCTCAACAACTTTTTTTTCGAGATCTGAGGGGCATATTTGGGCAGAAGCGCTCTCTAGGGTCAGCACATTCTAACCCTTGCCGGAGTCGCGTCACTGGCTGCATACATGTTTGTTTGACCTCTGGGTTCGTAAAAACACAATGCAACTTTTCGCTGGGTACTCGCCATATGCGCCCAAGTTGTAATTCGGTCGTAATTTGTACCATGTAAAAATCGGAGATTAAATGTAAAACTGTATTGCACGCCAGAGAAAAAAGCATTGTGACAGTTTATTTTTGTTATGCGCTGTGGTATTTGAAGACAAGTGGTGTTTTGGCTATATTTTTGTTCTTTCAGAAGATGCGGTATGTTTGAAGACATATTTTGGAGACTAGTATTTTGACAACAATTTGGTTCATTCAGAAGATGTGTTGTATAATAACGTATCGCACTATGTATGTTAAGTTTATGACTGTTTTTTTTTACAATACATATGTTGAACAATGCAGTCGAGATTTTTTTCTCGCGAACCTCTACTTGCACACCACCATACTTTCTCTCGAGACATCTTGCCTCCACTCTTAATGGTGGTTGCCACATTTGCATTGTGTGATACACCCAATCCGTGTGGGCCTGACGTTGATACTACATTGATCTTTCCTAAGCTCTCAGTCCTCGTTTTATCGCGTTCTTGTAGTCTGTACTCTTTCTAACTCATGTAAATAGCCTTTGTTTTTTATAAAAGTATTGCATAAGTTGCATTATGGTCAATGATTTTCCGCGGTTCGGTCTCAGTTATGTCCCCTTCTCAAGGAAAATACGACTATTGTGTCTATGAGTATTACCGCTCTCAAGGGGAAGGAAGATGTGAGGTTATCAGCTGAAAGTTAGGTAGATCTTCCTTTTATTGATATATTTTTTTGTGACAGACTACGTTTTTTGGTTCACTGCTGTCCTTTTTCCTGTGCTTATTTCTTGCTTCCGCAACTTTTATATGTACATAAACTCCTTCTCATTTAACTGCGTGAAGTATTTAATACTTCTGTGACGAACTTCTTAATTTTTTACATGTATGTATTTCGAAATATATATTTGAATATACGTACAATTCGTTTAGTAGCGAATGGCATGTGATGCAAGGAAAGAGTCCAGTAATGAGGTGTTTCTTGCTGTTTATATGCGCAAGGTGTCTGGTGTGGTGAAACACTTCTGCACAGGTTTATCGCTACCTTAACTCCATACTAAAAAATACCCTCCACTTTCCTCGTGTGAAAACTTGTTTTTCGTGATCAGGGAGTCTTTGACTCATAATTTGGGCTAATCTAATCGATAATGACTTTCTTTTTTTACACTCGGTTATATAACCGAGACATGATATAACCGACTGATAATTATTATCAGTCGTGCTGCAATAACGTTCACGGAATTCCCATTCCAGCTACGCGCAATGGCATGGATTTCGACCTTTGTTTGAATTTTTGATCCCTCTGATAATGTGTAAATTTCACACGGCCAAATTTATTCATGTTGAAATCGAATTTTAAATGCACAAGTCCCGTAAAGCGCAAGTCACTTCATGGTTTTTGATACGACAGAGGTAAATCCAAAATGGTCGAGCACCTTCTCCTCACGTTCATTGTCTTTTCCTGGTTGTGTTGGAACTTGGTTGCGTTGGATATGCAGTTTTAGCATTTGCGCTACCAAAAGTTCTGTCCACGAATGCGAATTTTTTTAGATTAAGACCCCAGAGGTCATGAAGCGATGCATGGCCTTCACCCTCGTCCCCGCGCTTGTACAGCCATCAGCCATTCCTTGTTGTCCCGCTCCTGTAGACGAAGAGCCACAACATTGATCGCAGCTGTAGGTTGTCTAAAAACTTTTAGCTTAATATTCATTTACAAAGCTAATGAGCTAAATAATCCATTGCTAAATTTTACATTACTTTATCAAATATAAAATAGAATAAACAACGAAAATAATATCACCGTCTCATGTACATGTAATACATTCATAACATGATAAAGGTTGATCAGAAAACTCAGTGACTTCATTGCTTATGATGACAAACAGTTTGCAATTGTGCGAGTATTTAAGTATCACATATGAACGAACGCATTTCAACGATATTTGAGCATTGTTTACACTCTTTATCAAGAAAAGCGTCACACTGCAGTTTTACGAACCATACTGGAGGTTCACTAACAATTTTCACTTAGTCACGTACACCAGTTCCGTTACTGCACCAATCCAACTCTTACAATTTAGCATCGTCATACTTCCTATAGTGACCGATCCCATTGTCATGTGTGGTGATAGCATCTTTAATATAGAACGATTTAAATGCTCTAAAATATCCGAATTCAAGTTTTAATTACTAAATTTCCAATCTTTTTATCTTAACAGACGTAAAACGTTGGATTAGAATTGAGGTCTGTAACGTATAGTCTAAAATTTGAACTTTTCGTATCGTTCGTCCACCGAGATATTTTGTACGTATGCTCAGTACTGTTTTCTTAACTAAAATGCAATTGCGTATTTACGAAAGAGGGCAAATTCTTCCTCGGGCTCTGTTGAAACAGGCTTGAAGTTCTACTTAGAGGAAAACGACAATAGAGAAACAGGCGCCAAAAAATGCCCTGATGCAGGAAAAGCAAAACAATCGTGTTATTCGGGGGCATTTCTTGAGGGTCTGCTCAAGTGCCTCTTAAAGTGCCTGGTACTCCGCTTGCATAGTTGGAGTCAGACGGCTTGGTCTCTTACTGCAGGACGGAAATGTCGTCGTACACATGCATTGTAAATATTTTGTAGTTTTTGTTGCATTCCTTTTAACAAAAATATGTCAGCGACGAGAAATGAGACGCAATGCCCATCTGATGCAACGAGACACATTAGCGTCCGATGCTTCTCTTCATATAAAGTGTGACATTCAGTAAAAAAAGGTCACTCATTTTGTCAATAGAAATAAAATAACAGACCGCTTCTAGCTGCTGTACATGAATTTCTCATCTATCTAAAGGTATCAACACTTGCGCAACGCGACGGCAAAATCGAGACGCTGCAGCCGATGAAGTAAACTGTTATCACAGATACGGTGCGGCGGGATACGTATGTCGGCAAACTTGTCTAACTGAACTTATTGCCGTGGTTTTTCATGAATTCCATCGCTCCTATATTCATTACCATATCCCAGATAAGAAGAACTTCTTCAGCTGTTTTTTGACAATGCAAGTAATTGTGCAGAACTGTGATGGAAAATATTGCTTCAGCTAACAGTTTTTCTTTTGGACAAAAACTGTGTGGTTACGGACGACTGGAACTAAAAATTTCAATGTGGCACAAAAAATGCTTCATGCCTCCAGAGAACAAAAACTTTGCGCCGCGAATTATTTTTTCAGCATAGCTACACTTTTATTTCAACACAAACCGGTGTATGGGTTGGTTCATTTTTCACACTAATAAAGCGATTGTGATTTTACAAATTATTGACCACCTCTTTGTTGCTGTTGTGAGGTGTGTGCTGCCACATTTTCAGGCAAAACTGACGCCATCAAGTATTCAATTCTTCTTAGAAAAACTTACTCGTGGTATTCTATTTTGAAAACAAAAATCATCGTATCCGAAAGTAGTGAGACTGCTTCTTAACTTTGGATTAACTGTTTTGTGTCTCACTTTTTTCAACTATCTTGAACCTTTTATTATTGTATTGTTTCACGACTTCTGCAGAAATTGCTACGTTTTTCCTTCACCGTATAATGTTTACCTTAATTTTTGACCTTTGAATTGTTAGACGTTGCATCTTTTTTATTCCCTTTTATTTCACGTGTTGATCGTCAATGAGTTGCTGCCACAGCCTCATACGTTGGCGTATTTGTATGTGAAGTTATTATTAGTTTATCTGTGAACTACGTTTCATAGAAGGAAAGATTTCCGGTCATGTGGTCTTCAAATATACTGTCTATCGGTAGCTTTATTATCATTTGAAGTCAGCATCTCTTTTTTCGTCGCTACGAACTATTAATGATACATATATAAAAAATAATGGAATTTTACGAGTATTATGAACACTTCTCTTTTTTATATGCAACGGACTGGAATTGAAATTTATTATGAGGAGCACTGGAAGACGTTGGGATACGAATTTGATTCTGGAGTTTAGATTGCAAAATTTGAGATGTTTCGGATAATCAAGCAATAAAAATTTCACGGTATTATCTTTGAAAGGTATTATAAACTCTTCGCGGGAAGAAATGAAGAGTTGAATGCTAATCGAAATGAGTTATGTTAACATGTAAAGTGAATGAGGGGCATCCTCTACTCTGTAAGCTAGAAATAATATACCCTTTCGTAACAGAGCTCACCGCTTCACCAACTCTCGGCTTCGAGGCTCGCCAGTGAGTTGTACTCGAACAAACCCGTTTGATCGTGGTTTGAAACAAGCATACATATCATTATTAGTCATGAAAAATGGTCTAATGCAGTCAGTAATCTACAAACGAATTTCTATGGAAAAATCCGCATGTATGTGGTAATTCCTAATGATAATGAAAGGAGGTAGGAGAGTACAAAATGGTATTGAATAGATGTTAAAAAGTCCTGAAGATACAGGCAGGAGAGGGTAGGAGGTTAGAGCAGGGGACGAGTGGAGAACGATGTGGTAGGATGATGTGAACGACTCAAGGACGGTGTCACGATTTCAGGAACTTCAGGTAACAATATCAGGAATTCAGCTCTAAAATAGGAAATTCAAATCATAATTTCAGTAAATTCTCACTTAGTGGAACATTGTAGGTATAGGTGGCCAAAATTGCAAGGTTAATGGGTAAATGGCAGGTGTTGTTCATTCGTCATTCGTGAAGTTTAAACACTGGTGAGGCATAAGGACTCGAGCGCTGGCAAATCAAACGTAGCAGCATACTCGTGCAGTTAAGGTGTTTTAGCAAAACGTCTTGGAGGTTTCATGGTAACCATCGAAGAAACTAGTGCCTGGTCAGCTAAGCGAGGCTGCTCTACGAGAAACATGAAACGACAGGAAGTATATTGTAAGAATCACTCAGGAATTTGGTAGATAAATAAAAAATTATGTTTCCAACCGAATTAACCTGTCAAGTGTATTTTCTTGTGGCAAATAGTGTTTTATTTCAAATTAGTGCATGTTATGAATGTAATCAATTTTCGAGTAGGCTCTTGAGGAGTATCATTCAAGCATATTAATGTGAATGTGGATTTCTTGATCATTGTAAAGTAAATTCTCGGTTTTTCAAATACGTAAAAATTTCGAATTTGTAACAGGCGCAGTATTTTTTGAGAAAAAAATGCGACTAAGAATTCAATTTTCGAACTCAAAAATTCATATCTTCATGTTAGCTGAAGTCTGAAATTGTTTGCTACATTCTCACAGTAATTAACCAGGCGTGTCATAACGATCTTGTTCCTTAGCAAAAATTTATTCATAAATAAGATGTCGTCATGATGAAACATGGCCCAACTTTATGCATTCTTTTGTTCGTCGTTATTCGACCGGTAGCTGCGATCGATCGTTGTTATGTTATAATTCGAATCATTTTTTTCTGTTTTGACGGCTAACACTCGGAGAGTAATGCAATTATTTCCAACGATGTTCACTTACGTTTTTCTTGAAGGACTTATTTTTCATCTAACCATAGCCGTACAAAGGGGCATGTAGCTGGAAGAAAAATAATTAATTTCATTACATGTACGGACTTTGAATTGTTGTTCATGGTTGGGGAACCCGTGGATTAACTTTGAGAAGTTAATCTCATTCTTGCTTTAGTTTTAACACGACGTAAATACAGTATTATTTCCGTCGTGTTCCACACATGTTCTCGATTTTCTAGCACTGTTTGTCTGTGCCGTGATGGAGTGTCCGGCTACCGTGCGCTGGAGACCGTGGAGCACGGTATACCATGCCGTGGAGGGAGCTACGCTGGTTAGCTTCGCGAGAGGGAAGACTGTATCTTCGTGTGGTGCGCTCGTGAGGAAGTCGTCGCCAATTGGCCCAGCGCTCGCGGTTGCCACAATTGCAGACCGGTGCGTTATAAAGTTCAGCGGCCGGATTTGCAAGCAGCTCACGTCGCCGTAGCACCACAGCTGGCAGCATGTTCATCTTTTAAGTCGACTTGGCCTTCAGCTTACTGTACAGAGCGTAGCCAAGTCGAATCAAGTAAAAACGTGAGCTACACCGCTAAGACGAAGTACATTGTTTTAAAATCCGGCCCCTGGTTGGTATACGGCTACACCGGCAAATCGCACTTGTTTAGAGATCGTTATTTGAAGACAAGATGTACAACCGAGCGAAGGTTAAAAAAATGAAATTGGAAACTTTTTTCAATCAGCGTGGAGGTAGTTAAGGTTCTGGGATCCATTCCAAATGAATAATTACAGTACGGAAATAGCTACGGCATTTCTATTCCGATGCTACATTTGATCCATTTTATACTTGCGTACAATCCAGTTTACAATTTCACAGTACAGCGGTTGGCTGACTTCACTTCCCGCTGCTCTAGACTTCAACACTTTTCGACTGCTGCGCTGGCCGTGCTCAACTGAGAGTAACTGCAGGCTTTAATTAAGCAGATCAACCAAAGACTGGTTTGAGGATTGAGTTTCATGGTCAAGGAGGCTTCCTTTGGCCTTGTTTTTTGTGTTGTAGCTTCTGTACCTGGCCAACAACCCACGACTTGACCATTTTTCTTCTTTTTCTTTACAATTGTCTTCATGTTGATATTTTCTTTGAACGCATTCGAGTAACATTTGCGGTAGTAATCTTCTTTCAAATTTATATCTCTGTTCTAGAAAATATAGTTGTACTTTGTAGCCTCGATTGTATGTGGTCACATCCAAATGCTTAATTTTGCATCTAAAATATGGGGCCTAATCGCGAAGTTCATTGTCTTGGTGTCGTTGTGATTGGAGAGCAGCGCAATAAAGAGCGCTGTGCGGTTATCGAAATGACCGCTGCTGTACCGCAGTTGCGGTTCGTCGATCCATTTCTCAGATGTTTGTTACTGTCATTCTTTGTGCGTGCTCAGTAATGGTATGTTTATTTCTTGGAGTTGATTTTTCGTTAACCTGTTTTGAATGTGGTTGGTATAGCATAAAGTCGCTCATTTCTAGAACAACCAGTGGATCATTACCCCATGAGAGGGAAATTTCAACATCGCTGATGCTTTGGAGCTTTATTTATGTTTCAAAATACTTTTATTTTTCCGGTCAGTTGCAATTCATGAATAAGACAGTTTAGCTATAGTCTTTTGGCCAATTGCGCATTACGCATTTGCTGAGAGGCTGTTTCGAACTCAGCATTGCAGTTGCGTATGCTTTTATAATTTTATTGAGGTTAATCTTCTCCCTTGAAACGTGTAGTAACGTGAGTGTTTGAAATTTTCTCTTTCAGGCCTTGTTTGTCATTATTTCATCGTAATTTTTTGCGCACTAAGATTTGAATCCTTTTAACAATCGCCTTCTTGATCGGGCCAGGCAGTTTCCGTGACTGGCGGCGCTGGGCTGCAGCTGCTCAAAAATGTCCGCTTAACCGAAATTGCTGCCTATAGCGTAAATAACGTGCGTGGAATGGCGCAGTTTTGCGAAGCCACACGGCAGCTTTGGCACTAGGCTTAAGCTTACGCAAATCAGAAATCTTTCTGAAGAGCAGTTGAGAAAAGATGTCTAAATATTGTACTCACATTTGGGCAACATACTACATACTGAAGTATCGTGACAATTTATTTCAAGTTCTTATTATAGTGTACTAACTAAATAATTGTTGGAGATAAGTTACCGCCAGACCGCACATGTTTCAGTGACAGCGTTGTTTTGGAAATGTGGATCAAATAATTAGAGTGTTCACCAGTGATGAATGGCGCGTGTCGTGCGGACGGAAGTGTCGGCAGCGCAAAAACTGGAGCTTAGCGGGAGGGCAAATTAAATGACAGTGTCTTCTTAATGAAGATTTGATCTTTACGTGAAAATTTGAATAGTAAAGGTTTAAATTTAATCAGGGTTTCTCGTTAATATGGGATTCAAATTAATGAGGGCTCTACATTGATATTGGTTTTAAGTTAATTTACTTGACTCGAGTTTCAACTTAATAGAGGTTTGACATTTACGTATGTAGGTTTCAATTTGTATAGTGGGACCTACTTAGGGTCCCAAATGTGTTAGGGTGTTGTCATATTGGATGTGTCAACTACTTCGGAAGTTTACGTTGGTGGTGTTGCCTGAAATTTAGTTCGCTTTATTAATTTCTCAATGCTTGCGGCGTTTTGTTTGGTTGAACAAATACATCCGTGACTTTACCTTAATTTAAAACACTGCATGGGTTACGTGTTGCAGTACTTGGGTTACGTGTTGCAGTGCTTGGATTACGTTCAGTGCTTGGGTTACGTGCAGTGCTTGTGTTACTTGCAGTGCTTGAGCTTGAACAAGACGATTACACTTCGATCAGCTATGCGTTTGAACATCAAAGCGATGGATGTCGTCCTGGACGTATAGAACTATACACCTATTAACTAAACACTCAATCGTTTAAGTATCATCAGAAGTGTTTAGAATAGATGATATTGTTCCATTAGTCAGAATTGAGCGCGTTACTTAGTATTCTCGAGTACAGAAAGTGTGTTGAGTTTCACTCTTGGTGTCTACAGCGCCATTTCGTGTGTGTGAGAGACTTGAGCGCCTTAGCAACGTTACCGCAACACAGCAGCGGCGTTGTGTCGGGTGGCCGTAGTTTGGTTAGTGAAATGTGTCCCTCTGCTGCTGCTGCCTGCATGACCGCCGCACTGCAGCTGCTGGCTGCATGACCGCCACACTGCAGCTGCTGCCTGCATGACCGCCGCACTGCAGCTGCTGCCTTCATGACCGCCGCACTGCAGCTGCTGCCTTCATGACCGCCGCACTCCAGCTGCTGCCTGCATGACCGCCGCACTCCAGCTGCTGCCTGCATGACCGCCGCACTGCAGCTGCTGCCTGCATGACCGCCGCACTGCAGCTGCTGCCTGCATGACCGCCACACTGCAGCTGCTGCCTGCATGACCGCCACACTGCAGCTGCTCCCTGCATGACCGCCGCACTGCAGCTGCTGCCTGCATGACCGCCGGACTGCAGCTGCTGCCTGCATGACCGCCACACTGCAGCTGCTGCCTGCATGACCGCCGGACTGCAGCTGCTGCCTGCATGACCGCCGCACTGCAGCTGCTGCCAGCATGACCGCCGCACTGCAGCTGCTGCCTGCATGACCGCCACACTGCAGCTGCTGCCTGCATGACCGCCACACTGCAGCTGCTGCCTGCATGACCGCCACACTGCTGCTGCATCCAAGTAATATCGACAAAAACCTTGCGGCATGTCGACTAGCAGTTTCTTGTCTGGTTTTTCTAAGTTATTTCGAGCTGACGAAGAAAAAGCGTTGGTCGACTTGAAGGTCATATATATATAGTCGCGAAGCTTCTTCTCAAAGTATGCTATGCTGCTCTTGTATCTGAACTTCAGCCACTCGCATTTTACTCTTGAAATTTGTCCTTCTGGCCATCTTAGGTTTATAAAATGCGAGGGTGGCTCAGACTTGCCCACGCGAGGTCAAGTTGAGTTTTTCTGCCGAGTTATGCACGGTAGCGAGCCCGCAGCGGCAGCAAGTCAGGGTTGCATTGGATGACCGCCGCACTGATACTATGAACTCCTCGTTGAATGTTCAAAAATCCGTGAAGAACGGACTGACAAAACTTGATGTAATTTGAGATGGAGCGGATACTTGGATACAACGTGGGTCGGATTCATGGTGTGCTCGAGAGTCTCTTGTATTTTATGTGCGTGTCGGGCGCGCGTCACAATGGTGTCTCGACTGCTGCACACAGCGGGACACCGCGGTTCTGAGCGCAGCGGCCCAGTCTGGTGGTGGGCTGTGGGGGCAGCTGCTGACGTCACTCTGGTGCTTGCTGTGTTGTTGTGCTTGTGTTGCTTTCTGTGCTTATGTTACGTACAGTGTATGCGTTGTGTGCAGTGCTTGTGTTACGTGCTGTGTTTGTGTTACTTGCAGTGCTTGTGTTACGTGCAGTGCTTGTGTTGCGTGCAGTGCTTGTGTTGCGTGCAGTGCTTGTGTTACGTGCAGTGCTTGTGTTACGTGCAGTGCTTGTGTTACGTGCAGTGCTGGTGTTACGTGCTGTGCTTGTTATTTGCTGTGCTTGTGTTGCGTGCAGTGCTTGTGTTGCGTGCAGTGCTTGTGTTACTTGCTGTGTTTGTTTTACTTGCAGTGCTTGTGTTACGTGCAGTGCTGGTGTTACGTGCTGTGCTTGTTATTTGCTGTGCTTGTGTTGCGTGCAGTGCTTGTGTTGCGTGCAGTGCTTGTGTTACTTGCTGTGTTTGTGTTACTTGCAGTGCTTGTGTTACGTGCAGTGCTTGTGTTGCTTGCTGTGCTTGTGTTACTTGCTGTGCTTGTGTTACGTGCAGTGCTTGTGTTACGTGCAGTGCTTGTGTTACGTGCAGTGCTTGTGTTGCGTGCAGTGCTTGTGTTGCGTGCAGTGCTTGTGTTACGTGCAGTGCTTGTGTTACGTGCAGTGCTTGTGTTACGTGCTGTGCTTGTTATTTGCTGTGCTTGTGTTGCGTGCAGTGCTTGTGTTGCGTGCAGTGCTTGTGTTACTTGCTGTGTTTGTGTTACTTGCAGTGCTTGTGTTACTTGCTGTGCTTGTGTTACTTGCAGTGCTTGTGTTACGTGCAGTGCTTGTGTTACGTGCAGTGCTTGTGTTACGTGCAGTGCTTGTGTTACTTGCTGTGCTTGTGTTGCGTGCAGTGCTTGTGTTGCGTGCAGTGCTTGTGTTACTTGCTGTGTTTGTGTTACTTGCAGTGCTTGTGTTGCTTGCTGTGTTTGTGTTACTTGCAGTGCTTGTGTTACGTGCAGTGCTTGTGTTACGTGCTGTGCTTGTGTTACTTGCTTTGCTTGTGTTACTTGCTGTGCTTGTGTTACGTGCATTGCTTGTTTTACGTGCAGTGCTTGTGTTACTTGCTGTGCTTGTGTTGCGTGCAGTGCTTGTGTTACGTGCAGTGCTTGTGTTGCGTGCAGTGCTTGTGTTGCGTGCAGTGCTTGTGTTACGTGCAGTGCTTGTGTTACGTGCAGTGCTTGTGTTACGTGCTGTGCTTGTGTTACGTGCAGTGCTTGTGTTACTTGCTGTGCTTGTGTTACGTGCAGTGCTTGTGTTACGTACAGTGCTTGTGTTACGTGCAGGGCTTGTGTTACGTGCAGTGCTTGTGTTACTTGTTTTGTTTGTGTTACTGGCTGTGTTTGGGTTACGTGCAGTGCCCGAGCTGCAGTGCTTCGAATTACTTGCAGTGTACCACCTTGAACTTTTTGGCACAGCTCTGCCGCTTCACTGCTAGCAGCCAACTGACCTACCCTCACCCTCACCAACTTCGATGCCTTCGAGCGCCGCTTCTGCTTCATAGATGTCATCGGCCTCAACTTTCGTCCCTGAGACGAATCTAACATCTAGGGCTGCGCCGTGAAAACGCCGTTTAGTGCTTCGTAATTAGCATATAAAGATAAGACGTTCACTTGTAGCGTCGTGCTGCGGAAATACTCAACGTGTCTGTGAAGTTTGCACTACCAAGCCAGGAACCGTCGTTAGCTCAGGGCATCACTTAGTTCTCAAAAGTTTGCGTTGTTTTTTATTCGTCGAGTCATTTTAATTGTGTCCAACGCTGAACTTTTTTGTAGTGTTAAACTCCGTCTTCATTTGAGTGCGTATGATGCAGGCTTATCGCTGCTGTCTACTAAGCAGTGCGCACGTATTTCTTGTTTGCAACGCCATCGAGATTTGAGATGCCGTGCTCTTCTGTACAGCATGTGCAAAAGAAGTATGCGTTTGTGTGGTATGCGACTGATAATTCATTGGGTCGTTGCGAGGCGTTTGAGTGAAGATACCTTGCTTTATACACTGCTATCCTTTAAAAACACAACTATTGTAATACTACAGCCCCGTTAACATGCCGCCAGAGATTAATCTATGCTGGAGAGGCTACTGAGAGTTCGATTTTCGAGACAGGTTGAAATACGAGTTTGATCATTGCTATGCCAAGATGGCACCGTGGCAGGCGGAAACGTCTCTTGAATCTAGCAGATTTCATGCAACGGCTGCTAGACTTGTGATACCGTAAAAGCTGTAGACATCGAGGCCCTCAATTTCAAAAGGTCATTTAAAAAGTATTTGACAGCTACTCTCTACAGGGTGTTGAGCTGACTCGCAGACCTATGGCTCAGGATTATTTAGAAGGGAACCATCGGATGAGTGTAACACGTTTTGTGTCGAATAGACGAGGGTGGTGAGACTGCTGCTATTTATTCATATTTACGCTTACCTCTAAAGCGACCATTATGTTCTGAAGGTGTGTTCACGACGGAAATGATGTAATTTTTTTCTGAGCGACGCTGAACTACTCCCGAACCTTTCAATTCTGGGGCGATACTTGAAATATTGAAATGAGCACGTATTTCAATTCTGGGCCGTGAGTATTCAGGCGCGCTCATTTGAACTGATAAGATTTAACAGATCCTCTCAGGTTATGGAAATTATAATCATGAGTTATTAGACAGACGGGGTTATTTTAACTTGACTTTTCCTCGCTAAGCCTCAAGGTGAGATGAAATTGACTGCAAGAAATATCTTCTGTTTCACTGGGAGATAATTTCAGTGCAAGGTAAGAACATAATCTTACTTCTCTACCAAAAGCTAATTTTATTCTTTTGGATTGTATCGACGGCGCAAACAAGAAAGTAAAAATCTCCATAAAACAGCTGGATACGAATATGCACCATTTTTTTATAGATTTAATTTTTAATTTTCAAAGAAGAGATGTTCTGTGATCAATATCTTGCAGAATGTCACTAGTTTTGCGTGGTGAATGATGCAAAATCGAGAATTTGAAAGCATCAGAAACATGGAATCCAGCAGCTTCAGGCTCTATTTCATGGTAAAGTGATAACGACAGTCGCAAAAATTTAAGCCGATGTTTTGTTCATTCACAAAATTTATTCTACAAGCTTTTCCATGTTTAAATTGCAAAAAGAGAGAGCTCTATAAACAAGAATGAGGGACTTAAAAAAATATTAATAAAATAATGCTTGAAACACCTGAATCTGTGCATGATGGTAAGAATATACGAGTATTTAAAGTAAATTAATATGTACGACTAAATAGTTTTGCGCCGCATCGCCTACTATAACACATTAGCTGAACTATTGTTGCGTTGGTTATATGAGCCGATGGGGTCAAATACGTTCACTACAAGGAGGTTGTAGGAAGAGCTTTGAATGCTTCTCGCCATTGGGCGGTAACTCGATATTCTAGTACCTGCTAACTTGGGCCAAGTAGATATGTGAATAATTATTTCGGAAAAAAGCAACCAGAGCATATTTGGTGTTGACTTCTGAACAAGGGATGAACGAAAAATCGAAAACAATTCACTTAAACTTCGCTAATGATTCACAACCCGTGACTTGTGACCAGCACTTGCAAAAGTTCATACTTGTATCTTGAGATTAAGAGACCTGAAACATTGACCAGGACAGACTCGGCGTCAACGATATTAGTTGTTGAAGCTTCTTTGATCGGAACGTGAACCAGGAAACTGATTCACGTTCATAGTCTAAGGATTCAAGTAATGTTTTTCTTTTGTTGAAAACTCCCTAATTAATGTAACATTTCGTTTCCATGGTAAGTAACGAGCACCTTCTTGACCAGCCACTGCCAGCATATTTTAACTTTAAGAACTCACAGACGTAGGCAGATTAGGGTGCTAATAATCAAATTAAAAAATATACTTATCCTGCTCACAGCACTGTAATGTGTTGCTCTTTTTATCGTACTGAAACACTCAACAATTGACTGTGAGAATAAAATGAAACAATAAATTTCTTGCAGGTATTCATGATCACTCGCTGATGCTGCTTCAAGCATGCGGAAGCCTAAACCCTGATGCCCCCGGCGAGAAAGAGAATGGTTGTGAGTGTGAAAAGTCTTCGTTTTACTTCTGCCCTCTCCTGTTCTTGAATGCTTTGGTAGGGCATGATTAGTGACAGTAGAAGTAATGGCAGTAGTAGCTAGCATTCGTAGTTGTAGTAATCAGTGAGCACTTTTAATATATCATCGTTGTTTACAATATTTGAGACTTATCGCATCTCCTTCATTTTTATTTGTACTATTGAAATTATTCCCACTAAAATGCCCATGCGTGACCGCTGTATCACGATATGGAATACGAAGAACATAAACTTCCTGATTTCTTCTTCTCACCCTGCCTATTCTAAGGGAAATGAAAACATCTAAATGTTGCGTTTGCTGGTGCTCATTGACCAGTTACTCACCGAGTGACATCTGCGCATTGCTGGTGTGCGGTGCGCAACTTTACAACACGTCTTAAGTGCCACTGCGCTGTGGTGCTGTAGTGCACGGGGTTCTACAATATTTAAAGCAGCAATACTAAATACAAAGATTATGCGTTCTGAATGTGTGTGCTTTCATGCAAGAGGAAGGGGATGAGTCCGAAAGGAAATAGAAGGAATAAATAATGTTTGTTGTTCCAATAGACGAAGTCTTGCTCTCGACCTGCGAGAATGTCCGCAACTGAAACCATCTACCTCAGTGAATGAGTGATGGTTTTGGGCAGGCAGAATAGAGTGGTGCAAAAAATCAACTCTCTTGATCTGTGTGAAAAAATTTTCCCCTCATTACGAGAACAAGTTGTCATTCTTTAGGGTGAAGTTAACAAGTTGTCAGATGTCCTGCTTGAGGTTATTGCTTCTCATCTGGGCCATGAAACGAAACAAATGAAAACGAGTCGGTGAAGGGTGCCTAATTACCTTGGCACAGCAGTGAGGTTTATTGCTTGTTTCATGGATTAATGATTAGAAAAGGATTAGATTAGATTTAGATTCATCATCTAAAGTTAGTATATCAGATGGAACAGACGTAAGTTTGTTTACAACTTTTGTCGTTTTTCATTAAAAAAATCTTTTTAATGAAGTGTGAATTCCTCAATTCCTCATTTCCTCATTCAATTGTCCTGCATCACTCGTTCGAAAGAAATGAATTGAACGCAACATTTTTAAGGTTTTTTCTATCCAAAGACTGTAATTAAATTTATGAATATAATAGCGTTACAGAGTGTCTAAACTTCTCCTTCTTTTGGCATTAGCGTTTAAAAATCACAAGAGGTTTTATTGGTGGTGCTCCCTTGCATGTAGTGACGCGTAGGTGAGCCTCGTGCGGTTCTCTACCACGACGTCGGGCGGTTCTCTACAAGTGGCGAGTGTGTCGCCTCCTTCACTCGTGAAATTTACGTGCTGCAGTAAGCATGGTTACTATTTGGGTCATTTTTGTGTTCTTTGTTGATACGCCAGGCTGAGCTGCCGTCGGGTGCAGCCTTTAACATGGTTTAAATACCTGAGATCAAACTTTTTTGACCTTTCTATTCCGATACTCAGTTTGCAACTACACTGATTTCTCAATCCACCGTAATGCCAATCTATTTGAGTGGTTGAATATAACGCAGAGTGGTGCGGGAGCTGGAGAAGTGAGTTTTGAATCGAATGTGAGTCATTAGATGAAAAAACTTGTTACTCCTTGTTCATCTCGCAGCTGTCCAGGGCAGCTCTTCGCCAACTACAGGAAGGTTAGTGTTTCCTGTTCCTCAAACATAGACTGGCACACTGAAGTGGACCGCGCTATTTCGAATCCTTATCATTTTCACTATCGCTTCTTCTGAATGTCAGAAATAATTGTTTTAAGTGTAAGGTTGCATGATTTAGATGCTGCTGGGTGAGCCCAAATCGGCTTATGTAAAGTAGCTGTTTGGTACCCGTATTTTTAGGCATCAGCGATTTCATCTTTTGATTTTGTAGTGTTCGTACCAGGTGCTGAAATTTATTGACATGGTAATCGCATCGTTGTCGAGCTTCGGCGTCAGTCATCATGTCTATGTAAGCTTCTCGGTTCAGTGGTTTTGATCCTGTGTCGGTCGGATTTAATGAATACCATAGGAACAATTCCCAGCATTTACTTTGAAAATTCAACAACAAATATGCGTTAAAATCGTGTTTATGGGGTTGTGCACAGCGATCTCTATGGCACGTATTCAAGGTTAAAAATTACTTTATTTTTTTTCAAATAACTTAAATTCTCATAACGTTTTCCGTGGATTCGAAGTCATGTGAAAGCTAAAAATTGAAAACTACGCGGAAAACTACACTGTAAGCTTGACGTTTTCGATTTTTTTGTCATTTCACAACTGACTGCTTTCTTAGCTGAGTCATAGTTTTTTAACTACCAGAAAAATGAACAAATTGCATTAGAAACGATGATGAAACCCGTTATTTAACAGCAAGTTGATTGTAGCGAAATTCTACCGCAGAAAATAACTTGACTTTGAGAGCTATTTATTGGTCAATAACACTGGGAGTGAGGCGAGACCGGCAGCAGGATCTTGTGCGAGGCCTGAAAGCTCGGCAGCTCTTCTCAACATGTTGACCGCGACGGGTTAAATTTAAGTTAATGTTCAACTCCAATTTAAATCAATTGTAGTGAGCAGTTTTGGTCTTGGCAAACATTTATTAGATCGTGTCTTTGTTTAGCTCTTGTTAAGTATTTATAGAAATTAAGTTTGTCATAACTGGTCAGTGAGCAGCATTATGAAAATTCTTTCCGTGTACACCGGCGGCTCACATCGCTACCGTGTTAAATGTACGGGGGAAGCCTCCAAAAATGTGTGTTACGTAGGTGCGCCCACCCCAGTTTCCTGATGCGCCATTTAAGAACGCTAAACGCTAACTATTTCTATATTATTTTGGCTCTGTAACTAACAAAATTAGCTTAGCTGTGTAAAACCTGTCAACTATACGTGAAAATTATTTCTGATATGTTTTATAAGTACATATTGTTTATTGTTCTTGTTAATTTAAAGTTGTTCACTGTTGCAGCCTAGAGGTTTGAAATAACTTCTATAAACTACGTAACGCGCTTCTGAAATTAAGAAAAAATATGATATGAAGAATCTGTAGTTCATGCAGTGCATCAGAGACGAACCAAAAACGAGGATGAATTCTAGCATAATGTGATTGGCTCTCAAATTCTTAACAATTTCAAAATAAAATTTCACAATCGTTTTATCGCGGAGTCGAGCTCGGGAAATTGGAAATTCAGACTCAACTCAGCGCTGGATGAGGAAGATTTATTATTGAGCGTGAGTGCGTTTAGATTCTTTTTTGTACCTGTTTGTGGTTTCGAATGTGTCGCGAGATTTAAAGTGTTTGAACGTTATCAAACTTGTCGTGAACTGATTTAAGTGAGGTGAAGCACATGAGAATCTTGTACACGCTCTAAAGAGTTATCTTCATATGCTAACCAAACTTTGGAGGTCATTTGCCTCTGGTTTCTCAATATTTGTCTGTAGTGTTTTGGGGTTGCCTTATACCCCGCGCCAAGACTGGAGCGCAGCTTCCATCGATGTAGTGTCTCCCAGCTCGATCGCTCATGTCGAGCTCAATGCTCAAATTTAACGATCGCGTCATGTAGTTTAAAATAAGAGCCACTCATCACTAACGTATTACAACACAACAAATCACTATCTTCAACGACTGACTGCGAGTTTGAGGGAAAGATGGATTGTATTCTATTCGTTTTATACACTGATGAATGTTTCACATTACCCTGCCTATCGATTTTCATTTGCATTAGCGTTAGTCATTCATCCCGAGACAGTCGAGCCGCACCTGCTTGTAGATATTTTGTTTAGATTGATTCGTAAACTCTCGCTTTTAGACCAGTGTTTAATCATTAAATGAGAGCGTGATGATTCGGGGCGAGAAACCAATACATTAAAGTATTTCGTTCATAAATAAAATGATACGTGAATTGGAGGTTAAATATCGGTAGCGACATTTTTTCTGCTGTCGAGTTAGCGCTATTTCTTTGCGCTGTGTTTGTCATGTGGATAAGTCAATATAATTCTTCTGATTTTCTCTCTGTACCTTTTAGAAATAATGATTTTTACACCCCTCAGGCTTATATATAACTATTGTATCCATGAGTATGAAATTAAATGCTTCAAGGGGGCAGATCTGAAATCCTGAACGGAAAGTTAGATAGCCGTACCTGTTTTTGAAACACAGAGTGCTTCATGAATTCTATACACACCTTGGACCGTAGAAAATTTATTTTTCACTCTACAAAGTCAGGTTTTCTGACCATCTTTTTTCGGTTCACTGATGTCCTTCTTTTAGCACCTATTACTTTCTTCTACAACTTTTATGTCACTTCATAAACTTCGGTCAACCTTGTTTCTATGCGCATGGTGTTGGGACACGCCTTGTGCGTAGATTCCCTTTCCCTTGATCCCATACTAAATGGAGCTTTTCATCGTCTTCTCTTGGGAACACATTGTTTTTGTTAGGGAGGCTTAAACTGACTACAATGTACAGTAATCTAATCATAAATTTTTTTTTACAAAAAGTTCACATGAATTGCGTTAAAAAGGTGAAATATTGTGTTTTTTACATTTCTGAAAATTTTAATCGCTGATTTCTTCTGACACAAATATTGACGGACACTTTTCAAGTGGTCTTATCACACAACGCGAGCTCTGGCATTGGAGATTGGTGTAAGATCCACCTGCAAACACTTGCTCCTGCACCTCCCGGGCTCGGTTAGGGCTGTAACCTGGCGCTGAGCTGACGACCAGTCTGACAGGTTGGAACCGATCTTGCCTCCTACACGTTCTTGTTGCCGTTATTGTTTGGTCTCCTGCCATTTTGTTACTCTCGTGTAAACGTAAAAATCTTCACCATAATTTCGAGCAAACCATGCAACGAGACTCACTTTTTATGAAATAAGTCGAGCTGTGCTTGAACTGCCTGTTCTTGTTTGTGTTTAATGGAAGGTTTTATAGTTTTAAGTATCGAAGAGGGGGAATTTAGAGTTTCGGGAATTTAAGTGTCGAATAGGGTGAGTCATGAATTTTAAGTATAATGCATTTTAATGAGGACTTCAATTTTTAGTTTCATGGAGTTAATCATTTTTTTAGTTGAGGTAATTCTTTAGACTCTTGTGAAATTTATACGACAAAATACAACAAGTTCTCTTTTTAATCCTTTTGGTAAAATTTTTTGAGTATGCTTGTAGTAAAAAAAATACTCACTGCATATTCTTCCCATCATTTTATTTTATCAAAATTTTAAAAACTGCGTCGTCGAAACGAGGTGGTCGAGAAAAATTCAGTGCAGATTATGCCTGAAAAGGTAATTTAATTTTAATTTCAGTGCCTGAAAAGTAATTGGACTACATAGCCTGTGTGCGTGTTCAGTGTAGGTGTGTTGCATGCATGCGGCGATGTGAACCGAGCAGCGGGGAGGAGGTGGATGTATGGATGTGTCAAAGCGGCTCGTTTGAAGTTCTTTGCGCTCTGACGTCAAGGTGCGCTTGTCTTATATGACGCTTCAAATCACCCAAAATACCAAGCCTTTGGTGAAATGCAATGCAGCCAGTAAACGCACGCTGCCAGGTATAGATTCCAGCAGTTTCGGTCTGGATCTCCGTCTGCTTGTGGCGATGCCCGCGGTGTCCGGACGCACAGTCGTAAGGTCCTGCAGAGGCCGCAGAGAGGCTTGGCACCACGCTTCACAGGAGCTCCCCGATCGCGTCTCCGTATCTATGAGGAATTACTCAGACTGAACTAAAACATGGAGCAAATAAGTTGAGCGAAGGAAGTGGATACGCTCGAATACTGTCTTTAATCAGCAGCTGCGAGGTGTGACTTTTCCTGTTCGTAGCCTACCCAACGTATATCGATCCCGTAATATTCAGATAGAGTCCTTATTGAATGCTGAGACGCCGTGTCTCACGCCGAGAAACCATCTCCACACGCACACAAGATGTCTTGCTCCTGTGTCTGGTGGGATACTATTTGTTGTTATCAATGGACCTAAACTTTAAAAACTCCTATTATTGAAGTTGTGGCTTTTTCTTCTATAGGGATCAGGAGTTATGTTTCTTGCCGCGAGTTCTAGGATGGCCGTACATACTTGCCCGTAGTCCCTTCGAAATCCTCAAACTTTGTACGCAAGACACGGTTCTTTATATTCTAAGAGGCCTCGTGAGGAAGCTTTCGTGAATGAGGCAAACTTGTGTCATGTCTCGCATAATTCTTTGTGTTGAGGACACCCGATTTATTGCGAGGCGAACAACTTTGAGGGAAATTGTATTATACTAAAAATACAGCACATGTTTTAGTGTCTGATAAAAAAAATGAACGAGTAGAATCCTGGAACAAACAATGTTGCTCGTGTAGAAAATGGCTGCAATTACAAAACGAGATTTTATCACAATTCCTGGAAAATCTCGTTTTACAATTGCAAATATGAGATTTTATCACAGTACGTGGAAACCCTCGTTCGTCGCACTGGTTTGCACTTTGACGAAAATTTTGCTCTTTGTCAATGATCTCTGATTTCATCAGTGGTAAAGCGCTCAACCGGGTCCAGGAATCGAGCCTTAACGCCTGCCTATTTCATTGCGCTCTTCTGTCACTCAGCAATGTGTACGTTCCCTCTCTGAACACCAGAGTGGCCAATTATTGTTTGCTATTCCGCAAACATTTTACTGCAAACAATTATGTCCATATACTCTAAACGAAAATCTAACATGACAAGGAATTGTAGCTAACAGATAAAGGACAGTACGTAAAGAAATATGAAATGATATACTCTTCGAGGACGCACGGGAACATGAATATGATTCTTGGGATGAGCACATTAACATGAGTTACAAGATAAGCACGTGGACATGAATGGGAGTCGCAAGATAAGCTCGTGGACATGAATATGTGGAGAAATATTAACACGTGGAAATTGATTTGTGGGAAAATATAAGTACGTGAGTATAAAGGCGAGTCAAAAGATGAAGCAGAACACACATTAAATCGACTAATTGACAAGGAGCAAGAACTAAGGTATTCTTGCATTTAAATGAGGCGAAAGGGGAAATTCTCGACGTTCGACGACGATTGCGTGATGCTGTGATCTACGCATCGCTGAGCGCTGGTCTCCAGTTCCGTGCCTCGTTTTAATTGACTCATGTGTTGAGTTTGTTCTTATATTGTGTTGGTTTTGTTGCGTGCTGGTCGTCGGCTGGCGTGGTCTCCATGCGCTGCTGGGTATGCTGAGTGCTCAATACTAATTTTATTTCGTTCGAATTTCGTGTCATGTTATTTCATGCTTACTTTTGAGCGTCCTGCATAAAATGGACGCCCGTTCCTCCAAATAATTGCGATTTGACTATGACTGGTGTGAGCTCCTTGATCGCTGCGCTGTGTATGCACACACACGCTGGTGCACCTGTGCCTTCTAAACTGGCGAATCATTTATATATCCTCGCTGCATCACTTCTTCGATTGACGTATCCGTGTAAGAAATTATTTAGCCTACACTAATAATGGAAA
This sequence comes from Morinoia aosen, assembly GCA_030386875.1. Classification (NCBI taxonomy): domain Eukaryota; kingdom Metazoa; phylum Arthropoda; class Malacostraca; order Amphipoda; family Talitridae; genus Morinoia; species Morinoia aosen. The sequence continues at coordinate 23,406,669 of CM059562.1, forward strand.
TGCAATCATGAATTTTCGCACTGCAATTAACAATTTGTTTCCGACTAATATTTGATGAAGCTCAGAAATCATTCAAGTTAGCAATTGTGTATTCGTTATTTTTCGATTCCGTGTGATGCTCTCACCTGGTTTTAAAAGCTAACAGTGTAGCTGTGCGCTGCGCCCGTGCAAGTGCAATCAAATGAAAACAAAATTATTCATCGATTCTAAGCGAAATAGTTGAATCTTTTATTTATGCTACGGACCTGATCTTTGGTTTTCAAAATTAATGTATTCGAGTGTAGAGAAAAGAAAAAGAATGAGGCGAAGCTTGTGCGCGGAATTGCATGAAATTTAATCTGGTCAAAAATGACGACGCTCGGAAATGTTCAATGGAGCTCGCAAATCATTTAGGTTTTAATTGAAAAATGTACATGTATTATTGTAAATGATTGCTGAATATCAATAAAAATCACTCGCAATTCCGAACCCGTTATTTGCATTTATAAAATTTGGTTATTTATTATATAATATTTTTATATTACATAATTAAATTACAAGGTGAGGTACTAATTTATGTGTGATACGTTGAGGATGGAAACTCATTTAAAACTCTGCAGTATGTGATGCTATCGAGACCTTCAGATACCCTTTGTCGTCCACGTGTTTGCATTGGATCCTGCTAGCACTGAACTGAAAGGGCCTAACTGCCTCAAATCGCACAACTGTCTGCATGTCTCAATGGTATTCAGATATCCAGTAATGAGTCGACCTTCATCTTCATTCCACTCCTCGTGGGAATACAGGTTTTTTACGTGGAAATTAGCAGAGGAAAATTTTAGGTCCCAAGCTAATAGTTATGTAGGTCTAATGTTGTTGAAATAGAATAAGTTTCTTTGTTTTGCTGTAAATCCTATTTTTTCTCCACTGCTGTCATTTTTCAAGCATATATTACTTTTTTCGAACTGTTTTTTTTTTGGGTCGTAAGCCTCTTTCAATCTCGCTGTTTCTATGCACAATGAATCCGGTGTTCGGAACACATTTCTGCTTAGATTCTTCATTTCCATAATTCGACGCCAAATGGTGTGCTTGTTGTTTCTTCATTTGGCGACACATGTAATTCATTATGGTGGCATAACACAATGACTGCGATGGGTTAAACTGAAGTTCAATATTCAACTCAAATTTAAAGTCAAAAGTGATTAGCAAATTTATAAATACCATTCATTAACTGCGTCTGTTAAATACCATTAAATTCAAAAAGATTGTCAGAACTTTTCAGACGACCCATCGATGAGTCGTTTCGCAGCAGAATCAAACAACCTATAGAAGCACGACCCACCGGTTGGTCGTATCGCAAGCAACGTGTTTAACATAACTTTTGATCTACCCTAATCTCTTCGTTTCATGTGTAGAGTTTCATGCTCCGGAATGCAGCAGGTTTCAAGAGCATCGACGAAGTTTGTTTGTCTTGCACGTGTTTCATAAATTTTCTGTTGCCCTCAAAAACTTGACGTCGGCATAAAATACCACGTGTGTGAATAGCAGCGAATTATCTCGACTAAGGCCGCTGTTGTGGGAACGCACGCGGGTTCGAAAACGGAAATTTCACGCGTTCATGTACATTATCAATTCCATGCACGGGAGATGGAAGTCTCGCAACCAATCGTTTTCGCGTGTTATAAGGTTAGCAAGTTAGCAACACGTGTCAGAAGCTTGGTGCCATGCTGAAATTGCGTTATTAACAAACTTCTCTGGAATTATTTCCAGGTGCAGTTACACATGTCACTTGTTTTCCATTGCCAATTGGCCTGGAGATCGTACGGTGTATCAATTTTGGGCGAATAAGTAAGAATTTGGGTCATTTAACCTTTACTTCGAACCTGAGCCATTTCATCCATGATTATCATTTCATGCTCGACCTAATTCAGTTTAGGAAAATGGTGTTGTTTTCTTTTACTTTTAAGTTGTGGCAATGCAAAAATAGAGTTAGATATAGATTTTAAAATAATTATTGACATTGAAACCTCTAGTGGGTTTTTAACGTCAGCAAGTATCGCATAGATATTCATCTCAAGATCTATGTTTCAAATATTTACCGGCTCAACTCGTTATGTGCGACTTTTTGACCAACTGCTGGCATGTCACTGCCATTTCTGGTTCATTGGAAAATTTGAATAAAGTGCTCTCATAATTAGCCAGGAAAATGACTTGGAGATGTGTTTAACATTGAAGCGGCGCAAGCTCATGTGTCGTGCTCATTCAGGTGATGCTGGCGTTTACCGGATTCAGGTAATGCTGGCGTTTACCGGATTCAGGTAATGCTGGCGTGTACCGGATTTAGGTAATGCTGGCGTTTACCGGATTCAGGTAATGCTGGCGTGTACCGGATTCAGGTAATGCTGGCGTTTACCGGATTCAGGTAATGCTGGCGTTTACCGGATTCAGGTAATGCTGGCGTTTACCGGATTCAGGTAATGATGGCGTTTACCGGATTCAGGTAATGATGGCGTTTACCGGATTCAGGTGAGGCTGGCGTTTACCGGATTCAGATGATGCTGGCGCTTACCGGATTCAGGTAATGCTGGCGTTTACCGGATTCAGGTGAGGCTGGCGTTTACCAGATTCAGGTAATGCTGGCGTTTACCGGATTCAGATGATGCTGGCGTTCACCGGATTCAGGTGAGGCTGGCGTTTACCAGATTCATGTGATGCTGGCGTTTACCAGATTCAGGTAAGGCTGGCGTTTACCGGATTCAGGTAATGCTGGCGTTTACCAGATTCAGGTGAGGCTGGCGTTTACCGGATTCAGGTAATGCTGGCGTTTACCGGATTCAGATGATGCTGGCGTTTACCATATTCAGGTGATGCTGGCGTTTACCGGATTCAGATGATGCTGGCGTTTACCTGATTCAGGTGAGGCTGGCGTTTACCGGATTCAGGTAATGCTGGCGTTTACCGGATTCAGATGATGCTGGCGTTTACCAGATTCAGGTGATGCTGGCGTTTACCGGATTCAGGTAATGCTGGCGTTTACCAGATTCAGGTGATGCTGGCGTTTACCAGATTCAGGTAAGGCTGGCGTTTACCGGATTCAGGTGAGGCTGGCGTTTACCAGATTCAGGTGAGGCTGGCGTTTACCAGATTCAGGTAATGCTGGCGTTTACCGGATTCTGGTGATGCTGGCGTTTACCAGATTCAGGTGAGGCTGGCGTTTACCGGATTCTGGTAATGCTGGCGTTTACCGGATTCAAATGATGCTGGCGTTAACCAGATTCAGGCAAGGCTGGCGTTTACCGGATTCAGGTGAGGCTGGCGTTTACCAGATTCAGGTAATGCTGGCGTTTACCAGATTCAGGTGAGGCTGGGGTTTACCAGATTCAGGTGAGGCTGGCGTTTACCAGATTCAGAGGCTGGCGTTTACCAGATTCAGGTGAGGCTGGGGTTTACCAGATTCAGGTGAGGCTGGCGTTTACCAGATTCATGTGATGCTGGCGTTTACCGGATTCAGGTGATGCTGGCGTTTACCAGATTCAGGTAAGGCTGGCGTTTACCGGATTCAGGTGAGGTTGGCGTTTACCAGATTCAGGTAAGGCTGGCGTTTACCGGATTCAGATGATGCTGGCGTTCACCGGATTCAGGTGAGGCTGGCGTTTACCGGATTCAGGTAATGCTGGCGTTTACCGGATTCAGATGATGCTGGCGTTTACCAGATTCAGGTGATGCTGGCGTTTACCGGATTCAGGTGATGCTGGCGTTTACCAGATTCAGGTAAGGCTGGCGTTTACCGGATTCAGGTGAGGCTGGCGTTTACCAGATTCAGGTAATGCTGGCGTTTACCGGATTCTGGTGATGCTGGCGTTTACCAGATTCAGGTGAGGCTGGCGTTTACCGGATTCAGGTAATGCTGGCGTTTACCGGATTCAAATGATGCTGGCGTTTACCAGATTCAGGTAAGGCTGGCATTTACCGGATTCAGGTGAGTCTGGCGTTCACCTTGTGGCGCAGAGGAGCATGCGTAGGCTGCCTCAGTTTCGTGAGGCGTGCGGACGCACAGAGCAACCCCCGGTGGGATGCCGGCGCCCTGCCTCTTCATACATCAATACGCGCTCCACAACCGCCGGCTCCGCGTGTCGCTATGACAACGCGCGCCTCCCTCACCTGTTGCGAGCGCCTGCCGTATTCCCGTAGACTTTTTGCGCTTTTCCCAGCGTTTCACTCAGCTTTCCCCCATCACAAGCGCCTATAATAAGACTACTTCGGCTTTAATGCCTTCCAACTCTTTGCCTGTTTGAGTTCTGTGGTTACTTCAGTGGAAGGACTGGTGTTATATTTCCCTCTAAGTGCTCTACTTTATATGGTTATAAAATTGATTTTTCTGTTATTTGTGGGGTAACTTTCAACAAATGTCGTATTTTTTACGAGCTTTTTCTTGGGAATTCTGTTTTATTGGTTTAATTTTTGATATCATTGTTCAATTTTAAGGGAATCATCAATCTGGAGCTTATGTATCATGATAGTGCCTCATATTTTACACGCAAGAAAGATCATGGGGCTTCGAAATTAAATCCTTCACGCTCGTTATCGTGTCAGAGGAACTCGATGTTTCTGCGTCGTATCAAGTTATCTTTTATATTCTTTGCTGTAAGTTTTTTAAATGGTATTAGGCCTTCAAATAAAATCTTCGTGTTTGAACTTCAGTAATTGAATGAGATGTTTTTTGAGACATATTTTGGTTTAATTGCACTATTAACGAATCTTTTTTCGTATTTTCGGGCCGTAATAATATGCATATATATTACGCCACATCCGAGTGGCTTCTGACAGGGTCGACAGTTCAAATCCCTGCAGTGCCGCGCGGTGTTTCTCCGTTGGGAAAAGCGAGAACTCGACTTAAATTCCCCATTCTACCCAGCTGCCGGGTTGACCTAGGGTAACCGTCATTGCGCCCTGGAGTTAGTTATTTGGCATTTCAGAATCCAAAGTACATGATGAATGTATCAGGCTTGATCGGTGCAGAATATCCTTTCTTCGTTTTATACGTACCCTATTTCAGCTGTTATAATTTAGCTGCATATTTTTGTGGTTTAATGACGCAAATGCTTAAGAATTCTGACGGATCTGTAGTTCCAACACTAAATCAAAACATTAATGTGAACAGCATTTTTCATGGGGATGTTGGTGGACAATAGTGGAGCAATTCAGCTTTGCAAATAAGTTTGTCTTCTCGTAATCGTGACAATCGTTTCTTATAGTAGTCTATGGCGTTTAGTTTCTCAAGTTATCTTAACATGACCTTGTTCGCACACACATAGCTCTAACTTATTTCAGATAAATTTATTTCAAAAATTGTTGCTACGTTGCACTAGTTTCCTGATGGCGAAGGAGCTATTTCAATCGAAAGCTTGAAAAAACAACAATGACATTTCCCTATGAAAGAGAAATTCTACTTGGAAGTATTCATATATACACACCACAGGTCTGTCTTAATAAGCTCGCCTCGATAAGCTCGTGCTTTCCTGTTGTGAGACATAAGTGTTCTCGATGTGTAAAAACAGCAACTGTGTCAGGGGCCACCCAATTCTGACAAACGAAGTAGTTGCCAGTTGGTCAAAGAGTAAGAGTGGCCTTCTGAGGACCGCCTCACACTATAATATTAGTTAGATTAAGTTCACTGATCGCGCTATCTAACTCGGCACGAAAGTTAACTTGGGTCTGTGACGGTCTTTTGCAAAAGGCTTCTACTCGTACGTGCAATTAGTGACTTCTAGTATATCAGCGACATGGTTATGAATTATAACTCTAGACGTGTTCAGACGCGTTAAAACTTTTCTGTGTGGCAAGTTTATTCACGGGTAAAAGACTGGAAGACTTGAGTTGTGCGGCTGGAAAACGTGAGATGTTTCGCGTCGAAGTAACACGATATTTCAACGATAAGCTTCACCTGTGCTGATGACGTTAAGGGGGTCAACCCAGTGATTTTTAAGTTTTAATCCGATTGTTCCGAAATTTGGCCAGTATATGTATATTTAAAAAAAACTATTTTACTTATGTAAATTTTTAGATTCAGGCCTTAATTTTTTAAAATATTTGAAATGATAGTTTTTTAGATCTTTTTATGGATATTTCTGAAGAATAGAAGTCGATGGATTTTTATATTAGAACAAATTCTAAGACAGTTTTGAATCCTTGCAATATTTAAAAAAAAACTAACAGATCTATTCTATTTCTATTTTCCTCTTCGTTTTCTTTTGATATGCGATTTTCGATCACTTACTAAAATATACCAAAATTTTTGTTTAAACTGTGATAAAAAAAATAAATTTACAAATTTGGAAATCAGGATCTATTAGTTTATTAGTAATGTTCCAAGAATTTTAAAACTGTCTTTGTGTTTTCCTAGCATAAAAACTCTTTGACTTCTTTTTTTTAATGTTGAAAATGAAGTTTTTACGCTCGTTAAAAAACTTTTTTTTGGTGAAGTGTAATATAATCGACAGTTTTTGTACATGAATGCAGTATTCATGTTCTATTTTCATCTACAAATAATATGCGAGGATAATTTCATATTTACACTGAATTGTAAATTGTATGTATAAATTATATAAAAATACATTTATTTTTCATATCTTGAATAATGGTGAATTTTTATTTGTGGACTGATTCTTCTGAAATAAGCCATGATATGTAATTTTTAAAGAGAAACACCTTTTGTTTTGTCATTTTTGTTTTGTCAGAAAATGGGAACTATGTGTTTTTTATGCCATTTTATCTGATATTTCAAATAAATACAAGTCATTGAGTTTTATGCTAAAACAAAACCAAATACAGTTTTGGAATCCTTGTAACATTTCTAACGAGCTAAAGATTTTTTCTTTTCCTTTTTGTTTTCTTTTTGTATGGGGTAAAATATTAATGATTTTTAGTCCCCTACACCCCTCTTGAGGGGGAGGGGGGTTTTAGTGCCCGTAGCCCCATAAAGTATTAGGAGACAATAGCCCACTACCTAAGGACCCTTTTAAGCAAAGAAAACTCTACTCTTGAAAACGATTCCGTGAAAAACTTGCCTGGTGGCTGGAGTGGAACATTGATGGAGTAACTGTGCAAACTGTAGATATTTTAAAGTAGTTGTTGTGCTTCTCGGAAAATTTTGAACTAGCAATGACGATTTGAAGTATTTAATAACACATTGAAGTAGTTAGGGATTTTATAAAACATCATTCTCCATTCCTTCGACTACAAAATGTGTGCGATGAGCGTTTCTTCGATAAAGGCATCGCTATCTTTAGAATTTTAAAAACCGTGATTTAAACATATTCATACTTTTGAGGCTGTGAAACATGTATTACAGAAACGTTCATCAAGTACTAGATGCTTTCGAGACAATAGTTCCATGGTTTCAGACGAACAAAAATTGATGGATGTGTTTATATATCTCTGGATACACGTCTGCGATTTTCGCTATAGTTTTCTTTTTCGATTTTTAAATCTGGAAATAGAGTTATCTGTGACTAATTGACCGGGGAAAAGCTATTAATTCTAGTTTTCTCTGAAAATTTTCAACTATTTCTCTCAGAATGTAGAACGATCGATTAAATATATCGTCTGGAACACAAGATTTACTCAATGCGGAGTTAAGGATAGTAATAGCTTTAAACATTTGGCTCAACGGTTTTATATATTGTTTCATAGTAGAGGAATGCGTACGATATTTATTTCAATTATTTGCGGGCCAGGTCTTAAAAAAGAGAAGTCAATTCGCAGCTCCTGCAAATGTTGGATCGTGTTGTAGGAGCAGCCCCAGAGGAAACATAAACTGAACCTTAGAATTTTTGTGTGCTTCATTATCTGTAGTTTACCTTCTGTACGAGCTTGTTGTTACGGCAGGTGGCCATGCGCGGTAGTGTACGAATCACTACGCTCGTGCCTGTTTAAGTGTTGGTTGACTTTCGCTAAATTATCACCAAAGGAGATTGTAATGGTATAAGTTTTTTTTGCAAAGCACCCGGGCTCACGCTCGAAGTTTTTGAGTGATTCCAGACCAACATTGTTTAAATTTAGCATTGTTGAGAATTATAAGTGTTGAAAGCTATGCGTTGGTAAATTGGTGTGACATTTGTGGCTGTTGTGGCTCATAGCTCAGGTGTGATGTTATGTCTAGCAATTGCATACGGGCCAAACATTTTAAAATTTCTTCAAAACGCATTTAAAAAGTTAATACTTTTACGAAGAATGAAAGTATATTTGAAAAAATAGATCAAGTTTTTCATGCATTTTATGCAACTCACCGCGAGTAAAAAGATATTGCATATAATTCAAAGACTTCTTGGCTAATAACGAATAATGATACACAGTTGCTGGCTCAGTTGGTTGGTCCGTCTCTCTATCAGCCTCTTAAAGATACCTAATGACCGTGTCTGCGGTACTAGTTTCACCAGTTCACTAGTATAAGAATATTTTTAATCGGATGGATGTATTTGTTTATCATTCACGTCCGGGAGATTTACTTAAGGAAAATATAGAATCCCGGCAGTTTTACATCAGTTCAGAAGACATTGCCGAGTTCATTTGCCCGTGGTCGACGAGGCGGTGGATGAGGACGGAGTGCACCATCCAGTCCCAAATGACTGTCGTTTTATAATCTCTTTTGAGTTCGTGATGAAATTGTGTTGAGTGAAAGTTGAGTGCTGTGAGGATTGCGTTTCGGCTGTTAATTTTGTGAATACAGGCAGGGTGGGGATCAACCTGAACCCGAGTGCTGTACCCTTCCTCTTTCTTTAGGAAATCTTACACTAAAGGATTTTTTTCATTTACAGTATTATGTCGTCTAAAGTATGTAGAGTAACGAACGCCTGTATTCATGCATCCACTACTAAGAAGACTTTCATTTGTATCTGAAAATAAAACTCTTGTATGTACCTACGATTTTCACATTATTAAGCTCAAAACTAGGAACATGATACTCAATTTTCAAAAGGGTAGGTGAAATTCAATATATATATATAAAGCGATCATTACGCCCATGAAAAAAGGCAACATTATTCTTGAAATAGGAAGGTGGAATCGTCTTCGAGATGTGAATTCATGGAATTTTAAGGAATTTATGTTCGAGGAATTTTTCTTACGAAGAAAAGGCTCAGCAATATTAGTTCAGATGTGTACTTTCTGGAGTTCTGGGAAAGAACATTACGTAGTTCGAAAAGAAGTATATTAGCATCGCTTTTATTCTCTCGTTGTCGTGCTGAGTGATGACGAAGAAACTCCACGTTGATGTAAAAGGTGGTAGATTATTTGTTGAACTTGATGATTTTCATACTGCCCGAATCAAAATTGACATTTGTCTCCATTATTTACCTAATAACCCAAAAAGGGCTTGACCTTATAAATTCTATTTTTGAGAACAGCAATTTTGAGCTAAAAATACGAAGATATAAAAAATTGCAATCCTAACTACTACAATATTCCAGAACGAAAATGCTTCACTTCTGAAAATATAAATATTAGTGTATTTCTGAAGAATTTTCGGACTAACTGGATGCTGGTGTTGGTGGCGTATTTTGACTAGCTGGATGCTGGTGTTGGTGGCGTATTTTGAAAATTGGATACTGGTGATGGTAGCGTATTTTAACTAGCTGGATGCTGGTGTTGGTGGCGTATTTTGAAAATTGGATACTGGTGCTGGTAGCGTATTTTGACTAGCTGGATGCTGGTGTTGGTAGCGTATTTTGAAAATTGGATACTGGTGATGGTAGCGTATTTTAACTAGCTGGATGCTGGTGTTGGTGGCGTATTTTGAAAATTGGATACTGGTGCTGGTAGCGTATTTTGACTAGCTGGATGCTGGTGTTGGTGGCGTATTTTGAAAATTGGATACTGGTGATGGTAGCGTATTTTAACTAGCTGGATGCTGGTGTTGGTGGCGTATTTTGAAAATTGGATACTGGTGCTGGTAGCGTATTTTGACTAGCTGGATGCTGGTGTTGGTAGCGTATTTTGACTAGCTGGATGCTGGTGTTGGTGGCGTATTTTGACTAGCTGGATGCTGGTGTTGGTGGCGTATTTTGACTAGCTGGATGCTGGTGTTGGTGGCGTATTTTGACTAGCTGGATGCTGGTGTTGGTGGCGTATTTTGACTAGCTGGATGCTGGTGTTGGTGGCGTATTTTGACTAGCTGGATGCTGGTGTTGGTGGCGTATTTTGAAAATTGGATACTGGTGATGGTAGCGTATTTTAACTAGCTGGATGCTGGTGTTGGTGGCGTATTTTGAAAATTGGATACTGGTGCTGGTAGCGTATTTTGACTAGCTGGATGCTGGTGTTGGTAGCGTATTTTGACTAGCTGGATGCTGGTGTTGGGGGCTTATTTTGACTAGCTGGATGCTGGTGTTGGTGGCGTATTTTGACTAGCTAGATGCTGGTGTTGGTGGCGTATTTTGACTAGCTGGATGCTGGTGTTGGTGGCGTATTTTGACTAGCTGGATGCTGGTGTTGGTGGCGTATTTTGACTAGCTGGATGCTGGTGTTGGTAGCGTATTTTGACTAAGTGGATACTGGTGTTGGTAGCGCATTTTGACTGGCTGGATACTGGTGTTGGTAGCGCATTTTGACTAGCTGGATGCTGGTGTTGGTGGCGTATTTTGACTAGCTGGATACTGCTGATGGTGGTACATCTCCGCGCACCACACTTCCACCATGATCAAAATTCGAACAAACGCAGAAGCTATGCGCCAATAACTGCTCAAGTTAGTGAAGTGCTGTTGTTTTCTTCACAAATAGGTCGGCTTTCTTTTCTTTTGAGGGAATGAAAATGAACCTGCGACCTCCTAAACAAGTGGCGTCTGTGCGGCGATCTCTCAATTAATGTTCTCCAAACGTTCAATTTTCGCTGTACTGATATTTTTGGTGCAGCTATGGTACTGGAGACGTGTGGCTGATAACTTAAATATAATCGTATTTTTCCTGTTGGAGAGGTTTCTTTTTATTTTTATTGTTATATTTTACTGGTTTGAAATAAATATTACGTACACTGTACAGTGTTCACTCCTGTTGGTAAAGCGTGTGCGGCGTCAAAATTTTAATATATGGATTTGTTTTCATTATATTTGATGCTGTTGCCGAGCTGGTTATATGATCTGATACTTGCGAGACATTGACCAGTATGAAAATTCCGATATAATCAAAATCGATTTTTTCTTAAAAGAACGAAATCTGATTGACTTATTTATGTCGTATTGTTCCCAGATGTTTTGATTTCATTCAAACATTCCATTCAAAGGTGAACTCCATTGATGCATCTTCTCTTGTGCGCTAGGATATCTAGCTACGTTTGCAGGCGCCAGGCATATCAGGCGCTGAAATCCTCAAATCAGATCTAGTGAACGTCTTCTTCTGTGGAATATGTGCTGGGGTTCGGGCCTAAGTATTTTGAGAGCCTTTAGCAGCTCTTGAGAAACCTGTACGCTTCCAGGGTTCCTTACGTCATATGCTTGCTTTACTTCTAATGCGAGTTTACGTAGACTAAATATGTACGAATATTTATATATTTGTATCGCTGGTAGACAACATAGAATCTCAAACGTGTTCAAAAAAATGATAATTGGACTAAACTTTTTCTCTTCAATTCCGACCGTTTCGGCGTCGATAAGTATGAGTCCCTCGCTGATGATAAATTTAGTCCATTATTTTTGTGCTCGTTTACATTTTACCTGTTCAAAGTATCGACCTCTATCACTTAGGGCTGTGCTTTACCCACACCTTGTCTTCCCCTTACTTTACTCATGACCAATGTGTACACTCCATCCAGTTAATAATGAATAATAATAATGAAGGCATCTACGGATGCTTTATTTCCAATCAAGCCTGATACATATCACCTTGTACATTGGATTTTCAAATGCCTTATAACTAACGCCAGGACGCCATGACGCTTTCCCCCGGTCGAGTCCGGTACCCATTTCAGACACCTGGGTAGAGTGGGGTATTGTGCTTGGAATTTTTCTCCTATACCCAACAGAGAAAATCGCCACTGCCAGCGCCGAGTTTCGAACCCGGGTCCCGGCCGCACGGCGGCGGAACCTATAGCACATGGCTATCGCGAGCACATGGCTATTTACATCCTCGGTTCCTTTACGCTCATTTAATGAGAACTTTCTCTCCGATCAAAATAGATGTTGTTTGTTCGTTTATTTGAAGTTCTCTCGCACCTGCCTCTCACCTCTTATCTCGTTTCTTGTGGGTGACTCGCTCTCTCAACTGTGGACGTGTTGCTGCTGCGACGGGCTGGTGTGCGCGCTGCACGGGCTGCTTATGCTCGTGCACCTCCTGTGGCAGCGCGCACTTGCATTCTAAGTTCGAATGAACGAATAAAAAAAATGAATGAACGAATCAATGAATAAATGAACGAATAAATGAATGCACGAAAGAATGAATGAATGAACGAATGAACGAATGGATGAATGAATGAATGCTGAGCATGAACTGAAATGCTTCCGCCGAATACTTTTCATGTCAATTTTGTAAACTGTTTTATTAAGAAGGGTAAAAAATATATATACTGAGTTAGTGAGTATGAACCGAAATGCATCCCTCGAGGAATTTTTCAAAACAATTTTGGAAACTGTTTTAATAAAAAGTTTAAAGAAATGAATTAAAGGTACTGGCTCTTCGCACTTTGTGCTCTGTAATCTATCTCCACCGCTTTGCGAGGGAAATTCCTTTCCTAAATTGTTTACTCAATGTGTAAGAAATATTTCAGTTATTTTATAATTTTGTATATTGCAGTTCACGTCGATAGAATGAACACTCTTGATGGCTTCTCATTCACAATAAATTTGAAGAACTCGTGTCTTTCGAGAAAATGAAAATCATGGAATATTTTACATTCTATGGAACTCGTTGACCTAGCGTTTGTTACTACGCTAAGCTATTGAATTCCCCTGCAAGTACAGCACGAGTAGGGAAGAGCTGGAATAATAGGGTCGTTGTCAGAGATGTTTTGTAAAGCTATTTACCTGTAGTGTCGACCTCGCCTGCACTCGAGCAGCATGAACTCCCCCGAGTGTGGGTAGTGTCGAGTAGCACGTCCATCGTACTCGTTTTTTGAACACTCTTGAGCGCTTAATCTTTTGTGTCACATCTTTAAACCTGTCAGGTTATTTTACAGGAAAAAATGCGACTGTGTTGAGCTCTAATGACGACGTACCTTTGGTATTCGTATGGATAAAAGTCGGAGTTTTCACGTATCTAGTCGCGGTCGCAGTTTTGAAACTTCTAGCAGCTGCTAATGGAATGCATAGATTGTACGGACAGGATTTGCCTTATGGAAGGGAGCCGGAATGGAAAACACGTGTTTCTGTGGTCTGTTTCATCAATTAAACTGGCCGTTATCGCTGTACAAACTAGATCTTATCACACGATGTGCTACGCTGAGCTAAATCTTGCATGCTGTGTTCACACCCAGAGTAGTTGGTTGGTTGATGAGTAGCATGAGAGCGGTGCAGTGCTACTAAGAGCATTTCTCACAAATTTTGTTTAGAATGTTTTGCATGTTTTTGTTTGTATTTTTTTGCATGTTTTTGCAAGCATGTTGAGCTGAACGTAAGGTAGGCCCTCTTTTTGTTGAAGCAGAATACGTTTTTAATATTATTATTGACTATCTTTTTAGGTTCAATGGTGGCTTTTTTCAGCACTGACTACTTTTTTCCGCTTTAATCTTGTATCCAAAACTTTCTTCCATAAAACGGTTAAAACTTTCAGTTTATACAGGATCCTGTGTGCATAGATTTTCAATTTGTGCATCGATTCCCCGTTCCCTCGATTAATACTGTATGGTGCTTTCCTCCTTCCTTTCTCCGGAACTCCTTTGTTGTGGTTAGGGAGGCATAAGCTAGCTTATCTAATCTAATCTGCACGCATATTTTTATACTTTCCACACGGCAGTGCCAGAGTTCATCTTGAGTTGAAACAGATTTTCCCTCATCTTCTCGATTTCGATTTTGAAAATGGGTTTCAATTTAAAATAAGTTTTAGCTATTCGTTTTCCCCTGTGATTCTGATTTTTTCCATTTCTCGGTCGAAGCTTGACCCTGTAAATCAAAATAATTGATACCACTGGGAAAAAATTCACCACTGGGTTAAGTTAGATATCTGTTTTGTAGGTAATCCTAATCAAATTTTAGAGCAGTACAATTGTAAAAAAAAACACTTCCGAGTAGTCGTTTAGGTTGTTCAAGGATGTATTTTTATGAATATGAAAGCGTCTGATAGCGTTTACGTTTATTAATAACCAAAACAGATTTCGAAGATCGGGCACAGCAATGAATTGTTTTCCAGACAACCTCGCTCTCAGATATTTGCCTCAGCCATCTGGCCGAACATCGTTGCTTTTTGTTCAACGTCTGCGTTCACCTTGCCGCGGATGGGGTAAAAACATTAACAAGCAAACCATGTGGTTAATCAGATCTCTGAGCTGAAATGGCCATCAAAGCAAGACGCCAGTGTGTGAGCTGTGGCGTGAATGCTAAATTCGCCTTCGGCAACACCCCTCATCACAACAGGTGGGTGGTAGTGGACGACACCAAACTTGCAATGATGACTTATAAAAATCACAATGAATTTTTTATAATAGCTCAAAGAAATTTGTATAGGTTTCAAGTACTGTAGCTTAATTTCATGAAGTCATGACTGACATTTTCAGTTACCTTGTTCCCATGAGCAATATTTCCCGTTCATGATGAGAAGAAAAAACATAAAGAAGGAAATTCAAAGAAGAAAAAAAGGATTTTCGCACAAATCTGAGCTAGTTACAATATTTTGTACGGGTGTTATCACGTGTGTAACTGAGAATACTGAATTATTTTGGTCTAAGTTCGGTGAAGGTTGAATTTTCTTTGTTCACTGTACACAGCAGTCGTGTAGTACTTTCTCACTTCAAGGAACACGCAAGGACAGTTTGAGGGCTGATGAAAAACTCAATTCATTACTGACCAACAAGTCTGCACAAAAGCCTTCACAAGTTTGTTCTTCACAAAGGCTAGCAAATCAATCTATTTCAATTATTACTTCATCAGATCAGCTAGACTCCATAGGTGTAAGATTGAAAAGAATTGAAGGTGCTCTACTGAGGATATTTCACTTTGGCACAGAAGTGTGAGAGTTGGGTAGAACTGCCACCAGCGGGCGGTCAATGTGCTAGCCTTCTCGAGTGCTTGTTTTATGTCACCTGTATGAAACTACATATAGTGTATACGGCCTGTCAGATTCGATAATGTTCGATAAAACACGTAAATCATGTAATTTGGTTGGTTAAAGCTCTGTAGTGTATGGGTTAAAAACCAAAACACTTTGGTCATCAGTTTTGATAAACTGACAGTGTGCCATGAACGCATATCTGTGAGTACCCGCAATCAAAATATTCTTGTGCATGTGCACTGGTGATACTCGTATCACAGTTCCGGTCATTAAGCACATCCAGCTTGATTCCAAAGTGTGACCAATTAGCAGTCTCTTCCTATCACACATTAAATGTAATAATATTACCCCTATGCAAATCCTTGAAAAAGTGACAGAGAGACGGACCAAGCAAGCAAGTAACTGTGTATTATTATTCAGTGGATGATTAACATCTCATGCAATCCCTGGACCGAAATTTCTATTAGTCAACGTATGTACCTCTTTCTGGAACTGGTACTTAAAGTTTGACTTTATGCAAACACACTGCCCAGTCGGGCGCGTTTACAGTCCGCAAGGTTGGAACTAAAATTAAACTTTCCCTACTACTGGTGTACACGGCCCTTCCAAAATAACAGGATTCAATATTTTCATAGATTAAATATTCCAGATGTGGGTGAAAAAGAAATTTATCCGTCCTAATAGTACCTGCGATTAAAATATTCTTCGTATCACAGACACGGTCACTAGCATCATTAGAGCGTGACAGAAAGACGGACCAACCAACCCAGCAGCAACAGTGTATAAGTGTAGACGCCTGGCCCATTGTGATAACATTGGAGAAATTACGCGCTAAAAATATATAAATTTATTTATTCAATTAGGTTTTCATTTTATTATTAGTTTATTTATTTATATATTCATTCCAGGAGATGCCTGGCGTTTTATTTTATAAGGATAGATTCGAGAGCGTTGAAATAATTCATCACATTGGAAGTGTTGGTCTTCGTTCGTTTTCGGTGGAGCATGAGTACGTCCCCCTCAACTTGTGGCGCGTCGCTCTGCTGGCCAATGCACGCAAATGTTCACAAGTGTGAGTTGTATTCAGGTCAAAATAAGCTCCTGTCAAATAAGACTCAAGGTGTAATAGATGATCTCCGTGACACCAACGCATTCCTGCATGGTATGAGTTCTGCCTCAAAAGTATTAATGGACGCGCTTTCTACCCACAATTTTGGCGTATTTCCACTACGATGCTTAGTTTCATTTGGAGGTACGCCAGATGTTGTATGCAGGGGGGCCCAAAAATGTTCCTTTTTTTGGAAATTTCAAATATTTAGTTTAAATTTGAATATTTTAATGCTGTTTTTTGCGTATCATTAGGAAATTTCCTTTTTGTAACTTTTCAAATCCTTGTAGACAGATGTTGGGGAAAACGAGTGTTTGGCACTAAGTTAAATGAACAAGTGTCAAGAAATTTTTTACAACAATACATTTTCAATTTTAAATGCTAAGAATGAAAATTCATAATTTAAAAATATTGCATCTCTGCTACACTAAGCACATGGAAGATTCAAAACGCTCGAGTCCGTCATTAATCCCCGTTGGAATGAAGCCTCAAAGTGCAGCTGACGACAGAACGAGTTTTCATTATCTTAATTCCCCTGAGGAGGATACAACTGCTGTACTTGTGTAAATTAGCACTCCCAGGGGGAAAATGTGAGGTCCCGAGCTGAGAGTAAGGTAGGGCTTTTTTTGTTGGAATGAAATAAGTTTTAATTTTGTTAAGGACCATCTTTTTTCGGTTTATTGTTGTCCTGTATTTCAGGACTTCTAAATTTCTTCTTCAACTTTCATCATGTTACATAGCCTTCCTTTTTCTCTTACTCTTTTTGCGCGCAGGGGTATCTTAGGAGGGAGCATACCTTGTGCATAGGTTCCGCGTTCTCTTGACGCCATACTTAATGGTGCCTACATCCTTCACTTCTTTAAAATACCTCTGTTACGATTAGGGTAGCTTAAACTAACATCTAATTTAAATCCTAATCTTCATCGTCTCAAAATTTACCGCAACACTCAAATGTACGGTTTTTTTCATCGAAAGGTCAGTTCCTTCATCGCTGGAAACCTCTCGTCATCGAGTCGAAAATGGAGTTCCATGCAAAAAAAAGATCTGCAAGTTATTATTAGACGAGCCGGGCATGCAGTGGCAGATTAGGCGCGGATTTAAAAGTGTGTAGAGCGCGAGTTTAAAGGTGTGTAGAGCGTGTGTTTAAAGGTGTGTAGAGCACTTGTTTGAAAGTGTGTAGAGCGCGTATACAAAGGTGTGTAGAGCGTAGGGCGGATACGTTGAAGGGTCTAATATTCATTATACTTGGTCACATATAATGGATAACTTGAATTTTACTCATGCTCATTTTTATTATTGTTCAATTGAGCTATTTTCTCGCCATCAATTTTCATTCACCCTAGTTTTCAGAAATTACAAAATAATGACATTCTGACATTCAGCTCAAAAGCTGTTATACTCTGGTTCATTTAACTACTTGAACATTATTATTCAACACATATTCACGATAAATCCCATAGTTTCCAAAGACGATATTTCTTATTACGTGTAGCGACCAAAGTTGAAAGATTTTCATTCCAACCTAAGATGGGAGCTTTCAAAAACTGACATTTTTGAGAAGCATAATTTTTGTAAACACCCTGTGTGGAGAATGTTCTACTTGATAATGTGTTCCGCACAAGTTCTAAACAAAGGCTCATTGTCCTCAAAAATCTAACATGGAAAAAATTTTGAGCGGGTAATTTACAATATCGAAATTTTCGAGATTAATTTTTTAAGAGAAATAGAATGCTAGACCACCATGGAACATTCAACTGGTAACATTAGTTCAGTTCTCCACTAAAGCAACACTACTAGAAAATCTAGTGCGCATCGTGCAGTTAGATTTATTTATTTATTTTATAAGCAAGATTTTTTTACAAGCATAACATTCTTAGTAAATGTTACCATTTCTTTCTTTTCTTTTGAAATGTTAGCATTTATTTTTTGAGAAATTCTACAAGTCTTTGGTGTGCTGAAGCATGCATGGCTCATGCCAACATCAGCTGAGGTTTTCTCTTACTCGGCAGTACATATTTCGTGTAAATTACATCGTTCATATTCTTACTCCAGTTTTTTGGTTTTGCCCAAAATCTCGGGCTTGATAAGCGTTTATGCAATCTCAGGCTTTTTTCATATGTTGTGTCATTCCATTGGTTGCCTCACTGTATTTTGAGTCGCCGAAACACTCAACGTCTCCTTGTCTTGCTGTCAGCTTATCGCAGTCTGTTGATCTCCTGCACACCCTCAGGAGGGGACAACTACTGTAACTGGAAATTAGCGCTTTCAGAGATAGCGTGAGGTGCCGAGCTGCAGATTAGGTAGGCCTTCACTTGATTGAAATATAATAGTTTTTTGTTGAGCTACAGACGATCTATTTTTTGGCTCGCTGATCTCCTTTTTCAGCGTCTATAAAAGAAGGACATTCTAAGGTGTGAGGACACACATTGTGCATGAATTCCTTGTTCCTATGATTTGATATTAGTGGTTGCTCTCTCAGGATCACCTATGATGTGGGTAGGAGGGCTTAAACTTACATATAAGAAGGATTTGTAGCCACAAATTATGAAGCTGACCACGGTTCATCATTGTCCGTGCCCTACTTGTATGGGGAGTTTGGTTATCGCTGAGGAGTGTTGTTGCCTTATGATATTGTTAAAATCATCCTTCGAGTTATATTTACGTTTTTGTTTTAGTAATGATAGTTTTACTATAACATTTTGCGCTAAACCTTTCCAAGCTATGAAGTGCTTCTTCTTTAATGAGAAGCCTTTCTCTCTTAGTACCCGAAGTTAATTTTCCACTGAGTGCAATGGTTGACTGCGATAAAACGCCTATGCTACCTTCATTTTTTCCATGTTTCTTTTTTTACTTTCATTCTCTTAATTGAGAGTTAATACAAGGCTTTTTTCTATTTTAGGTTGGTCGGTAGCTGTTGTTGTTATAGTTTTGAAAGTCGCTGATGGCTTCTAGGGTTTTGTGCGCGATACTTCGTTAGAAAATCGTTCTGCCAGAAAAAATTATTGCGTTACTGATATCTTAACGATGGCTTGAAAATTGCCAACTGTTTCATTTGGAGGAAAAAAACGTTTACACCCCGACGCTACCTTATTAGGTGTTAAAATTTGTGTGTGTGTGAAAATTGTATAGCTCACAAGTGTTATGTCTGGATGAAACTTTAGCAACGTCCTCTCTTCAACATCTGTACCCTTGTATCTGTCCATAGACAAGCTGGATAATGGTGCTGTGAACAACTACTCCCTCTTACTCCGCGGCAGATAAGCCTAGTTAACGCGTTTCCACCACATCCAGCATGTATGTACGATGTGTTTGCTTTGCAGCTGCTAAGCTGGTTGGTTTGTATCGAGTGTCGTACGCAGCTGTGCTACGGCATCTCAGCTGCCGTTCCACACATACAGTATGATTAACAGAAGTGGCCTCCCATATTTGTCTTTATCTTGGACATGCGCCGCACAGCGTATCAAAAAATCATGTCGAAAAATCTTCGATAGTACACTGCATTATGTGTTGATCTGTCGTTCAGAATATTTCTCTGATGAAACTAAGTAGGGAAAATAAGTTATCAAGGTATTTTTTCCACATGGTCATTACGAATTACGTTCTTAGTTGGTATATCACAAGTGTTTGTGGGATGTCTACCAGGGTTTTATATTCCAGATGTTAAGTTCAGCTTCCCCGATCAAAACCTCTTTACCCTTGTAATATTACGAGAGACTTGTCATTTATACGCGTGAATTAATTTATCAGAAAGTATGTACGCATTCTCGTGATTCTTCAAAGACTTACTTTCTTCTGCTTGCCGCTTTGAGCTACCGTGTCTGTGGAGGAGTATTATACTGCAATATTAACAGGGGCGTGCAGGGAATGCCACATCGCTGGTTAACTTACGCCATTGATGAGATTTTCCTCGTCTGGTAAATTTCCTAATGAAGTTACTGTGAGAGCATAGTGCGACAGATGCACGTATTGCAAGGTTCACTGAAGGAAAAATGAAAAGCGTCCTTAGCAGGGAGATTTCTGTCAGATCGTGCCTGCCTTGGGGAGTGGTGAGCGAGCATTGAATTTCATTCTCTGTAAATGTGAGCAAAGATTTAATATAGTTAAATAGTTCATTCGGCATATTTAATTAGTTAATTCGACAAGTTTCGTTTTGCATTTCTGTCAAGGGCGAATTTGTTTGAAATTAAAAGAGGGAAATTAAAAATGGATTTGAAATTGCAACATGAAGGCTGTCAGCTCATTACTCAATATTGCTATTTAACTGTACTGAATGAATACAAGTATAGCCTAAACTTGTACAAAATACAAAATGGATTTGAAATTGCAACATGAAGGCTGTCAGCTCATTACTCAATATTGCTATTTAACTGTACTGAATGAATACAAGTATAGCCTAAACTTGTACAAAATACAAAATGGATTTGAAATTGCAACATGAAGGCTGTCAGCTCATTACTCAATATTGCTATTTAACTGTACTGAATGAATACAAGTATAGCCTAAACTTGTACAAAATACAAAATTTGTGACTCAACACACCGTTTGATCATGCTTTTTTGTTACGGGAAACTAGCCCTGTCATTTCGTTTCGTTGTCAGAAAAGAAGGAAAAAGATGAAGTTTTATTGTTTCTTCATTTGCTCAGTGCAATACTGGGTAGAAAACTTTACTTTATTTTGTAATCGTTGTGTCACTACGCGTAAATCACTATATTGGCACGTTGCTTCTTATCAATGCGTCAACAAAACCGTATTATTTTAGTGGGAAATATAATGCTCTAAAAACTTTTTGAGTTTTGAAGAAACCAATCACCAAAAAATTCCCTAAAAGAAACCTCATATTCTTTAAATTCTCAGACCTTCGACCAATGATTCAAGTACAGCCTGTGTCTACTACTGCTTAAAATGTCGCATCATCATTAAATTCCCAGTTTTTCTTTTACCCTTATCAGTTTTAATCGTAACAATTATTGCTGTGCAGTTCGTTGTGCATTGCGAACGATTTAGCCTGCCTACTTCATGCTTTTGTTTTTTACTTCGTTACTCAGCGAAATTGTTTGAACGCATTATACGAATATAGTAACAAAGTTTTTATCGTACCAGGTACAAAGACTGCGATGTGAAGTTTCCATTACACAGTTGCACAACCTGAGAATTTGGAGAGAAAAATGGTTTTAGAGCATTTTATTTCCAATTAAATTAATACGGTATTGTTGTTACACAATCTTCGCTCGTGTGCGACTTAGATTTGAAGCCGTCTGCGTATAGTTGTTCAATCAAAATATTTAAACCTAATCTTATTCGTAACTACGTACCGTAAAACTTGAAATTATTTTATGTCTCTCAAGGTTTCCTCTTCAGTGGGAAGGAACTCCTCGACCTCTGTCATGTCTTCGAAGAGCGAGTCAAAACGAATTCTCTTAAGAGAACTTTATTTACGGTGTTTACCTATGTAGCCCACCTAGCATATGCATCGATTTTGTAAATTTTTCCCTGCTTTAATCAACGGTAAATTTTACTGCTGTGATTATTTTTTTGTGCTTCGTAGTTTAGTTTGCGATTGTTCTCTCGCTGCAATTCTCCCGTTGGTCTAAGTCTCTAAGACCTGATCACGTGCAGTCTTAGTGCTCTATCTCTTTAGTCTCTTCCTTATTCGTCATCGCCTCTTGAGCCCATCAAAGCTCATTGGACGTTAAACTTGCAGAATGTGTTAAGTGTTTTTTTTATTTTCTCAACTTCTTACTGTCACTGAAAGTATGCGGGCTATTCTATTAATTATCAGGGATTCCCCTCGGAGGAATTTTTACGAATTCATGTGAACTCTGAACATGAGTGTCTCCCAATTTCTATCTCGTTTGGATCTTCGATGTGAATTATCTATGATTAAGTTGTCAGATGAGTTATACTTTTTACTCAGCTGAAATTGAACCACGTTAAAAAATTGTTTCTTCATCTGAAACTAAAATTGAACATAATAATTGACATTCAAAATAAATAGAGAAATTAAGTAAATTAAATACTGTTCGAATTGATCAAAATTAAGATGGCAATCGGGCAAACTTTCGTGTTTTCCTTCTTTGCGTTTTGTCAATTTAATATGCAGGTGAAATTTTGAGGTTTCAAACCTTTAATCATTCCATGTAACTATTATCGATACCATTCCCTAGAATTCCATTTTAACTATACTTGTAACTAATAGCAAATTCATCATCAGCGTCGATGAGCTACACTGAACTTGCCTGCTCTAAAATTGACTCCATGCAAACGCTTATCAGGTGTAGACGTCAAAAATCAAGTGGAGCTTAAATGAATGTCTTGTATGAGTATTCCCACGAAAAAAATTTCACGAGCTAGAAAATGTTTTCTTCGTTATTAGGCTTGAATTTTATCAGTACGTGACTTTTGTTTTCAGCAGGACACTGTGCATCTTTTCATCTGTTCATACTCAATTTTGAGTGGAAGATGTTCATGAACGTGAAAAAACACGAAACCTGTTAGTGGTCATCACTCTCGATGTTTGTGATTTCTATGCAATTTTTTATATTTTTAGTTCTTGTATTTGAGATGACAAATAAGTTTTTTTTGCTGGTGATTTTGCCAGAAAATTTGAGTGAAGTGCTAGAACCGAGTATTGATCACTTGTGGGATATTAATCCATCGAGTGTATAGAGGTAGCCTTTAAGGCGAATAACAACCATAGCAGGAAAATACTGCAATCGTTGAGAGAACAGAAAAAAGAACCTTGGTTGGACCTGTTCTGTTGAATGCATTAGAATGGAGACGCTTCTCACCAGCCTTGCTTATTCATTCAGGCGACGTGTAGACCATGCTTTGCTGCGTTGTGGCATCGTTTCCTAGTTTCTTTCATGTCCAATTATACCTGTGTTCAGCCTTCAGTTTTGTTCATCTCTAGTCACTTTATATCTGTTGAACACAATGTAGATCCAGCTGCAAAAATAGGTATTCAATTGTACGATACAATTTTGCACACAATTGTGAATCACCATATGCATGTATCTGTGATACGTTGGGTTGTGAAGTTGTGAAGATTATTTTTGTAGGTATCTTTGGAGGGCGGAACGCGAAAGTTAATGAATTTGGTGCATCATCGGTCCTTTATTCATTCTGTGTTGTTTTTATTGGGATGCGTTGCTACTTAGCTAATTTTCTCATTTCATTCGTTTATAAAGCGAGGTCTTCAGTCTTTGGTTGAACTCTTTTCTTATCTTATGAGATTCTATTGCCACTATACTGTTGGTGTTGCATATTATGTACTTTTGAGTGAGTTGCTTTTACTACAGAGCTACTGGATATTTATAAAAGTTTATTAGCATTGTTAACGGTGAAGCCAGATTGTTTAGCATTGTTCACGGTGCAGACCCTAGATGACGGTCTGCTTGTGATGCCTGTCTATGAGAACACGGTGGGCCTCGATGGGTGACGGTTGAGATCTGGCAGCTAGACGGCCACGTGATAACATTGGTTTCACAATCTGCTTCTGCAGTCGGGAGTTGTCTGGCGCCCTTCTTCGAGATCTGGTTACTCATTTCTTACTACGCTTGCATTGACAGTAGCTTCTATTTCAATGTTGGCTATAATTGAAAATTATTTCTTATTTGATGGAACAAGTAAAGCAGCATCTATAAGCTTCTACTCCCATTACCAAAGAATTTCTTTTTAATAATTGGTTTTGAATTTAGTTCTTCTGGCATTACTTCAAGTTCTCCGGTGCCAAATTGGCGGAAGCCTGCTAAATAACTCAACTGTTTTCTGTTTTTGTAGCGTTCTCACTGAATTCGTTTGTGTTTAATCTTTATGATGAGTAGTTTCCTTGTTGAGCAAATTATTCATAGTTCATCCATTTAATGCGAGCAATAAATATTTGTCGTGTCTGAAGTTACCAAAATCCAACGGTATTATTTGTTTGGAAATACGAAGTTTTTCTTTCGTTATATTTCTGTACGTGCCCAATACTGGACGCATGGTTTCTATTCTATAGCTGAAGAACTGAGATGTCGCATTTGATGTCGTCCGTGTTCCATCAATCATAGCCCGAAAGCTTTTAGTGTGACGAGGATCTTGTGCTTGTGTATGCAAGGGAATGTGAGCATTAGTAATATTAAGGGCTTTCTCATACCACGATTTAAGTTGAGTTCTAAAGAAATTGTGCATAAATATACACAGGGTACATTGTGCGGAGTCGTTTGGCTGGTCTGCTCGCAGAAATAGCTGTACTCTTGTCGAGAATGTGCCAACGACCAGTGAGTGTTGAACTACTTTTCCTTTACGGAGAATAGCAAAATCGACTCAATAAAATCTGAATAATCAGAGCGCGTGTAGGCTCGGCAGTGAATGGCCAACTTTGTTTTCCATTCGTGCTGAGTAGAGGCGCGCACTCGGCCAAAGTAGCGTGAGGTTTCGGTGTCTTGTGCCAGCAAACACGAACGTCAGGTCTCGTCCTCGTCAGGTCTCGACAATATTCCAATACTGCCGTAGCGCAGCGGGTGAGCTCGGCTGTTAATTTCAGGGGAAATCAGGAGGTTGGTCGTCTTTTGTGACTAATATGAACCCTCAGGTGTTTCGTTTTTTTTGCAGTGTATGGTGGCTTTGCTAGTAAGATTTAGTTCTTGTAGTGAATTACTGATTTTAAATGTAAATTTTCGTGTTTTCAGTATATTTTGGTTTCTTTAATGAATTATGTTTTTTAATACGTTTCGGTTTCTCTTCTAAATTACTGTCTTAAAAGTTAATGTTAATCTTGTTTCTTTTTGTAAACTATGATTTTTTACTACCATTAAAATTTGCATAATATTTGTGTCGCAACGAGTAACTTATCAGTGATTTTCTGATGTTGAACAACATTGTATTTCCTCGTAATATAGTAATGACGCTTATTTAAAAAAAAAGCAATTTGCTTTCTTAGACATATCAACTTAAAAATCAGTTTGGCTTCGAGAATTAGTGCTCAAAGGGAAGTGCTTAGTAATACTCATTTTTGTTGAGGACTTTTTTTGGAGCTAGGCGTAATAAAACAAGTTTAATTTTTAATTTGAATGAGTTTGACTTTCAGGTCTTAGATTACAGAATAAAAATAAAACAACATATGTTTTACTTTTTAAACGTTGATATTTTCTTGACATAATTGAGCTAAAAAAAACATCAATGAATGCTTAATTTGCATAAGTAGGATTAAATTTTTTTGAACTATGAATTGAAATCAAAGTTTCAACCTTCTTGAAAGGGTCTTTTAAGTTGAAACTAAATGAATTTCAAATACGGACTACTTTACAATTAGCGATCTAAATTTCACGATCTCAATTCAGTATTCTCAGGTTATTGATAAGGTGTACATGTCTCCGGCCAACCTGTAGTTCACTTACTTGAACCTACAGCAAATATTCTAATGAACTGCAGCATCGACGTACGATGAGGTCAGAAGGAGCTGTAGAATATTATTTGTTTGGTCAACCAACATATTGAAAGCCGGATAAACATTCATTATATTTTTGCAAATGTACAATCTAAATTTTTTTCAAATTCTAGATTTACCTCTTAAATCCTGTCTTGGTCTGACTTTCCTCTTTAGCTCACCACGTATTTTTTAGAAGTTAGCCAAGCAGGCTATTTCAAATTTAGATGAAATGCAGTTGAAGATTCCATTTCTGGAGAAGAACAGGGAAAATAGTGAGGGATGAAGTTTTTTGAATGGCTTAGCCGGAGAGAGAAAAATTAAGTTTCTCTTAATTTGTTCAACTTTACTTAGTTAAAAATTGAAATAAAATTAGTTGAGATATAAAATTTAGTGACTAATTAAAAAGGAAATAAATCGATGGTAAATCTGGCTCTGTGATCATTTTGGCTTAGGATTTAAATTGAAGGCGAATTAGGTATAAAGAGTTTCTCTTTCAGACGCTGTTTAAAAAAGAAAAATCATTTTTTTCACCTAGAAACGTTGAAATCCGAGGACTGTTTATGAAGTGGGAAAATATCATACTGTCCCTGAAATATATTTAATTGAATATAAACAAAAAACAAATAACAAGTAGATAAATAAATAAACAGAGAACAGCAGATAGTATATAAGAGAAGTATTCCTCAGCAACTGCCTGGTAACGTTAGAGCTCGGGCCAACTGTGGGCGGTCCCTGTGACTCCCCCTCTCGTCCTGGCTGCGATGCTTCTCATGACTAACGAGTCAATTGAACAACTAAACTGTAAAGAATAAAACCAGACTGCTTTGGCCAGAAAAAGTTCGAAAAATTCACTGCAAGCTAACATGCATAGGCTTATTATTCTTGACAGAATTGCGATAAATTCTATTTCCTTTTGGTGTATATAGTATAGCGTAAATGTATTAATGCGTTTCTTATTTAATCTGAAATCTCGTAAATATCGATTATTCCATTGAGAGATTCATTCGTTAGGTCATTGTTACCGCGTTTGTTGATGCTATTGAGAGAGGGCTCTGAATCATGCATTGTGAGGGGCCTATCGAGTGAACGTGAGTGGGTGTTGTACTTTAAAAACGTGTTTGAGTGTTTAGCTTCAAACTCAATGGCTATAAAATTCCTTATAATTTGTGTGCTCCATTGCATCGTTGAGCGTTGCTCCTGTATTGGTCTAAACTCACCTCATCTTTCCGAGTTTTACTCAATCGCATTCTTTCACCCTAGCCCAACGTACATTAAAAATAGACACACGTCTATAACAGTATGGGTATTATATTTCTTCTTCCCTGCTCATATCACCATACTTTATCTTTTCTTGACTTAATTTTTATTTTTCTATCACCCACTGAGTGCGGGGTACTAAAATTCACTGCAGTGCGCTTCGCACAAACTTTAAAGCATCTCTCTTTTCTCTATTTTTTGGCGAGTGAAAATCCAGAGGAGTCTATTGAACAATTTTGTATTAGATGCAAATATGAATGACGCTGCGCATAGCTTTAAAATTCATAAAGCACTTTTAGATTTCAGTGAAAATTTATATTTGTGATTGAAATGTTGTCGAGTTGAAAGGGTCGCAGCAGCTAAAAAAGTTGCTGCTGCAATTCAATGCATTCATTCAACGCAGCCATGAATATTTCATGCACAAATATGCTTCAAATGTTTGTTCTATTTGATTGACCGTGACTTCTTATCTATTGCTTGAACTTTGTTCGCAACCATTCTGGCCTTCTGTCTTCGAGGCTGCCAAGACCAAATCGGGGATGTTGTAAAATGAAGTTTACATATGGGGCCAACTGTGAGTCATGTGCTACTCTAGTAACGATGTAACATCCAAGCTGATGCCTGTATTGTGAGACCAAGAGTGTGCGATGTTCTGAGCCACTGAGGAGCTAGAAAACAATGTCATTACTACTTCTACCTTATGACAATTCAGTCTACATTGTGAACTTATTGTGAATAAGGAAATTGGATCACCTCAGGGTTGAATACATCAACGCGAAGTTGGAGACCTCTGACAAGAGTCAAATCGTCCCTGTGTGGAGTTGAATTCTATTGAATTAAAGTTGGATCGTCACTAAGTTGAGTTGGATCACTCTTGCATAGTTGGGCAGCTCCAAAGAAGAGTCAGATCACTTTACGGAATTGGTGTAACTGAATCATTTTTAACCTTAGCCACTTTTTGTAATTCCCTGGGCCGAATCCTGTTTCTCAGCTTCTATCACATTAAGTACTTCCCTCTCAAATACTTCATAAAGAGCATCACCTTGGCCACTTTCGTACTTGTGAGTGAAATTTGAAGCTTATTTTTTAATATACGAGTACAAGAATCAATTATGCTGTGTCTGTATGAAAAAAGTTACTCAGAAAGGTCTTTGTTTAAAAATCTCAAAATAGATCTAATTTATGAATTCTACTAAACGTCAATGACACATTTTTCTGAGATTGGTGTATCGTCTTTTAACATTTTAAAACGTGACCATTAAAACAATCTAAACAGAAAATACCTACTTGTGTTTTGTGTGGAAAACGTATATTTTGGTATTTATTATTTTTCTGCTTAATGGAAAATTCTTCAAGACCAGGAAAATGGCTATAATTCAATAAATGAAACCGTTGTTCACATGGCTTAAATCCCTCTCCTACCATACATATAAATTAACTGCATGTGCTTCACGTGACTTCCACAAGAAAAACACAGATTATGGGATATTTTCGGAAGCATTAAGCGTTTTTTTCCGAGGTTGATCGAATATATATATCAAATCTATTTTTTCCGAGTTGAAGCTGGTGTGGCAAAGGATAGGCAATTGCTTTAGCTTCGTTAGCTTTGTTGATTCTACACTGTGGGGACAGGTGCCCACTGGGGAGATACTGTTAGGTTACCTCAGCGACATACAGGCCTTCGAAACTTCCATCTGTCGGGCCCATTTTACTTCTTTCAGTTTCCATGCCTCCTTTATTAGCTCTTGTATTTTATTCTATTTTCCTGTTCTTTCCTGACTTGCTGTTTTTATGCTTGGAGTATTCTGTGTTGGAACCCCTAGTGCATAAATTCCGCGCTTGTTTCACTTCATGCTAAATAATCCATTCCTTATCGCTCTCTTGACACGTATTTGTTGTGGCTAAGGAGTCTTAAACTAATTAAAACAATAATAATAGTATAGTGGAAGCTGATGTACCACTCAAAATTCGACGCAGTTTTCAAAACTTGCAGAAAATATTGTAGCTTGGACGCATAGAGTCGTGGAAGGATGCTGAAAAGAGTAATGAGGAAATTTAAACTTCAGAACTCCGCAAACTTGGGCTTAGAATGGCGGTTAGAAAGTGCATGCACGGTTAGGTTAACATCGGCATCTTTGGGATGCTTTATTTCCAATCAAGCCTGATACATATGATCTTAGCATTGGTTTTTCAAATGTCTAATAACTAACCCTATATATAGGACACCATAACGGTTCCCCCGTAAAGCCGGTACCCATTTCCGACACCTGGGTCGAGTGGGGTATTGTGCTTGAGCTTTCCCTTATACCCAACGGGGAAAATCTCCGCGCCAGCGCTGGGAACGAACCCGCGACTTCCAGCATACAAGTCCGATCCCTTAACCGCTGTGCCACGGAGAGCACACGGGCTTCATTCACTTCTATTCAGGCATGAATAATTTGTCTAGGGTAACTGGGTCATAATTTTCTAGAAATTTTGAATGGTTCGTCAGGCTGAAAATTGACTAAAAGGGAATTGCCCGCCTCACTTACGGGAAAGAGGACAGACATGCGGAGGGCTACGGGCGGAAAGGATCAAGCAAAGCAGTCAACTCGTGTTGCCCGCCCGCCCGTGCGAGTGTGCAGATGTGCTGACGGTGGGTGGCCAGACTTGTCGAAGTATAGTGTCGAGGTTGCTTTTCAATTCAAATGTCACTAATACGTCAAACTTATCGCATAATTGAATGGCTAAATCTGCTCCACCTGAAGTCCCTTTTTACCTTTGAAAGAGTGTCAGTGAACTCTTTTTCAAATTCTTAGTAACACTAACTCTTCGATGTTTCGAACAAAAGTCAGACGTTGTCAATTGATTTTAGGTACCAAATCTACGAGTAAATAAGTGAAAAGAAGTAACGCATATTTGTAGGCTATGACGATAAAACGACCCTATAATTTGCAGTTAGTTGCTGAAACCACAGTCGGGAAATTATGAACGACTAACTTTTATCAATTATTGCACTCCTCTCATATAAATTACTCCCTTACGGTACAGGTGAGAGAAAAATGAACTTTAACTTATTCTATATTCATAAGTATTCACTGAGGACGTGAATGAGAGGAGGCAGTTTACCTTGACAGTAATTCGCACAGGCGGGCGTCGCAGCTGCACGCTGGTCAGGTGTGCTCAGGTCACAGGGCCGGAGATGTGTGCAGGTCTCGCCTTCGCTGCTGTGCTAGTGACGTCATGGCTGAGATATCTCTCGCCTGGGTAGCTGTGCTAGTGACGTCATGGCTGAGATGTCTCTCGCCTGGGCTGCTGTGCTAGTGACGTCATGGCTGAGATGTCTCGCCTGCGCTGCTGTGCTAGTGACGTCATGGCTGAGATGTCTCTCGCCTGGGCTGCTGTGCTAGTGACGTCATGGCTGAGATGTCTCTCGCCTGGGCAGCTAGGCAAGTTCACGGCATGGCTTAAATTGACCAGCTAAATGAAAAGTTGAACTTCACCGTCGTTCGTTTAATCAAGGGTAACGAGACGCAGATTCTTCTTTGCATTTTTCATTGACAGCCTTTATCGTATGAAGAAACTGGACGCAAGAACACAATTAACAATTGATGCAGTGATTGTCTCTTCATGGTAGCACATTGTGTGTGTTGTTCGATCATGATATTTTCATGTTTTTTTGGGGTCAGGAAGGAACTCGCGTTCATTATTGGTTTCAATTCAGTGTGAAAGCTACAAAATTCCGGATTCTAGGCTTTTTTCTTAGAGTGGATGGCGCGTATAATAACTGGACCAAGCATAAATGCTTGCGTCATCAAGAACTGAGCAGGCATTTTTGGTTTCAGTGAATCTTTGAGTAAGGGTATCGTTTAGGTCTCGCATTACACCGTTTGTTTGCTTACGAGCTCTTTCTTTTTCGTTACATTATTTATCATATGCAGGTTTTTATCAGTGGGAGTTGATAGCGTGTCTTAATTGAGCTTTCATTATGGTACGAAAGAAGAAAAGACTGAAAAAGTAAGAGTAGTGTGAATTTGCGTAATTCTCTTTTTAAAAGAAGAAGATGGGCTAAAAAAAACTTGTTTAAATTATACTAGTGCATCATCAGATCTGAAAGACAATCGGTAATTAAACATATCGTTGAAAACTATTCGTAGGTTTCATAGGATCCGGAATAATTACATATAGTGATGCACCGATTAAAAATTTGTGACCTAGGACGTTCCCGCTATTATATGCATGCATTAGTTAGACAGCTGCGCTGTGACACTGGTGTCACAAGTGATGATTGTTGTTCGTGTGGTAATCTTCGTTCCACTTCATCATCATGCTCGATGCATGCAAGCTCTCGCTTTCACGAGCAACATTACCATAGAAACGGACCTAATGTTGTATAAAGGAACTCTTCCAACTGGTCAACGTCCCTTAACATTAAAATTACGAATGCAAAGTGCTGAGAGACGTCACCGAAGCATCAAATGTGGCTGCACCCATGAAAAAGTTTCGCTCTAGCTTTGATTTGGCGGGAGTTGTGACGCTTACACGCTGCGTCAACAAGATCCTGTAGAATTCAGTTCTTTGAACGTTTTATTATATGTATATACCTATTTCACGCGTTTTTTTTGTTGAACTTAATGGTAGCTTTGCTGAATGTTCGCGTTAACCTTTTTTTTGAGATGTGTTTTGGTGTTGTGCTGCGGGTGCGGTGAACTTGTGGCCTGCCTGCGCTGCACATCTTGATAGAAACATAGATCTCATTTGATCCGCCTTAGTGGCACTGTTCTTAGTCAAGAACATTTTTTTTCTTGCCGTACAACCGTTTAAATATTTGATGACTTCTCGTAGATTATACTGAATGTATTACTTACTGACATGGATTATGCTAAATGTACCACTAACTGGCCAGGATTATGCTAAGCGTACCAGTAACTAGCCTGAATTGTGCTAAATGCACCAATAACTAACGTGGATTGTGCTAAATATACCAATAACTAACGTGGATTGTGCTAAATGTACCAATAACTAGCCTGAATTGTGCTAAATGCACCAATAACTAGCCTGAATTGTGCTAAATGCACCAATAACTAACGTGGATTGTGTTAAATGTACCAATAATTAGCGTGGATTATGCTAAATGTACCAATAACTTGCCTGAATTGTGCTAAATGCACTAATAACTAACGTGAATTGTGCTAAATGCACCAATAACTAGCGGGGATTGTGCTAAATGCACAAAACTAGCGGGGATTGTGCTAAATGCACCAATAACTAGCGTGGATTGTGCTAAATGCACCAATAACTAGCGGGGATTGTGCTAAATGCACCAATAACTAGCGGGGATTGTGCTAAATACACCAATAACTAGCGGGGATTGTGCTAAATGCACCAATAACTAGCGGGGATTGTGCTAAATACACCAATAACTAGCGGGGATTATGTGCCAACGCTACGCACTACCCAGCAAATAAGCGTTTTTACCTTTGTTTTGTGTTACTAACTTACTACACTTAATTTTTTATAGACCTATGTT
The DNA here is from genome assembly GCA_030386875.1 of Morinoia aosen. Classification (NCBI taxonomy): domain Eukaryota; kingdom Metazoa; phylum Arthropoda; class Malacostraca; order Amphipoda; family Talitridae; genus Morinoia; species Morinoia aosen. The sequence goes on from CM059562.1 coordinate 23,439,121, forward strand.
TCGTTTATTCGAGTTGCTTAATGTTTGAATATTGTAAAAATCTGAGATCGTGAAGCGGATATGTGTGTAACATGGGGCATGTGTAAATTGTGTATATGTGTAACGTACGGCAGAGTTTCCTCCTGCTCCCAGAAGGTAGCCATTTTCTCTGATCTGTGGCAGTAATTGCATTACCTTCGCTGTTTCTCCCTTGTTATGTATCTCTGTTGTAGTGCGAGGCCTTCTGGTGTGCTGTAAGGTTCGTTCAGAGTAGACAATTCGCTAGCCAGGGACAAATTAAGAGTACAAAGGTCAATACAAAGCATCTCGATAATGAGCAACTGAGGATCGAGCAAGGCTTTTTCGATTCACGTGTCTATATTGGCAAGTTAAAAAATTCATCATAAAAAAGCTATTTCGAACATACATAATATGCTGTTTCGCACCTTCATAACGTGCACTCATTAACATTGGAGCGGCAGAAATCTGAGATACGCTGTCCGTTGCAGGTCCGCGCGGCACATGCGCAACCTGGCGGAGAAGATGCGGCGGGACAAGCTCAACACCTACGTCAGCGAGCTCGCCAGCATCATCCCGCTCGTCTCCTCCGCCTCCAAGAAGGTCGACAAGACGTCAGTGTTGCGCATTGCCGCCAATTACATCCGACTTCATAACGGTGAGCTGAGCAGTATAGCTCTCCAATGATAGCCTGTGCTTTCTGAGCATGTTTACATTACAAATTTGTCAAATTTTACATGTTTGGTAAATAGGAAATTTTATTCAACGCTTAGCTAAGCGGTTAGTTTGTTAGATCAAAAATGCACGGTGAACGAGTGAAGGAAGGTAAGTTTTGTACATTATTGAGTGTGTTAATTCATTTTGCCAACTGTACATGAGTTCGCTCTGGTGAGCAGCCTTTAAACGGAATGACTTCAAACATTTCAACCTGAAAATGGTCCATCGGAAAAAAAATTTCCTCCTGTGGTGTCAGAAATTAGAAAAGCTGATTTTGTTTCAATTTTTTTTAACTGAAGGGCTGTCTATATCAACTGTTTAGTGCCATCACTACTCAAAATGACCGATGTTCGAAGGTATTTCTACTCTCAGCCATCCATCGATGTGACTTGATGAACTGGATTGAGTGCAGAGGTATATGTGAAGTGACAGGTAATCCGACTGGAGTGTAGGCTGCGTCCGAGTATTTATGTACGCAGTGCCCTGCCGCTCACCGCTGGAAGAAGACATGGTGTTGTGTGTGGAAAATGCGTCAATGTTTTTGATTTGTATTACTCCCTCAGTATTCATAACAAAATGACGCTGTAAAACAGTATGAAATTTCTGTTGCTTATTTTTTTGAAATAACGAAATATTTTATGTATCGAATACCATCAGTTGAAAAGAATCCGTAATCCGTGTTCAAATCTCATTCTAATACAAAGTCAAAAAATCGACCAGGACAAAGAATAACGTGACTGTGTTATAGCTTCCCGACCTTCACCTTCATTCACAAGTACATTTGGCAAATAATATTTAACGAAACGAATCAAATCCAGAGTGAATCTATTTACGTCAAGAAAATAATGAAGTCAATATCATGTTGACAAGCGTCATGTTCACAGGAACAATATAATCAAGTCAATATCACGTTGACAAGCGTCATGTTCACAGGAACAATATAATCAAGTCAATATCACGTTGAAAGGAGTCATGTTCACAGGAAGAATATAATCAAGTCAATATAACGTTGACAAGCGCCATGTTTACAGGAAGAATATAATCAAGTCAATATCACGTTGACAAGCGCCATGTTCACACGAAGAATGTAATCAAGTCAATATCACGTTGACAAGCGCCATGTTCACAGGAAGAATATAATCAAGTCAATATCACGTTGACAAGCGCCATGTTCTCACGAAGAATGTAATCAAGTCAATATCACGTTGACAAGCGCCATGTACACAGGAAGAATATAATCAAGTCAATATCACGTTGACAAGCGCCATGTTCTCACGAAGAATGTAATCAAGTCAATATCACGTTGACAAGCGCCATGTTCACAGGAAGAATATAATCTAGTCAATATCACGTTGACAAGCGCCATGTTCACTCGAAGAATATAAACAAGTAAATATCACGTTGACAAGCGCCATGTTTACAAGAACTGATGTCCAAATAATACTATCGCAGCAGTGGTGTGTAGGGAAGCAGGTGTGGTATACCAGGTCGGGCAGGTGTGACCGACTGGTCTCGCTGCCAGCACTATTTAGTCATGTCGGTCACTGCAATTTGTAGCGTTATAAGCGCTCCTCTCGGCGCGCCGCTTCTGGTCTCACGCCAAGTTTTCGTGCTAGGACTGCAAAAAAATAAATATGTACGACACCATTGTCATTTTGAAATACATTATGAGTTTAGTTTTGTGAGAAGAAAGAGCGGACCACCAAGAAAAATAGAGCGAATATCTGTGAGAAAAGTTAATTATGGTATGAAAAAATTATGAAGGATTCGTTCGTTAGATTTTAGAACCAATTTTGTGCGAATCAGCGTATTTTTTTAGTGCACAGGCAATTTATAAAATTGTTCAGCTGTTTCATTCGCCTTATTCTTGTGAGCTTATTTAACTTCGCCAAAGTAAACTGGCTGTTCTCGTTCGTTCCTCTCATGATGATAGGATGATAAATTCAATAACGCTTGCAGAAAATCGTGTCAAGTTTTACTCTAGTTCTTTTTTAGTTTTTCATAAGAAGAAAATTGGCATCTATAACCTTGCCCGTCGACCTCAGCGTTGGAGGACCAGCTGACGCTACATTACAGTCATGACAATTTGTGAGGCCTGTGTTCACTACAAATCTTTTGTGCTGGTCTTCGATTGGTAAATTCTACCTGCATTCGTTGTAGATATCAATGCCAGGGGATGTAAGCTTTTCACATACGTTTTCCGTATGTATCTGTGCGAACTTCCACGTAGCGTCTGTTCTTCTCCGCTTTGTTTTTGCGAAAAATTATCGTCAGCAGTGTGCCAAGAATTACTCTTACACATTCACGAAAGCGTGGGCCGTACTTAGATGTCATTCCAGTAGCCGTTACGGCGGCTTCATTTCCCTCGACGTAACTCTCTACGATCCTCCAGCTCCAGATGGACACCCCGATTGCGTTAACTTTTAATGTGCGCATTGAAAATGAGTCGGCGTCTTGACTGCGAGTGATTCTGTTTCTTAAGTCTTTTGCGTGCGTTCGTCCTGAATAATTTGGCGGGATGATGCATCTCTATTGACATTCAATTTAGTATTGTTACCGGTCTCAAATGCTGGTTTTATGAAAATGTTTTGATTTTATTAATTTTTCCTGAGTATATTGCCGTATACCGCGATGTGTTGCTAGCTTTCATGCGTGGAACGCTCCTCAAAGATTGGAAGAAGCAAGAAAAAAAATGTTTTCCTATTTGAATCATAACGTTTTTTATTCAATATTTACTTTTTAATTTTTAGTCAATACAACTTTGGCTGCTTTTTTGGGGTAGAGATATGCGTTTGTAAACAACCTGAAATTACGGTCATTAAAGTACTCAAAAATTTACAAAGCATCCAACGTGCGTTAATTTCTTTCTAGTTATTGATTAAATTCATCCTAGTTTCTGCTCAGATATTTTCTGTGCCTCCCTCTCTCGTTAACGGGCTTGGAATCAATAGACCTGGTTCGTTGTTGCCGACACGCGCACAGGCAGCGCCCCTTTGTCTTGCTATTTACGTCCCTGGAAATTTTACTTCATTTTTTTAACAAGATGCGTGTTATCGTCATAATACTGCACACTTTTTTTAGAAATAGAGGCAAGTTTCAACGTGGCAGGGGATTTCATTTTTACTATGTTTTGTTTATTCGCTGTCATGAAATGAATTGGCGATGGTATGATCAGATCTGTCTGCCTGCAAGTGACGTTGTTTTGTGTAGTAAGTGAGGCGAAACGTGTTCAGCCCATACTTTCACGGACTCTGGTTATGGCATCTTTTAAAATTGACTTTGTACATCATCATAAGCCGTCAATAAATTCTAGTGTGTTAGGATTTTTGTCAGTTGTCTCTTGAGTATTTTGACTCAGTAATTGATGTGAGGCATAGGTTAAAAATTAACATCCATGCACTAACCAGCTTCCCTGTATTTAGTTGTGTTCTCGAATGAAGAACTAAAACCACTCAAATTAAATGAGCCTACAAAAAAAAAAACCTGGGAAATTGTTAAATATCATACCCGAGTTATGAAACAATAACAATACGACGAGAAGGCAGAATTTTTATTTCATATTTGAGCATTATGCAGGTTTACAATTGAATTAATAGATATATTGGTTCGCTAATTGATGGGCACTTGAGTCAAATCAAATCCCGTGGTATTGGAGCGAGAGGCAAATTCAGCAAAACAAACGACATCGGCATCACTAGAATTTACATTGACAATAAATGCAGAGCGACTTCGGTTTGAAAATTTTATCTTTCAATACAAGAAATGCCCGTTTGCGAGCTGCAGCGGGTTTGGCCTTGGTATATATAAAGCGATCGCTCAAAAACTCAAAGAGACAACGAGGAACAACGGCACGGTTGCTGCTGAATTGCATGTACAAGCAACGACTACAGAGCTGTCGTGGAGCCCAACTGAGAAACGTCCTGTTTTTGCTTGTTCAGTTGGAGTCATCCTTCATCAAGACATTGCGCTGCCTCATACAACGAATGCGACTCAATGCCTAACTTAAGACGAGAAAGACTGTTTTTTCCTGTGAAAATAGCTTCTTCATTCGTTTTAAAATTTTGATTTTACTCTAACTCAGTTTTATCTTTTTCGTAACCTGTATTCCTCTCAATGGATACTCTGTATTCTAGACATCACGAAGAGGATATTCTTCCTCAACTCAAAAATTAAAAATTTCCTCCAGATGCATTAGAAAACAGATTGGTAATTCTCGTATTATTTGGAGGCTATGCCTTTCTTATCTTGCTAAAGGTAAACATTATGAGGAAGATTGAAATTCAGCTAATAACGTATGGTTTTATTTACTTCGACCTGAATTGAAAAAACAACAAAACTTGTATCAAAATCCGATTTACTGAAACTAGAATTAGCAGAAATTAATCTTTTTGACACTAATAGATACCGAAAATCACATGCACTTTTTGATTACTGTTAACTTCATAGTGAGAATCTTATTTGTACTTTGGCTATAGGGTTCGAGTTAATGAGGGTTGAGGAGGGCTCATAAATGAAGCGACTGGAGTCGTAACCAATCCACGTGGCTTAGAATCTCACTATAATATTGGTTTATTGGATTTACTTGCATCTTTTACTTTATAGAAATTTTAAAACAGGAAAAGTGTAAGCGCCATCTGCTTTTGGCATTTTTCTCCGTAATTTGAATCGTCGAGTTTGACTTAGGTTGGCGATCTGCGTCTGGCTGAGTTCATTCTGGTTACGGAAGGTGTGGAGGCTGGTTCAATATTCATTATGTTCTGTATAGTTTTCATTTTTTATTGATTGGGACCGTGTTTGTGCCATACGTCAGATTTGAATTCATTTTGCTTGTAAATTTAACATCTGTTCATTCTTTGTTTCAGCTCTTTATATTATACAAAATATTCGGAACCGTTTATTAAGTAAAGTGAAAAACGAAAGCGCGTTTCGAATAAATGCCAACAAAATTTCTATTCATAAATGCTACGGCAGTTATAAAAAGCAATGTGGAATAAAACGTAGATGACTTGTTCGTCTCGCGTACTACATAGTATCTTAAATCATGCGGTTCTTTTATTGAATATTCCTCTTAAATGTTATTGCAAAGAGTGAATATTTTCTTTCAAGGGTCGCTTCCTTTGCTTCCTAAACCAATTTCTCATTCCATTCGTTTTATTGAATTTAGATAAAGAATTTAATACATCATTTTTGCGTGGTAGTTGTATGGAATAAAATTATTGTGTTGCAAAGTCTGTAAGAAATGAAGTCCCGAGAGAGCCACATGCAACGCACCACTCATTTCTATACTGCGTGCCTCACAAAGGATATCGTAGGCGCTCATGGTGCCTCACAAAGGATATCGTAGGCGCTCATGGTGCCTCACAAAGGATATCGTAGGCGCTCATGGTGCCTCACAAAGGATATCGTAGGTGCTCATGGTGCCGATCCTTTTTATGCTCACGCGAGACAAAGCTATAGTCTCTTTAATGATCCCTCAGGTCTATTTCTTGTCTGGTCAGCGAGAACATGGACCGTACATCGTGCACACTTATATATTATTCATGTAACTCTCGCTGAAATTAGGGTTGTTGGGACTCGGAATTTATGATTTTGCAAACAAGGCAGTTCATAACAAAAACTGAATGTTGTATCCTTACAAAATGTGAGCTCCTTGCCTTATAATGCTGAATACATTTTTAAATTACCTGCCTTGTGAAAGATGGTGGTAAACAAGATTCATAAAAAATTATTATAAATAAATAGTTATTACTGATTTTTGTGAAATGATTTCTTGGTTAGTAACTCTGAAAGGGCGCCAGTCTTAGAAAGTCAGCCTAAACTTGGGGCTGATCATTTATTAGTTACACAATTTGAAAAAATATAAACTTTATTTGAAATTTGGTTGCTATGTAATGATCGCTTGATCCTATTCCACATCGCTGCCGACATTTGTTGTTGTGATGCATGTTATTTCGTGACATTCGTTATTATTTGTCACTTTCTTTTATTTTCTAGTCTTTATTAATCACGATAGCTTTTCAATGCTGCCACCAGTCCGATACTCGGACAAACAATATTTATATTTATAAGACATATTTTCAAGATCTTCGGTAACGTTTGGTATAAGAGCGGAAGGCTATTATTTACGTATGTGCATCATTTTATACCATCATCTCTTTATCATCTCTAACTTGCAAAGGAAATTGAAGACACGAAAGATTACAAAGGTTCGTTATTAACGCAGACACCTAATACATCACAATGCTGTCGAGAGAGAAGCTGGTTAGACATATAGTAAACATGTTAACTTATCTGCAGAATCCAGTTTGGGCGTTGTCGAAGTATTTGCGAGGAGGCTGGTGCCTTGGCGATCCATTTATAATGGATGATTGGAGCAAGATGGATCTCCAGGTAATTTAGAGACAACTGTCACTTTTACAATCGTTTAAAGTGAAGCGGGTTCATCGCCAAAGGCGATAAACCGCAGGTGAAGACACCAATAAGTTAGATGATCTCGTACTGTTACTCTTCAATCTCGAACTTAATGAAGGAACCTTCTCGACTGCCTCCCTGCGCAAGACTAACCGTTGCCCGCCAGTGTTGCCAACTCCCAGTTGCCAATTGGGGCTAAAATCGTACAGAAAAAGGGCTGAAAAGGGGCCAAAATTTTACGATCGGGCTAAAAAAAGGGGCCAAATGACAGTTTAAGGAAATGAACATTTTAAACAATATTTTGATGATAAATATGACCTATAACCTTACCTTTAATGGGCGGAACCGAAGATTTCCTGAAATTCGTCATCCAATGCAGCAACTAAATTCAATTCTTCGTTAGCATCTTCGCTCTTTCTGGCTTCATACATTTCATTGGTTCCAATTTTCTTAATCACATCCAGGGGAACATCAAAATCATAGCAGCACTTGCTATAACGTTTTAGACCATGTCGTATTGTCAGTATACTATTTATTGTTGATACGTTCATCTTGTTTCGAAGTTTGTTCTTAATGATGTTCACTTGGCTGAATGCTCTCTCAACATCAGCATTAGAATGGGGAAGGCACAGAACCATTACGGCAAATTTGCAGAGTTCTTCAAAGGGATTTTCATCTGAGGAATCTCTGTAATTGCGAACTTCGCCCCAGAAATTTACCGTACTTCGTTCTTCTGTATTCACTGTCTTCCAAGACACTGTATGCAGCTGCTTCCACTGAAAATCTAGTTTAGTAAGGTCTGAGCAATTGGAGATGAACATTTTTGCCAATGGAATTATGTCAGGTTTTATAGGATTCAAGCAAGACTTGATACTTAAATCAGACATTGACTTTAAAATGTTGTAATTATCAGGAAGACGCGATCGCAATTGTTCTATCAGCTCTAACAAGAAATTGATGCATCGTTGCCGAATGTTCTTCTTGTCGTCATCGTTGATCCTTGCTTTGGTCAATTCTGTTTCAGCCATGTAACCTAAATATGGATTGCCGTATAACTTATCTCTGATGTTTGTATTTTCATCAATTTTTGTTCCAGGAATGAGAATCTTTGAAGCAAGAGAATGTATCAATTGTTGCAAGTCATTCAATAACTTGACAGGATCGCATTTCTCACCCTCAAACAGTTTATTTGTTCTGCTAACTTCATCAAGAATTGGTCTCAAAAAAGATAAATAAATATAGTTTCGTTCATCACAAAACATTGAGAACAATTGTTCAGAATTGTAGCAACGTTCTTGAGATTTTGTGATTTCGAAATGGGTCTTCAATTCAATCCACTGATCGTGGATTCGAGAAACTGCTTTGGCGATTGATAACCATCTAGTTTGGCTACACATGATTAATTTCAGAGGCAATTTATCATCATTCAGAGTTGCGTAAATTTCATTGTATTTGTTCCGCCGAAGAGAAGAATGCGCAAACCAATTGTAAGTTTCTTTGATGAGGAACTCCAAATGTCGAGGAAGTGCTTGTGCAACTGAACTTGAAACAGCAAGTTGGATAGAATGGCATACGCACTTGATGAGAATTAAATTAGGTATTTCTGTTTTCAGCTGAGCATGCACACCAGTGTGTTTTCCAGTCATCACTGATGCGTTGTCGGTGCCAATGCCAACGAGATTTTCCAACTTCAAACCATTTTCTTTCAGACTTGATTTCACCGCATTGCAAATAGCCTCAGCATTGCATGCGCCCAATCGAATTAAATCCAACAGACTTACCACAATATCGTTTTTCGATTTTGAGAAATATCTAATAATCAAGCCTAATAATTTATTCGTAGAAACATCATTGCTTTCATCAATTATCAAGCTGAAACTACCATCACCAATATCTTCGACTAAATCTTGTTTAAAATACGGAGCCAGAACATTTTGAATTACAGCTGTGCACTTGGTACGGTGGAGTTTCAAGTCGTTGCAACTTTTACTATCAGAAAAGAGGGATTTGCAAACATTGCCTAAATGATCTGACAGAGAAATGGCACCATGGCAAGCAAGGAAAAGAGCAAGTTTACACTCAGCTCTTTTGGTGTCATTATTTTCCACTTTAACGAAAGAAAGTAGAGTCGATCGCTGATCACTGAAAGGTTTCATGGCTGTCTTATGTTTCGCAGTAGAAATATGTCTATCGATGTCATATACTTTCGCAGAAATTAGACATTTACAATACTTACAACGACATTTTGCGCTGTCGCCTTCAATTCGCTGCAACCAATCTTTATATTTAGGATTATTCAGCCACTCGCTTCTGAACTTTTGGGTGTACTTCTTCTCCTTTTCCATGGTGGTTTACTTCGGTTCAAACACAGATGAAAAGATTATTTTGCTGAAATATTGCCAAAACTGAATGCTATGAACGAATTTCTTCAATAAATCCGGCGTAATTTCCACACTCAATGTTACTGCCACTGTTCTTATGCCAAGCTGCCACCAAACTGAACAGAGTAAGTTAGTAAAGTTACCCTCTCTCTCCGTCTGTCAGACCAAACCGTTGGACGTCGATTGAACCAGTCTAGAACGAGCAATGAACTCGATTCGAACCAGATAATGCAATGAAAATTTAGTAATTTTGAGTAGATACCATGCATGGAGACAAAAATTGTGTGTGAAATGCTCAAAACAAGCTAGATATTTTACTTTTAAAGAGATTTAATTATAAATACTCGATACGTATCTTCAACACTGAATTATATGAATAGGATCAGAACGGGCTAAATACGAGCTGAACTAGTAAAATAAGGGGCTAAAAAACGCGCTAGGGCTAAATGCAAATTTTCGAGGGCTAAAAGAGATTGAAAAGGGCTAAATTTAGCCCGTTTCGGGCTAAATCGGCAACCCTGTTGCCCGCTCGCTTGAAGGAACGAGGGCGCGTCTCTACTTCAGTGAACAAACACGTTACGACATTAGCTACTCATTAATAAATGAAAACCCACAATACTGACTAACAATAATTACGATCCTGCATTCAATCTTTATAAATAAATACTATAGCATCCTAGATGATTAAGATTAGAAAGATAAGAAATACATTGTGATAGAGAAAAGAGAAAGAGGTATCTGATAACTTGATCTCGTAGTCCTCCGGTTGCGTCGTGGTGATGATGTCAAGAGGGTAGCACGATGATGGTAAGGCGTAGCGTCGTCTGACGATATTTTTGAAGGAAATAGCATGAGAGGCATGTTGTGGAGTTGATTCGAAGTTGCGCTTATCCGCGAGAACTTATCTTTAATGTGGTTCTTTTCGAGGAGATGAAAGTCTTGGGCCAGACGAAGCATTTCAATATTCCTCGTAGCGATTCATTTATGAATATAGATGTAGGGAGGTTATATCATGAGGTTATAACAGGTACATTACAATCATAATTTTGCTTCTAATTGACGCAAGAACTTTTTGCAAATTTCCACCAGCTGGCGTGTTCAATATGCGTTAATCGTGACGTCTGCTAACACGAGTCAGATTTCTTTGCATCAATAATACATGTTTCGATAGAGGAAAAGTATTAAATCTGTATTTTTTTGCGCTTTGGTTGGTCTGTCGGGCGCAACTCCCGCTCTGTTAACTGGAAACCTGAACACTACAAATTCACTGCGAAATTGTTTTAGTTGCAGTGCATTTCTATTGATTAAAACTTATTTCTATGGCATCCTCACACAAGAATAGAGGAATCAAAAGGGGACAAGATGCGTTTTCAAACCTTTCATTTGGGAACAATTTTCAGTGATGAATTTCATTTCTACCTTGAACGTGCATTTTGACGTCAGGGTACACTATTCAAAGAGATTGTTAAGGTCAGGATTAATAGCAAAAATGGGCTCACTATTTTAGCTTGGTCTCCAATTTCCCCGAGGAAAAATGACGAGGAGATAATAAGCGATAAAGCACGTAAATCCTTCAGGTTAATTAATAATCACGTAAAACACCTCTCATTCTGGTTATTTTCGCAGCTGAAACTGTGGGATGAGCGTGTCAGTCTCGTGAATTTCACAAGCAAGCTCTCTAATTTTCCTGATTTTAGTGATTCATGCGAGAACACCAAATATTATTTTTGTGCCTGTGTGTCTGTACATTCCATATCACATCACGGATCGCTCAGCAAGTACTTACAGCTCTTCCAGAAAAGAGTCGATGGTTACAGAAAGGAAAAAAAATGCGTGTAATTTATGACTACACGTCCTCTATTAGTCTTATGGAATGTATCTTATTCAAATGATGGGTTCAACACTCAAAGTACATTTTCTTTTCACTTAGAATTTGATTTAAGAAATTGGTATCAAGAAGCAAGAAAACTTACATATCAATCAGTAGCATGGGATTGAATTGTAAGATGGGATTGAATTTTTCATGCCAACTCTTAAAAAAAATTTCCACAAGTGTTGGTTTGTCCCTGCGATGTTGGTACTCAGGCCTATTACACATTTCTATTTACGATTTTTAAATCTGCTGTAGCTACCTACAATTTCGTTTCTGAAGTCTTACTGTTTCTATTTGCAGGGTTTAGGGATACACCTCGTGTATAGATTCCTCGTTCCCGTAATTCCATACTAAATGGGGCCGCCCTTTTTCTTTTCTTGGGAACACCTTTTATGGTCAGAGAGACTAAAATTAACTTACTTATAATCGTGCCTCCAATGTCATCCTAATGCAAGAACGGAAGAATCGACTGTCCTGGTCAAGCCGTAAGCAGTTGATCGAAATTCACGTTGACCATTGGTTCGCCTAGTCGTGCAGTTATGGTGGTTGGTCGGTGTAAGCTTGTTTCACCACAACTTCAAGTGGTTGCCCAGTACCGAGAATGAATGCGCAATGTCTTTAGGCTTTTTCAAGTGATATTTTTCTATAACGACGAGCTGAGGGCCATTGTTGACAGGCCAGCATAAGATACCAAATAGACTATGTATCTTCGCATCGCATTCCCTTGCGGACGTACGACGAAGAGGCTCACATTCTCCCACTCCCGGCACCGCGACCCCTACTGAAGTTTACTGAACCGCTTGCTGCGAGCTGAGAAGTTGCAAAGGCCGAGCAGCGCGCACAACCAGAAGGCAAACATGCTCGCCCTGTTCACGATCGTGCGAAACACAAATTTACCATAGTACTACAAAAATGACTAAATAAATTAAGGAAATAATTTTTTTCTAGCTTACCCATAGATTGTGTCTCAAAGAATAGATATTATTTTGTCTCCCAGAATTGTATATTTAACTGGTGATATGAATATTGTCTACTTCTTTTTGGTTTGTTTATCGACTCAGGAGCTTTACGGTAAGGAATATTTAAAGTCCAGTTGGTGTTAAACGCGTTTCATGTTTTAACTTTTTCAAGTATGTAAACTGTTTTCTTGAACGGTTCATCTGAAATGAATCTTTAAAGATATTAAAGTAGTCCAATCATCTGATAGAAAAGGAAAGGTTTTCCTTTTCCGTGATGGGTGCAGAGACTGGGGTAACCGAGACATAACGCCCTCGATACGAAGATCTTGAAATTGTCCACAAGATATCAATGCATATGAATATATGGGTTCCCCTGTCTAACGTTTTTGCTGGAGCATCTATAATTCTGGCCGATCAAGTATTGTTTCTTTACAGGGCGGTCAAAATTATAGATGCCGCGACGAAAAAGTTATACCCGTGAGTAAAGCTTTGTCATGATCATTGTATATATCTTCTTGTCGTGATCTCATTTTTTCAAAAGAGAATTTGGGATTACCTGATAACTACTTCTTTCTGTAATTCTGTAGCGATGAGTACATTCATAGACGTTTGGTTTTACTTATCATGACAGCCGTGATCATGGAGCAGATTAGAATTGGGATCCAAAGTTCTGAGATTCGTTATCTCGAAACCTGAATTTCTTTCCATCATTTTAAATTACAGAATTTATCAATGCACGGTTTGCATCACGAGTGCCTTTAGCTCTATATGATTCCGTTCTTCATGTTCTTATGCCTTCATCATGTTACACAGTTCTACCCAAGATCTATTTTCAACAGCAAATGTATTTTGTGTAATACATATTAATCAACAGTTCTTTTCAACTCAACAAAGTAATTCAATATGATCTTACCTAGTTATAATATTCCACTCGGTAGTCGATAGATTGCTCATTTGTAACATTTGTAAATTATCAGAAATTTTTGATTCAATATTTAGGTATCCATTTTGGCATGAAAAATAAAATACTCGTCTTAATCTTTATGTGAAACAAGAAATTGTTTATCCGTGCGAGAAGATCCGTTAATTTTTGACGCAACATTCTCTACGAATTCCATTTGTAACATCGGGGATTTCAATTTTCGTCCATCATATGACAAATTTTCTGTTGTAAGCAATTCACCATGCTATATTTTTTCTCTGCTCGGAAGCTCTACTCCGGGGCTTTGCAACTTTAGATTGGAAAACACGTTTTCTCATAACGACTTCTGCATTGTCGGTGTCGCTCGTCTCCGGCGTATGCGGAGTCCCGCGCTAGTCACTCGCTTTGGCCACAAGTCTCTCACTGGAAAACGAACAACCATTCCGCTTTTTACTGAGCACTTCCTATCATACGTTATAAAATGTTGACGCTTCTTTTTCTAATATTCCCAGTCCATCCATACTCGCGGCCCTCTTTCTTTCTGCCATTTTTGAGCTATTCTTATTCAACTCGTGAGAATGCTATTGTGCGATATTTTTAACAATTATGTTTCTTCTCTTAATTTAGATTTACGTGACTGAAAACACACACTGAATTTTTTCGAATAATTAAATTACCGAGAATTCCACTGCAAACTTCCTCGTATGCTACGTAGTGCATAGCCGCTTCTCGCTTTGTTAATAAAGCTCTCTTATTCAAACACGTGTGTGATAGGCTGTCGACCTTAGATTCTTGTCTGCGAGTTCACGGAATTTGAGACCAGTAATATTTGTTCCTGAATATTTTCTCCGCGGAAAACACACATTCCTCGTAGAAATTTGGCTACACAGTGAAACTTTTACCTTTGGTTATAGCAAACGCAACAAAAATCAAGCTGAACTTCTTAAAAATTTTCCGTAGAGAAATATTGTATTCATGTCCCTATTTCATCGACACATGCGTGCGATTCTCTTACTATTTGAGTGATTATAAAATGTTGGGCTGCTCCTCGTATATCCACGGCAAATTGCACGCGCACTTCCGTACGGTTGTGATGAAATGGAACACCTGAAAGAAGCTCCAGTAAAATGGAACAAGCCTAATTCCTATAGAACTAACTAGGCCTTCTCGGAATAGACACCTGGCGATGAAATTTCTCTGTATGAGGACTGCAGAAAGAATTTCAGAGTCTGAAAAGAGCAGACTATCATCATTACTGCTACTTAGTGGATGGCAGTCAGCCTATAAAGTGGGCCAGAAATTGGACTCGATAGTATATATTCTATCTTCTGAATTACTTTAGAATTATTTTTCTGAGTTACTTCAAAATTAATTTTCTGTATTACTTTAAAATACTTTCTCTGAATTGCTTGAAAATTAGTTCTCAGAATTACTTTAGAATTATGACTGTAGGATCAGCTGGAAAACGCGCAATATTGCTGCAAATCGGATTTGTGTAGGAGTGCATGTAATTTTGTGAGAGTTATTCCAAGTGCAAAAACGAGTCATCCGTAGCGTATAATCCCCTGAGTATCTCTGTCACCATTTCGATTCTTGAAACTATCAGTCATTTTGTTTCATTATTAATTTCATTGATCAGCGAAGAATCAAGGAGTGGATGCTGCTCCACATGGGCTAAATTTACAAAGAGTTAATAACGAGTTATGTTCAACGGAACGATAGCACGATCATTTCCATCTGTGAGCGGGAGCGCCTCCCTTCGTAATTATGAACGGAGTGCATTACAATACAGTGACGACATCTCGGCAGCCAGAGCTGCGGGGCTGTGCTGTGATCAGTGTTGGGGGAGAAGGAATTATGGAGCACGATTTAACGTAAAACCATTGAGTTTCTCTTTAAAAGCAATTGGAGCGAAAACTGACGTTAAATCTTGAAAATTATTATAGATAATTGGCGAAAACTGGCATTAAATCTTGAATATTATTATGGATAATGAGCGAAAACTGGCATTAAATCTTGAATATTATTATAGATAATTGGCGAAGACTGGCATTAAATCTTGAATATTATTATGGATAATTGGCGAAAACTGGCATTAAATCTTGAATATTATTATGGATAATTAGCGAAAACTGGCATTAAATCTTGAATATTATTATGGATAATTAGCGAAAACTGGCATTAAATCTTTAATATTTTATGGATAATTAGCAAAAACTGTGATTAAATCTTGAACATTGTTGTGATAATAAATAATTACTTTCATAGGTTTTACTGTTTAATGGAGAAAGCGATTTCTCAGTATCAGTCTCAAGTCACCTTCAAGTCTTTTTACGTTCTTCAATACACTTCTTTAGTTTTCCTCTAAGAAAAAATTTTACCCAGGGTCTTCAGACTTCATTCCCATGCTGTTCGGTTGTTATACACACAATAATGGCTGAACTGGTCTTCAAAGGAACCAGTTATCTTATTATGTATGCATATCTGTTCAGCGTAGCATTTAACCTTCGTTCAGAATTTTTATCGACATCCCCGAGCCAGGAATAAAGCTGAGGTAAACTTTTCGATCCATAATCTCTTTTTAAACTCGTACCCTAAGCACCATATTTTATTAGGTCTTAAATTTCATAAATAAATGCAGTGTGCTGTTGAAGCGCCCTGATATCGGTAGAAGTTTGACTATAAAGTTGGTGGTATTTTGGCAATTATTACAACGTAAAAAATAGACTCGCGCTGGAATAGTGAAAAATAAAAAATCACTCCATCACACGGGTGTAGCTCAATAACTGCGCTAGAGTACGGTGTATTTTGAAAAACTGCTCGACGCGGAGTTCCGCGAATTAGAATCGCATGTGAACAGAACTGTTATTCGAGTGTTTGAAGTGTATCTCAAGCATCAGTGCACTAAACATTGCTAAGGTGAAAAGAGGGCGTGGAACTTTTTGAGTGAGATCTTTTTTCCTCTGAATGTGAACTTATTATCTCTCTGATAGTGATTTTATTTCCTTTTTTCGTTCCTGTCGGCTGTTTTGGCATGAAAGAGTATTCTTTTTATAAATTGATAAAGAGCACTAAACTCGTTTATTTTGCGCCAGCGGGGTTGTGACACATCCTCACTGCGTGGAGGTCTAGAGGTAAAATAATAATAAATCCGAAAGGTATCGGGGACTTATTGATGACGTAGTGCGTTCATCTTGAATTTTTAAAATGTTAAATAAATGTGAATATTGAAACTAGTTACTATATTCCTTCATCAATAACTTATCTTTAATTCATGGAGGACAGTTTAGCAAAGCTCAGCACTAGATAAGGTAGCACTGTAAATTTTCCCTTCCATGAATATATACCGTACTCGAACTACTCAAACAGTGCACACATGTACTGTATAAGTGAAGATGTTGTGTATCCTGTTCTCTTTTTTGTAACTGTTGTATGATAACAAATGTCACGAGTGGAAACCGATTTTTTTTCGCAGATTTTCAAGGTCCACATGTGACATGTACTAAAGCGAGCACTGATAACGAAACAAAGATCCGATAGTGCTTTTTAAACGTCAGAAAATCTCACCCTGCAAATTCCAGGACGTTCGAGGAATTGCGCAGCTCAAGTTCAACAGAACCGAATATTTACACAATATTGCAATAGCCTCGAGTCAACCGAATTTTAAGCTCTAGTCTGACTTGCTTTGTGGTTCACCTCACTATAATGTTATACATGGCAATAACGACTTCTTATTGGATGGTGCTTTTGTTCTCAAAGTGTCCATTGTAAGTAATGTCTTTTAATTTTCGTCATCAATAAACATTTTCCCCCCTCAGGGGGATACAATTATTGTATCGATGGAAATTAGCGCTCCCAGGGGGAAAATATATGAAGTCCTGAGTTGAGTAGGGTAGGCCTTCTTTTTGTTGAAATTAAATGTTTTTGCTTTGTCAAGGACTATCTTTTTGTTTTGGTTTATTGTCGTCCTGTTTTTCAGCACTGACTAATGTTTTCTTCTACTTTTATATTGTTTCCTCACTTTCCTTCTTAATTGTTTCTACGCGCATGGGATCCTGTGCGAGAACACACCTAGTGCGTAAATTCCGCGTTCCCTCAACTCCATACTAAATGGTGCCTTCATCCTTCCTCTCTTGGAACATCTTTGTCGTGGTTAAGGGAGGCTAAAACTTTCTTATAAAATAATAATAATTTTCCTTTAACGTTGAACATCGGCGCGTCACGATCACACTGTTATAGTGCGACTCCCCATTTTGTCACACCTACCTAAAAAGAAAAAAAAAAGAAAAATGAAAAACATTTTATTTCCAATAAAGTATAGCATGAAATGTTGATACATTGGTTTTTAAAACACCTTAACATTAACATAAACAATTGTCGAAGAAAAAAACATGTTATAAAAGAGGAAATCTGTGAACGAGCTTGTGTCAAACAAAAGTTAATAGATTTCTCTCGCTTAGCGCGTGTAGAATGATAATTATTCAATGCGATAATATTTTAAAGTTTAGTTATTAGTTTATCCAAGCTTAAGCAGTGCTCTGTGGGGTTATCCTAAGAACAAGCAGTGCTCTCGGAGGCTGTGTGGGACGCACATAGCTCGAATTGCAGCCGGGAGTAGCTGAGCCTGCGGTGCGGGCTCAAAGCATGCACCACGCTATAGAGAAGCATGCACCCTGCCGTGCTGGGCAGTGAGGGCGCACTATACAGTGGGATTATGTATGTGCGTTAACTTCATCACTTACAATCCTATATATGGCTGCTTACATTTGGTCGATATAGTATTATGCGGAAAAGTCCGAAGTCTTTAAGGAAGTGACAACCCTACTGCTCGAGTATTAATGACGATGTAAAAGAACATTTTTGCACTATGGTTCTATAAAATTAAAAGAGAAATTAGAACAAAGTTTGACCATAGCTATGACAAGTAAAAGATTTATTTTTGTTCACATTACAAATTAACTTGGACCAAAAAATAAACAAGACTTCAGCAAAATATAAAGGGAGTGGAGTTTTAAAAGATTCTCAACTTGAAATTTAATGATTCAAACTCTGAAGATCATTGCTATGCGAGCTATTTTAGGGAAAATGGATTCCGTTAGGAATATTGCATCATCTCGGGTTCAGAATCTGGAACAGAGCATTTGATGCGAGTCTTGCGGCACTGCTTACATTTCGTAGAACTCTACGAAAGAATGTAAAAAAATTATTGGTAACAAATATAAGTGCAGACCGATCAGCTATTCTAAACACGTCATAACAATTTGCATCACTATTGAACAAATTGAATAATGTGAACCTCCTGATAATAAAATTTTCAGATCGCATGAATATTTACTACTTGTAAATCGAGTTGCACACGACTTCATTTCTTTGGTTTTTGCTCCTCTCACCATTCTTTCTCTGGAATGTTACCCTATGGAAAATTGTGTGTGTGCACTAAGTCGATGTATTGCTGCAAAGTATCTCAAAGTAAGAATCTATAACAATTTTGAAATGTTTTCAACTCAGCTTGGAATAAATAAAGATATGATACAGCGTTAAATAAGATGCAAATCGATTCATTCCAATTATTAGTGGAAAAGTAATGGAGTCCGTTTAGAAAGCGTGCTTTTTAACATAAACAAACAATATTTGTCAAGAGGTTACATGTATCATTCGTTGCAGTCCTAAGCAATATTCGCAAATCGGGCCCTATCATCCAGCCCTGGAACACCGCTGTTGTGCACACACAGCCGTGGCAGCCAGCTAGCTCGACTCGCTTTTGGTACCAGCTAGCTCGACTCGCTTTTGGCTTCAAGTCTCCCCTCAGGGGGATACAACTATTGTATCTATGGGAATTGGCACTCCCAGGGGGACTATGTATGGGCCTGAGCTAAATATTAGGTAGGCTTCCTTTTTGTTGTAATAAAATAGGTTTTTGTTTTGTTACGGACCATCTTTTTTCGGTTCACTGCTGTCCTGTTTTTCAGCACCTACTACTTTCTTCTTCAACTTTTTTCTTGTTTCATGAACTTCTTTCCTAGCTTATTGTTTCTGTGCACCTTGTGCATAGATTCCGCGTTCCCTCAACTCCATACTAAATGGTGCCTTCCTCTTTCCTCTCTTGGAACATCTTTGTCGTGGTTAAGGGAGGCTAAAACTTTATTGTATAATAATAATAATAATAATTTGGCTTCAAGTGGTCCCGGTCTCTTGCTGCTGGTGCCGCCGCCTTGCAAACCTCCATCTTGGTGCCGTTTTTGCTATTTTGATCCATTTGCTGAATATCTGCTGTTTTTTAATGTTTTGATGCAATCGCTGAAGGTATGCCGTTTTTTATGTTTTGATACAGTCGCTGAAGATATTTTTTTTATCTTTTGATACAATCACTGAAGATCTGCAGTTTTTGGTATTTTGATACAGCACTCCCCTCTTTCATCACGTATGCATGAAATAATTTTTCCCCCTGATTTTTCCGAGAAATTACTTGCATTTTGATTAAATCATCGATGTAATTGCGAGAGAGCTTATTACATGAAGTAGGGAGAGCTTAGTTCCATTATTGTCGGGAGAGCTGAGCTTTATTATCACAAATTTGCGTGTGATTGCTCGAGTTGAATGAACACTCATGCGACCAGTGACACCGCGAAGTTGCTCTTGATATTTCAGGGCAGTGTTATCTACGCTCATTTTTTCACAGGATGTACCTGACATTTAACACTTTCTATAACAGCTAAAATCAAAATCTCCAAAAATTCCCCATTTCTGGGGGGACCCTCCCTTTAAATTGTCGCATGGGAAACAGCCATCCTGGGTCTCATCACGAATAGGTCCCCTCAGGAGGATACACCTATATCTGAAAGAACTAGCGCTCTCACGGAAAGACACTAAGTCCCGGGCTAAAAATTTTGAATTTTCTGTTGTTGATGCAGAAAAGATTTTCATTTCGTTACTGAACCTTCTTTTCGGTTTCCAGCAGTCTTTTTTAGCACCTGTGCTTGTTTTTTTCCTTCTATTTTGTTTCATAAACTTCTCTCAATCTTGTTGTTACGTGCACTCGGTATGAGGGCGCACCTTATGTATAGTTTCCTCGTTCCGTTTAATCCATTCTAAATGTTCATTTCTCCATTCCCTCTTGTGAACACTTTTGTTGGGGTTAGGAAGGCTTAAAACTAACTCATTATCTAATCACGAAGAGGCCCAGCTTAGCACTCTTCCATACGACCTCGATACTGGCGTGACGCTCAGACCTATACTCAGTGCAGCCAAACGCCTACACCAACTTGACACAGCTGTCACATGACACGGTTCTTTTCAGCCCTGCATCACCGAGGTGGCATGGTGACTACACTTAGGTCTCCCACTTGTTTCTTTCTAGAAATCAAATCCTTGATGAGGTAGGTAGATCTTTTTGATCTGAACTTGCGAGAGTGTTTATTTCTTCAAATTAACGTCAACTAGCCTGATGGTGTATAAAACACAGTATATTAGTGATGAGCCGTCAAATAGGGCAAAAGTTATTTAGTGTGCAGTTGACCCTTCATTTTTTTAGCAGTAAACCCAGACTTTATCTAATGGGGAAAAATACACCCTGGCTTTTGTGTTGCGAGGTTCGAACGATTTAATCCAAAGCTTGAAAACGCGATCCAAAGAAGTGTTCGCGATATTTGGGTATATTGATCGTCAATAATTTCTCAAACTAGTGTGAGTTCCTGTGATTTTATATTCCTCATTATATTCATATCTCAAAGGCTGGGAGGGATTGCCGGTGTTATAATCGATCAATTTTCAAGCATGGCACCAAGTGTCCGCTTCATGCAGATCAGCGTCATGCAAATGTATGTTCTCTAG
Organism: Morinoia aosen; assembly: GCA_030386875.1. NCBI lineage: Eukaryota > Metazoa > Arthropoda > Malacostraca > Amphipoda > Talitridae > Morinoia > Morinoia aosen. The sequence continues at coordinate 23,460,211 of CM059562.1, forward strand.
TAAAAACTCTGAGGCATGCAGTGTAATGGCGTGCCAAATGCATGAGGCATGCAAATAACGGTGTAGGCTTTCGTCCAATAGTTTGAGGTCTTGAAAGTTCTGTGCTGCACAGACTGTGATGTGTATAGCGCCAAAGACTGCGCCAGTATTGGTAATTAATTAACTCGCTTTATAGAAGAGATCCATCTTCCCATTTAATCAGTAGTAAAAAGAAAATCATGTGCAATTGTTTTATTTTATTCTATATTATTAAAAGTTGACGCAATGTTCGGTTTCACATTAGTTCCGCTTGAACACAGTGATATAGTAAAGAATATGCGTGTTCTCCGTACAACCAATTATCATTATCCCTTTACTTGAATTAGGAATGAAGCTCAAACTTTGCGAGCGAGATGATATGCGCCTCGAGTAAATGGGACCTCTACGAAACTGAACTCGCTCAATTCTCGTCTAGACTACGTTCAGTAACCCTACCTCGATCACCAGCAATTGTGGGGCTCAAGGAAGTTGGTTCCATTAAACCTCCTAGGTGGGGCTATACCGCTCAGGGAAATTCCGAAGGTTGAGTTATATTATTGGCAATAATTGAAGCCTCATTTGTATGGTCTAGTCTTCAAACGGCAAACTGACCATTTCCGTTTGCAATCGGAGGTGGCTCCCGTCCATCCTCTACCGTGAGGTCTATTGGGTGTGTACTCGCCGCACTCGCTGTGCTTCTCGGCCCATGACAGGCACTTTGCTTGTGTCGCACTCTCATTCACTCTGGGTTTTGAAATAGTCGGCTGCTGCGGGTATTGTTTATCAGTTTCTATAATTTTCGCTCTCAACGATCCTTAATGTTCGATGTTGATGTTCCGTTTCGTTGGGTATATTATTTGATGTACAAGCAAGGCGAAGATAGTCAAGACAATCTTAAATTTTACTCACACCATAGTAATTCCATTGATATAGTGCAGACAATTTGAGGTAGCTCTTGGTCAAGGACGAGCCAGTGGCAAAGTAGTGACGGATTTAAAAAGGAGCTCCGAAATAAATGGAAAAACGAATGGCTAAAATATCTCAGTTGGCGGCGGTGTTACACTACGTACGCTTTGCTTTCGCATCCTGCTTGCAAAAATATTACTGTAGAAATATTGAAAGAATGCAATGATATTTCCGGCAATACCTTATAGTTTAATGGTATGAAATTGAAAATTTTAGGATTAATTACAATAATCTAGTTTGATGAAAGCTCTAATCTGTCGTCGCGTAGGGGAAACACAATACTGAGGCACTGCTTGATTTTCAAGAAATGGGAATAGCTGTGCGCCAGCAAACACAGAAGATCTGCACATCATGTTTACAAATGATAAGCTCTCAGAAATGGTGCAAAGCTGATGAGGATCATATTTTGAGTAGCAATTCTAGTTAAAGTTAAAGTTTTCGGCATTGTACGTCGGCTCAAAACACAAGCAAAGTAAACAAACAAGGGATTTGCCTATTATCTTCTCAATGTTCTAGAATTATTCACCAAGTTTCTTTCGATCCCTTAGATAACTTTGGTCCTTACGGAAGCTCTCAAATGAAGGAGAATTAAAACAAATGAGAATGTGTATAGTAATTAGAATGAGTTTGAATTAAATGAAAAAGGAATTTTGTTTCAGCAGAGTTGAGACTTGACTTTTAGATGGTTTTCTACAGTACACATCATTTCGCCTGCAGTTTCTATAATTTTCAGATAATGAAATAACTGCCTTTTGAAAATAGTTTGGAAAATTCAAGTGCGACTCTGAATGAATTCTGCAAGCACTATATCTTGCTTCACTTGACATATTTCGACGAAAGGATCAGAGAATTCTAGTTTCCTGAGAGTAATCAATTTCTTACCTTCTGCCAATGCATTACACTCTTTTAACCCATAGTTACCACACTTATGCTGGTTTTAGCCCGCACGTACATGCATGTCTGTCAGAAAAAAGTTCTAAAGCAAAAAGTTCATTTATGTGTCAAGGCTTGATTTTTTTCACTTCATTAGAACTTTTTGAGTACACAATAATTCTCAGAGTAATTCGATGTGCTAGTCAACTTCAAATGTGAGTGTATATATTGAAGTTAGCTATACTTGAATATCTCATATTTCACGCAATATCCAATTGCAATGTAGCGCTGAGCTCTTACACTTTTTCTTTCAACATGTGCGGTTGCTGGCGAAGTTGGAGGATGTTCCTGTATTTCTTCAAAAAATATCATAGAAACTCATCTGCAGATTTCGATATGCCAATTTGTGTGAGAATATGTGCAAGGAGCAGGAAAGGAGAGGAGCAGGTTGCTTGAGAAGGACAGCTTAGCCAGTGAAGGAAACAATCGATATAAAATGGAAATTTGATGCGTTGTAGCATCATGAACTGCGTTGGACATAACAAATTTTTATGCGGCTTCATTAACTGCGTTTGCAATTTCAAAGTTTTATAACTCGTTTTGGGGTGTGCACCAACACTTGCACCTCGCTGCACCTCATACGTTTTTTTTATCGAGTGAAACACGATTAGGATAAAATTAACCTTATTGAACTCCCTTAGAAGGTATAGAATAGGCATCAGGGTTAGGTTCGTCAGGTTTGTTCCCTGTGCTTAGCGAACTGGCGCCCCCAGGGGAGGTTTAGTAAATTACCTCAGCTATAGCTAAGCATTAAAGGACATCTATCTTTCGTGCCCAATTTGATTTCTTCAGTTTCCATGCCTTTTTCGACATCTGTTCTTTCCAAATTACTGTTTCTATGCCCAGGGTATCCTATATGGGAACATACCTTATCAGCATAGATTCTCCGTTCTCTGCAATTCATCCCAAATGGTCTCTTCTCTTCACTCTATTGAGATCGCCTCTGTTGAGGCTTGGGACTCTTAAACTAATGCAATAGCATAATGAAACTTTTTGAAATAGTTGAAGGTCTGGTCGGATAGTAGGAAAGCCGATACAAATGCTGTAAATTTAATTTATTATCCCAATGTACCATTTTTGGGTATTTTTTACCCGATAGTTTCATGGCTATAGATCGGTAAGGATGCAGTTGGGTCGTAATGTGCTATTTGGTTTGTCGGTAACGAAGTCTGAAATAGAATTTTTCAGGTCGTCCCTCAGACGGTACAACTGTTTCATCCGTAGGAAACAGCACTCCCACGGGGACGATGCCAGGTCAATGTTCATCAGGTAGGCCTGTTGTTGAAGCGGAATACTATTGTGGGTTCTGTAACGAACCATTGTTTTTGGTTCACTGCTCCTTTTTTCGGCATCTGTTATTTTTTCTTTATCTTTTATCGTGTTTTATAAATTACTTGCAATCTTGCTTTCTATATGTACAAGGAATCTTGTGTTGCAACACTATTGTAGCATAAATTCCTCGTTTCCTTTATTTCGTACAAAAATTTCCGTACGAAATTCTTAAAATTAAAATCTTAATTTTTGTCAACTTTCTTCATTTTATCCTCGGCTTTCGCCAGTATGTTTACGTTGACGCGTTGTCTAGTAATAATTAAGTTTTGGCCTGATATGCTTTTTTTCATTCATGGACAGTTGTATTATTTTCAAAATTTTCTCTCACTGTTCTATTTCGGACTGCAGCAGAAAACTGTGGAAGGTGTCAAGGTATTCAGAAGCCTTGTGTTTAAACGGTCAGGTTGAGAATTGGGCTTCGTGTTGCGGACGTCATTTATTTGAACGGGCTGGGAAAGAGACTTTCTTGGTCTCATGCGAGTCTAGAAACTAGTTTATTTTACCTCAAAATCCCGTTTATCGTCTTCAGAAAGACTTTAATCAGCTATGCCTTGAATATTTTCAAAATTCCTAAACCTCCTTGCCGCGTCCAGACGGAGACCACGTGACAAGGACAAATCATCGAGTCGAGTGATAATTAAGCCTTTATTTCGGATGGAGCCTCAACAGATGTTCACTTTGCTTTAATCGAAAATTCATTAAAAATTTAAAAGCGAAGAAAATGCTAATAAAATTAGTCATTTTATTCAAAGAAACAAAAAATTGCAAACGTTCCGGAGATCAGCTCCATCACCATTTCTGTAAATTATGAGGTATGATCAATCCAACGCAAGCACAAATACAATAGAAGGGAGTATCTTAATAAGAATAGCTCGTTGCCCCTCAGGGGGATACAATTATTGTATCTATGGGAACTAGCGCTCCCAGGGGGACAATGTGAGGGCCCGAGCTAAAGGTTAGGTAGGCTTTCTTTTGTTAAAATAGAATAGGTTTTTGTTTTGTTACGGACCATCTTTTTTTCGGTTCACTGCTGTCCTGTTTTTCACCGCCTACTACTTTCTTCTTCAACTTTTTCTTGTTTCATGAACTTCTTTCTTAGCTTTCTGTTTCTGTGCCCTTTCTGCATAGATTCCACGTTCCCTTAACTCCATACTAAATGGTGCCTTCTTCCTTCCTCTCTTTACATCTCATTGTTGAGGATAGGAAGGCTTAAACTAACTAATAAACTAATAAACTAATAGCTCGTTGCCAGCGAAGAGGACATCTGTGAGGACGATGCCCACTCTCACCCTTCAACCAGCTAAGCACCACCTCCGACTTTCTTCTTTAACTTTTATATTGTTTCGTAACTTCGTTCATAGTTCACTGTTTCTGTGAGCAGTCTTGTGCGGAACACACGTTACTCATAAATTCCCCGTTCTCTTAACTCCATACTAAAATAGTGCCTTCCTCCTTCCTCTCTTGGAAGCACTTTTATTGTTGTTAGAGAGATTTTCAACTATCTCATCGTCTCATCTCCTCTGCTGTATTGTAACTTATTTTCCCTGAATGAACTGTTCAAACTTTGTCGCTGGTAAAATGTCTACATTTTATCAAGGTAAAGTTCTTAATATGGTTGGAGTCAGAATGTGTCAATTCATATAAACAGAAAATCGATTTACGACGTAGCAACTACACAAACGCAGGTAATGTGTTATAGGGTTTCTGTTTTCGAAGGATTTCTGAGAGGTTTCTCTAGGAGGCGAGGCATCGGGAGGGCTGTAGCCTATAACTCCTGCTTTCAGTTGTGTAGAAGATGGCTGGATTCCTAAGCGAACTCCGTTACTCTGACGCATAGTATTAACGCTTGATGTTACACAACACTCATGAATTTCATCCTGGACGAGCTATTTGTCCGAGAAGTGTTTGTGTTAAATTTCTGCTTCCATCGCTATCGCCGTAATTCATCATTTAATCTAATCAACTCACGATGCTGCAGTATACGGTTCGTAGGTAAGTTCTGCGTGGGAGGCCACAGCGCTTTGAATTTGCGAGCATGACCGAGTTGCGTTTCTAAATGAGATCTCACTAGTCTGTTGGGAATGCGTGTAGCTGCAAGAAGGCATTTGACGTGATCAACAAATGACTTGTGAAACGGTTAAGGTTATGAATTGATATTTGAAATATTTAGCACGTTAACAGCCTTGAATTGAACTAAAGTTCAACTCAAATTTAAATTAAACTGTATTGAGCAATTTTGAAAAAAGTAAACATTTAACTGGATCGTACCTACATTTAGCTCTGATTAAGTATTCATAAAAATTCAGTTTATGATTACTGGTCAGTCAGTAGCGTTATGGAAATTGCCTTCGTCTACCACCGGTGGCTCACATGGCAGTTAACTTCTTAAGGCCTACGTGAGCTGATACTCCTAGCAGAATAGAGCGAAGCTGCTATACCGAACGCGTCTTTCGCAAGCGGTGCCCAACTGCAACTGCTTACCTCAAGTGAGGGAAGCAGACTTTCACCTCCCAAAGTGAGCGGGGCTAGATGAAAATACTAACGAATGATTACTAAAATAGTACGTTAAGTATCAAACAGGAAACCTCTCCAAAATTTTAAAAAAATAATTATGCAACTAACCTTGACCAGCAAACGTAATTCTCAAGTTAGTGTAGGTATGAGAAATAAGACATGAACATTGTTCGAAGTTTCTCCTACCTTCATAAGGAGCTTAGGATTAGGATGGTTGTTGTTTCGTGATCGTTTAGTGACAAACAAGGAACGCGTTATAGTTTCGCTCCACAAGGGCGTAAATAATTCCTCTTATTCTGAGCCCAGTTCTTCTGGAACTTATAAAATAATACGCTGACCCACTGTCTCCGACTTGCGTACTTTTGGTTTATAGGTCGTTGGTAGTCATGAAGCTCCATGACAGTTCCTCCCAATCCTTAGGTTTTCCAATGAAATATATTTATATTTGCGATTAAAACAGGTAAAGGGCGTGACGATGATATGTGACTTTATTTTACCTCTTCTTGTTGTTGTCCCTTGAGTACGTTCATCAAACGTAGCTATTTTTAAGTTAGTTTTCGTGCTCAAATAGAAATTCATTATGTCGAAGCATTCTAAATTAGAACTTCGGTGATTCGAGGCTAGCAGTAATGTTGAGCTCGACTTCCATAGGTGTTTTTTGACCATTTTGTATGCTGAATGCTCTGTTATTCTTCGAAGGATATTCGGAATACTTTTCAGCTCTAGCTACAGTTCTAAATTGAACGCAGGAGCAGAAGTCATAATTTTTCCCCCAAAGCATCTCAAATGCTTCATAGTAAAGTCACTTGAAAGTCTGATCGTGGCTTCTGAGCTCGCTTTGCAGCTCAATACGGGCAAAAATAGTGTGAACTTTATCCGTCACCAGTTTCGACGGCGCTCGTATTGCCGCTACTATTAAATTAGTGCGTAAAAAGTCTCCCTGTTATCAGTTTGACTGATAGCTCAAATATTGCTGTGTAGCACTCAATTGTTGAGAGTTTTCTGTTATTTGTGCAGCGCTCATTCTGGTTCTTAGTGTCACTGTGCCACTCTGTGCGAACTGCGAGGATTTTTTTTTACTTATTCCCTGCGTACATTATTTTGACACGCTTGCATGCTGCTGATGATGATGATTGAACTTCTTTAGTCTCATTATTTACTTCTCATAAATCGTTGAAATCGTTTATCCATATTTTTTAAATTCTGAGAGTATTAGGTTGTGTTCAACTCACCATAATAGGTGTCATTCACAATCATCGTAGCAAAATGAATATTCTTCAACGGCGATTTTCTAATTATAGTGAGAAGATTTGCTTGAGTCCGTCTTACGCATCACTTATGTCACTAGTACCCGCAGCTACTCATCATGGAGGGGAGGGAGAACATTAGTTGTAAAAGTCTAACCAGCTTTTCTTGTTTCTCAGAGACTGTGTACTGTGCACTCCTCGTTCAAAACAACCAGGAAAGTGCAACACGTTCATAGAAAATACGTTACTCGGTGTTCATTGTTCAAAAGGACTGGGGAAATATTACAGGTTTTGTGTTGCGAGCCATCTTAGATTAAATAGTAGAAAAAATATGTTCAACAGATGTGCCTCTTACTGGTACAGTGTATGAGAGTAGATTACTAACTTCCTGTGTAAACCGAAGTATGCTATTGGACCCATAATGTTGCTCGCTCGTATATAGAACATTAGCGTGTCTGGGAGTGCATTACATCGTGCAGGCGAGGTGGTTTTATCTTGTAGGCGAAATGCTCGTATGTTGACGACTTTTTCTTAAAAAATCCATGTGACCTTGTAACTTAGTCCTGATTTATAAATGTAACTCTGTATCGAATCGTATCTTTTCGTGGTCTTACAAGCAAATAAAAGCTCAAGAGTTCAGGTTACTTTTTTAGTTGCACTCCTTGGTTAAGTTAGCAAAAATATGCTCGAACGAAACTAGAAAATTTTTAATGAGTTTTCTCGATTGTGTCAACCATTGCTTCTGATTTTCTTAGTCAGGATCACGTCTGACGTATCACATGACAGGAAGCCGTGAGGTCTGCGTACTTTCTGTGACCTCTTGCATTATGTCGGTCCTTGTTTTCCAAATGCAGGGAGGTGTTGCTAGTATTTTCTACAGGGGTTGTGTGTTGTTGTTAACGAGAATTTCATTTTGTTTTTTGTTAATTTTTGAAAGCGAACTTGATGTGATCAAAGAGGAATACTCGTTCAAATTATTGTACTGCTTGTTGTGTTACCTAAATTGAAGTCTCGGTATCGTATATTTTTCATATGTAATTCTGGCTTTTCGTATTTCTCCGAAAACTTGAATGTCGACTTCTAGTTTCTTCTCCACGGTATTTCAGTTGAATAATGTCATGCCAAGAAAAAACGTTATTGCTTTGTAACAGTTTCTAATTTTATCTATTAGTAAGGGTATTATTTTTTGAGTGGAATACTTTCTCAAGTTCAAAACAAATTTGTGCAAGTTATTGTTGGGCCGTGGTAAAGAGCTCGGGAAGCCCTGCGCATTCAAGACCATTGAGCCACGAGCCTCCAGTGTATTGACATATTTTCACCGTAAACGTAGGCAAAGTGATTGTGACCAGCAATAGTTTAGCTTAATAACATGAACACGTGAAAATATAACATTCACTGATTTTTTCACTTATTTATTACGAAGATATTAGGTTCCTAAGATTTATTTAAAAGAGCGGACGGATATTCTTCTAGGGAACATTTTTTTATTCCATCACAGTGCGCGGATTCCAGGAGGTTCACAGCTTTCTCAGGCTTCCACTACTTCGATGAAGAAAGACCTCGAATTTACAATAGGAGGAAATTCAGACTATGTCCATCTCGACTTTAGGGAAGTTTACGAATAATTTCCTCAGTAAAGGCTTACAGACAAAGTGTAAACCCATGAAAGCAGTGGAACAGCTTTGAATGGATTCGAAACTGTCTCACCTCTAGTGCTGGAAGGTCAACGATTCACGAGCAACATAATGACTGGACGCGAGAATCATCAGGGATCCTTGAAGAGAGGTTTTCAGAGGTTTTCTTCATCTACATCAACGTTCGTAACCTCGAAATCATCTGTAAAATAAACAAGTTCCAAGTTCGCAATGGACGCGAAACTCGGCCTTTAACACTTTTCGGAGCCACACTGTTACCTATCAAACAGGCCCTTAACAACTTCTCAAATTTAACTTCTCAAACTTAGTAAATGTACTTCTACGTGGACAAATGTTCAAATGTTCAGTAATACGCTTTGGAACTAACAATAATTGTCTCTTCTTATGTAAAATGAACGTTATTCCTATTTAAGGAAAAGTGCAACGAAGAGATTGTGGCATCATTATCACTAATGACCTAAAAACGAAAAGCAAACAAAATGAAGTGTCAAAAATGCGAAAACAGTCGATTTTATGGAAGTATCTTTGATCATTATCGAATGACCAGATTATATACTCCTCTATGAGACGCTAATCCGGCCACATCTGGAGTGCGCAGGGCAACTCTAGGGCCAGATTAACTAAATACTCGACATCGACGCATCGAACGCCTGAGATCGTGACTCGACTTGGCGATAGTGCATGCGACCGCAAAACCGCTTCGGCCCGCGTTGTTACGTTTTTTGAACTTAACTTGGATGTACATTAAAAGCTTTACCGATCATCTGAAGCGACAAAATAGAATAGAGGGTCGAAAATATATTAACGGAAATAAAAATTGCCCTTAGACTTAATTTGTACCATTTTTCTTCAACTAATTGTCATAAATAAAGTAAACAAAGGGTTAGGCATGGGGCTGCTCTTGGGGCCAACCTTTGCTGATATTTTTATGTCGTACCATGAACAAAATTGGCTCTCAGAGTGCCCTGTTCCTTTTAAGCCAGTATTTTATCGCAGGTACGTTGATGACACCGTATTATTTCGTAGTCCAACACATGCCAGTTTAAATCTTGACTACCTTAATACAAAGCATGCTAGCATTAAGTTCACCATGGAAACCGAAGCTAATAATGAATTACCTTTTTTAGATTGTTTGGTACAGCGAACAAATAACACCTTCTGCTCTTCTGTTTATAGGTAAGATACGTTAACTGGCATGGGTTTTTAAGTTTCTTTAGTTTTTGTCCGTTACAGTTTAAAATCAATAGTATCAAGACATTGTTCCGGGCATTTGAAATTACATAGTTCAAATTATTTATCACTGCATAAAGAACTTGAATTTCTTAAACAATTTTTTTGAACAATGGCTATCTGCTTAATTTACTCAACAGATATATTCGGCACTCTACTGATAGGAACCAAATATAATTCTGCTACGATGTTACGACAGTAGAGAAAAAAAAACTTTACGTGACGATGCCGTTCTTTGGTTTTCAGTCCGAGACATGGAGCTAGGATATATGGAGGGAGCATAGCCGATTCCAATCGGGTTCAAATTAGCTGCAAAAGTTGGGAGACTGGGGCATTGGCAAGGCCCCACACGTGAGCCATCCACAGACGCTTGGCTGAAGTTGGCTCCTCCTCGCCTCCTCTACAACTCGTTCATTTGCCAAAGCAAGATTAGTACCGCTCCACAAATCGAAGGATGAGGTGCGCGTACAAGTCGCTCTCTAATTTGTTATATTCAAGGGCCTGTAATCTTTACAGTTTTTAACTCTTAATGTATCTTTGCTAGTAATTTTGATATTATTAAGTGTCCGCGAGTGAGGAAATACAATTTATTATCTTTCGTAGTCTTAGAATCCCAAATTAATGATTACGATAAACTCAACAGCTGGAAGAGCAATCAGCGAGCATGTGCGCACCCTAGCGTAGTTAGTAGGTAACTGGCTTCCGTGCTGACGTCACACTTGCGAGACAGCTATTGGTTACCACAAACATGGGAGAAATCTCAAAAACTGGTTCACTTCACAGACGGCTATGCTCCCTCCATATATACTCCCTCCACGGTCCGAGAAGCTGAAGAAGGAACTACGCTCTCTCACGATGAAATATTTTACGTGTGTTTACCTCCAGGTTGTGTTAGTGAACAATTTTAGAATCGGTACTCTGTTTTCATTCAAGGATAAACTACGTGTGTCTATGCTTTCCTCTATTGTGTATAAATATTGTTGCCCATAGTGTGGGTCTGTGTATGTTGGTTCTACCACACGCGCACTAAGATGTATAGTATTTGAGCATATCGCTAGCAGTTTCAGAACCGGTAATCCACTTGGCAAGCCACCTCACTCAGCTATACGAATTCATTCAGATCAATATAAATCTCCTGTCCTGCAGCAAGACTTTTCCATCTTACGTTCTGCTAACTCAGTCACTGATTTGCGAATTATCGAATCCCTCGTCATTAGCCGCTTGAAACCCGATCTAAACGATATGCAGTCGTCACTCCTAAAAAATAGCGGTAAATTTGAAGGATATGACAGTTATTGATTTTGTAAATTTCGTTGCCTAAGCATAGTTAATTAGATCGAAATAGACAAGTTTTCTTCTATGCACTTTCCGTCTCAAATGAGTATTTTATTAGTTATAGCGGTAAATGACTTACCGCAACTCCAGTGTTTGAAGCGGCAAGCAATTCAAGGAGCACGTCGGACAGCAACACTGCAATGCGCACTCGCTTCCAGCGCGATCGTCATCAAAGACGAAACCAAACCTACCGCTATACCTCGTTAAATACTCATTTGACAAAAAAAGTGTATAGAAGAAAAGTTGTTTATTTCGATGTTATTACCATGATTCTAGCGACAAAAATTCGAAAATCGATGAGTAGCTGTTTATTCGAGCGCATTCTTCATCAAAGACGAAACTAAACCTACCGCTATAAATCGTAAAATACTCATTTGAGACGAAAAGTGCATAGAAGAAAACTTGTTTATTTTGATTCAATTAATAAGGTTCAGGCACCAAAAAGGGGAAAATCGATAACTTTCATATCCTTCAGATTTACCAAAATATCTGCTGTTTAGCATTTTACCATTTTTTGTGTAGTTTTTCTTCAATTTATGAATGTATATTTTTCCGTGTATTTTTTCAGACATCCGCTGATGACCCTAGGGGTCGAAACGTTCGATTTTAACAAAAATGTCTTTGAAATCGATAGTCTTTGCTATTACCTTCATTTTAAAGCTATCTCGAGTCGTACAACTTGATTTGATACATAATCCCCTTGTATGGTACAACTAATGGGTCTGTGGTAATTAGTGCCCCCCATGGGGGAAAGTGAGGTCCCGAGCTGAAGGTTAGGTTGGCCTTCCGTTTGTTGAAATGGAATAGGTTTTTGTTACGGATCATCTTCTTTCGGTTCATTGCTATTTTGTTTTTCGGCTCCTTTTTCTTTCTTTTTCAACTCTTATCTAGTTTCTGTGCGCCCGGCGGACGTCTTAGCGAAATTCCGGTGAAAAAACCAAGACCCATACGCGCACAGATTCAAAGGAAGATGATCACCACTTACCCTAGACGCCGCGTGGCGATCACCGAAGGACTGTACCTTATATTGATGTCGCCAATTTATAGGGTAGCCCCTCGAACGCGTCGTCGCAGCGCCTTCAAATTTGGCAGGCACATAAAAGGCCCTTTCGACATGAACCTAAGCTTTTTTCTTTGAGATCGTGCGAGAACTTTTCCTTCAATGGCCGTTCAAAGGTCGAAAATCGACCGAAATGACACATTTTCAAACTGCTGCCAAACACCCATAGAATGCCTGTAGGCGGTTCTAATTTCAGCATGTGGTAGACGAAACAATGGAGTATACGCCAACGTTGCCATTTTGCGATCCGTTCGTAAAAAGTATCCTTCTTTGCCCCTCATAGTTTGCAAAAAATTTTTAGGGTATTTTTGACGAAATTTGGAGAATTATTTTGAGAAAACCAATCACTTTAAAACTTTCAAACTTTGATAACTCGTACATTTCCAAAAGTTCTACGCCTCATGAAATCAACGGCTCTCGAAACGATCAAGTTTCGACACAACTTTGGGTCAAAGTTTTCCTCAAAATTTTCGAAAATTTTGTGTGAGGTTTGAGTTTGCCTAAGTATTGAACGGTAATACCTGGGGGTGTCAAACTTTGTGGTCTCGTTTAGAAAGCTTTGTAATATACCCAGCGAGTTTTACAGAGTGCCAGCTATGAAAACTTGAGTGGTGCGCAACTTTAAAGTTGAAGTAAAAAAACGCCTTTTTTATAAGGTCATTTTCGGCCGCCAGTTGTGACGTTGTTTGATTGATTGGTGACTCGAAAATTTGATACGTCCTAGTTTTAATCTTTTTCTAGAAGTTATCAAGTTGACAGCTCACGATGAGCGATGGTTTTCTCAAAAAATTCTCTCAAACGAAACAAAAAATCCCGAAAAAATGCCTCAAGCATTTTTGACGGAAATGGGTGCGATCCACGGAAAACTTTATTGAACACTTTTTGATGGTTGTGTCCTCGTACATACCATAAGTTTTTGGCTGTTTGAATTTCGGCTTTGTTTGAGCGTGAGACATTATTTTCACTTTTCCAGGCCATTTTTGCCTTTCCTTCGCCCCTGAAGCCCACTTCCTCACCTTCGAGGGAGCTGAAAATCACTTGAAAGATGCGTCTTGAGGAGATCTTTCGATTGATACTCGGGTCTCAAAGTTGTAGGCCTTCAACTTTTTGTTTAAATTGGAAAAAACCTCAAACCTTAGGGAGGAATCGCGAAAATTTGCCAATCTAGCGCAAAAACTGGATACCAATCCACCTTGTATTGAAGTCTCCAAAATGCGAATTTTTTTTAATGACTGAATTTGGGGCCTGAAATGGAACTTTATTGAGTTTAAAGGTTTTATATAGATGCCCATTTTCATGAACTTTATGCTGTGATGTTTTCGATTGCAAAACATTATATTTAAATGAATTGTTCAAGTTGAAAGTTTTTCCTGATTTTTTTTGTCATTCTAGGCGGTTTTGCGTACTTTTAAGAGTTGAACTGTGTTCTTAGAGTTGAAATAAAATTATTAGGACTCGCGAGTCAACTTTCTAAGTGGCTTATTTCACCTTGAAATTCTTATAAATTTTTTACATGACGCGAAATTCATGAATTTAGAGTATTCATATTCACAGGAAATTTTATAGAGAACAAATGTGTTTAAAATAGGCGATTTACCTTATGGTAGGATTATTTCACTTCCAACATGTCATGGTATGGAAAAAAAATTTCGGATTTACGATCAATTTTTCTCCAAGTCCCGAAAATTTTGACGCATCTCGATTTCCATTTGCATTACCTCATTGAGGTTCAGAATTTGAGGCTCAAATCTTCTGCTGCTTGTAGAAGTTGTAATGTGAAAGATGTTACAACTACAAAGATGTTACAACTAATGTTGAAGTGTCCGCATCATCGTAATAAGTAAGTAAAGGACCTCATATATAACTGATATTTTGAATGGATTTGTTAACCCTAAAAAAATTGTCTTTCTAATTAATAGAAAATTATTTAAATGGGATACTTGTTGATTATATGTCATTGGTAAGAGAATAACATGCTTCTGTGACACTGCAGTCATTTCGGACGGTGACGTGTTACATGAGGTTTTCATGAAATAGATACAAAAACATTACATAAGTTTTTAAAAGTGGAAAGTGTCACGTTTCTTTAATGAAACGAAACTTGAAAAGAAGTTTTTAATATTGTCTAATGAAAATGAACATGATACGCAAATTTCAAAAGATGAGAACTCGCCAAATTTCGTAATACAAAGAGAAATTATACATTTCGTAGGTTTATTACTTTCTCAAAGGTTTATTCGATGGTCCAATTACTCCTCAAAGACGCGGACTGCCGTGGCCCTGATGGTATGGATACCAAGCAAGATGGATACTTAATAGTTATTATTTGTTGATATAAGTCGTTACTATTAATGTATAACTCATTTATGTATGTCAAGCTTCGTTGTTACTTTAATGTTTGCCTCATATACTTAGATATTGAGTGACGTAAAAGCAGCATTTTTTACTTGAGTTACCCATCAAACCTTTGCTTTGGTTCGGTATATGTTCGGTAATTTTGGGGTGTACGCTGGAAATTGTTGTACTGACTTTAACTAAATAATGCAGACTTTGTAAAGGGTTCTACATGTAGGTGATTTACCGAGGAAAATTTGTGGTAAGGGAAGGGAATTTATCAGTTCATGAATCATGAAAGACCTGTTTTGGAAGAAGTTAATGACGTGATACAACTCGCATTCTAACGTTGATAATGGTGATAAGCTGTTTGGGCGGGGTTAAACCAGTCTAGGTATTGAATATGATGGAAGGATCGATTTTATGTTTTTCGGGAGGTAAATTGAACATTTACGGGTTGAAATCACGAACATGAATTCATATATTGAAATTATAGAAATGGCTCATTTCACTTATTTCGATGCCGAAATTTGAATGAATCTTTAATGAGAACTCACTTGATGTATGTCAAGCTTCGTATTTGCTTCAATGTTTGCTTTAAAGATGTAAATATTGAGTAAATGCATAAAATGATTTCTTACTTGAGTTACCCCTCAAAGCTCTTCCTGGAGCAGTGCATGTTTTCAGTTATTTTGAGATACAAAATGTCTCTTCTTGGAAAGAAAATTGAATTTGGATGTTCGAGAAATCACTTATTTCACTTAGATCATGGTAGCAGTTTGTACGAAGCGTGCGGCGTGATGTAGGGAGGCGATAGCAATTTTTTCCGTGTGGAGAAAGGGATATTGAGTTATATTGATAGGTAATGGGTTTGCTTTCATTGTAAATGATGATGCATTGGTGAACGCGGTTATCAATGGAGTGTAGTTTGAATTAGGCATATCATTTTTTGTGCATTGCAGGTAGATGTTCGGAATTTTGATACAATGTACATATGTATGTCTGTTTATGCTGACATTTTGAGAACTGACCTATCGATATTTTAGGGTGACTGAGTAATTTTCGAAATTTCTATGCATGTTTCAATTTACGATTAAGGGTACTTTGAAATGAGCTAGAGAATTCATTTTGGGCTCATATGAAGCGGAATAAAAAGCAGGGTGTCAATGTTGGTGAATGAATTATGTTTATTCATGATTGTTAGATATATAGGGAAATGAGTTTAGTTAAATGTTTTGTCCGTTATTTCGTCAGTGGAACGTGTTGTGAACTATTTTTGAGGCAATTTCGGACATTTCGACTTGTGCAATGACCAAGCATGTGGAAAATGTAGGAAGAGTTCGACAAAAGTTGAGGGATATTAAAATGCTATTTCCAATGCAAAATCGCAAGGAAGACGAAAATCGCTGGAGATCATACTTTCATAACAATAGACACTGATACCTTTAAGGCCGTTAGTAAAGTGTAGGGGGTCTCTACACTGGAAATGGGTAAAAATGAGACAGAAATGGCATTTTTCAGAGTTTCAAAGTGATTCGAAGGTGAATGCAGTGCCTTTCGAGTATGACTAATATCAGAGCTGCAATTATGCCGCTCAACGAGGTGCGTAGCACTCGTTGAGCGGCTCGAGAAGTTAGATTCAATTTTCTCAACCCTTGAATTTGACCGCGCGACGGCGCGTTCCATCATTATGAACCCAATGAAGATGAACAGGTGTCGATGTTGTTGTATGAAACGAGAATTAGCTTTCGTTTTGATGTGGTATTGCGATGTTGGTTTATTTTGGTGATGATTTATATTTTATTGAGGATTTATGGTTGTTTGTTATAGTTTAGAGAAGGATTGGATTATTTAATGGCTCTGCATGAATAACTGCGACGCTATCTGATGTATGGTAATGTACAGCTCATTCACGTGATTTATTCGTGAGAACAAGAATACATTTGGTTCTTGTGGTTAGTTTGAAAAAGTATTGATAGTAATTGGATGTGACACGAAGTTGGCGGATATTTGTTGTTTTCTCTTGAAGGTTTGAAATTAATTTTAATAACGTAAGGTTATTTCTCGCTGATGCAGGTGAGTAATGTATTTTGATGTCTGAGGTGGCAATTTTTGGGGGTTATGGGAAGCCTAATTTCCCTACGTCAGGCTTTAGCGTAATTTGAAATAGCTTTGGTAGAATTTCATATATTTTTGAACCGCATGTATAATTAGAATTTGGAATTAGGCTCATGTAATATAAATGAGTTATATGTAACATGTAATGTATTCTGGTAGAATGAAGGAACATATTTATAGTCTTGTAAGCATTTTTGACCTTAGGTGAATTCGTGATTTAATATTAAAATATCATTCTCCCAGGATTCTGTATATAATATTGTGAAGAAAGTTTCAGTCGCGCTTCATATAAGGGAATTATGTAATTTTAAGTTTTGTTTGAGGTGAAGCTATATAATTGTGAGTAGGAAAGGTTAAATGACTTTGTGTAAATTGATGAGAACCAAGGGATGGACGCTAAGTTGAATGGAATACAACATGAGTGGTTAAAAATTAAACCAAAGAATTGGATACATGAGGTTATAGAGTCAGGTTGGGATAAAATTGGTTATGTTAGGTTTCATTAGACTAGGTTGGGTTAGATTATTTTAGGTTGGGTTGAGTTGGTTATATTAATTTGGGTTTGGTTGGGAAGTGATTGGTGAACTTATTGGTTGAATTGTGAATGGTGTAGTCATTTTATAAGAGTAGATGTGATTGATTTGTTGAGGTTGTGTTACTCATGAAAAATGTTAGTTACCCCTCAAAGCTGTGCTCCTGCAGCGCATATCTTCAGTTATTCGGATATAGACCAAGAAAATTCCCAGAAAGAAAAGAGTGTAACCGATGTCTCTTAGATACGCGTTGAAATTTGAGAGATCACCGCCTGTGGAATGATTTTTGAAGTGTAAAAATGGCCATGTTACGTTTTGAAATGGCAATGGTGTCGGAGAATCAATTCATTTTGATGTTTGAAAGGTTAAAATAGAGCTTAGAGTAAAATGTACTGTATACTTATCGATTTGTGACTTGAGACGATGGTGTATCTGATTGTGTTGGCTAATTGTGGTTATTTTTAAAAGTGTGCTTGGCATGTATTTGTGTATATGTGTGTCTGTGTGTGTGTGGGAGTGTGTGTACGAGTGTGAAGGTTTGGGGTTATGAGGTGTGCGAGTGTGTGTTTGTGTGTGTGTGTGTGGTCCGCCCCGGTCTGTGCTGGTTTTATAAGCTTCTTCCCTGACTCACTGTTTATAGGCGCAGGGAATTGTGTGTGGGAGAAAACACCTTTTACGTAGATTTCCCGTTCCCTTTAACTCAGTAGAGCAGCCAGAGGGGGAGGGCACGGGGGCCAGGGCTCCCTCCGAGATATTAAGCGGCAGGCCAGTTTCGGTGGCCGTTTTAAGTAAAAGAACGAAAAGATTGCTGTCTGGGAAACAGTTTCGTTACCAACTATAGATATGCCTTCTAGACTTCTATCTTTCATGCCCAATTTGCTTCTTTCAGTTTTCATGCTTCTTCGCTATTTTTTCTTTGAATTTTCTTCCACTTGCTTCCTAATACGCTGTTTCCGTGCGCAACGCATCCTGCATAGAAAAACGTCTCGTGCACACATTCCCCGTTGCTTAATTTCATGCTAAATGTCACCTCCTCATTCCCCTCTCGGTGAGCACCTGTTTTGTAGTTAAAGGAGGCCTATAGTGTCTTATTTTTTAATTATAATTTTTACTTCTAGGTTATTAAAAGTTAACGAAGCATTCCCTTCTTGCATTTCAATCAGTATGTTACTCAGAAGCGATTTGAATGTGTGAATTGGAAGTACCAACCCTCCAACGGTATCTTTTGTTGTCACTTCTGCAGTCGTCTGAATATGTAGAAAAATATCTTGGAGTTCAAATTGGTGTCAGTTGTCGTCGAACTTAAAAATGGAATAGTGTCGGGTCAATGTATAGTTAACCTTCGGCAGGGAAATTAAAAATGTCGTTGCTGATTATCACTAAATGAGCACATTTAAAAACCTTTTACAAGAATGAAATTCTGCTCGCTGATGCGTTATTTTCGGATAATTGAACTTTGAAGTTGGCCTTTGCGACAAAGGAAGCGAGCGCGTGAAACGGAATTTAATTAATAACGGAAGCTATTACAAACGTAAAGAGGTTGGGTCGTGAGGGGGAGGCACAGTTCTTTTAGTGAAAATTATAAATAAAGCTTCTAACCCACCCATTAGGGTGACAACCGCAATCTTGTTGACATCGGGTCCAATATGGCGGCGCCCATGGTGGTCGCCATGTTAGACCCGATGTAAACAAGATTGCGGTCGTCACCCTAATGGGTGGGCTAGAAGCTTTATTTATAATTTTCACTAGAAGAACTGTGCCTCCCCCTCACGACCCAACCTCTCTACGATTGTAATAGGGGGTTAGCTTCCGTTTTTAATTAAATTACGCTCGCTCCCTTTGGCGCTGGAAGGCCAACTTCAAAGTTCAATTATTCGAAAATAACGCATCAGCGAGCAGAATGTCATTCATTTAAAAGGTTTTTAAATGTGCTCATTTAGTGATTATCAGCAACGACATCTTTAATTTCCCTGCCGAAGGTAAACTATACATTGACCTAGTTTCGTATTATTGCTCTCGAGTTGTATTCAGATAAAGTCAGGCTGTGTTCAGGTGCCTATCGATTCTTGGAAATTCATGAAAGGCCTGGACTTGCGTGACCTTACAGATTCTTTTGAGATTTGTGCCCTTCAGCAGTTCTTGGTAAATTGTCGAGGCGTCCTTGGTAAAGTGTCGAGGCGTCCTTGGTAAAGTGTCGAGGCGTCCTTGGTAAAGTGTCGAGGCGTCCTTGGTAAAGTGTCGAGGCGTCCTTGGTAAAGTGTCGAGGCGTCCTTGGTAAAGTGTCGAGGCGTCCTTGGTAAAGTGTCGAGGCGTCCTTGGTAAAGTGTCGAGGCGTCCTTGGTAAAGTGTCGAGGCGTCCTTGGTAAAGTGTCGAGGCGTCCTTGGTAAAGTGTCGAGGCGTCCTTGGTAAAGTGTCGAGGCGTCCTTGGTAAAGTGTCGAGGCGTCCTTGGTAAAGTGTCGAGGCGTCCTTGGTAAAGTGTCGAGGCGTCCTTGGTAAAGTGTCGAGGCGTCCTTGGTAAAGTGTCGAGGCGTCCTTGGTAAAGTGTCGAGGCGTCCTTGGTAAAGTGTCGAGGCGTCCTTGGTAAAGTGTCGAGGCGTTCTTGGTAAAGTGTCGAGGCGTCCTTGGTAAAGTGCCGAGGCGTCCTTGGTAAAGTGCCGAGGCGTCCTTGGTAAAGTGCCGAGGCGTCCTTGGTAAAGTGCCGAGGCGTCCTTGGTAAAGTGCCGAGGCGTCCTTGGTAAAGTGTCGAGGCGTCCTTGGTAAAGTGTCGAGGCGTCCTTGGTAAAGTGTCGAGGCGTCCTTGGTAAAGTGTCGAGGCGTCCTTGGTAAAGTGTCGAGGCGTCCTTGGTAAAGTGTCGAGGCGTCCTTGGTAAAGTGCCGAGGCGTCCTTGGTAAAGTGCCGAGGCGTCCTTGGTAAAGTGCCGAGGCGTCCTTGGTAAAGTGCCGAGGCGTCCTTGGTAAAGTGCCGAGGCGTCCTTGGTAAAGTGCCGAGGCGTCCTTGGTAAAGTGTCGAGGCGTCCTTTGTAAATTTCCCACTCTCCATCTCCACTTCTACGTCTGTTATTTACTTGAGTTCTATCTTTTACTTAAAGTTTGTGTCTGAGCGTGTGCTTGTTTTCATATATATCACTTCAAGTTGCTTTCTCAAAACTGCTCATATTCTTAATGCTCAAGAATGATTAAACCGTTAAATTAGGCTGCTAGTCTGAATCTTGACATGAAGGTTTCAGTTGATTGCCGAGTCTTCATACTCTGATGTGGTTGGACCTCAAACTTCAAATTTCTAATTTAACCTCAAAGCTTAAAGTTCAAACTTCAAACTTAACTTAATTTTCTCTGCAACATTACCCTACCTATTTTCCTATTTAAAGTTCAAACTTAACTTTATTTTCTCTGCAACATTACCCTACCTATTTTCCTATTTAAAGTTCAAACTTCAAAATTAACTTTATTTTCTCTGCAACATTACCATACCTATTTTCCTATTTAAAGTTCAAACTTGAAACCTAACTTAATTTTCTCTGCAACATTACTCTACCTATTTCCCTATTCAAAGTTCAAACTTTAAACCTAACATAATTTCCTCTGGGCACCATCCTACCTATTTTCCTAAGTTTTAGCTGTTCTTAATTGTTGCAAGCGTTACCACACTATGAGCTCAGGTGTGTATTGCTAATGAATATTCTTAGTTTTTTGTCTGACATAAAACGGAATATATGAAAAGAAAATAAATTTTGGTGGGTTCTGTCGATTTGAGATTAAAGGCGTAATTTCTTCCGCAGTTTCCTCAAAAATCATCGTGATGCTGTAGTTCATCTGTGTTTTCTGTTTTCGGAACTACTGCGGAGTTTTGCTTGGCGATGATCTTTAACTTTAACTTTACTATCTTTAACTTTAATTTGACCTCCGTTCGATTATATTCCATAATATGCAGCCTTAGTGTATTGTCAGTGTCTGTCTAGAATTCTATTATTTTCAGCCTTCTTTGTGGCCTGCGAGATTGGACTTTTGGTGAGCCAGAATTTTACCTGGGTGAGGGCGTCGCGATCCTGATATTTTGTGGACTTGCTACCCGATACTTCCGACTGGCAGGCGGAAGCATCCAGACCTTACCTCGAGCCCCAACGCAGAAGGAAAAGATTTTATCAAATATTAAAAAATAATTAAACTAACAAAAGATCCTATAAATATAGCAATCATTAAAACTGGTAAATGTGAAGGAGAGAACAGTAATCGATTTTCTAATTTTTAGTGCTTGATATAGGTAATTAGATCGAAATAAACAATTTTTCTTGTGTGCACTTTCCTTTGCAAATGAGTATTTAACGAGTTACAGCGGTGACGTAATGTAACGTCTCTGAATTAATCTAACCTAACGTAACGAACATTCGAGCGCATTAGAGCCGTCGGAAAAGGGAGAGTCCATTAAGGGTCCTCCCCTCTAACTGATTTTTCCCGCGCTTGAAAGAATAGAAATGCGAAAGGTAACCTACAGCTATAACTCGTTAAATACTCATTTACGATGGAAAGTACGTCGAAGAAAAATTGACTATTTTGGGTATTTGTGAAGGAGAGGACAATCATCGATTTTCAAATTTTCGCTGCCTAAACATAGCTAATTAGATCGAAATAAATCATTTTTCTTCTATGCACTTTCGGGGTTAAATGAGTAAATACCGAGTTATAGCGGTAGGTTTAGTTTGGGTAGAGTACGTTTGGGTACTTTGTTATTTATTATTTGCCGGCCCCGCGGAACCTGCGGAGCCTGAACCCACTTCTAAGATCTTTTCGTTAATAACACAATAGAAATTATCACTCGAAAATAACGAGTTATAGCGGTATGTTGACTTTCGTCTTAGATGGCGGGAATGCGCCGATCATTCGAGCGCGTCGGAAGGGAGAGTCCATCGCAGTGTTGGCATCCGACGCGCTCGATGAATTTCTTCCCGCTTCAAACAATAGAGTTGCGGTAACTAATTTACCGCTATAACTCTTTAAAACTCATTTGCCCCCGAAAGTGCATAGAAGAAAAAATATTTATTTCGATCTAATTAACCATGTTTGGGCAGCGAAAATTGGAAAAGCGATGATTGTCCTCTCCCTCACATTTACCTTATTTTGATCTAATTTCCAATATTCAAGTACCAAAAATTGGGAAATCGATTACTGTCCTCTCCTTCACAATACCTTAAAAATTTGTCAAATATCAGGACGATTAGGAGTCAAAGTTCATCTTTGCGATGTTGTGAGATGTAGTCTGAAGATCCGTACACGTTTATTTTGACGCTAGTGTTATTGGGTATTAGGCTATCAAGTGGCTGTGAATTAACTGGCGGTCGCAATTAAAATTATTCGTCTTATTCAAGAATTTTTGCACGAGCTAAATCGACCAGTATCATTGCCTAGTACTGTTGACCGTTGTCAATAAACAGAAAAAAGTATTATAAACAACTTCTATTTGACAGTTTCTATTCTTTAATGATTCTGTTCGGTGGTAGAAACAGAAAATTTCCCACAAATACTTCTCAGCAACATTATCTATTCACGGTTCTCATAGTTGATGTATTGCATTGGGAGTGTCAAGGGATCAAGTGATGTACATGTGCGTATAATCTGTCGCATTTAGGTAAAATAGCGAAAATTGAAAATCTCCCATCAGCTAACGATTTCATTTCGTCAAAATTTCGATCGTGTTTGCTGTTCATTCGAAGTCTTGTAAATCTTGCCTTGAAACTGTTGCTAAATCCTTGAAAGTTGATAGTTTCAGGAAGAAAGTAAATCTGGTATAGAAATTTAAACTTACGGAAACCATCCTAATTTTCAATTGTGAAAATGAAGTGTGATTTACTTTGTGTAGGAGAACTTCCTCGTATTTTTCCTCTGCATATGTATGGCAGCCAGTTATGTCCTTAGACCTAAAGGCAGTGTGGGTTTTATCGATTGCTATTGAAATTCTTGTCTTCTTCTCAACAGTTATCGGTGAAGCGACCCACAAACCTCTTCTTCCGACGCAATTCGGCTCCGAGGCAGCAGCGGGCATCATTGAGGTAAGTTCAGCATTGCCGAGCCTAAATAAGTTCCACATTCGTTCCACTCATGGATGAATTGCCTTTCATCTAAAGATAAAATTAATTTAATTCTAGTGTTTGCGTCCAAGGAAAGCATGTAAAATAAATTGAGCGCGTTTCTGAATCTTCTTAGGGACTTTATCTGGTAGATAACTAGGGAATTGCGAGCAGGAAGTGAGATGAATGTACGATTTTAGAGTTTTAAATTGAAATCAAAGCAATTGTTTTTCAAAGCCTTATTACATCTGACCAGGAAGCTTCATACTTGCCAAATTTGTTTGACATATTTCATATGGTTTCAGTGTAAAAGCTAATTTCACTGTTTTCTAAATCGATTTTCCCCCTTTTCTATGCTAACGTACGTATAAGTACCCAAATATTTTTGTTCCCTGAACAAGAGGTCGTGTTTGAGTTTCAACGATAGTGCCTAATGAGCTAATGCTATCGGAGTATTTAAATACTGCCTTCATTTCTGACGAAATGGGTACGCTGTTAATTATCATAACCACTTATAACTAGGTGCACGTACCGTTAAAAATGACGGCATAATTTACAAACCTTAACGGCATTAATTTTCCAATCAATGTTGGAGAATTTTTTTTCTTATAATAGTCATACAGATGAAGACACGAAATTTTACACTGCAATGAGCGTCTATGAAATTAATGTTCGATAAAGCACCATGAAGGTAGTAATATGATATCTCAACTGTGTGGCGATATCTGCTTCTTTCATGTTCTGATGAACTCTTCAGCCTAAAATGTAGTGTCACTGCGCGTTGTCCCCGTGCTAAAGCAATATAACAGAAGTGGAATTTAATTGATCATCTCTTGCAATCTAAGTAATGAAATCTCGAATAGGTGCTCCGGACCTAACATACTGCTATTTCCAACATGGGTGCACCCTAACGTTGTAGATAAAAATGATGAATTAACTAGCGTACGCAGTACATAAAAATGAAGGCTCTCGATAAACTGCGCTACTTCACGTGCGTCATTTCGTGCTTTTGATGAACTCGTTCACTGCCGAGGTCGCTAAACGGCGCCCGCTGGCATGTCTTGAAAGGTAAAGTAGTGCGTAGCAGAGCTTAAAAACTGACTTTACTGCTCGAAAAAAAAATTGAATCTTTCCCAAGGAGTGTGAAAGTGTAATGGCATGATGATATTTTACCTCGTGTGCTTAAATCTCTTCTAAAAATATGTTGAAATAATTGAAATGCTGTTCATTCACACCGCTCGTATATGAGCAATTTACCTAGTGGTGGTATTCTTATGCCCCAATAGGCAGTGAACGTGTTAAAAAAGTCTTGAATTTTAAGAAAAGGAGAGTGTCAGTTCAGTCTATAGTTGAAGAACAAATTTACAGTCAATCTATTATGAACAGGATTTACTTTTCATAGTGTGCCCTTATTAAGACAATTCGCACTCCCCTCGAAGGATAAAAGTACATGTATGAATAATGGCGTTTATATATGACAAAGATTAATAAGTCCTCCATTGTAAATAGGTGCTTTTGAATAACGCTTACCGGAATTGCTCCATTTCATTTGAGTTTCATTATTGTCTCTGAAATAAATTTGCCATGCTTTATCGTTGTCAAATCTGGAGTTCTTTGTATCTGTGCCCTCAGCGGGATACAACTATTGTATCCATGGGAATTTGCGCTCCCAGGGGAAAATGTATGAGAGCCTAAGCTGAGAGTTAGGTAGGCCTTCTTTTTGTTGAAATAAATTTTGTTTTACTATGTTAAGGACCACCTTTTTCGGTTCACTGCTGCCCTGTTTTCCAGCACCAACTACTTTCTTCTTCAACTTTTATCTTGTTTCATGAACTTTTTTCTCAACTTACTGTTTCTATGCCCCTTCTGCATAGATTCCGCATTCCCTAATGTCCATACTGAATGGTGCCTTCCTCCTTCCTCTCTTCGATACGCTCTTATTTATAACGGTTAGGGGGCTTAAAGTAACCTAAAATATAATCTTTTACAATAGTCTTTAATTCTTAAGAAAATGGCAACTGTAGGTCTCCACAGCTACTCCTCAGGGGGATACTTGTATATATATATGGGAATTAGCGCTTCTGAGGAGAAATGTGAGGTCCCTAGTAAATATTTACGTTGGCCTTCCGTTTGTTGAAAAAAAATAGTTTTTCGGTTTTATGCTGTCCTATTTTTCAGCATATACTACTTCCTTCAATTTTTATCATGTTTCATAAACTTCTTTCGCAACTTCATGTTTCTATGCACCTTGTGCATAGATGCCATGTTTTCCCAGGGGGACTATGTGAGGGCCCGAGCTGAAGGTTAGGTAGGCTTTCTTTTTGTTAAAATAACATTAGGTTTTTGTTTTGTTACGGACCATCTTTTTTCGGTTCACTGCTGTCCTGTTTTTCAGCACCTACTACTTTCTTCTTCAACTTCTTGTTTCATGATCTTCTTTCTTAGCTTTCGGTTTCTGTGCCCTTTTGCATAGATTCCGCGTTTCCTTTTAACTCCATACTAAATGGTGCCTTCTTCCTTCTTCTCTTTGGATAGCCTTTGTTGCGGATAGGGAGGGTTAAACTAACTAATAATCTAATCTAATAATCTAATCTAGATGCCATGTTCTGTTAATTTCATATCAAATGGTGCCTTCCGCCTTCCTCTTTTTGGAACGCCTTTGTTACAGTTAGGGAGACCTAAATGAATATTTAATCTAATACTTTCTCCTGTTCACTGCTTTTTTCAGCACCTACTATCATTTTCAGCTTTTATCTTGTTCCGTAAACTTCATTCTTAACGTACGGTTGCTATGCACCTTGTGCGTAGATTCCGAGTTCATACCTAATTGGGCTTTCAACCTTCCTCTCTCTGGAACGCCATTGTTGCGGTTAGGGAGGCTTAAAACTAACTTATCTAATCTAGCCTGCAGTGCAATGCGCATGACAATGGACTCTCCAATATTGTACAACTCTCAGATTACGGTCTCAGATTACTGTAATGTCAGTAAATACTCCGAGTCGGTATCTCGAACCTGATATGCGTGCATTAGTCTCTGATGAGAGTAACTTTACTCTCTCGTGGAGCGATGTGCTGAATACGGCCTTAAATATTTTACTTCTACAGCAGGCATAAATCGCAATAAGTGCTAGACCGGACTAACGGAGCAGCAGTTATTGGTAGGAACGCTACTTGGGCTAAGAATTGTACTTTTTTGTACTGATTCAATTTTGTAAAAATTATCATTCTTAGTGATTGCAGGTGTTGGCAATTGGAGCGTGTAGCGACGCTAATCATTTTCTTTAGCGTCAACTGCAGTTTGACGAGTCGATGACATTTTGTTTATTGTCTATTAACGTAACGTAAGGTCATGAACACAAAGTGGGCCTAATTCAACCGTGAATTCAGAATTCATGTAGTTGATCAATGTTCTCATTTTGGTTTTATGACTGTCGTGCGTGATCGCTTGAATTAAATTCTCAATCTGAGAAGTGCGTAATCCATGAGTTGTAGTTTGGAATACATCAACGAAAATTGAACCATTCCCTGTATTGTTACACATGATGGCGCGCTGTACATTCGGGCGTGTTTCCGCCGTGCAGGCGCTGGGCAACCGCTTCCTGCTGGTGGCGACGAACACAGGGAAGATCGTCTACGTCTCGGATGCTGTCGAGGAGTTTTTTGGCCACAGCCAACTGGAGCTGCTCGGCTCCTCGCTCTTCCCCATCATCCATCCTGACGACCAGGACCTGGTCAAAAGTCAGCTCAGTCCAAAGGGTGAGTTGTGAGTTGGGACCTTTATTATACAGTATATTCATCGTCCATTCTGACGACCAGGTCCTGGTCAAAAGTCAGCTCAGTCCAAAGGGTGAGTTGTGACCTGCTTTATTATATATTTATCATATATCCTGACGACCAGGACCTGGTCAAAAAAACATCGACCTACTCCCAGTGGTAAGCCCATTTTATTTATTTCTAAATCATTTGGGGGCATTCGTGCGCAACTGCATCTTCAATTATACACTGGTCAACAATCTAAATACTTCGGAGACCAAAGTAGCATTTTCCATATAATTATAGGTTGCTGGTAAATAATATCATGGTTAAAATTGTTCGGTAGCTATACTTTTCGTGATACGCCGACATGTATCAACACGTTCCTACAGGCTGGCGGACGTGTATAATACTCATTACGCTCAGTCTCTTTGCCTCATTATTGTTTCATCAGTCACAGAAAGTGTTCGTGAAGGTGGTTGTTTGCGTCAAGCAAAAAGGCAGAGAGTAGATATGGATTAGAGTTTAACACATGACATATACTGTAAGTTAAAATAAATTAATCAAATGTTGCATGCCTCGTATCTTTGAACCTGTAGGCAATTCACGCTTTTCAACATGATATTTGGATTCATTGAATGAAAATACATAAGAATAAACTAATATCATTTAAGAAGCACACAACTTTTCAAAAATTTCAAAAATCTGTGGATAACACAAATATTCGCTTGATGAGTTATCACTAATGCAACAAATAATTAATTAATTAATTAATTATTTGTTGCATTAGTGATAACTCATCAAGCGAATATTTGTGTTATCCACAGATCCTTTAGAAAGATTAACCAGCAGTTCTGAACTTTAGTTTACTAATTTTTTATTACTAGAAGGTTCATGTCGAAACTTGGAGTGGTAGTTGAACTGCACCAAACAAGATTCTCCAACTTTGAATTTACAAGAATTTTCTTGGTCTCAAGATTTAGTATAATGAGCGAGGTCACAACTCGCTCCGAGGTCACAACTCGCTCATAGTACTTTTTAGGAAATTTAAGCCTGCCTAATTGCATTTTTTTGGCGGTTAGGCTAAATCTAATCTAACCTAATCAACGATTAGGCCATCTAATCCAACCTTCCACTGATTTGGCAAATGATTGTCACGAGACGGTGTCTCCTTGTTAATTTGTATTAACCAGAGTATCTCGGATTGGAAGAAAGGCACACCTCCACGCAAACACACAAATGTGATTGCCACGAGTTAAACAAACCGTATTAACATAAGATGCGCCAATGAGCCAACAAAAATTAAAATTTTGAACGAGTGCTCGCCAAGTTCGACGACCGACTGACTTGCGACTCCATTGTCATTTTTGTGACAGATTGTCTGCGTTCTTGCGCCATAACTTGTTAACTAAATGTACCTGGAAAATAATGCGATTGAAAATTTTACGGCAATTGTGCTCTCTCTAATTATATTCTACTACGCAATCGCTATTGAGAGAACTCGCGCTTACAAATTGGGGCCCAACAATTATGACGCTCCTGAAATGCTAACACTAGTTGGCAGCTTTACTTTCCCCGAATACAAATGTTCGCTTTTGAAATATGATATTGAAAGATCGTAGATTGAAACACGTCTATAACAGTATACGTTAATGCGTAACACAAACACATTTAGAGAATCTGGTGCACAGCGATTGCATCACATACACAATATTTCGAAATTCCTGATGCCACGTTTGGCTGCTCATTTGGTTCACTTTTTATTCCGACATCGAATTTGACCTCGGGAAGACGAATTCAACCGGACATTATTTTCTCACAACGGCGACAGTATAAGCTGAGGAGACACCCCGGCATGACCCTCCACTTACAAACAGGAACGCATTCTACTGCGCATTTACTATCCCCTCATTATTTTTTTGTTGATTTATTTGAATTTAATTTTTTTCTATGAGATATTTCAGACTGCATGTCTTTCGTCATGTAAAACTTTTCCTGGAATTTTTCATTACCAGGATGGTGAATATTCAGACAATTTCATCCGGCTCACACGATCCATCTCAGCATTGGGCATTTTCTACTGATAAGCTGATAAGTTGGGTTATAAAAGCAGGCCATGACGTATCTGCTAAGAGAAAATGCGGACACTAGTTAGTTTCCTATATTTTCTTGTCGATCTATAATCAATATGCATCGACTTATTTCATTGATGGTGAATCTATTGCCCCATACCTATGAACACTATCCATCTTTCATTTGATAGATTTTCATTTATTGGTATTTTTATTTCAACAACATTTCTAAAAATGCATATTGACCGATGCTTCTACTTACGACGTATCTGCTCACGACGTAGTTTTATCAATTTTTATAGACTTCCGCACAACTGAATTTCACAATTGTGTACACGTTCAATCGTGACCCACGTTCAGAGGTTTCTTGCTAAGCTATCTTAAAATTCTGAAAGTTTTCTCCGTAAAGTTTTAGCTCCTCCTAACGTTTAGGAACAAGTCAAATGAGCTCACCGTTCGTATCTATAGACTCCTCCAATTTGGTCAACTTTTATCGGCCCTCTTTCACAAACATTACGTTGCTGGATGGCGCCATTTAAATTAATTTTTCTTCTCCAATTTATGGGACATTTTAATGGTCTAGGCAGGTACCCAAATCTGTCGAGACACAAAGTATTGACCCTCGAACACTTGTTTAGCCGACTCTTACGAAGCAAGCCTTCTCAAATAGCCCTATCGTCGCTATCCCAACAGTTTTCTACTAAAAGAATTTGATTGCTTATAGGTACTAGTGTTCTTAATTTTATTAATAATATTCTTACATAATCCTATCAATACATGTAATTCGTCACAGATGAACTGTTATGAACTGTATAAATGATGAAAATAGAGCGACTGCTCGTGCCGGGAAGGACGCCCAACCCTGGTACCAAGACATTTTCCACGATTTTGGTCGAAATGAATTGGTCTCCCTTTTCACCAGGTCTCGATCGCAGCTACTTTTCAGTAAAGTTTAGTTGAATCTCAAGCATGTTCTAAAGGTCGACGTTCTGAAAGAGATATAATGCCTTCACATCTTAGTGTATGGGACGATGTTCCTTAGGAATTCCTCGTGCCGCCCCTCGTGGTGCACATTGTCGGTTTGAGGGTTCAGTACCAAAGCAAGGCGAATGTTTTGTATGAGTACACTTGGTGAAACAAGTATTTATTCGTTCATGTATCATTGGATATGTCTAACAGAGAATTAAAATGTTTCATACGATTTTTTTAAAGATAGTGACTCACTGGCATCAGTCTGAGTTTTGCGCTCACTCATCGAGCTAGCGATTCGAGATCAAACGTCAGAACCAATTAGCAAATCGCACAGGCCAGTAATTATAGCTTATATATTTACTCCAATGAAAACGTTCATATACACTCAGTTTGCTTCTGAAATTATCGCTGTTACTGCGTTTAATTCGTTACATATAAAATCATATGCAGTCATTCAAAAAAGGTTTTATCTTGTTTTACTCTTTTTTTTAATGAAACTTTACTTAGCACTTGCGTAGTGTAGAGATCATTACTTCGTCTAAGGCGTCTTCTCTAGGTGAAAATCCAGGCTTTCCTTGTCCGACCGTGATCAGTTCTACACTTCCTTAGTGTGTTGATCTCTTCTTTTAGGCTAATATTTTCTGTTTGCGGGACATTTGTGGGCACACCTGACCGGGCTAACGCCTTATCTATGTACAAGTAAGTTCAAATAGAACGAGCTCTTTGCGTTGGTTTCCGCGTCTTGACGCCAAGCTCTAATGGGCTGTGCCCAGAACTCTTCAACGTTTGAGGTTGATTGCTCTTCTCAAATAAAGAAGTAACAAGTGTTTTCAAGGAAGTATACTGGGATTTAAGTTGTTGGGAAAAAATAGTCAGAAAACTATATAAATTTAAATACTTAATCTTGAATCAATTCTTGGATGCAGGTGAGTTTCATTGTCTTAAGATCTATATTTTAAATTGGGCTACAAAGTCCTTCGTTGCAATCATGTTAGACTTGTAGTTTTTTCTGAGAGTCGTCGCTAAATTTTTCCCTGCCTTACCTTCAGTAAACTTTTCATTATCCTCATTGAAAACAAGTCATGCTGAACTCGCTGTTATTCGTGGTGTGCGAATTTTTACATCGTGTTTTGTCATGCTTTCTAATCCTTACTATCGCATCTTTTTGTTCAAGTTCATTTTTAGAAAAATGGATACTGTGTTGTCTTTTTATATTTTAGCTTATTGTAAGTTGGACTTGAAAATCACGTTCATTGTATCGTGTTGTTCATTGTCATTTGTGTTGCTTTCTACTTTTAATAATTCACCCGTTTGTATCCTTCTGCTAAGTAAAACTATCCGAGTAGTTCTAAAGCTCCTTGAACATCTTAATGTGAATGAAATGTGAAATCCTTGCGTAAAACGTTACTTATTCCTGGTATTTGGAAAATGTTCTAGCTGTACAATGTAGTATTAAATAATGCTTGTAGGAATTACCCCTGGGAAACAGACGACTCTGTTCCGTTTTTATGCGAGTTTTCTTTTTGGTTTATCAGTTAAAATGATGTCCTATGGCTAACGATCATATTCGCTTAGAAACTATTGAAGACTAATACGGAACCAATTTGAAAATGAACCTTGCGGTTATTCACAAATGCAATTACTGAAGGGTACCTATTAATGCATACAGATCACCCTGTATGCATACAGATCTCCCAGTTGTCCCTCGCACGCGTGTTTCAAAATGCCCGGTTATTGGTTCTCCAACTTATGCGAATTGCATTGCCTAATTTTCGAATCATTAAAGCTATGACATGGCGTGAAATGCGTTCTGTCCTCTGATCAGTGAAAAAAGTATTTTCACATTTAAAATGTTGTGCAAAAAAAGTGGAGAAATGTATCTGTACACGAAACAGTGTCAACAAAATTTTGAAGTTCATCCCAAAGTTCATTATGCACGAGCATGTGATAGCTTTAAAAATATATATGGCTTCTGTTCGATTTTCTACAATAGGTAGGATAGGTTTCTTATCTTGATTAGCTCATTTCCGTGTGTGACAGTTTATATTGAGAAACAAAATAGTTAAAATAATTGTACATGAAAGAGTGTATCACTTTCAATTGTTTACGAGGAAAAATGAGTTACACAAGTGTTAGGAATTGGAGCAGCCCGCTGTGTAATAATTATAATAATAATGGCTTTATTAAATCGTGACCTTAACATGGTTGTAGAATTTCATTCCCAATTATGCATTGATGAAGTTAAATGTAAAATGTAGTCTTCATTATAACTGTTCTCACAACGGAAGTACAGTCCTCCTTGAATGAAGATGGAATAACATCTTCGGTTAGATGTTGTGAAAAAATGCATAAAATCTTTGCGTGTTTATAATTTGTACTTGCGTAAGTTCATGATCATTTCAGGAGATTTAATATTTTTGGGCTTGCAACTAGATTTTGTTTTTGGATGGACATCGACTTGCGTATATTTCGAATTTCATGTTTCTCTTACAAAAATGACTCTGCTTCTTAATAGTTCTTAATTTGAAGTTAACAGAATGAAACATGTGATACTTCAGAGATACAGTGTATTTTACGATTTGACTTTCTTAATTTGGTTTTATAAAAGTTTGATTCTACGCTAGTTACCTTCGTAAAAATCAACTTTCCGCGTACAAAAAAAATTAAACTTCTTTAATCTAGCACACTATATTGTACATGGCCCGTCAGCAATGACGGGATTAATATTTTCTTATATAAATCCTCCAGATGTGGATGGGAAATATATCCATCTTGATAGCACCCGCCATTAAAATATTCTCGTAGTTGTGCTCTGGTAAAAATTAGTCTTACAGAGACGGCCATTGAGCATTCTTCAAACCAAAGAAGCTTTTTCTTAAGAATCGGACACCAAACAAATCTATGAATTTATAAATAAATAAACACACATAGTTATTATTAGGTAAAATGATTCTTGCCCAGATACCCATCATGTGAATATTTCACGTGTTACACCCGTCTATCAGTAGCCTCAGATAGCTCAGAACTCTTTCACCTATGTGGCTCAACAATACCTTCAACTTAACGCATTAATAGTATGCTCTCCACAAGTGCTCGAACAAAGACACGCCCACTTCCGAGTTTGAGCATTAATCAGTCAGCTCCGCCATGTGCAGCTGATCGATGCTTGTTGAACTGTATGTGTGCATGACATCTCAACGATATGTTCCAGCCGTCTTAATTCACTCCGTATAAGTGATCACATTTACTCGTATCTGGATCTTGATTAGTACTCGAAATGCAATCGCAAGCTTGTTTACCTGTTGTGATTATTTCTTGACTCCGAAGTACAATGAACAAGTTTGAAGCAAAAGAACACTGGCCTTCCGTGTTTAATTTTTCTGTATCAAATGACCACAACTATTGAGAGTGGTTTGTCATATGGTTGATGCATCAACTTGGACAGCTGTTGGTCTGAAAATAGAGTAAAAATATTTGAACATTGATTTCATGATCCGTCACCGTATAGGGAATGAGCATGGAGTATTTGGATATTTCCGGAGTGAACACACATTTTTACTTGCCAGAGAAGAGATTGTTTCAGATAAATCAATTTAGTCAAAAGCGACTCGGTTTTCTCACTGTCACATAACATTCAAAGCGCTGTAGACCTCCCCACATGATACTAAGTCTGCCTCCTCTGGAGGCATTGAATCAGCTCCCTCTTGTCGACGTTTCGAGGCGCTCTTTTCTCACCAGTTGTGCATTACAAGACTCGCAGAGAGTGAAACTGTATCAATGCAAACAAAACCACAACGCGCCTGCTCGGATGGCCTTCAAACACAAATTTTCCATCCATCTATGCAAATACTCCCGTGTTGGTAAAGGGAGCTAAAAATTATTTGTTTCGTCGTTTGAAATTACTTAGGAAAAATCACCTATTGTGCACCATTGCTGAATGTCAGTTACATTTAGCTGCGTATTTTCGCAAATCATCATTTTTAATAGACACAATGGATATCAATTTTACACAGGACTTTAATAGTTAGCGTAAGTCACAGCAAGCGGTAAACATAAACGTCGTAAAGCTACCTAACATTAACATCGTTCTTTGGATTATCGAAGTACAGGCAATTTCAAACTATCAGCACTGGCATGGTGTTTCAGTTAGCGATGAAAGATAATTAGTTTTAGATCTAACCTTTCATGAGGTGAGTGACCACAGGAGTTGTCTCTTATACGATGCCAGGACGCTGACAGAACGTGCAGGGCGGCTCGGATTTTCGTCAATATTAAGAAATCCGATTCCCAAAAAACAAATAGAATAAAACGAAAAAACTGAACTATTCAGCACATGAAAGAAAAATGATAAAAAATGCTAAATTAATTATTAGTGGGTCACGATATCTGGTTAACAGAACATGTTTAGGGGTGAAAAATCTGAGATTTCATTGATACTGTATGGTCGCTTTGACTCCGCTCTGCTTAGGGAGGATGTGTACACTTTAGCTATAATTCACTTTTGGGGTCATTCACTCATGCTAGGCTCGTCTATGGTTACTTCGTGCTGAACCAGGAAATTTTCTGTTCCGGAAACCTGTTCATATTTGAGCTGCTTTTGTAAGGCGAGTTTCTCGTGCTTCGATTTGCGCTTCTCACTTCCTCCAGTCTTGAAGAGCCAGCGTGTGAGCGAAAGATCAACGAACTTTCGTTATAAAGTCACCTTCAATGTTGAATCTGGTGCTGCCACGAGCCGTTCTAGTACTCTATGGAGGGTTCTCCCGCAATTGCCATTGTTTTGACTTCGTGTTTTTTTCTGATGCTTGCTTAATTTCATCGCTCCTACTGTAAAAATTTGTACCCTCGCTAGTTTTTATTTTGTAAGGCTGCAGTGTCTTCAGCCAAATTTTTTCACCTTTCATTGTTCTACCTCAAAAGCATTTTCAGTGCCTCTCAGTACGGTTTTATTTTTCAGAGAGTACTCGAAGGTCATTCTTCTGCCGCATGGCGGAGCGCGTCCTCACACGCAATGAAAGTCGGCGCTACGAAATCGTGCACATCCAAGGCCGATTTCGCCCCATTCCTCCACCTGCACTTCCGACTCCCTCCGTCAAAACGGAGCCTGCTGAAGAGGGCACCTCTTCGCTCATGGCGTTGGGAGAGACCTCGCCTCCTGTGCGTCACCGCCGCAGCACGCGCCACTACGGTAAGGCACGCAGCCACGTTTTGGCTCAGGAAATATGTCAAGAAGAAAGATGAAGTCATTTTTCAGTGGCATGCGTCATTCCGACCAACACCCTGTGACATATGCCAATTTCATCCAACGTACAAGATGATACGTACCAGGCTTGATTTGAATGAAACATCCGTTCGTTCTTTTTAAGGTAAGCTATTAAGTTTGAATGTTTTTGAAGTTTCGTTTTTATTTGTGGGAAATTATTTTCTGAACTCTGACCTCGTGTCCTGTAAGATTTACATTGTTCTAGTTATCGTAGTACCATAGTACCAGTGTGTTGGATGTCTAAATTTTTACTGCCCATCTGGGAATCGACTTCATTTTCAAATTATTGTAGACTGAATGTTTATCCTTTTTCATTTGAATTAGAAGTAAACGGGAAGAGCTCTCATTATAAGCTAGCCAACGAGTTATTTAGACCTGGCTGTGCCTTATTTCCTAGCGTCCTTGTGCCCTCTTATCAAGCATAAAGTTTTAATCTAATCTTCACATTTTTGTTTTTAGTTGTTGCATATCAAAGTATTCTTCAACATGCGCGAAATAATGTTATTCAATAAAATTGCTCTAAGAGATAGGGGGCCATTTGATCGCAACTCCTTAAATGAACCTTTTTCTAGGACTAAAATTCGTTTTCGCATTCCTCTTCTTGATAATTGCGACTCATCTAGCCGGGAAAATGTGCGGCCTCCATTTTAATGGAGACGTTGCGTGAATTGCTAGAATATTTTGTACAGCGTCGATCGGCTTTGATGAGGATACGTTTGACTTTGAAAATAAGTTTTTTCATTTGATCACTAGCCTCTTATATGGACTTAATCTTCAAGTTTGATGGTTTATTTAGGTACAGGAATGAGTGGTGTGCGACATTTCAAAATTCAAATCCTTTCTCATTTATCTTACTGTTGGCACTCGATATTATGTTGTTACGTGTTGTGCCTCACTGAGGGTGCCCGCAATATCAGTTTGTTACTGCACACAATCAGCGAGCACAGGAAGTGTCCGCAAAGTGCTGTTGGACTGTCTCTTACAATAATGACCTCAACCTTTTATTTTTAATATACACTCGTCTCCATGTCATGCTCCTTGTTTGAATCATTGTCTCAGCTAGTGCAATGGACTCAACTCAACAATCGTTGTTACAGTTAACACGAGGTTGTCAAAATAGTATAAACTTCTTGCTTTATAACAGCCTTATTGAGAAAATTTGCTCAGATCAGGGGTTCCCTTTTCTGTTTGATTTAATGTAACTAAGAGTTCACATTTTGGACAGAGACTAGTTTTTCTTGCAGATACTTTTAGAATGTTCATTAAAATAAGCCATATGATTTTCAAAGAGATCAAATTGTTGCTGCTCAAATACCAACTGGTATTCGACTCAAAATTGGAAGTAAACTTGTTCACGTTTCGCGGGACTCCGTCCCAGAAATTGGCAGTAAACTTGTTCACGTTTCACGGGACTCCGTCCCTGAAATTGGCAGTAAACTTGTTCACGTTTCGCAGGACACCGTCCCAGAAATTGGCAGTAAACTTGTTCACGTTTCACGGGACTCCGTCCCTGAAATTGGCAGTAAACTTGTTCTCGTTTCGCGGGACACCGTCCCAGAAATTGGCAGTAAACTTGTTCACGTTTCGCGGGACACCGTCCCAGAAATAACGACATAAAAAACGGCCTTCGCCAACGATCTTTACGTCAGAATTTAAATACAGTAATTTGATTGAAATTTCTTGGCATTTTTACTATTTTCTTACCTCCTGAACTTGAACTAACTGACGGAAGGTTTTGAATACCACACCCTTGCCAAACTGCATGTATCATACTCGTACTATCGGCTTATTCACCTGCTTGTAGTTGTGGGATTTGTGAATTGCACCATTCGGTTTGGTATCCATCATTCGGGTTGCTATCCATTTGAAAGTATGAGTAAGTATTCGTCTAATCAATGTACAGGCGCTGTTCTCCGAATGAAATCGGTGTTCGCCGCAGCTTTTGACGCGTTTCCTGCCGAGATTGTAGCTTGCGTCGAACTCCGCTGTAACAATGTTGACGAGCGCTGCTCACAACTGACGCTCCTCCAAATTTTATGGTACATTTTGTCATTAGAACACTTACTAGAAATCAATCTTATTTCCTTAATCCAGGGGGGACGCGGTAGCTTCAAGATACTGTATGGTCCAAGATACTGTGTCGAATTAGTTGAATTCAGCTGAGATATTGTCCTCTCTTGAGGAATACAGCAAAGAGTTATTCAATTTTTTCACCCTCAGGGGGATACAACTATTGTTTCAATGAGACGTAGCACTCCCAGGTAGGTGATGTGAAGTGCCGAGCTGTGTTAGGTAGGTTTTCCTCCCGATGTAACAAAAAAGTTATAGTTTTGTTCTATTTTGTTACAAATGAAATATTTTCGGTTCTCTGCTGTTCTATTTTTCATCTCTTATTACTCTCTTCTTTAACTTTTATCTAGGTACTTCCTCCATAACCTATTGTTTCTTCTCACAGACGCAAAGATTTTTGTATGAGAAATGCCCTTTGCATAGATTTCCTGTTCCCTTAATTCTACACTTGATGCTGCTTTCCTCCTCCCTCTTTTTGTAAACCCTCTGTTGAGGTTGGGATGCTTTAAACCAACTTTTCTAAAAGATTTTAAAAATTATTTGCTAATACTTTCAATAGTCAGTGCTGAGCATAAGAGTGTTGACTACTAACACGTGTGTAGCGTTGCTCGCCGGTTGAAGAACTGAAATCGTTCATGAAATAACTTGTATTTTCGCGTATCCTCTAAAATTTTCATGTTTATCTAATGTTAAGTGTATTTAGCTTCAGTTTCAAAGATTTTGTGACTTGAATATTCATGTCGAAATTTAAATTGAGTTCTTTGAAAACGACCTGTATTTCAACCCAATTTTTTTCTTGATGATCAGTGTGACAACTGAAAAAATCCCACGTGAGTGGACTTTCTTAGTGATATCAAGCGTCTGAACCCACACGACTTTTCGATGTTAGTTTATCGTTCCATCAACTGACAGACGAAGAATCTTGGTCAAGTCGGAAACCAAACTTCAGTTCAGGACCCAAAGTTTAACTAATAGGTTTAGAGAAACAATTAAAATCACATCTAGACGTGGAAAATCCGAAGAAAGCTACAACGAAATTCAAATTGTAGTAGAATCAGACCTGCGGTCAAAATTAAAGCATTTTATTCGGAAAACGGCAGAATCGACTGGAAGATCTTTTGACACTCAATTTTAAAAAAGCACTGGAAAATCATAAAGAAAATTCCTCGTTAATTCTTCAACGTCCTCGCATGAGTGGGTGCGTTGCTATACTAATCACACAAGTTATGAAGAGAAATTGAGAACTTTAGCCAGTAAACTTTTAAAGTTCAAGGAATGTGAAAATTTGCAAATGTCTTACGTAAAAGATGAACATAACAAGATAGCCTGGACAACAATCGGGCGGTCTTTGATCTGGTCTGTTGAACATTGAGCATTTAAAAAGGGAAATGGTCCCCCAGGAATGATCTGGAAATAATCAGTATTGCCCTGTTCTTGACCTGTTTTATATGGCCTCACGTTTGCGCAGCGTTGTCTGTGCAGGTTAGTTCGGAAGAATTGATGAATCAGATTTACTGCTGAAATACATTTCTGTTCTTTCTAAGAAATGTGACAAATATTATTGCACGATAATATTTTACCTCACACGTAATCTATTTTAAAAATAGTGGCAAAATTATTGAAATACTATTGAAAGATACGTAAATAAGCAATTTACGTTAACGTTTTCTTCACGTAGGTTAGGTCGTTTACGCAAATGAGCAAACCTTCTGGTACACATATGTGTCAATAAGTAGTCAACGAGGTTAGATGTTCTCACATTTTGCTACTCAAACGAGAGTGACTGAACCTTCGAGGAGTCAAGTTGTGTACGACTTGTTTGCACG
This sequence comes from Morinoia aosen, assembly GCA_030386875.1. Taxonomy (NCBI): domain Eukaryota; kingdom Metazoa; phylum Arthropoda; class Malacostraca; order Amphipoda; family Talitridae; genus Morinoia; species Morinoia aosen. Next base: position 23,499,503 of record CM059562.1, read on the forward strand.
CAGTGAGAGCTGTAGTGCATTCTGCTCTGGTCACCCCTCAGGGGGATACAACTATTGTATCTATGGGAATTAGCGCTCCCAGGGGGACAATGTGTGGGCCTGAGCTAAAGGTTAGGTAGGATTTTTTTTTGTTAAAATAACATAGGTTTTTGTTTTGTTACGGACCATCTTTTTTCGGTTCACTGCTGTCCTGTTTTTTCAGTACCTACTACTTTCTTCTTCAACTTTGATCTTGTTTCATGAACTTCTTTCTCATCTTACTGTTTCTATGCCCTTTCTGCATAGATTCCGAGTTCCTTTAACTCCATACTAAATGGTGCCTTCTTCCTTCTTCTCTTTTGGATATCATTTATTGAGAATTGGGAGGCTTAAACCAACTAATAATCTAATTTAATCTGCTCTGGTCACACAACGAACTCGCTCCAAACGAGATGAAAGCATTTTATATTTCCTACAAGCAGCGTTCATCAGAACGTTCCAAACCTTTGGTACCTTCAAGATCAATTTACAGTCATCCATTCCTTCAGCAACACAATCGACCTTCGTATTGACGAAGTCGTAAAGATCAAATTACGTAAGCCTGTAATGAACTTCACGTACAAAACGAGATTTTTTTTCAGGCTGTTCTGATGAGAAGCCAGTCTCATCTTTTAGTTAGCTGATGCGTATTCTCTCTTTCGATATAGAAATGGAATCGTTCGCTGTCTCGTAAGGAAAGCATGTCTTGCTAACTTACTCCCAGTTTTTCTATTTTTAAGATTGATAAATCAAAAACCTTGTTTTACTTTCTCTTATGTTGGCTGGAATATATAGTCGAAAACGAGGTAAATAAATATTTATTTAAAGCGTCTGAGCTTTCTATTCACAACATGTCCTGCATAACTCAGTGGTGACGATCTTCATTGGGAATTAAAATCGAAAAAAATCAATGAAACTTAAGCGTCCTGCGATTACAAATTCCAAAGATTCAAAATACGTTGCAAAAAGCTTCAGTTTTCACACGTGTTTAAAAACTAATTACTGACTTACACTTGTGTGGGCGGTATTCTTAGCTTGCACTCACCCAGTATGAGAAGTATAGCACGCTTCAATTTGTATGAGCACGGAAGTGATCTCGCTGCAACAGTTGTGAGGGTCGCGCCCTGACTGAATTTTGTTGCGCAGGACCGTGCGTGCTGCAGCTAGCGCTGTAAGCGTACTGTATGTACTTATTATTGCTTCGGTGGCGCACGGCAATGAAGGCAACTTGATTTGCACTGAATGCAGGTATAAAATTAAACTCGCACAAGCTCATCGATAGTAAACTATTGCAGGCGTGCGCTTACGTTTCGATTTATTGACGCAAGTTCAAACCAGTATTGTCGAGTTTCTGGTGCATCGGAAATAAACCGGAATTCTTTACTTTACGCCGCTATCAAATGGCTAAGCCTCAGGGTCGAAACGCCCCCCTTAATCCTGCGTGAATGAAATATCTTTTTATCCGATCATACCTCAAAAGATGTATCGCATTTCAATAATATTAATGCTGTGCAAAATTAGTCACTTAACTTTTTAGCGTCTGAAATTGACAACCATGAAAACATTTTAGACTAGTATCGCTCATTGGCGTAAATGATGAATATTTAGAACATGAACAACGTTCTTCAAAATAAAACCTGTAGTAAAAACAAAATTGAAAAATCATTTCCTGTTAATCATGGCAAAAATATATACTGTACATATTTCCTATGTTGTGAATTTATTTTTTAATTAACAAACTATCAGAGTTTCCTACTAAAGGTTAAATCGCACTGTACTGGAGACTCAAGTTCATTATTGTTGGATAGTTGGGTGAATGTTCTCCGCTTCATAGACGCAGTGAATGGTGTTGCCTCGAAATGGAAGACCAGTTCCACGCATGACATCGACCTTAAATGCATGTAAACTACTGAGGTATTTTGGTAAATCCCCTGGACCCAACGTATTTGAATAGCTAGTGGTTTCGAAGTTACCGGGCAACTAATGGATTGAGTGTTACTGGATAACTGATAGATTGAGTGTAATTGGGCATCTGTTTTGGGTGAAGTGTAACTGGGCATCTGTATTGGGTGAAGTGTAACTGGGCATCTGTATTGGGTGAAGTGTAACTGGGCATCTGTATTGGGTGAAGTGTAACTGGGCATCTGTATTGGGTGAAGTGTAACTGGGCATCTGTATTGGGTGAAGTGTAACTGGGCATCTGTATTGGGTGAAGTGTAACTGGGCATCTGTATTGGGTGAAGTGTAACTGGGCATCTGTATTGGGTGAAGTGTAACTGGGCATCTGTATTGGGTGAAGTGTAACTGGGCATCTGTATTGGGTGAAGTGTAACTGGGCATCTGTATTGGGTGAAGTGTAACTGGGCATCTGCATTGAGTAGAGTGTAACTGGGCATCTGCATTGAGTAGAGTGTAACTGGGCATCTGCATTGAGTAGAGTGTAACTGTAGAACTATTTCAAGTGCAACTGTAACTGTTGAATCATATGTATGTATAATACGTGGACAACTGATGGATCGAGCATGAAATAACTGGGCAGTTGATGAATCGAGTGTATGATAAATGAACAACTAACTGATGGATCGAACGTATAATAACTGGATGACTGATGGATTGTGTGTATGAGAACAGAACAATTGATAGGGTGACGGAACAATGGCTGGACAACTGATGAACGAAATGTACGGTTACTGGACATCTGTTGTGTCGACTACAGATAAGCAGGCTTGCATAGGGTGGAACATGCGTAATATTGAGCTCAAAAGAAACTTCAGATCAAGTGTTCGCTGAGCTTGGTAAAGTGCGTCGCAGTGACCTACCCTCTTAGCCCACCTGTGGGTTGCGCTTGCATGTGGGCTCGGTGCAGTAAGCCAGTAACAACGATTTGAGTTTTTTTAACTTTTTGTGGTGCGTTGTTTGTTCGTAATGCTGCCGGGGTCATGAACTATTTGTGTTGGTGCCTTGAATTTAACGGCGAAGTCATCCGGACAGGTACCGATTTTGAATGTTTCTATTCATTTCCTAGAATTTGTATCTCGTGCTCTTTTATGCTATTTGTGTTATGAAGTAAATAGAACAGACGTAAAATTTTATTTTATGGTTGATGAAATTTGGGGGATATATTTACTGGAAAACGAATAACTAAAAAATCAACAAAAAGAAAACCCTGACGAAATTATTCCTGCTGCGTTCGTTGGAAAAGTATCGATTCTTTTATTCATGAGGAATTGACCCTTTTATTTTGAATACGAAACGCTTTAGAAAATTCATTCAGCGGAATATTTTCGAATTTTCCTGCGAATAATTTCTTTTGCAGAAAGTGTCATAATTCTCACGTTCATGGCACTATAGAAAGACGAAGGATCTTGGCGTTGACATGAGCCAGGGAATTATTTGCTGCTACAAATCGTGAAACTCTTACGGTCTATTTGAAACCCCTTCAGGGGAGACACCAATTGTATGTATTGGAATTGGTATTCCCAGGAGGAAAATGTGAGGTTCAGAGCTGGGAATGAGGTAGGAATTCTGTTTGTTGAAATTCAATGTTTTTTGTTATGTTAAGGCCGCAACTTGTTGCGGCGCAACTGCCCAACACTGGATAAATTGCACCCTACACGCACTTTGTTCATTTTCTTCTTAGCGCTACTCGCGTGCGATGAAGTTTTTCTCTTTACCAAAGGGCTCATTTTGTGCTCAAATGGTTATTTGTAAGTGAGCCGATGTATGAGTACTTGCAACACTTCATAGGAAATTTACATGGGTCCTTGATAAAAAAAATATATAAAAAAAACGAAAACTAAACTAGACCAGCTGGTTTCGAGTTTTCATTTTCAATGAATGCTTCTGAAACAAAAGGACAAAAAAAATTTTTTATACAATTCAAATTACAAAGTATTCGAAAAAACACTTGCAACACTTCATAGGAAATTTACATGGGTCCTTGATAAAAAAAATATATAAAAAAAACGAAAACTAAACTAGACCAGCTGGTTTCGAGTTTTCATTTTCAATGAATGCTTCTGAAACAAAAGGACAAAAAAAAATTTTTTATACAATCAAAATTACAAAGTATTCGAAAAAACACTTGCAACACTTCATAGGAAATTTACATGGGTCCTTGATAAAAAAATATATAAAAAAAAACGAAAACTAAACTAGACCAGCTGGTTTCGAGTTTTCATTTTCAATGAATGCTTCTGAAACAAAAGGACAAAAAAAAATTTTTATACAATCAAAATTACAAAGTATTCGAAAAAACACTTGCAACACTTCATAGGAAATTTACATGGGTCCTTGATAAAAAATATATAAAAAAAAACGAAAACTAAACTAGACCAGCTGGTTTCGAGTTTTCATTTTCAATGAATGCTTCTGAAACAAAAGGACAAAAAAAAATTTTTTATACAATCAAAATTACAAAGTATTCGAAAAAACACTTGCAACACTTCATAGGAAATTTACATGGGTCCTTGATAAAAAAATATATAAAAAAAAACGAAAACTAAACTAGACCAGCTGGTTTCGAGTTTTCATTTTCAATGAATGCTTCTGAAACAAAAGGACAAAAAAAAATTTTTTATACAATCAAAATTACAAAGTATTCGAAAAAACACTTGCAACACTTCATAGGAAATTTACATGGGTCCCTGATAAAAAAATATATAAAAAAAAACGAAAACTAAACTAGACCAGCTGGTTTCGAGTTTTCATTTTCAATGAATGCTTCTGAAACAAAAGGACAAAAAAAAATTTTTTATACAATCAAAATTACAAAGTATTCGAAAAAACACTTGCAACACTTCATAGGAAATTTACATGGGTCCTTGATGAAAAAATATATAAAAAAAACGAAAACTAAACTAGACCAGCTGGTTTCGAGTTTTCATTTTCAATGAATGCTTCTGAAACAAAAGGACAAAAAAAAATTTTTTATACAATCAAAATAACAAAGTATTCGAAAAAACACTTGCAACACTTCATAGGAAATTTACATGGGTCCTTGATAAAAAAATATATAAAAAAAAACGATAACTAAACTAGACCAGCTGGTTTCGAGTTTTCATTTTCAATGAATGCTTCTGAAACAAAAGGACAAAAAAAAATTTTTTATACAATCAAAATTACAAAGTATTCGAAAAACACTTGCAACACTTCATAGGAAATTTACATGGGTCCTTGATAAAAAAATATATAAAAAAAAACGAAAACTAAACTAGACCAGCTGGTTTCGAGTTTTCATTTTCAATGAATGCTTCTGAAACAAAAGGACAAAAAAAAATTTTTTATACAATCAAAATTACAAAGTATTCGAAAAAACACTTGCAACACTTCATAGGAAATTTACATGGGTCCTTGATAAAAAAATATATAAAAAAAAACGAAAACTAAACTAGACCAGCTGGTTTCGAGTTTTCATTTTCAATGAATGCTTCTGAAACAAAAGGACAAAAAAAAATTTTTTATACAATCAAAATTACAAAGTATTCGAAAAAACACTTGCAACACTTCATAGGAAATTTACATGGGTCCTTGATAAAAAAATATATAAAAAAAACGAAAACTAAACTAGACCAGCTGGTTTCGAGTTTACATTTTCAATGAATGCTTCTGAAACAAAAGGACAAAAAAAAATTTTTTATACAATCAAAATTACAAAGTATTCGAAAAAACACTTGCAACACTTCATAGGAAATTTACATGGGTCCTTGATAAAAAAATATATATAAAAAAAAACGAAAACTAAACTAGACCAGCTGGTTTCGAGTTTTCATTTTCAATGAATGCTTCTGAAACAAAAGGACAAAAAAAAATTTTTTATACAATCAAAATTACAAAGTATTCGAAAAAACACTTGCAACACTTCATAGGAAATTTACATGGGTCCTTGATAAAAAAAAATATAAAAAAAAACGAAAACTAAACTAGACCAGCTGGTTTCGGGTTTTCATTTTCAATGAATGCTTCTGAAACAAAAGGACAAAAAAAAATTTTTTATACAATCAAAATTACAAAGTATTCGAAAAAACACTTGCAACACTTCATAGGAAATTTACATGGGTCCTTGATAAAAAAATATATATGAAAAAAACGAAAACTAAACTAGACCAGCTGGTTTCGAGTTTTCATTTTCAATGAATGCTTCTGAAACAAAAGGACAAAAAAAATTTTTTATACAATCAAAATTAATTACAAAGTATTCGAAAAAACACTTGCAACACTTCATAGGAAATTTACATGGGTCCTTGATAAAAAAATATATAAAAAAAACGAAAACTAAACTAGACCAGCTGGTTTCGAGTTTTCATTTTCAATGAATGCTTCTGAAACAAAAGGACAAAAAAAAATTTTTTATACAATCAAAATTACTAAGTATTCGAAAAAACACTTGCAACACTTCATAGGAAATTCACATGGGTCCTTGATAAAAAAATATATTAGAAAAAACGAAAACTAAACTAGACCAGCTGGTTTCGAGTTTTCATTTTCAATGAATGCTTCTGAAACAAAAGGACAAAAAAAAATTTTTTATACAATCAAAATTACAAAGTATTCGAAAAAACACTTGCAACACTTCATAGGAAATTTACATGGGTCCTTGATAAAAAAATATATAAAAAAAAACGAAAACTAAACTAGACCAGCTGGTTTCGAGTTTTCATTTTCAATGAATGCTTCTGAAACAAAAGGACAAAAAAAAATTTTTTATACAATCAAAATTACAAAGTATTCGAAAAAACACTTGCAACACTTCATAGGAAATTTACATGGGTCCTTGATAAAAAATATATAAAAAAAACGAAAACTAAACTAGACCAGCTGGTTTCGAGTTTTCATTTTCAATGAATGCTTCTGAAACAAAAGGACAAAAAAAATTTTTTATACAATCAAAATTACAAAGTATTCGAAAAAACACTTGCAACACTTCATAGGAAATTTACATGGGTCCTTGATAAAAAAATATATAAAAAAAAACGAAAACTAAACTAGACCAGCTGGTTTCGAGTTTTCATTTTCAATGAATGCTTCTGAAACAAAAGGAGAAAAAAAAAATTTTTTTACAATCAAAATTACAAAGTATTCGAAAAAACACTTGCAACACTTCATAGGAAATTTACATGGGTCCTTGATAAAAAATATATAAAAAAAAACGAAAACTTAACTAGACCAGCTGGTTTCGAGTTTTCATTTTCAATGAATGCTTCTGGAACAAAAGGACAAAAAAAATTTTTTATACAATCAAAATTACAAAGTATTCGAAAAAACACTTGCAACACTTCATAGGAAATTTACATGGGTCCTTGATAAAAAAATATATAAAAAAAACGAAAACTAAACTAGACCAGCTGGTTTCGAGTTTTCATTTTCAATGAATGCTTCTGAAACAAAAGGACAAAAAAATTTTTTATACAATCAAAATTACAAAGTATACGAAAAACACTTGCAACACTTCATAGGAAATTTACATGGGTCCCTGATAAAAAAATATATAAAAAAAAACGAAAACTAAACTAGACCAGCTGGTTTCGAGTTTTCATTTTCAATGAATGCTTCTGAAACAAAATGACAAAAAAAATTTTTATACAATCAAAATTACAAAGTATTCGAAAAAACACTTGCAACACTTCATAGGAAATTTACATGGGTCCTTGATAAAAAAATATATAAAAAAAAAACGAAAACTAAACTAGACCAGCTGGTTTCGAGTTTTCATTTTCAATGAATGCTTCTGAAATAAAAGGACAAAAATAAATTTTTTATACAATCAAAATTACAAAGTATTCGAAAAAACACTTGCAACACTTCATAGGAAATTTACATGGGTCCTTGATAAAAATATATATAAAAAAAACGAAAACTAAACTAGACCAGCTGGTTTCGAGTTTCCATTTTCAATGAATGCTTCTGAAACAAAAGGACAAAAAAAATTTTTTTATACAATCAAAATTACAAAGTATTCGAAAAAACACTTGCAACACTTCATAGGAAATTTACATGGGTCCTTGATAAATTTTTTTTTGTCCTTTTGTTTCAGAAGCATTCATTGAAAATGAAAACTCGAAACCAGCTGGTCTAGTTTAGTTTTCGTTTTTTTTTTATATATTTTTTTATCAAGGACCCATGTAAATTTCCTATGAAGTGTTGCAAGTGTTTTTTCGAATACTTTGTAATTTTGATCGTATAAAAAATTTTTTTTTGTCCTTTTGTTTCAGAAGCATTCATTGAAAATGAAAACTCGAAACCAGCTGGTCTAGTTTAGTTTTCGTTTTTTTTTATATATATTTTTTTATCAAGGACCCATGTAAATTTCCTATGAAGTGCTGCAAGTGTTTTTTCGAATACTTTGTAATTTTGATTGTATAAAAAATTTTTTTTTTGTCCATTTGTTTCAGAAGCATTCATTGAAAATGAAAACTCGAAACCAGCTGGTCTAGTTTAGCTTTCGTTTTTTTTTATATATTTTTTTATCAAGGACCCATGTAAATTTCTTATGAAGTGTTGCAAGTGTTTTTTCGAATACTTTGTAATTTTGATTGTATAAAAAATTTTTTTTGTCCTTTTGTTTCAGAAGCATTCATTGAAAATGAAAACTCGAAACCAGCTGGTCTAGTTTAGTTTTCGTTTTTTTTATATATTTTTTTATCAAGGACCCATGTAAATTTCTTATGAAGTGTTGCAAGTGTTTTTTCGAATACTTTGTAATTTTGATTGTATAAAAAATTTTTTTGTCCTTTTGTTTCAGAAGCATTCATTGAAAATGAAAACTCGAAACCAGCTGGTCTAGTTTAGTTTTCGTTTTTTTTTTATATATTTTTTTATCAAGGACCCATGTAAATTTCCTATGAAGTGTTGCAAGTGTTTTTTCGAATACTTTGTAATTTTGATGATATATGAGTAGGATCATTCGAATGTAATGTATTGGCAGGGGTTGATGTTGATTTTGTCCGTTTATGGTGGTGTACCTGGGAATGTACCTTTTGCAAAAAGCATCTTTATCCATCTACCTCATAAGTCATTATTGCATGTTGTAAAACACTAAAGGTGTAATGTTCAGCGGTTAATTTTTGTGCTCACATGGGCAGGCGACGTTTTGCAAGAGTTAAACTCTGTCTTCTTTATTCTTGAGTATTTTGGCTACGAAAGGTTCTCAGTGTCGGATTTTAAAGGCTTTAAGAGACGGCGAGAATAAATTCTGTGAAGTCTATACACAGCAAGTGTTCCGTTTCATTGAGGATCTCGTGAAACAAATTCCGTGACGTTTTCTTCTCGGTAGCTCATGTATGCCTGCACAGTATGAGCTACATGACGTCAATAGCCATGGGCATGATGTATGCTCCAACTTTGTTGAATTGACGCTAGTCTTTTTACAACGGTTACTTCCCCTCAAGGGGATACAACTATTGTATCTATGGGAATTAGCGCTCCCAGGGGAAAAATGTGAGGGCCCGAGCTGAGAGTAAGGAGGCCTTCTTTTTGTTGAAATAAAATGTTTTTTGTTATGTTAAGGACCACCTTTTTTTCGGTTCACCACTGTCCTGCTTTTCAGCACCTCTGACTTTCTTCTTCAACTTTTATCATATTTCATGAACTTCTTTCTCATCTTACTGTTTCTATGCCCCTTCAGCATAGATTCCTCATTTTCTTATCTCCATACTCAATGGTGCCCTCCTCCTTCCTCTCTCTCCGATACGCTCTATTTTTGCAGCGGTTAGGGAGGCTTAAACTAACTTATAATCTTAATCTTGTATGCTCCAACTTTGTTGAATTGACGCTAGTCTTTTTACAACGGTTACTTAGATTTTCGTTATGTAGTTCTTAATACAGGGGTTTGATTAAGATACAGAAACCTCTGGAAAACCTAGGGGGATTATGTTAGGTCTCGAGCTAAAGGTTAGGTAGGCCTTTTTTTGAAATAGAAGGGTTTTTGTTTAATTACGGACCATCTTCTTTTGTTCACTGCTGTCCTGCTTCTCAGCACCTACTACTTTCTTTTTCTACTTTTATCTTGTTTCTCAACTTTTATCTTGTTTCTCAACTTACTGTTTCTACTCGTATGCCTTTTCTGCCTGATTCCACGTTCCCTCTATACTGAATATTAATGGTGAATTCCTCCTTCCTCTCTTTGGATCGACTTTGTTGCGGAAAGGGAGGCTTAAACTAACGAATAATCTAATTTAATCTTCGGATTTATCTTCGATCTCCAAGGTATTGTGATGTTGGATTCTCCTGACTAAGGTGTTCGAAACACATATTTCATAAAAAAATTAGCGCTAACAGTTCGGACATTCTTTCGCTGTTTCATCCAATTTATGCCTTCGTAAATATTTTAATCGTGCCGTAGTTGAGATTGAGATTAAGACTGGAGTATGGTGGGGCGAAAGTTTTTCCTGCTTTCAACACTGGTTGATTAAAAAGTTCATCAATTCATCAATTCATCCAAGTCAGGATTTTTTATACAACACCAAGGGCATAATTTTTTTTCAAGTGTCGGATACCAACCCGCAATCTGTTACTGCAGCGTATATTTCCGGATAAATTTAACACTTTTCGTCATTACAGGCTCGCTCAATCTGCTTCATTCGGAAGACGACTCTTCCGGGTCCGAGGAATCGCGAGATCGGAAGGCATGGCCGCGAGCTCCGGACACTCACCTGCTGGTGGCGCTGGTGCAGCTCATTAAAGAGCGGCCGATAACAGAGCTCTCGAGGATGGAAGCCATGAAGGACGAGTACATCACTCGCCACGATGTCTATGGCAACATCCTCTATACAGACCACAGGTATCTTCATGTTGTTGCTCAAGTTCGTAGGCTAGGAGGGTTTTTCTATATTCCTAGTCTGTATACTCTTGTCTAACTTAATTATGATCTATCCTTCAAACATGTATTCTCTTTTTTTTGGCGAAGAACATCAGTTGAAGTTAATTATGCGTTGTAATTGTAGATACATGTCACTTGAAGCTGACCTGGTCTTATCTAATCCTTCCTAAATTAATTTCGTAATCTCTACCAGTAATGCACCATTCTCAACTGTGATAAAAGGAAAGTTGAACATGTGATAAGACGAGTAGCCTGGTTCGGCCTCTGGTGTTGGTGTGCCAGGAGTTATATACTGTAGAGTGGGTGGAATAAATATCAGGTACGTGGACAAAAATCACGATCCACAATAGCTTGTGATTGAGAAATGGAAAACTTATACATTCCTAGTTCGTACGTCAAGTATTTTGTCAAATCGACCTCCATACTCATAGTTTTAATGTCTTACAAAGTATCACTCACGATTTATCTCTAATAATAATAGTTATAATGATAATTATAATAATAATAATAATAATAATAATAATAATAATAATAATCATAATATGCTTAATGCGACGTTAAATCACAATTCCAATTAAATCACCTTCTTGCTCATTTTTGGATTTTTCTTCGAAGTTTTTGAAGAATTTTTATCTTGCAGTTTGTGGTGATTCCCTCAGCTGGAAAATTAAAATGCCCTGGATAAACTACGTGTGTTCGAAAATTCCTATTCACAACACGTAGATTACTGTTAAATTTTTGTCGCGACTTTTCGTCTCCATTTTATGTTGCACATTTTCACAATACATTCAACTCACCCACAACAGTTACTGCTAAGGCCACAAACTTCGATTGACTTTGTTTTGTTTTTATAATTAAATTACAACTTTAGCGTGGAAGTTTGAGAGTTCTGCACAAAACTTTAGTTACAAGGGCTTTTTCTCATTATCCGTAATGGTGCTGATATTAATCAATTTTCTGACTCGTAGGTGCTCTCCCTCGTTTTGCCTTCTCGGGACAACAGTCTTTTAACACTAATTTAACCGCCTATCCAATAATTATTGTGTATTTTCTAATTTTCCGGTATGAGTTCCGAGCTGTGTTGAGCTCATTTCAACCTATTGATAATATATTCTGTTCACGAACTTCCTCGTCCCTTGCTCGTTAATCAAATCTGCCTAGTTTATTATGTTTCCCGTGTTAGCACGCTAAACTAGAGGGTGACCTTTCATCATTGCCTGAGAATTCATAAAATCCAAGACAAGGGAAATTTTTTTTTTTAATTTTTTCGCACAGGAAACTATGTTCGCGAAAATTCGTCGTCTTATGAAAATAGAAATTATACTTCGCTTCCTTACGTGAAATCCTCATTATCGTTCTTTACGAGTTACTCTATTTTCATAATTTTGCTGCGCTTTTGTTCCCCTCACGGGTCATAGCTATAGCATCTAGGGATTTTCGCTGCCAACGGGAAACATGTAAAGTCCCGAGCTAAAAGTGAGGTTGGCCTTGTTATTAAAACAATTTTTTTTTTGTCACGACCCATTTTTTTACGGCTCACTATTGTCCTGTTTTTCAGTGCCTACTACTTTCTTCTTCAACTTTAAGATTATTTCATAAGCTTCTTTCTTAACTTACTGCATTTTTTGGATAAATTCCACATTCGCTCAACCGATCCAGTTAATGTTCGCTATTTTCAAAATTGCTCACAACAATTGACTTTAAATTTGAGTTGAATACTGAACTTTAGCTTAACCCATGGCTGCTAACGTGTTAATTCCATACTGAAGGTATCTTCATTTTTCCTCTCTTTGGAACGCTTTTGTTGCGGTCAGAGTGGCTTAAAGTTACTTATCTAATCTAATCTGGGAGGCACGTTGGAATTAATGCGTAGAAAGCAGATGTATTTATCAACATGGAGTACAATTTTTTTTAATTGTGTTACGAACGTTTTTATTTTTCAATTTGCAGAACATGTGTTGCACTAATTTGATGTAGCGCGACCTGACAGCCACTGTGACTAAACCATAACTGTAACCAAGCACAAGCATGTTCTTGCATTGCGGTCACTACCCCAGCCTGATTATACTAAAAACTTAAAAAGCGGTGAAAATTCCGAGAAAGGAAGTCATATCTATTTAGGAAGACGTTTCGGAGTCCAGCTTCACCGGGTTTCATTAGTGAGCAGGTCACCTGACTATTTCTAGAGGATAAGAGCTCTTTGTATTATTCACGTTGGGCTTTCGCTTAAAAATATGCAGAGACTCTGGAATCGCAAGATCATTCAGAGTGGAAGCCGAATGAATAATTCTCAATTTAGTCCCAGATATAGGAACATTGCATATTTCAGCATGATTGCCTGCCGTCAGATGTGCTAGCTAAATCCGTGTACTAGAGCTCTACGACGGTGCTCTGCACTCTGACATAATATCGTGACGTCATTCTTTGAACGACGATATACACTGCACCACTCAGATATAATTGTAAAATCTGTTTTTACTAGCGTGGCCTAACTGTTGAAGTGCTTGTGTGACGGTAAGCAGCTTGATTTGCTTGTTAGCATGACCTGAGGGCCAGCTTGATTTGACTGTCAGTATGACTTGACTGCCAGCATGACCTGTCTTGAAAATGAAATCTGGAGAAGGGTCACCAAAGGAGTAAAACTATATGCGGCAGCCATGATTTTACTGAGCATAGGTACGAACAGTAAAAAAATGAATAGAACATTAAATGTATGGCTTGGCCGGCACGGTTCGCCCCGATGACGTAGCGGTGGGAGCCCGGAGTTTAGCCCGCGGTTACCCTCCGCACTCCTCCAGGTCGCTTCAAGAAGTCTGAGCCAGTACTCGTACCTTTAAGAGAAAATATAATTTTAATATTTAATTTTTATACCTTGCAGGGAAACTAAATGGTCATGCTGACGCGGCTCGCAAAACTTTAGGAAAGATTTAAGATTACTCTATTTTACGAGCCTGCAGCAGCTGAACAATATTAGCCCAAACAATGGCATTTAGCTAACCAGCTAGACTGGTTGCTAGGTTACAAAAGAGTTTAAGCTTATTTGAGCCTAAAGTTTAAATTTATGTACGGCTCAGACAAAATTTAATTCATAGTATCCGTTCGCACTGGCAATTAATAAAATAATCGACGCACTGAGATGGAAAGAGAACACCGCACTGGAATTGCTTCCCAACTCCCCATAAAGGACGTGCTTAGAAGGCCGTTCCTCCGTGCAGTAGGGCTCAAGAGACGTGCGCCGCCCGAGGAGTGCCGCTGAGCCGCTGCGACGCCTCCACTGCGTGAGGCGAAGACAGAAAGGCGCGAAGTCGGTGCCGGAACTTCCCCATGCCGCGCCGGGCCACGAGAGCGCAGAGCTGCCCCGGCTCCAATCTTCGGTTTGGAGCTTCACGAAGAGCTTACATGTTTATGAAGAAGTTCGTATTTTCACAATAGTTGACATCCAATTTTCTTCATAGAATAATAAACAAAAATAGAATCTTGAATGAAAATGTCTTGCATCTAGGTCCCAGGTGAACGACGATGATGTCCCGAAACCAAGGAGAGCTATGGGAGCCTCCTTTCCTGGTGACCGAGTGCTGAAGCCTGAAGCCTGAAGCGCTGAAGTGCTTCCAGCTCTCAAGTGTTGAAGCGCCTGCAGAATCTGATAATTTTCGGTAGAGCTCGTTTGCGTTCTTAATCTGCAGGTGACTCAAGAAGAAGAGAGGTAATCAAGAACAGCAAATGTGTCAGGGTTAGGCTTGTTGGTAGACAAGCCCAGCACAAGCGTTAACTCTTTCCATAGTGCGTTCAACTTTTACTATTGAAATTAGATTTGTTTATATTGGTGTCACAAAAATTAAACTTACATTTTGCCCATGGCTCGTTTTATTCTACAACCTGACTACTGCAACTCAAGTGACAATATGACCAAAATGGCTGTGTGATGTGACTGCCAGTATGAATTAACTGTCAGCATGACTTGACTACCTGAGCGATTTGGGTGTCTACTAACTTGAATACCGACATGAGTTAAGCGTCAACATGACGTGCGTGCCGGCATGACTTAATTTTTTTTGTTCATTCAGTTGGGAAATGCAGAATTCCTCTTTAGGTCCAATAATTCGTTTTACTTTTTACTAGAAAATCTGTTACAAATGTTGATCCCGAAACAAATGAGGGCAAGAAACTAAAAAATTGAATGCAAATTGGACTGACCCAGACAGTTATTTAGGTTGCCTACTATCCCATTGTAAAATGATTTTTGGTATCTTTACTTTATGTCATGTTAATTACCTTTCACACAAAATTTATGCATTATAATCAGAGCGTTGAGTACGACTGCAAAATGGTCACTATAACCCAACTACAGGCTGTTAGGAATAGGGTACAAAGAGCGACACGCTGCTTATCGCTAGCCTCTTCCCATATCTGATATAAGTGAAATGTCAAGAAGATAACCGTTGTCTGTTGGTTCTCAGCCAGGGAATATGCATGCGCCCTTGTATATTGATTGCTCAAATGCTTTGCATATGAGCTGTTTGAAAAAGCAAGAGCGTTAATACTAATTTCATTTGAGGAAAAAAATACAGTGGTGCTCATCTCTTTCTCCCGTATAATCATTACCAGCCTTAGTAAGAGAACTTTTCGTATAGTTTTTCTTTCTGTTAACATTTGGAAGACGATCATTGGGAAATGAAGTTTTGAGAATCCCTTCTGAATTTTGTTTCATTCTAGTATGACTTCTCTGTGGCTTTTGCTGTGGAACGGATGATGTTTTGTGCGATTAACAATCTACACTTTTGCAAACATTTGCACAATTTTTATAAATCTTCCATGTGAACTCCGAACATGTCAAATAGTGTCTAAATTCCATTTTATCTGTACATTTTTGAGCTAAGCATGGGTATTTATGACGGTTTATGCATGGAAACGAGAGGAGCTGAGCTACCGTACACTGTAGGTCCCTAGTCTTTATCGTAGCTTTAGAACCCACGAGGATTCTAAAGCTTGAACTCTTCAGAACCTCGTTCAATCCCAATCCGGTTCTAGGGCTATTTTCGTCAGAGTGCTTTCCCCTGCTCTGATGATTATAGCATGCGAAGAAGACGGGTACAAAAAATTAAAGGTGGAACTCAATTCATTGAGCTTGCATTTCACTGACTCACTCTCTCTTGTTGGGTCAAAAAGCTGAAAAACTATTTCTTCGATGCAATTGTAATGCTTGTGATCCATAGATAGAAATATTGCATTTAAAAGATGTTTCCTTTCATCTCCACCCCAGGATATCGGTGGTGACGGGCCACATGCCGGAGGCGGTCCGAGGGACGCCGGCGATCAAGTACATGCACAGCAACGATCTGCTCTGGTCTTTGCTCGCCCAGAAACACAGTAAGTTCTGAGTTGCCGTTGAAAACCGTCCATATTTTGAGAAACTGACGTAGATTGAATAATTTATAGATTTTTCATGTTCATCAATTCTAGCTTATTTAAAAATGGGTTGGAAATGAAGGTGTGTTCCCAATTGAATTTTGATCAGAGAGTGTTGTTCACTCGTATTTCTCTCGAGTTACTACACAATGAATGAAATTTATTTGGTTTGAGACTTAGCTTGCTCCAGTTTTAGGTATTCCGGATATAAGTTTGGATATTAGTAAGTAGGCAAGGGGAACGTATTTTAGTTATCCCAAAATATTTGGTTCTGCATTTTCAGGAAAGTATCTGCAAAAATGTGTTTCCGTAAGATCCTCTCCCCAGCGGCTTCATACTTACGACGCCATCAGTAGTGACATTTAGTGCTTAATTTATATTATTTTCTTTTCTTCTAGGGTAATTGCGTCAGCAAACTTTATTGAACCTGTCAAATTACGTCTACATCTTTACTGAAATAAATGAAGTGTCTGCAAGATTTCCTGCATTTAATGTGCTTGCGGTATTTGTGAAATTGAAAGTAATTTGTTACAATTCAAAAAAATTTTGCAGATGGATTTGCAGTCTTGAAATACATTTTTTGAGAGAATTGCAATCGTTGTGGGTGACCATTAATGAATCTATTATTTTACGTACCTTGAGGGTATTTTTTTCTGGGCTGTCTCTAAGCGGCGCAGGACCAAATGGCTTTAAATCCCGAGTTAAGTCTCTTTCTCATTCAAGAATTCTGTTTCCTGTGGTACTGAGGACTGACGTATCAACAAACGCTATTCTTGGGAGAAGATATTGCATTTCAAATATGATGTTTCCATTAATTTCCAGAGCACGATTAGCTCCTTTGTTATTGAGTTCTTCAAGAGTTTAGGGATTGTTAAAGTTTACTTGAGTTGACTGCAGCAGGCTCAGCGGGCTATAAGTGCTGTCGTGTCATGTTTCCTGCAAGACCAAAAAGACTATTTTTCAGCAGTCTTATCCAAAAACTTTCTGCCCGTGGTATTTTAATGATTCATCACGCAGTGCAGTCATTTTTGCCAAAATTTTATTTTTTATACAACTTTAACTTTTTTTAAGAGTACTCTCCAGTTTTAACCAGACACATCCTGGTCTACTTTTTGGCTGTAGTGTTGATGTCCAAGGAAATAAAATGAGCTTATATTCTCCAGTGCTGAATACTGACCAGGGTCAGGGAAGAGTATCCTACAGGATCCGTTGCAGCGATAACCGCTACATAACGCTGCGCTCCAGAGGCTTCCTCGAGTTTTGTAAACAGACGGGCAAGTTTGAGTCCTTCGTGTGCATCAACACGGTTATCAGGTGGGTGCCATGTTTGAATGAGGCTGTATATTTGCACTTTGTGCTACTAATGAGCAGAAACCTTTGCAAAAATATATTTGGCTCTCAGTCCGTATTTGAATGGTGGGACTTCCGATGTTTTACTGATGCTCAGTTAAGGCAGTATTGATGCGTACCCGTGTATTAGTACATGCTAACATAAAGGTACACTCTGAACTTAAGTTTGTCTTGTAATCTTGATAAGTTACAAAAAAAAGCGTATCGAAGAGAGGAAGGAGGAAGGCACCATTTAGTATGGAGATGAGAGAATGGGGAATCTATGCAGAAAGGTCATAGAAACAGTAAGATGAGAAAGAAGTTCATGAAACAAGATCAAAGTTGAAGAAGAAAGTAGTAGGTGCTGAAAAAAACAGGACAGCAGTGAACCGAAAAAGGTGGTCCGTAACAAAACAAAAACCTATTCTATTTTAACAAAAAAAAAGCTTACCTAACCTTCAGCTCGGCCCCTCACATTGTCCCCCTGGGAGCGCTAATTCCCATAGTTACAATTATTGTATCTATGGGAATTATCGCACGCTATATTATCGCAAACTATGGATGAAGCCTAATTTCAAACGTTTTAGCCACTGGTTATTATTAGTGTTTAAATGTTCAGCAGAAAATATCTGAACCAAAGTCAATTATTTCTGAACGAATATTCGGAAATGAAATCTGCTAAGTACAACAACCTATTTACTATTTTAAGGGGTTAATCTGTACGGTAATCTATTTAATATTGTGAGTTGGGACTGCTGTTGAAAACCAGTTTATTTTAAATAATAATCAAGTATTCTAGGATTCGCACATCCGTGTTTTTGCTAAAATGAAAAACTTTTGAACAGGAATTAGATTATCGCTTGATCAGGATAATCTCGGACGGCCGAAAATGGAAGTTTTTTGGTAATGAGATTTTTAAAACTCCCGTCTAAGCAAACGCAGTTTCGTTCAGAAATGCGGATCATAGATTCCTTGTGCATTCTTGAACCAGACACATTTTCAATCATAACATAAAATCAGCCTGTGTTAAACACCAGTATCAGTATTCGTTGTTCATTTAAAGATTTATTTATATTGCGCTTCAATTCATTTTTTTTTCCAATAATCGATGTTAAGTACAGAAAACTTGTCATCTTATTCACCTCTCCTTCCACCAGGGGTAGGCACGAATCAAATAACGGCTACTCAACCCAGTTTTAGTCGAACGCACTTGTATCACCTATTTTATTAAGATTTATTCTTCAATATTCTTAAACTGATTTCTATTCTCTACTTCTAGGAGGTCCAATAATTTCTCGAAATATTCAGAAATTAACTGAATTTCTGTGATATCATTGGCTTTGCTCTCAGTGATCGACATCACTCGTATTCCTAATTACCAGCGATACTATCCCAAGTTAGTCGATCATATCCTAACCTATCCTGTCGTTACCTATTTTAAGGTAACATAACCAATGCATTACGTCTAACTATGGGTATATATATATATATATATATAAGTGGTTTGCCTTTTGCAACTTCGAATTATTAATATAAGTACCAAGGTGCACGTCTTTGATGAGATCATTATTTTATTAAGGAAAGTCAATGAATAAAAATATTGAACATTTCGACCTCCAGGGTCATTATCAACATGAAAACGAGTATAAAAAAAACAGCTCAATTGGTAAATTTAAATCATATATATAAATTATCGGAGAAGAAAAGTAAAAACACATGAAGTGAGGCCTTTTATTCATTTGCTTTAATTAGGCCTTTTATTCATTTGCTTTAATTAGGCCTTTTATTCATTTGCTTTAATTAGGCCTTTTATTCATTTGCTTTAGTTAGGCCTTTTATTCATTTGCTTTAATTAGGCCTTTTTTTCACTGGCTCTAATTAGGCATTTTATTCATTGGCTCTAATTAGACATTTTATTCATTGGCTCTAATTAGGCCTTTTATTCATTGGCTCTAATTAGGCCTTTTATTCATTGGCTCTAATTAGGCCTTTTATTCATTGGCTCTAATTAGGCCTGTTATTCATTGGCTCTAATCAGGCCTTTTATTTATTGATTTTCATTTTTTAAATTTTTTCTCACAAGTTTCGAATTTCGTTTCAATTTTGATAATTAGAGTTTTCAGGAAATTTGAATGGTAATTATATATGACATCATTAAAAAGGAAAAAAGCTAACGAAGAAATGTAGATTGAATAATTGTAAAAAGTATTTAACAAATAATTGTACAACTTGAATTTCAGTGAGCGAGAGGCAGAAGAAGAGATCAGGTCTCTACGTCGGAAGCTCCTGCCCGTGTACTCTGGAAAGGAGTCTAACAATCTCCTTAACACCATCACTTCAGAGGTGCCTATATCGCTTTCATTGTTTTGTGCTTATGTTATGGTATTTAATGTGTTCTTCAAACGAGTTCTTTGTAAAAACTGAAAAATAATCTTCTTTCTTCTATGACAAATACAAAATTATCAATGTACGTTGCTTAGGCTTAGAATGATTAAAAATCATTTAACTATTCGCAATGTTCAATGACTTTTATGGAGTGTTATAGCTTGTTTACCATATGTATAAATGCAAGAGATCCCTTGCTTGTATAAGGTATTTTATTATCGTTTTGCCTTGAATTATCATTGATTTTTGTCTTTCGAGCAGCTGCCAGCAGAAATAGTAGATATAATCCAGAAAACCATCGGATGTGAGCAGATCCTACAAATTTTGAACAAAATTACGGGGAAATCAACATCATCATCATCATCATCATCTGATGCCTCGGGAACATGTGATCTTATGCGAGATTCTGAAGTTGACCAACTCGCCAGGCCTTCTTCACAATGTCTCACCCCGACTAAACCAAAAAAGTCGGCGCTATCGACGAGGGAGAAGCAGAATACTTTGACCAGAGGAGAATGGAAAGCAACTACTGATGAATTCCTCTTTTCAAACTCTTCTCGAAAGAGAAGCATTGAAGAAAATGAAAATTTTAACAATAAGAGAAACGGATCCGCGACTCTTGATGTGAGGTGCTCAGGGGGCTTGGCTGAAGCTTCTTTTGATTTTTCATCGTCCAGTAACTTCAGCGCTGCCAAACATCCTAAAATTGTTGATATAACTGACACTCCTGAAATTGAGGAGTTGATGTCTCCTAACAATGGAGCAGTATGTGGGTCTTCCGGAATTGCGTCTGATCTCGGTGAAATCCATTCACCCACTTCTCCTGAGGTGATGCCACCTAAGCTAGATTTTTGTCGACGAGCATCAACGTCTGCAGTTGATTCGATGAGACCAAAAAGTTCTAACCCATCTACGATTTCGTACAAGGGGGAAGAGAGGTCAACTAAGCAATCGACGAACTCAAGCTCTAATAAGCCTAGTTATTACGATCCAATTTGCGTTGCATCTCTTCAAGTGAGTAAAAGGTCTGACCAGTTCCGCGATGTTCATTTCTCTGCTGAGACCCCTTGTCGTAAACCTTTGTATAATGATCCATCATGCCAGTTGAACAATGGCGCAGATGGAAGTGGGTATAAAACTTTTCCAGATTCGCTGCTGACTTACGTAACTCCTACGAATGAACTTGGTTCACCTGAAGAACCCGCACCCAACGTTAACATTTCAAGTGGTCACAACGAGCCATTGTTGAGTCAAACTCGTTTGAAAAATGTCCCTATAGAGAGTACAAAAACGAAACACGAACTGCAAATTGAAAATAGTGTTCCAACTCAAAGCTTGAATCACTCAAAATCATCGAGCGAGTTTGGAAGGGATTTTCCCCCTTCGGCAGACAACATCTTGTGTCCTTTTAACAACCCTCTAAATGAAGTACAGTCACCCACAAGTCCTCTCCTGCCTACGCTACCTTGTCAGCCTGTATTCTCAACTGAGTTTTCTGAGATCCTATCGGCTTCAGATAATTCAGCTAATTCTTACGGAGGTTTTCCGCAAGGTATCACAGACGTAAGCTCTACCTTGTTAAGTAATTGTGACTTGTGGTCCGAGCAAAGGCAACTCAACTTGACAATTAATCAGCAATGGGGTATGAGTAAAACCCCAGACTCTCCCAGGAGAATTCATCCGTATTCTCGAAATTTAACGGATCGTTCGAGCAGAGGAGAAAACGAAAAAATAGGTGATTCGAGTTCAATGGTAGAACAGTTTTCAGTCACGCAGCAAGATAAAGAACAGCAAGGACTCTTGAGGCAGATCGGCAGTGGCCCGAGCCATTCTCCTCCTCGCCTATGATGCAAAAAGCAAAGTTAGTGCTAATGACCGGAGTACAAGAGTGGCATGTTCGTCAATAGCCTTAAGATCCTCACTAGTCCTTTACGATAAGCTCAACTGAGGTTTGATCTCTGATTTTCCTTATGATGTTACCTCTGGATTCAGTCGTGTTAGTTTCTTGACTGGTGACGGAACTAAGCAGAAAACAGATGAAGTAGAAGCAATTATTGGGTTGGCCAAAAAGTTCGTTCGACTTTTGAATGTCATCTTTCCGACCTTCTAAAGATCGTTTTATGCTCTTATTTCCTAAATCCTGTTTTCAATACAATGAGCACGTTTATGTCAGTGTGCAGTGAGCTAAATAGAGAAATTCTGACATTTTTGCTCGCAAACGAGCCCTTGAAATGGTGGAACACGCAGACCTCTACCGATATCTAATGCTTTATTATTTCGGAAAGGAAAGAAAACAGTTACTTGCACAAATATATGCCATGTGTACGGGTAGTTTCCGTTGTTTTCCTTCCTTTTTCAAATTAATACGTATTAGATGTCAGTAGTGTTCTGCTTGGTCCACCATTTCAAGGGCTCGTTTGCAAGCAAAAATGTTAGAACTTCTCTACTTGGAGGCTTACTGTACACTGACGTAAACATGCTCGTGGTAACGAATACAGGATGTAGAGAATAAGAATATAAAAGTAATCTTAGGAGGTCAGAAAGATGACATTCAAAACACAAACGAACTTTTTGGCTGACCCAATATATTGTACGAATCTAACGTTGTATAATAGCATGTATCATCTTACCTCTTTGGGACTGTATTCCTGAATACCTTGACGTGTTTTCCTCAACTTGCATCGAATTCGCTCAAGCTATGACGTATAGAAGCTAGTAACAAGTACGTTTTTCTCCTATGAGAATATTGTTATCTTCGCACTTATTTTGTCAAGTGATTTTCAAAGATTGCAATATATCTACCCATACATCAAACTTTATGCCAAAGGAATCTCACTGTAGCGCTTAGTACAGTTGTTGCGAACGTTTACATCCACATTTTATGGATAAATTGTAATTGACGTTATGTTTGGGAAACTTTTATTGAGTAGAGATTCACATGAATTTCAATATTATTTTATCTGTGTCAATATGGAGTTAAATTAGTGTTTCTGCGTCTAAAATATCCTATCTCAAAAAAGAAATTTTCCGATCTAGTTAGCCTCGTCTTTTTTGCGGCTCAACTGTGACATTTTCATATATCTACCTATTATCATTGCGACTCGGCAAATTTTATTTATTAAAGGCCTGTAAGTGTAAAGTCTTAGCTTCCAATAGGTTTCTTTATAATAATCCAGGATTTCACTCTACTGCATGAAAAAATGTTCTGAGGACTTGCGAGATGGTCCTGATTCTACACGGCCTAATTACTTCATTTCCTTTAACACTGAATCTCCCTGAGAAGTAAATTGGAATTACCTTCGAAACAAAACTCCTCATTTCGGTGTGAGATTCTTTCGTTTAAATAGACAGGAACTCAGTTTATCATTGCTCTCAACATAGTTGGATAGATTGCGATTTCTCAGAGATCGTATAAATATGGTCAAATACTTTAGACCATTTTTTTCCAATGTGTTGATCGAGAGCAGTCGTTCGCAGGCGTTTCTAAGTACATTTTGACAAACTGTGAATGTGTACTGTATGTTTTTTTTTCCAGTGTGTGTCCATCACCATAGCCTTGCTATGCCACCTCAATGAACGTAAATCCGTGTGATGTTAGAAATAATTTATGGAACCATTTTAGGAACTATAATGTGTGAGCTTACAACATTTGCTTATGACGTAGTCTGACGCAAATGTTTAATTTTAGGAAAAACGGTATCGCTGTCATAATTCGGTAATGTAACGTGTCGCTTAAGTAACTCATATTTAAATTGTAGTACCCTCATAATATTAGGTTCGAGGAATGATGTGTTAGTAAGTGGTATAGTCTCTCCTTGATAAGCAAAGCAGCTTTTTAACGTGTTGAAGGCTTCATTTGTGTGCACATGGAGGGATCTGGAAAAGTACAAAGTTGTTCAATATAGTTCGTACGATTGTTTCGATATTGTAATTAGTTGGCGGATTATCCTGAAAGAAACCACTTCAAGCACTTTCTTCGTATTTATTTCGTCGAATATGAATCCATGATATTTGATATGGAGTGTATTTCTCAAATGATTGCATAATTTTTTATTTAACTGGTTTACTGGTGACACTGAACCTGACCACAAAATTTAGGAGTAGTCGCCTACGTTTTCACACTTATTGTCTTTGTTCTATTTTTTCGACTCTCTTAACATTAGTTATCAGTTTAGTTTCATTTTGTGCTTTTGTAGTATTCATTTGCTCATTTCAGGACTCTACATAGTAGCTTTTTCTTAAGTTTCAGTTTGTGGCAGTGACTGTCTTAATGCCTGTATCGTGAGTCTTTCTGATTGTTCGTGGGTCTCGTTCTTTATTCTTGCAGTTCTTTTTCGTAACACTTATCTAGAGTTGGTTAAAATTGATTCTATATGGAGAAGAAAGTCCAATGTATGTGAATTTTGATTAAAATTTAGCTTGTGTAAAAAGGCATCAACAAGTGTTGATTTTTTTATCTGGGGTAACGACAAATCTAATGATATAATAATAATTTTACGGAAACGTTTCTACCGGGGTCGCCAGCGTAACGCCAATGTGGACCCCCCCAGCACTGGCCGGGAAAAACTCAGTGATTACTACTAAGGCAGAGACAAATCTAATGAGTTACTCATCCAAGTTTTGGTCGAACGCGCTACCCATTCTGTAATGAAATCACTCTCTAGAAAGTAAGCGCGAGCGAACAAGCCGTTGTGCTATATTCTTCGAGTGTGATGCTGATGAAAAAATAGGAAGTATAAAAGAATAAAGAATAATATCAAATAAACGAATCGTCGATCTATGAGGATTTGTTTTATACGAGATAAAATTCAAATACTTCAGGAGTTCGATTTCTTTCCGTGCTTACAAATACACAAATTTTCAGCACATTTTTATAATGCCGGTGTTAGCCCAACAGAATTATATCAAATGTGATTGTCAAAACTCGATAGTCTGACGATATGAGACCTTCCTTAATATTCATAAAGACTTTCTTAGCGTTATTGGCCACATAGCCACATAAGTCATATTCCTGCCTAAAATACTTTCGTTCGAATGATTCAGCGTCGTATTATTCTAATAATCAAATCACAACTTTTACCAGGTGCCAAGCCGTGTTGAAATGTCGCTCTATTAACGAGTCGACAGATTAGCTCGTGAAGCCACACGCACAGAAATAATAACCTACCTCCAACTACCCCGGTTTGATATCAAACGCATAGGTCCCCGAACTGGAGATTAGGCAAACCTATTGTTTTAAATATATGTTGTCTTTTTGTTACCGGCCATTTTTACGGTTCACAGTTGATCTTTTCCAGTGCTTATTACTTTCTTTTTCAACTTTTATTCAGTTCCATGAACTTCTTTCACCCTTTCTGCTTCCATGCGTATGATATGGGGAAACACCTTGAGGATAGATCCCAAGTTCCCTTTATTCCATGCTGGATGTTGCCTTCTTCTTTTCTCTCTTGAAAGCATCGTTGTTGTGGTGTGGAATGCTTAAATTGACTTATAATTTATCCATCAAATGACACATAAAAGGAAATTTTACGTGTTCCCTTTACCACGTTTACTGGTATCTAATTGAACTGATGATAATTGTGATAAAGGGAACATTAAAACAAAATAGACAAGGATTTGATTGTCTGGTACCTTCATTAATTTGTCTGTACCTAGCCGACCCGCACCTTCCCGAGGTGATACCGTTAGTATAGCCAGCTGCGTTCTTGTACAATCTAGATTGTAACTGATTATATTGCTTATAAATTTTTCCATTCAACTAGTTTTCTGGCTAGAACCAACGCGGGCGGTGCCCTTTACCATCAGGGTCTTTTTCTGTATTTTTGGAGTAGTATTAAGAAATCTTAATTGTAATATAGGGTGTTAGTACGTAAATATTGTTTGTGGGCCCTTGCCTAGCAAGGACCCCTCCCTCTTTTTCTGTAAAACTTGAAAGATGGAACCTACACAACCGATGGAAACGTCAGTGGAGGGACCTCTGAGAACGTCAGTTGTCGGAGGAACCTACCAGAAGAAGAAGATAAAATACGTCCCTTTCCAACTTACTGAAGAACAATACTTCCCGAGGTACTTTGCTCTAAACTTCGAAGCAGAGAAAAAAAAGACCGTGAATCCCTTCGCAATCATAGAAGAAATCATGACTCTAACCGGAGAAAAACCCAAAAGACTCTTCAGTGTGAGCAGGGAAGTGATGGTGGTGGAGGTGCGGAGCGAGCGTCAGGCGGGGAGGATGGCGGAGCTCACCAGTGTTGAAGATGTGCCGTGCCGGACCGAAGAGTATAATCGTTTCAACCACTCGGTGGGACTGATATACATCAACGAATTTGACATCACTGATCTAGAAGACTTCAAAATGGGACTTCAGGAGGAATACAATGTGGAAGATGTAACCCCAGCAACTTTTATCAAATCTCGAAATCCTGAAACGCAAGCTTTCCTTGTATCATTCAGACAGCAATATGTACCATACAATATATATATTCCAGGAGAAAGACAAGATACCAGAGTGTACCCATTCCAAAACAAACCCATGATGTGTCAACACTGCCAAATGTATGGACACACAGCAAAGAGATGCCGCAGCGGCGTAACCATTTGCAGGAGATGTGCAAGCATCGGCCACTCCATCCACAACTGCGAGTCTAACGAAGAGAAATGCCACCATTGTGGAGGCTCACACGCAGCAGGAAGTAACCTGTGTAAGAGAGAGTTGGAGGAGAGGAACGTATTGCAGATAATGCAAAAAGAGAAGGTAACTTTGCGAAGGGCCAAGCAAATCAATGAGGGTACAACAGAAACTGGAGCAATGGGACCAGCCAGCAAATATATCACACATTTCGACTGTAAAATAAACGAGTTCGACAGGCGAAAAATGTCTCTATGGCATCTAGAAAAATGCATTGCAAACCACCTTGGGAGCAAGCCGAAATCCATAAGATCAAGTAGTAAAACGGTGTTCACCGTGGAAGTGAATAATGCTGAACAAAGCCAAAAAATGAAGCAACTTAAAGAATTGAACGAACTGCCAGTTACTGTGGAGGAGAACCTCAAGTTTGGTATCAATAAAGGTCTGATTTACATCTACGAATACAATATGAACAACTTCGAGCAGTTCAAACGAGGGCTATTGGAAAAATGTGGAATACAAGATGCCGTCGAAGCAAGTTGGATAAAACCCAGCAACGTACACGCGAAACCCTTACTCATCTCCTTCAGACAGTCACCAATACCGGAATACCTCGATATACCTGGGGAACAAGCAAAAACAAAAGTTTATGAAATCAAACCAAAACCAATAATGTGCAAAAAATGTCTCGAATATGGCCATGGGGTAAAATACTGCCAAGGAGAAGAAACCTGCTCAAGATGCAGTGAGCCAGGACACGCAATAAACCGCTGTAGCTCTGAAGTAACTACCTGCTACCACTGTGGGGACGGACATATGGCGGGCGATAAAGCTTGTCAGAGAAGGAAGGAGGAAGAGGAAATAATGATCATACAGAGCAGAGAAAGAGTCTCCAAAGGACAAGCTAAACTGTTGTTCAAACAAAGAAATCCGCATTTTACAATGAATTACTCAAGGGTTGTTACTAAAGGTAGCATTGGGGATGCAACTGGTACCGTCAACACTAAAAAGCGACAGCGCTCAGGAGACGAGGAAGCAGAAATAACAAGCCCTAAACAAAAAGCAGAAGATCCTGGAGACAATGTGGTGGGCAGAGGAAGCGGATGGCAGGCTGTTCGTGAAAGAACGAGCGGTAGGACGGAAGTAGTCTGCGAAAGTCCCACCACTGGAAGAATATACACCACCACAGTCGACCTTCATCTAAAGTCGACCACCCCAGAGGAAGAAAAGAAAAACCGAAGCAAAGATGAAGACAAAAACTCCGGGAATAAACACAAACAAGAGAAAAGTGGTACAGACGCTGACAGAGACATGTATGAGGAAGAGCTGAGACGATCTAATTCACTGGGAAAGACCAAACCACACTTTAAATCGCGCGACACATCAGGAGAGAACCGTGGACGGAGATCTCCTAGAAAAGGCCGAGCAGGTGAGAATGATCAACGAAAACATGGAAATCGCGGAAGGAAATGGCGATAGGAGCTGAAGAAGGAACCGAAATCTTTGTACAATGGAATCTCCAGGGAATGACCTCATCCAAAGAAGATCTAATTCACTTGATAGATACATATAAACCGGCTGTGGTAGCAGTCCAGGAAACTTTCTATGGCAATAATTTTATATCTCCAATAGCTGGATACAATGGTTTATGCAAACAAGGCCACTTTAATAATAGATTTCATGGAGGAGTAGCTCTGTATATTCACTCATCAATACCAACCCAGGAACTCAAGATTCAATCATCCCTTCAAATCATAAGCGCAAGAATACACCTAACTTGTTATAAAATAATTACAGTTGCATCTATATACCTGCCGCCAGGTTCCAATGTTAACCTCAACGAGCTGTCTGCCGTTTTGAGCGAATTACCAAAGCCGGTCGTTGTGATGGGAGATTTCAACGCTCACCACACCGACTGGGGGAACAAAACAACTGACCGCCGGGGGCGCTTGCTGCAGAATATCCTCAATCATAATAACATTAATATCTTAAACGACTTCTCGGCCACACACATATCAGGCACGGTTATAGATTTAGCACTGACATCGTCCGATGTGACCCCTGACTTAGACTTCGCAGTGCTTTCTTCTGTATTAAGTAGTGACCACTATCCGATAATATTGTCAGTAACTATACATTCAAAGGATGGGAAAGGAGAAACCGAAGGATGGAACTTCAAAAAGGGATATTGGAAGGACTACAAGCTGGATACCTCGTGGAGACACGTTCAGCATCAGCAACTGCCAGAATGTCCCAAAAAGGCAATAGAGGAGTTGTACAACCGCTTCGAAGGCGTTCGGGAAAAATGGGTACCTCAATATAAGGTTAGACGCCACTTTGCAAAACCTTGGTGGACGCCCGAATGCAAGAGGGCGTGGCGAGAACGGGAAAAGCGATACAGGGACTACAAGCGAACCGGTGAACTGCAAGATAAAGTGAAGTGGAAAAAAGCGAGAGCAGAAGCAACACGCACTTTCAGAGAGGCGAAGCTGAACAGCTGGCGTGAGTACGTGTCATCGCTGAACACCACCACTCCAAGCAGTTGCATTTGGGAACGGATAAATAGAATCCGCGGCAGAGCTAAGAGACAAATAAATATGTTAAAAGATGGAAACCGCATCGTCTCAACCACTCCCGACATCGCAGCAAAACTTTCAGAAACATTCGCGCACACATCGAGCGAGGAAAACTATTCCAGTGAGTTCCGCCAATACAAACAACAAGTTGAACAAATTCCAGTGGATTTCACGAGCAGCAATGGCGAACTGTATAATATCCCATTCACCATCCTTGAACTAACATCAGCAATCAGGAGCAATAAAATCACAACCCCAGGACCGGATAACATAAGCAATTTGATGATAAAAAATATGCCTGATAACGCTCACGAGTACTTATTGAAAGTTTATAACAAGATATGGATGGATGAATACATATATCCTCCATGGAAAGAAGCAATCGTCCTACCTATACCCAAACCAGGAAAAGACCACTCCGACCCCAAAAATTATAGACCTATCTCTTTGACAAGCTGCCTGTGCAAAACAATGGAAAAAATGATAAACCGGAGATTAACTGAATACCTAGAAAATAATAAAATTTTTGCTGACATACAGTGTGGCTTTCGGAAGCACCGTGCTTCTATTGATCATCTTGTCAGATTCGACACATATGTACGACAATCACTCGCCACCGACAAGTATGTGATGGCTGTCTTCTTCGACCTGGAGAAGGCGTATGACATGACATGGCGTCATGGCATATTGAGGGACTTGTACACAGCAGGCCTGAGAGGAAGGCTGCCAAACTTCATTCGGGAATTTTTGAAAAACCGCACTTTCCGAGTAAAAGTAGGAGATATAATATCAGCACCTAAGGAACTTGTTAATGGGACGCCGCAAGGGAGCACGTTGAGTGTGACTCTGTTTGCTATGAAAATTAATTCACTATCAAAAGAAATTCCTGAAAGGGTTTTTAGCTCCCTATCTATGGGAATTAGCGCTCCCAGGGGAAAAATGTGAGGGCCCGAGCTGAGAGTTAGGTAGGCCTTCTTTTTGTTGAAATAAAATGTTTTTTGTTATGTTAGGGACCAACTTTTTTCGGTTCACTACTGTCCTGTTTTTCAGCACCTCTGACTTTCTTCTTCAACTTTTATTCTTATTTCATGAACTTCTTTCCCATCTTACTGTTTCTATGCCACTTCTGCATAGATTCCTCATTTTCTTATCTCCATACTAAATGGTGCCTTCCTCCTTCCTCTCTTCGATACGCTCTATTTTTGCAGCGGTTAGGGAGGCTTAAACTAACTTATAATCTACAATCTTTAGCTCCCTATTTGTCGACGATCTGCTCATTTCATTCGCAGATTATAGTAAAACTAAAGTACAAGAAACCTTGCAAACTACAATCAACCAAATCACCAAGTGGGCAAGATACAACGGATTCAGATTTTCAACGACCAAAACAACAGCAATGCAGTTCTACAAGGGAAGCGAACCAATAATTGTTCCGACTCTACAACTTGAAGGTCACAACATACCGAACGTCGAAAACACAAAATTTTTGGGGCTTGAGTGGGACAGGAAACTCAACTGGACACTACACATTCAGAAAATCAAAGCAAAATGTTACAAGGACTTGAACTTGCTCAAGTCGGTTTCCTCCTATGCATGGGGAGCGGACCAAGAAATCCTGATGAGACTATATAGGTCCTTGATCCGTCCAAAAATAGATTATGGTTGCCTAGTTTATGGCTCGGCAAACACCACAGCGCTAAAGGAACTGGATGTAATCACGAATGAAGCGATGCGAATCAGCACAGGAGCCTTTAAAACCACTCCAATTCAGAATCTGAACATCATAACTAATGAACCACACCTTGAATTGAGGAGAAAGGAGCTACTCTTGCGATACTATTTCAAATTAAAATGTCACTTCCTTAACCCTGCTTACCGTTGTGTTAACGATTCAAACCTGGAATTATTCTTCCGAAGCCGTGAAAGCTACCTGAAGTCAGTCATCACTAGACTCCACCAAACTTTGAATGTGTACAGAGTTCCAACACAGCCAGTCCAACCTTTTTTCACCCCTACAATATATTCTTGGATTCAGCAGCGACCGAAGATTGACGGAAATAGAGCAACCCTGAGAAAAGATGAAGTAAGTCCAGTGCTACTGATACGCATGCATGAGGAAACTGAGAACAACTATGGTGATTGTAAACTAATTTTCACGGATGGCTCAAAGTCGCAGACCGGGGTTGGTGCAGCAGCGGTGATGGACAACCTCATAAGAAGAATCTCAATACCAATAGTCGCAAGCGTAATGACAGCAGAACTGCATGCAATCAAACTGGCTGTTAACATAATCAAAGAAACACAATTTAACAATTTCGTGATATTTAGCGACTCGATGAGCTGCATTCAAGCAATTGAAAATAACAGCACTGAAGACAACCAACTTCTCAATAGGATATTGCTAGATATGCATCGAATCATCCTTGAAGGGAAAAACATCACCATCTGCTGGGTACCAGCCCACGTGGGCATTGATGGGAACGAGAAGGCAGACAGAGCAGCCAAGGAAGCCGCTACGAGACCAGCTGAGTTCGCCCTCGTCCCATACAAGGATTGGTTTTCATTGATCAGGAGGAGGACATTTGAAATATGGAGCGATGCGTGGCAGATGGAACGAAGCGATCTGAGAGAAATGAAGAATAACCCTGGGAGGTGGAAAGTGAGCAAGCACAAGTTGAACCGACAGGAAGAAGTTGTTATCAATAGACTCCGACTAAAACATACTGCCTTGACCCATAGCTATTTGTTAAACCCAGATGCCCTTGGCCAGAGACCTATATGCGGTTGGTGCGGTGACGCAGTTTTAACGATAAAACACATCATTGAAGCATGTCCAGCCCTACAGCAACCAAGAAGGAACATCCTGTGTGATAGTACCAATGGAAACAAAGTTGGAGACTTACTGAAGGACGGTGGCCCAATAGGTAGAGTTTTGGAATACGTTAAAACAATTAATGTATTTGCTAACTTATAAGTTCCATCATTCATTCTAGAATCTGTTTGGGTATACTAAAGGACTTGCTCTGTAAATTGGGAATAATTTCCTTGATCTGGCGGTGTCTATAAAGTCGCAATATGGCCGGGCGCACTACGTTTCTGCCCCTGGGGGTTTCAGCGTGGGTAAGGCGCCTGGCCATAAATGGGTGGGCAGCTGAAACCCCCATCGGGGTCTGGCTGCCCTATGTGTTCAGGGGTACTTGAAGTGGTGGATTGTAATACCAACAATCGATTGTGACTTGCATATGATACAGGTGATGTGTGGAATTTTGAAGTGAATTTTGTGGATACTTAGCGATGTAATGTAATCTGAAGTCCTGGTAAACTTGTATTGTTGTGGTTTAACTTTGGCTTGAATGCCAAAGCGACAGCTAAATAGTTTATGACCGAAGCTGTCGTTAAATGAGTTATTATTATTATTATTCAGCGTCGTATTATTCTAATAATCAAATCACAACTTTTACCAGGTGCCAAGCCGTGTTGAAATGTCGCTCTATTAACGAGTCGACAGATTAGCTCGTGAAGCCACACGCACAGAAATAATAACCTACCTCCAACTACCCCGGTTTGATATCAAACGCATAGGTCCCCGAACTGGAGATTAGGCAAACCTATTGTTTTAAATATATGTTGTCTTTTTGTTACCGGCCATTTTTACGGTTCACAGTTGATCTTTTCCAGTGCTTATTACTTTCTTTTTCAACTTTTATTCAGTTCCATGAACTTCTTTCACCCTTTCTGCTTCCATGCGTATGATATGGGGAAACACCTTGAGGATAGATCCCAAGTTCCCTTTATTCCATGCTGGATGTTGCCTTCTTCTTTTCTCTCTTGAAAGCATCGTTGTTGTGGTGTGGAATGCTTAAATTGACTTATAATTTATCCATCAAATGACACATAAAAAGTCAAAGTACAAACTACAAATACCCCCAATATCTCTGGGTGCGTCGATTTTGATCGTGTGAAATGATGTAATATTTAACCCGTCTACGAGTAAGATACAGACGTTGCCACTTGATAAAGGAGAGATTTTGTACGTATTTTGACAACTGTATCATTTCAAAAGTATTGCATTAATAATGAAGGTGGAAAGCTCTCTTGAGGATGAGCTAAAAAATTCTCAAGTTTCAAATGGCAGCCAACAAATATGCCAAGGATCTAAATTATTATTATACTGACAGTATAAATTATTATTATACTGATTGGTTATAACAAAGGCAATCTTACGAGAGCTTAAAGAAGGAACCATTAACCTGTTTGAGCATTTCACCCTACAATTACTGAGTGTTTTTCCTTCAATCTCGAATGGTGACTATACACTGGAGCTCTACAGTATGTTCTCGCAGATATTCTAGCTTCAACGAGAATTTCCATGACAAATAATACAATTTATTAGAATGGAGGTTTATACTATACTTTCATGTGACTAATATTGGTGAACATCCACTGATCAAGCGTATAAAAGAACTCTCAGCGTTCTTTCCAGGCTATGATTCCAGGAAAGGTAGTGTGTTCGGCCAAAACTTGGGTGAGTAGCTAAAATCCCTGTACTAGGTTTCTGGTTAACGTTAATGAAATTCCACACTTTTGAATCCCTTTACATAGTTACTATTCTAATCAAAATCCTTATACACCGAACTTCCCTGTCTACATTCCGTGAGCTTTAACCAAATGAGGTTCACTTTAGGGCCATTTCGAAGCGTCTATGGTGGTTTGAAACGCATCAATGATATAAATGCTTATGAAAATGAGAGTGGAAAAAGGGATGGGAACAAAGATATAAATAGCCAGCGATTTTGCTGGTGGGTATTTTCATTCATACGGTGGTATTACCTAACATGAAAATGCAGTGCTAAATCTGTTTCGGTTTCTCCGAGGTGTGTCTCTCCGAGTATCTTCGTAAATTCACGCACCTCTGAGTTGGTATAATGGCAATATTTTTAACTGCTCTATCCTACCCACATAAATCAAACAGCATCTCTTGAAGGTATGGCCTTATTTCGTGGTATCTCACGCTACCTGAAGTAGATCTAGTAGCACTGGTCGCGAGTCCATTGTAGGTTTTGGTTTTCGCGGCGAGTTGTTGATTTTTTCCTTTTCCTCAAAAAATAAGCTGATATCATAAGGAAAACACTTTCAGGTCAATTAATTTAATTTTTTAGTTCTTTTTTGTTGAAGTCTCGGGCATTGCTTCGCATGGCCTTCCCAACTTTTCACTAATTCGTGATGTAGCAAAAAAGTAGTGTGATTGAAGTATCACGGAGCTCATAAAATGAGGAATTGTTTCTAAGTTAGGATGACTATGACAAGTGTATATTTGGTTACTGAAATTAGAGAAAGCATTTCTGTAAATATTGATAAGGAAATATTCAAAGAGGCAGTATCTATAGTTGGTACTGTCATAAAACATTATTAAAACTTCAAGTCGTCGTAGGAGCAGTTTGCAACGTACGGTTCAAGTCGATTTCTTGGCTACATTATGCGTGAAAATGAAAAAGAAATTGAACCTTGTTTTTTAGTAATATTTGCAAAAATCGTTGGCTAAAAGTTTTCATTCAACGTAGTGAATCGACTAGGAACTCCCGCTGCTGGCTGTTTGCTGAGACGACTCGAAATGTATTGATAATCCGGCTATCATTCGTTAATTTATCTACGGTCATGCAATAAATCTTCATAATACATTTCTTTGCTTGTTGTCCCTACGCTATAGGGTGTTATATTTTAAGAAAAGTTATATTGTGAATTGAATATAGTTCTTACTTTAGAGCATATTGAATTGCTTGTACAACATAACTGATGTAGAAATAAATTTATATCTTAGAATTTTCCTTTCGTCTCACACGTTTTAAAAGTTTATTAATTAGTATAAAATCTGTTCAAATCTTTTTATTTAATATTAGTGCAATATAAGAACAGCTGAAAATTCTGTACAACGTTAAGCTATAATTTCTTCATAAAATGCTGGTCGCAGCCTCTTCGTGTTACTAATACCATCCCCGAGGCGAATTTGTCTTCGGCTATTTATCCTCCATACGTCCTCGTTCAAGTGTACATAATTTTTACTTATGCGCCACAATCGATATCGAAACTTTAGTAGCACGAGTGAAAGTTTGTGATGCGATGCAAGTCACAAGCATGACGAACTCAACCCAACGCTTAAAGGTATTGACTGGACAGCGCCGTCAAAGTAGGCGTTGGCAAAGTGAATTTAAAGTTTGTTTGAAAAAAGTGATAATGAAAGTAATAATGCACAGCAAATATTACTTTCACTAACTGGTCGATGAAGGCTGCTTTGGACCCCCCACCCGATTGTGTTACGTTATAATGGATTTTAGTTATTTTTCCCAGATATTCAGCGTGGCCCACGATCATAACTTCCTTTGCAAAGTGTAAGTGTTGGTATATGCCGGTAAGTTAAGTCTTTTTTTTCAGCCTGGTAAACCGAATTATTGCATCGTGTAAGTCTTTGGCCGTTTCCTGATATTAAGAAAATGTTGAGGTGTATTATGTGTGATAGTTAAGACGTAATACTTCGATGTGATTATTGTGTCTACGAAGCAAAAGGAATTGTGTGTGATACTTGAATTTAAATTCTAAGTTTTGGTAGCAAATGCCTTGTAGAAATTTTACCTGTAAGTGGCGAAGGCTGACTGTCAATCGCGAACGTGAATGAGCTTCAATATGGTACCTAATTAGGAAACGCAACCTTTTGCGTTAACGGGGAAGTGGGAATTCAAAAAGGTTAGTAATTTCGGTAAATTTGAAGGAGATGACAGTTGTCGATTTTGTAAATTTCGATGCCTTAGCATAGTTAATTAGATCGAAATAAACAAGTTTTCATCTATGCACTTTTTGTCTCAAATGAGTATTTTATAAGTTAAAGCGGTAAATGACTTACCGCAACTCCAGTCTTTGAAGCGGAAAGAAATTCTTTGATCGAGCTGTATGGCAATACTGCAATGGCGTCTCGCTTCCAGCGCTCTGTCTTGAAAGACGAAACCAAACCTCCCGCTATACCTCGTTAAATACTCATTTGACGAAAAAAGTGTATAGAAGAAAAGTTGTTTATTTCGATGTTATTACCATGTTTCAAGCAACAAAAATTCAAAAATCGATAAGTAGCTGTTTATTCGAGCGCATTCGTCATCAATGACGAAACTAAACTTACCGCTATAAATCGTAAAATACTCCTTTGAGACGAAAAGTGCATAGAAGAAAACTTGTTTATTTCGATTCAATTAATTAGGTTCAGGCACCAAAAAGTAGAAAATCGACAACTGTCATCTCCTTCAGATTTACCGTAATGGTCAATGTGAAGTTTCATGCAATCACGGAAAATGGAAATTCCGATTCAAAGAATCAGTGTAAGAGCACATTTAATAATGTTTCCCAGAAAAGACCTTGTCGCTGAAGCTTGTTTTTTGAGTTATTAAACTTCAAAGAGTGCGACCGCGCCGAAAGAAGCGACCGCGCCGAGCAGAATTTGTCCCGCGCGCAAGGCAGTTGACCACAATGTAATGAATAACGGAAGGTAACACCCTATTACAAACGTAAAGAGGTTGGGTCCGTGAGGGTAGGCACAGTTCTTCTAATGACACTATGACAGTAGCGTGAACAATTGTTTTACATAAGCACGAAAATGGCGGGGCCCGTACCGGGTGTTGCCATTAACGAACTGATTATACGAATGACGACGTAATAATAACAACAGTAAAATGTTTTCCGGTTGTTGCTATACGTTAATTTGTGACCACATTGAGGACAATCCATTAAATCATTTTCTTCAATTCCATACATAACACCGTGCGCAACGAACGTTTTCTGACTAGCACAATCGTCACCATAATAATGCTTGATGCATTCGAAAAGCTTCGGAGAGCAACCGGCACACACACCTTCCGCAACTGCCGCCATATTCAAACTGATGAGAAGTCCGTGTCAATTTAAGTCTTGACTATTCCAATATTGGTGATATTATGATCTATTTTGAATTACTAACTAATGAGAATATCTCATTTTCTTATTTATTTCATCATATTCATAAGTATTCTAATTGCACGCACTAAGTTTTGCCGAAAACAATACCTTAAAATCAATAACTTTGGCAACCTTGCGTATTGTTGGAACACATACTCGAATCTCTCGTTTGGCGCGGGAAAGCCTGTTATGTTCGACGCTCTTATACCTTCTCAGTTAAATAACTGTACAATAACGCATATGCGAGTAGAATGTCATTTTTGCGAAACGTTCTTAAATGTCTTCCTTTAGTGATTTCTCGTGTTCTGTAAAAGAACTGTGCCTTTCGCTCACGACCCAACCTCATACGTTTTTAATATGGGGTTCAAATGTGTTGGCTCGGTTGGCAACTTTGAAGTTTAATAACTCGAAAATAACGCTTCAGCGACAAGGTCTTTTTTGGGAAACATTATTAAATGTGCTCCTACAGTGATTCTTTGAATCGGAATTTCCATTTTCCGTGATTGCATGAAACTTCACATTGACCGTAATTTCCATTCATTAGCCGAAAGAGCGAAATTTAACCCAAGGGTTTTGAGAAATAATATTGGTCAGAGTGAATTTTTTCGCAGCCACGGAAATTGAAAATTCCGCTCCCAATAATCACTAAAGGAGCACAACTAAAAACGTTTTACCTGAATGACATTCTGCTCGCTAATGCGTAATTTTTTAATTATTCAACTTTGAAGTTATACGAACGTCGTATATAAAAGTGAAGGAACGGACACGTAAACATGCTGTAATACGATATTGACGTAACGATTGGCTTGGTTAGGGTAGGTAATGTTAGGCTAGTTAAATAAACCAACCAAAAATAACATGAATCAACCTAAAATAGCTTACCTTAACTTACCCAAAAATAGCTTACGCTGTTCTTTTCGCGCCAAAAAGTGGGCGTGTCCCGCCAGAAAAGTGGGCGTGACCCAACAACACGGCGGCTAAGCAGCCGACCATATTATGTTATTCCTATCTGAACGTAATTATTGTCATATCTCGAAAATAACGCATTAGCGAGCAGAATGTCGTTCATGTAAAACGTTTTAAAATGTGTTCCCTTAGTGATTCTTTGGAACGGAATTTTTAATTTCCGTGAATACGAAAAAATTCGCTTTGACCATAATATTTTACTACGCGGTAGTTTTGAGCCGCAAATTCATCATACCAGTGATCTAGTATTGCGTACTTTATTACTATAATAAAAGGCTGGTGTTTCTGAAGGAAAGAACAGTTATCGATTTCCCACTCTTCGGTGCCTAAACATAATTAATTTAATCAAAATAAACAAGTTTTCTGTTATGCACTTTCCGTCTGAAATGATTATATTACGAGTTATAGCGGTAGGTTTAGTCTTTGATGACGAATGCGCTCGAATAAACAGCTACTCATCGATTTTCGAATTTTTGTTGCTTGAATCATGGTAATAACATAAAAATAAACTTTTCTTCCATACACTTTTTTCGTCAAATGAGTATTAAACGAGGTATAGCGGTAGGTTTGGTTTTGTCTTCGATGACGAGCGCGCTGGAAGCGAGACTCCATTCCAGTCTTGCCATACCACGCGATCGATGAATTTCTTTCCGCTTCATTAAAAACACTGGAGTTGCGGTAAGTCATTTACCGCTATAACTAATAAGATACTCATTTCAGACGGAAAGTTTATGGAAAAAACTTGTTTATTTCGATCCAATTAACTATGTTTTGGCATCGAAATTTATAAAATCGATTACTGTTCTTTCCTTCAGATATACCAAAAGGCTTTAGGCTTCATGATTGATCTTCTTATGTACCCGATGAATTAAAAGGAAATTCTTCTGCCCAACTTAACTGGCAACACTGAGTTGAAATGTCAATTATTTTCAGTAGTTCCTCTGTTTTAACTAAACGAATCGATTCCTAGGGCATTCCAAGCTTTTCAGGCGTGAACTTACGTCGCTTTACGTTTTCACAGCTCTGTTGGTGCGGATATGTTTTCAAAGCGGTATTAATCATATTGGCCTATTTGTATACACGCATGTTACCGGTCCCTCACGCGTGCATATTCGAGTTCATTTTTTCTAATTTTCCTTTTCAACTTAGCTTTAGTGGTACAGTCATGTTCATTCTAATGAACGTTAACCATCTTTTTCTGAGTAATTTGACGAAGAGTACCCTCAGGGAATAATGTTCCATGTTCTCACACTTTTACTTATTGAAATTTCTTCAATATACATTAGTTGGTCAATTCTATGTGACGTTATCTACCATAGAACACCTTTTAAGGTCAATTAAATGTAGCCAATATATTTCTTCTAAAAACACTTTCAGCCACAGCTATTCCCCTTGTACGTTGGGATGAAGTTGGTTTTACTGTGAAATCGCTCTGAACCAAGGCTGAATTCGTGGACAATTTTCTTTTGCAACATTGTCTTTCGTAACGCTATTTTACGTATGCGTTAAACTCGACCACTATTGAAATTTTACTGGCTTCAAAGTTAAGAACGCGAAAAGGAATATCCAACGACTACCTCCAGATGTGATTTTAACTATTTTATTTCTGGCTGTTTTCATCTGCAGTGTTATCCGAACTACGAGTTAAATAAGTGCGTCCCGTTTTTTCTTTAACGTCTACTTGATTTACTCTGCATGCCTAACGATTAAATACAAAGCAAGGTTATACATAGTAAATCAAATAATGAAAATAATATGGCTCACCGCACGTACTGTTGGGACTTGGCTTTATTAACCTAAAAATAAAAATATTAAAGTATTTTAACTTTGAGCACGAAGAATCGTTAGAAACGCTTCTTATTGTATATTTTTAGTAATTAGATTTTATGGCCGTTGAATTTTTTCCAGTCAAGAATTGAATGATTTCATTGATAATACGAGAAGGGATTTGTACGTAAGGGATTTGAAGAAGTGTGAATTTCTATTGGTTGCTGAATTTATTTAGGGACGCATCTATTCGCATTATAAAAACGCATCTATTCGATGCATTTTTACAGGTTTCAATAGCAGAGCTCATTCTTGCGCTCAACTGAAATATCAGGTTTTTAAATTCTTCTTTTTTTAAATGTCTAATTGTAAAATAATTGTAGCATCTTTCGGACTCAAGTTGACTGAACAAAAATATGCGGTGAAGCCAGGTTATATATGATATGTACTTAGTTAGAAACGTTTCTCTGCAAGAGTGTAAACATTGTATCATGAGTTATCCCATCAATATTCTTGTAAAACTTGGCCCTCATTATGATTGTTATACTATACTACCTCCAGATGTGATTTTAACTATTTTATTTCTGGCTCCGATCAGGTAGTAGTTCTACCTGAAATGTGGCTGAAATATGGACTAGAATTCAGAATTTTGTTGAACTACTTCCTGAGGGCAAGGTTGTTAGCTGGGACTGGCCAGTGCAATGAGTAGCTAGAAGATAGCTTGCAGTTATAAAAATGCGAAGAGTTTTTATCATTCAACGGAAATGCACATTTTATTTGCAGGGGGGGATTTTTTCGTGACACCAATTTCAACTTCACATTTAATTTGCAGCAAATCAAACTGGGGTTTTATTATTAACATCCGCTTACAAATCAGAGTGGAAACTTATCGCGTACAAAATAGCTTGAAATTATGTTTTCTCGGCATCGTAAAATATTTCTCCCACTTGAGGCTAATTAAAATATCTTTCAGAGCGTGCATGGCTCCATTCATTGAACTTTTTCACTACAGTAACAAAGTTACTGTGGTGATTACTAGTGAAAGTGTTACGGAATAGCTTCTATAAGTTGAGCAAACTAATGCTATTAAATTCGTGGGTAAAAAGTTGAGAACGTCAGTGTGATCAGGAAGTAACAGAAAAATATTTACCTAATCTAACCATAAATTTGCACTTTTTCAAGTTGCGGTTATGATTACCAATATTACCACCCATGAAAACTTGGTAAATCAAGATTAAAACAGCGATATCAATAATCATATGCGGAACATAATTCAAAATTGGTGTGAGTGCGAGTTGTATCAACGGAAATAATTTCAACTGCAAAGCTTGATAGCTCATGGTAATAGGAGGCAATGGCTAACTAATTGGGTACCAGGCCTTTCCGAGCGTCGTCTCGCGGCTCTACCGTTTGTGAAAACGGACAAGAAAACTGCGATTTCGCAAACAGAAACAAAAAACTTCAATGCTCCTGGTAAACAAGACCGACAAAAAATAAATGTAACTAATGCTTTGGCAGCAAGGAAACATTCTACCTTATTCACTTCCTCACCTCACTCCGATAAATTTTTTTTTGCTCTCAAAAGTGGCTAAGTTCCCTTCGAAAAACCTTCCTATAGAAGTAATAGTGCACAGTTTACAATACCTTTTTAAAACCCTTCACTTTCATTTGACACAAAACTTCATTGTAAAATACAAAGAAATTTATTCTTTGTACCAGTGAGATACAATGATTTGTAATACATGGATTCCACGACTTTTTCAAAGGAGAAAATCTAGTGCAGAGGGACTTTCGACAGCCTTTCAATCAAAAATGGCCCTTTCCCGAGCTACGTTCCGCACGTACCTGGGTTTAGAGGAAATTTATGGTAAGTTCTTCCTTTTCCCCCGGAGTAGAACTGGAATAGTATAATGGCTAATTTAATGCTCTGTTTCATTGTACAGGAAAAAGAAGGGACCATTTAGTACAGACTAAGGAAAACTTGGAATCTATACACAAGGTGTGTTGTCGCACAGGATACCCCGCGTAAAGAAACAGCAAGTTAGAAAAGGAAGAGATTACGAATAAGGCATGGAAACTGGAAGAAGCAAAGTGGGTGCGAAAGATGGACGTACCGAAGGCCTGTCACAGAGGTAACTTAACTACTC
Source organism: Morinoia aosen (assembly GCA_030386875.1). NCBI lineage: Eukaryota > Metazoa > Arthropoda > Malacostraca > Amphipoda > Talitridae > Morinoia > Morinoia aosen. The sequence continues at coordinate 23,541,512 of CM059562.1, forward strand.
CCCGTAGCAGAGAATAGACGCACCTTTCCTTTATATTTTATTAACTATCGTATGCCCCTTGAAGAAACGATGTCTGAACACTCACGGTCATTTCACATGGCAGAAGCTCTTGGCCACTAAGCCACGGTAACCACAACCTATCGCTTGCGTGAAGTATCCACAGATACAGGTGGGACCCGAGTTATAACTACAAACAGCGTAACTGTATCTCGTTTGGCTCAGTAGGTTAACAGTTTACTGCAATTTTAATTAGGTAAGTTCTCCTAAAAGATTTTTGACATTTCAATATAGATATTTTGCTTATTTTTTATAAGCTCCATGCTTGAACCGTTCCGGTCTGGTATAGCTCCCAGTAATTAGCACCACTGACAAAGTTGTTCATGGCAAGACCTGCTTATATCATAAGGTGTTTTAACTTGACAATCTGCTCATTTAGTGGTATGTCCATTGGTGCCTTTACTTTGGAAAAGCGTGGTTGTAAATTCTAAATTTAATTCGAAAAAGTAGAATGGAATGTACGCTAAATGTACGCTCCGGGAAATCTTCGTTTCCCCGGAGAGAAAACTTCTAGCAACTATCTGTTCTACCTACTTTGAGGTAGGTTCGGTCACGCGCGCAACGGCGGACGGTCTCCGTCAACTCCGCTCTTACAGTAAAGCTATCCCTTCTCGTTTGATTCCTTCCAATTTCTAGATTACAAGTCATATTTGTCAGAAAATGTCGAGTACTGTTCCAAGCACTTGATTGGATGTATGACAAGAGTTACACGTGTTTGGGGTGACTGCCTCAGGACTACGCCAATATTTGATGTTATCTTTGCTTCGTCTATGATGCATCAAAATGATCCTTAACGCTACAGACGTGAATATGTATCATCTCTGCCTCACGTCAAATAGGTTACTTCATTGAGCTATACATTTCCTCAACGTATTTCAGGTAGTGTACATTTGTATATTCAAATAGAAATGGTTACTTGCCAAAAACTTCACTTCTTACCAATTTTTGGCCTTAAACTTCACTATCAAATTTTACCGAATCGCTTTCAATACCATAGAGGGACCTGTAAACCCATTCATATTTAGTGTTAAAGGAAGTTGTTAAGCTTAAGCTGTAAGCTAATGTCTTACATTTTGCTTAAAATTTGATGGTGGGCAGTTGTGCGATGCTTTCTTTACCCAGAATAATTCGGCGATGAAAAGATCTCCTAATTTCACGAAGAATTATGCTAATGAAAACGAGCGCGGCGTGTAGTTTATGTTTCCTGAAAATTTTAATAGAAGCGTCTAATTCTCGTGTATGAACTTTTAGACATATTGATGTGACGTTTTGCACTCGTAACTTTGAATGAGTAACCGTGAATTATCCAAAGATTTTAGTTTGACATCTTCGCTCAATTAAGTTTTCTAAATTGCAAGGAAAGACAACTAAAGTCGCAGATTATGCTAATTTTAATCGAGTAGTGTCCATGACAGCTTGACGTTTGCAAACAATGCCTGCACATGAGAAGCATTCGCGAAAAATACCAGCGGAAGCTTTTGAGCACTTTTTTCTTCGTCTCTTTACGTTTATAATGACAAATAATATACTTCAAATTCACCTAACTGAACCCAAGGTTCCTTTACGTTATAGCTTTCAATATCACGCTAGAACTAATTTTCCCGCTGACTTCGTTAGGTTCATCCCTGCGTCCCTCGGAGATTTGTTATATTCCTGAATGATACTCGGGGCCCAATGTAGATCGTGCCAGTCTTTGTGCGAGTGCTTTGGAAATGGCATTGCTAAAGAACTTCCACGGATAACAAAAGTTATGCTAGCTCACGAGTGTGCCCTTTGTGTTTTTATTTATCATTTTTTCCACTTTCTTTCGCATGAGAAAACAACCAACCTCGGACATGAAAAACTGCGTCAACATTTTTTACTTCAGCTTTCGTTTTCGAGGGCACTAACGCACCTTATTCTAGCGGAAGGTTGGAATGTAAAAAACTCGTGTTGAACCTTGTTAAGCAGTTGAAAGGCAAACTTTCGTGAATATCTGTGATGATAATTATCATTCAGGTGAAAGTGTGGTGTAACCATATAAATACAGCACCCAACAGACTGATTCTAAAGCTTAATTTTATATTGATATGGACTGGAAAATTATTACAAAGTTAAACAATTATTTAACATATTTCGCGGTGAAATTGTGACTAAAGTGACATAATGAGGAAACATTGCTCAATGACTGTTAAATTTGTATTTACTTATACATACGAAATGTGCTACGCAAGTATAAAATAAATGTGAAATAAATGTTTGTGTTTTCTAATACCCGGTCAGATCGTTAACTTAAGCAATACGGCAACAATACATTTTTAAAAAGGTTCGTATGAAAAAATTTCATTCCTCAATTAAATTGAAAATGTCTTGATAAGCAACACAAATGTGAATATTTTACGAGGTTTCGAAGATGCTATTGCTATTCATCAAAGCTTGCATCACAAAATTTTCTAATAAAATGAATCGTCATTCATTTAGCATTTAATAATCCTAATTTCGAAGTATAGCTGCGAAAGAAAAACACACTGCCCTGCTAAAAACTTCAGTTCGCCCTGGTAAAATGAAAATATTCTTTGAAGATTTTGACTAGTTTATCCACAAAGTACAGAGGCGTCAAAACGAAAATCAAGTCAGACAATTTCCAAGAAATTGTTAAGTACGCATTTATCAGGGTAACTGATCAAAGCAGCCTATACAATAATAATGAACTCGGTTAACGACAACTTCAGTCAGGGACTATTTAAATGTCGCTTTGGTAGTTTACCAAAGTTACTTTCTTATTGGTGCAATTATGATTGCATAGTAATAATAGTAAGAGTATCTTTGGCCCTTTGGCATAAGATAATAAATAACACCATATCGCTTTAATCAAGGAGGTCAACCCAGCGATTTTCAAATTTTGATCCGATTTGTTTGAAATTTTACCAGTGTATGTATTTGTTGAAAATAAACATATTTTACTACTGTAAATTTTTCGATTTAGGCCTTATTCTTTCTAGAAAATACAAAATATTAGTTTTTTAGTACATTTTTATCATTTCAAAAAAATCGAAGCCATTGATAATAATAATAAACTCAGTTAACGACAACTTCGGTCAAGGACTATTTAGTTGTCGCTTTGGTAGTTTACCAAAGTAATCTTCGTTTTGATGCACTTATGATTTCAAAGCAATATTATTAAGAGTAATCTTAGCCCGTAAGTTCAATTTCATCCACCGAGGACTTCACGGAACCAACCACGCCGAGGCAAATCTGATAGAGCGAGACACAAAAATTTGGTGCATATCAATATTCTTCCCGTACTTGACGATGCATGGGGGTTATCCAGAGTTTAATTTCATTGATAGTAGGTAGAACCCCCGGGTGGGGTTCCAGCTACCCGCCCTCACTATGGCCGAGCGCTGACCCATGCTGGAACCCCCTCTCAACAGAGAGTTGAGGATATAAGCACGGAGCGCTCGGCCATTTGCTTATCAGAATTCCAAGGTAGTGTCCGTCACACCTCCACTTGTCTACTTTCACCTTCACAGATTTCCGAACACATTGATTTCCTTGATGAACTCCAGCACTCTACGGATGGGTCCTCCGTCCCGCAACACGTTCCCCTTATTAACATTCTTACCGGTTCCCGGCTTAAGTATTCGGTCTCTTGTTAGCTGCAGCGCGGTACATTCTTCCATGATATGTTTTACAGTTACGACCTCTGTTCCACACCATCCGCAAATGGGTCTCTGTCCGAGAGCCTGCGGGTCCAAGAGATAACTGTGAGTTAGGGTTGTATGGTTCAGTCGCAACCTATTTATGACCACCTCTTCCTGTCGGTTCAACTTCAAGTCGGCTCTCTTCCACTTTCCGGGGCTGGGTTTTATTGCTCGCAAGTCTTCTCGTTCCTGTTGCCATTCCACGTTCCAAATCTCGTATGTTCTTCTTCTGATTATATAATTACCGGGAGCCAATCGCTGTAGGGAATCAGCAGAAATTCAGCAGGTCTTGTTGCTGCTGCCTTTGCCGCCTGGTCCGCGCGCTCATTTTCAACTATGCCAACGTGGGCTGGAACCCAGCTAATTGTTATGTTCTTTCCATCCGAAATAATCTGGTGCATCTCAAGCGTTAATTTTTTCAAAAGTTCATTATTTTCAGTGTAGCTATCGATCAATTGTATCGAGCTCATTGAATCGCTGCATTTTACGAAGTTCTGGGCTGGCGTTTCCTTGATGATATTTAAGGCAAGCTTGATAGCGTGCAGTTCGGCTGTCATAACACTTGCCACGACTGGGAGAGAGGCGCTTCTGATGATATCGCCCATCACGGCCGCTGCACCTACTCCCGTCGGTGACTTTGATCCATCTGTGTAGATGATTTTATGCTTTTGGTATCTCCTGGTGTTATCTCTGTGTATGTGCCGCACGATAGATGCGTCTATTTCTTCTTTCTTCATTTTAGTCATGTGCTGTTCCACTTCTGGTCTCCTGAAGACCCACGAAAACGATGCAGGTGTAAGGCTCGGCTGGACGGGCTGGGTTTGAATGTTATACTGAGTTAAGGCCTGACTTATTCTCTGGATAACCGGTTCTGAGGTGCACTTGCGGCTGGTAAAAAACATTTCAAGTTTAGTATTATTGACACAACAATATGCTGGATTTATTTAAGAAATGACATTTAAGCTTAAAGAAATATCGGAGTAGCAAGTCTTTCCTTCGTAGCTCTAGTTTTGGTTCGTTGCAAATGATGTGGAGGTTCGCTATTGGTGTCGTCTTGAAAGCGCCCGTACTAATGCGCATTGCCTAGTTTACGACAGCATCAATCTCCCTCAGCGGCGCTGCACTGGCAGAACCGTAGACTATACTTCCGTAATCAATCTTTGACCGGATCAGGGATCTGTAGTATTTCATTAGAGTATCCTGATCTGCACCCCAAGTATATGCAGACACAGATCTCATCAGGTTCAAGTCATTTCGGCATTTTTCTTTTGTCTTATGGATATGGGTAATCCAATTGAGTTTTCTGTCCCAGTGGAGACCAAGGAACTTTGTGCTTTCGACGGTTGGTATTGTTTTTCCTTCTAGTTGCAGGGTTGGAACAAGTGTTGGTTCACTCCCTTTATAAAAATTCATTGCGGTCGTCTTGGTTGAGGAGAATTTAAATCCGTTTTGCATTACCCAATGGGTGATTTTGTCTATTGTTATCTGTAACTCTGCTTGTACTTTGGTCTTGTCGTAATCTGCAAATGCTATGAGGAGATCGTCCACGAACAGAGAGCTGAACACTTCTGATGGGATTTCACTTGCCAATGAGTTTATTTTTACTGCGAAAAGTGTGACACTTAAAGTGCTTCCCTGAGGCGTTCCTGTGGCTAGATCTTCAGCTTGAGACATTTTCTTCCCCAAGTTTTACTTTAAACGTTCGATCTTTGAGGAATTCCTCAACGAATTTTGGCAATCTTCCCCTTAGACCAGCTGTCGCCAAATCTCTCAAAATTCCGTAGCGCCACGTCATGTCGTAAGCCTTTTCTAAATCAAAAAACACTGCCATGACAAATTTATTATTGGCCAGCGACTGTCTAATGTACGTATCAAACCGTACAAGATGATCTACGGTTGCTCGATGTCGTCTGAAGCCACACTGCACACTGGAGAGGAGTTTATTGTTTTCGAGGTATTCCATTAACCTTCTGTTGATCATCTTTTCGTATGTTTTGCATACACAACTCGTCAATGAGATTGGTCTATAGTTACTAGGGTTTGTGTGATCTTTGCCGGGTTTTGGGACAGGGATTACAATAGCCCGTTTCCATGGTTGATAGACGAATTCGGAACTCCATAGTTTGTTGTATACTTTCAGCAGATATTGGAGAGCATTAGTCGGTAGATTCTTGATCATAAGATTACTGATATTGTCCGGTCCAGGTGTCGTGATTTTGTTACTCATGATGGCAGATGATAGTTCACACATGGTGAAAGGAGCATTGTATGGTTCTTTGTTGTTGCTTGTGAAGTCCATTGGGGTTTGTTCAATAAGTTGCTTGTATTGTAGGAATTGACTCGAGTAGTTTCTATCGCTGGATGTGGTCCTGAATGTCTCGGCTAGTTTCTCAACGATGGTCTTCAGCGTTGAGTATTGGACTCCATTCTCGCTTAGCATTTTTATTTGTCTCTTCTCTCTTCCTCTGATTCTATTTATTTTCTCCCACACGCAGCTGCTATGCGTGTTGGTGCTGAGAGTTGTGACGTACTCTCGCCAACTGCTCTGTTTTGCTTCCCTGAAGGTTCTCGTTGCCACTGCCCGTGCTCTCTTCCACTTGACCTTATCTTCCATCAGTCCCGTCCTCTTATATATCCTGTAACACCTTTCTCTTTCCCGCCAAGCTGCTTTGCAGTCTGCAGTCCACCACGGCTTTGCATAGCACCGTCTTTTCTTGTACTTAGGCACCCACCTCTCAGCAGCGCAACTAAACCTTGTGTAGAGCTCGACCATTGCCGCATCCGGATCGTCCGGTATTTCAAGTTCATGAGCATTTTTCCATACTTCGTCTTCGCGATACTGCTTCCAGTTGCCCTTTCTGAAATTCCATCCTTCCGGTTCTACACGTCCGTTAGCTTGTTGCACTGTTAAGGTCAACACTATAGGGAAATGGTCACTGCTAAGCACTGAAGAGGGTGGTAAATTTTAGATCTGGTGTAATATCAGGGGTGGTCAAGGTCAGGTCAATCACCGACCCTGAAATATGGGTGGCTGAATCGTTGTTGATAGCGTTAAAGATGCCTTGCTTTAGGAAATCTTGCATCAATCGTCCTCTTCTATCTATGGTATTATTTCCCCAGTCACTGTGATGTGCGTTAAAATCCCCCATCAGGATAACAGGTCTTGGCATTCCTTTGATTGTGTTAAAAAGCTCTTCGAGGTTTATATTTGTTCTTGGTGGTAGGTATATAGATGCTACTGTGATGACTTTATAGTTATTTAGGCATACCCTCGCAGCAATAATTTGAGCCGGTGAATCGGTTTCAATTTCTTGAGTTGGTATCGATGAGTGTACATACAGAGCCACTCCTCCATGGAATCTGTGGTTGTAATGGCCCTGCTTGCACAGACCGTTATATCCCTGTATAGGTGACACAAAATCATTCCCATAAAATGTCTCCTGGACAGCTATCACTGCAGGTTTGTGTGTATCAACAAGGTTGATCAGGTCTTCTTTTGAGGTCGCCATTCCCTGCAGATTCCACTGGATGAGCTTGACTTCTTCCACCGCCATTACCTCCACTTGCGTATGTTGCCTACCTTAGAATGTTGACCAGGCTTCCTTTCATCCTCTCGTCCTCTAGGAGATCTCCGCCGGTAGCTCTCTCCCGAATTTCCACGCAGCCGCTGTCCTTTATTTACTCTTACTTTTGGGCGAGTAGACTTCCGTAGCTCCTCTTCGTAGTTACTTCTGTCCTCCTCCTCCACTCTTCCCTTTGCCTCTTGCGTGTATTCATCAAATATCTACTTCGTTTCTCTCACTCTGGACTCTCTTTCTTTTTCGCGGGCAAATGTCTCACGGCTTAGGCTGACTTTCGTGGTGTAAAGTCTTCCTGTATTGGGACTTTCACAAACCACTTCCGTTTCTCTCTGAGTTTCGTCTCCGGTCACTGACCACCTTCTGCTCCGGCCACCGTTTCCTTCACTGACCATTCCTGTCGTCGTCTTCTTCTTTCTTTGCTGCGGTTCCGCTGCCGGTTCTAGGTCATCTGCACGATTTCTTTTCTTACTTGTTATTAGTTCTATTTTAACATGGTTGATAGGTGTCATTACTGCCTTGCTGTAATTCTTTGAAAAGTTGGGGTGCCGGTAACTGAACAATACTCTGGCTTGCCCCTTCGATACACGCTCTCTGCTTTGAATCACCAGAATTTCCTCCTCCATTACTCGCATCCGACAATTCCTCGCTCCAGTTACATGGCCCTCACCGCAGTGGTAACACTTATTTTCTTCCTATGTACACTCATCCATTTCATGGCCAGCCAAGCTACACTTAGGGCAGATTTGTTCCCCTTGGCAGTACTTCACTCCATGGCCATACTCCTGACATCTTTTGCATAACATAGGTCTCGGCTTTACTTCATAAACTTGTGATCTTGCTTGTTCTCCAGGTATATCAATATAATTTGGCAGGATAGGTTGTCTGAAGGACACTAATAAAGGTTTTGCGAGCTGGTTTCTGGGCTTTATCCATGTTGCTTGGACTACATCTTGCGCGCCGCATTTTTCCAAGAGTCCTGTCTTAAATACTTCAAAATTGTTTAGGTCTTATTCGTATACGTAGACGAGGCCTTTTTGAACAGCAAATTCGAGATTTTCTTCTACTGTGACCGGTAGTTCATTCAATTGTCGTATCAGCTTCATTTTACGGCTTTGTGTTGCATCGCACACTTCTACTATGAACACAGTTTTACTGCGGGATCTAATTGCTTTTGGTTTGTTACCGAGATGTTGAGTAATGCACTTCTCCAGCAGCCAGGGCGACATTTTCCTTCTGTGTGCTTCATTCATTTTGCAGTCGAAATGTGTGATGAACTTATCAGGTGATGGTACTCGTTCAGTTTCATGCACACCCTCTTTAATTTGTTTTGCCCTTCTTAATGTTACTTTTTCCTTTTCTATGATCTGCAACAAACTTTTTTCTTCCATTTCTTTGTCACACTGGGTGCTGCCCGCTGCATGGGGTCCTCCACAGTGAGCACACTTCAGCTGCTCAGAGCTGCAGTTCGGAGAGGAGTGGCCCACCTCAGCACACTTCCTGCAGACAAGTGAGGTGCTGCGGCATCGCTTGGCAGTGTGTCCGTATGCCTGACAGTTGAAGCACATCATCGGCTTACTATTAAATGGGTATACCTTGGTGTCCTGTCTTTCCCCGGGGACATAAATGCTGTAGGGAACCGTCGGTTGCTGGAATGTTATCAGAAAAGCTTGAGTTTCGGAATATCTTGGTTTAATAAATGTTGCTCTGGTTACTTCCACCACGTTGTACTGTTCCTGCAGACCATACTTGAATTCTTCGATGTCAACAATGTCGAGGTCACTAATGTATATTAAGCCTACCGAGTGGTTAAATCGGCCGTATTCTGTCGTCTGGCACGGTACACCTTCCACGCACGTCACGCCAACAATCCTTTCTGCCTGCACTGCGCTCCGCACCTCCACCATCATCGTCTGACGGCCCATGCTGAAGATTCTCATCGGTTTCGCTCCAGTTATCACTTCAATTTTTTCGATGATGTTAAATGGGTTGATAGTTCTCTTCCTTTCTGTTTCAAATATCATTGAGAAATACTTTGGGAAATATTGTTCATTGTCTCTCACAACTAGAGGCACGTATTTCTTTTTTTCTTTTCTTGGGTTTTTTCCTTTTTCTCCGTTAGTAGAACTTGTCCTGCAGGTGTGTCTGATTGTGCCATCAACACTGCCTCCTCGATTCGCCTCAGCCGTCCCTCAATCTCACTCACTCCACTAGCACTACTCACCTCCGCAGCTGTGGCTTCTCGACTCTCCGCAGATCCATCAATTATTGAAGCAATTGCTCCTTCAATCCTCCTTCGAATACCTTCAATCCTGTTCCTCTGCTCCACCTCACCGTGAGGATTGCCGCTGTCTTGATCTCCCATTCCACGTTGCGAATCTTCCATCCTCTCCCGATCAACTCCCGTTGGACACTCTTCACTCAACATTGTATTTAGTTTCAGGGGGTGGGTCCCCTTGATAAATCAAGGGGGCCGGTTTGTTTTTTCCTATTATACTCAGAGATTTTTATATAAATATTCAAAACAAAATACAAAAGACCCAGATGTTGGTGGGCGCCCCCCACGTTGGTTCTACCCACTGACAACAAATCAATAAATAATCCTATAACCACTCTGTTATCAAATTTACATATACAATATGTAATGAGTTATAACTCCAAGTGGGTATACTAACAGTACCACCACGGGAAGGTGTGGGTGGGCTAGAATACTCGCTAAACGCAAGTAATCCTTATCAAATCCTTGTCTATTTTCTGTTGTTCCCTTCACGATAAACAAATAATAATAATTCAGTTCGGCACCAGTAAAATTGGTAAAGGGAACAGTGAAATTCCCAAATTTTGATCCGATTTGTTTGAAATTTTACCAGTATAAGTATTTGTTGAAAATAAACATATTTTACTACTGTAACTTTTTCGATTTAGGCCTTATTTTTTCTAGAAAATACAAAATATTAGTTTTTTAGTACATTTTTATCATTTCAAAAAAATCGAAGCCATTGAGTTTTTATGCTAGAACAAAACCAAAGTCAGTTTCAGAATCCTTGAAGCATTGCTAACAAAAGTATTTCAAGTTATCCATTTGAAACTTTTCGTTTTTTTTATAAGCGATATTTGATCACTAACTAGCATATTCAATAATTTTGGGTTATGAGCTTGATAAAAAAAATATTTGTACAATTGGGAAGAAAAGAATCATACTTTTGTTAAAAACGTTCCAAGGATTCTAAGACTGTCTGTTTTTCCCAGCATAAAAACTCACTGACTTCTATTCTTTTGAATGTTAAAATAAGTGTTTTTAGGAACAAGGCATACATACATTTTGATCTGAACTGTAATCTAATGGACAATTTATGTAATAGAATGCCGTTTTCATTTTTATTTCGATAATCTCCATGCATAACTTCATATTCACACTGTGAATTGTAATTTACACGAAGAAAAAAATTCTTTTGATATATAAAAATTATGAACTTTTATTTTTGTGGTCTGATTCTTATGAAATTTGACTGTAATACGTAATTTTTAAACAGAAACACAATTTTTTCTATTCATTTGTTCGATTCAGGCCTTAGTTTTTGAAAAAGGACATATTGGTTTTATAGTTCATTTTTAATACTTCAAATGAATAGAAGTCATCGAGTTTTAATGCTAGAACAAAAACAAAGACAGTTTTAGAATCCTTGAAGCAGTGTTAACAAAGTTACGCTTTCAAATTTTCCATTTCCTGTTTTGTTTTCTTTTCATATGGGGTCGAAAATTTAGGGTTTTTGGTCCCCTTACACCCCCCTGGGGGGGATGATCTAGAGTCCGTAGCGCCATAAAATTTTAGGACCGAATAGTCCACCACTTAAGGGTTTTATTTCAACAACAAAAAAATGGCTCATCGGACCGCCTGGGGGCTGGGTTGACCTCCTTAAGGATTACGCATTTCAAGAAACACCTGTCCCACCTCCCGATTCTAACCATTGCAGTCCATAGATCTAATTGGATTCTTATAAATACCATCACTATAAGAACCCGGGTACCAGTCGTCACTAAAAATTGGTTCTGAAGATAATTCACAAATAACATAGGTTTAATCTGTTAATTCTGATAATTATTTTGCTACCCACAATATTCTACCGTAGAAGACCACACAACGGTGTCTCACCTACATCCTCTCCCACACAGCCATCACCTCCATCTTGGTTGCTACAATTTTAGCGATTGAGGACTTCGCGGAGGCAACTACGTCCGAGACTCACAACTGATCAAGCAGAACCATACAAATTTAGATTAGATTATAAGTTAGTTTAAGCCTCCCTAACCGCTACAAAAGAAATATCGAAGGAGGAAGGAGGAAGGCACCATTTAGTATGGAGATAAGAGAATGGGGAATCTATGCAGAAGGGGCATAGGAACAGTAAGATGAGAAAGAAGTTCATGAAACAAGGTCAAAGTTGAAGAAGAAAGTAGTAGGTGCTGAAAAACAGGACAGCAGTGAACCGAAAAAAGATGATCCGTAACAAAACAAAAACCTATTATATTTTAACAAAAAGAAAGATTAGATTAGATTATTAGTTAGTTTAAGCCTCCCTATCCTCAACAAATGAGATCCAAAGAGAGGAAGGAAGAAGGCACCATTTAGTATGGAGTTAAGGGAACGTGGAATCTATGCAGAAAAGGCATAGAAACAGTAAGATGAGAAAGAAGTTCATGAAACAAGGTCAAAGTTGAAGAAGAAAGTAGTAGGTGCTGAAAAAACAGGACAGCAGTGAACCGAAAAAAGATGGTCCGTAACAAAACAAAATCCTATTCTATTTTAACAAAAAAAAGAAAGCCTACCTAACCTTTAGCTCGGGCCCTCACCATAAAAATTCTGAGCATATTAAAGATTCTATACCGGTTGTCCCACAAAAATGTATCAGACTTTTCAATTGATTATATATCGGCTTTAAATTAACATATTTTGTCTTTTTTCACAATATAGTAAATTTAGTTTCTTTTCCGACTTATTCAAGTTTCTGAAAATCGGTTGAATAACCACTTAACAATAATATCGATTTACTGAAAGGAGTAGAAAAACTAATTATTCAAGGGAAAAGTTTAAAAAACAACACTGGTGTTCATTTTCATTTCTCAATACCTGCAGTTAAAAAAAATTTCACAATGATGTATCCTACATGCCAGGTATTCAAAATCTCTGAGAGGTTTTTTACTTCCTCGAAGAAGTGTTTCAAGAACTGAAAGAAAACGGTGAAATAATCCGCAACACTCTTCGTTCAATGGCGGCTAGAATACTTGCCTTGAGAGAAATGGAGGGTTAGTCGAAGGATACTAAATTATTTTATTTATTTAAATGTTAAGGGAGGTAATGATTTGTTACTCTTTTAAATTTTTGTTTGTTCGTTTTTTTTTAAACGTTCAAAATAAGGAAGAATATCAAAATTATTTTAAAAACTTTTCCTTTGAACAATTAGTTTTTTAACCCTTTTATTAAATCGATCATTATAAGGTGGTTCTTCAACAGATTTCCGAAAACTTAAATTATTCAAAGAGACAACAAAATTTGCTACATTGTGAAAAAAGACAATTCAAATATGTTCATTTAAAGAGGATAATTAATTCAAAAGTCGGGGACATTTATGTGGGACACCCAGTATAATTGAATTTGAGGATGGGAAGGGATTATCAGCGGTTTAACTTCGTAACACTCCAGCTACCCGCCCTCACTTTGGTCGTGCGCCTGATCCATGCCCTCTCGACAGAGAGTTGAGGATATCAGCACAGTACGCTCGGTCATTTGCTCATCGAAGTTCATGATGAGTGACTTCTAATCCGATGGAACACTCCCCTCTCGACCTGACCGGAGCCGAGGAGTGCCAACTCTTGAATCGAAATTCTAAGGTAGTGTCCGTCACACCTGGACAATCTCTACTTGTCCACTTTCACCTTTACAGATTTCCGAACACAGTAATTACCTTGACAAACTTCAGCACTCTACGGATGGGTCCTCCGTCCCGCAACAAGTTTTCCGCACCAACATTCTCTCCGGTTCCCGATTTAAGTATTCGGTCTCTAGTTGGCCGCAGCACGGTGCATTCCTACATAATGTTTTACAGTTAGAATCTCTATTCCACACCATCCGCAAATGGTTCTCTGTCCAAGAGCCTGCGGGTCAAGGAGATAACTGTGTTAAGAGTTGTATGGTTCAGTCGCACCCTATTTATGACAACCTTTTCCTGTCGGTTCAACTTCAAGTCGGTTTTCTTCCAATTTCTGGAGCTGGTTTTTATTGCTCTCAAATCTCCCAATTCCTGTTATCATTCCAGGTTCCAAATCTCTTAGGTTCTTCTCCTGATTACTGGGAACCAGTCGCTGTAGGGAACCAGCAGAAATTCAGCAGGTCTGGCTGCTGCTGCCTTCTCCGTGCGCTCATTTTCGACTATGCCAATGTGGGCTAGAATCCAACTGATTGTTTTCTTTCCGCTGGAAAAAATTTGGTACATCTCAAGCATTATTTTTTTTTGTTGGTCATTCTCAGTAAAGCTATCGATCAATTATATTGATTTCATTGAGTCGCTGCATATTAAGAAGACCTGAGTTTGCGTTTCCTTTATGATATTAAGGCGAGCTTGATTGCATCCAGTTCGGCGGTCATTAAACATGCCACGACTGGGAGAGAGAAGCTTCAGATGATATCGCCTATCACGGCCGGTGCTCTAACTCCTGTAGGTGACTTGGATCCATCCGTGTAGATGATTTTATATTTTTAGTATCTCGTCATGTTAACAATGTGCACGTGTTTTATGATGGATGGAACCATGTATTCTTTTTTCATATTAGCCATGTGCTGTCCCACTTCTGGTCTTCTCAAGCTCCATAAAAATGATGTAGGTTTAAAGCTCGGCTGGACGGGCTGAGTTGGAATGTCATACCGAGTTAGAGCCTGACGTATTCTCTGGATTACTGGTTCTGAAGTGCACTAGCGGCTTGTAAAAACAATTCGAGGTTAGTATTGTTGAAACCAATATGCTGGATTGAGAAAATGACATTTAAGCTTAATACCGGAGTCGCAAGTCCCTGCTTCGTAGCTCTAATTTTAGTTCGTTACAGGCGATGTGGAGGTTCGATACTGGTGCTGTCTAAATGCGCCCGTACTAAAGCGCATTACCTCGTCCCCGACAGCATCGATTTCCCTCAGCACCGCTGCACTGGCGGAACCACAAACTGTACTTCCATAACCAATTTTTGACGGGATCAGGGGTGTGTATAATTTCATTAAAATATCTTGATCTGCATCTCAAGTATCGGCAGACACAGATCTCATCAGGTTCAAAAAATTTAGTGCTTTCGACGGTTGGTATTGTTTTTCCTTCCAGTTGCAGGGTTAGAATTAGTGTTGGTTCGTTACCTTTATAAAATGCCTTGCGGGCTTCTTCGTCGATGAGAATTTGAATCCGTTTTGCATTGCCCATTGAGTGACTTTATTTATTGTTGTCTAACTCTGCTTGTACTTTTGTCACGTCGTAATCTACAAGTGCAATGAGGAGATCGTCCACGAACAGAGAACTGAACACTTCTGCTGGAATTTCACCTGCAAATAAGTTTATTTTTACTGTTAAAAGAGTGACACTTAAAGTGCTTCCCTGAGGCGTTCCTGTGGCTGGATCTTGAGCTTGAGACATTTACTCTCCAAGTTTTACTTTAAATGCTTGCTAGACTTTTTGAGGAATTCCCCGAAGAAATTTTGGCAATCGTCCCCTTAGGCCAGCTGTCTCCAAATCTCTCATAATTCCGTAGCACACGTCATGTCATAAGTTTTCTCCACATCAAAAAACACGGCCATGACAAATTTATTATTGGCAAGCGACTGTCGTATGTACGTATCAAACCGTCCAAGATGATCTACGGTTGCCTGATGTCTTCTGATCCACACTGCACGCTGGAAAGGAGTTCATGTTTTAGAGGTATTCCAATAACTTTCTGTTCATTTTTTCGTATTTTTGCATAAACAACTCGTCAATGAGACAAGCATATATATAGTTGTTAGGGTTTGTGAGATCTTTTCAGGATTTTAGGATACGGATTAAAATAGCTTGTTTCCACGGTTGGTAGACAAATTCGGAATCCCATAGTTTGTTGCATGTATTCAACAGATTTCGGAGAGCATTATTCGGCAGATTCTTATTCAACTGATATTGTATGGTCCAGATGTCGTGATTTTGTTACTATTGATGGCAGATGACAATTTACACATGGTGAAAGGTACATAAATGGTTTTTTGCCGTCGCTCGTGAAGTCAATTGGGATCTGTTCAATAAGTTGCTTATACTGTAAAAGTTGATTGGGATAGTTGTCGCTGGATATGGTCTTGAATGTCTCTGCTAGTTTTCCGTGATGGCCTTCAGCGATGAGTATTGAACTCTATGTTCGCTTAGCATGTTTATTTGTCTCTTCGTTCTTCCTCGGATTCTGATTTTCCTCCCACACGCAGCTGCTCAGCGTGTTGGTGCTAAGAGTTGAGCTGTACTCTCGTCAGCTGCTCTGCTTTGCCTCCCTGAAAGTCCTCGCTGCCACTGCCCATGCTCTCTTCCACTTGACTTTATCTTCTTTCAGTCGCGTCCTCTTATGTATCCTGTAGCACTTTTCTCTTTCCCGCCATGCTGCTATGCAATCTGCAGTCCACCACGGCTTTGTATAACACCGTCTTTTCTTATGCTCAGGCACCCACCCATCTCTCTGCAGCTCAACTGAATCTCACGTAAAAGCTCGGCTACTGCGTCCGGATCATGCAGTAATTTAAGTTCACGGGCATTTCTCCATTTGTCGTCTTCGCTTCCAGTTGCCTTTCCTGAAATTCTTTTCCTCCAGTTCTATACGTCCGTCAGCCTGTCACACTGATAAGATCAACGTTAGAGGGAAATGTTCATTGCTAGGAACTGAAGAGGGCGGTAAAGTTTAAATCCGGTGTAATATCAGAGGTGGTCAAGATAAGGCCAATCACCGATCCTGATATATAGGAGGCTGAGTTGTTGTTAATAGTGTTAATACCTTGTTTTAGAAAATCTTGCGTTAATCGTCCTCTTCGGTCTAAGGTATTATTTCCCCAGTCACTGTGATGGACGTTAAAATCTCCCATTAGGATAACAGGCTTAGGTGATTTGGGCATACCATTGTAGCAATAATTTGAGCTAGTCAATTGATCTCAATATCTTGAGTTGGCATCGACGAGTGAACCTACAGAGCTATCCCTCCCTGAAGCCTGTGGTTGTAATGGGCTCGTTTGCACAAACCGTTATATCCTCGTATTGGTGACACAAAATCACTTCCATAGAGTGTCTCCTGGACTGCAATCACTGCTGGTTTGTGCGTATCAAGAAGTTTGATCAGGTCTTTTCAGCTGGTTTAATCTCAGTCGAAAGTTTCTCCAACTATGACCGGTAGTTCATTCAATTATCGCATCTGCTTCATTTTTCGGCTATGTGTTTCATTACATATTTCTATAGTCAATACGGTTTTGGTGCAAGATCTAATTGCCTTTGGTTTGCTTCCGAGATGTTGAGTGATGCACTTTTCAAGCAGTCAAGGCGACATTTTCCTTTTGTGAGCTTGCTTTTACTTTTGCAATCGAAATGTGCGACGAACTTGTCAGATCATGGTATTCGTTCAATTTCATGCACTCTCTTTGATTTGTTTTGCTCTTCTCATTACCTTTCCCATTTGTATCATCTGCAAAAATATCGCCCTGCCATTTCTTTGTCACACTGGGTGCTGCCAGCTGCATTAGGTCCTCAATAGTGAGCACACTTCAGCTGATCAGAACTGGCTGTCGGAGAGGAATGGCCCACCTGCGACATCGCTCTGCGGTGTGTCTACGTATATGTCTGATAGTTAAAGCATATAATTGGCTAACTATTAATTAAGTGGGTACACCTTGGTGTTAGCTGTCGGTTGTAAAAAAACTCGAGTTTCAGGGTATCTAAGTTCAATGAAGGTCGCTCTGGTTTCTTCCTCTACACTGTACTGTTCTTGCAGGCCCGATTTGAATTCTTCGATATCAGCTATGTCACAATCACTGATGTATATTGAGCCTACCAAGTGGTTAAATCGGTCGTATTCTGACGTTTGGCACGGTACACCTTCCACGCAAGTCAAGCCAACAATCTTCTCCGCCTGCACCATGCTGCAAACCTCCCCCACAATCAACTCGCGGCCCATGCCGAAGATCCTTAGATCCTTACTGGTTTCGCTCCAGTTACTTCTTCGATTTTATCCGCGAAGTTACATGGGTTGATAGGTTTTTCTTTCCTGTTTCTAATGTCACTGAGAAATACGTAAGGAAATATTTTTCGTCGGCCCTCACGACTTAAGGGATGTATTTCCGTTTTTATTTTCTTTAGTTTCATCCTTTTTTCTCCGTTGGTAGAATTGGTACTGCAGGTGTGTCTGATTGTGCCATCAACACTGCCTCCTCGATTCGCCTCAGCCGTCCCTCAATCTCACTCACCCCACCAGCACCACTCACTTCCGCAACCGTGGCTCCTCGACTCTCCACAGATCCATCGATCATTAAAGCAATTGCACTTCAATCCTCTTTCTGATACTTTCAATCTTGTTCGCCTGTTCCATTCTGTAGTGAGAATCGCCATTGTCTCCATCTCTCATTCCACGTTGCGGGTCTTCCATCCTCTCTAGATCAACACCCTTTGGACGTTCTTTACACATCATTGAAATTAGTTCCAGGGAGTGGGTCCCCTTGACAAATCACGGAAGCCGGCTAGTTTTTTTCTATTAAACACGCAGAAATTTAAGCTATAAATACTCAAAACAAAATATAAAAGACCCAGTTATTGGTGGGCACCCACGTAGGTTCTACCCACTGACAACAATTTAATATATGTATAACCACAGTTATCAATTTACGTAAACAATAAGGAATGAGCTATTACTGCAAGTAGGTATACTAACAGTACCACCTTGGGAAGGTGTGAGTAGGCTAGAGTACTTACCAAGTCCAAGTAATCCTTATCAAATCCTCGTCTATATTCTGTTCCCGTCACGATACACAAATAATAATTCAGTTCGGCACTAGTAAACGTGGTAAAGGGAACGCGTAAAAATTCCCTATTCACCATTCGATTCGGTATCGATTCCTCTATAAAATAGGATGCTTGTATTCGATTTTCAATCGAACCATGCCTGTGTTGACGTCAATTTATACGCAAGACACAAAATCAAGAAGGCAAAAAAAACCTGCAGTTTATAACTTTGAAAGTTAACCAGTTAATATGTCCAGTTATTGGACAAAAAGGGTATCTGCAATCGTGCAGACGGTTGCTCTATTTCGGTTAAAGTTATAATCAAGTGACATTTAGTCGGAATCACTCGACTTACTCCTACAGACCGTAGGAGCTTATTGCTCATTAAACTCCATAATGCTGGATTACCCAACCGAAAAATTGGTGGAAGACAATTGTGATGAGGATACTGAACGAATGACTGTGCAAAAGAACCAGCAAACTGGCAGTGTTCGAAATAGCCTAAAATTTGGTCGTCCGAGGGTAACTTCTTACAGAGAAGACCGCACCATAAAGATCCACAGCTTCAGAAACATTTTTGAAATTGCCCTTCAAATTTAAAAACGATAACTTTTTGAAAAGTGTTCTCATTCAACAATTTAAAAAAGGTTGAAAGAAAAGCGCCGTATGGCCTTAGAGTTCACAAGGATCATGACGCCTCATACTGGCGAAGGGTGTTTTTTTTTACCGATGAAAGTAACTTCAATAGGCCAGGCAGTGATGGCAGGCAGTATATCCGAGGAAGAAAAGGCAAGGAATGTAATTAAGGTCACAGTTTCAACGCAGCAAGGTGGAGGAGGTGTCGTCATGGGGTGGGGTGTGATCAGAGCTCGTGGTTCGGCGCCTATAATTCGATTAGGCGGTCGAAATCATTCGACTAAATGCATTCATTTAAATCGAAAATTAGTTTTAGGCTCCCTTACCACAAAAAAAAGTTCAAAGAGAGGAGCGATGAAGACACAATTTAGTATGGCGTTAAGGGAACGCGAAATCTATGCATACGGTGTGTTTCGCACAAAATACCCTGTGCACAGAAACAGTAAGTTGAGAAGGAAGGTTAAGAAACAAGATAAAAGCTGAAGAAAGCAGAAGTGCTGAAAAACGGGATAGCGGTGAACCGAAAAAAGATGGTCTTCACCAACAAAAAAAAAAATTTTATTTCAACAAAAATAAGACTTGCCCAACTCTTAGCGAGGGATCTCACAATACATTGATATCTTGGATGGGCATTTGTGGCCCATTTTGATTATAATTTGGAAGATACTGCCATCTTCATTCAAACAGCAGGCAACGTAAAAAGGTTCCTCCAGGAGTATAAGATCCCATCCCATGTTTAGACTGGCCTCCCCAATCGCCAGACCTCAATCCAATCGAGAACGTATGGCACTACAGTATATCAAACAACACCTACATTATAAAAAAATACATAATTTCTTCTGAGCTAAGACAAAAATTAAAGAGAAGTGGGACACCTTTTTATTGAAGTACTGTCGCAAGCTTATCGAGAAAATGCCGAAGAGACTGCGGTCTGTCAAACCGAAGAAAGGCTATGCTACCAAATACTGACAAATTTACTATGTTTTGGATTTAATTTCGTACTCAAGTTTCATTCAAGGTAACATTTTGCGTAATGCAGATTTTTTCTCGCCTTCTTGATTTTGTGTTTGAAATCTAAATTGACGTGAACACATGCCTAGTCCAATTGGAAATCAAATATAAGCATACGGTTTTAAAGACAAATCGAATTGTGAATGAGTTGATTGGGCCAGTTACCCTAAAAAATACGTAATTTACAAGTTTTTAAACATACTGGCAGTGCGGATTTTTTATTGGAGCCACTGTATTTAAAGGAAAAGAACGGTGAAATGAAGTCATTCAGTGGTAATCGAAGCAGAAATTATTATTATTATTATATAAGAAAGTTTTAGCCTTCCTTTACCACGACAAAGATGTTCCAAGAGAGGAAGGATGAAGGCACCATTTAGTATGGAGTTGAGGGAACGCGGAATCTTATTATATAATTAATATTATATAAGAACGTTTTAGCCTCCCTTAACCACGACAAAGATGTTCCAAGAGAGGAGAGAGGAAGGCACCATTTAGTATGGAGTTGAGGGAACGCGGAATCTATGGACAAGGTGCACAGAAACAGTAAGCTAGGAAAGAAGTTCATGAAACAAGAAAAAAGTTGAAGAAAGTAGTAGGTGCTGAAAAACAGGACAGCAGTGAGCCGAAAAAAGATGGTCCGTAACCAAACAAAAACCTATTTTATTACAACAAAAAGGAAGCCTACCTAACCTTTAGCTCGGGTCCTCACAGAGTCGCCCTGGGAGCGCTAATTCCCATAGACATAGAAGCAGAGCTAATAATTCTGAATATTCGCGACAGGTTTCCCTGAAGGGATTGGGGAAAGCAAACCGGAGAAAAAGTATTCAGTAGTTGACTAATATGGTCAATGAAGGCCTTAAGCTCGCGCCGTGCTCCGAGAACTGAAAGAAATGAGTTCAATGAGTTTCGCCGCCATCAGGAAACGATTTGCCTGTAGAGCTAATTGAATGAAACGGCTCCAATATGCAGAAGACCACAAAGGCTGGGCTGTAGGGCCATAGACACACGTCCTATCATCAGATGAATCGAAGTTCAGCTGGTGCCAGAATTATGGTCAAGTTCGAATGAGACTGGAAGCCCATGAGCTTCGTTCCCTTTAGGTATCGCTTCGACAGCACAGCCTTCCAAAGCGAGTGTAGGGATTTAGAAATGCTTAATATGGTTGGGATTATGTTCGACTACCTTAATATGAAAGTTCTCTGAAATCTAAAAGGTTTCCTCATAAGCTATTGGGCTTGACTGTTTTCATTGCACTCATATTTCTCCAGAATGAGATCAACTCTCTGGCCAGGTAATGTTGTTTCAGTCCCATCAAGAAAGCAGTGATCTCTGGAACAATCTTATAGAACGCATGTCCCATTCATGTGAATGGGCTCATGGGCCTTCCTTGACGATGGTTAATGAAGAAGGAAGGCTAGAGTTGCACTATTAGCGAGCAATTTTTACCTCATGAGACAGGGACGCATTAGACGAGTAAGCCATTTATCACATTAATGAGAGTTGACAGTTATATCGTCTAATATTTTGTACTGGGTGACCAGTACTTTGTTGAGCAAATCTCAACACGTTTCCGGCAAAATGACCCACTAAAGGTCACTGGTGAGATTTTTATAATGCTGCTGGCCGACCTGCAGTTACCAACTCAATTTTTATAAATACTCGTTGAAAACTAAATGAAAAGTGGTCAGACAATTTAATTGAAATTTAAATTGAATATTGAACTTCAGTTTAAGGGGACCATGCTCGGGGCATCTGCAGTCCAATGGTCGATGCTCCCAATTTTTTTTATTGCTTCAAATGAGTTTGAGATATGTCCCCGAATGTCTGTAAAAATATCAGGAACGTACCCCAGAGCTAACGTCCCCCCCCGGGAGGGGGAGAGCATCTCTCTTACGGACCTTTTTTTCATTTTTGAACTTAGAGCAATGAAATTTGGTACACTGATAGGAAATGCAATTTAGAATCATTTATCATTTATGACAAAATGCGATTTTCTTCAAAGAAAATCATAGAAAACGACATTTTTGGGGGGGTTTTCTAAATGCTTCTTCTACTACAGTTTTTGAGCTACAGTAATGATTTTGGTATCATTGGATGCAGAATAATGTGACCATTCAAAAAAAAAAAATTCTCAAATTTTCAATTTTTTTTTAATATATTTCATCATTCATATTCCTCAAGGTAAGCATCCCCCTTCCGAATATTTTTTTTATTATTGAATTTAGAGCAATGAAATTTGGTATACTGATAGGAAATGCAATTTAGAATCATTTATCATTTATGACAATATGCGATTTTCTTGAAAAGAAAATGGGAAATCATGGAAAACGACATTTTGGGGGGGGGGATTCTAAATGCTTCTTCTCTGATAGTTTTTGAGCTACAGTAGTGATTTTGGTATCATTGGATGCAGAATAACGTGGACATTCCAAAAACTTGAATGCTTTTCCTCAAATTTCCAATATAAAAATAAAAAATGAAAAAATAAAAAAAATTTAAATATTCACAAGAAAATTCATATTTATGACGTCATAACTTTGAAACAAGAAAGAATTTTGAAACTTACTTACTTAAAGCCCTGGTTTTTCTGCATCCAATGATATCAAAATCATCACTGAAGCTCAAAAACTGTAGGAGGAGAAGCATTTTTTTCTTTGAAATAGGTTTTATAAAGCAAGTAAGTTGTCAAGACATTCGTTATAATGGGGCCGAAGTTTACAAAGCTAGAGCAATGCGGTTTGCTGCATTTGGAAGTCACTGGTGTAATCTACAATTGCTGGTTACTTGATATTCAAAAATTTTCAAGTGAAATTTTTTCCACAGATTTTTTACAAAAAATTTAAACTCTGATTTTAGCTTTTTCAAAAAAATTCTATAAATTCAAAATGAATTCAAATTCAAAAACCGGCAACCAACATTTTTGGAGAATACGTTGTACTTTCGCATGCAACAAACCGCATTGCTCTAGCTTTTCAAATTTCGGCCCCATTATAACGAATGTTATATATATTTTTTTATTTATCATGAATAACTCATTTTCTATGTCCCAATGCAAAAAAACTTATAGAAGAAAAGTTGTTGGGAATCTAGAGATCTAGTAGTCTGCAAATTTTCATAGACGTAAGTCCAATAGAAAAAAATCTATGGATGGAAAACCAAATTTTGGCCGACCGGAGAGCATGGTCCCCTTAACCGAAACGTGTTAGAGTGAAGGTTGAGAACGATGAAATACACTTTTTCCTTTTTAACCGTGGGGTCGAAAATGCCTCGTTTAACGTTAAAAGGACTTGAACTTTTCTCACGGCCACCTAGGCCTCCCAATATTACGCCGCTAAATTTCTACTTCTAAGGACATTTGAAGAGTTCGGTGTACAAAAGAAGTACTCATCGGTAAAATTATTGAAGCCTCCTCAAGGGTTCGTAAAACTAATGGTGTCTTTGATCACGTCCGGCAATCATTACACCGGCGTTTGAACGCCTGCATCCCAACATATGTTCGTCATGTTGAACATCTTTCGTAACTACCTAATCTAATTTTTATAATCTCCTTCTTACGGTCATAAAAATCAATCTGTTGTTACTCTATTTCATGAGTTCATAATAAAAATGCTTTCCTAACATCTATATTTCATTTCCCGGCTACTCTCAAAGTACGAGTTTCTCTCCAATGCGTTTCAAATTTCAAGTCCTTGTAACTCTTCAAACGAAGCATTTTCAAGCACACGGTTATTGCGTAAAATGTTTATTTCAACAGTCCTAGCCTTACGTTGGAGTTTGTTCATCAAAGTGACGGTCACGCTGTAGTAATAATAATATAATAAACTCAGTTAACGACAATTTCGGTCAGAGACTATTTAGTTATCGCTTTGGTATTTCTACCAAAGTTGCTTTTCATAGTTACAAGATGTCGCTTACAAAGTTATCATCCACTCATTCAGATCAACAAAATCATAGATAACATGGGTTTGCAAGCGCGTCAGCTACCCAAACCACGTCGCACCGAAGTTCACACAATTTAACCAGCATCAGACTTTTCCAATTTAACCACAAGAGATGCGCATCAATATTATTTGAACATCAATATTATTTGACCATCAATATTATATGACCAACAAGATTTTAGTTACAAACCAAATTTTCAATTGTGTGCGCATTACAACTTTGCACATACAATATATTCGAACGCCCTGAACAGCCAAACCCCGTAGGGGATTTCAGCTTCCCACCCATTAGTCTGGTACCAGGCGCTGAACTCTGTGTGAAAACTGTGGAGGGAATTGTAGGCCGTTACAAAGGCCCCGACGCTGTCGGCCCTCAATTTCAAGTTCAAGTTCAAGTTATGGCCGGACGCCTTACCCGCGCTGAAGCCCCCCAATGTACCAACGCAGCGCGCCCGGCCACAAATCATAATTTGACTACCACAGTTGCTCCGAAAGCGACTTACTTGTAAGACCAAGAATTGTTCACCTCATGAGACAGGGACGCACAACAAGTAAGCCATTTAATGCGAGTTGACAGAGTTATATCGTCTAATATTTTGTGAACGGCAATAGTTGGGACCCCACAGTGGAGGCTCCAGCTACCCACCCTCTCTTTGGCCGAGCGTCTTACCCATGCTGGAACCCTCCCTCAACCGAACGTCGGGTTGTAAGTAATTAAGACCATTCGCCGCGAGTTGCACTATTAGCGAGCATTTCCAATGCCTCAATAACATAGTAATGAACTCAATATTTCAAATAGACGATTTCAAGAGATCGAGTGGTCAATTTCTCGACGAGAAAATACGAAAAGGAATGACAAGCTCACTCTTTCATAACTGTTCAACTCTCCAACAACGAGCCTTGAGAACACAACATTCCGAAGAAGGAAGCTCTCAAAGACATGCAAACAAGGACTAGCATAGGCAGCATCTGTACGCCACCTCGAAAGAGGTGTGCATTAGGAAAAGAGGTAATCAAGTTTATTTTTAAAATGTTTGCGCCGCCAAAACTTGCATGCCCATACAAAAAGCAGCAAGATCAAATTGTGCGACACACTGGTTCAAAAAGCCAATCGACAAGTCCCAAGCTCTACATAAGGAACACAATTTTACCAAACAACAGTAAATTCTCCTGTCACTCGCAGCAACAGTTTCCTAAAAAAGTGAGCAAATCTTTATTTGGGTACTCCGCGAAATTGGGAGGTAATGAATTCGTTTTGAAAACTCGAAATATTAGCTTCGCTAATATCGCTAGAACTTTTACAAGATCAAACAGTTTCGTTTAATCGTTTAATTAATTATTTAATTTCGTTTAATCAAACAGTTTCGTTTTATTCCAGAAACACATGATTTTAACCTTGCTTGTACGAACTGACGAAGATTACTTACAACTTTCAGCAGCAAGAATGTAATAATTAAATATCATGTAACTCACATTACTGTTACTACGAGTTGGCATTCGTGTTGTTTCTGTGCAAACAAATCAGATAAAATGCGAAAGTGAAAAGTACAAATAACGAAAATTGATCAGCCAAATACCGGAGTTCTCCACAAAGATAGTTCGAAAAAACGAACTCACTAAACGTACTTCAGAAAACATTTTAAATTATTCAGCAATGAAACTCAAAAGAATGGATTAGATTTATTGGGTTCACGTTAGCTCAATTTTTAAATTGCGACATCAGTTACCTTGTCAATAAGGAATAAACAATTGCAAGATCCAGGCGCTCTTACAACATGAGTACGGAATATTGGCAGGTAAATGAACATTCCATCTATCGACCAATGCAGTTACAGACGAGATAAAAAGCTAAAACTTTCATCAGGGTATTCAGCGAAAACCCCAGCATTTCAGAAGTTTAAAAAAAAATAAACCGCTAAATTGAGTTTGTACTAACGCACACTAGCGTCACCATTTGCGTCCTTTTCGAAATTTTGAAGATGTAGACGGTTTTTTCTGCACAGGAAAAACATTAACCAAATTTATATCATAGAAATTGACATCGAATTATACACATCTATATATTAATACGCTTAAAACTAAATGGAAAGCATTGTCCGTGGAAATTTCACGGACCTTGCTAATTCCAACATAACCTTTTCTAACCTAACCTATCCTAACCTACCCTAACTGAACCGTTCCTGATAATTTGTCAAACATAAAAAAAACCATGGACCAGAGAAAAAATTTCATCAACATTACCTAACAAATCTAACACAACATATTCTAACCTAAGCTATCCTAACGTAACATTTTTTAACCTATCTCTTCTTGACCTATGCTAACCGAAACTATCGTGATAATATGGCAAACATAAAAACGTGGGCGCGTAAAAAAATTTCGTCTACATCAGCTAACCTATGCTAACCTAACCTATCCTATCCTAACCTAACATATCTTAACCTACCCTATTCTAAGCTTTCCCATCCTAACCTAACATATCTTAACTTACCCTATTCTAAGCTTTCCTATCCTAACATCTCCAATCCTATCTTAACCTAACTTAACCAATGTCATCGTTAGGCTGGCTGGACCCGTGGAAAAATTCGGTCAACAAAACCCAACAAATTCTAACGGAACATGTTTTAACCTAACCCATCATCCATCATAATATGGTATATAATAACCTATCCTATGCTAACCGAAGCTTTCCTGATAATAAGTCAAACATAAAAAACCGTTGACCCGTGGAAAAATGTCAACATTACGCAACCTATGTTAACCTATCCTACCCTAACCTATCCTGCCATATTCTATCCTATCCTATTCTAATTGAACCGATCCTGATGTCAAAAGTAAAAAAAAACCGTAGACCATGGAAAAAATTCCGTCAGTATTACCTAACCTACCCTAACCAAACCGATCCTGATAATATGTTGAACAAAAAAACATGGGCCCGAGAAAAAAGTCCATCAACATCACCAAACAAATTCTACCATAACATATTCTAACCTAAGCTATCCTAACGTAACATATTCTAACCTATCTCTTCTTGACCTATGCTAAACGAATCATAGATGATATGTCAAACATAAAAAACGTGGACCCGTGAAAAAATTCCGTCAACATTATCTAACCTATGCTAACCTATCCTAACCTAACTTAACCTGTCTTAACCCTACCTATCCCAACCTAGCTTAATCAATATCATCGTTAACGGGTGAAAAAATACGGTAAATATTATCTGAGAACTTCTCACATAACATATTTTAACCTAACCCATTCTAACCTAACATATACTAACCTATCCTATTCTGCTTGTTCCTTTATATACAGTATCTTCGTAGACACGATACCGTGAGTCACGGCGCCTTCTTAATAATGAGAAGAAACCCGTGTAGATTACACGATTTCAATAATTAACTCACTTCCAAGCATATAAGGTTAAGTATGAAGGAAATGTATTGTATAGGCATTCTTTGATACGGAAAGATTCCTAGGTGGACCCGTGAAAAAAATCTGTCTATATTACCTAACAAATTCTAACCAAACCCATCCTATCCTAACATATCCTACCATTCTATCCTAACCAAAGCTATCCTGATAATATGACAAACACAAAAAACCATGGGCCCGTGAAAATATTTCATCAACATTACGCTAACGTAACCTATCATAAACTATCCTATTCTAACCTAACCTATCCAAACCTATCTTATACTTACCTATCCTATCCTAACCTATCCAAACCTATCCTATCCCAACCTAATTTAACCTACACTCACCTATGCGTACCTGAATAATTTGAATTGTCGTGATCAATGGGTTAATCAATGGCATCGTTTAGCTAGATGGACCCGTGAAAAAATAGCGTCTGTGGTTGAATACCGTCAACATTACCGAACAAATTGTAACATAACATATTCTAACCTAACCCATCTTAACCGTACAACCGTACATATCCTACTATCTTATCCTAACTAAAGCTATCTTGATATGTCAAACATAAAAAAACATGGAGCCGTGGAAAAATTTCATCATCACCTAAACTATGCTAACATGAGATGTCAAACGTATCAATGCATGTAAATTCGATCATTTTATGTAACACTCAGGAATTCGGTATCCATGATACCGCAAACTCGGATGAGAGAGATACACGAGAACTTAGTTTTAAAAGTCTTAATACATAGTTTAAAAATATAAAAAAAATGGAAAAGACAAAAATGAATAAAAAATGTGAATAACTAAAATTAACAAAAAGTATAAAAATAAAAAAGGGAAAAAATTAAAATAATAAAAACTGAAAAAATAAACAAAAATGAAAACAAATGAAAAATAAACAAATGAATAAGTGAAAAAAATTGAATAAATAAATAAAAATAAGAAATGAACAATATAGAAAAATTGAATAAATCAATAAAAATACAAAAAAAATAAAAAATTACACTAAAAAATAAAAAATTATACAATAAAAAATGATAAATATCCTACCTATCCTATCCATGACACCGCAAACTCGGATGAGAGTTACCCACGAACTTAGTTTTTAGCGTATGTAATATATAGATAGGTGGTCGGCAATGGAGAGATATTTTCTACAATCAAGTGGCACACGAGCCTAGATTTCGTACCGTTCGAGATTTTAACCAGTCCTCTATGATGAACTTATCAATATTACTCGCACTAGTCGCTAACAAAAACGGGCGGTAATTTTCATAATTTGCGCGGTTTTTACCGGATATTTTGAACGAAAGAATAATTTGATGCTTTTATCACTCTAAATACAGGTCCGAGATCCAAAGGTAATTGGAGACCTTCAGCAAATACAGGTGATCCTGGACTGGAACAAAACGTTGTTTATCCCGTCTGGGAGCATATAATGAGCTGGAACGGTGTCACCAATCTTGAATGGTAAAGAGTCGACAGCGGTGCTACAGTGCCAAAAATCAGGCGTGTAGTCGCACTAACTAGTAATCTCAGCAAAAGAGATAGCCAGAGAGTCACCGATGTTCTGGAGAGAGCAGCAACGCCTTTCTTCATTACTGAGTAAAGAGTTAATGACGAGAAGTCTTCCGCGTATACGATGGATCATGATCCAAACGGTCGATAGAGTTCGGACATCCAAGTCGGATACAAAAGTAACATGTTTGATTCCTTCAGCTTCACAAAATACCCTTTTTTGACAAAGCTCGAGAACGGCTACAGTGAGTTTGATCATCAGAAAAGCGAGTGTCTTGAAGCGGCGGTTACTCTTTGTTTTTACTTCTTTCTATCAGCAAAATATCGATATCTACAGACTACAGGTACGTGAGGCACCATTACTATGGCCCAAGACACTCATTCAAATCCCTGAGCAATGAAGTAGGTTCACCTGTCACCGTGCCTACGTTGCTTTAGTATATGATGAAGTCTTGTTCTTGGACAAAAAATTGATCGGAACCAAGTGTTCTTGGATATCTTTCTTTAACTCATCTTTTGAAGAGGAATCACCACTTCGAAAACGAGAAAACTATCTCCTACATTTCTCTCATTCAAATCATCCCCATATGTGTTCTGAACAAATTTTTCGGTCACACTTGCATTATTATCATACCTTTATGAAACTCGTACAGTAGAACATTTCTTACGGGAACTTTAGATGGGACAAACATGGATGCCAATAATTAAGAAAAATATTAACATAATAGAGATAATTTGAAAGAAAATCATGTAATTTAATCATAGAAATATATCACACCTACAACAGAATATAAATAATTGACAAATCAAATTTTAAACACCCGATTTAAAATCGGACATCACTTTTCCACCAACCTGACATTTTCAGCCACAATAGCCCTCCGCCCATACTGTTTGTTTCTACTGTTCCCAATGAGGTCAAGTGTAGATGGTTTGACGCTCGTCAGCTTCCGTAGGTCCAAATGTGCCATTTTATCACACTGACGTACTTCAGCACTGCATTCATTACTAAACCTCATGTCATTGAAAGTAGTACTAAACGTGTGCTGACCCACTATTACACTAACTCAGTATTGGATGTTCCGCCTGCGCTGTGCTAACGCAGACACATCTTCATCATCAGCGTTTTTCTCACTCACTCAATCCAGGTATTGAATACTTACACCATTCAAACACTTCTTCAAAGCTCATGCTAATCGTAGATTAACATTTATTTATTTATTACCTTGCCTTTCAAGTTAAAAAAGGCATATTCTTCACTCTACTAAACAAAAAATCCGTGAAATAACGCTTGCAAGTTTACCCCTCTCCCACCCCGCACCGATCAAAACTTGCAGCATTCACATTCCCAGCTCTATAAGAGGCTATTTTATTTATTATTTTTAGATATCCCTCTAAACTAGAGTGATTACAAATGGTGAATTGATTTCCGTATTTCAAAAGTTAATCTCACTTCCGTACCGTAGAAAATGATTGTACGTAAACGACTCCCATCTACTGTAAACACAAATTTAGAAAATCTCATAACTGGAAGTATAAGTTTGCAACAACAGCTGGGCCGTTGACTGTAGAGCCATTGCGCAGTCCATTCAATAATAAATAACTAATACGGTGCAACGTAATGTTCACAGCCTCTCAAGGTAAAAGTATACAGAGATAATTCATCTAATGGTAATCATAGATCAAGTGTCGTAAGACAATGCATATAGGCGATGACAGTCGAATTATACATTTTGTTGGCCCTCTCAGAGCGCAGATCTCCAAAGAGCGATTTCTACGTTTGAAATACGAAGAGTTCGTTTCTCGCCGAGGTAACGACAGCAATCAGCTCCTCTGCACACACTTACTGCGAGTGTTACTCTCTGTGTAAGCAGAGGACTCCAGAGAAAATTTTTTCTTTCATTGGTGAATTAAGTCAAACATTTTTTACCCTCCCGAGTAGCGAAAGAAAAAAGACACTTTTCTACCTCTTTTTCATAAGTTGACCATTGCACATGAATTTTTAAATCACGAAGTCATCAATGGTACCAACTTTCATTCGGAAAATAAAATGTGCACACAAACCCTCCAAAAAATTGTAATGCACAAAACTACATAAGAAACAGCGTCCCACTACAGCACTTCTTGAGAACTGCACCAGGATAAATATTTTAAGAACATGGTAATGATTGATCATAAATTAGTTTTATCCACCTTTACCAAAACAAAGATGTTCAAAGAGAGGAAGGATGAAGGCACCATTTAGGCTGGAGTTAAGAAAACGTGGAATCTATGCACAAAGCGCGTTTCCGCAAGGGATCCCGTTCTCACAGAAACAGTAAGATGAGAAGGAAGGTTATGAAACAAGATAAAAGTTGACGAAAAAAGTCAGAGGGGCTGAAAAACAGGACAGCAGTGAACCGAGAAAAGGTGGTTCTTAACAAAAAAAACACATTTTTTTTCAACAAAAAAAAAGACCTACCTAACTCTCAGCTCGGGCCCCCCCATATTTTCCCCCTGGGAGCGCTAATTCCCATAGACACATTAGTTGTATCTCCTGAGGGATGAAGAACATGGTCGAGGCAGAACACGTGAAGTGTAACACAATGTATAGTGCAAACAAAACAACACCGCTCACCAGACCTTGCCCGCTTGATGAGCAGTTTTCTGCCACTCGCGCTGCAACTCAGCGAGCATGGCGGGCGACAGCAACCCATGATGAAGAAGGTGCTTGGTGAGGCGGCCTTGGCCTACTGCAGGGGTGGTAGGTGTCTCAGTCTCGGCTGCCTCATCTTTTGGCTCCTCAGGCTTCTCTTCGTCATTGAAGGTTACAACCATCGAATCTATAAACACATAAGAAAGATTAGAGTAGTAAGAGAAATTCGACCTTACAACAATATGGGTTTAATGACTGCAGGAATACAGTTATTATAATAACTGTATTAATGATGTAATAATAATAATAATAATAATAATAATAATAATAATAATAATAATAATAATAATTATAATTATAATTATTATTTTATAAGAAAGTTTTAGCCTCCCTTTACCACAAAAAAGAAGTTCAAAGAGAGGAAGGATGAAGGCACCATTTAATATGGGTTGAGGGAACGCGGAATCTATGCACAAGGTGCATAGAAATAGTAAGCTAAGAAAGAAGTTCACGAAACAAGAAAAAGTTGAAGAAGAAAGCAGTAGGTGCTGAAAAACAGGACAGCAGTGAAACAAAATCAGATGGTCTGAAACAAAACAAAAATTTATTCTATTTTAACTAAAAGTAAGCCTACCTTACCTTTAGCTCGGGCCCTCACACAGTCTCCCTGGGAGCGCTAATTCCCACAGATAGTAGATACAATAATTGTATCCCCATGAGGGGTGCAGGAATACAGATACAATACACCTAATACACGGCATAAATACGAGTACAAGGAATCAAAAATACCCTCAAGCCAACAGAAAAAAGCCAAACATGGTTTGGCAATGAAAGAACTCAATGTCTCCTTCATTTTCTCGTAATTTCATTTTCACGAAGACGATGTAAACGGATTTTCAATACGCTCCATGAATAATAATTTTTTTCAATCAACACGATGCTTGACATCTGCCATTCTGATAATACGGAACGAAAGTTGAGGAACGTAGCTGGTACAAATGCTTTCAAGTTTCTGATCTTATGGGCAATGAAGGGGTGGAAAAAAGTGTTTTGAACTTCGTTACTTAACCCAAATTTCACTCTCTAAGAGCAGTTAACTTCTACCTCCTTGATCATGGATCCATATCATACTCTAGGCCTGTGGTTCTTAACCTTTTTTTCTCTCCAATTCACTGCTTTTTAGTGAGCCAACTCTCTATTCCCTACCTCAGCATCGATGGGGAATAGATCTGGGACATTCCTAACCCAGCAGTGTTGTCACTTTTACCCAAACATGACATACAATACCTCATTATGTTTGTAGTTGCTATGTATTAAAAAGTCTGCTAATGATGGTGATTTGTGAGTAAGTCAACTTCTGGCTGTAATTTATAAGATTTTGAATTACTATCGATTTTTTGTGGGTGGAAACATATGCACGAAATTCCCCACCTGGCAACTCCACCATTCCCTACCACTGGGGAATTCTCTACAGATGAAGAACCACTGCTCTATACGTTATAACCTAATTGAAGGAGTCTTTGTTAAAATTGCTTAAAATCAAACGGGCTCACTATAGTGCATCATCAACGATTCTACAGCGATAATCGGGTGCATGAACTACCGCAGCAGGGCCATACAATGGCACCCTCACCCCGATTTCGCAGTGAGATAAGGTACCACCCAGTATAACTTTCTCGTAGAAGCATCTATGGTTTTTAGCCACACAAATAAACCCTCTACACTGACCGGTTAAAATTATTGATGCCTCGGTGAAAAAGTTAGACTGGGCTATGCTAAGCGTAGGAGCAATTTTGATAAAGGCGGTGATTCAAAACTAATACCTTAGTTTTTGCACATCTGCTACTGTTTCACAGCTTCAATTTTAACTTCCAATCTCATTACTCGCATTCACAAATGTAAACAAAGGTAAACTCTCATTATTCTTCGAACCCTTCAGACGCGGTATTATTAACGCGTGAACGAGCACAATTATGGCATTCCTAGGAATGTTTTTGCTTCCGAGAAGTTACAAAATAAATTAAGTAGAAACAAACATTCACGCTACATAAAGTTATCTATTTAACGTGGTTGTTAACATGCAAAAAAATGACGTCATCCATACCCCAATTCTATACGCGTATGTACTGATTTAACCCTGCATTAAAAATCAGAAATGCTCTGGTATCAATTGAATGAAACATTATTCTCTATTAAAGAGCAATAAAAAGAGTGAAGGTATCTCACAAACAAAATATTATGTCATCACTTACTCTTTGAATTTCATCACTTACTCTTTGAATTATGTCATTATTCACTTCCACAGTCAACAGGCTTAAAGTTAGTTTCTCATATGACTCTTCTTCGTACATCTTCTTTGGCTCAAGGACGTGTTCTGAAGCTTTTGATTAAATTCAAAACTAAAACGATGTCACAAACTTTTGGTTAAGTTTAAGACTGGGGACTGACTTGGCCATTACGGTGTATTGACATATAAGCCGGTGCGGTGACATGAGCCTCCAGTACC
Source organism: Morinoia aosen (assembly GCA_030386875.1). Taxonomy (NCBI): domain Eukaryota; kingdom Metazoa; phylum Arthropoda; class Malacostraca; order Amphipoda; family Talitridae; genus Morinoia; species Morinoia aosen. The sequence continues at coordinate 23,575,524 of CM059562.1, forward strand.
ACAACGTACCTCCTAAAAGAAGAAAGAGGAAAATATCTTTCAGAATGGAACTAAGAGAAGAGAATCTATGCCCTTCGTGTGTTCCTTCATCTTACGCATAGAAACAACGACTGAAAGGTTATGAAACAAGAAACAAGTTGAAGAAGAAAAGAAGCTAAAAAACAGTAGCAAACTAAAAAAAATTGATTTGCAACAAAACCAGAAAACTATATAATTTTTGCAAAACAGAGACCTCCCTAACCTTCGTCACATTTTCTCCCTATGAGCACTCATTCCCTTAGGTACAATAGTTGTCCCCTCCTGATGGAGGAACATGGCCAGTTGACCAGGTAACCGGGGGTTGCGTTGTTACTCGAGTTTTATTCTCCTTATTTACTAGTTGCTACTTAATAACAAGTAGATAATGAGTTCATCTCACAAACAAACGGCAACAACCACCCACCTCTGCTTTTACGCTGCTTCTTTGCTTTTTTGCGCAGAATGGTAAGAGACTCCTCAGCGTCAACATGGGATGCCTGGCCGGGGCTGCTGTTGCGGATGAGTGTCGTGATACGGGCCACACTCTCCTCTATGAGCTCGTCCAACTCCGCCTGGATCACGCGCACAGCTTCGAACTCGGGGAACATCTCCGGGAACCGATACCTAACACGGTAATCTCAGGTTACTTGAAACGTCCAGTGCTTGTCATGACTTGGTCGATAAACGCTATCCAGAATGATGCTGGTATTGTTATGCACTACAAGTGTTTTAAGTGAGAGGTTCCACTTAAATTTATGGTTCCATAGCCGTGAAATGTTACCCATAAAACAGCCCTCTCAACTTCACATGAAATAGTAGGTAATTAAAACTCATTATTCCTAATGTTCAACACAACTAGCAAATACAGTGGGAAATGCCATCCACTGTTGTTAAGCCAAGTATTGCACGTAAGTTCTTTCACATGGTCTAGTAAACCTATTTGAGATCTAATAGTGAACTATTGGATCTCTAAAGTTGGGCTGTCTTCTGAATGCTTTCTTTTCTTTTTAACCTAAATGCAGATTAAACAAAACAGTGCTATATGATTAGCTCCAAGATAGTAAGCCATTCAAACATCCTGTTGTGTATTACTTACATTAGTCTGATGACAGAAATTATAAAAGACATTTTAACGCTTGATAGCAATCGATTATATCAACGTATTTCTGCAACATTACACTGCCCACACATACTTACAAGCTTTTCGTATTTAAACTTACATAAGTTACAAAAACCTCATTACAACAGAAAATGTATCATGGAGCGTTTTCTTCAATTACTCTCAAGAGGACTGACTCGCATTTTTAACACATTCCCTGCGAAGGGACCCACCGGTGGTCCCTTAGGTGGTTTTCAAAGTGCTGCTGACCCACCTGCAGTCACTAACTCATTGATTATAAATACTTAATGAAAGCTAAATAAAAGTTCGATCCAGTTGATGTTTGCTATTTTCAAAGTAGATTACTAAAATTGAATTAAAATTCGAATTGAATATTGAACTTCAGTTTAACCCATCGCAGTTAACGTGTTAAGACAATAATTCTCTTTTTGTTATTTTGCTCAAATACGTGCGCAAAGTTTTCCTTGTGCTTCGATTTAAATTTCATGCTCCTAGACCAAATGGTTTGGGAGATATCGAGCGTCGAAGTTGCGTAGTCACTGGCCGTGCTGCATTGGGGAAGCTCTGTTATTGACCAGAAATCAGCAGGTACTTGCAACGCACTGTTGAAAGCGACGTTTTCACAGGTCAGCTCTGTTATTGACCAGAAATCAGCAGGTACTTGCAACGCACTGTTGAAAGCGACGTTTTCACAGGTCAAAACTATTTAACAATTAGCTAATCAGAGATCATGACTCGAGAAGACTCGTCGGTTACCCACCATCTGTCGAAGTGGGAGGTAACGCTACTTTTTTCTCATGCTCTCACCTGCACAACTTTTTTTCATATCTCTATGGTCCTTGCAGCTAATGTTTATTAGAGACCTGGTTTCGAGCTCATTTTATTCGTACTTACATTTACTATAATCTGCATTACCACATTGTCAATGTAGGCATTTTGATTAATTTTTATATAAAAAAATTTTTCTTTCTTTTCAAAATTCCTAATGTCAGTAAAAAGAAAAGAGAAAAAAACAGAGAAAACAGAAAAAAACAGAGATTATAGAAGAATATTGTTTTCTGAGTGCGATGACACTAAAACCAACATTCAAATCAATTGGTTTGGCTTCCAAAACGTTTTGAAAAGTAACCCAAAAGTCTTTCTTTTTAGAATAACTCGTTTTCTATGCAAATATTCGGAAAATGTTGTAGGGGACAAACGTTCTAAAATCTCAATTTACACATGTGGTACAGTTTTCAGATAAATTTGCCCAATAGTGAATACAAAATCAATATTTCACTTTCATAGCAGCTCAATAATATAACATATATATAAATGCTGAATTGTAAATTTCTATTTAACAATCTTCGATGTTCGTTGACGTAGCAACTTGGTTCAAAGCGCACTCTATTAGTAATTAGCCTGTCTGTCAAATGCTGCATCAACATTCCCTACTTATGTTTTTGGAAAGCGTAGGTATATGTTATAGGTCGATATTTTCATTCAATTGGTTTGCATGAAAAATATGAGTTTTCATATTTCTAGAACCCTTGCAGCTCATGTTTATTGATGCACCGACTTGGTTTAGTCTCATTTTATTTGCAATTAAATTTACTACAATCTCGATTAAAAACGTTTTCAGTTTAGGTATATATTTTTTTCTCATAATTTTTTATATCGGAAAACTCCATTTTCTTTGGATTTTATCAAGACATTCCTAAATTGTCAGTAAGAACTTTTTTACTTTTTTTTTAGACTGTACATTAATGTTTTCTGAGTAGGATGACACTAAAAGAAACTTTCAAAATCCATTGGTTTGGTTTCAATTCATTTTGAAATGTACCCCCTAAAAGCTTTCTTTTCAAAATAAATAATTTTCTATGCAAAAATTCGAAAAATGTGTATGAGCAAAAACATTTTGAAATTGAATTTCACATAAGCGGTGCAATTTTCAGATCAATCTGCGCAATAGAGAAAAAGTTCATCCAAAAGTGAGTCAGTGCACTTAAAAGTTTAACTCTCTCCGTGAAAGAAAAAATACCCTTGATCCTTGTCAACTAACAAGCACTGCAACCCAATTTAATCAACGAATGTATCTGAAATTAGCTGGACTGCAAGAGAAAATGTCAATCAAACGAATATATTTGAAATTAGCTGGACCATTTGGCCCTCGTTGCACATCTGAGAACACGCTAATTCAGTAGCACACTTGAGAACGAGCAGATCCCTGTCCTCGTAGCTTAAAGCTCTCCTCAAATAATGAATATTTATCATTGTCATGTGAGCTTCAATTTGAGAATCTCGGTCACGGCACAACACGAGAATCTATCCTGTATTCATGTCATGTATTTGAGAAGATTAGGCAGAGCAATCTTCCTATCTAGAGATTTACGAGCAAACCCTCGCATGAGAAACACGTCATAGCTTTTCACCTCTCGCTCCGGCGGCCGCAGAAATATATAAGATGGTTTCTTCAATAGATTTAAGAAATCTCTCAGACTTTCTCTCCCAGTGATAGCGGCGCTACAAGTCACGCTTCTCTCGCCAACAGTTTGCTTAAAACTCTAGACCTTGAAGAAGTAAAATAATAACCAACAAAAATAATGTCGGACACCTGTATGAAATAATTAACTCCCATTGGATACGTTTTCTCTTTCAATATAACCATTACAAATTTTTGTCAAATCTCAATACAATGTGTTTCTAAATCAACGTATATTCTTTCACTAAGAGCCACAAACTTTTACAATCCAAAAAATTGCTCAACTTCATAGAACTTTTAGATTAGGTACACTGACCTCAATGGAGGCCTCACATTGAGACCTAACCCCTCATGAAGGTTGCTAAGCACTCACCCCAGCCACAGGTAAAGATCAAAGACATCAAAGACTTCCTCGAGGCGCACGAGGTCCACAATGGTCTGTGGAGGGTCGAACGGCCAATGGACCTGCTGGCAGAGCCACTCCAGCGTCGCTGCTTCCCCTTGTGAGTACTGACGGGCAAACTGCAACCACAAGCAAAAGTCCTTGTCAGAATTATGTGTACAATCTAACAAGCCAGAACTATGCTGTGTACTAGCAAGATAGTCTCAAACATGACTGCGTTATTTGTTCTAAAGTTAGAGCTGTAATTCAAGGTTCCTTCGATACGAACACAACGTTGTGTACACCCGAACCTCTGAAGAAATATGGAAACAAAACTTAAGAACCAATAGAAAAAGCAACATATCGCCTGTAGCATGCAAACTAACATTACACTTCACAAGCAATATGAAAATATAGAGATAAGCCACCTCACGTGAAAGACAAGATGGTAAGAATAATTTTCATTCAATTCATCATGAAATTCATCTTGCACGACACACTCGGGAATTAAAAGATTCACAAATAGAGTTTTGTTGGAGAGCACCACCAAGGAGCGATTGATTGAAATGATGTCCACCGAACACTTATTCAAGAGCCATGAGTAGAGCCCCGCCAAAACTGAAACCTAAAACAAAGAAAGGTGACAGAAGTTACTTAAGCGAGGATGCAAGAAATACAAAAGCACCGCACTCAAGGGAAAAGCAAAAATACGCTTACCTCCTTACATAAATTAATCTAAGGCTAATACCCTCATCCATCACTCCTACACATACGGTGAGAGGCTCAGGTTAGTGGTTACATGAGCTCTACTTGTTTTGAGAGCAGTTAGGAAGCACAACTCACCTTGAGGAACATGGCGCACACAAAAGGCATTTTCCGGTTGATGGGCGCACAGCACAAGACGTAACGAGCGCGGAGCGGAATGTTGATGTGCTGGATCAGGTCTGCCAAGAACTTGAAGTCTTCCATCAGGCACATGAAGTACAGCGATTTGTCCACCGTACACACGTTAACAAAAATGTCCTGCACAGGTGCAGGATTTCTAAATTTCTTATGGAAACTCTTTGACTTCGACAATTCACGATTCACTATACCCTAATGAAGATGCCAAACGCATGGAGATTAATTAATGCAGAAACACTAAAAATATGAAGCATGCCATTATGGTTTTTGAAGACCTTGAAGACATAGCAACTGGTAAGATATTTTTGATAAATAAAAAATACTCAGAGAACAAGCCCAACATAACAATAGCAGTGATATTTGCCTGCATTACTCGTAGCTGTGGTCATTGTTGAAAACAGAAATGATGAAATCACACGGACAGTAGTAAACAGAGAAACTATGTAAAAGGTTAGATTAGATTAAATAAGTATGTTTAAGCCTCCCTAATTGCAACAAAGGTGTTCCAAAGAGAGGAATGCAGTAGTTTGTATGAAGTCTAGGGACCATTGACTCTATGCAGATGTGTTCCCACACAGGACACTAAGTATAAAAACGGCGCCAGTTCCCACAGAATAGAAAAGACCAACTAACCTAACCCTGCTGTTTATCTTATGCCTCCTGAGGGAAGTCAAATGTTTTCTCCTACGATGACATGTAGCCTCACCCTGCTGCATAAAATAAATGTATGTACTATGTCACAGAGCAGAGTCACCACGTCAATATGCAAGATTGATAATTTTCAACATGAGCCCGGGTTTCATACTAACAATGAGGTTAGAGAGCGTGTAGTTGGGGATGTGGTAGGCGAAGAGCTCAATCTGCTCAGCAGTGGGATGCAGACCGGCCTGCTCGATGGTGTTTGGCTTGCTGCTCAGCAGACGTCGCAGCGTTGGCAGGTCCTCGTTCTTCATTGTAGTCACGTAGCCCTGCACGGTCCATAGGCCAGTCATTGTCAGGATCAAAACAGGGCAATATAACTAGAATACATCCTGACATGAACAACGTACCTTGCTTAGTGGTGACGATAAGAAAAACCTTACTTCATGAAGCGATGTATGAGCTCCATGACGTTATTGTGATAACAGAGAAATAACTATATCTGTTGAAAGTACAATACAAATAACTATCACTGAAACAGCTTTTTATTGCCATTCATTTATAAGTTATTGTGGTGTTTGCTCCCGCGAGAGGGCGCTGCGAAGGTGTGCGCGCGCCGGCTGTCGGGAGATGGTCGGTGCGCCAGCCGTGAGCAGCGTCAGCCAGTGAGTGGCCGCGCTCTTGAGAAATTCATTGCATGTGTGCTTGGTGCTTTGTCCTCCATGTTTATTGGCAGTTGAACTGCGGCAGAGTTACTCTGTGTGGCTGTGTAACAGTCGGGCCTTGTGCGGAAAGTGTTCCGTGGGTTGCGCTCGCGTTGGGCGAGGCAGCAGTTGTTGTAGGGGTGGAGGAGACCATGGAGCATCTGGGTTGCGGTACTGAAAAGAGATGTGCTCGCCAGCACGGTACAGCTGGGCTGTACGAGGCCTCCTTTGACGGTAAGCGCATGTGCAAAGTAGCTGGGCTACGTTCTCGCACACGGTATTATTTTGTTTGTATGCCATAGATATTTAGCTAAACAACCTAATGGCATACAGGCCATGAGCAACTCCCATGACACAAAATATTAAAAAAATGCCAAGTTTTTCTCGGTACTACCGTTTCTATGCAGTTGCTCTAAGGTGACCTAGAGTCATTGTATGATCACAAGCCTAGCAGAGAGCAAAAGCGACACATGCTGCCACACAGTAGCGTAACTATACGTCGCATCACAACAGCTCAGCAGCCGAATAAAATTGAAGATGTTGTAGTAAACACAGAATGGCAACACTTGAGCCAGCTTCATTTTGGCAGAGCGAACTTATGCCTTTGCACAAGCAAAGTGTTAGAGGGAAGTTAAAACGCATTTAAGCAGGGCAGCAAACTACATTCTGAATGATCATGGCCCTTGAATTAACATCACAGAAACAACTGCTTAGAAAGAATGAGAAAATGAAAAACAGTTCATAACAAAAGCTCACAATAAGCAAAAAATTATATAGTTGAGAAAAAAGACATACATACATTATTGCTTTAGAAATGCACATTTCAACCCATCTTGCCAATAAAACTGTACTAAGCGTAGTTAAAATGTGTTCCAACACAACCCAGAAAATAAAATTATGAGAAGCCAACGAGTGGCACCTCCAGCTTCCATGGTTTCGAGAGAGACGCAGCAGTGATGCAGCGCACAAACTACTCACGTGCTCCCACTGAGTGCCGTAGCGCCCTGCTCTGCCTGCTATTTGCAGCGCCTGTGACACAGAGATCGTCTCCATCTCCTTCTCTCCCTTCTCGTTAATGTTGGGCTTGATCAGGGTTTGAAATATAACCCGGCGGATGCTCCTGCAACGTAATTTAATGGTCTCATCAATGAAGAAACACTAACAACAGAACCCATCTCTAAAAAATTTTTGAACATCACAAGACAGCCGTTTATTGAACAGTCGGAAGCTGTTATTCCTCGATATTGAATAGTAGCTCTTGGCAATTGTGTTTAAATATACAAATTACCTATTTGACTCACGCATTAATCCATTAATCCGAAAGTGTGTTAACCACTACCCATTAATCTCACCACTAATAAACTGTCCAAAAAATAGTCTCTACTTCACAATTGTAAAACTAAAGTTTGAGCTAAATACGAAAGAAGACAGAACCTTGACCGTGAGTGAAAGCAGAGACCCTTAACGAGAGTAAATGTCAGTGAATAATTTACTACTAGAGCTAAGAAAACTGAATCGCAGTTGAGGGACAGGCAAAACTGCTTGATGCACTCACTCAAGCTCGTTACGTACGTCTTATTTTAATTAATGCACTGTGCAAGTCAACTGGGTCTACTTTCAGATACGGATAGAAGCAACGCAATAGCAGATGTACAGTAGGTCAAGGGTTCTGATGAACTTCAAATAAATGTTCTAATAAACTCCAAATTGTTAAATTATTATTCAGAATGTAAATTGCAAATTGCTAAGAGAAAAAGATCACCAAGCTAAAACACTCACAGGTTGATACCCATGCCGATGGCGTCAGTGGCGACAAGTATCTTGCAAGGGTGTGAGGGGTCGTTGAACTTGTGAGCCTGAGCCAACTTGGTGCCGGGCGGCAGCCCTGTGAAAAGTGATATCTGCACACTGAAGCCAGGCAATTTGCTCTGAACTTGGCCCAACTTTGATGCTATATTCAGCAATAATGGGTTAGGTTCCAATGTAACACTAGGCCCAAACACAGTATGAAGTGACACATAATAGACCTTTGCTGAACTTCTGCCTGAAGCATGTATGCACCAATAATTCTTATTACAGATAAGACTCGCGTAATTGAACTCTGGCTGGAAGTTCATATTTGACGTTAAACTAAAATAAAAATCTAAGAACTCTTTTTAAAACATTTACTATAATTTTTCAATCTTACAAAACACACTTAAAAGATTCAGTACACTACTATAACAAAATAAGCACGAAATGTAGGAGTAACTATGATACACACCTGCAATGATCTTCGCCAGCTGACAAATGGGACCAAACTAACCAAGTCATTCTAAACTAAGAGACCATGGAAAGCGGAGAGTAAGTCGACACCTGAGAGGAGGAAAATGGTCACCGTACCTCCATAGATGACAGCGACCTGATGCCCGAGCTTCTCGATGTAGCGACTCACAAAGTGAATGTCTCTCTTGCTGAAGCAAACAATGCAGTCCCCAGGCTGTACATTCTCTAGAGACTCCAGAGCCTTGTCTTCAACAGTCAGCTCAGTAAGGCGCTTGTACCGCCGGACCTGAAAAGAACACCAAATTGAAGAATGGTCAGCTTGTCAATAATGGATTTCAGCTCATTTTCAGGGAGTTGCAAGTTCAACCATCCAATATCATCAGGTGATTTCTGGACTATGGTACATCACACTGCCAAGAAAAATTGCAAACCTGAAAAAAAGTCATAAATGGCGCAAGTTTTTGATTGTGTGTAGCCATTTCTCTATACACAGTCCTCGTCTTGCAAACATTAACGTTAACCATCACTTGAAAAAATGGCAAATGGTATTTTGGATAACCCGTTTGAGAAAATAAAGAATTACCACATCAGGCCCTTAACCCTTTAACGTCCGAATTTATGTACTCATATTACCGTTAACACAACCACCGTCACTAAACTGGCGCTGGCATCTGGCAGTCACCGATATCAGGATGGGATAAGAACTGCCACTCGGCAGAGAACTTCAAAGAACACATTAGGGAACTAATTGAATAAGAAATAAAATATATTGAAGGGGAATTTTGAAAGAGGACACTGGTGTCCTCTGGGGCGTTAAAGGGTTAAGGAAGAGTATCAATGGTTAAAAAATGAGGCTCACCTTGAAACATGCACCCAAAGAACAATACAAAGGCTCCACATCACCGGGGAGAAGGAATTAATAAACAGCTGAGTTACAAGCAAAAATGATATAGTTGCTGGTAGTCGTGAGTCTAAGTGGCGAAACTTCTGTATGGTAATGACAGAATATTCAATTCCCGAATGGGCACTTCTGTATTCACGTCCACAGCTATAAATTACAGAACGCAGCTGTCCAAGGACAGGTACAGTGTTCCAATATTAACACCTGTGGACAACAGACAACGTTGCGTTTCATTGCTGCCAAGTTCTGTCCGACCGACACCTCTTAGATTCGAAGGAAAATTTATAGGCTAACAGTACGTGGCACACCAGCACTCGGAAGTTCAGTGCTCAGGTGTGTGACCTCACTCCCAATCCCTCTGTACATTCACAACTGACTGGGTAGAGAACTTACATTACGCCTTTGCACAACCAAGGTGTTTTTGGAATACAATCCGGCAGATGCTCCTGCTACATAATTCAATGGTTTCATCAATGTTGACGGCCTCAGTCCATCAATTTTTAGTGAAAGGATGAAGCGAGGAGGCCGTTTCCAGATTCTTATCATATCAGTGGAATAATTGCAACCCATCTTTTCACACTAAATGTATGTTTTGGATTTTTTTTACTAGCGTAGCAAAGGCAAGCACTACACATGTTATGAAGAAAAATCCTAATGAGTGGGAATAAATGTTGGCTTAGTATTTTTTATACAAGAAAAAAGATACATTTATACATTTTTTATACAAGGAAATGAACAGCAAGACGGCAGAAATTGATGTGGTTCCCAATATAGTTAACCCTAGGGCATTGAGGCCCAAGATGGTCAATGGAAAAACACACCAAAATTTCCGAACAAAATCGTTTATTACTGAGAGTAAAATTAGACTTACTTCAGAGGGGCACCTAAATGAAAGAGAACAGTAGTACTAGTCGCTTAATTATATAACATAGGCCATAAATGGTATGGCTTTGACATCGCCTAAATAAAATTTCACTTTGCCATGGTCGCACCAAGGAAATATACTCAAGGAAGACACTTTCACAATAACAAGTGGCGTCCTCACATAGATTTTTTAACGCCAACTCTCGGAGAACTCGCTTCAGACTCTCATCCTAAAATTATCTTTTCTGTCGAGAAAACCAACAAATCTCGCGCATCAGATAAGAGGTTAGAGGTCAACAGAGCAGACTAAAGCAGACCCTCAGCCTTCCCCTTCCCCATGTACATGGCCAGCTCCCCTCACCTCCACCTCCTCCCCCGTGCCCATGGCCAGCTCCTCTACAATGGGGATGGCCGCCTCCTCTCCACAGAGATGCACCTCCCGCGCACACAGCCCCAGCAGAGCACGCGTCCAGGCCCAGCCCCGACCCAGGTCCCGCACCAGCTGGATCTCGTCGATGATTGCCACGTCGTCTGCTCAACATCAACTTCATGCTCACGTATTCGCACACGGTAAATTGAAATACTATGTTCCATACGCTAATGAAGCTTCTTATAGTGTACCTATGGCTTCAAATAGTGTGGGTACAGATCTATGGTTGTAGAAACAAACCAAATATTTTGATGACAAGTTGTTTTGCGGTGCTTTTGAGTTTAGTTTTCAACTGATCGCTGATATTCAAAAGAACTAATTGTAAAGGTTTGAAGTGCATGGAACCACCTAAAAATAGGGTTAAAAAAAGGTCAAACAACTATTTTCAAACAAGTGCAAGGAAATAAAACTTGAATTCATTGCCTCAATCAAAAATGCCAACTCTCAATATTTTTAACATAAATTTTCTAAATAGAGGTCTTTATAGCAGGTAATTTCAATTTTACTGCTGCCACAAATAAAACCTGTGATCTGAGCAACAGAAAGCCCATTTCTACCATGCCAAATAGGGAATTTTCAGCTCCATGAAGACCGTAAATGTTCTTGGAGAGAGACGAGACTCACACTTGTGCTGGAGGGAGGCCATCTCAACAGTGCAGGACACATGCGATGACGGCTCTTTGTCAGCTCTGCTGAACCGCCGCTCTTCTCCTGTCACCAGATCACACTGCGTCCCCTGCACACACAAGCTTCATCAGTTAGGCGTCTTCTTGTGCATTCTCAACTTGGTTAGCTTTGATATATTTATTAAAAAATGCCTAAAAACGAAAAAACTCCATTGAACCTGGGTTTCCTGTATTTTTTAAATATAGATTTAACTTTTATGCTTAACTAATCCACCCCCCTTTATTTAAAATAAAAAAGAGGGCGAAATGAGAGAAAGGCCGTAACACACAATAAAATACAATCTCTCGAGAGCTGATAAGGCCGCGTGAATACGGCCCATCAAAATATATAGGGCTGGAGCTTGTATCACAGATACGCTCAGCACACACTGCAGGCTGGCTTCGCACAGACCGACGGACGAACGCGGCTCTTATTATAGTATAGATTATACTGTAATATAGATTAGTAAATGCACGAGTTGTCACTTCTGAATAAATTCAACAATAAAACTCGGTAGACAAAGCAAACCCCTGTGGTCGATAAACTTCGACTTCAGGATTCCTGACCACTATAAATTTGCCGACAGGCGATACTCAATGGACTGTGATGGTGTTCAATACATAACTTCAATGTCGTTATTCTTTTCTTTCCTTTTCCACGGAACTCTTTGCGTTTCTATGCAGTTGGAATGCCTGTAGTAAAACAGTTCCGGTAGTTTGATAATTTATTAAAAACGTGGTTAAATTAACCGAAGGAATTGCACTTTATTAACTAGCATTTGCAATGCGATTCAAAAGTTCACGTTTATTGACAAACAGTTTTAAAAAGATTGTTTACAAGATGAAGAACTGGCAAAGACCGCACTTTAAAGTTAGACGACTTGAGACTAGGAAAGTCCTCGACTCAGGTAGCGTAAACACACGAGCTTATAGCACAAGTAGAGCCACCGAGGCAGCCCGCAGGCGCAAGTGCTGACGACACTGTCAAACCTGACAACCGCACGTGTTGCTCAGAAAACACGGCGTACGAGTAGAGCATATAGGGGCAACAATCCACGCATTAGCCTGCGCGGCACACAAGAAAACAGGTCTGCACCCTGCCTCGCTCTCTCTAAGACCCCTGACTGACCCACTCTCAGCCCAAACTTTGCTGTCGCTGCAGCCAGACTACTTCTTAGGCTGGTGTTTACAGTAAGGTGGTCAACGTAAGAAATGCCTCGGTCACACCCCCCAACGCCATCTAACAACAAATTTAAGGCGGGAGGTCTATAACCTTACAACGTAACATATTTAAAACACCAGACAATAGTATAGCTAGGTAAGACGATTTACTTTGATCTAAAACAATCTTATTATGCCCAAAATTTTATTATTATGCTAATACTATTTTTATTATGCTTTATTACACACAGGAAGGATAATTTATTCAATCAACGAGTTAAAATTTAGAAACTATTCAACAATCGCTATCTGAATCAAATCGAGAAGACTCTGAATTCATCTCGCAACGAATATGGTCGGAAAGGTCCGGCCCATCCGAGATAGAAACTCGCTCGAAGTCACGAATATCTTCTGGAAGCTGGAAGTCGCCTGTCGACCCACGATACGTCTTCTTCATATCGAACTTGAACGCAGGGTCGGCACCGAAACAAGGAAATTCTTGCCTCGCGCTGTTCAAAGCAAGTGCTCCGACTAACGCTTCCGCTGCCTTTCTCGCCGAAAATCTCGTCCAATGCTGTGATGAGCACTGACTATTTTTCTCAGAGTCACGTCGAGGCTTCAACTGGGCTGGAGCTGGAGCTACTTTCTTGTCATCGAATCTTGAAACATCCATGGCTGGAACTTCGGTTGTTTCATCGCTCAAGTTCTCCCACTCCAAGCTCTGTTGCTCGTCCGTCTGACTCAATTCTTCGTCTGTTAGTGAAGCTGAGACAGCCTGAGTCGCTCGTTGCTGCTCCTTTGTTGCTTCACAAATCTTGTCAGCCAACTTCGACAGAGACAAGCCCACACCGCCTATCATCGTGAAGTCTGGGAATGAACTTCGCTCATCCGGTAAAACCGGGGTTTGTGCCACCATCTCGCTCGTCTTTTGGAGCCGTCGCCTGCTGCGTCTGTCTCGTATCTGCTGCTCATGTCGAGTGTCTGCACCAAAAACTGTGCCGTCGTCTTCTTCGCCGTACCAAGGTTTAAGTTGGTTAAAATGAGCCGTTTGTGAATTAAAACCATCGAGCTTCTTTATTTTATAAGTAACGCCATTTTTATCTACCTTTTCAATTATGAATGGACCGTCAAACTTTGGTGAGAATTTATTACTTGAAGGTAAATGAGGTAGTTTCTTCGCAACTTTTTGACCGATTTCGTATGGTTTAAAATTCTTATGAGGAAAACGCCAATAAGGCTGCGACAAAGGAATAGGTAGTTTATTTGCAATCTCGTTGAAAAAGTCCGCTGGAGCATGACCAGTCTCGGAATGAAGCGTATTATTATATATAATTAAAACTCTTGTAAGTTGATCTGTCCATGGCGTCTTGTTCTCTTCACACGCTGTAGCTAGCAAATTCTTAAGGGTTGCGTTGAGCCTTTCTACAGCACCATTGCACTGCGGAGAATACGGCACTGTTCTAAAGTGTTCAACTCCGTGCCTTCTCAACATCGAAATGAAGGGCCGCCCTCGGAACTCGGGACCGTTGTCGGAAATTACCGTCTCCGGAAGCTTCACCAGGGTGCTAAAAACGGAGTTTTCCAAAGCTCTGGCAACTGTCGCTGACTTCTTGTTTCTGATCACGACTGCATTGGCAAACTTCGTGTAGAGATCGATGCCAACCAACAAATACTTCGCATTGCCTCGCCCTGGAGGAAGTTCCAAGAGATCCACAGCGTATTCTTCATACGGAGCTTTCGGCATACGTCGATATTGCGGCGCTCCACCTTTTGCTTTACCCTTGAACCTTTGACAGATGTTGCACTCTCCGACAACGTAAGCAACGATTGGTGGGAGTCTCGGACTGAAGAAATGTCGCAACATTGCCGCTACCGTTTTATCGCGACCAATGTGTCCTGATTTTTTATGGAACTCTCTAACCATGCTGGGAAGATTTCGAGCAGGGATCACCGGCACGCGATGAAGACCTCCATACAGCACATCTTCATTCACCACCAACGTGTCGAAGTATTTTAGAAAAGTTCGTCCGTTTTTAAATGTTGATAATCTCTTCTTAATTTCAGGTTCTGAAGTTTGTTGCTTTATTAATTTTATGAGCAACGAAATGAGAGGGTCCGCTTCTTGTAGTTTTTGAAGTTCTTCTGTAGAAATGTGCAGAGATGTTTGATCAATAATTACCTCCTTTTTATTTGTCGAAACAGGAGCTTGTTTAGAATTTGCAGAATCCTGAGGTTTCTTTTTGCAAGAAATTCGCGCAGACGGCGTCACTGCAGCCTCTGCTGTCCCATCGTCCTCAAGCTGGTACAGCACCTGGGAAGGCTGAACTTCATGCGCAGGTAAGTCATCATTTGATTTGATAATAGTGTCTATATGCTGAATTAATATTTCATTGATAGTCTCTCCGTCTGGAAGAAGTAAATTGAAGTGCACACCACGTAAACTTTGTAAATGAATGGTAGGATCACTGGGAGAACTTTCAAATTTAACAACACCGATGCCGTCTTCATGAACACTCACATTCACTTTAAATCTCTTCACAAAAGCGTCCAACAAAAACCACTCTGGTAGAACACCACTTTGTCTCATAATTTTCAGCTTCCTAATCGTAATCTTGTCACACGAAAGTCCTAATGCACGAGGGTTCTTTAAAACTAAGTCCACAGTCTCTTCGCGAATAGTAACATGTTCATCTAAACTGTCACACAATCCTAGCGAAAGCGCTTGAAAAAGTGAATCTGGGCCACCAGGAACTAATTTTACCTTGTGCCCGTTCAAAGAAACGCAATAGTTCTTATCCACATCCTCACTGCTAATAGGAAATTCCACAACTCGAGACAACGCATCTGCAACAACATTGTCTTTTCCGGCTACAAATTGAATTTCGTAGTGTCCACAATGCAGTTCTTCGTAAGTTCTCATTAACCTGGCGTCTACACTTTTCATATTGTTCAAATAAATTAATGCTCTGTGATCAGTTCTGATAATGTACTTTTTGCCGTAGATAAAAGGTCTAAATGTTCGTACTGCCCATCGCAGTCCAGCTAATTCTCGTTCTGTCGCGCTGTAATAAGATTCAACTTTGTTAAAAGTTGTGCTAGCATAAGCGATAACTTTCTCTTGGGAACTTTGCTCTTGCGTGAGTACGGCACCCGCTCCTACTCCACTGGCGTCTACAGTAATTATTAACGGAGCAGCATTCTCGGAAAAATCGGGGTAGCTTAAAAGAGGTGGATTTGCTAGAATTTCTTTTAATTTGTAAAAAGACTGAGAGCATTCTTCCGTCCAAACTAACTTATTTTGGGAAAGGAGTTCATTCAATGGTTTCATGATCGTGCTGGCATTAGGGATGTGTCTACGGAAAAAGTTACACATACCGATAAATCTGCGCACTTGCCGTTGCGTCTTAGGCTGAGGATACTTTAAGATCGCCTCGACATTTGCTCCGTCGGGTAGAATTCCATCACGACTGACTTTGTGACCCAAATACGTCACTTCACGTCGGAAGAGCTCGCACTTCTCGGGTTTGATCTTCAATCCATGCTGCGCAAATCTGGACAACACTAAATCACAGTTTGTCACATGTTCACTGAAATTTCGACCTGTTACAATAATGTCGTCGATATACGTAATCGCTATGCTCCACGGAATTCCCGCTAATACTAGCGACATCAGTCTCATAAAAGAAGCTGGCGAATTGATAGTTCCCATAGGCATTCTAGTCCACTGCCAATGTGAATCACCCGTTGAGAACGCAGTATACTCCCTACTTCGTTCATCTACTTCGATTTGATGGAAACCTTTCATGAGATCAAACGTACTGAAATATTGTGACCCTTGCAAATTTGATAAAGCATCAATTAAATTAGGTAGTGGGAAAGAATCGGGTTTTGTGACCGAATTCAAGCGTCTGTAATCTACGCACAGTCGTAAAGTACCGTCGCGCTTTCGGATTGGCACCAAAGGGGAAGACCAGGGAGAAGATGACTTTTCGATTATACCACGCTTTTCTAATTTTTGTAACTCTAGCTCGACTTCGTGTCTTAACGGACCTTGAAATCGCCTATAGCGTTGCTTATCAGGATCATGGCCCTGTACATCAATGACATGTTTAGTAGTAGAGGTGCATCCTAGATCGTACTCATGCTTAGAAATGGCTTTGCTGTTCTTATTTAACATAGCTTTAACTTCCGTTATCTGCGCATTCGTCAGATCAGTTGCTGAAAAATCGAACATTTCACCCACGTCTGTGCATTCATCAACAACACTACTCACACTGTTAATTTCATCATCATTATCACTCACCACAAAAATACCGACTTTCGTCTTCGGTTTTACTACTGCACGGCACGGGTTTAAGTTCATCATTTCTACTATCACATGGCCATTTCGAACACATCCTAGCGAATAAGCCATTTGAATGTCTAAATTTTCTTCCGACACTACGTTGACTGGCTGCAAGTAACCGCACGTATCATCCGGAATAGTTACGTCTGACACTTTCACTTTCACTAGTTGTCTGTGGTTAGCTGGAATGATAATTTTGTTCAAGTTCGACACAACACATTGCATTTGCAGACCCGGCTTAGTTTTCAATTTTACTGGGTAAGAAGGCTCATTCGGAGGAGAATAGCACAATTCACGTCGCACAGTATCAACAATCATGAAATGCCGCTCTAGATAATCTAACCCTAAAATTAATTTCTGGTTTGTCACATTAGATGGTACAACTAAAAGGGTGTGATCAGAGAAGAGCTCTTCAATCTCTATTCTTACTTTTATTTCTCCTATCACATTGACCGTAGATAAGCCAAATCCCTGTAATTTACTTTTAACTGGACAATTTACTGGGGAGCTAATTCTCAACTTTTGAACACAGTCTTCGGAAATGACTGAAACAGATGCCCCATTATCAATAAGCGCGTCAAAAACAGTCCCATTAATTTTTACTGCCAAATAATAGCAACTACTTTCAGCGGAAGGTTTAGTTTTCATCAAAAGATTTACATTTTCCGGATCAGAACTGTTCACAATTGGTTCCTGACTCGCTACTGCCAAACTTTCGTTTAACATTGGTTTACTTTTACAGCTAAAAGACTTATGATCCGTCTCGCCACGCCAACTACAAGCACCAAATTCTCGCTTAAACTGTCTACACTGAGCCAGAACATGCCCTTTACCGTTACAGAATTGACACATTACATCACCGTCTCTAGTTCTGGGAACACGATCTGAGTAACACTGCCTTCTCTTCGGACAATTTCTCGCAAAATGCCCTGGGCCATTACAAGAAAAACACCTTTTAGTTTGAGGCACAGTGACGAATTCTCTCGAGTTAGGATATTTAACTGAATTTTTACTCAACGCGGAAACTTCTAACTCGTCAGAACTAGGTTGAAGAGCAATTGCTTGCACAGGCATAGACTTCACAGAAAATGGTTCTAAAGCAGAAATGATTTGCACCATAGTATCAAGGGAAGGATGTTCACGGTTTGACATTTGCATACTAACTTGAGCTTTAATATCTATCGGTAACGATTCTAATAACTTACTCATGATCATCTTGTCTCTTTCAGGAATGGATCCGAACGCTGATGCTGCAAGACCTGTTAGTCTCATGGCGTAGATGAGAAACGACTCTCCTGGAACTCGTTGTGACGTCATGAAGGCTGAGATTCTTGCAGTGTCGAAAACATCTCGAGGCGTAAACAAAGAGATCAAGTTCTTCTTCACATTCTGATAACCTAACCGGCTTGCACCCATGGCACTCAACGCAGACTGCGCACTACCCATCAGTAACGCACGCAAGGAAATGAGCCACGCATCACTGTTAGTCTCCTCAGGACCGTACGTATGCAACGCATACACCTCGAAAATCCTGAAAAATTCCCTGATGTCACACGATTGAGAAGAAGGATCGAAAGGTGGGGGAGGTGGCTGAACACGCCTATTCATATTAGAAATTGCATCCGCTAAACGACCCATCACAAATCCCATATCCGATGAATTACGCTCACCGCCACCTCCACCGCGGTCCGACGCTGAAGAACCAGCAGCTCCTGAACTAGGCATCTTGAAATTTTTAAAGTTCAGTTGAAAAATGTTCACTTTCGTTATTATATTGATAGTTCACTGAAGTTAAAACGCGATTTACGAACACTGTAAAATTTTTTCTGTCATAGATCACTTCACTGCACTTGGGAGATTAGGAGAAACACAGGAACAAAGAATCACAGTCCAATTAGTTCGACAATCCCATACTTCTGACACCAAGTTTGTGCTCGATAAACTTCGACTTCAGGATTCCTGACCACTATAAATTTGCCGACAGGCGATACTCAATGGACTGTGATGGTGTTCAATACATAACTTCAATGTCGTTATTCTTTTCTTTCCTTTTCCACGGAACTCTTTGCGTTTCTATGCAGTTGGAATGCCTGTAGTAAAACAGTTCCGGTAGTTTGATAATTTATTAAAAACGTGGTTAAATTAACCGAAGGAATTGCACTTTATTAACTAGCATTTGCAATGCGATTCAAAAGTTCACGTTTATTGACAAACAGTTTTAAAAAGATTGTTTACAAGATGAAGCACTGGCAAAGACCGCACTTTAAAGTTAGACGACTTGAGACTAGGAAAGTCCTCGACTCAGGTAGCGTAAACACACGAGCTTATAGCACAAGTAGAGCCACCGAGGCAGCCCGCAGGCGCAAGTGCTGACGACACTGTCAAACCTGACAACCGCACGTGTTGCTCAGAAAACACGGCGTACGAGTAGAGCATATAGGGGCAACAATCCACGCATTAGCCTGCGCGGCACACAAGAAAACAGGTCTGCACCCTGCCTCGCTCTCTCTAAGACCCCTGACTGACCCACTCTCAGCCCAAACTTTGCTGTCGCTGCAGCCAGACTACTTCTTAGGCTGGTGTTTACAGTAAGGTGGTCAACGTAAGAAATGCCTCGGTCACACCCCTAATACTAATCGGAATTTAATTTAGAATTTTTCAAACTGACAATGTTTGCCCACTTAACTATAGAATGCTACAAACAAGCAAGCAGTAAATAAAATAACTTCAACCACATGGAGTTGCAAATGTGTAACTAAATTGATTAGATTAATGAATAAAATACATTTCATTCTTTCTCTGTCGCAAGCAGGCACGAGGCTTAAATTAGGTATCTCTAATACGAATTAGGTGCGTCTAATGGACAGTTTGGCTGGGTATACGCCTATGAGCGAGCGCCAGATGATGGACAGGATTTATGATGAGGTAATAAAGAAAGAAACGCACTCTCGCTCCTCAACTTCGAACAGGCAGCGGAGACATCCACAAAATTGAGAGCCATAATATCGCAAATAGTTATTGGAACGCAAACCACAGCTCGTTCCTTTTCGACCCTTTAGATTTTACAAAGCACCGGGTAAAGCATGAGTGACTGCTCAAGGTTGGTCCATTCCTTTCTCCCTCTCCGGTCGTTCCTTCCTCTTACTCACTTACGAGAGAACAATAGGCAGTCACTTAGGATCGGGTGGCGAGACAAAGAGGACGGAGTCGAAAATTTAATTAAATTAGTCGTTAGTTTTAGCCTCCCTACCCGCAGCAACAAATGCGATCCAAAGAGAGGAAGGAATAAAGCACCATTTAGTATGGAGTGAAGGGAATGCAGAATCCATGCAGAATCCATGCAGAAAGGGCATAGAAATAGTAAGATGAGGAAGAAGTTCATGAAACAAGATCAAAGTTGAAGAAGAAGTAGTAGGTGCTAAAAACAGGACAGCAGTGAACAGACAAAAAGGTGGTCCGTAACATAACAAACAAAATTTTATTTTAACAAAAATAAGGCCTACCTAACTCTCAGCTCGGGCCCTCACATTTTCCCCCTGGGAGTGCTAATTCCCATAGACACAATTAGTAGTATCCCTCTGAGGGGTGGACTGAGTTGAGAGGGTGGGAAGGCAGAGTTGAGTAATTAACTCGTTCAGTTCTCAAGTATTGATTGAAGTGAGGAAGACTGCAGTTATTAAACCTTTAATTTCCTGGACAGGCTAAGATTCTATGGGTTTGGCTTCAACATTTGTTTAGCGGCGGTCGAGCGTGAGTCAAGTAGTAGGTCAAAAATAACGTAAAGTGTTGCTACAGTCGCTGTCTTTGTTGAGATTGTACTAGGTTGTATATCATGTGCCACGCGCGTGCTCTCTCCCCTCCTCCGCACTTGCCACTCACCAGAAGAGTTAAGGAGTAACTTTTTTTATGCATCTTATTAACCTCAGCTAGCACGAACCACAACAAACACGCGTCCAGAAACACACACTCGCTAAAGCTACTAAAGTTGTTGCCTGCTTAATAAAGTAGGAACTGAAGGTGGAGGCTAACGTATCCAGCTGGCAATACCTCTCAAAAGATGAGACGCGAGCCTCTGGTGGCAGCAACCTTCACTAGCTTTATAATATTTATATGAACCGAAAGGAGTATATTCGTTCATTAAGTACTATGCAGTGCAAAATTTCTTCGGTAGAGGTAACATGTCTGACAAGTATGGATTGTTTCCTGACCTAATGAGCACGTAAATTTCTAGAAACGTAAAGATGAGGGCTTCAACAGCTTCTAGTTTATTTTGCATACTGCTACACACAAAACCAAAGATAGATAATGTATTTTCAAATGACGAAGAGCTTGTAGATTAGATTAGATTATTAGTTAGTTTAAGCCTCCCTATCCTCAACAAATGAGATCCAAAAAGAGGAAGGAAGAAGGCACCATTTAGTATGGAGTTAAGGGCATAGAAACAGTAAGATGAGAAAGAAGTTCATGAATTATTATTATTATATAAGAAAGTTTTAGCCTCCCTTAACCACGACAAAGATGTTCCAAGAGAGGAAAGAGGAAGGCACCATTTAGTATGGAGTTGAGGGAACGCGGAATCTATGCACAAGGTGCACAGAAACAGTAAGCTAGGAAAGAAGTTCATGAAACAAGAAAAAAGTTGAAGAAGAAAGTAGTAGGTGCTGAAAAACAGGACAGCATTGGACCGAAAAAAGATGGTCCGTAACAAAACAAAAACCTATTTTATTACAACAAAAGGAAGCCTACCTAACCCTTAGCTCAGGCCCTCACACAGTCCCCCTGGGAGCGTAAATTCCCATAGATACAATAGTTGTATCCCACTGAGGGGCTAAGAGCTTGTAAGGTAAACATGGAACTGCCTGCACAGTAAATGTGCACAAGCCTCTTGACATCTGCATCTGACAGCTTCACTTGCTTATGTTCAATTAGGTTCCACATTTTTTCTAGAGTTAAGGAAGATAGAAGTGAATCACTGAACATGTGAGAGTTATGCGAGTATAATACATTATTAACTGTTCTGCAATTAAAATAAATAAGATATTAACAATTTTAACCAAGCTGACTTTGAAATCCAGCAGTATTTTCAGATATTTTTCTTGCACTTGCTGAATTAGTTTGTATTACTTTGATATTGAAGAATAATGTGAGAGGATGACTGAACATGCGAGATCGCAAAAAGGTTCCCTTAGCATAAAATTGTGAGATGTGCAAGGTGTGCGCGTGCAACTCCTGAGTTGCATTTCACATCTGCATTCAAATTTTATTTGAACACATGGTAGCAACTGGTATGATCGAGGTTCAGGAAGTATTAATGTTCAAGTGTTGTAAATAATACCCTGAGGTAGCGTTTTCTGCGTTATAAGTAAGATTCTGCACATGTAACCAAAACACTGAATTCGAAAATCAGAACCAAGACAACCAAATCATACTCAACAAAAGTACAATAAAAACTTTTTTTACAACACGAAGCCATAAAAGATCATTTAAATATCATACACAAATTACTGCACTTCGTTGGGCGTTCTACAAGTCCCCTATTCACCTATGAGATACTGAAAATTTACAGTGTATAAAAAGGTCGTGAACAGTACCAACGAGAGCACAATATTAGCATTCAGTTTATGCTCCAGTAAAGATTAGATTAGATTTTAGTTCAAACCTCCTTAACAACCAAAAAAAAAGCGTTTCAAATAGACGAAGGTGGAAGGCACTATTTAGTATGGAGATAAGGGAATGCAGAATCTATCTATACAGAAGGGTCATAGAAATTGTAAGTTGAGAAAGAAGTTTATGAAACAAGTTAAAAGTTGAAGAAGAAAGTAGTAGGTGCTGAAAAGCAGGACAGCAGTAAACCAAAAAAAGTGGTCCTTAACATAGAAGCATTTTATTTCAACAAAATGAAGGCCTACCTAACTCTCAGCTCGGGCCCTCACACACTTCCCCCTGGGAGCGCTAATTCCCATTAGTACATTAGTTGTATCTCCCTGAGGGGACTCCAGGAAATACTCCAGTAATTTATACCCCAGCACTTTGTGTCCCAGCAATTTATGCTCCAGCAATTAATGCTCAAGTAATTTATACTCAGAGCCTCAAAAATGACAAACTTCTACACACTCACCAACCATAAGAGGTTTTACTCCTCTCGAAACATTAACAATTCAACATGGCCCTGGATATAAGGTTAGGACATAATTAATGATTTTTTTTTGTAACCATTAATTATCGCTTGGATACCATACAAAGGAAATTGTACAGGAAGTGTGGCATTAAATATGACATGTGCCCCCACAGTGCATACAGTAGGTCCCAAAGCACGCACCTCAGCATTGCTCTTGGAGAAGACCTCGGCAGCAAGCATCTTGAGGGGCCCGCAGTAGACGCCAGACTCGGCCTGCAGGAACTGCTGCATGGCGTGGTAGGTCTTGCCGCTGTTTGTGGGGCCGGCGTGGAACACGATCTTGCGGTTCATGGATCTCGCTTCTGGGTACCTGACACACATGAGCCCCCCTCATTGGTGAGTGCCTTGAGCACCACGCACACCGAATGAATTTAATTCAAAATGCCGATTAGGATGATTAATAATAGTCTTTATAACATCGCTCCTTGCCACTAAAGACTACGCTTTTCAAGTACAGTGCACACTATACTTAATTTTTCTCCACCGAGACTATGTGTTGAGCCTAGGATAACTCCTATCACCAATTTCTATCCCTGTGACCCAAACAAAAACAGTCATCAATGTGGCCTTTACAGAATGAAGAAGATGTATGTGTTAGTGCTCTCGAGCGCTGCTCATCAGGAAGATGCCACTAATAATGTACGTTTATAATAACAGCAATATTCTAGTTGTATCAACAGTGGTTCATCAACTTCGGCTGATTATAAGTTTGCATTAATTTGTGAGATGAAATTTATAGTGATGGTGTCAGTGCTCTTCCTGAGATAGGAAAGGGTCGAGGTGCATGAGTCATGGCAAGCAATAGCAGAACAGAAAGCTAAGAAAAGTTACAACGGACTTGTGGTAACTCAATGCCAAATAAATTGTGCCTCCACTTGTACCTTTTTTTTTGCAAGTGACTGAACAACCGTAATGTTCGAGCAGTTAGCATAGGATTAGATCACAAGCTGTTCTAAATGATGAACACTTCAAAAACATAAACTGACCCAGCCAGTGTGAAAAATTTTATCTAAGTGACACAAATATTTAATATGCCGATCAGATAAAAGCATATTATTATTATTTCAATTCTCCTAAGGGAAGATGGATATAACAAGGAGGCAACCTCACAAACATCCCAAACTTAAAGCACTTTGAATTCAATCATTGTAATTTGCTCTGAAGTGTTGAAAGCATCAATTTCCTTCACAACAAATAATGCTGCTTTGAAATGAGAAAACAAAATTTTCATAAAAATGCTGTTCATAAAAGTCAGTTGCAATCAACATAAAGTAAGAGGTCTATACCAAACCACACTAGAGTTCAGCCCAAGGCTATAAAGACAACCTGAGTAACCCTCACCAGTTGATGGGTGCGGACAAGTCAGATATTTTGGTGAGTTCATCCATGCACAGCAAATGGGGGAACACCTGCTTGGCGTGACGCAGGAAGCTGGGGAAGATGTCGTGAACGTGACCGGCGCGCTGACCCCATATGAAAAGCAGGCCTTAGCATTCGTACTTGCCATATTTGACGACAGATCGTTGTGACAAAAGGAAATAATAAAATATCTTCATTTCTAGCACAGTTGATGCTCTAAATATCATAACTTAAAAATTCCTGTTAAATCCTCATGGGGTAGATATTGGGCACATAAAATCATATTGGTTTTCTATTCAATGAAAACGAGGAGAGAATCTTACAATCAGAAAGATAGGCTGGAATTAATAACTTGGATGACTTAGAAAAACGGAGTCTTCTCAATGGTCATGGTAAACATTGAGAACGGTCTAGATCAAAATTTCCTATCGTGATGATTAGTTAGAATTATGGTCACAGTTAAGATTTGCTCGTGTTTAATTGGAAAGTATCATTTTTTAGTACACATCCCATGTCGTGTACACGTGTTGAGCAACTAACAGAACGTAGCACTGGGCATAAAATTATAGGCAGTATGCATCAATGAACTTCAAACTTATTATGTTGGCCAAATGTACTACTTCTCACTTCAAATGCAGCAGATAAAATCAGAATTCATAAAATTTACCAGCTTCATGACAACAAAAAACTTTAATACAGAACAACGGAATAAACAGTGCCTGAAAAATGAGCTGCTATTAAGAATTTTCAAGCATTTTAATGCACAAACTCGAAACGAGATTTCTATCTAAATAATTCACACTCCATAGGACAAAAAACCAAAAGAGAAACAAAATATTCAAACAAAGCATCTTGTTGAAGAGGCTAACCGCACAATTGCCGTTCCCAATATGACAATGAATACAACATAACCTTCGATTTCATCCAATCATTACTGTTATTATTATTATTATTATTATTATTATTATTATTATTATTATTATTATATAAGAAAGTTTTAGCCTCCCTTAATTGCACGACAAAGATGTTCTAAGAGAGGAAGGAAGAAGGTACCATTTAGTATGGAGTTGAGGGAACGCGGAATCTATGCTCAAGGAGCACAGAAACAGGAAGCTAAGAAAGAAGTTCATGAAACAAGAAAAAGTTGAAGAAGAAAGTAGTAGGTGCTGAAAAACAGGACAGCAGTGAACCGAAAAAAGATGGTCCGTAACAAAACAAAAACCTATTCTATTTCAACAAAAGGAAGCCTACCTAACCTTTAGCTCAGGCCCTCACATAGTCCCCCTGGGAGCGCTAATTCCCATAGATACAATACCTGTATCCCCCTGAGGGGTCCAATCATTACTTACACCACATAGTTTTCAAGAAATGCATAGAATTATATGTTCATAACTTAATTAAGAGAAACTATAAACGGTACTATGATTTTTGTGCCCAGTATAACAACCTTTCTAGGAGGAGTGAAAACTTGCCTATGCTTTAATACAGTTGTATCTCTCTGAAAACTGATAGAGCTTTATGATGTTTCACCTGAATGATATCACTGAGAAGAATGTGAAGGTCTGTAGGAAGACTTTTAGACTCAACACAGTGCTTGCGGAAGCTGATGAACACTTGCTGGAACAAGTAATCTGCACAGGCATGGAATTATTTAACAAACTATTGTTCTCTCACAAGCAAGGAAAATGACAATTTGAAGTATAGAGTGGGCAAAAGTAACTGTGACATAGTTTTAAAATAGAAACATTCCGTTGCATGGTTGTTAGTTCTTGAACAATATATCCATACAAAATGTTCTACCATTTTCTAAACAACAGTCAAAAAAATTCTTTAAGGGAATCAAACAGTTTTCTCTTATAAAACTTCTAAAAATAATAAAAAATACCTCAAGAGCAAAATAAGCTTGGAGGTATTCACAACATGTTTAGAACATTCGAATGGATGTTCAGAACCCTAAAAAAATTTAAATTTACCCATTGCCCCCCCCCCCCCCTCAGAGGGAAATTCCTAAGAAACCTCATTTCTCAGCCAATATTATACATTGAGACAATTAATGTTTTATGTTCGATTCACAATGAACTGGTCTACAAAATTGAGATCCAGTTTTTTGACATCGCTTAAAAAAAAGTCTAAAAAAGTAGGAAAAATAGAAAATTTCAATTTTTTTCTTTACATAGTAATAAAAAAATTTCTATTCAATTTATCAAAAAACTACCACTCAGATTTATAGTATTCACCTTGATCTTTACGATGCTCAAAAGATATTTTTCATAAGTGAAAAACTGTAGGAGAAATTGAGCCGCATAGCCAAAAAAAACTTATGATAAAAAAGCGTTCCAATTTTTTCAATTATTTCTCCAACAACTTTTTACTCATGGAGATCTTTTTTGCATCGTAAAAAAAAAGATCAAAGTACTATAAACCTGCAAAGTTGTTTTTTGATAAGTTAATTAAAACTTTGTATTGTCATGTAAAGTAATTGCTAGAAGTAAACATATTCAGTTTTAAAAAATTCAAACACTTCTTAAATTTTTCATTAAGCGACATCAATAAACTGGATCTCAATTTTGTAGACCAGTTCATTGTGAATCAAACAAAAGAACTAATTGTCTCTATGTACAATATTGGCTGAGAAATAAGTTTATTTAAGAAATTTCCCTTTGAGGGGGAGGGGGGTATGGGTAAATTTAAAAAATTTTAGGGCTCTGAACATCCATTTGAATTTTCTAAACATGTTGTGAATACCTCCAAACTTATTTCACTCTTGAAGTATTTTTTATAAATTTTTGAAATTTCTAAGATAAAACCGTTCGATTCCCTTAACACGTTCACTACGTGTTGATACATATATGTACCACGTGGTCCATTACTGATATACATGCTGGTATATATACGTGTACCACGGCTCATTTTTTCTTAATTTCTAAAAATCATTGCCACACCCTTACATTTTATGAAACTCATATAATTATCTTCACGTATATGCTTAGAAAAGGCTGAAATAATGTAAAAGTCACTTACTGCTGTGACTGTGAGGCGTGACAAACACATGCAGTGGTGGACAATTACAACCGTTGCTGAGGAAAGACAGCTAAAATAGCAACCATAGTGAACGTGTTAATACTCTAAAGACAAATTTAACCTGTTAATGAGCATAAGAGATCTTTCTGAATGTTGATTGACCATTACACTTTTTTTTCACTTGAGTGCTGAGCAAATTACTTAATTATACGCTTGGAAAAAAATCTTTCACTAATTTATACTGCAATGTCTCCAAAAATAGTCCTTAATGCTCAATACCTCAACGTTAAGAAGAAACCTATAACTAAATCAATAGATAGAAGTGCTATGAAACTATTAACTACAAAATTTTAATAGATTTTCCAAATAAAGTAATACATCATCCTCCAGTACCAATACTATTCCATCTGATCTCAGAAAAAATATAAGCCGTGCTTCATCCGCCAAGCATAAAAGGAATTTTTTTTAAATACATTTTAAATGATGTAAAACAATATACAAGTAAAAAGTTCAATTTACAACTCTTGATGTGAAAATTGTGAAAAAGTAGACAATATTTTAACTGGTCAAAAATTAGTTTTAGTTTTAGATTTTGAAGGAACCAAACAATGAAGTTTAATAATTCTTAACACAGCATCAATACATCACAATAAATTTGCACAGGTCTCCAAATATCAGGGAAGTGAAATTATTAGATAGAAGCTACATCGTTTGAGCATCCATAACCACAAAAAAACGTTTCAAAGAGTGAGAAGAGGAAAGCCCACATAGCATGGAATTAAGGGAATGGGGAATCTATTCTCAGATTGTGTCCCCACACTCTGCAGATAGAAATAGTCAGATTGAGAGAAGTACATGAAACAACATGAAAGTTGAAAAGAATGTAATACGTAGTGAAAAAATAAGACCAGTAAACTAAAACTAATGATTTGTAATCGAATGAAAATATTTTCTACTTTCACAAACAAAGGTCTACCCAATTTTCATCCAAAACCATGCATGTTCCTCCTAATAACCTAATTCTCATAGAATTGATAAGTTTTGTTTCTCTGACAAAAGTCAAGTAATGACAAAACATTACAGTCATAATATCTGGTGAAAAACATTGTGAAATAGATTGAAATAAAATCTTGAATACTTCTTTTCTACACCTGATCCAATAAGTCTATAACAAGTTATTTTTCATTTCCTTTTCCATCTAGAAGAACAGTCTTTACAAAATATACCACAGGGACTTTTTGAGAGCACCATCAGTTCAAAATCTCTTTAATTATTCTATTGTAGAGAAACTACACCAAAGTAAAAGCATGTATATCCATTTGAAATTCTTGAGTGGTGATGCAATATGAACCAAATGTATATGTGTATGACAAATCAGAAACCTATTACCTTAAAATGAAGGAGCTCTACTTCAGAGGAGTACTTTTGTCACCTAAATACCACTCCTTTCTCCCAGTAAACAAGTTCTTCAACGCAAAAAAAAAAACTTAAAAAAGTAAAAAAAAAAAATTTCGAAAAAATGAATGATGCCCTAAACAGGGGTTCCCTGTATAACAATGGAAATACATCAGGCTGCAATTTTAAACAGATACGTAATCAAAATTTATCAGATTACCTAAATTTATGCACTTCACTTCTAAAACATTGAGCTCCATCAACTAAGAGCAAAAAACCTGTACTTCATAACACAATGAAGATGACTTCATTATAAACTAATTAAGGATGTGATCAAACCAGGCATGCATCAGCACACCACCATCAGAATTGCATTAGCCAGCAACTCACCATCCAAACCATGCTCCTCTGCAACTTGCTTCATCTGAGGATCTGTGTAGAAGGCGTTCAGCACACGCAGAACCTCGGATTTCACCAATGGTCCCACAATCTCGGCGCCAATGTTGACTGAATTTTTGTTGGTCTACAAATAAGCCAAATTTTAGAGCATATATAAATATCTCAAGTAGAAACAAGTACCCTCTATTTACCAGATGTTTAGAGCTTCATATTCAACAAACACCAATGAAAATAAAATAGAAAAATTTTGAATACAACAAGTGTAATCCAATTTTCGTAATCGTTGGACAAAATTTACCACAGAAAAATCATCAAGTTTTGTAAACAGCTAACCTAAGCAGCTAACTTAAAGCAACAAATAATTTATTCTGCTACAATAATTCAATTAATACTCATTACTGTTATTATAGCTGGGGAATCTATTTGTGAATATCAACATAAAGGCCTTTGAAAATCAATTGCTACAGATATTCACCTCAACATTGACAGGCATGAAGAGATGGGAGATGTTCTTGGAGGAACCATTGGAACCGTCACTTGCATTGGAGCTTGCGTAGTGCCACTGGGGCAGAGGAGGCACACGACATGCACTCAGCAACGTCCAGTGAAAGCAGGACAGTTGTCTTGCACTGCAAACGGGTGAATACCTCCATGTTATTTGAACAGAAAGAACAGCATACATATTGAGATTGAGGTCAATTTTGAATCATAAGAATTTTGGTAACTATATTTGACAGCACACATTTACAAAATGCTGTACATACAGGCATACCATACAAAATCCTTGACCATCAAGCAGTAAAGGGCATTAAGTAACTGAAACCTGACAGGACAGAGCAACACATTTCCAAAAATGACAGTTCTTCCATTGAACTCCATTTCTACAAGCAACTCATATCAACTATGTTTTACAATAGAAATCGTGCATATTTTTTATCCTCTCAGCTGTGCAATATTTCTTCAATCTTCATAACCTTGCACAATCAATCAAGAGTTTATGTAAAATTTATTTCTCTAAATAAAGTAATTATACAACTTCCTTTTACTCAGATAAGTTTTCTGATTACTGCATTTATAAAATCTTTAGCAAGAAGTTCACATACATATTTTTGATCCAGCAACCCTTGAATGAAACTCACAACAGATGCAGCACTTAACATTTATGTATTATTTATTTGAAATGAACAAAATGCAGAGCTCAAATGAAAAATGTGCACACTAAAATGGTAAAATTCAAACTTTACCAATATTGTTACATGAAACACTGCCTGCTTCATCAGCTACACGTCAGCCTAAGTCAACCTCAGATGGTTTTCAAATAAAGATTGAGGTAATGTACAAGGAAATTTTCAACAAGTCTCAAACTTATTTTGCTAAAAATTAATATTGATAAACATTTGTCTTTTTCTTTAGCAATTTGTTCTAATAATATAAAAATTAAATAAAATATTAGTTTCTCCAAAAAGGTAAAAACTAAAACAGGATCTGAGTAACACTTTTTAATTTTTTCCAGAACATTACCATATAAAAGTTGGCTTATGCTTCTTGGTGTATCTTAAGACACCATACCAACTAATTCAACCAACAGATTAATATTAACAATTTAGCATGCCACTTAATCTTCTCAAAATGCAGTGGGGTATTACTTAGAGCTTCCAAGAATCACCAGTACTTACCAGCAAGGTAAAATGACATCAATGAAAAATATCTGATCAATGCTGCAGGCATGTGGCAAATAGTGGCTTCAAAATTTTATCACCTACCTCAAATTAATACCTCACAATACTAATGGTGTGAACACAGAGTGCTTTTTGATTTAATATTCTTGACAGATCCCCCTGCATCTTTTTCATTAATTTTTTAGGGAATTTCACCTGACACTTTTCAAGAATGACTCAGAATTTCTCATACTTTTCTTTTGTTCTGCACAGATTTGTGATTGAATATGAAAAGATGTCTAAAGTTCACATGTTTAAAGTTTTTTATTTGAAGAGCAAAAGATTTCTTAAATCAGCTGTTTTAGTTATCCTTGTCTTAAGAAAACTAACTAAGCCACAACTTACCATCGTTTGTGTAATTGAGATAACATTTAATTTAGCTGGCTTATAAAATACCTCAAAATCAAAAAAGGTAAGACTTCTGAACAGCACTTGTCATTTATTGTTGTCATCAATATCTTTAGGTACTGCAATATCTGTAAAAAAGAAAAGTACATTGAATTTTAAAAAGTACTACATATTTTGTTATAATTTCAATATAATGTATAGGCACAACAGTCCATTCACACCTTTTATCCTTGCCTACATATATATCTATCAAAAAAAGTTATATCTTCTCCTTAGTAACTTGATGTACAGAATAACTTTCAACTTGGTGTACTTGGTGAACTTCTGAAGACAAACATAAAAATTCTAATTTACTGTGAAAATTTAAACATTTTTCTTTAGTCTTTCATTTTTGAAAAATAAATCACCATTAATTTGAACATCTAACCACCATAGTAAAAATGAATTGCAAATGGATTCTTTTCTACTAACTTGGAAATTCAAAAAGAATGGGTTGTATTTAAGTAGCTGAATATTTCCAATTAACATCAGTACTTCGGGGCCCATATTTTTTTAAATGAACAATGGCATATTGTATTCATTAAGTATTGAATATTTAAAATAAGAAAAAACATTAGGTATGTTTCTTATGGGATATTTTAAAAAGTAACTAAATTAAGATTGAAAAATGCTAGATTCACAGAAAGGCTTCAGTTTTTTATTTGATTAAAAAAGGACAGTTGATTTATAACAAATATTGATTTACACGCTGCAGGAAAAACTTCCTTCAATGCATATTATGACTGACATTTCACTCAACCTGAAATGTCTAGCAAATCTGATGGCTTCAAATTCTTATTTCATATCTATTCCTGTCCCATGCACCCTTTATTTAGTGACTATAGTAGTAATACCTCAGTCTCTCACTCTTTTCACTCAAAATGAGGTTAATTTACCACACTGTGATTGGAATGCTGGGAACATTCTACCCTAATCTTCTTTATATCACAATACTACCAAGTCACATTTGGCCTGGATAAAAACTCCTGTTCAGCCCCAATAATAACAGGATTAGCATTGAAAGTCTCATCCCAACTGAAAATTGAATGAAGTCCTACCTCACCATATTAGAAAGCTTGAGTGTGTTCGTAATACTTGTTTTATTGCTCATATAGCATTATTCCCCTAAGTCAATTAGAAATGCTATTTTCCACCAATACACTCATTCAACATATGAAAATACAGGAAATATGTAAGCTGAGTAAGTAAAACTTTAAACATGTGAAGTAATACTTACTATAGTTTAAGAAACATGTACAAAAATAATGCATTATTCGACTAAAAACTTTTAGAAGCATTAGTGCCATAGTCTATTTTGTACACAGCACCATGCAAAACCAAGTGTTGCAAATATCCATTCAATTGGATCAGAATTTGCTTTGTACTTATAGTTACCACAAATTCAGAGAAACCTCTTGGCAACTATTTTTGAGTTACTTTTTGTGTTATTGTTGAATTAGCTTCCACTATTTTCTGGTATTATTCAGAAAGAAGAGAAAAACTCAACACATGTGAAGCTTGTATTTAATAAATTAGTTCCTTCATTTTCTTGCACTCAGAAAAATCTAACTGAATTATTAAACATATGAAACAAAAAGAACGACTCCTTGCATGAAATTCTTTAAAATAATCTTAGATACTGCAGTGTTCCTGTATTAGAATTCAGGTATTCATCTCTGCAGCATGAGACAGTCAAGTATAAAAAATTGAAACAATTACAGTTTAAAAATCAAACTCTTTTAACCAACTACACCCAATAAAGTTCAGGAGGGTTGGACTTCTTGGAAAGGACAGATTTTTTGCCCAACCAGTGTGGCACTGATATATTTCAAGCAGGTGTTCATCATGTTTTCAAAAACCACAATATGTGTCAAAATTAAAAATGAAACAACCAAAATCATTTGGGAATAATTGGAGGGCATATTTGCAGTGTCCTAACCCACAAAAAAAATAATTTTAGAACACTCAAGTTAGAAGTGTGGTATTCATCGCAGGGTTGCCAAATTGGCTTTTCCTAGCCAAGTTACTAACTAAGAACTAGGCCACTCTGCCTGAAAGGCATCTATGCCGCTATGAGGTGAAATTATCACTTAATCCACTTGCCAGTTTTGATCTCTGATCTGTGGGTTAGGACACTTTGCATATTTATCCAATACTGAAAAACCAGCTTTACTGCTCTAATACAGTTTTAACCTTTCTGAAAAATGTAAAGATTACAATTGAACCATAATATGTTACCTTATGCTCTAAAATTTCTTTTGTAAATGTAGCAAAATAATTGAAATGTTATTTGTATAATCTGGCACGTAATGAGCAATAAAAAGCAAGGCAAAAATTGCTAAACGTAAAATCATTTTATCAAAAATGATCAAATAAAACTGAATGTTTTGGACAAACAGTCCATCTTCAGCAGAATCTCTGTAATACAAAACTATACCAGAGGAAAAATCAATGTACCAGTAAAGTATTTCTAAAAGTTTAATCTTATGGCATTCCAAAACAAAAGTTTTATATGACCATTTTTAATAAAAATTACTACGTGTAGTGATTTTTGCCTTGCTTTTTGTTTTCAAGCTTAGAAGCATCAATGCTGAAGTTTTTTTTACAGCAAATGAGCAATTTACGTAGTGGTACACACATGCATCAATACATAGTCAATGTGTTAAAAGAAGGAAGGGAAAGAATCAAGTATGGACAAAGCAAATGTAAATTCTATGCACAAGGTGTGTTCTTACACAGAATATACCGCACTTAGAAACAGCAAGTTATGCAGGAAGAAACAACAGAGTGGACAGCAAATAAGGTATGAAAACTGAAACAAGCCATGTAATCATGAGAGATTAAAGTCCCAAAGACTTATTTATGGCTTAACCTACCTAACCATATTTCCTTTGGAGAACCAGTCCCTATGGCATAAGACAGACAAAGAACAAATTCAATCTAAACTAATTGCCCATCTTATACCTTAAGGCCATCGAACGTTTTTTCTTATAAAAACTTCAAAAATTAGTAAAAAATACGTCAAGAGCAAAAGAACATTTGAGGGATTTACAACATGTTTAGAACATTCGAATGGATGTTCAGAGTCCAAAAATTTTTGAAATTTACCCACAACCCTTCCCCCTCCCCCCTAAACAGGAAATTTCTGAAAAATTTTATTTCTCAGCCAATATTGTACATGGAGACGATTTAGTTTTTTTTGTTCGATTCACAATGAACTGGTCTAAAAAGTAAAAATCCAGTTTTTTGATATTGCTTCAAAAAAAATTTGAGAAGTTTTAGAATTTTTTCACCAAATATATTACATTTCAGTTATTACTTTGAATGCCAATAAAAAAATTCTATTCAACTTGTCAAAAAACAACTAAGCAGGTTTATAGTATTCACCTTGATCTTCACAATGCAAAACTGATCTCCTCCATAAGTAAAAAATTGTTAGAGATATACTTGAAAAAGTTCAACGCTTTTCCTTAAAAATGATTTTTTTTTGGCTGTGCGGCTTCATTTCTCCTAGTTTTTCACTTATGAAGGAGATCTTTCAGTTTTTTTATATTGATTAAAAAAAATTTAAAAATGTTTGAATTCAAAATTTTTTTTTCCAGTTTTGTTTTCTTCAAATGGCTATAAAAAATTTTCTAAACTTATTGAAAAGCTACATATCAACTTTATAGTACTCATCTCAATCATTACGATGCTGGGGCATAAAATTTTTAAATTTTCCTGTTCCCCCTTCCCCCCTCTCGAAGGGATGTTTCTAAAAAATCCTATTTCTCAGCCAATATTGTACATAGAGACGATTAGTTTTTTTTTTGTTCGATTCACTATGGACTGGTCTACAAAGTTAAGATCCTATGAATATTTGTTAGATTGTTATAAACATGCTGTTAATACCTCAGAGCCAATTTCACTCCAGAAGTATTTTTATTTATTCTTTGAAAATTTTGAGGAAAAAAACGTTCGATGGCCTTAAAGGGCATCTTAAAGTAATTGAAGGTTTTCAAGAATTAGAATTGGGATTGCAAGCCCAAAACTTAACCCTTTCGGTACAATAATTCAAATGCTTTGGGTGAATACTTCCAGGGGAAAAAGTTGTCATTACCCTGAATTGTCAGTAAAATTGTCCTAGTGTTGGTGCTTCTAGCTTAAGCAAATGCCTACTTCTTTATTTTAAGTTTAAAAATTTTTGAATCATTGAAGCTCTATGCTTGTCAACCGAAATTTTTGATGTTGATAATTAGGTTTTTGTGCCTATGAAGAAATTATTTATAAGTTCTTGCCCAAATTTATCAAAAATAAATAAAGTTCAGTAAACTTGCTCAAGTTGAATGGAAAGGATATCGAATGTGTTGAACGGACCCTGTAGCATGAACTTACGCGTGCCTTTGCTTCAGGGTCCTATGGTAATTACAGGGTCCAATGGTAACCTATGGTAATTTATGTGTGCCAGCTTCTGGAATTGTTCAAAAACTAGTTCAATGAATGTTTCTAATTTTCCTAATTTTGTTATTTACTCCTAATTATTCCCTCACTCGTTAAATTACTGTAAAACTAGGTTAGATGTCCTAAACTGGAAGCACTAGCGAACTTGGCACTGGAGTAGCCATCAGTACCGAAAGGGTTAAAGCCAATCCTGATACCTAAAATGATCATTCCAGTATCACATATAACTGTAGTAGTACATACAACTACTATTATATATAGCAGCAAAATGCCAAGTCCTAAGTGAGTTTTGTCTATTCAGTGGCATCTTGACTCAGAAAAGTGTGCCTTAATGCCCATTTCTTCCATGAGCTGTCACTTGTTGTTGTATAGTGACGCTCTTGGGATATTTATGGAGGTTCCGGCTGCGGAGATTTATGAGTCTCGCTCGCTCGGAGTTTCCGGCGGAACCGCCGATGCGGGCCTGGTATTTACAAGCGCCGGATAGGTCGGAAGCGCGCCTACTGCCGGGCGGAAGTTCATTGTTCGAACTAGACTTAAGAGCAAGCTGTGTGAACTTGAGATCAGTACATTACTAGTAGTCCTGCTGTTCGTTTTGCTATCCAATTGCCTGGTTTACGGCTAGGCTAACCGATCTACAAGTGCTGTCCAGTAAACCTTATATCTTGCTGAAATTCCAAGATATTACAATTGACGACGAGGCTTCGAACTTGCGAAGTGAATTTGAACTTTAAAAGTGCTCTGAAATTAAGATGGCGTATTCTACAGTCAGCTGCCCTCCGTTCGACGCGGAAGTAGAAACAGTGAGTGAATTCTTGGAGCGCTGGAAAGTACAAAGTGCAGACGCTCTTCAGAAAGCAGGAAATAATGGCGGTAAAAAAGCTAGTATTTTAATCAAAGCTTTGCCTGTAAACATAATTACTGATCTACAACGAAGAATTAAACCTACGTTACTCACTGAGGCTACATATGAGGAACTTGAAGAAAAATTAACACAGCAATTTGAAATTAAAAAATCCATCGTCGGTGCATCGGTTACATTTCTAAATAGAAAACAAGGTGCTAATGAATCCATAGAAAGTTATGCTAAAACGTTCAATGACTTAGCATCTGCATGCAATTATGGTAATTGCTGTCGTGATCGTTTATTAAGAGATGCCTTCGTGGCTGGGCTACACTCAGCGCAAATTCTCAGCGCGGTTCTACAGAAGTGCGATAGCAAGTCCTTCAACGAATGCGTTGAACACGCAAAACTTATCGAACAATTAAGCTCCGACGCTCAAGATATCATTCGTGAGGATTCATCTTCATCGTATTTCACTACAGAAAAACTCCCGCCGAACTACATATGCATTCGCTGCGTAACCAAGCAAAAGCATCTTGCAAAGAATTGCTATGCTTTGAAATTGAAATGTCACACATGTGGAAAATTAGGCCACATCTCTATGGTTTGCAAATCTACAACTGCAGCTCGGCCTCCTCCTGCTATGCCTACACGAAGGGGACCTGCACAAGGAAAATTTGACGCAGCTCGCACTTACACAGTGCAGTCGGGAAGAAGCGGTTGCTGTGGCAACGTTGGGAGAGAAGACGTGTTAATGAAGAATTCACGGATGCCTCTACAGAAGAACGAAGCTGTGTTGCAAAAACCTGGGAACGAAGGTGGTGACGGTAATCATCTACATGAGTGTTCTGATTATTCCCCAAATGATTCTAATTTTTTAGAGTAAACACCACTGTAATTCCCGTCACTAAAGAGCCCACTATGATTGCATGCAACTTAAATAGTAAACCTGTTGAATTCCTGTTGGATAACGGCAGTGCCGTGTCAACTATACGTAAAGGAGATGCAATCAAAGTTGGTGCTGTGGTAAATCCTACATGCAGCAAAATTCTCGGGTACAGTGGTGTCTCGGTAAACCTGCTTGGTCAAGCTTCAATAACTGTCATGTACCATAATGTTAGTTTTAATCATAAGTTTCTCATTGTGGAGGATGATAGAATCAACTTACTGGGCCGAGATATTTGTTCTAAACTAAACGTAAACATTGTCATTCCTGATAAATACGACTCCATAAATAAAACGGATTGTCATAGTTTGCCGAAAAGTTTGTCGTTAAAATATTACGAATATTTGTCATCTGATTCACAGTCTAACGTTAAAGAGACAGTTAATCTTGATGTGTTGCCTAATGCAGTTCCGGTATTTTGTAAAGCACGCCCGGTTCCTGTAAGGCTAAGACTCTGTCAAAACCGAACTGGAACGCTTGCAGAGTATGGGCAAAATCACAAAAGTGTATGATAGCCAATAGGCATCTCCTACCGTTAATGTTCTAAAGTCTGACGGCAGTGTGAGAATCTGTGGAGATTTTTCAGCTTCCATTAAAAATTTTCTGAATCCTGTTCAATCTGTACTACCTGTTATTGATGATGTCATTTCTCAAATCGGAGACGCTAAGTTTTTCTCAAAAATTGATTTGTCTAACGCGTTTTTGCAAATTCCGTTGGACGAAGAATCAAAGAAAGTTACGACCATTAACACCTCTGAAGGTCTATTCATGTACAATTACTTACCTTATGGTCTACGTGCAAGCCCCGGCATTTTTCAAGCATTCATGAATAGGACTCTGTCTGGCATCGATAACATCATTGTGTACCAGGATGACCTCCTCATTTTGACCTCGTCATATGATGCTCATTTGGAAGTTCTTGACAGGGTCTTGTCTGTCCTAAAAAACGCGGGAATTCGCGTAAATCTGTCTAAATGTGCCTTTCTAACTGATCGTGTGTCTTATTTAGGGTACGTTTTCGATAACAAGGGTGTTCACCCTAACTCTGAGAAAGTAGAAGCTATTCTCAATGCTCCTGTTCCTAAAAACCTCAAACAGTTGCAAGCTTTCATCGGATTGTGTAACTTCTACAGTCGTTTTGTACCCAACTTTTCTAATGTCATGCATCCTCTGTACTCGCTGCTTAAGAAAAATGTACAGTTCCGGTGGACTCCAGAACAGGACGAGAGTGTCCAGAAAATTAAGAACATCTTTCGTTCGCATAAACCTCTAAAGTTGTTTGATCCCAACCATGAAACTCTTCTTGAAACTGATAGTTCGGGTTATGGAGTTGCTGCCATACTCATGCAACGCGTTAGTCCTTCTCATGATTGGTGTCCGGTTCAATTTGCTTCGAGATCTCTGAATAGTGCGGAACAAAACTACTCTAACATTGAAAGGGAGAGCCTCAGTGTGGTTTTTGGCGTGGAGAAATTCAAGAAATTTCTACTTGGTGCTAAGTTCATTATCCATAATGATCAGAAACCTCTTTGTAAACTTTTTGCACATGACAAGGGTGTACCTCTCAACTGTTCCGCTCGAATTCAGAGATGGGCTCTTAGACTCTCCCAGTTTGACTGTGTTTTCAGACATTCGAAAGGCAAATGTAACGTAAATAGCGATTGTCTCAGTAGGCTGCCACTACCTACGACTGTAAGGGAGCTAGAACCGTACGAAATGATTTTTGCTGTGAACACTCTTGATAAAACTCCTGTCACGTGTGAAAATATAAAAACTCATACTGATATGGATAGCGAACTATGCCAACTTAAACAATACATAAAGTTTGGCATGCCTCCTAAACCTGATCCCAATTTTTCAAAATTTAAGAACCTGCTACCTCAGATGACCATCATGAAGGGTTGCATACTTTATAAAGAACGGGTTTTTATTCCCAAGTCACTGCGTAGTTTAGTCCTTGAAACATTTCATGATGGACATCCTGGCATTTGTGGCATGAAATCGTTGGCCAGATCTGTTATTTGGTTTCCCGGAATGGACAAAACTATTGAAGACATCGTAAAATGTTGTCCCCAATGTCAATTAAATCGAGCAAAACCTAAGTCTAGAAATGTAGAATGGCCTACTCCTTCTCGTCCTTTTGAACGCATTCATGTCGATCACTTTTTCTACGAGAATAAAATTGTTTTCATTGCTGTAGATGCATTATCTAAATATATTGAATGTGAAGTGGTACCATCCACGAGTGTGTCAGATACTGTCGATGCGTTGAGAATGATTTTCAGCAGAAATGGGTTGTGTGATGTGCTCGTAAGTGACAATGCTTCTAACTTTTCGTCTCAAGACTTCAAAGATTTTCTTATTTCCAACGGCATTGAGCACCTCACACCTCCGCCCTACTCTCCAGCAAGCAATGGTCAAGCTGAGAGGGGGGTAAGAGTCATTAAAGACTTGTTGAAAAAACTATCTTCTTCCGAATCGTTCAAATCCCGTCTAGCGAAAGCATTATTTCAATCGCATTGTATTCCGCATAGTGTTACAAAAATTGTTCCCTCTGTTGCGCTGAACAATCGTAAATTTATTACTTCCAAAGATAGAGTTCATCCTAAATTTTCTGTGTCCAGGTCTAAGCCTATGTATGTAACTCAATTTGATGTCGGGGATCATGTTCTCGCTCTGAATTTAAGAAATGGTCCCAAGTGGTTGAAGGGAATTATTGTTAGTAAAGTTGCCGTTAATATCTTTCATGTTCAAATATTAGCATTAAATGTAATCTGGAAGAGACATTCAAATCAGCTGTTGCACAGTAGTTTGGAATCTACCGGGAGTGGAGCAGCAGAGACTCCTGCTTTTCAGCCTGTTAACAGCTCTCCTGAGCAAAATGAACCTCGTAGATCAGGCAGAATAACCAAACCTGTAATACGAATAGGTTGTTGAGTTCCTCCTTCCCTTTGTCACATATTCATCTAAAGGGAGGGAAGTTGTTGTATAGTGACGCTCTTGGGATATTTATGGAGGTTCCGGCTGCGGAGATTTATGAGTCTCGCTCGCTCGGAGTTTCCGGCGGAACCGCCGATGCGGGCCTGGTATTTACAAGCGCCGGATAGGTCGGAAGCGCGCCTACTGCCGGGCGGAAGTTCAATGTTCGAACTAGACTTAAGAGCAAGCTGTGTGAACTTGAGATCAGTACATTACTAGTAGTCCTGCTGTTCGTTTTGCTATCCAATTGCCTGGTTTACGGCTAGGCTAACCGATCTACAAGTGCTGTCCAGTAAACCTTATATCTTGCTGAAATTCCAAGATATTACACTTGTCTAGAGCTTAACAAATTCCTTTTTAGTACCTCAATATGACCCTTCTGTTCTGCCAGTAATTATGGTCCTAGAATTGTGATTACTTCCACTTCATTTGAACTAGTAGAATTTTGAAATAATTTCAATAGTATTGTAAGATTCTCAAAAGCATATTAATTTTTAAGGCAGAAACAGCATTTTGAATTTGATTTTTAATGATATTAAAAAATTTCATGTTATTTGCAATTATTTTCCACATTCAAGCTGTATGCATTATGGAACACATTTAGCAATTTCTTTTATTCAACTCAACAAATTTTCTAGAATTTCATTCATAAGTAGATTGGCAAGGCAAAAGTTCAATTTTTGAAACATAATTTACAAACTTTTTTCTAGCACTGAGAACAATATTTTTGCTCAGTAAGCATTTTTAGCAAGCATAACTTTTTAACTGAATATATATATAAATAACCAGAAGCTGCATACACAGGAAAGACCCACGCAATCCAGCTTCATGAGTATTTCAGAGAACTAAAACCTTTTCTTTATTCTTTTTTTTGTTAAGCAGAAGTTTTGAAGCACAAAATGCCTATAAGGTAAAATAATTTTAAAAGCTAAATAAATAGGTTTTCAAACTGTCATAACCTAAAAAATTCTAACAATGATACAAAATTAACTAAATAGTTGAATGTTGGAAACTGCTATACACTAAAATTAATGGCAATTATTTCAGAGTCAGTTGTGAGTATTATCCAAAGTAATCATACAAGCTACAAAACAGGCCTTTGTTATTGGTTTCTAAGCTGAAATTTCAAGTCATGTTTTAAAAATTTAAAATACTATTTTCATTCCATATATTTTATCATATTGTTTATCTATTAGCTTTTGAATCTTTGGCTATACCAAAGGTAATATAAAAAACTAGCTAAGAGACCATTTAGCATGGTCAGTAGATGATTAGATTAGATATTAGTTCAAGAATTTAATTCAAATTGAAGTCAGCAATACAGTTGCTTCTGAAGATGATTGAACTGTAAATAACAGAATCCAAGAGAAAAGGGCAAAATACAACATTTACAAAGGAACTGGAAAACTTCAACAAATGAGGAAGAATCACAGATGCCATTGTTCACTGATTTACATGCCAATACTTTTGAAGA
This sequence comes from Morinoia aosen, assembly GCA_030386875.1. Lineage (NCBI taxonomy): Eukaryota > Metazoa > Arthropoda > Malacostraca > Amphipoda > Talitridae > Morinoia > Morinoia aosen. The sequence goes on from CM059562.1 coordinate 23,617,522, forward strand.
ACTCTTCTCTTCTCTGAAGTATCTTTCTGTCTACTTTGATGACGAGATATTGAACGTCATTGTTGAGCAGTCAAACTTGGACACTCTACAAAAAGAAATAAACAAGCCTCTTGGCTTCAGTAAGGAGGAACTGCAGAAATGGCTTGGCCTTCTTGTGTATTTTTCTATTTCTAAATTGCCAGACACCAGAAAGCACTGGGCTACGAAGATATTGCTGTTTCCAGATTTTGCTGCAGAATGTATGAGCCGTGATAGATTTGAAGCTATAAAATCGAATCTTCCCTTGGCAGATAACACACACGAGCGTAGATCTGGTCATCCAAACGATCCTTTCTTCAAAGTCCGACCTCTAATCAACCATCTCAGGGCTAAATTTCATCAGGTTGAAAAACAGCGAAAACCCTCATGTGGATGAACAGATGGTTCCTTTCAATGGAAGATCAAGGGTAAAACAATACTTTCCTAACAAGCCCAAAAAATTTCAATTCAAACTATTTGTTCTGGCACATGACAAAGGTTTCAGCAACAATATTGTTCCTTACACTGGGAAGATATTACCTGTCAATGATCCTGCAATACCAGACATGAAGCCCAGTTCAAACATAGTATTGCACCTTGCCCAGACAATTACTGCATGTAAAAATTTCCTCGTATTTTCTGACAACTGGTTTATATCAGTGCAACTATTACATTATCTACCACAAGAGCCATATCTGTGTGAAGAACAGATGCTGACTCAGGCAGAAGTATACATTACTTATGTACGGCGGTACAATACTAAGACTGTCAATCTTGTATCTACGTTTGCCTAGGCCCAATCAGTGACCAGTGTCAGCAGGTTTGATAGAAAAAAAAAAAGTTGATTGATATCCCTTATCCTGACTCTGTCAAGAGGTACAATGCTTTCATGGGAGGAGTTAAGCTTGCAGATCAGCTTCCTGCCCTGTAACGTATTGACATAGGGCCTAAGAAGAATTACCAACAGCTGGTCTTACACTTCATTGATATGGCAATGGTAAATCAGTGGCTCTTATACTAGTGTCATGCTGACAATATGTCACTCACAAGAAAAGACATACTCTGTCTTGCAGAATTTAAGCTCGATGTTGCTAATTCCTCTATGAAACTTGGCAAATCATGTGAGCCACTGAGAAGAGGGCAACCGCCAGTGAGGAGATCCAATGATGACAAAAGAAGAAAGTTTAGTGCACTTTCCCATGATGTAAGGCTCGACAAGGCAGCTCATATGCCTTACATTCACCAAGAAAGGATCAGGTGTAAGAACAATGATTATCAAGGCCAAACTAACGTGTATTGTATAAAATGCAGTGCTAATTTGTGCCTTTCAAACCTAAAAAATTGCTTTACCACTTACCATGGTTACTAGCACTTCCAAATTATAGGAAGTTTCTGAAATTTATTACTTTAGTTTCAGTCAAGAAATTATTATTGAATTTCTAAAGGGGTATATTTATTTGATTATTTAATTATTTCAATGCTGATTATTTAATTATTTCAAACAAACCTGCGTCCTGCCATGCAGCAATTCTTTGTACATTCAATGAGACCTAAATCATTGTCAGGATTGGCACATAAAAAATACTCAAAAAAGAAACACCACAAAAAACACTAGTCATTTTTTTAAGGGGGGGAGGGGGGAGGACGGGGGGGGGGGGTTGGGTTGGGTTATTACTGCTATTCAAATTTCACTTGTTTTCAAGCTTATGGGATCAAAATAAGCTAAATATTTATATTGTTAAAAAAATTATCTAAGTCATGAGCATGACTATGACAAGAATCATTGAAAAACAAAAAAAAACCCTTTACAAATCAAATTAGAAAAACCTGAATCACAAAAAAAAACTTGGAGAGACTGATATATTTTGATGAATTTCATTTCCAAAGTAAAAAACAAAAATTAAGAAACAAATGTAGTTTGACTATTTGATAATATAGAGACTTTTGAATTCTTCCTGTCTTCTAGACTAGACTGCTACTACAGTACTACTGTGTCTCTCTTTCTACATCCATTGCCATTTCATCATTCTCATCCACATCATGATCATTTGCGAGGTGGCAATTTACTTAGACCAATTTCTGTGCGCATTCCGATCCTAATCTATTTCTCAATTTATTCAACACTTTTCCAAATATCAAGAAAATTCTCTCAATGGATCCTGAACTTGCAGGCAAGAATGAAGATTGCTTATTATTATTATTATTATATAAGAAAGTTTTAGCCTCCCTTAACCACGACAAAGATGTTCCAAGAGAGGAAAGAGGAAGGCACCATTTAGTATGGAGTTGAGGGAATGCGGAACCTATGCACAAGGTGCACAGAAACAGTAAGCTAAGAAAGAAGTTCATGAAACAAGAAAAAAGTTGAAGAAGATAGTAGTAGGTGCTGAAAAACAGGACAGCAGTGAACCAAAAAAAGATGGTCCGTAACAAAACAAAAACCTATTTTATTACAACAAAAAGAAAGCCTACCTAACCTTTAGCTCAGGCCCTCACATTGTACCCCTGGGAGTGTGAATTCCCATAGATGCAATAGTTGTATCCCCCTGAGGGGATGAAGATTGCTTATTGCAGAAGATTGCAGAAGCCTATCGCAGAAGATTGCAGAAGAGGGCTTCTTGCAGATTGCAGAAGCCCTCTGCCAGTGTCTTTTCAGGAATCTACATTTTCTGCTGTTACATGTCATGAATTTCACATCATCAACAAGGAGTCATTGAAGGTGTTTCCCATCATATTCTCATTGAACATGTGTTTTGGTAAGATGGCTAATAATGGGTCACAGGGTCGGCTGATAATGAATTAAAAGTACTCAAATGTACTTCAACAGCTCCAGCTCAAGCGCGCAACTGACGAACTGCTATGAAAGACAAAAATTTTGAAGTTAACCCTTTAATGGTTTGCTCAACAAAATTGTCGAGGTATTTTTAAGCCTAATAAAATATATGAAATTGCAGTTACTCAATGTTTTCTCTTGTTCTGGCGGCTAAACAGAATTGTTACGCGTCAGGTAGGTACAAAAAGTAGGCAATAGACGGCCCTGATGTAGTGGCAAGCCTCAACGTCTACACCCTTTTTATCCCTGTGTACGTGTCGCCAAACTTCTCAACTTTCCTAATTTAATTTCAGGGTATAACTTGTAAATAATCTATGCCTATTATACATCAGATATTTAATTTGTTGTTGTAGACGTGTTTGAATACTTGTTTTGCAGATAATTATGCAATTTTGACACCGTGTATGGTACTTGAATATTGGTCCACAATTTTGTTGGGCTGCCCATTCATGGTAAAAATTATGAGTAGAGAATCAGCTCAACAAAATTGTTGAACCATGTTATTTATAGTGGTTATTCATTGCATTTAACCTTCACAGGCCCCAAAATTGATGTATCAGGTTTCAATGGTACCAGTAATAGATATCTGCAAGGTGTGGCTCCAAATTATGCTGACAATTCTGATGATGGCATGGACACAGACAACGATGTTGCTGATCCTGATTTCATTCCCAACACAAGTGGTGCTGTAACTGTTGACATTGATGAAGGCAATGATACATGTGATAAAGGTACTACTATATTGCATGCAAATGAAGGTAGCTCAAACTGACAGCTAGAGGGACCAAGTACCAAGGTTAATATCTCCGAATATATATGTATATATATATATATGTATATACTTTACTAACAATAGTGAACACAAGAAATTTTGGAAGCTTAGGCAGCTGTCTGAAATGCTTTGTGACAACTGTAAGAAGGTTGAGGGCATCCCATACCAAAGTGTAGAATAATGAAAAAATGGTGCCCTATAAAGGCACTAGGGCAGGAAAACTTTGCTAGTACATCAGAAATCAACCCAATAAGTGGGGCTTCAAAATCTTTTGTAGATCAAGCTGTAGTAAAATCATTCATGATTTACTATTCAAGGAAAAACACAAGGAAAAACAACTTCTATCTTTTCAAGGAAAAACATTATTTATCACAAAAGAAAATGAGAAAGACCTCTCGCTTGGTTAAAAAGTGATGTTGATAATGACAAGATCTGCCCCTAACCCTCAATCAGCTGTTGTTTTTGTGATAACTTTTTCACAATATTGTGTAAAGTGTGATGTATTCTCGTACCTAAAAAATAAGCAAACATGCTGCCTTGATTGCCACAAGAAGTGAACATGAGCCAGGGCGGTGATTGCAAGTGACTCTAGTCGTATCTTCCAGTTACACTGAAACCCATCCAAAAACCTTTTTTTATTTGATACAGAACAACCCAAAGATTTTCAGTTGATATGGCCACAAAATGTTGATTTCCGGTTTACCCGTCATTTTTTGTATTTCATAATAACATTAGAAGGAAATAAGTTTGTTACTTATGTTATTGTTTGTGAAAAATATAATGATATAATGAGTCAGTATGCATGTCTACCTTACTATCATAATGAGGCAGCTCGACAAAATTATAGCTACCGTAATGTGGTAGCTCAACAATATTGTTGAGACTCGTAACTCGAGAAATATGCTAGGCACAAAAAATTTTCTCAAACAAAAGTTGTTACTCTACCTCAGAGATAAAGGAATTTGACATGAAAAAATTTTTTTTACCCAAATTCTACATGTGACCATTAAAGGGTTAAATAACTCAAAAATAATGCATCAGCAAGCAGAATGTCATTCATGAAAAGGTTTTTAAATGTGTTTCTTTAGTGATCCCTCATAACGGAATTTTTAATTTCCATGAGCCCATTAAACTGCGTATTGACTAAAAAATGTGAAAAAATCAGCATGGTTTTATGGTCACATAAAATATATTAATATCCATATTTTTTTACAAATGATTTTTTTTTAAAACATGATTTTGTAAAAAATCATGATTTTTTATTTTTAATTTTTTGATCACATGAAATATATTAATATCCAGTTTCTTAGTGATGATTTTTAGTAAAAAACAGCATGGTTTTTTTGGTCACATAAAATATATTAATATCAATGTTCTTCTTTAAGTGTGAATTTTGGAATAAAAACATCAAAAGGAAACCATACAGTAAAAGTGGTGGCAGATAACCCACAATTACCAAGAGGAGTGTTAAGAGGAACAACAGGAGCCACAGAACTTATAGAGATGGAGTCAAAATTCAGAGCTTACTATCTCTACCATGTCTGATCTTTTGGTCACAAAAGTAAAATCATAGTAGAGATAGTAAGCTCTGAACTTTGACTTCATCAATATAAGTTCTGTCTCCTGCGGTTGCTAGGTAATTCTCTAGGTAATTGTGGGTTATCTGCCACACTTTTACAGTATGGTTTCCTTTTTATGTTTTTATTACAAAAAATCATGACTAAAGAACATGGATGTTAATGTATTTTATGTGACCAAAAATAAACAGACATATACTTCACAAAATTTAGGTGTGTGCAAAAATAAACAAAAAACAACACATAAAAAACACTTTTTTTTGGCAAAAAAAATGCCATCAAATAAAACCGTTTTTTTTTGCATCACTAGTCCTGATAGTGTTCATTCATGGTGATAAGAAAGCTCCTTCCTAGGTTCTTTGAGATTTGCCAATGCCTTTGTCCCCAAAAGTTGATGCTGCCAGTGCCTTAGACAGTTTGATTTCATTAGAGATAAAGCTTTTGTTGATAGGATTCTCTGCTACAGGTTGTACTAATATCACTCTTGGCTTCAAGGGTGTGATGTTTGAGACTGCTTCTCTTGTTCTTTGCCCTGGAGTTGTTGAGTTTTCTTCAGAACTAGTACGCAAGCCCCCATTGAAACCCTAAAAATTTGGTATTCCAAGTTGATTTCTGCCATAGAATGTACGATTCCTGCTGGTGGAGGATATCGTTGCTAGCTGCATTACTTTTGAGGTCACTATCAATGCGTCCAAATCAAGTTTACCTCCCTCGGTCCCTTCACCTGCAAACCATCATTTGGTGTTGTAGATGAAAACATTAGAAGAGGCTGAGACGAAATTTCAAGAGGAGGCTATGTACAATAAATTTACAGGAGTTCCTGTATCAGTTTTCACGTTTGTTAACTTTAAGCTTTTCTTGTTCTTGAACTTAATTTTAAGGATATAAGTAATTGATAATAAACCATAAATAGCCCTTCAAACCTTTCAATTAAAATTAGTGCAGATAATTTAAGCAAATTCAATAACGTAAAAATTCCTATAACCCAGCTCTAGGCTTGTCTTTGGTTCTTGAACTTTGGTTTACTATCCTGAATGCATCCTAATGAATACACCATTTGAGCCAAGCCGTACTTACCTCGTAAATTTTCTGGATGCAAATTCAGATCGCCACCAGCCATTGACCTCACAACTTCAACTTTATTACTGGAGCCTACACAGCCTTAGCCGTTTCCACCGGCCTCCGCATCCCCAGCGGAATCTCCCGTGCTGCCAACGCAGGGACGCCAGTGGGGTTTCCTTCGCATCGCTACGCTGCGCTTCTCCATTCCACCGAGGACCGAGCGGACGGGGATGACGGGCTAAGGCATCCTACTTGCTGCTGACTGCTCCGCTCACCATCCACTCGCCTGACTCCGCTTCCCGGCACGTCCTGATGCTCACGAGCTTATTGGAGGTTGGTGAACTATTAGTTCAGTAACCAATTACTTGCCATGCCGTGAGCTGGGTACTTAGGACGACGTTTCCCCATGCATTCTTAAAAACTTAAAACTTATAACTTACCTAAAAACTTATAGCTTATAACTTACCTAAAAACTTATAGCTTATAACTTACCTAAAAACTTATAGCTTATAACTTACCTAAAAACTTATAGCTTATAACTTACCTAAAAACTTATAGCTTATAACTTACCTAAAAACTTATAACTTATAACTTACCTAAAAACTTATAACTTACCTAAAAACTTATAACTTATAACTTACCTAAAAACTTATAAACTTATTACCTAAAATCTTATTTTACAACGATAAACCGTATTAAACCTAAGACTAAACACTATATCGTAACTAACTGCAACTAACTCCACAGAGCACGGGTGCTTGCTTCCTACGACGGCAGTCAGAGATCGCAAGTGGACCGCCCGCCTGTCTCCCAGAAGATCGGCTCTGAAGGACTCTTACCTTTGTTGCCCTTAGTTTTAGTGCATTGGTCTTGTTTAAATGTCGTTCTGACATTTGACGTAATAAATTACGGTAAATTTTCCCATTACGAAACTCCGCATATTTCAATATCCTATATATAACATTAATCAATCCTTTTTTTTTTCTATAGGCTAGGCTTCAGATTCTCCTTCTTGAACTTGAGGGCCGACAGCGTCAGGGCCTTTGTAACGGCCTACAATTCCCTCCACAATTTTCACACAGAGAGTTCAGTGCTTGGTACTAGACTTGTCCACTAAACTACTCAGGATCTACCAATCCTTGTCATAGGCTGCCATTAGATGGCATCACTGGGACAACCAGTGTGTCAAAACACCATCCCCCAGCACATTGGGTCATTACAGCCCATTCTACCAGACTGGCTCATTCCAGTCACTGTCTCTTACTCCAGGCACGCACAAGAAACACTTTCATAGCCTCAGTGATACTCACATTACACTCCTGATCCAATCCAGCAAGACAGCTCATACCGCAATCATCTTCAGCACATCTGGCATTCCACTCATTCTCTCCATACTGCTCAAACACCACATTCATAAAACTCTCTCTCTCTGGCTCATACTTACTACATTCTAGCACAAAATGCTCAATTGTTTCCTCCACTCCACTATTACACTGCCAACATAATCTGTTATTATTCTCATTCCATCTCCATGTTTGTCTGTTCACACTCAATGACTTACATCTCACAGCAAACAAGAGTTGACTTCCAAAACTACCATCATAGAACATCTCAAACTTAGGTGCTTCCTTTTTCATATACCAGTTAAGTGTAGGCTTCCGCATCATGCTAAGCTTCCACTTATTCAATCCATACTCTTTTGTTTGCCTCTCAATCGCTTTCTTCCCCCTCTTGCAGTCCCACTCAGGCCCTACACCAACAGTTATTAAACTTCAGTCATCCACAGGTCTCCCAATTCAAACATGAATAATTTTTTGCATACTAAGTTTCCTTGCATGCCCCCAACATACTTTCTCCCAATAGCTTACACTCAGATTCCATTCAAAAATTTGCTTTACTCACTTTCTATTACGCATTCTTTCAATTTTTACCTTATAATTCAGCACAGCTTTCATCATTCTTTCTGAAAATAGGCTCCACCCTAGGTCACCTCTAATGGCTTCTGTAGCTGTCCATTTTGGAGCACCCAATGCTACACGTCCTACCTTATTTTGTATCACATCCAGCTTTTCAAGATCACTTCCATTCCAAGCAAGAGCACTCATACCATACATGACACTAGGTACAGCAACATACTTCCACATTTCTCTCACACATTGGTATTTGTTTGCTCTGTATTTGGCCACACTACCTAACCGTCCACTCCACTGCATTGCTTTTGCCACTTTCTCACCTTTAGTTCTAGTACATCCATTTTCACTTATCATACAACCTAGATATTTGTATTCTTTTGTTCTACCTATTCTGATTTCTCCAATATTCTACAGTCTGTCTCTATCAGTCTCAGCACTATTTATAACCATGACCTTACTTTTATCAGCACCAAAGTTCATCTTGAAATCTGTACTATATCCGTTCACAATGTCGAGCATCCTTTGTAGTTCATGACCACATTCACTAACCACAACCACATCATCAGCATACAACAAACAGCTCAGTCTCTCATTTACTAGCGCCCGGCTTGAAACTTGAAACTTGAAATTGAGAGCCGACAGCGTCGGGGCCTTTGTAACGGCCTACAATTCCCTCCACAGTTATCACACAAAGAGTTCAGCGCCTGGTACCAGACTTGTCCACTAAACTACTCAGGATTTACCAATCCTTGTCACAAGCTGCCATTGGATGGCGTCACTGGGATAGCCAGTGCGTCAAAACACCATCCCCAGGCATATTGGGTCATTACTGACCATTCTACCTGACTGGCTCATTCCAGTCACTGTCTCTTACTCCAGGCACGCACAAGAAACAATTTCATAGCTTCAATGATACTCAAATTGCACTCCTGATCCAATCCAGCGAGACAGCTCATACCGCAATCATCTTCAGCACATCTGGCATACCACTCATTCTCTCCATACTGCTCAAGCACCACATTCATAAAACTTTCTCTCTCTTGCTCATACTTACTACATTCCAGCACAAAATGCTCAATTGTTTCCTCCACTCCACTAATACACTGCCGACATAATCTGTTATTATTCTCATTCCACCTCCATGTACGTCTGTTCACACTCAATGACTTACATCTCACAGCAAACAAGAGTTGACTTCCAAAACTACCATCATAGAACATCTCAAACTTAGGTGCTTCTTTTTTCATATACCAGTCAAGTGTAGGCTTCCGCACCATGCTAAGCCTCCACTTATTCAATCCATACTCTTTTGTTTTCCTCTCAATCTCTTTCTTCCACCTCTTGCAGTCCCACTCAGGCCCTACACCTCCAGGATTTATTAAACTCCAGTCATCCACAGGTCTTCGGCGGTCGGGACTTGAACTTGAACTTGAACTTGAAATTGAGGGCCGACAGCGTCGGGGCCTTTGTAACGGCCTACAATTCCCTCCACAGTTATCACACAAAGAGTTCAGCGTCTGGTACCAGACTTGTCCACTAAACTACTCAGGATCTACCAATCCTTGTCACAAGCTGCCATTGGATGGCGTCACTGGGATAGCCAGTGTGTCAAAACACCATCCCCAGGCATATTGGGTCATTACAGCCCATTCTACCAGACTGGCTCATTCCAGTCACTGTCTCTTACTCCAGGCACGCACAAGAAACACTTTCATAGCCTCAGTGATACTCGCATTACACTCCTGATCCAATCCAGCAAGACAGCTCATACCGCAATCATCTTCAGCACATCTGGCATTCCACTCATTCTCTCCATACTGCTCAGACACCACATTCATAAAACTCTCTCTCTCTTGCTCATACTTACTACATTCCAGCACAAAATGCTCAATTGTTTCCTCTACTCCACTATTACACTGCTGACATAATCTGTTATTATTCTCATTCCATCTCCATGTACGTCTGTTCACACTCAATGACTTACATCTCACAGCAAACAAGAGTTGACTTCCAAAACTACCATCATAGAACAGCTCAAACTTAGGTGCTTTCTTTTTCATATACCAGTTAAGTGTAGGCTTCCGCATCATGCTAAGCTTCCACTTATTCAATCCATACTCTTTTGTTTGTCTCTCAATCTCTTTCTTCCACCTCTTGCAGTCCCACTCAGGCCCTACACCTCCTACATTTATTAAACTCCAGTCATCCACAGGTCTCCCAATTCTAACATGAATAATCTTTTGCATACTGAGTTTCCTTGCATGCCCCCAACATACTTTCTCCCAATAGCTTACACTCAGATTCCATTCAAAGATTCGCCTTACCCACCTGCTATTCTGCATTCTTTCAATTCTCACCTTATAATTCAGCACAGCTTTCATCATTCTTTCTGAAAATAGGCTCCACCCTAGGTCACCTCTAATGGCCTCTATAGCTGTCCATTTCGGAGCACCCAATGCTACACGTCCTACCTTATTTTGTATCACATCCAGCTTTTCAAGATCACTTCCATTCCAAGCAAGAGCACTCATACCATACATGACACTAGGTACAGCAACATACTTCCACATTCCTCTCACACATTCGTACTTGTTTGCTCTGTATCTGGCCACACTACCTAACCGTCCACTCCACTGCATTGCTTTAGCCACTTTCTCACCTTTAGTTCTAGTACATCCATCTTCACTCATCATACAACCTAGATATTTGTATTCTTTTGTTCTACCTATTCTGATTTCTCCAATATTCCACAGTCTGTCTCTATCAGTCTCATCACTATTTATAACCATGACCTTACTTTTATCGGCACCAAAGTTCATCTTGAAATCTGTACTATATCCATTCACAATGTCAAGCATCCTTTGTAGTTCATGACCACATTCACTAACCACAACCACATCATCAGCATACAACAAACAGCTCAGTCTCTCATTACCAACTTTCAGTCCTAAACCACTCCCTCTCAGGCGAACTGCTAATTCTTCTGTGTACAATCCAAACAACTTGAACTTGAACTTGAAATTGAGGGCCGACAGCTGCTGTCGGGGCCTTTGTAACGGCCTACAATTCCCTCCACAGTTATCACACAAAGAGTTCAGCGTCTGGTACCAGACTTGTCCACTAAACTACTCAGGATCTACCAATCCTTGTCACAAGCTGCCATTGGATGGCGTCACTGGGATAGCCAGTGTGTCAAAACACCATTCCCAGGCATATTGGGTCATTACAGCCCATTCTACCAGACTGGCTCATTCCAGTCACTTTCTCTTACTCCAGGCACGCACAAGAAACACTTTCATAGCCTCAGTGATACTCGCATTACACTCCTGATCCAATCCAGCAAGACAGCTCATACCGCAATCATCTTCAGCATATCTGGCATTCCACTCATTCTCTCCATACTGCTCAGACACCACATTCATAAAACTCTCTCTCTCTTGCTCATACTTACTACATTCCAGCACAAAATGCTCAATTGTTTCCTCTACTCCACTATTACACTGCTGACATAATCTGTTATTATTCTCATTCCATCTCCATGTACGTCTGTTCACACTCAATGACTTACATCTCACAGCAAACAAGAGTTGACTTCCAAAACTACCATCATAGAACAGCTCAAACTTAGGTGCTTTCTTTTTCATATACCAGTTAAGTGTAGGCTTCCGCATCATGCTAAGCTTCCACTTATTCAATCCATACTCTTTTGTTTGTCTCTCAATCTCTTTCTTCCACCTCTTGCAGTCCCACTCAGGCCCTACACCTCCTACATTTATTAAACTCCAGTCATCCACAGGTCTCCCAATTCTAACATGAATAATCTTTTGCATACTGAGTTTCCTTGCATGCCCCCAACATACTTTCTCCCAATAGCTTACACTCAGATTCCATTCAAAGATTCGCCTTACCCACCTGCTATTCTGCATTCTTTCAATTCTCACCTTATAATTCAGCACAGCTTTCATCATTCTTTCTGAAAATAGGCTCCACCCTAGGTCACCTCTAATGGCCTCTATAGCTGTCCATTTCGGAGCACCCAATGCTACCCGTCCTACCTTATTTTGTATCACATCCAGCTTTTCAAGATCACTTCCATTCCAAGCAAGAGCACTCATACCATACATGACACTAGGTACAGCAACATACTTCCACATTCCTCTCACACATTCGTACTTGTTTGCTCTGTATCTGGCCACACTACCTAACCGTCCACTCCACTGCATTGCTTTAGCCACTTTCTCACCTTTAGTTCTAGTACATCCATCTTCACTCATCATACAACCTAGATATTTGTATTCTTTTGTTCTACCTATTCTGATTTCTCCAATATTCCACAGTCTGTCTCTATCAGTCTCATCACTATTTATAACCATGACCTTACTTTTATCGGCACCAAAGTTCATCTTGAAATCTGTACTATATCCATTCACAATGTCAAGCATCCTTTGTAGTTCATGACCACATTCACTAACCACAACCACATCATCAGCATACAACAAACAGCTCAGTCTCTCATTACCAACTTTCAGTCCTAAACCACTCCCTCTCAGTCGAACTGCTAATTCTTCTGTGTACAATCCAAACAACAGGGGGGACAGAGTACAGCCCTGTCTCACTCCTCTAACACTCCTCACTTGCCCTGTTTCCAAATTTCCTAACCTGTAGATAGCACTTGTGTTCTCATACAGACTCTGTACAATGTTCACTATTTTTCTGCTAAAACCAACTTTTCTCAAAATTTCAAACAGCCTAACCCGATCCACTCTGTCATACGCCTTTTCAATATCCAGGAATGCTAAATATACCTTCTTGTTATCCTTCTTCATTCGCTCAATTATTTCACTCACTACAAACAGATTATCCTCCCCCCGTCTATCTTGCCTAAAACCATTCTGTTCTTCTCCCAGGACTCCTAATTCCTCAACTAAATTTTTCATTCTCTCATTCAAAATACCACAAAAGATCTTACATACGGTGTCACCCAGTGCAATTGGTCTGTAATTTTTAAGTTCTTTCATACTCTTATGTCCACCCTTATGCAACAGAACTACATTACACTTGTTCCAGTCATCCGGTACTCTTTCACTCTTCCATATCTCATCAAATAAACATTTCAACATACTGACTACACTCTCTCCTCCACATTTATAGAACTCATATGGTATCTTATCAGGGCCACATGCCTTTCCATTTTTCACTTTCTTCAAAAAACTTACAATCTCTTCACAAGTGATTTCGTCTTCCATTTGCAGTTCATGTTCATCTATCAGAAAATTTATTGGTTCATCATCTGTAACCTGCTCATTCATTCCACCAATGTCCTCCCAGTATTCTTCAACTGCTTTCACCATTTGCATCCTATCTTGCACACTGCAACCATTGACTACTAATTCATCAACTTGAACTTCACTACCTCTATCATTACCTTGTATAAACCTATACCAATCTTTTATCCCATCTGGACCTTTCTTTCTTATATTTTCAACTTGGTGTCTCTCTTCTTTAACCCTAGCCTCATTGATCATTCTCTTTACTTTTTTCTGCTGGTCCTTGTACTCATTCCATACACTCTGCCATTCATCCTCAGTAATTCTGCGTCTTTCATACATTTTCCTCATACTGCGTTGTTTTTTATTTAAAGTCTTCCTTCTCGTTCGTTCTTCCTTTATCTCACTTGTAAACCACCTAGCATTCCCTGTACTTTTCTTGCATTTCATTCTACCTATCTTTTGCTCTGCCACATCATACAAGGTTCTTGCAATCTCCTTATTTAGGTCATTTACATTTCCACACCTGTTCCAGTTACATCTACTCAATTCATTTCTAAATTCTTCCCAGTTTGCCATTTTAATACGCCAATTTTCTCTTACTCTGCTGGCCTTCTGCATCGGCTCCTTTCCACCCCAATTATATTCTAGTACAAGCATTTTATGGTCACTATCAATATCAAAATCATCTTCATCTACAAACATTTCTTTGACACACTCTCTTGCTCTACTATTCACTATCATATAGTCAATTGCAGTTTTACATTCCCTGCTTTGCCATGTATGCAAGCCATTTCCTATTGTTACATTTAGGTTCTCAAGTTCATTTTCATCACAGAAATCAATCAATTTTTGTCCATTTGCATTCACAGGCTCACCAAGTATACCAACATGGCCATTCATATCACCCATCAAAATCAGAGGGCATCTGCAATGCTCTTGCATAATTCTTGTTAATATTTCATACTTTTTCACATTCTCTTGATGAGCTAAAATACCATCAGTTGTCATATAGCATACAACCACAATAACACATTCTCTGGCATGCATTCTTTCACACTTTATTACTAACAGATCTTCACTCTCAGGTTCATTTCCAACAGGAATTTCTTCTAATTTCCAATTTAGAGCATTTTTTACAATGAGACCAACTCCACCACCTCTTTTTTGCCAACTTACACGCCCTTTTCCAATCATGTAGTACTTACTCTCCTTACATTTTAAACTGACTCTATCACGCATTTGGGTCTCTACTACACCAACACAATCCAAATCTCCATTCTCAAATTCTGCTACAAGGTCATTTAACTTTCCTGCATTCCAACAACAGGGGGTCAGCGTGCGGCTTTCGCCGGCTATCGTACGTAAACTCCAAATTATTTGGTTTACCGGACGAGGTTATTGAATGAATTTTGTATGGCAAAGGGGGTTTTTAACGAAAATAAAGCCGCGAGTGAGAAAGTATCACGCCTAAGGGTAGCTGCACACCAAAAGACGGCAAGTGACAAAGCAAGCGAGAGAGAAAGATGTTTGGCGAGATCTTCTTTCTTCTTCTTCTGTTGGTGTTTATTGGAGCTTCGAAGAGGTCTCCATGCAGCTCCACGACTGAGCGTTTGTTTCTCTCGTCAGAGCTGGGCCTGGATTCAACAGAATGGAAAGGAGTTTCAGCAAGATGCTTTTGGTAGTCATCCTTATTTACATATTGCATGTATCCATATGTATTCAACTCATTTCATTTCTATTTCATCACTCCCTCTTATTTGTACTTTTACCATAATAGACATGCAGCACAGTACTTAAATTGTATGTTAGTAACTAAGGCATGCCCTAACTTGTGTCACACATGAGTATACCGGACTTATTTGAGGGTCCAGCCTGGGACGGTGCAGCCTGGAGCTTCTTAATACCAATGTGGTAATTTAAACAAGAATTTACTCTACTGATTCTGATGAACTAAGGAGACTCCTGTGGACAGGACTCTGAAGGAGAGAGAAAAGGGAGTTAATTAATGGCTATAAGTGATGTAGATGGAGAGTGAAAATTCTCTTTACAGAATGCAGTGCTTTCAGTGCCCTAAACGTATACAGCCACTTTGCCTAACAAACAACACTGCGCAGAGGGCTTCCATCCTCCGTCTCCAAAAAGCCAGAAAACTTATTTGGGAACTTGAATATAACGTTAGTGCCCATGAGTGGTAGTCACATGTTAGTCTACTTGGTTAGAAATGCAAATAGTGGGAGGGCAGTAGAAGGTTATGCTAATGAGTTTAGAAGCAAGGAAAATTACAAATGTACATTTAAATAATTACATAGATAAGTTGCCTAGTAAGTAGAGCAGATAAATAGAAGAAACTAGACAAAAAACTCAAGATTGTGAGCAAAGTGATCGGGTTTTGGTCCTTAAAAAAACAATACGTCTAGCAACAAAGGCAGTTTTGCAGATTTCAGATGGAATTCAAGTAATTGGAATCTTTCAGGAATTTGGCCACTGCGTCTATTATTTGTTCCTGTATTAGAGCCTGGAAAGGGCCTCCCCCAAGGATATTCTTCAGAGACAAGGGTACTCTTAAGGTAGTTAGTGTGTTAGACAGGTTAGTACGTTCCCTAGCCAGCAAGGGACATGTGAGCAAGAAATGTTCTATGGTCTCTACACTACCACATGGACACAAGGGACTGTCTACCATTCCAAACCTAGCCAAGTGAGCCTTAACACCCGCATGACCAAGACGAAGTCTAGCTATTGCTGTTTCTACAATGCGATCTTTGTGGTGTGCCCATGGCCACCATCCAACTGAATCCCTAATTTGAGCGAGGAAGAGGCCCCTCCCCGTAGCTCTCACATTGCTTCGCCACTTACAATCCCAGTATGCAAACAGGAGATCATGAATTAGGCTTACCGTTTCTTCCCTGGAGGCAGCAGTTATTGTACGGTACCGTAATGAGTGAGCTTCCTGGGCAGCTCGGTCAGCAGCCTCATTCCCTGCTAAGTTTTTATGTCCAGGCACAAACTGCATCTTTACGTCATGGGACCTGCTCAGTGTGAGTAAGTTATTTTGAATTTTATACACTAGTGATAGATAGTTTTTAGGTTTCCTGTTCTTAATTAGGAATAACGATGCTTTTGAGTCCGTGATTATGGCCACTTTTTCCTGGTCAAGCAGGTTATTTTGCGCCCACATCAGAGACTCAAATATGGCATACAGTTCTGCCTCGATTACCTGGACTTCAGGGCGGAGTTTCCAATTTAGGAGAACCCCTCTGCTGGGGACTACCACTGCTGATGATGTAGACTCTGCTGGCTCAGTTATTCGTGATCCGTCAGTGTAGATGGGGGTAAATCCGAGAAGTTTTGTTTGCATTAAATCCTGAAAGAGTTGAATAGCAATGTTTGAGGTCATGCAAGAGACGGGGGTGGATGCAAACTCTGTGTATATATGCTCATCTGTATTATACCAAGGGGGCAAGGGAGATATTAGTGGAGAAGTCAAAAGTTGGGGAGAGCCAAGGCTGAATTTAGAAAATATTAATCTGGTCATTGAGGTGAATGAAGGCAGATTGCTGGAGGCTCTATGGGGTTCGGTAGTTTGATAGTGAACCTTCAAAAGGTCATTTGTTACTGGACACAGTGGTAGCTGAGTTAATCTACAATAGTATCTGCACATGACCAGTTCCCGGTGGATATCCAATGGAGGAACATGGGACTCCACCTGTAGCGAATTTATTGGGGTGGTCCTTCGGCATCCTGTTGCTATACGAAGACAGTTGTTTTGTAGTACTTCAAGTTTAGCTAAAACAGATGGGGCTGCAGTTGCATATATGGCAGCAGCATAATCTAGCCGACTTCGGACCAAAGTTTTATACAACTTAAGCAAGAGCTTGCGATCAGCTCCCCAATGTCTGTGAGAAATGGATTGTAGGAGGTTGATTACAGGAAGACACGCAATTCTGAGATGAGCAATTTGGGGTTCCCAGCGTAGTCGAGGGGCATCCAGCACAACACCAAGGTACCTGTAGTGAGAGACATATTCTAAAGGTTGTCCGTCTATGTTGATGGGGCGTGGGACTATCCGTCTGTTGGTGAAACACATTATTTTAGATTTCTGAAAGTTCAAGGTCAGGCCCCATTTTTTTGTCCACTTATAGAAAGATGCAATTTGGGACTGAAGTCTTGCAGTGGCAATAGCTATGTCGGTGTGGCTTGTAAAAAAGCTGACATCATCAGCATACTCAGTAGCCTGGACCCCTGCCTCTGAGGGGATGTCATACATCATTACATTAAACAGTAAGGGTGACAGAATTGCACCTTGTGGAACGCCAGATTTTATATCTTTGGACCCCGAGAACTCTCCCTCAAAGAGAACCTGAAAATTTCTCCCAGCAAGATATTCTCTGAGCCATCTAAGCATAGTGCCTCGTATTCCGCACTGGCTCAACTTATACAACAAACCGGTGTGCCAGACAGTGTCGAAAGCACTGCTGAGATCACAAAACACTGCTAATAAAATTTTTCTGCGTTCTAGAGCAGCTCGAATTGCTGTCTCTAGTCGGGCAACCTGATCTATGGCAGACATCCGACTACGGAAACCACCCTGAGTGGGTCTCAAAGACTTGTTTTGTTCAAGGATGTAGTTGATGCGTTTATTGATCATGGATTCCATCAACTTGGCTGTGCATGATACCAGAGCAATGGGTCGGTAGGATGTTACACTGGTTGATGGTTTGCCAGGCTTCAGAATGGGTATTATTAGGCTAGATTTCCATTCCTTGGGGATTTCAGCATTTTGCAGACTCTGGTTGAAGATTGACAGTAGCCAAAGTTTATGTTCTGTGGGGAGATTGGAGAGGTGTTTGTTGTGTATTTTGTCAAGACCAGGAGAGACAGGTTTGAGAGAACTTAGGCAATGATTTATTTCGTGGACTGAGAAAGGCTCATTGATTGGACTGGCGTTCTCTTCGCATAAGGCAAGGGCTAGAGGAAGGAGGATGTGCATTGGGTAAGGCCGAGGGACTGAAGTTGCTAGAACCCTTTCATAGTGACATGCAAGTGCATTTGCCTTTGCGCTGGCTTCAGTGACCATGCCTCCAGGAAGAAAGAACGGAAAGGATTGTCTCTTGAAAGGATTTCTTAAGCTCTTTACCCGCTTCCAAAGTATATCAATGGGAGTTTCAGAGGTAATCGAGTCACAAAATTGTGCCCAAGAGTTTTGTTTAGCTCTTTTCACTTCCCACTTAACTTTTGCAACTGAGCGCTTGAAAGCTATTAGGTTTGTGGGAGTGGGTTGGGTAATTAGGCGTCTCTTTGCTGCTTTCTTGGCCTCAACCGCCTCCGCACATCTTGGTGTCCACCAAGGTTTGCTGAATCGAGGGCTGACAATTTCTTTTGTTTGTGGAAAAATTCTAGAACTAGCTTCAACTATACTTTTGGTGAATTTGCTGTTACTTGTTTGTACATTTGGTGAGTCCTCAATTCCTGTCTGCAGTAATAATGATTTCCATTCAGTCCAGGATCCCCTGTCGAACTGCCAGGATGGCCGCTTCTTGAATTGGACAGTGGATGGAGTGATGCCAATGCGTATGGTTACAGGGTAGTGGTCGCTGCCCATGTCCTGTTCTGTGTTTAGATCAGCGATGGGCTGTAGGTTTGATGAGATTAAAGTTAGGTCAAGAGTAGAAAAGGAGTTAAGGTGCACATTATAGTATGTGGGCATTGAAGGTGGGGTAAGTAGGGCAAGAGAGGGATCATGAATTAAAGTGTGCTCTAGATTTCTGCCAGTTGTGTTGGGTATTTTATTTGTTTCCCACATTGGACTGTGAGCATTGAAATCTCCAACTATTAGTCGTGAGGGTTCGAGCTGAGCAAGATAGTGCTGAAATTCAAAGGAGGTGATGGCATGATTGGCATTATAAATGTTGAGTATTGAGAGATGAGTTTGTCTGTTTTTCAGGAAAATGTTTATTCCCATTACCTCTAATTTGCCTTGGGGGTAGGGTTGAAGGTTAAGTCTGACATAGGGAGTATCACTTCTAATTAGAATAGCTAGGCCACCACCAGGCTGTGCTGCATTCCTGTGTTGATATATTGCTGTATAGTTAATAAAACTGGGAGTATATTGAGCATTTAGCCAGGTCTCTGTCAGACAAGCCACATTGGGCTTGTTTCCATACAAAAATACTTTGAAATTACTTAATTTATTTTTCAGTGAATGGCAGTTCCACTGAACTACTTTTGTTTCTTCGGGAGGCATTTGGATTGAGGTGAAAAGGAGCTGGGCCCAGAATTCCTATTTTTTGTGATTGGTTTGTCTCTAGGATGCTGAGGTTTTTCTGCTGTGCAGGGTAGAGACTGAGCATGAACTTTTGGATTCTTTTGCTTGTTTTGCAGTGAGTGACCTATCACTGGAGATGGTGTAGGAGCACCAGGAGCATCTTCATTCAGGACTGAGTTTGATCTCTTTGATGTTGTTTTATCAATGTGTTGGGTGAGTGTTCTGTTGAGACTAGAGTCTGAGTCTTGCTGAGTTGGCTTGGTATAGTGACCTACTAACTGGAAAGTTTCTTTTACAATTTTTGTAATGACTTCAGTTTGGTGGGAGTCATCAGAAGGAGATGTTGTACAAAGAGGTAAAAATTTTGTCAAGAGTTCAATGAATTTTAGTATGGAGACATCTTTAAGGGTGATTGCTTGATAGTTGTCACAGGTTTGGGTGCCAATTGAGCTTCTGCTAGATGACTTGGCACTGTTTTGCTCTCCAGCTTCAGTTACAGGGCAAGGTGGAGCAGGATTCTCAGCTGCTGATCCGTTTTTTTCACCAGAAGGTGAACTTTTACTGTGCATCAGTTTGAGTGCTTCACTGTACGAAAGCTTGTTTGTTGCTCGCACCTCTTCAACTTTCTTAGCCTGTTTAACGACAGAACACCCACCGTAGCTGGCAGTGTGGCTACCTCCGCAATTGCAGCACTTGGGTGAGCCTTTAGAAGGGCAGTCCTTTATGTTGTGGGGGCCGCTGCATGCCACACACCTAGGGGAGCTCCTACAATTGGCAGCACTGTGGCCAAATCTCTGGCACTTGAAGCATTGCCAGGGTCTCCCAACAAAGGTGTTCACTTTGAAACGTTGATAACCTAAGTACACGTAAGGTGGCAGGGAACATGTGTTGAAATGTACCTTGAACATGGAGGTTCTAGAATTTTCTTTGCCTTTGAGGATTCTCTCTGCAGAGGTAATTTCATAGCCTGCCGTGCAAAGAGCCTCAGTCAAATCTTCGTCAGTTGTATCCTCACCAAAAGGCCCTATCACTCCCACTGATCTGGTTTGGTTGAGAGGAAGTCTGCATTTTACCCCCCAAGTGTTTAGCTCAGAGATTGCCAGAAGGGCTGGAAGGTCTTTGGCAGCATTCCTGCTCAGTGTTACTATTAATAAGTTTTTCTGGTAGTTTTTGGAGATTCTGCTAATGCCTGCTTTGCCTAGGGAGGAGTTTGCTAGAGCTTTACTTAGGGAAATGTCATTTGCAAAGAATTTAGCAACTGGACGATGGTCTGCTACTGGTTCAATAATAATAACAACAGGTGGCTGCTCCACCTGGGTTTCAGGCTCAGGAGTCTCTGGATTGTAAAGTTGTCCAGGATTCCTAGGTTTTTGAGCTGAAGAAGTAGATGCTTCAGAGACTAGACAATGCATATCTTGGCTATCCTGCTGCGGCAAGCTCTGAAAGATCGGAGAGTTGGGGTTTAAGATGAGTTGGGAATTTTTCTGCATATTCAGCTCTGCATCACCTGAAATGAAGGAAGAGGGATTAGTTTGGTTTTCCTCCAGGGCCGAGAGAACCTCGCCTGGCAGCTGAAAATCTGAAGACGGGGGAGAAGGTACATTAGTCGGGAAAGAGGGCTGAGAAGAAGAGTCCCCCTCCGAATCTCCGTCAGAAGACCGAGAGGAGTCATTCTCCTTCCTCCTCTTCTTATGTCTTCCCATATCTTCCGGTCGAGTTCGTGCCAGAAATTTGGCTAACACACTCGAGAAAAAGAAACACAAAAATAGGTATAAGCTTGTCTAGTTGGTATTTCGCAAAATCGCAGTTACTCACACCGTCAGCGCCGACCGGAGGGACGTTCGCAAATGAATCTTTGGCGAGATCTATCACACACCAAAAGATAGCCAGTTAGCTTCTGAATGTCATGGAGAGAGGTCTATAACAAAAATAAGCGGAACAAGCATGTGTTTGTAACGTTGAGTATCATTCATACTTCATCCCATTGCTTTGAAACATGTTATCTGTCACTGTGCTTTGAATCTTTTGACTTCCAAAGGCACATTACCAGCATAAACTTTGGATATAAGGAGTTCAGTCTATGCTAGAAGAATTGAGCAGCGCTATCTTCCTCGTCGACATCTCACCACGCACTGCCAGACGTTTCCCGATGCAGCTTTCAAGCGTGAAACCATCTTCGAGTCGCTTTCTCGCTTCAGCCAATCTTCAATCTTTCTCACTCGCTCGCTAGCTTGCTTGCGGTGTGCGCATGTAAACTTCAAGTTTGGTGGCTTAACTCAAGTTTTACTTTAGACGGGTTTGAATTCTATGCTAAGGCGGGTCACCAGCGCACATTGAGTGCGCATTGATTTCTTTGGGTTTGTAAGACTCAGAAGGAGTTAAGTGTAAGGGGGTTCGGACGCAATCTTTCAGGCGTCTTTAATCAGAATCAAAACCTATAGTTTTTACCTCGGACTAGACCATCAGAAGGATAAGAAAGTAGATATGTTATTTATTTCTGGCCTTTTTATTCGGGTGGCTGCAGATTGGTCTCTTCAAGGTGCGCCGATGTTGAGGTCCGATCTTGAGTAGGAACTGCAACAGGCTCACAGCTGCGTCGGTATGTGGGGAGTGTAATTGTGGAGAAGGTCGTGTGCAATGGTACCCAATGGTTAGAGACGGCAAATAGCGTCACTTATAAGTGAGGACGGTAAGGTGCTATTCCTCCAGTTGTGGTTGTATATAGACTTGCAGGTTAAGCAGCAGTTGGGTTAGCTGTAACCAAAAAGGTCTCAATTCTGAGTGAGGTGTAGGAGGAATGCGGTACTTGCGCTTGCCGTCCAGTAATTGTGGGTTTAGTAGAAGTAAAAGAAACCAATGAAGGAGGCAGTTCTTTTGCCAAGTCTGGCTACCGGGTTATTTTACCCTTTTGATATGATCGGGCAAGGTAGGTGACGTGGCAGTGGAATGTAAAGTGTCTCGTAGCTTCCTGTACGGGAATAATACACTGGGTGAAAATGCACACGGTATCTTGGGAAAACACATATCAACACATGCTAAGCTGCAACAATCTGGCATTAACATGCCGCCTCAAAGCGAGGAGTCTCTTCGAAAACGACCCCCACCAGCACTCTGGCGCCGGAGTGCAAGCGGGGATCAACTTCGGAGCACTGACAATTTGCTCGGGGCCGGATATTTAAGCTTAATCTTTCTAACGGCATGAAGCTAAAAATTCTACACTAGTAATTCACACAGGCAAAACTTTGCCTGGCGAAACTAAGATGGCATAAGCAGTGAACTGAGTATACTGTCTCACTTAATTAATAGCTAATGGTAAAAATATCTACAACATCTGTTAATGCAAATTAATACGGAATTTCTAAATCAATACAAGCGCAGGAGGGAAAACCTCTATATAAGAAGTTCCGGAGTAAGGTTAACTATCTCAGCTTAGCACCAGGAAAATGTTTCCCCAGTTTATAACTGAAGTAATAAACTATATTGATTTTTACGTGCATAACTTACGTGTTAATCACGCTAGGACTCAATGTACAATGACTAAGAATTATACAATTACCACCTAACTAAACCTAAAGAACATCACTAATATTTAATGTATACCTACTGATTCTATTAGGAAAATCAGGTGTTTAGTTATTGGTATTTACCAGGGTAGTTCTGATTACCATCACGACAAAGATTCCTACAAAATTGGTTAAGAATGTTTTTTTTTAATGTTGGCTGTAAGAAAGAAAACTACAAACAATGTAATTATATCCAGAACCCTACTTAATTGAAAATACAGCTGTGACCAAATACAGCTGTAAAGAATGAGAATGATAATTTGGTTGCTTTGATTTGAAGAACAACATCAAGAAATAAAAATGATAATTTGATGCAAGTCTAACTTGATCACAAAAATAACACCATATTGAATATTGGCTAAAGAAATTATTTTTGATACAAAAAAGGGGAAATCCTCATTTTGATAAAAATAACATCACATTGAAATGTCGACATAAAAATTATTTTAAAACAAAAAGGGAAAATTTTAGCTTGAATGAAAATAACATCATATTGAAATGTTGCATAAAGATTATTTTAAAACAAAAGAAGAAATTTTAATCTTGATAAAAATAACATCACATTGAAATGTTGACATAAAAATTATTTTAAAACAAAAGAAGAAATTTTAATCTTGATAAAAATAACATCATGTTGAAATGTTGACATAAGAATTATTTTAAAACAAAAGGGAAAATTTTAGCTTGAATAAAAATAACATCAATACCCAAGGGAAAATACCCTGTGGGAAACACACGTTCTAGGCAAGAAATCCTAACATTTAAGACACTGGTAAGTTGAGGCAATTCAGCTTACTATTTATACACTAATAGTGTTGACAATTGACATATAATGTATATATATAGTTACCCGTAGATTATCACAAACAAAAACCTGTATTTTTAATCTCACCAGCCAGAAAACCCCTAGCTATGCACGCTCTCAATGATCTTAGACAATGAGCGCTAGTCCGAATACGATGTTGCTGTCGCGCGTCGCTGGGAAGTTCCGTTAAGACGCAAGAGTGAATTCTTAGTTTATGAATTTTTCGTTACACAATTTTAATAAAATTGAGGACAGAGATTAGTGAATTTCGTAATGTGATTTTATGCTAATGGTTGAATTTATTTTACTGAATTTTTAGATGATCATTCTGAGAATTTCGAAATTTCGACTAGGTTGCGGAATAGGGTTTCACTACAGCTACCCCCCAACGCATGTGGACCGAAAGGTCTGGTAACAGTGAAGCTGTTACCTGTAGATGCCCGAAATGATCATAAAAGGAAAATCCGAACAGAAGGCTTGGCAGGAGAAAATAGAAGAGAAAAAAAAAATTGACAGATCAGAAGTCACCGCCCTAAGTCTGCGCGTAACGAGCTGGTGGACGACTAGGTCTGCCAAAACTGCTACAGCGCTCGGGGGCAATAGAAGGGGTAGGCTGTGGAGCTGTGAAAGTTGACGTTCGGATTCCCAACTGGGACAACGAACGGGTCTCTGAGGTTTTTTCGTGATGGGGAACAACAGCAACAGAAAAGTCAGCAGAATTGGAGGCACCCGAATTACGAGGTCCCGACAGCGTTCTTTGAACGGTCTTCAAGGGAACAACGAACTCATTACACTCCATTGTGGGAGGAAGGTTCCTAGCCAATACAGACAAGTGCAACCCGGTGGCCTCGGCAGGTGTTGACCTGGGGGTAATTTGCAACCTGGGTAGCGGCTCATGAGTGTTGGTGGAATGATCTTCAGGAAAGGACACATATGCTGCCTTCAGTCTATCTATGCTAACACTGTCGCTCTTAGTACCCCTCTCGATTATAAAATATTTCGGCGTCCTCTTTAGAACCCTGTAGGGGCCATCGTAAGGGCGTCGAAGTGGGGTTTTTAAGCCATCCACCCGCACGTAAACATGTTCACAACTCTGCAAACAAGGGTCTATGTTTTCAGAAGGTGAAGGTAGGCGAGGCGGTTTGTAAACTACTTCGCCCATAGCGCGCTTGAGGCGCGATGCGTAATCAGCGATTTGGCAGGGGGACTCATCGGTTTGGTACGTGGGATCAATAACATCACCAGGCAATCGTAAGGCTCTCCCGTACAGCAATTCGGAGGACGTGCACTTCTGGTCCTGCCTGAACAGGTTCCTCAGGGTTAGTAATACAATAGGGAGGCGATCCACCCAGTCGTCGTGACAACGCAAACAACGAAGGGATGCTTTCAGGTCGCGATGGACTCTCTCGATGAGTCCGTTTGATTGGGGGTGGTAGGCAGTAGTTGAGATATTTTCGCTCCCTAGGATTTTGGAGATTTCTAACCACAAGGTGGAAGTAAATTGAGCCCCACGATCATGCGTGATGCTCAGAGGGACCCCAAACCGGGAGATCCACGTTTCGACAAAAGTGCGTGCTACAGTTTCTGCAGTTATGTTAGCAATTGGAACAGCCTCGACCCACCTAGAGAAGCGGTCTATCATAGTAAGTAAATACGAGAACCCGCGAGAGTTTGGAAGCGGCCCTACTATATCTATGTTGACCGCGTCAAATTTACCGCCAGAGAAAACACAAGGTTGAATTGCGGCTTTGTTGTGTCGAGTGACTTTGCTAGCTTGGCAATCTGGGCAGTTGCGAACGTACTCTCTTATGGCCCTACGCATCCCGGGCCAGACAAAACGATCTGCGATTAGGCGGAAAGTTCTATCCGTCCCAGGATGAGACAATTCATGGTAATGCTTAATGGTGGGCGAGCGCAAATTGTTAGGTAAGTAATATCGGTTAGGCCGATCAGCGTCACAGTAAACGCCATCTCTGAGTGACAGCTTTAGAGACGAGCTAGGGGACTCAATCAAAGATTGGATCTCCGTGTCGTTTTTTTGTTCGGTTATGATATCAGCCAACGAAATCATGTGCACAGAAGGTCGGAACTCGGGCGCCCACGGGTTTAATACCACGTTGTGCACACGCGATAAGCAGTCGGCGACCGTGTTCTCGTCCCCCTTAATGTGCCTGAGATCGTTAGTGAACTGTGCTATGTAACTCAGGTGCCGACTTTCTCGAGGGGAATGGCGGTCAGGAGGCATTCTTATTGCGTTGATCAGGGGCTTATGGTCGGTGAATACCGTGAACTGACGTGCTTCCAGGGTATATCGGAAGTGTTTAATGGCGAGATATATCGCCAGGAGCTCTCTCCCGAACGTGCTATAACGCTGTTCGGTGGGAGAAAGTTTCCGACTAAAGAACGCCAAAGGGGACGTGTTGTTGTCCACGGTTTGCTGTAGTACCGCGCCGACAGCAAGGTCTGACGCATCTACTACGAGATTAAGTTTTGCGTTCGGGTGTGGGTAAGCCAACTCCGTCGCATTCGCAAGTTCCTCTTTAATTGCTGTGAATGCCTCCTCAGCCTCACTGTTCCACTCGATCAGTACAGACTTCCCTCGTTTCTTCGCTCTAATGAGTGAGGAGAGTGGTGCCAGAGTCGCCGCACAGTTCCTTAGGAATCGGTGGTAAAAATTCACCGATCCCAAGAACCTGCGCAACTCTCTCTGTGTAGAGGGTTTCGGGAAATTTCGGATAGCCTCTACCTTGTCGGGAAGTGGCCTAATGCCTTTATCTGAGATGTAGTGACCTAGAAAAGTCAGTTCCTTCTTTCCCAGTACACACTTTGCTGGATTGATCAGCAGAGCGTGCGACGCTAGTCGTTTGCACAGCTCTCTCAAATGATGCACGTGCTCCTCAGGCGTCCCCGAAGCCACAAGCACATCATCGAGGTAACAATACAAAAACGGGAGGTCGAAAAGGACTTCAGTCATGTGCCGCTGAAAGGTTTGCGGAGCATTTCGCAAGCCATACGGCATACGAAGATACTCGTACAAGCCAAACGGCGTACAGACTGCGGTCTTCTGAATAGAGCTTTCCTCCATTGGAATCTGATGGAAAGCTCTCTTCAGGTCAATGGTAGAAAAGATCTTTGCCCCTGAAAGATTTGCAGTAAAATCATGCAAGTGCGGGATGGGAAATCTGTCGGGTACAGTTACGGAGTTGAGTTGGCGATAATCGCCGCAAATACGCAACTCGCCGTTACTCTTTGGCACAATCAACAAGGGACTGGCCCAGGGACTTTTCGAGATGCGAACTGTCCCTTCTTGGACCATTTTAGAGAACTCCGCTTTTACTTCCTGCAAACGATCATGGGGCAAACGTCTTACTTTCGCGTAAACCGGAGGGCCGCTCGTCGATATGTGGTGTTGCGTAAGCGTGTTATTTTGCAACGTTACATTAGGTTGAAAGAGTGAGGGGAATTCGAGCAACACCCGTTGGTAGGGACATGTACTCTCTAGGTTAGGGGAGACGCTTGACGTAACGTTCACCATATCGACGGCGCTAAGGGGTCTTTGCACTCTGGTTTCGCTATCATACAGGCATCCGTTTCTCACATCCACCACCAATGCAAACTTCTGAAGAAAATCGGCACCAATGATGGGTGTGTCCACATCAGCCACTATGAATTCGAAGCTCAAGGTACGTTTGAGATTTAGGGAACACGACAGCGTTCGCGTGCCGTAACAGAGTATAGGAGTGCCATTAGCAGCACGCAAGTTTGGAATACCCGTGGTACTTTTGTCTCTGTCAGTTGCCGGGATTAAGCTTACCGAACTCCCGGTATCGATCAGAAATCGAATACCGGTAGCCGGATCACTTAGGAATAAGCAGCGTGTAGCGTTTGTTTTCGTATGCGCTGGCGTTCGACTCGCATTTACGCCGCGCTGTTCCCGTTTTTTGGGTAAAGTAGTACATAAAGCGGGCACATCGGCGACTCACATTTACGAGCCTCGTGCAAGTACTTTCTGTGATACCAGCACCATTCCTCCTCCAGATTGTCTCGTGAACCCTGGCCCTGAACGGTATTTGAACTACCGGCCCTCTGATGTTTAAATGAACGATTCCCATTTTTGTGCCTGTCAAACGGAACGGTGTGTGTGGAATTATCGGCTTGCTGATACGCCGCAGTTTGGTGTGCAACCCCATGAACTCTATCCGCGTGTTCGGCTTGCTGGGTAGCAACTTCTAGTGCTCCAACTCGCTGAACTAACTCGCGCAATAATCTTTCCGTTTCGTTTGGGCTGGTTTGATTGACCACTGGAGTAGCGGCAGAGCTGTTCGGTGTCTGGTTTTCACAGGCAAGAATTTTCTCGGCTAATTCTGCGAGAACGTCCAGGTTCACAGAGGAATCTTGTGTATGGAGGAATGGTTGAAGGCGTAAGGGCAAGCGTTGGATGTTCAATGTCTTAAGGGTATCGTCATCCATCACCCCCTTCGCCAATTTCCTCATCTCTTTAAGTAGCGCTAGAGGTGTTTGGCTATTGTAGGTGGTGAGATTACTCGTCAAAGCCTGGATTATTTGGGCTCTATCCTTGCTGTAACGTTTTAAAACATGCTCTTTGAGGGTGGAATAAGGTTCGGTTGAGTTAGCGTTACAAACCCCAGAGAGGTCGTCTAGGCAAGTTGTGGGCAGGGCCCTTAGTAAGGAATAATATTTAGTCTTTTCACACGTGATGGATAGGCTTTCGAAGTGTTCTTCGGTTTGGAAGAACCATGAGTCCAGACTTTGAATCGCGAACGGTGTTAATTTTACGGACACCACCTGACTGTCGTTACTCTCGTTACCATCGTTTGGCGCCATAATGCTTCTAATGTTCCCCAAGAAATAATGATAACGCGCGTTGCAATAGCTTTTTGTTTCGTATCAGTTTTTATGTTACTTTAGTGCTTCAGTAGCAATGGTGCTGCAGTAGCAATGGAAATCGCGAAGGTTATTAGTAAGGGGCTTCAGTAGCAATGGAAATAATCCTAGAAGGTCTCCTATGGTTTGCTTCAGTAGCAATGGAAATGCATGAAGAGTTTTGTAAAAGGTGGCTTCAGTAGCAATGGATAAACATGAAGAATTTGTTAGAATAGGCTGCAGTAGCAATAACTTATTATTAGGGAAGAGTTTGGAGAGGAAATACTATGTTTCACTACTGAGAGTAGGGAAAGAAACTACCTCCTTCAAGGTCAGCCATGCACAGAAGTTGACAGCACTAGACATGCGCTCCTAATCCTTCCGATGGTGGTCCGGGTAAGTATTTGCAAGCATTTATTTCTGATTAAACTACTCTGGGTATTACCACTGTAAACTTCAAGTTTGGTGGCTTAACTCAAGTTTTACTTTAGACGGGTTTGAATTCTATGCTAAGGCGGGTCACCAGCGCACATTGAGTGCGCATTGATTTCTTTGGGTTTGTAAGACTCAGAAGGAGTTAAGTGTAAGGGGGTTCGGACGCAATCTTTCAGGCGTCTTTAATCAGAATCAAAACCTATAGTTTTTACCTCGGACTAGACCATCAGAAGGATAAGAAAGTAGATATGTTATTTATTTCTGGCCTTTTTATTCGGGTGGCTGCAGATTGGTCTCTTCAAGGTGCGCCGATGTTGAGGTCCGATCTTGAGTAGGAACTGCAACAGGCTCACAGCTGCGTCGGTATGTGGGGAGTGTAATTGTGGAGAAGGTCGTGTGCAATGGTACCCAATGGTTAGAGACGGCAAATAGCGTCACTTATAAGTGAGGACGGTAAGGTGCTATTCCTCCAGTTGTGGTTGAATATAGACTTGCAGGTTAAGCAGCAGTTGGGTTAGCTGTAACCAAAAAGGTCTCAATTCTGAGTGAGGTGTAGGAGGAATGCGGTACTTGCGCTTGCCGTCCAGTAATTGTGGGTTTAGTAGAAGTAAAAGAAACCAATGAAGGAGGCAGTTCTTTTGCCAAGTCTGGCTACCGGGTTATTTTACCCTTTTGATATGATCGGGCAAGGTAGGTGACGTGGCAGTGGAATGTAAAGTGTCTCGTAGCTTCCTGTACGGGAATAATACACTGGGTGAAAATGCACACGGTATCTTGGGAAAACACATATCAACACATGCTAAGCTGCAACAATCTGGCATTAACATGCCGCCTCAAAGCGAGGAGTCTCTTCGAAAACAACCCCCACCAGCACTCTGGCGCCGGAGTGCAAGCGGGGATCAACTTCGTAGCACTGACAATTTGCTCGGGGCCGGATATTTAAGCTTAATCTTTCTAACGGCATGAAGCTAAAAATTCTACACTAGTAATTCACACAGGCAAAACTTTGCCTGGCGAAACTAAGATGGCATAAGCAGTGAACTGAGTATACTGTCTCACTTAATTAATAGCTAATGGTAAAAATATCTACAACATCTGTTAATGCAAATTAATACGGAATTTCTAAATCAATACAAGCGCAGGAGGGAAAACCTCTATATAAGAAGTTCCGGAGTAAGGTTAACTATCTCAGCTTAGCACCAGGAAAATGTTTCCCCAGTTTATAACTGAAGTAATAAACTATATTGATTTTTACGTGCATAACTTACGTGTTAATCACGCTAGGACTCAATGTACAATGACTAAGAATTATACAATTACCACCTAACTAAACCTAAAGAACATCACTAATATTTAATGTATAACTACTGATTCTATTAGGAAAATCAGGTGTTTAGTTATTGGTATTTACCAGGGTAGTTCTGATTACCATCACGACAAAGATTCCTACAAAATTGGTTAAGAATGTTTTTTTTTATGTTGGCTGTAAGAAAGAAAACTACAAACAATGTAATTATATCCAGAACCCTACTTAATTGAAAATACAGCTGTGACCAAATACAGCTGTAAAGAATGAGAATGATAATTTGGTTGCTTTGATTTGAAGAACAACATCAAGAAATAAAAATGATAATTTGATGCAAGTCTAACTTGATCACAAAAATAACACCATATTGAATATTGGCTAAAGAAATTATTTTTGATACAAAAAAGGGGAAATCCTCATCTTGATAAAAATAACATCACATTGAAATGTTGACATAAAAATTATTTTAAAACAAAAAGGGAAAATTTTAGCTTGAATGAAAATAACATCATATTGAAATGTTGCATAAAGATTATTTTAAAACAAAAGAAGGAATTTTAATCTTGATAAAAATAACATCACATTGAAATGTTGACATAAAAATTATTTTAAAACAAAAGAAGAAATTTTAATCTTGATAAAAATAACATCATGTTGAAATGTTGACATAAGAATTATTTTAAAACAAAAGGGAAAATTTTAGCTTGAATAAAAATAACATCAATACCCAAGGGAAAATACCCTGTGGGAAACACACGTTCTAGGCAAGAAATCCTAACATTTAAGACACTGGTAAGTTGAGGCAATTCAGCTTACTATTTATACACTAATAGTGTTGACAATTGACATATAATGTATATATATAGTTACCCGTAGATTATCACAAACAAAAACCTGTATGTTTAATCTCACCAGCCAGAAAACCCCTAGCTATGCACGCTCTCAATGATCTTAGACAATGAGCGCTAGTCCGAATACGATGTTGCTGTCGCGCGTCGCTAGGAAGTTCCGTTAAGACGCAAAAGTGAATTCTTAGTTTTTGAATTTTTCGTTACACAATTTTAATAAAATTGAGGACAGAGATTAGTGAATTTCGTAATGTGATTTTATGCTAATGGTTGAATTTATTTTACTGAATTTTTAGATGATCATTCTGAGAATTTCGAAATTTCGACTAGGTTGCGGAATAGGGTTTCACTACACGCTTTCCCATAGGAATACATGTATATCGATTCAAGCTTGCTCGCTTTCTCGCCTCAAATCTTTTGGTGTGCAGGCACCCTTACAAGTACTCGGCTATCATACGTAAACTCCCTCTTGTAAGAAAACTCGACTGGAGTCCAATACCGAATAGATTCATGATCCAACAAGCTCGACGAGTGTTCTCATTCAAATGTGGTAAAATATTGTCCATCCAATATCCCAAACAAAAAACTAAATCGGAGGAATGATTTCTTGGTCAGTTACCATTCATCTAACGTGGGACAAAAGGCTCTCTCAGTTTCTGGAGCTCTTTTGTGGAACAAGCTTCCCCAGCACACCAAAAACTCTAGAGCTGTGAAAGAATTTAAGTTAATGTGTCACGCCATATTGCATCTCTGTCATAAGGCCTCCAACACTTCGGTGTGAATTTCCCACTTACCTGAAATTTTAAGTTTCCTGAAATTTCTGTTAGAAAATTGGAAATTATTTCTTCTTAATGGTCGCTAAGTCATTCTAATTTTGATCTTAATTATTTCTGTTAAGTATAATGAGCAACGCAACCGTTAACTCAATACAGCGGAATAACAGTCATTTTTTTGTCTCCTTAAGTATTAGTAGTGTAGCATATCGCTACAAAGCGTAAGAATTATAAAGTTTCCCATTCGCACTTAAATAAATTAATTATTAGCATTAAAAATCTTACTATAATTTATTATTAATTATTTTCTACTTCTAATTCGTAATCATTGAAGTTTCTGTGTAAATGCATGAAACAATAAAATAACACCCGACATTTTTCGAGAGAGGAGCCCTCTGGTGGCAATACTGCGCAGTTGCGCGTCTCTTCTTCAAAAAGCCACTCTTACTTTGGCGTCTTACTCTAGCGGTGTTACAGCAAATTCTCGACTTCAACGTCATCGCCACACACCACTCGCAACAACCTCCCTTGGGCCCTTGCTTTGCCTCAAAACTTAAACTTAAATTGGCCGGAACTGGCCCGACCTTAACTGGACGTGACTTAACCAGAATTTACCTGGCTCTGGGCCTCATTTTTGGTCTCGCTTGTTTGGGCTTTAATGCTACTTCACTCACCTAAGAATTGCCTCAACTTGAGCCGCCCTGTCTGGCCTCAACTCAATCCAAATCGATCACTCACAACGTCACGGTTTCCTCAAAGTCGATATATTGGCCCCCTTACATCATTTGCAAACCACACACACACACACGGTCGACTCCAGCAATTTCTCCAGGAGCCTCCCGACTGCCCGGACTGCAAACCCTCTTCTAGCCAAGTTCATCGGTGGTTCAAGACTCGGCGGTCCTCTCCGGCTTCCTTCCAATATATACCCCAAAAGCTGAGTCCAAAGTGCCTTATTATCCTTCTCATAATTTTCTCCCAGATGCTTGTCGAGGTTTGTAAGGACTGGCTATACCCCGCGGCCAGATCCTAACACTGGTGACCCCAGTTAAAATAACCCCAAACTTTCTTTAAAACTTAAAAACTATTCAACTCGATAAGTGTTTGAGAGATTGTGAGAGAGGTTAATTTTGGTATATCATTGTAGTGATAAATTTCCCATGTCGTAGTCTTTGAGAATTTCTTAGATTTCCGTGTTAATGGTGATTCTCTGAGCAGCTCTAACAAAATTTTTTTTTTTCAGCGTTATCCTGTCCTTGTTTGTTTTATGTGCCTCAGTAGGTAGGAAAAATATATTTTTTTTTCCTATTTCTGTGCTTACGTTTATTACGTTTATTCTGACTACCGTAAAAATTCGCGTTTCCATTCTCTCTTTCCCTCCGTTCTTCAACGTTATTGATCGATTGAGTAGGTAGAAAAATAATTTTTCTCACCTGCTTTATTTTTGTGCCTACGCTAATTGCCGCATACCGCATAAATTTTCGTTTCCAATTTCATATTTCCTTTCCTTCTGTTTCAACTTAATTTGAATGATTGTGTAGGTAAAGAAATAACGCAAACCCTTGCCACTTAATTCCAAGTCATAGGCGTTGATTACGCAAATTGAAAGAAAGCTGCTAGCATGACTGAATCAGATAATGAAGATCGAGCCCCCACAAAACCCATTAGGCTCCCCCCCTTCATTCTGTGCCGACACGGTCACGCACTTATCCTCGTGCACATGTTTAGTACGTACGTTTCGGTGCCACGCCTGGTGCGACTTGCGCACCATGCGCAGCTGAGTCAGCAATTTGTGTGTATAAAAGCCCCGTGTTCAGCTAGCAGAGCGCATTTGGATCTACTGTATCTCTGAGTCAAGTACACGTTGAAGTCTACTCTCGTATCCTCAATATCCACCCTTAGATACGGCTTAGAACGGCACACTGGTGGATCAGTTCGTACGTACCCACGACGTGAAATTAACTTGGTACTTGTGCTGTGTTTTGGATGGTGCGAGTACGGTGTTTGAAGATATCGGGAATTTCAGCCTGTTTCATCGACGACGATTTGGAGATCGCGTGTCTACAGAGGTTGGAGGAAGTTCTACGAGTGGTGACCTAAGCTTCGATTCGTGTGACGTGAATCTTTTTGGTGAACTCGGCAACTCTGCTATGGAGAAGACTGCGGCTACGGGAAGAGAACTTAAAGAAGCACCGCAAGTATATAATAACGTGTTCAGATTTATTGTGAAAAGGGTTCCTGAGAAAGATATGGTCGATTCTTACAAATTGGACCTGCAGATCCCCGTAGGAGTGCCCTACAAAGCGCGTGTCGACCTGGAGCAGGAAGGAGATAACTGCGTTATTAAATTGTGCGTAAATTTCCATCGGAAAAAGTAACGTGGTCATTTATCAGTTGAATGCATAAGTGATTGTGTTCATTAATTTCTACGAACATTTCCTGTAATACTACATCTTCGAGAACATTTGTGACACGTGTATGTGATAAATAGATTGCATACCCAAGTGTGTTTACTTAAAGTCTATAAAGAAACTGTATTAAAGTTCTTCATACGTGTACATAAACTGTGGACTGTGATATTATACGCAGTCTGGAACCGTGAATATACGTAAACACTCTAAGAACGTGCTCGTGCTCCCATCGCTACCCCGCTGTGTGTCGGCGCTTCGTGTACGACCCTCGCATCTGGCAGTCTCGCATCTGCCCGTGCTGTGACTGAGCTACGCAGGCGACCTTGAGACAAGCTGCGCCGGGTCTGGTACTGCTGTTGCTGGGCAGTCTCCTCGGGCGTCCTTGACATCAGCTGTAGCTGTGCTGGCTACTCCCTGCGGCTGCTGCACTGCCTTGGCTGCGTTGCTGTATTATCAGTTAAGTGTTCTATAACTATTTTGTTCTTGTTGAAATTGTTAGGTGATTTTCCGTGACTTCGTCAGTTTTATTTTGTTACTTCTTATTGTGTCAGAAATTGTTGGGATCGATACCTTTGAATTCGTGTAACAAGTTCCTTGTTATTAATTGATTTCAGTTCGGTTTGCAAGTAGCAAGAAAAAATTTTGGGATTTAAATTTTCAGTGATATGTAATTGGAGGTTTAACCGTGTACTATCTCCACGATTGGTGTAACGTGTGTCTTTAGCGTTACGTTATGTGATTAATTTTTTGCGAGGTAAAGTAATTTTTTTTTGAGGTTCTACAGTCTTATTTTTTGTGGCGTTGGAATATTGCGTTGGACAGTGGCGTTATTGATTTTTTAGATTTGTGCGAAAGAATTGTTTCCTTGTTACGATAACTGATGGGAGACTCAGATTCAGATCCAGAATTTATCCGTTCTACGAGTACTATTACTGGTAGTGGAAGGGTTTCTGTTCCAGCATTTAGTGGTACGTTACCTGGTACGTGTATCCATACTCCATCTAGTGTGATAATGTCTGGACCACAGACCACGACAGTAATTACGACCACTGTTAGCACACAGACTGTGTCGTTCAGTACGCCGAGTGTTAGTACAATGACGTCCTCTAGCGGACCGATGACAGGTGGTGGTGTAACAACCACGTTACAAAGAGGCAGTACTATTTTGTCAAGTGCAGAGCTACCTTTGTTTAAGGGCCGTCAGAGAGTCAGAGATCCGATTTTCTCTGAAACGAAAAGCTTTCGAACGCATGTGGCCAATCTTAAATCGTACATGTGCTTGTTGCCCGACGTTACTTCAGATGAGGCGAAAAAAGAGTTACTTGTGCGCAGCGCACACAAAAG
Organism: Morinoia aosen; assembly: GCA_030386875.1. Classification (NCBI taxonomy): domain Eukaryota; kingdom Metazoa; phylum Arthropoda; class Malacostraca; order Amphipoda; family Talitridae; genus Morinoia; species Morinoia aosen. The sequence continues at coordinate 23,653,598 of CM059562.1, forward strand.
CATGGGTGACTTTAATGGCGTCGTCACAAAATTAGTAGACCCTGCTATTAATTATTCATTTGATCAGGTTATCGATATTCTCGACGACATCTATGTCTCGAAAGGTGAACGATCTGTACATGCTTTAGCTTGCGACCTTAACCAGCTACGGCTGTTACGAAACGAAGGGTTGTCTGCTCAATTGGTTATGGCGATGTCAAAAATAAGAAATTTGAGTGATCATATTCTTAATAGTAATGAAGTAGCAATACAAAGACATCCATTTGTAACTGCCAGTACAAATCAGAACGAATTGAAAAAGTTCTCTGGCGATCTAGTTGTTTTCAGCCTTGCTACAGCACTTCTTGCACCATTATTGGAAGAGAATTTCTGTAAAAAAATATTTTCACGACCATTCACAAGTTCAGAGGAGCTTTTAGCTCGTCTCGTTTCCGCTGTGCGTAATAACCCTGAGGGAAGAGAAATACTTGCGCGCAAAAATAATACCCAGTACCCGTATCAAACCAGAGAGACTTATCTTGCGGTCGTACCTGAAGAGGGAGAGTGGGATGAGAGAGATTCGTCCCCCGAGGTCTTGTATGCATCACAAAATACCAGCCGACGATTTCAAGGTCGGAGACCATTTTTCAGAAGCAATTGGAGAGCTGCTAGATTTCAAAGGGGAAGACAGCATGCTTACTTCGGAGATCGACCTTTAGGTTCTTTGGAGTGCCACGAGGCTCAGGTGGTAAACCCACAACAGACTAATAATGATAAATCTAAGTCGTTTTGTTCACTGTGCAATACCGCAGGACATGTTCAGAGTATGTGCACGAGTAAAAGAGGCCAAAGCAAATCAAATTTCCGAGGCCATGCTTGTTACGCTTGTGGGAAGACGGGTCATTTTGCACGCGAATGTCTTTCGCGTGGTCGTAGTAGAGGACGAGGTGAAGCGTTCTACGCTGCATCTTGCGAGGGTGAAAATTTTTTAGAGTAGACAAGAAAAAATCGGAAAATGTAGAGTGTCTTGGAGTAGAGAATGAGTTGCCTGTGCCCGGGGTTGGAGCTGCTATCCCCGTCAATAAAAATGTGGTGTTGAAACCAGATACTATTAATAAGTCGACTACTGTGGTGGATCCGCTTTTCTTGTGTAAAAATAAATTTGAATTACTAGGTGAACAAGAACTTGATGTAGGTGCAAATTCTGAACTACCTGTAGAAGTTTGTTTGTCAGCGACGATAATGAAGGAAGGTCGTTTAAGGAAAGAAAGCGATGGATTATTTTCATTACGGCGTTCTAAGAAGCCTACAATTATATTACGTAATGATAACAAATTGATGAGCGCTCTAATCGACAGCGGTAGCGACAGATGTTTAGTGAGTTACCGGAATTTAAAGGGTCTAAACGAGCGAATTAAGCCTAGTTACTTGAGTATTCGGGGTGTAAATTCCAAAAGCCAAGTATCAGGAGAACTCGATCTTTGTATTACGCTGCCTAATAGTAAGGAAATCAATACCAGTGCTTTGATTTTGAAAGATGCCGAATTTAAATATGATGTAATCCTTGGTAGGGATATTCTACAAGACGCTGTGATTAATTTCAAAGAAGGATTCATTGTTCTCGACGGCGTAAAAGTACCGTTTCATGATGTGCAGGAATTGCACGAGCAAAGTAGGAAGGAGATATTTTTGAACACTGTGAGTAATCCAGAATGTCTGATGGCTGACATGCTTGCGAATAAGAGGAAAATAAGAAGATATCTGCTGAAGCAGAGAGAATCAAAAATTGCGGGCAAGGAAGGTGGAAATAAAAATGATCTAGAGATAAATGCTGCAGAAGAGAAGGGTAACAAAGGCCCATCTGCAGGGCGAGAGAATAATGGGAAAGTAAAAAATAAACAGCATGCGAAGAAAATAAGAAAAACTAAGGAACATGCGAGAGGTTTGAAAAATAGTAAAAAACGGGAATTAGTCGTTCATTGTGGAGCAGTAGAAATGCCCAGAAACTGCTTACGTGTCATTAATGGGTATGTCAAAAAGGCTAAGCCCGGAAGGTATATTATGAATAAGACAATTCTCGCGAATGGTATTTATGTCGCCGAATCTGTTGTGGATATCAAGTCAAATGGGTTTGTCCCTGTAATGCTTTTGAACGTCTCGGAAGACGTGGTATATTTGAGCGACAATACGATGTTAAGTACGATTGAAGAAATTAACGACATGGAAATTGAACACGAGAGTTACATGTCTACCGTGCACGAAGCTGTGCGAGATGCAAATTTATGCGATGCCCGAGATAATGCGGATCTACCCAAAGTCGACAGTGTTAATGGTGGAAAGTTCAATGCCATCTCTGGTAAAGACGTTGGTTTAGTATCTGCAAAAACGAGGCATTGTGGTAACGATAATCGTGTTGATGAAGTGGGAATTAATACAGACAAAGATGTTGTCCCAGAAGGAGGTAGTAACGGGAGACGTCCTCTGACGTGTAACGATGTAAATTGTGAAAATGATGATGCTAAACCATTACTGATGAATTTATTAAACAATTTTAGAGACGTAATTACTCTTGAAGGCGAAAATATTGCAGTCACGAATGTCATGCGACATGATATTGTATTAAAACCTGATGCTCCAGTACTTAACATCCCTCCATATCGAATTCCACATAAGTATCAAAATGAATTATTGGAAGCAAATAAACAGATGTTGAATCAAGGAATTATCGAGCCTTCAAGCTCCGAATACAATTTTCCTTTAATCGTTGTGAAAAAGAAGTCGGGCGAGATACGACCCGTCATAGATTTTCGTGAACTCAATAAAATAATTATCAAGGAAAGTTACCCAATTCCACGCATTGACGAAGTTCTTTATTCTTTAGGTGGTAATTGTATTTTTTCAAGTCTTGATCTCCGCTCAGCCTTTCATCAGGTCGAGTTGGAAGAGAAATGCCGTAAATTCACCGCGTTCAGTATCGGTTACGAGAAATTTCAGTTCAAGAGGTTGCCATTCGGGTTATCCTCGAGCCCATCAGTTTTCCAAAGAATCATTTCTTCTGTTCTTGCAAATATCATCGGTAAATTATGTTTTGTATTCCTTGATGATATACTAGTATTTTCCAAATCCATGAACCAACATCTGCAAGATTTACAGAGTGTTTTTGAGAAGCTACGTAGTGGAAATCTGTCCCTTAAACTTGAAAAATGTCATTTTCTCAAAAGCTCCATTGAATATCTTGGACACATTGTGTCGGCAGACGGAATCCGTTGCAAAGAATCGGAAAAACTACAAAAATTCCCGATTCCAAAAAATGTGAAGGAACTACAAAGTTTTCTAGGTGTGGCGAACTATTTCCGAAATCACATACCGATGTTTGGTTCAATTTCGTATCCTCTCTATCAATTGTTACGAAAAAACGTTGAATTTATCTGGACATCTGAATGTCAGAAAGCTTTTGAAAAGATTAAATCTGTTTTAACATCAGATACCGTTTTAAAGCACCCTGATTTTTCCAAGCCTTTTCATGTATTTACAGATGCTTCAAACTATGGCATTGGGGCAGTACTTTTGCAACAAGATAATGATTCAAAAAAATCCATGAAGGCTATAGCTTATTACAGTAAAAGTTTAAATTCAACACAAAAGCGCTATTCAACGACTAAAAAAGAATTCTACGCCATTGTGAGCGCACTTAAAGCATTTAAATATCTCATTCTTGGATACCCGATACATATTTACACTGATCACAAGCCCCTCCAACCTTTATTTTTCAAAAAGCTTCCTGACGATTCGGCTATGTCTCGATGGTGTCTAACAGTGCAATGTTTCGAACCCATAGTAAAGTATTTCCCAGGAAAAAAGAATCTAGTTGCAGATTGCCTAAGTAGACTACCCGAGCATTTAACTATTTCTGATCTTGAAGAATGCTCAGAGTTCGATGAGGTTGACGTCTTGGCAGTAACTACCCGCCGTGGTGCACTGACCGCCGACGTAGACGATACAGACGCGACGCCCTCAAACCAAGTGGCGCCAGAGCCGACTGAAAAACCCCGACTGACTGACTACGTACCTCAGTTAAAAGACGTATCATGGACTTTAGACGAATTCCGAAATGAACAACAACTAGACCCATTCTGTTCTGAAGTTAAGGACGCATTACTATCTAGTAGACAATCTACGATCCCTGACTTAGAAAAATACTTAATTCTGAACGACATTCTTTATAGACGACGACAAATAGACTCTAGAGAAAGTACTATTCTTACTTCAGTTATACCGACATCGCTCATGCACAAGGCGGTGCTGAGTATCCATTCCTTGTACCATACTGATGCCACGCATACGTTGTTTAAATTTAAGTTGCGTTATTTTCATTTATTGGAGAAGAGTATCATTCGTAAATTTGTCAAAATGTGTGAGGTATGTAAGATTCTGAAGGCCAGCAGTACTGTACCTATTAAAATATTAGACGCTCCCATCGCTAAAGAACCGTTCGAGGTGGTATCCATGGACTTCCTTGGCCCTCTACCTGTCACAGATCAGCAGAATAAATATATTCTAATTTTGATCGATTTATTTTCGCGTTACTGTAAGCTTTACGCGACAGCAGATCGATTAGCAGATACAGTTGTCTCTTGTCTGGACAGCTGTTTCTCAACCTTTGGCTATCCTAAAACACTTCTAAGTGACCAAGCTCTTGAATTTAAGTCTGCGGCAGTTAAGAAATTTTCTCAAATTCATTGTATTGCGAAAAAAGAGGTCCTCCCTTGGAGTCCTCACAGTAACGCTATTGTTGAACGTAATAATCGCAAAATTACGAATTTATTAAAATTATACATAAATTCTTTGGCGCATACGGAATGGGATCAATGCCTCAACAGCACGGAGAACGCGATAAACAATAGTTTAAATACCACATTGGGGGATACACCCTCGTTCATTGTTTTCAATCGCGATACGTGTCCGAGCTTTAGCGCTGTAACTTTCGAACCTAATTACAGTCACGACACGAACGTTGATATAATAAGATTTCGAGCTCAGGAAGCTGCCCGCATTGTTGAAAACGTTAGAGCTACTATCATAAATAATACCAGTGAAAGAACCATGTATCACAACCTTCGACGCAAAAATAAAAATTTTGAACTCAATGACCGTGTATTATTGCGCAATCACATGCGAAACAACAAGCTTGATATAGCCTGGAACGGTCCAGGTATTATAACAAAAATTAACCGAAATTACGTAGAAATAAAAATAGGCAATAAAACATTCAGGAGTAATAAAAATCATGTACTACCTTTACGTAAAAAGTGTTGAATGAAAACTATGCGACGTACGACTGACGATGTTACTAGGCCCACCTAATTCTATTGTGTGATTCTTGTTTCGATGTTAATTTTACGTATATTTTTAACTGGAACTTTCCTTATATAACCGTATGTATTTACCTTATATTTTTCGTCTCGTATTTGGTGTACCGTGTTATTACGTGCGTGATTGAGTCTGTACCCATTAACTTTACCACCAAGGCTTACATCTGCCCGAGAGCCTTGCTCAGTCCAATAACATCTTGCTCAGTCCAATAACATCTTGCTCAGTCCAATAACATCTTGCTCGGTTCAATAACATCCTGTGTTTAGAAACGCGGCCCCTCATTGCTGTGGGAGCGAAGGCTGGCTCCCGATTTGTTTTGCAAATAGGTGTGCAGCTGTCGAAGCCGTGTGGGACCTGCTGCGTGAAGATTTGATGTTTGTTTTTTTTTTTCCATAGCAGCTGTCGCCAGCTGTGACTATTGGTTTCTTTAATTAATTTGACGTAATATTAATTGGTTATAAATTTTTTTATGAGGCCATGCTAATTGAACTCTGTGTTTGTTTCAATTTCAGACCGAGCACGCTCACGTTCCTGTCGTCCACGATGGGAAATAGGATGACACATGTGTCGGTGGAGGCACTAACGAATGCCCTAGAGAGCCATCAAGGTAGAGTCTCGGAGGACTGGGTGCGAGCGAACGCGCTCGTCGACATCCTACCGGATAGGGTGTCCGACCTCGGTATTCTTCTTCTTTTCCCTTTAACTCTGGCTTTAGGTGTATCTTTCTTCTACCTTCGCCGAGAACTTCATCTGTTAGCGGATCGTTTTCGCGCTGAAGATGCTTTACTGCGCCGTCAGCAGCTCAGATCGAATAACGCTGAGCAACCACTGCGTCACCTGCAAGCAAATAGCGAAGTTTAGGTGTCAGTGAAGCATGTGTTTTTCTTTTTTTTTAAATATGTGGACTTTAATTTTTTTTGCGTGTCTTCTAAGCGACACTATTTTTCTCATGCGTTATAAAACGGAATTCTAGTTTTATGTTTACATATACCTCAGGAATTAGTTGTAAGGTATTAAGTTGATTCAAGTCTTGTAATTGTGGTAATTCCTTCTAAATTTTAGCATTGATGTTCAAAAATAATATGACGTTAACGTAACTCAGTATGTATTAATTGTTTTCCGAATTCAGTAAATGTAATGCGAATTTTCTGATCAACTAAATTTCATAGACAATGCGTTGGAATTACTTTCATGCTTGATTGTTCTTATATTTAACGAATGTATTGTTCTTACCACAAATTCATAGCAAGTAAAACTCTTTAATTCTTAATTATGTTTGAATAAATGTATTTCAATTGTTGTTTCAAGATGCGATTTTCTATATTTACTGCGTTTAGCATTTACACTGTTCATCACAAAAAAATGTTTGCGATATTTGTGTTTTAATGGCGAATGTTGATGTAAATGTAATAGGTACATACATGCGATGTTTAATAATTATCCTTCTCGAAGCGTAATGATTATAAAAAATTTTTTTTCCAAAAATATAAAAATAATAAATAAATTTGACGTTGAAAAATTTTTTTAATAAAATTGTTTGTTGTTTTAATTTCATATGATGCCTACGTAGTTTGATATTGATGTTGTTCGTTAATGTCGTAACGTTTATTTTTCTTCGATGATTTCCTTACGGGTATTTGCAACGGTAGAGATAGTTAAATGTTGGTTCCTTGTACCGTAGATTTTTTTTGGTACGATATTTCTGAATAACTTCACTAATTTTGCGGTACGCTGATATTGTTCTGTTGCGATTCTTGCCGTCTTTATTTCGACGCGGTTTACTTTTATTTACGGATGTTTTTCTTTTTCGATAAACATATTATTGTTGTTGTACTATTGCGTTTTTCAATACGGGGTATTGTTTGAAAAAAAATGGATATCTTTCACTCTTTATTACGAAATATGTTCATAACCTGCGGCTCTCATCTTCTTTTTGTTGGTGGGGGTATATTGCGCATTTTCACTTTGCATACCTTTTCAATCTTAGAAATTTACGCCTTTAGATACCTTTGTCATTTCTTGGAGTTATGAATTTTAAAATTCTGAGCGATTTATTCCAATTTGAGTAATAAAACAGGTATGGTGGGGAGGTGTGTGCCGACACGGTCACGCACTTATCCTCGTGCACATGTTTAGTACGTACGTTTCGGTGCCACGCCTGGTGCGACTTGCGCACCATGCGCAGCTGAGTCAGCAATTTGTGTGTATAAAAGCCCCGTGTTCAGCTAGCAGAGCGCATTTGGATCTACTGTATCTCTGAGTCAAGTACACGTTGAAGTCTACTCTCGTATCCTCAATATCCACCCTTAGATACGGCTTAGAACGGCACAATTCCGGAGGACGCTCATACCTGGTTCCAACAGGTAGAAGCAATGTTTAGGTATCATAAAGTAACTAATAACACCGATCAATTTTACGCCCTTGTTTCCGCAGCCCCGACAAAATTATTAAACGATTCAAATCAATTGCTCGAAAACCCTCCCGCCTTTGATCCGTACGGCACCTTGAAAAGAAAGATTCTGCAGAAGTTGCAGATGTCCGATGCGGACAAATTTAGGAATCTTGTAGACGCCTCAGCAATTCCATCTGTCTCTAGCTCTTTCTCTCCCACTTCGCTAGTTAAAGAGCTGCGCAAACTCGCTACGGGTGTTGCCGTAGCTGAGGGATTTCTGAAGGAAGTTTTCATGACTAAGCTTCCTCACACGGTGCGTCCATTTCTATCGCTAGCAGGCCCTGATCAAACTTTAGAGAAGCTTGCAGAGTCCACTGAGACGGTGATGCGCAACATTAATTTGTCACAAGCACCGCAAGTTGCTTCCTTAAATGCAACAGCTGCAAATTTTAGCCCCGCAAATACTCAGAATCAATCCTCAGCCACCATAGATAAGATGCGACAAGACATCGCTGAGATAAAGCAAGCTCTCCAGAATTGCCAGTTAGGTCAGAGTGGTCAGAGCGTAGCTCACATTCAGCAAGGCCCAGGGAGATTCCAAAGCCACCAAAATGCCTACGACTATCCTTATGACTATCCCTCAAACTATCATCCTTTTCCTCCTCCTCAACGTTTTGATAGAGGTAGATCTTATGATAGGTCAAATCAAGACCGTCGCTTTCGGTCGCGCTCTCGTGATGCTTGTAGCAATTTATGCTGGTATCACACAAAGTATGGTGACCAAGCACGAAAGTGCGGGTCCCGATTTTGCCCTCGTTATACCGAAATGACCTCGGGAAACGCCAACAGCGACGCATAGTAGCGAGTACTGCGTTGCCTCATTCCCAGACTACTCGCCTCTTGTTGATTCACGATCCCACTACCAAGTATCGATTTCTCATCGATACTGGTTCCAGTGTGTCAATTATCCCAGCCACGGTGAAAGACAAAAACAACCCATTGTTGGCGACATTACGCGCCGCAAACGGCACGCCAATTCCTTGTTACGGTGAAAGAGTATTAGAGTGCAGTCTGGGATTGAGGCGAAATTTTCTCTTCACCTTCCTCATCGCGGAAGTCCAAGAGCCTATCATTGGCGCGGATTTCTTAGCGAAGTTCGGCATACTTGTAGATGTTAAAAACCGTAGAATTAGGGACGAGGAGACACAGATCTCAATTCCCGCTTGTAGCATAACTAGAGCTAATGTCTTGCATTCTTTCTCTATCGCCTTAAAGGAAGAGTGCATGTTTGAGCAATTACTAAAAGATTTTCCTGCATTGACAAATTCTAACTTAGTTTCTACAAAAATGCAGGCCAGCACAAAGCACTTCATAGAGACGACGGGACCGCCGGTCTACTCCCGAGCAAGGCGACTACCGCCTGATCGATTGGCGTTAGCTAAGAAAGAATTTGCGCGCATGCAAGAAACTGACATTATCCGCAGTTCCAAAAGTCCTTGGGCTAGCCCTCTTTTGCTAGTACCCAAGGCTAACGGTGAATTCAGACCGTGCGGGGATTTCCGCAGGTTGAATGCCGTTACTTTACCTGATCGCTACCCTATTCCTTACTTGCATGATTTCAGCGCAAATTTAGAGGGAGCTCAAATTTTCTCAAAGATAGACCTCCAGCACGCCTTTCATCAAATTCCACTTGATGAGAGTGCTATCGCTAAGACCGCGGTAATCACTCCGTTTGGTCTCTTTGAATTCCTAAAAATGCCATACGGCTTGAGGAACGCTCCTCAGACGTTCCAAAGGCACATGGCTGAAATTTTCTCTGACCTCACTTTCGCCTATGTCTATCTAGACGACATCCTAGTGGCATCCACAACCCCGGAGTTGCACAAAGACCATCTTAGGGTCGTTTTTCAAAGACTGTCCGACAATGGACTCCTGGTAAATCCTGCAAAATGTGAGCTCGGAAAGCCATCACTGATTTACTTAGGTCATGAAATCTCTAGCCTAGGTCTGAAACCTTTGCCTTCCAAAGTAGAAGTGATCAAAAACTTTCCTCTTCCACAGACCCAGAAGGAACTAAGAAGGTTCCTAGGTTCTGTTAACTTCTATCATTGTTTCATACGCAACTGTGCTCAAACTCTAGCCCCCTTGTCGGACTTGCTCGAACCGAAACGAAAAGGCAAATCTATTGAGGTAAAATGGACAGAAGAAGCGCGCAAAGCTTTTGAGGAAATCAAGCACAAGTTAGCTTCCGCGACTGAATTATCCTACCCTATTGCTAATGCTGATTTTAGCCTCGTTGTTGATGCATCCAGTACCGCCGTAGGTGCTGTGTTGCAACAACAAGTAGGCACTAATATCTCTCCTCTTGCTTTCTTTTCAAAAAAACTGTCGCCCACTGAGCGTGCTTATAGCGCGTTCGGTAGGGAACTTCTTGCTATCTACTTGTCTGTGAGACACTTTCGCTATGCTCTAGAGGCAAGGGAGTTTGTGATCTACACAGATCACAAACCTCTGACCTCAGCGATCAAGATGCCTTCTGAGCGGCATTCGCCATGAGAAGCTAGACACCTGTCATATATTAGCCAATTTACCACTGACATCCGTTTCATAAAAGGGTTGGACAATACTGTCGCTGATTGTCTATCACGCATAAATACTGTCCAAACCAGTGGTGAAATCACTTTCGGCAATATTTCCAAGGCTCAGAAGGAGGATCCTGAACTTCAGGACCTTCTCAAACCTTCTAACACTTCCTCTCTGAAATTGACCTTGGTTGACGGCGTGTACCGTGATGCTGAGCGACTTTCTCGTTTGTATCTTCCCGCGACTCTCCGCAGAGTAGCTATCCTCCACTATCATTCCTTCTCTCATCCTGGTATTAACCGTACATTGCGTTTGATTTCTGATCGTTACGTCTGGCCAGCGATGCGTAAGGAGGTCAAGCAAATTGTGCAAAATTGCCATGCATGTCAGAGTAGTAAAGTGGTGAAACATAATCGTGCAGCGCTGCAGAGTTGTGCATTCACAGGTCACAAGTTCGACTCTGTACACCTAGATTTGGTGGGTCCTTTGCCTTTATCGCGCGGTCATTCTTATTTGTTGACCATCATTGATAGGTTCACACGTTGGGTTGAGGCTGTCCCTCTTCCTGATACCCAAACCGAGACTGTAGCGCGCGCTTTCATGTCCAACTGGATCTCTAGATTTGGTGTTCCCTTAAGTGTCACACATGACCGGGGATCACAATTCACCTCCAAATTCTGGAGTGAGCTTAGCACTGCTTTAGGGTGTGAAAACGTAAACACTACTGCTTATCATCCACAGTCAAATGGACTTATTGAGAGAGTCCACAGAGATTTAAAGTCGGCATTACGTTGCCTAAACTGCAGCAATGATTGGACTGACAGACTTCCAGTAGTACTACTTAGCATCCGAAATTTACATAGACAGGATCAGCAATGCCCAGCGGCTGAAATGCTATATGGTCAGACACTTCGTCTCCCCGGCGACATTGTTGACCCAAAACCTTTGCCTGAATTTTCATCCGCTGACAGTTCCGCATATGTAACCTGTCTAAAAGACTGCATGCGCCAGATCAAGTATGTTGCCCCGCGAATGCCTCAGACTGAGGACAGACTGGATCCTGCTTTGCAAGACTGCACACATGTGTACGTCCGAAACGACGCCATCAAACCTACACTCACGCGCCCTTATGATGGCCCATTCAAAATACTCAAACGCACGCCCAAGTATTTTGTCCTTGAAAGATCTGGTTCACACGACCCCGTGAGCATTGATCGATTAAAAGTCGCGTACACTTCCGATCATAGTGTAACTTCTAACTCATCATTCTCTCCACAGAATTCTCTTTCCACTGCGACTCGATCATATCTACCATCTTAGCTTCCTCAGTTGGCTGCCTTGTTGCCTAGTCAACTTGAGTGTAATCCTTTCTATGTGCCTGTACATTCAAACCCTATCCCTAAGCCTATCGTAGATTCTAATTCTAGCCCTCTTACTGAAACAGCGACAAGTCTGGATAGACCAGACGAGCCCGCTGCAGTAACTCGTGTTCCTAGAACTCTTGCCGATCTACATTTGCAGACACGATTGGTGAAACTTCCCCGCGTAGTAAGATTTTCTGACCGCCAAACCCGGCACGGTCGCGTAGTTAGACCTCCTTCCCGCTACAAATGATTGCAGCGGGTAGACCTTTCGGTCTGCGCCTTGGGGGGTAATGTAGCATATCGCTACAAAGCGTAAGAATTATAAAGTTTCCCATTCGCACTTAAATAAATTAATTATTAGCATTAAAAATCTTACTATAATTTATTATTAATTATTTTCTACTTCTAATTCGTAATCATTGAAGTTTCTATGTAAATGCATGAAACAATAAAATAACACCCGACATTTTTCGAGAGAGGAGCCCTCTGGTGGCAATACTGCGCAGTTGCGCGTCTCTTCTTCAAAAAGCCACTCTTACTTTGGCGTCTTACTCTAGCGGTGTTACAGCAAATTCTCGACTTCAACGTCATCGCCACACACCACTCGCAACAACCTCCCTTGGGCCCTTGCTTTGCCTCAAAACTTAAACTTAAATTGGCCGGAACTGGATCGACCTTAACTGGACGTGACTTAACCAGAATTTACCTGGCTCTGGGCCTCATTTTTGGTCTCGCTTGTTTGGGCTTTAATGCTACTTCACTCACCTAAGAATTGCCTCAACTTGAGCCGCCCTGTCTGGCCTCAACTCAATCAAAATCGATCACTCACAACGTCACGGTTTCCTCAAAGTCGATATATTGGCCCCCTTACATCATTTGCAAACCACACACACACACACGGTCGACTCCAGCAATTTCTCCAGGAGCCTCCCGACTGCCCGGACTGCAAACCCTCTTCTAGCCAAGTTCATCGGTGGTTCAAGACTCGGCGGTCCTCTCCGGCTTCCTTCCAATATATACCCCAAAAGCTGAGTCCAAAGTGCCTTATTATCCTTCTCATAATTTTCTCCCAGATGCTTGTCGAGGTTTGTAAGGACTGGCTATACCCCGCGGCCAGATCCTAACAGTAGTATTCTCTCATACCTTCTCATCTTCATTTTCTTAATTTTCTATTTTGTGTATTTTATATATACCAACCGTGTGACAAACAAACTTTTGAAAAACATTTTTGTGTGCACATCAGTATACAGGCTTACAGTTGTGAGGGTTGTGCTATGTTTTCAATAAATTAATTTTTGGCTAACGTTGTCTCACTATTTCGAAATCATTCACAAAGGTGTTTCAATCGATTTCGGCTAAGCTGGGGGAGGAGGGAATCTAGCATTTTAGCATTTTTAAATTTTCTTAATTTTTCTGTGCATTCAGCGCACACTTGCACTGAACTTTCAAACCAAAGATAATTCTAAATTTCAGAAATTAAAATTAATACTCAGGACAACTGTTAAATATTCCTTTACGTGCCAAATTTTGGAAATATTTGTCACTCAGAAGTGATATCCAGCCAAAATAGTATTCTATTTTATCCCATGTACCCATGTCCGTTTAATGCTGAAGAGAGTACCGATAGGATGTGAAACCCGAGATATGGATATATCTGTGCACACTTATGTAGGTATGTGTATATCCATATATATATATATATATATATATATATATATATATATATATTCGTATATTTTGGAAACAGTCTTTCTTTCAAGCATATTTCATTAAAAAGTACGCCGTTTTTATTATTGACTAGTTTTTTGTTAAGATTTTCTATTTTCCTAAATATATTTCTAGCATCATTGCTAAGGAGGTTAAAAAGGTCGCTAATAGTCGACGCGTTTTGGCGCTCTTGCGCCATTCTCAAGCTATGTAAATAAAATGCAGCTATGATTTCTGAGGTGCTACTGTAATGGCTGCTCGAGATCAAATGAAAGGTAGGGTGGCAGAGTCGCCAATGTGGATTGGCTTTGTTGGCGGCTTATGTCGAATCGGTGGGGCGTACAGTCGGTCGACGCGGCCACGTGCAACTCACGCGGTCAGCGTCAAAAAAGTTTGAGAATGCGATGGGTCCCGGTGGCACTGGGTCCAAGCTCGCAGGATTTCTACACCGCCCAACCCTCTCCCTTCACCTCCGAGAAGCTACTGAAGTTGCCATTCGCGCCACGCAAAAACAGGCATTTTTTAACTTTTTAAGTTAACCTTAAACTAACTGAACTTGGCCTAACCTTACCCAACCTAACCTAACTTAACCTAACCTCTTAAAACTTAACTTAACTTAACCTAACCTAAATTAATTTAAGCTAACATTTCTGTAGCTGCTTGGAGGTGGTGCTGTAGCTGGTTGGAGGTGGAGGGAGAGGGCTGGGCGGTGTAGAAATCCTGCGAGATTAGACCCTGTGCGTCCCGGTGGCACAGACTCCAATCTCGCAGGATTTCTACCCCGCCCAGCCCTCTCCCTCCACCTCGGTGTTGCTACATGAAGTTGCCATTCGCGCCAATTATTTAACTATGTAATAATTCTGAGGTTTATTAACCTATCTGTTCGTTATAAAGTTATTATTAATCACTGCATTATAAACACTACAAGTACTTAGTAAGTAAGTACTACAGCGGAATACCAAAGTTAACCTGTATTAAATCATTATAATAAGTTTTTACAACGACCGCTGGTGTTTGGCTATTCGACCCTCCATCTCGGCACGCAAAAACAGGCATTTTTAAACTTTTTATAGTTAACCTTAAACTAACTGAACTTGGCCTAACCTAACCCAACCTTACCTAACTTAACCTAACCTCTTAACCTAACTTAACTTAACTTTACCTAACCTAAATTAATTTTCCCTAACATTTCTGTAGCTGCTTGGAGGTGGTGCTGTAGCTGCTTGGAGGTGGAGGGAGAGGGCTGGGCGGGGTAGAAATCCTGCGAGATTGGAGTCTGTGCGTCCCGGTGCTCTGGTTGTTAATTGTTGTTTTTTTCTGTTCTATCAGTATTGCTTCTATGATCTGTAATCTATTGAAGTCTGTTTCCTTGCGTAGAATTTTTGTGTTGCTCACTAATTGGTTTCTTGTTAGGGCTTGGCCGTGTGTTTCCGAAGCGTGTTGTTTTGGGCCTCCTGTGGATAGGTGCATGGTTAGGCGTCTTGATAGGGTGGTAGTTGTCATGCCTATATACGAGCGGTTTAGAGGTTCACAGTCCTCATGGTTGCATTTGTACTCGTATATGACATTGGTCTGTTTCAAGGCTGGTAGTTTTGTGCCAATATTGTTTTTATAGATAAGGCTGGCGACTGTATGGCTTTTGTAATATATGGTAAGTTGTAGGCGTTCGGTATCAGCGTTGCATTTAGTGTTGTTTTTAATGATTTGCTCTAATATGCGTTCATCGGCTTTGTATGCTCTAGAGTATTGGTTTTTATAATATACTGTATGTATAATTTGCTGGTCCGGGTTGGGGCTTTTGTTTAATTTCTGTATATATTCTTTCAAGATGTTATCAAAGGATGTGTTTGAGTATCCGTTATTAATGAATGCCTGCTTTAGCCTTGTTATGCTTTCATGGAACAGCTGCCAAGTGGAAGATATCTTGTATGTGCGATGGACGAGCGCTTATATCGTACTGTCTTTATATTTTTGTGGTGTTTCACTTTCAGCATGTAGGTAAATTCCAGTGTTGGTAGGTTTTTGGTAAAAGGATGTGGTGTAGTTATTGTTGTTGTTGTTCAGGTTGATTTGGACGTCGAGGAAATGGAGATGGTTTCCTGTGCCAATTTCATATGTGAATTTTAGTATAGAGTTTGCTTCGAATATTGTTTTGAGTTTGGTCAAGCATGTAATGTTGTCAACAACCAAAAAGCAGTCGTCTACATAGCGACAGTATATAGCTGGTTTTGTATCTGGGTTGTTGTCTAATATTTTGTTTTCAAGGTCTACCAAGGTCTTTCTTTTTAACCTCCTTTAGCAATGATGCTAGAAATATATTTAGGAAAATAGAAAATCTTAACAAAAAACTAGTCAATAATAAAAACGGCGTACTTTTTAATGAAATATATATATATATATATAAATATATATATATATATATATATATATATATATATATATATATATATATAAACATGTTTCTATCTCTATTTTTAACTTGAAAATAATCCAGGTTAATTAATTTTATTGCTCTTGCAAAATTGTTTTAAAAATAGATCCATCCCTACCCCAGAAAACGTTTCTGTGAATAGGAAAAATGAAAAATACAATTAGACAAATGAAATAGAGTGCAATTTGAGCATATGAATCATGGAAAAATTGGCTTTCTGTCCGTATGTTGAAGAAACTATTTTTATTTTGAGTATATGTTTATTTTCACGTTTCTGCCAAAATTTTATAGATATTTGCAACTGACCAGTGAAATCTGGCTAACACTGTATATCCATTTTATCCCATGTACCCATGTCCGTATGATGCTGCAGTGAATACCGAGAGGATATGAAACCCGAGATTTTTTGTTGTTGTTGTTCCTCGACTGTAATTTGAGTTATCTTAAAATTTTTGTCATGAAACTAAAAAAAAAAATTTCATTTTACATTTTTTCAAAATATTTTCTTCTTATTTTTTCCAGGTTATTTCTTACGATTACACTGAGCTCGACTGTCATTTTAGATGTACCACGATCAAGATTGTTTTTTGTGCTTATTAGTATTTTTCTTATTTTCATTTCCAGTACGTACATATATATGAATATGAGTGTGTAGGTGGGTGCGTGTGTGTGTGCGCACGCATACATGTATGTCTGTGTGTGCGCTCATATACATGTTCAAATATATACACACATATGTATATATTTGTTTTCAATTTCTATTTTTTGAGCAAAAACGAAACTTCAGGACACATTACATTTTACCTAAAGCTCTGCAACCAGTAAACACTGAACCATTTTTCAGAAATAAATTTATTTATTGAACTTGTTTAATAATTCAAAAATAGATCTATCACCACCCCAGAGGGCATATCTGTGAATACAAAAAATGAAGAATATGAGCAGACAAATGAAATAATAGCGGTCGTGAAAAATTATCAGCTCTCTGTACGTATGCTGAACAAGCAATGAATTTCTTTTTACGTGTAAGTTTGTTAACGCGTTTCTTTTCTAGATGTGCGTGTTGTGTTGCGTGATGTTTTTATAAATTACTCTGTGACTAACATTTTCTCAATACTTAATAGTCATTCACAACGGTGTTTCGAGCGGCTTCGGTATAGGGTTTTTTGTCTTTTCTTACTTTCGGTTCATCAAATAATATAGGAATTCCAAAGAATCCTCTTGTAGTACTTTAAATTATTTATAAGTTGTCAGCCATATCTTGGGATATAAAATATCCAAGAAATGATATTTTTGAATTAACTAGCCCATGACAGGGTTAATCTATTTTGCACGCCACGTATGGCGCGTCTATTAGTACGCCTGGTAAGGTTTACCTATTTGTACGCCTCGGATAGTTTTGTCCATTAGTACGCCTCGTGTGGTTTACCTATTTGTACGCCTCGGATAGTTTGTCTGTTAGTACGCCTCGTATGGTTTACCTATTTGTACACCTCGGATATTTTGTCTATTAGTACACCTCGTATAATTTGTCTATTAGTTCACCTCGTATGGTTTGTCTATTAGTACACCACGTATAATCTGTCTATTAGTACTCCCCGTATAGTACGTTTGTATAATGACGTCTTATATTAAGATTTTTTCAAAAGCCAATTTGTTTGTCATGGATCTCATGTGCCAAGCTTTTTGGAAAAAAACGGTTTTTCTTTCTTTCTTTCTTTCTTCTAGGAACTGGCTGCTCACCACTATCAGACACTCAACAAGACACAAAGCATGTATGGCTGATCAATTACACATAAGAGTCAAGTGGGCGACAAATTATAAAACACAGTTACACTGAAACACCAAAACGTAAGATTATCCTGAGAGAACGAATCTGTTCGATCACTTCGGCCAAAAAACATGCCGCGTCAGTCTTACGGACCAGTGCGTAAGGTGCGCAGCGATGCTGTCGCAAGAAATTTAAAAAAACTCGCGTTTGCAAAACGCGAAATGAGCGAAGGACAATACCTCTCCTCATGACTGCTAACTGCACAGTGACTGGAGACAGAGTTGCGAGGCTATCTGCTATCGTGTATCGCGCCTCACGAATTCGATCAGAGCGAATATGGAGCTTCGTAGACACACATACAAATATGAGCCTCATTGGTGAGCCTCGCATACACGCGTCGTGCATCGCGGCCGAAATGTTCTCTAGTGTAAACGGCCCTTAAGGGACAACTCATCGTCCCACAAGACTAACAAGAGTATTTGACAGGAATATGTTTTATATATATATATATATATATATACAGGGTGTTTTTTTTTACTTTGAACAAACTTCGAACTTAGGTACAAAAACTCAAAATAAATCGATTTTCATGAATGACAAAATATCCAAAACTCTTTAGTTTTCGAGTTATAGTTACTTGAAGAATATTAGAACTTCAAGTAGGATTGCACGCGCGCACCATTTTTAGCGCTACCTTTGATAGTTCAAGAGGTTTTTGGGCCCCACTAATGTAGTATTTTTGTAATTTCACAATGAAATTTGCGTGTACACGTTTTACAAATAAGAATAAATTGTCCTAAATGAGTAATTATCAATTATTATCATGTAAGCTAACCATTAATCAGTAAGCATTGCAGGACACAGGTAAAAAACATAATCAATACAAACTTTAATGTAAGAACTTTAACGCAAGAACAAACTTGAATACAGTTTTGATACAACAGTTACTCGAAATGGCCTCCATGAACTTCAACACATTTACGAAATCTAACAGCCAGTGAGCGCCTTACAGATTGAAACACGCCAGGCATTTTCGTAATACGGTCAGCTGAGTCCACAATGCGTCCAACCAGATCCTGTTCCGATTCAACAGGAGTGGCATACACGAGGTCCTTCATGGTTCCCCCCAAGAAGAAATCCAGTGGCGTCAAATCAGGCGACCTAGCTGGCCATGCTACAGGAGCCAATCCATCGGTTTTAAAATTGGTTATTCAGGAACAGGCGTGTTTCACGAAAGTAATGTGCTGGCGCTCCGTCATGCTGGAACCACATTCGCCTGCGTGTCTCCAAGGGCACGTCCTCCGGTAGTCCAGGCAAAACTTCGCGTAGGATGATGGTGTACGCAGGTCCCGTGAGAGGAGAAAGTAATAGGTACGGACCAATTAAATTATTGCCAATAATGCCTGCCCACACGTTGACACTAAATCTGTGCTGGTGACTATTAGGCTGAATAACATGAGGGTTATTTCCAGCCCAGTAATGATTATTGTGACGGTTGAAAACCCCATCACGACAGAAATGAGCTCCATCTGTGAAGAGAATAAGTTTTGAGAACCCGCGATTCATTCTTTCCTGTTGCATTAACCACTGGCAAAACAGCATACGAGGTTCAAAATCACCTGGCATGAGCCCTTGCACTCTTTGGAAATGGTACGGATGTAATTGCTGACGATGTAGTGCCCTCCACACAGTAGTATGGTTTCGCAAGCCAAGACGTTGAGCAGCTGCACGAGTGCTGGTTCGTGGATGTTGCTCAAAGTATTCCACAATTCTATCCTCCTGCGGATGATGGCCGCGCCCAGCATTCCCTCTGTTAACGTTGAAGCTGCCGGTGTCACGCAATCTCGTATGCAGAGTAGCAAAATACCGAAAATCAGGCACTTCGCGCCTAGGAAACCTTTCTCTGTACATCCTCAGTGCGAGCCTACTATTTCCGCCAGCAGCTCCATAAATCAAATGCATGTCTGCCTTCTCAGCATTGATAAATCTTTCCATAGTCACAGTGCAACGGCGTGTCAACAAATGGCGAACTGATACTGCAACACGTGCGTTCCATTAATGTAGATTGTTAATAATAAATTTCATTTCATTATTTCAGTTTCACATTGCATCCTGAAATCTTGTCGTTAATTACATGGAATGGAAAACCCATAATAAAATGAGAAAAGATGCTTTAATTGTATTCGACAATCTCGAAAACTAACAACTTTAAATAACAATTGGTGTGCGGCCCAGTTATAACATGCACTTCTAAACATGCTTTGCGACTCCATAACTCGAAAACTAAAGAGTTTTGGACATTTTGTCATTCATGAAAATCGATTTATCTTGAGTTTTTGTACCTAAGTTCGAAGTTTGTTCAAAGTAAAAAAACACCCTGTATACATGCATATAGATATACATACATGCATACCAGGGACACATGTGCGTATATACATGTACTTAATATTCGCATACCAGCAATCAAATTGCATATGCATATTGCAAAGATGTCTTGATTGTTGTATAATGTAATGAGAGATAGTATAATTAGCAATAAGAGATTCCTGACTACTTTTCCAGTACGTACTGTAGTTCACACTTATTGTGTTGACGCAAGATAACGAGCTATTTTAGTTTTGAATGCTCGTAATGTTTGAGGGGTTTTGATGCTCTGGGGGAGTTTGTTCCTCACTAAGGCGCCTGACACTGACAGAGCTTTCTGCCCAATGTTAAATGACTTTAGAATGGTGACGGGAGAAGGATGGAATTTCACTATTTCAGCATTGCTTTGAGGAAGATATAAAGAGGAGAAAACGTATTAGGCTTTGTGCACCAGAAACTTTTCCTGAATAGGAGTCCAGCCGAGCTTATTTAGTAGAGGTGTTGCGTGATCATTCTTTTGGAATTTGCCTTTGCATACAACCTTAGCTGCGAAATTGATCCATTTTTGTAAATCTTTTTGAAGATATTGAGGTTTATTCCCCCATACCTGGCTACAATAGTCAATACGTGATAAAACCAAAGATTGAACGGCCAGTAATCTAGATTCTTCGTCAAACACACGTTTTTATACGATTAAAAAACATGAAAGTCCCGCGAATATGCTGCAGGTTTTATCAACGTGAGATTTTATCAACGTGGGATCATGTTTCTATCGAACCAAATACCTAATTTTTTACTTTTCCTGATAGGTGAATTTTATCATTCCCACCCGTACGAGTTAGATTTAGATTCCGAATATTTTCTATTGCAACTTTTGACCCAAAAATAATGAATTGCTTTACACTCGCGTTTAGCTTGAGACCATTTTGGTCGTACCATGACTTGAAGCTAATCAATAGGGCTTCAGCTCTTATTTGCGTCTGTATTAATTCTGATACAGAGCTTGTTATTGCAATTTGAATATCATCTACATACACATAAATTCGAGTGTTTGAAGGCATTGGAGGGAAATCGTTAATGAAAATTGAAAACAATAGCGGACCCAGAATTAATGGACCATTGAGTGACACCAAAGTTATTTTGAAGGAATGATAAAAACTTATTATCTAAGAGGACTGCATGAGACCGGTTTGATAGGTGGCTTTTAAACTAATTTGTATCAAATCCTTAGTTCAACATTTTCCGTAGGAGTTGATCATGTTCGATGCTGTCCAATGCTTTGGAGAAATCGAGTAACAGCAAAATTGTTTCATTTTTTTGATCGAAATCGCTGTAAATTTTTTCAGTGATATTGAGCAGAGCGTCTTAAGTGCTTGTGTTCCTCCTATAGGCATATGGATTTCGATGAAGTATATTTGACTCGTCCAAGTGAGATGACAGTTGATTCGTTACTATTTTTTCCAATATTTTGGACAGGACAGGTAAAAGGCTTATAAGCCTGTAATTTGGCGCTGTATTTATGTTACTAGTTCTACGCAATGTTTTAGTTATGGAGTGTTTCCATTGGTTTGGAAATTTATTAGTTGCTATTGATGTGTTGGTAATCAAACGAATAAAAGGTGCTGTCATTGGAAAACTGTCTTTGATGTATTGAAAGCTGATTCCATCAAGTCCGACTGCTTCTGTATTTTTCAATGAGTATGTGGTGGTCTCAACAAGCTCCATGTCACGCACGCCGCGACTCACACTGGTGACCCCAGAGTGACCCGTCAGGTGGAAGCATGGCTTGGAAAGATGTCCGTTTGCCCGCCTTGGACGGTGACAGCAAAGGATGGCTCCTGCACTGCGATGTTTATATCGCGCAAATCCCAAATCTGAACGACGCTTCAAAGTTCGGGCGTTCCTCGGAGGGCTACCGACGCACATCATCTCCAGAGTCCAAGAGCTACACAGTCCATTCAGTCCATCAAACATACTGAACCCTCCGGCCAACGGTAAATACGACGCCCTAAAAGCCACGCTAACAAAACGCTTCCTTCGTCACGACGATGAGACAAACTACGACGCCATTGTCAAACTAACGCTGGGAGACAGCACGCCATCAGAGTTATTTTTGAAAATGACGCGTCTCAAAAACTGCAGACAAGCTCCGCTACCACCATCTGTCATCCGCTCCATGCATCTTTCAAAATTACCGACTGAAGCGCAGCCGCTGATTGAAGCCTTAGGTAAAGTAAAAACGGACGAAGAGTACGGGGAGATAGCACATCAAGGCACAGCAAGGCAATCCGCGTGCCGGGCCGCAACTGCCAAGCCCGTCACGGTAAACGCGGTCAAGCCCCTGCTGACCCCGACAGTGTCAAGAGCCGAGTTAGACGCAGCTATGAAAGAAATAGCCGAACTCAAGGATATATTAGGAAGAATGTTACGCTCGCAAGAAAACACCCTCAAAGCAGACAGTTGGCAGAATCAAGTTCCGGCACCCAGAAACTTTCAAGACGCAAACAAAGAGAGCACGCTCGACCAAGTATGCTGCTGCTACCACCGTTCATTCGGCGACCGCGCAAGAAAGTGCACAACATTATGCAGCTATGCTAAACAACGGCCGCAGAGGATGGTAAGCGCCACATCCTACGCGCGGGCAAATGCAACAGATTTGTAGTACGTCACCGACTCCAATAATACTCGGTATCTCGTCGATACCAGCTCGGCGACCAGCTTAATTTCGCCCAACGAAAAACACTCAACCAGACCTCCGTCCTACGACCTACTAGCGGCTAACGACACTCCAATAGCCTCATACGGGACCGCGGAAAGAAACATTCGGCTCGACCCACAATTGCTCGTAAGCTGGGATTTTGCAGTGGCTAGTATCAGTCAACCTATTATAGGCATCGACTTCCTGCACGCGAACGAAATAAACGTCGACGCAGCAAACGCAAGATTGTACAGCCTAACCTCGAAAACTGAAATTCTTTGTGAGCGAGCAAGCTTAAGTAGCGTAAGAATTCATCTTGTCATCTACAAACTTCGCCAGAATTCGGCGACACCCTCAAGGAGTTCCCTGAGACGCTGTCTTCACACGGATGCCCTTCTCAACAAAAACAAGAAAGTCAAACATCCACTGCGATACTCGGAAACTTAAAAAACGACGCGGGGGGGTCAGCTGTGGTGGTCTCAACAAGCTGTGCGCGAACACCACCACACAAGCCTAAAAGTGCCACCTCACAGCCTCAAAGCGCCCCTACTGGCCGATCAATCAGAGCTCAAGTTTGGCGCTGGGGTGCCGGACCGAGCCTCTACAAGCTGCCTGCCTCGAACAACCAGGCGACATCTAAAGAAACTCCCGTAAGTTTAGCACAGCCTAGACGGCAACAGTCAGCCCCTGCGCTTCGACCAATCAGAAAGCTAGCTTGGCGCAGTAAGGCTACACTAAGCATTATATAAAGAGCTACGGGGCAAGCGCAGCTCAGTTCACAATGTGTCCTTTGTCTTCTACTCTCTATTACCCCTTCTATTTTGTTTCTCCTCAGCACTCTTTGTGCCAAACTCTACCACTTCTATCTTACCTCCTCAGCATCGGTGGATAGCTCAGTTCACTCGCACGGGCCCTGGTATTCACACAAGTCTTCTCCCAGTGAGCGTCCTCACTGCAGCGGCTCACACACGTTTTCCAGCGAGCCCCCTCACTGCAGCGGCTCACACAAGTCTTCCAGCGAGCCTCCTTACAGCAGTGGCTCATACAAATTTTCTTCCTACGACTTTCTTCGCAGCAGGCTACCCGCAGCGACTCATCATACAGCAGTTTACTCTCAGCGGCCTTGATATTCAATACAAGTCTCGACCGCTCTGCAAGCAGTAGCCTCACCGCTACTCCACGTCACGAACGCCGCGACTCACCGACAACCGTCGGTCATCTTTGGGTACTGTACTATCTGACTGTAAATATTTCCCTCGTGCGCCATACTGTCGGCGATCTTCACAATCATACGGCATTTATTCCAGTTGTGTTTTCCCTACCCTGCAGGGTTCGTTTGTAACTCAGACACACGCTTCGGCCATAGATATTCAAAGTCTTTAGGTATTCACAGTTTGCCCGGAGCATAAAGTAGCCTGAGGGAGAACACACTTCAAGTACAAGATATTCCGTAACTCTGGTAAATTGACAGGAGGTGGTCTCCACAGGGCACCAGCCGTTGAGAGTGTAGTAGGGCACGAATTTTCATCTGACAGTTGATTTGGATTGGTTTTACTTACTTCATTGAAAACTTGTGCATCTACTTTTGAGAAGAATGTGTTGAATTCAGTGTTTTTTTTCCAGAGGATTTTCAAAATTACTTTTGCGGTCGGAATTTTTATATTGAGCCACCTCACTAATGACTTCCCATGTACGTTTTTTTTTTTGCCTTTAATAGCTCTTGGTGAAAGTGAGTTAGTTTTGCTTGTGCGATTTTCTTCCGAAGAATCTTTTCAAGTTTTTTATATCTCTTGTATTAAGCACTGTTCGATCTATTTTCTTTAAACTCTAGCAAGTAAGTTTTCTCTACTCTGCTCAGTTCTATAATTTCGTTAGTAATCCACACAGTGCGTTTTAGATTATTTTTTTATTAAGGGGGTCCTCCGGGGCCCCTTCTCTCTCCAATGGGTATTTTTCATGTTATTGTTGGACAAGAACCCTGAGGTGGTGGACTATTCGGTCCTAAAATTTTATGGCGCTACGGACAATAGATCCCCCCAGGGGGGGGGGGGGGGTAAGGGGACCAAAATCTTAAATTTTCGAGCACATTTCGACCCCATATAAGAAGAAAACAAAAGAATAAATGGAAAATTTGCGAATGTACTTTTGTTATATATGCTCCAAGGATTCTAAAACTGTCTTTGTTTTTGATCTAGCACAAAAACTCAATGAGTTCTATTCTCTTGAAATATCAATACCAGTGGACTAAAAACCAATATGTCAAATTTATTAAAAAAAATAAGGCCTGAATCAAAAAAATGTATAGAAGAAATTGTATTTCTTTTCAAAAGTTACGTGGAATAGTCAAATTTCATAAGAATCAGCCTGAAAACAAAAACTTCATAATTTTTATGAAATAAGTAAAAATTTTTTTAATTTTTTGTTTTTTTTTGTAAATTACAATTCACAGTGTGAATATGATGTTATGCATGGAGATTATCGAAATAAAAATGAAAACAGCATCCAATTACATAAATTTTCCATTATATTACACTTCAACCAAAAATTTGGTTTTTGGCCTATACTGTAAAGTTTCATATTTTCAAAATTCAAAAGAATAAAAGTCATTGAGTTTTTATGCTAGGAAGAAAGCAAAGACAGTTTTAGAATCCTTGGAACAATTCAAACAAACTGATAGCTCTCGATTTCCCAATTTGTACGTTGTCTTTTTTTTCTGCTAGTTCAAAACCTAAAAATTAGGTATATTTTAGGTATTGATCAAATATCGCACATATATAAAAAAAATTCAAATAGTAAATTCAGACCTATCAGTTTGTTTGCAATGTTACGAGGATTTCGAAACTGTCTTTGTATTTGTTCTAGCATAAAAATTCATTGACTTCTATTCTTTTGAAAACACCCCAAAAATGAACCGAAAAACGAGTTTTCAAAAAAAAAACTAAAGCCTAAGTCAAAAAACTTCTCGAATAAAATATGTTTTTCTTGCAAAAATACATATAGTGGCCAAATTTCAGACCAATCGGATCAAAATTCAATTTTGACGGGAGGACCCCCTTAAATGAGGTGCGCATTCATTGAGAGCTGTTGTAAAGTTCTCGTTGAAGATTGAAATGTATATCCTGGATCCTAGCCGTTAGCGTTGCCGAGAAGAAAATCTAAAATGCGGGGAAGACAGCATCTCTGAATCTATACGGGTCGTAAATTTAATGCCGGCACTCGAGCATTGGGTTTTTGGGAACTTGACAAGCGGGACGTTCTCATACGAAACACTTCCCATACTAAATTGGAAAAATTTGACGCGCTCTGCTGCAGCGGTTACACAGAGCTGAGAGACGCTGGTGCTGGTTAGCGCCGGTCGGGTGAATTAGTCAGGGATGGTAAAATATCCAGACATTAATATAAAAACAATGTGCCGGTCCGATCAGGTAGATGGGGAACAGAGCGTGGGATCAGTCGTTGAATTAGCCATTGCTAAAGAGAAAGCTGGGCCTCCCACCAAAGCATACCCCTGCACGCCATCTCCCCAAAACTTACCCCTCTTCCCCCCAACCGCACCCCTCCTTTTTGGGGAGGCGCGAGCCCACGACTGGGCTGGCGGAGAGCGAGGAGGGATTCGGTCGCCGGTCGTTTGAGTGGGCAGTGAAGGGCTCCAGACGGAAGAGATTAGAGACGAGTAAAGTAAAGTTAAAGAGAACGCGTCGCGCGGTGTTCTGATAGGAAAGGTTTCCTCTATTGCAGTTCAGAACTTGAGATCGGCGGTTTCAGTAGTTGTGTTTTCAGTACGTGTGGTTTTTTGTTGGAACGTGTGCGAGACGTTCATTTTTGGATCGCGTTTTCCTTGGGTCGTTGTTGAACGTATGTTAAACGCTCATTGGATTGAGTTGGGGTGTCTGCTAAACACCCGGCGAGACCGCGATTGAATATATGCAAAATATTCATCCGAGCTCGTGTTGTCGGTTCTGTGTTGGCGGTTGTCACTATTTGTCTCCTGAGTGCGTCAGTACGTGTGGGCTGACCCTAGGAACCTAGGCAGGATTTCTATAACCTCGCCGTGCTCTCGCCGTCCGTGCTTGCTTTTCCATAATACAAGTATAAAGCTGTGGCCTCGTATATTTCCCTCTCTCTCTCGTAAAAGGGCACATGAAACACGTGCCGGCCCTCAGCCATCGCTACATATAAAGAATAGTTCACGTTTGTTCTCCATCACATAACAGAATCAATCTCTAATTTTAGTCGAGGCTATATATATACCTCGTGGTGGCAGCACTCCGCGCTACCCTTCTTAACGCTTAACGTAACGCTCTTCCGAGCGAGTTTATTAAGAAAGGAACAGAAATGATGAATTACAACTCATAAATATAGAGTGCGGAAGAAAAACCCGACTCTTACACTAGTAGCAGCGCTATCTTCAATAATTCTCATTACATCAGTCATGATTGATGCTGATTAATCGAAACTCTAAGGCCATAAGGCAATAAGTAGTGGAAGAAAATACCCACACTATTCACTGGTGGCAACGCGGTGGCGGAAACTAGTGAAGAGAGAGAGAGAATTTGGGTTTAGAAATATTAAGCGGTGAGAGCCTGGAAACAATTGAGAAAGAACACAAGAAAGAAGAAACAACCGGTCCAGAGCTGCAAGCGGGCAACGGCGTCCACGATCAACAAAAACTGTAAGTAGACACCATTTCATTTCATTTTGTGTGTGTTACGTATACCGTAATTAGAAGTGTGGGAAAAAAATTTCTTTTCTATTCGGTTCGGTATTAGTTTGCTGCGCGGCTGTGTCTTTCAATGTGGATAAACATCGAAAAGTAACTCGGAGTTATAGTGATTTATGTAAGGGTTGTTCGTTCCGCGGGGAGAAATTGTTGATTCGCGTGCCTTGTCGTAAATTATGTGCTTATTGGGGGGAAAACGTCTCATTTCGGCTCTTAACTGTTTCACTTGGTCTTGGTTAATGAACCGCATCGAACTAGTCTGACAACTTATCTTGACTTAAACTGTCTTGCTATTAGAGGCCCAACTTGCTATTCTATGTACCTTTGCCGAGAGACTGCATTCAGCTGGTGCCTTCCTCCTTTCTCTCTTGGAGACACCTTTAAGTTTTATTAGCGACTAGAGCTGTTTCTTAAACCAACCGAACATCTACTCTGTTATTGGGGGTAAATCAACGAATCGTCTGTAGAAACATCCATTTAAATGTTTGTGTGTTCCCTAGGACAGAAATAATACGTACCAATTCCGCATTTTGTCGGTCGCTCTTTATCTGTGTTTGGGGAAGAGATCAACACTCCACATAGAACTTTATTCTGTTGTCCAAAGAAAATATATAATATTTTTGTGTGTCGTGGGCTGAACTAGGATCAGTGAGATGAATAGATATGAGTGACATTGCAAGTACAGGGAACGATCAACGTGAATATTTACATAAATTTGCGCTGTTATATGACTCGTGTTAACTGAATTTTCGTGTAAGGAGATTCCCTCCTGACTTATGATTTTGATGCCCTACGCATGAGAGTCCGCATGTCGGTAATTTTTCCAGTGGGGCCCTCCTCTTTCCTCTCTGGGATACACCCAAAAAATTTTTTTTTGTGTGTTTATGCTTGGTAACCAGTACTTGTCGTAAAAGGGGATGTTCATTGTGCGTTGTGAGTTGCAACTGCAAATAGATAGATTGAAAAAAAATTTTTTTTTGTGCTGATCATCGCTGAGTTCAAGCTGCAAAATGGGCAAGGACGAAGAAAAGTCTGGGAACGCAGGAAGTTCGGCTGCCAATAAGCAGGACGCAGGAGCCGCTCAGACAGCTGCAAGCGGGCAAGGGCTCGGCAAGCTGCCTAAGTTCGACGGTAAAAGCAATGTGGTGAAGTTCCTCAACACGGTGAAAAAACGTGCACACCTAGAAAACTGGTCAGACGACCGAAGCGCTGATGTCATCCGATATCTCTGCACTGACACCGCAGAGAGCTTCCTGGATTCAAACCCCGAGCTCGAAGGATGCGATCTGACGGAGCTGACCGAACGCCTCGAGGATCGTTTCCTCAAAAGCATTTCGCTGACGGATGCACATGCGGAACAGGCTGCAATCAAAATGAACCGAGGCACAATCGAGGATTTTGCTTCGCGACTGGAGACCTCTTCGGCTGCCTTGGCGCATGTCATCAAGGAGCTGCAAGACACAGCATCTCGCGACAAGCTCTTGGCGAACGTGTTTGTCAATGGTCTCGACCCGGCATTGCATTGAAAAGGACAATGGCAACATACGAACCAAAAAAGCTCGCAGATTGTGTCAAAATGGCACAGAAATGCGAACGAATGCTGGAAGATGAAAAGCAGCGCAGGCACATCTGCGCTATAGAAGAAGTAGAAGCAGCCCCAACCCGGCCACCACCTAGGTGCTGGTCGTGCAACCAAGTAGGCCATTTTTCTCGAGAGTGTCGCAACCCAGCGGTGATTCCGAGGCAAAATACATTTGCCCAGAACGTACAGCGAAGAACCATGAACTGCTTCAATTGTGGACAAGCCGGCCATATGGCTAGACAATGTAGGGTACAGAGGCGGTCACAAAATCAAGCCCAGCAGAGCCGACAGTTAGGCGAGCCACAAGGCTCGAGCCCCGCAGCCCACCGGAGTTTCAACGTGGATAACAACACACCGTGGCGATACGTACAAGGCCCGCCTAGTAGAAAAAACTTACGACGCCTGTCGACACACACGAGGCCAAACCGATCATACAGATAAAAATCAACGAACAAGACTGCGAAGCATTCCTGGACACCGGATCGGTTTGTTGTCTAATAAGGCCTGTAATGGCAGAAAAAATCGTGTCGGCAGGATCAGGTACAGTAAGAATAAAGACGGCCAAACTAAAGCTAAGTACAGTAAGTGGCGCAGAAATAGATGTGCGGGGCAGAATTGCGCTGAACATTAAGATAGGAGGTCACACGTATGTACATGATGTAATAGTAGCGCAAGTCGGAAATTATCCAGGAGACATACTTGTAGGGCTCGATTTACTCCAGCGCATAGGTAAGGTGACGCTGGACATGACCAGTAGATATGGTAGTAGAGTAATCGTGAACGGTCATTCGTATGCATTTAAGGACGGTAAGTATGCCGGAGAGTCGATCAATTTGATCAGACAAAGAGAAAGGGTAAGTATGCGAAAGTCTGAGATCGCGGCGGTGCTACCAACGATGAGCAGTGACGATGGTGAGTATGGTATCACCGACGAGCTACCCGAGGCGGAAGTACCGAGTCTAGAACATCTGCACACGTAGCAGCGCGAGAGTTTGTTAGCGCTCCTCGGTAAGTATGCGGCAGCCATTTCTCAGCATGAGCAAGATTTAGGCCAATGTGACGTGCTCCCGCATCGAATTGATACCAGGAACGCGGCGCCAATCGCTACGAAACAATGGCCGCTGCCCCAAGCAACACGCGCAGCAATCGAAGAACAAGTGCAGAATATGTTAAAAATGGATGTAATTGAGCCATCAGCAAGCGCGTGGGCATCTCCAGTGCTCCTCATCAAAAAGAAGGACGGCACGCATAGGTTTTGCGTTGATTTTCGACGAATCAATGAAGTCACGCTCGCAGATAAATACCTAATGCCACGGATCGAGCAAATTTTGGAGTCCCTTGGAGGCGCATGCTACTTCTCAGCAATTGATTTGAAATCAGGCTACTGGCAGATTCCTGTCGCGGAAGCAGACCGCGACAAGACGGCATTTGCTACTGAGTCGGCTCAGTATTGCTTCAAGCGGATGCCTTTTGGATTGACTACAGCCCCAGCCACATTCCAGCGTTTAGTCAATCGAGTGTTAGAGCCGGTGATTGGGAAGACGAGCTACGTTTTCATAGACGACGTAGTAGTATTTTCGAAGACGTTTGAGGATCACATCGCTCATTTGGAGGAAGTTCTCGCTCTCCTTCAGAAGTCAGGATTGAAAATTTCACTGAAAAAGTGCAGCTTTGCCAAACCCTCCATCGAATATTTGGGTCACGTTGTCTCGAAGGACGGAATTCAAGTTGACCAAAGGAAAATCACGGCCATTCGCGAGTTGTTACCACCGAAGAAACCGAAAGATGTACGAAGAATTTTGGGAATGGCAGGCTACTATCGAAGACACATACCAAATTTCTCAGAGCGCGTCGCACTTTTGACGGCTTTGACTAAGAAGTGTGCCAAGTTTGTGTGGACGGACGAACACCAGGCCGCATTCGACGCACTCAAATCGGCTCTAGCTGAAGCGCCGGTGTTGGGTTACCCAAATTTCGAGCGACCGTTCAGGCTGCATACCGACGCCAGTGATGTCGCTCTGGGAGGAGTACTGACACAAGAAATTGACAGTACGGACCACCCGATCGCTTACTACTCAAGGAAATTTACACCGGCGGAGACCCGGTATACTACCACAGAAAGAGAAGCTTTAGCTATTGTGGAAAACGTCCGCCATTTTGCTCGATACCTCTACGGTCGGAAGTTTCAGATCCTGACGGATCACCAACCACTGCGATATTTGTTTCAATATAAAGCGACAGTTCCACGTATCGCCCGCTGGGCAGTGCTACTGTCGCAGTTCGAATATGAAATTTCGTATAGACCCGGCAAGGAGAATGGGATTCCAGATACGCTCTCCCGGGGAGTGGCAGCCGTCCACCCGACCGTGACGGAAGCGCTGGACCCGTACGAAGTTTTCTGTGCGGAAAAGGTAAGTATGGAGCAGCGCAAAGCACAGCACTGGGCCAAGGTCATCAACGCATTGGAAGGAAAGGGTGAATTGGTGACAGATCCGAGCCAGTATAAGGATTTCGTGCTGGACAAAGACTGTTTATTCTACCTAGAAGTTAAGGACAACGGAGACATTCGCAAACGTGCAGTGATTCCTGAATCCCTAGTGAAGCCCGCGTTAATAATGTCGCACGATACGCGAATTTCCGGACATTTTGGAGCAAGAAAAACCCTCCACCGTACCAGAGAATTATTCTTTTGGCCAAATATGGCACGACACGTGCAAGAACACGTGAAAAATTGCACGACGTGTCAGAAGCGAAGTCCACACGGGGGCCTCAAAGCAAAAATAGGCGAATTACCGCCAGTCTCACGACCATTAGAAAGGGTGGGTATTGATCTCATTGGAGAGCTGACACAATCTCAGGCAGGACATCGATATATTCTGACGACCGTGTGCCACTTCTCTAGATACGTGCAGACGTACCCACTGCGCAATAAAAAGAGCGAGACCGTAGCGCGAGCTTTCATGGATTATGTCTGCCGGTATGGCTGTCCGGAACACATCGTGTCGGATCGAGGTACTGAGTTTACTGCCCAGAATTTCCAAGAAATGTGCCGCATTTTGAAGTCCAAGTTGCACTTCACCACGGCCTTCCATCCAGCCAGTAACGGAATGACGGAAGCATTCAACAAATTGCTCAAGACAACGCTGGCAGCAACCGTAGAGAAGGATCTTACATCATGGGACGAGCAGCTACCTTTTGCCACGCTCGCTCTAAACTGTTCGTATCATGCCTCGGTAGATAACACACCATACTATTTATTCCACGGACGCTACGCTCCCTTGCCACTCTCTGATATCCTGCAGCCCAGGATACTAAATTATGCTTTGGGGGAAGATTTTCCTCACGCCGCTTTTGCAAGGTTACAAATTGCGTTCGAAGACGCGATATCAGCAAGCCGAAATGCACATGACAAGAATGTGAGATATCAGCGCGTGAGAGATAAGGAACTTAGAGTCGGCGATTGTGTATTCCTACGGAATACAGCAGGAAGGAACAAGGCGATGGGAAAATTCCGACCGAACTGGATAGGCCCGTACAGGATTCAGGCCCTTCCAACACCGATGAACGTCGTAATACGACAAGTCCACGGCCGCCGGCAGGAGATAACGGTGCACAGAAATAGACTTAAGCCCGCGTCATTTCAGCCAGAGGAACCTTTGGTGTTACAAGACCAGCGTTTCCGCAGCATGGAGAGGAGCGTCGAGCACGTCACAAAAGTGCGTCACGAAGATAGCGACTCGGAAAGCAGCGATGACGAAATCTATGTAACAAGACCTGAAGTTCCCCCACCCCTACCCACCCCGGCAGCTAGGCGTCCTTACGCTCTAAGATCGGCCGGTCCGGTAGAGGAGTAGAGGAGAAGATTACATAAGCAAAACTACTATGTAACAAGTAGAGAGTAGATAAGCTTGCTAATCTAATCTTCCTTACAGAATAAACTAGCAAGTAAATAATAGATAAGCCTACTAATTTCATGTTCTTTCTCAGAATAACCTAGCGAATAAATAGTAGATAAGCTTACTAATCTAATCTTCTTTTTCAGAATAATCTAGCGAATAAGTAGTAGATAAGCTCACTAATCTAATTCCTTTACAGAATAGCTTAGCAACAACTAGGTTGGCAGAGAATTTTCTGAGTAGTTGACTGCTAGGCAAGCAACTCTTAGGAATGCTATCAGCCACCACGAGCGACTGTGCTCAGAGCTTGTAGACCGGCGACGGATGAAGGTCATAAAATCGACAGAGGCATAAAGGAACTCAATCCGAGCCTGGAAAAAATGAGCTCAACCGCAGGAAGCAAGTGCGTTGCGCAGAAAGGAGGCTTGGGATACGAGTAGAGACTTGGAATACAAATTATAATAGCGTACTGGGCAAATTATATCGTTGTTGGCTGCGCATTTTAGAATGACTGGAATAAACCCAGAGGTAAAAATTACATTGTAAGGTTGGACATTTTCAAACAACTGCAGAGAGATAATGTCCGTCATGTCGAAATAGGAATTTGATTGCTGTTCAATTGTTTGAGATGTGTAAGGAATGAAGAGAGATTTCGAAGGAAACTAGCCGTCTAGGCAGAGATATAATTAGACAGTATTAAAATCTAAGTATAGCACAGCCGCAGCAGATGTTTTCCTTCACATAATACGGCCAGTAGTGGGTACGGCTCTTTAGTCCTCTCATAACTAGTAGGTAAAATAACCAATGAGGGGACGAAATTTTCATTTTTTTTTTGAGTAGTATTTATAAGTACAATCTTACTAATAAAAATTGCCTTTCAGGTGTAGTCTTAAGAGTCTGCAACTTGGCTGGGAAGTAGATATATCCTGCGTGTAGTTGTTTGTTTAGCGTGGAAAATTCCCTGTGAAAGAATTTTCTGTGATCGTCGGAGGGGGAGAAAAATTTAAGAAATAAAATTTTTTTTGGGGCTTCTAAATGACGTTTTAAAAAGAGAAATAGGCACAATGCAGGCGAAAAAAAAAGAGAGACGTCAACTTAAAAGTTATCTCGGGATGGGCCTTGCCGCACTTGGAAGAGAGAAACCTGAGCCTGTCATGAGCTGATTGGAGCCGATAATAAGATCTCGTATAGCAGAACCCTGAGAGTTGGGTAGAATGCTTATCGAGACATCAGAGTAAATTAAAGTTGTCCATTACGGACCTAGCATAATCTTTAACATTACGGTTCTTTAATAATAACGTAGCTTAGTGTGGAAAGGCAAGCTGGACGCGCACTCACGTAGTAGAGACTCGAGGCGTGAGCCCACGGGACAATGGGAGCTTCAATGGGTCATAAAAGTGGAGGGCGCTGCATTGCGGAGACGCATGTAACCCGAGAGAGAGCCGACTCAAGATAGAGAAGGCAGGCTGAACAAAGAGAAACGCACAGCGATGCGTCTGAGATGCTAAATACGAGAGTTTGATTTAGGACGATAAGGAAATAGCAAGGGCAATAAAGGCCGAGCAGTAATAAAGATTGAAGGCTCCTGCGCTGGGAAATCCAGAGTGTGAACGACATTGAGCAGTCGCCGGAGCTGAAATATTTGATGATAAATTGTGCTAAGGCGGATTTTGAAGATTTCAGGAAGGCGATGAGCGAGCGAGATGTTGGCATGTACGCGGTGCCGAAAGAGCACCACAGCGGCCTCCAACGGAGACGGACCGGAACTGCGGTCGACGTAAGAGAGATGGAGAGGCATTCATCAATGGTAAGATCGGGAACACTCCTGCTCGTAGGAAACACGTGCGTGAACTGTGGAGAGTGTTATAAATATCTGGTCTGCTGACGAGCGTGATAAGGGAGATTACGGGAAGCATGACAGAGGGATTTTTAGGCCTGTCCAGAGGCATGTGCGCAATGCTTGAGGCATCGCAGCTGTTACCCGATACCATGAGATTTTGGAGGTTAAAAGATAAGTCATGTGCGACTTGTGGATAAAACATACATGCATACGAAAGGACGCCTTACGTATTGCACCCATACGAAATTTAGGCTTGCTTCTCACGAGAGATTAGCAAATGCTATTCAGTAAAAAAGAAAGAAAAAAAACGGTCAGCTGACACGGAAATAGTACTAATGTAGGAAAATCACATTTCTCATCATTTAATCATAAGGACCTGCACCACGAGTGAAAGACAAATGGGTAGGATGTGCGTGTGTTGTCAGAGTGTGGGCGGTTTCGTGTGCTGTATCGTGTGCAGGAGTATGTGCGGTATCATGTGGCAGGAGTTGTACTCTTAGCCATTCAAGTCCGTTTAGGACTGTTTAGACTCATAAAAATCATATATTATTCATGTAATACGCGCTCTCATTATGAGGCGAAGAGAGGAAAATTTGAAAGAATAGGCTCTATATTGATGTCTAACCCATGTAACTAGGAATTAATGCCCGACCGTGTGCCGTAGGAAACGGTGACGTACATGCATTGAGGGCGGAGACGGAGGCCGAGCGAGGTGG
This sequence comes from Morinoia aosen, assembly GCA_030386875.1. Lineage (NCBI taxonomy): Eukaryota > Metazoa > Arthropoda > Malacostraca > Amphipoda > Talitridae > Morinoia > Morinoia aosen. Next base: position 23,689,014 of record CM059562.1, read on the forward strand.
TGCGCCAGCTCGGAACCTACGTCGCAGCGCACCACTACGAGGTGGCACTGTGGCTACCCGACGGAAGTCTGGCGACCGTCTCGGGGGAGACGGACTGGGCGCGGGCGGCTGCGACCCTGGAGGGGCGCGCGCTCATCGTCCACTTCGTCCCGAGGCCGGGATTCCACCTGGCCGGGACGACCCTCAACGACGTCATCAGACACCTGGTTGTGCCTCGGGATGGCGGAGTAATCGAAGCAGGGACGTCGGGCACGATGATCTCATTAGAGTCGGTGTTTCCCTTCTACGCATGGAAAGAACCACTGCGACATCGGGAATTCCGACTGATGATCAGTCGCTAGCAACGGTTATAACGCGGAAACACTGTAATGCAAGATTCATGGCTGTAGTAGTTGCAAGTCGCTGGGCGTCACCCACAGCTGTAGCAATGTTTCCGCACGCTAGGCGAAGAAAGTTCTCCCGAAGGGGGCCAATATTATTTTGCTGGAGCACGGGCGAGCGAATTGTGGTCGCCGTTCGTTTTTCTTTTGTGTTGTGTGTTGTAAATTAATATCATGTTGTGCAAGGTTCGTGAGTCGGGTCGGAAATTGAGTCGCGGCCAGGACATAAATGAAAAGAAAATTTATATTCAAAAATTTTCTTTCGCTAACATAGGGGGGGATGTATATCCTGGATCCTAGCCGTTAGCGTTGTCGAGAAGAAAATCTAAAATGCGGGGAAGACAGCATCTCTGAATCTATACGGGTCGTAAATTTAATGCCGGCACTCGAGCATTGGGTTTTTGGGAACTTGACAAGCGGGACGTTCTCATACGAAACACTTCCCATATTAAATTGGAAAAATTTGACGCGCTCTGCTGCAGCGGTTACACAGAGCTGAGAGACGCTGGTGGTGGTTAGCGCCGGTCGGGTGAATTGGTCAGGGATGGTAAAATATCCAGACATTAATATAAAAACAATGTGCCGGTCCGATCGTGTAGATGGGGAACAGAGCGTGGGATCAGTCGTTAAATTAGCCATGGCTAAAGAGAAAGCTGGGCCTCCCACCAAAGCATACCCCTGGACGCCATCTCCCCAAAACTTACCCCTCTTCCCCCCAACCGCATCCCTCCTTTTTGGGGAGGCGCGAGCCCACGACATGGCTGGCGGAGAGCGAGGAGGGATTCGGTCGCCGGTCGTTTGAGTGGGCAGTGAAGGGCTCCAGACGGAAGAGATTAGAGACGAGTAAAGTAAAGTTAAAGAGAACGCGTCGCGCGGTGTTCTGATAGGGAAGGTTTCCTCTATTGCAGTTCAGAACTTGAGATCGGCGGTTTCAGTAGTTGTGTTTTCAGTACTTGTGGTTTTTTGTTGGAACGTGTGCGAGACGTTCATTTTTGGATCGGGTTTTCCTTGGGTCGTTGTTGAACGTATGTTAAACGCTCATTGGATTGAGTCGGGGTGTCTGCTAAACACCCGGCGAGACCGCGATTGAATATATGCAAAATATTCATCCGAGCTCGTGTTGTCGGTTCTGTGTTGGCGGTTGTCACTATTTGTCTCCTGAGTGCGTCAGTACGTGTGGGCTGACCCTAGGAACCTAGGCAGGATTTCTATAACCTCGCCGTGCTCTCGCCGTCCGTGCTTGCTTTTCCATAATACAAGTATAAAGCTGTGGCCTCGTATATTTCCCTCTCTCTCTCGTAAAAGGGCACATGAAACACGTGCCGGCCCTCAGCCATCGCTACCTATAAAGAATAGTTCACGTTTGTTCTCCATCACATAACAGAATCAATCTCTAATTTTAGTCGAGGCTATATATATACCTCGTGGTGGCAGCACTCCGCGCTACCCTTCTTAACGCTTAACGTAACGCTCTTCCGAGCGAGTTTATTAAGAAAGGAACAGAAAAGATGAATTACAACTCATAAATATAGAGTGCGGAAGAAAAACCCGACTCTTACACTAGTAGCAGCGCTATCTTCAATAATTCTCATCACATCAGTCATGATTGATGCTGATTAATCGAAACTCTAAGGCCATAAGGCAATAAGTAGTGGAAGAAAATACCCACACTATTCAGAAACTTGAATGTCCACATCGTCAGATTGCATCATACTCTGAAATTCGGTGAACCTGCTTAGGAGTTTATCATGAAAAAGTTCCGGTGAATATTGACTTTCCAAGCGGTAAATCATGGAACGATGGTTATGTCTTTCCTTTGTAATTTTAATTTTACATTCTTCAGAGTGGTGATCGGCGACAATGGGTGGTATAATTGTACCGAGTATTGCCGTTGCTTTGTTTGTCGAGGAGAGTTTAAGAGACTCTTGTAATGCGAGTAGGTTCTTTAACCAATTGTGAAAGGTTTAGTTTATATAACAGTCCGCTAAGCTGATTTTTCTCATCCGTTAAATCAATATTAAAATCGCCGAATCAAAAGAATGACTTTTTGGTAGCTGGATTTCCTTCACAAATTTTCTCAATGAACTCTAGTGTTGTAGGTAGAGGCGCCGATGGGTGCCGGTAAAGGCTCCCGTTAATGATGGATTTATGCTTATTTGTTTGCAATTTTAACCAAACCATTTTTATGCCCTCGCACACTTCATTTGTTAAAAGTAAAGACGCGAAATAAATTTCTTTCACGAAAGTACAAGATCCACTACTTTTGTAACGGCATCATATCGGTACAGCACGTAATCGGGAATATTGAAGAACGAGCTCTGGATTCGTGAATCAAACCATGTCTCGTAAACACATAAGATGTCAATGTTTTCTGTGACCAACATTACTCTAATGTCATCTAGCTTACTATTAATGCTGCGAGCATTGATATGTTTAATTTTGATATTTTCTATTTTATGGCGATTATTTGCGGCATCAAAGTTATTTTTCGTGGGGACTCTTTCGTGGATTCGTTGATCTTATCATTGTTGCCCAGAGTGTCAAGTCTAGCGTCTGGTACATTTGAGAGACTGCCATTCACCTGGACAGCAGTATTTTGGCATGAAGATGATGTGATATCAGTCATGTTTTAGTCTTGTGCAACAAGGGTATTGTAGTTGTCATCTTTTTGATGAAGCAATAACGGAGGGTTGTTAGTCGATAATTCTGGTGAGGGGTCGGCTGCTGTTCTCCAAACACCATTGCCTTGCTCATCGAAGATGAGAATTATTTCACCAGTCACATTTGATATGATTTGTGGTATTAGGTCTCCGGCATCATGATCAAAATTTTTTGTCGTCAACGTATTTACTTACAAGCCTAGGTACGTCACCGCTTTTCTTGTCAAGGAAATTGACGTATGTGTTTTCATTTGCAGTGCCTTCTGTTTTGATTGCTGCTTTTAAGGAATGGTAATTCCGTTTTGAAGACGATTGTGTGTTAAGCTGGTGAGTTATTGCATGAAGGAGGCATTGCCCATCGGCTATGGTAGGAAGCAGCTCTATTTTCAATGATCGTTTTAATTCCTCTATGGTGGTACTGACGAGTGAGTACATGGAGCTTGAGTCATATTTAGGCTGACTTTCAGCATTATTAGACAAGAGTTTTTTATATTTCTTGTTACCCTGGCTCTGAATTGGCCTGCTTGTGCCAATTTTGGTTGAGAGAGCGACTGAGAAATGAGGGGTGCCCTTGTCATTTCCACTTTCTTGGTGGTGGTGGTGGTTGTGTATGCGGTTGGGTTGTGAATTTTTTATAAAATTTCGACTGAGATATTGCTGCGATTTTTCTCTTCGTACTGATTTACTACTTCAGAGTACTGCTTCAATACGACTGGAAATTACGGTTTGAAGTTTACACATGGTGTCAATGTCGCTTCTTTTGACCGTCGTGAGAATTTTATCTCCGACAAGAAACGTATCTAAAGATTTTCTGCAATTTGAGTAAAAAAATTGGCTTGCATAAGACGGGACCTGTGGCGAAAGTGAAAAGAACTTACATACGAGTTCAATTTGAAAAGTCGCTCTATGATGGGCCTAATATTTGAAGCGGTGGGCGATATCGAAAATGGACTTGGAGGCGTAAGCTGTTTTGATATTTTCGTTAAGTTGGCTGCAGTGAGAGATAGATTATTGTTTACCTGATGAATAAAATGAGACACTGAAACTTGAAGCGGGTGTAAGCTCCTTGATGCAATGTTCAAGTAATCGTGATCGCTAAAATTATAAATATTAGAACCACTAATATTAGACTCATACATCGCATCATTCTCGGCAGCTCCTGACAAATTTATATTTTTACCCATCGTAACATGTGAAATTTTGATGACTCTTTCGCTAATATATCTTCTCGAGGATTGTTTGAGCAGTGCAGTTCAGGCGCAGGGACTTCTTCCTTGCTCTTGCTAAGACTTGTTACGAGTGCGTACATTGCTAGCGTTAAGACTTGCTTGTTACAAGCAGCGCTTGGGAGATTTTTGTCAGTGACGGGCGACTCTGAAACTCGACTCTCGGTCGAGCGACTATCCGTCGACTCTCTGTCGGTTAGCACTGGTGATGCTGTGGGGGTTGCGGTGCTCTCGTTGACGTTGCACTGCTTTACTGTCGGAGTTGCTTGTCCTTTTGAGCAGTTAAGGTTTTTGAACGAGTGATTTTACGCGTGACGTTTTTGGTGGTTTTCGTTTTATGAACGATTCTGATATATTCCGCTTTTTTGGCTGTGAGTTTTCATGCGGCGCTCTTGTGAGGGATGTTATTTCTCCAGATAAAGCCGCTTTACTAGTAGCTGAGCGAATTTCGTATGGATACATTGTGAAATTGTATCAGATGTATGAATAGAGGTGAAAATAATTTAATTCTTTTTTCACCGAGTAGAAGTTATGGGATGGGTAATCTTTGTCATGGGTAGATAGATGGAGGTTCGTTTAAATATGAGTGATCAGTGATCTGATCATTTAGATTCAGAAACACCCAAAAACATCACCTTCTGATGGTCGAGGAAGATGAACGACACTGTATGCGAATAAGGCTCTGCTGCATTCATTTGACCACAGGTTTGGGAGGAACAAGGATGTATGGAGGAGAGGGTGGGCAAGAGGGGGTGATCGCAGGATGCTTGCGGTGAGCCAGCTTGGCGTCTCTCGCTGAAATTGAAAAATAACACTTCATGTGAAATGTGAAAAATAACACTTCAATTTTTCCATGCGAAGATTCCTATGATTTACTATACAAGAGACGTCATATTGCTGAAAATTCACCTCACATTGTGGAATCATGTTTATCTGTGAACATAGATTTAAGTTAGTCACTATGTACAACGTGGCAATTTTTCCAAAACTGCTCCAAGCAATCGATGTAGTTTAAAGTTTTTTCAATGAATGTAGAATTTTCTTCATCACAAAAAGAAGAAGAATTTTTTACCCCTTCTCTCAATTCACGTCACCAATTGACCAAATTTGTTCATCGAGAGTATAATATAAGCCAATTTGTTGCATTATAGACCGATAGTGTACGGAAAGAATATTAAATGTTCATGTTATATTATAACAGAAAAATCCTTCACAAAAAATGATCACTTAAATTTATTTTCACGAGATGCGAGTTTGCTAGAGTATAATTTCTATTCTGTTGCGACGTTGGTAATAACAAATCTTATTGTTCTATGTTATGAGTGAAGGCGATTTGGAGGGATGTAGTGGGGGTTGAGATGGCGGGGGTGAGTTTGCTTGCGGTTCATCGGAGCGCTAGGGCAGCAACACAGCTTCACAAGAACAAGAGTAATTTTACACATAGCGCCACTCTGATCTGCTTGTTAAAATGATCAGAACTGAATCAATCCGGCACTGAAATTTACTTCTACCATTTAGTTAGGCAGAAGGCACATTCACGGACCCATAGTTCTAATTTTGTATTTCGTGGAATTTTCTTTCTCTCACATTCTGAGCAATTTAGCTCCGTCGACTTGGAGCGTGCGTTCACGACCAGCACGAAGGTGTAAAAGGTAGCATGAATGAGGGAAAATGGATGAAACTGAATAAGAATAAATGCCAAATAGGAGTGTCACAGGTATCTTATCTCGGATACCGAATCGACAAGGATGAGTGGCACCCCTCTGCAGAAAAGGTAGCAGCAATCCAGCATGCATCGGCTCCTACAAATGTGTCTCAGATGAGAGCCTATTTTGGGTTGCTAAACTTCGACAAAATTTTTTTTTAAATTGCCTGTAACTATGTTGGAACCTCTTAATGCGTTACTGAAGGATAAAACCCCCTCGAAGTGGGATGCAAGTCAGGATAGGGCATTCCAGAAATCTAAACAATTTAAACAATAAAGAATGTATTTACCATAGGTGATACAGAGCTGGAATGTTTCTTAAGTCTAGTACAATGGTCAAACTAGAGTATAGCTACCAGTGGGCCCGAAAAAGTTCAGCGACTTCTAGGGCATCCTACCATCACGTTATTCAAAGGTGTACAATCATGTTTAACCTAATTCACTTAACCTAGTTTCGCATTAGACTGATCAATGAGATAATTTACTAGATATTTGATGCTGTATTTTACAATGTAAGTCAAATCGGCAATTTTCAACAATATATTCGATAACACGATATAAGAACAGACTGAAGATCGGTTCTGTTACCCATGGCAAGTTACATTATTAGGACCAGACATGTAGGAGGCAAGATGTGACTTGGTGATCTTACACGATTAGTATTCTGATAGGAAGTGAGACTCAAGATGTTTATTGAATACTCTGTAAGAATTACTTTCACGGATCTCCGCAGGTAATGAGTTCCAAGTTTTAGTTCCAATGAAGAGGATACTGTGTTGCAACCGGGCCTTTGAATAATAAGGAAGCATGAATTTACTTCTATTTCGGGTTAAGCACAATACCCCACTCCACCCAGGTGTCTGAAATGGGTACCGGTCTTGACCGGGGGAAAGCGTCATGGCGTCCTGGCGTTAGTTATAAGGCATTTGAAAATCCAATGTACAAGGTGATGTGTATCAGGCTTGATTGGAAATAAAGCATCCGTAGATGCCTTCATTATTATTATTCTTAAATGGTCGTGATGACCAGTTTGCGCAATTAATAATTGTTTTAGGCTATTGCCGCCATCATTTCTTAATGTTTTGTAAATGAAATTACAAATGGAGATATTGTAGAGATCCGAAAGTTTAAGTACTTATAATTTTTTGAATGCATCATTTGTGAAAGAATTAGATTCCAGGTTCTTTACAGCTCTGATAGCTTTTTTTTACAGAGTAAAAATTTTTTTTTATCAGTTCCGTGCAATGCTTCTATCCCGTATTGCAAGTATGGAGAAATGAGCGTTCGGTAGAGCATTTGTAAAGCTGTTTCAGGCAGGAAATTTTGTAACTTCATTTAGGATTCCGATGGATTTTGATAATTTAGAACTAATATGAGCGATGTGCTCTTTGAAGTCAGATGTTTATCTATTATGATGCACAGAAACTTACATGAGTGGGTTTCTTCGATTTCACCATTTCAATTTTAATGCGTGGGAGAGATACATTTTTCTTGCATGAGAATGTAATACATTTCGTTTTATAGATATTAAGGCTTATTTTATTAGCTTTAAGCCACAATGAAACCTTATGAAGTTCATTATTTATACTCTATACATTCATAGCGGAATTTTGGTTCGGAAGGACCGCAGAAAGCGTACTATCATCGGCAAAAAGTATGAATTTGAAGAATGATGTAGATTCAATAATATCATTGATAAAAATCAGAAATAGGAGAGGCCCAAGAACAGATCCTTGGGTAACTCCATGGCAAATTGTCTGTGGGTCCGATTTTGTGTCGTCAATGACGACGTATTGCTTCTGATTTGTTAGGTATGATCTGAACCAATCATGGGCAACCCCTCGAATGCCATAACAGTGTTGTTTCGGGAGTAATATTTTATGGTCCACACAATCGGATGCTTTTCGAAAGTCAAGAAATACAGAGAAGACAGGCTTTCCTTCATCTATATTAGAATAAAGGACTTGTAAATGATTTATTATAGCCTGTGTTGTTTATTTTTTAGAGCGAACGCCGTATTGTTTATCGTAATGAAATGATTTATGTTCAAAATAAGAGTACACTTTCCTATGCACCATTTTTTTGAATACCTTGCTAATAATTGGTAGAACGGAGGTAGGTCGCTAATTGTTTACACAGGTTTTTTCAACATTTTTAAAGATAGGGGTTACTCTAACAACTTTGAGGGAGTTCAGGAAAGTGCATAGTAAGAGAGACTGGTTAATAAGGTTGGTGTAGCGTGTTGATTAGAATTCTATTCCCTTACAGTGTATGTGTATTGTTTAGTGTTGAATCAAGTAGAGTTGTTTGTTTTGTTGAAAGCCTGCGGTGTACATAAAATAAAGAACTATAGTGAAGATTGGAAAATAGACCTTCGGGGGAGTGGTTTGCGGACACTTGGTCTCTGTCACTGGTGCGGAGGGGCTGATGCTCGGGGTAAGTGTGGCCGTGGTAGGTGGAATAATGTCTTAGTGGAAACGAGTGTCTTGTTTAAAACGAATATGTTGTATCCTTGTATATTCCATAGGCATTAATTAGTGCTGTATCTCCTGTCTCAGGATCTGCTATGCCCACGTTCCGACCGCTCCTATCCGCTCTTGCTCACGCCCTTACTCTCGCTATAGTTTAGTTCCGCGGGATTTCCTTTTGCTCGTAACTTTGTAAATTTGTTAAAGGTGTTAGGTGGCGTTGAATCCTTGCGCATTGAGTTAGTAAATTGGTGATTGTAACTTATGAAGCCCAGTTGGGGCGTGCAAATAAATTTGTGCTTCAGTGTTCACCTATTTACTACCCCGGTTCCAACCTATCGCTACTGACTGTGCTTAGCACGTCACATAATGGGGGCTTGACCAAGCAGTATTAACATAAATCACTCGTTGAGAACCGGTGGAGTAAGTAAAATTCCAGTAACAAATAATGGATTCACAATTTATTAAAGATGGTCAAAGTCTCGGTTACGAGGGATCCGAATTAAGGGCATATGTAGAGAAGAGCAAGGAAGAGAAAAAAATAGCAGACGAGCGAGAGAGGGCGGATAGGAAGCGACTGGAGGAACTCCAGAGAGAGGAGAGGCTACATCAGCGAGAGGTTCTCAAACTTGAAGTTGAGTTGGAGACGGCGAGAGGTCGGTCTTCCAATGGAGAAAACTCGAATGCTGCGGAAGGGAAATCTCTCATTAAACTAGCATCGTACAGAGATGGCGATGATGTTGCAGTCTACCTGCAGACTTTTGAAAGAGTCAAGGAGGCAAACAGATGGAATGCTGTAGTTGCCATGTCTGCACCGCAAAATGGCTTTGCAAATTCGAAAGTGGCGGCCTTCATAAATTCCCTTCCTTCTGACTCAGCGTATTCGTGTGTGAAGCAACAAATAATTGAAGCTTTTGGGTTCACTATTTATGACTACGAAGATCGTTTTAGGACTAGGAGGCAAGGACGTGAATCATATCGTCAATTTGCCTTGGACCTAACCGAAGATTTCGGAAAATTTTGTGAACAAGCGGCAGTCGGGAAAGACTTCACGAAGCTGAAGGAGCTGGTAATTAAAGACCAGATGCTCAACGCGGCAAGTAGAGATTTGTCTGAATACTTGCGGGAGCATGAGATTTTTAATATGACGTTAGACAAAGTCATCAAAATGGCAGACAATTATCAAGCTATCCATGGGAAAGAGATACTTGAAGAAAATTTTCCATTCAAAACACGTGACCCAAACTACAAGTCATGCCATATTTGTGGGAAATGGGGACACGTCGCGAAATTCTGTAAATTCAAGCATGAAAATTCTTCGGCAAGATTGGGAGACTCCTCCAAATTTTTGAAGTTCTCAGCCTCACGAAATATTGAAAAGGAAGAAACAATGCACCCTAAGCTAACCAGCAAACCAACATGTTTCTCTTGTGGACGAGAGGGACACTTTGCGAAAGACTGTATGCAGAAAAGGAAAGCAGCAGAGAAAAGGAACGACCTCTGCAAAAATGGTAAGGCTAAAAAGCGTGACCTAGATGAGAATTTGTCCGTAAACGCAGTTTTTAAATCACAATTTTTGTTTAATAATGATTTACCAGTTTGTTACGGTACCTGCAATGGACATGAAGTTAAAGTTCTTAGAGATACTGGCGCTACGACAGTGTTAGTTAAGCGTTCATTAGTTGAAGCTAAAGACCTCTCAGGCAAGAACGTAACTGTAAAGTTCGCTGATAATAGAACAATTAATGCTCCAAAGGTAGAAGTAAACTTGTCATGTCCATATTTTGAGGGTGTTACCGATGCAGTTTGCTTGGACGAACTTCCTTTCGATGTTTTGCTAGGAAACGTTCCGGGAGCAACCTGTGCATGTGCTGCAGATACTGTAGAGTCTCTAGGCGGTGTAAATTCGGTGTGTGCTGTGCAAACTAGGCAACAACGGGTTATTGAAGGAAAACCTGAACCCCTTACGAAAGTAAATGTAAACAAAATAATTTTTGACCTGGGAAAGATGAACACCCAAGAGATAATCGCGCTTCAAAAACGAGATAAAACCTTGTTAACGTACTTCTCTAAAGTTAATGAGATAAAGACTGATTTTCCCAGATTTGAACTGATTAATGGGGTATTGACGAAATTTTGTTTGAAAGGGAATAGCCGTGATGTGCTAAAACAAATTTTGCTGCCGGTAGAATTGCGAAATAAAGCAATACAGTTGGGGCACGATGCGATTTGTGCAGGACATTTGGGCATTCGGAAAACCCAAGATAGGGTACTAGCGCATTTTTTTTGGCCAGGATGTTACTCTGATATTAGGCGCTATTGTTTATCGTGTGTAGAATGTCAAAAGTATTCGGTAAACAGACCTAGTAAGGTACCTCTTGTAAAAATGCCAGTAATTGGTAAACCCTTTTTTCGCGTGGCCGTAGACATTATCGGACCTCTTCCGAAAAGTCATAGAGGCAACAGATTTGCGCTGGTCATGATAGATTTAGCCACTAAATACCCAGACGCAGTAGCTTTAAAGCGAATAGATAGCAGCACCGTGGCGGAAGCTCTTATGGAAATGTTTTGCAGAATAGGCTTGCCTAATGAAATCCTCCACGATCAGGGAACCCAATTTATGTCAGCAGTTATGTTAAAATTTAATCAGCTACTTCAAATTAAGAGCATTCATACCACACCGTACAATGCTCGTTGTAATGGTACTTGTGAAAACTTTAATAAGACTCTAAAGCAGATGCTTAAAAAAGTAGCAGCGGATGAACCCCAGGTTTGGGATAGATACCTTCAACCTTTACTTTTTGCATACCGGGAAGTACCACAAATGACTACGGGATTCTCGCCTTTTGAACTCCTTTTTGGATTTGAAGTTAGAGGTCCATTATTTTTAGTCAAAGAGAGATTATTGCAATTAGATTCCGACGACGAAGACTTTCCCGTGACTCACTACGTCTTAGAAATGCGTGATAAAATACGTGAATATATGTCGTTGGCAAACGCAAATGAATCGGTCAACAAAGCAAAGGAAAAACTATATTACGATCGTAATTGTAGGAAAAGGAAATTTAAGGTCGGTGATAAGGTGTTACTATTGCTTCCCACGAGTAACTCTAAATTAATTGCAGAATGGAAAGGACCGTACGAGGTCGTAAGAAAAATAAATTCAGTAGATTATCTTGTAAGGATCGATGACCATGAACGTATGTACCACATAAATATGCTTAAATTATTTAGAGATAGAAAAGTAAATACCTCTTGTGTTGCCGTTGCGGGTGAGATTTCCGTTCATACCAAACGATCGAGTAATTCTGAACAGGTTTGTAGAGAGGCACAATGGAAACGTGGAACTAACCTATCGGATCGGCAAGCAGAGGCAGTGAAAGATTTAATTTCTGCTAATAAAAAAGTTTTCAGTAATGATCCAGGTAAAGTGAATTTTATGCAGTATAGGATTACAGTGTCTGAAAATGTTAGCCCAAAGTCGTGTAGACCATATAGAATTCCGTTCCACTTACGTGACCGGGTTAAAGCTGAGATTAGCAAATGGCTTGATTTGGGTATTATTAAGAAATCTTCTAGCCAGTGGGCATCTCCTATTGTTGTGGTGCAAAATCCCGACTCTAGTATTCGTTTGACAGTAGATTATCGTTTCCTGAACAAATTTGTAAATGTCGATAATTTCCCAATGCCATGTATGGAAACTGTAATAGAACGTCTGTATGGAGCTAAATTCATGACGAAGTTAGACTTAACAAAAGCTTTTCTACAAATACCGTTAACGCCAGATTCAACAAAATATACCTCCTTTGTTACTGACTTCGGTCAATATGAATTCACTGTTGTACCCTTTGGTATAAGATTTGCTTCGGGCATTTGCAATAGAATTATTAGTCTTGTTCTGGGAGATTGTAAAGATTTCGTAGAAAATTTTGTTGATGATTTAATAATATTTAGCGAATCGTTCGATCAACATTTGTACCATGTGAAATGTGTTTTAAAAAAATTGTCAGATTCAGGTTTAACTGTTAATCCTGGAAAGTGTACTTTTGCTACGGACAAGGTGAAATTTTTAGGAGTAATTATCGGTCATAATGTAATTTTGCCTGATCCATGTAAAATTGAAGCGGTCAAAAATTTTCCTAGGCCGATTATCAAAAAGGATATGCGCTCATTCTTAGGACTTGTTAACTTTTATAGGAAATTTGCTCCTAACCTTGCACAAATTGTTGCGCCTTTGAATGATACCTTGAAAAAGTTTGCTGATAATGTAATTGTATGGACGCCGGAATTGTGTAAAAGTTTTCGTACAGCAGTAGAATGTATAGTTAAACATGTACCATTGTATATAGCCAATCCTTGTGATAGCTTTATAGTCCAAACTGACGCCTGTGATGCGGGACTTGGAGCCGTTCTGTTTCAGAGGGTTCATGAAGAAGAGAGGCCCATTTCGTTTATCAGCAGGAAGCTAAACGCGGCGGAGAAAAATTACCCCATCATAGAAAAAGAATGTCTCGCTATAAAGTGGGCAATTGAAAGATTCCATGATTATCTCTACGGTAGAAAGTTCACTGTGAGAACTGATCATGCACCTCTCCAGTGGCTCAACGAAAACAAAAACAGAACTAGTCGCAGAATGCGGTGGGCCCTGAGCCTGCAAGAATATTCTTTCGATATCCAATATGTAAGAGGTAGGGATAACTTTTTGGCTGACCTATTTTCAAGATACCCTGTCAAGAACTAGAATTCTTAGGGGGAGGGATTTGTAGCGTGTTGATTAGAATTCTATTCCCTTACAGTGTATGTGTATTGTTTAGTGTTGAATCAAGTAGAGTTGTTTGTTTTGTTGAAAGCCTGCGGTGTACATAAAATAAAGAACTATAGTGAAGATTGGAAAATAGACCTTCGGGGGAGTGGTTTGCGGACACTTGGTCTCTGTCACTGGTGCGGAGGGGCTGATGCTCGGGGTAAGTGTGGCCGTGGTAGGTGGAATAATGTCTTAGTGGAAACGAGTGTCTTGTTTAAAACGAATATGTTGTATCCTTGTATATTCCATAGGCATTAATTAGTGCTGTATCTCCTGTCTCAGGATCTGCTATGCCCACGTTCCGACCGCTCCTATCCGCTCTTGCTCACGCCCTTACTCTCGCTATAGTTTAGTTCCGCGGGATTTCCTTTTGCTCGTAACTTTGTAAATTTGTTAAAGGTGTTAGGTGGCGTTGAATCCTTGCGCATTGAGTTAGTAAATTGGTGATTGTAACTTATGAAGCCCAGTTGGGGCGTGCAAATAAATTTGTGCTTCAGTGTTCACCTATTTACTACCCCGGTTCCAACCTATCGCTACTGACTGTGCTTAGCACGTCACAGTTGGATATCAGCGGGGCTACATTATCAGCAATAATTTCAAGTACTTTTGTCGGAAACGTTTGTAACCCACTCGATTTATTTTTCAGGTTGTTTATGCACGCAATTATATCAGAAGAGTTGGCAGGCGTAAAGAAAAAGCAGTTGTATTCTCGAATATAATCCATGTATTCCAGGTGATCAGTAGGTTCACTTGGAATACCATCAGCTATAGTTTACCCTACGTTTACGAAGATATTGTTAAAGAGATTAGCAATTCCTCTTTCCCATGGTATGCTACATTATCTTGAACAACATGTTTAATTTTCTTTTTATCGGCGTTATTCGGTTTACAGCAAGAGTTAAGGAAGCGCCAAGTCTTTCTAACGTCAGCTTTAAATTGAGTAAACTTGCGCGTAAAGTAGCTCTTTTTTTATGTCCTTATCTGATTTTTCACATAGTTTCTGAATCGGTTATATGTTTCTCGAGATATTCGCCCTTCGTAAGGGAGGGCTAGGTACGGTTGACGTTTCTTTATATTTATCACGATGTCTCCAGTAATCCATATCTTATGTTTATTTTTTGGGGTAACTGTACGAGCTACAATTGGGCAACACTGATTGTATGCGACCATTATAGTTTCAGTTAACTTTACTACTGCTTCATCAATGCTCGTTGCATTATTGTGTTGAGAGATGTGCAATGTTGGTATTGATTCTGTCGCGTCTTACAAGACGCGAATTTATGAAAGTGTCTGTGGCAACATTGCCGCGGATTTCCGCGCTGGTCCGCTAACCTAATGTAGCGTCTTTGTCTGGTTGTAGCCGTCAAGTTGAAACGTTCTCCCACTGATTTGTCTTAACCCGTGGTATCAGTGTAATCATGTGCGTAAGAAATCTGATTTAGAGTATTCCTACTCCCAAGTTAGCCAAATGTGTTTCTCTTATATGTGTTTTTTTGAGTGCCAGATAGTGGTGAACAGTCCGTTCCTAAAGCATTCAATGATGCCGGCACGCTATCGACCGCGCTATCGACCACCCTAAAAGGTGATCGAAGCACAACGAAAGCAATGCTTGTGGCACAGTGAAAGCAGGCACACGCTTGGCCCGACTACGGGGTGACTTTCTGGGGGTGACTTGACTATGAGCTCTCGATACATTAAGGGAATAAAATATATCTGTCGGGCCTAGCGTGAGCTTGCTTTCACTGTGCCACAAGCATTGCTTTCGTTGTGCTTCGATCACCTTTTATGGTGGTCGATAGCGCGGTCGATAGCGTGCCGGCGCGGTGATTTATAGTCCTGAGTTCGAGTCTCGGAACTCCTCGTACATTTATCTATTTGAAAAACCTTGTGGAAGCAGCAGCTTCCCGTACCAGATTCATTAACTGTTTCTGGGGGTGACTTGACTATGAGCTCTCGATACATAAGGGAATAAAATATATCTGTCGGGCCAAGCGTGTGCCTGCTTTCACTGTGCCACAAGCATTGCTTTCGTTGTGCATCGATCACCATTCAATGATGCTTCTGGCGACTGGCGAACCACCTATATCTAGTAGGTCAGCCTTAGTGAATTTTCTGGTGCTCCCTCCAGCTAGTATGCTGCATTGTGATGCTAGGAATTTGGTAACTTATACTATGTAAATTAAGGTAGCCAGCGAAGTTGAGAAGTTGTACCCTCAAGAGAAGTTGTACCCTCATTACCCTGTAACTATAAAAATGGCTGCGGCCAACATTTTGCTGGGAGTGAGAATAAACTGTTGAACTGGTGCATCATAAGATGCAAACAGCTAGCTAGTACTGAGAACTTCATATATTGACTGTGCATAGCTCAGATTTTTTACTTTTTTAGCTGAGAAATAAAATACATTTTTAAAAGTCAATAATTTGTCGGCTCCTCACCCATGAGCTGTGCTGAGCAAGCTGCGCCAGTCAGTAGGGTGGAAGCCCAGAGCTAAAGTGAATTTAAAAGCAGACTGAGAATATGTCCAGAAATTCATGTGACCACTGCTCATGTGATTTTGTGTACTCAAGCTGATATCAGCAACTACGTACTTGTTTGCCCTGGGGACGGTTCACCCATAATTTAAATCGAGTAATCTAAACTGGTTTGGCATGAGAGATAGTCAGACTATTTTTCTAGTTCAATACTATGTTCAAATTTGAGTGCAGCTACCTTTGAGCCCAAAGGAGTTCAGTAACTTCTAGGGAATTTACTCAGCCTTATTACAAAATGTGTAGGAACTTGCTCTGACTCATTTTAACCCCTTTCAGCGTCAGGCTGATCAATGAGATAGCCATGTTGACAGTAGATAATTATGGCTGATCTGCTGTATTCATGTACATTCTTTAAGCCCTGACTATTCTACGGCTGAATAGGCCGTCGTGCTTGCCTGTGAAATTTAGCGTAAATGCTGATTTGCTGTTCCTGTTGTAGCGTCGCCTCTACATCAGAGACCTAATCCTTTCAAATTCCTTTTCCACCGGTAGAGTAAAGAATTTTAATAAGATAGCCCCTTCATTTATGTAGGTTGAAAATAGAATCATATGGAGGCGACAGAATACCGTCCCCCATTGTTTTAAAGTATTAAAAATAAGATGTTGTCAGGCTATCTTCCTGAACGTTGTGGGCCCGTGCCTACAGCAGCACTTAATTTGTGTAAACCGTTGGATCTAATTTTAAAGTCGAGTCCCTGCAATTAAATTAGTGTTCGCGAGTAGACTGTCCTTCTTTGATCTCATGTGTGTGTTTACAAAATGTGTATGTTTACAGAATGTGCGTTTAAAAAATGTGCATGTTTATAGAATGTGTATGTTTACAAAATGTGTTTCCTGTTTAGAAAGTGTAACATAGCGAGTAATGTAAGTTCTAGTTAGAGAGACCTAAAGTTGGCAACGCTCGATACGGCATGATCACAGCCAGTTCTGGATTGGTCGTAGCCAGCTAAACAGTACTTGTTGGCTAAAAGTGTGTGTATATAGATTATCCTAATTGGCAAGTACTATACCTAAACTATTTCTTACTACTTACTACTAATTCTATTCTACTATCCTATATTTTATACCTATCTCCGCTCTGCTCTTGCTGGCCACATGTCTATTTGAGTTATGTATAGCTTTGGCTATCAAAGAGGTGAGTCCCTATTTGTTATATTATTGATGTGTCAATAATTGCTATACAGTGTGGTGTCTATGTGGATCACAAATATTAATCTATGTGATGTTCAACCTATGCTGTGGTAAAGTTTAATGTAGGGGGTACTATGTGTATTAGCATAGGTTCTCTTAAATGGGCTACTTGGTAACTGCTATTATTACTACTATTATTTCAGGTTAATACCTGACAGAAAGTCAGTCCAATTCCTCTGCCTCAGATATTCCAATATGCATTTAGTCTCGACATTATTGATCCATGTCCATATATTGAGTCGCCATGAGATGTTTTATTCAGTTACTATCTCACTCATTTCATTTCTTTCTCAGTTATTTCGTTAACTTCAACCTAAAAAAAAATATTCATATAGTGCGATCATTTATTATATTTAGAAACTAAAAAATGTCCTTGTTGTGCAGTTTACGGCGCCACAGCCTGCGAAATAAAGAAAGCGTACTTCACCCTTTTTTTTTCCGTCCCCGCCCGTTATTCTGACCCACAAGCGAAGATAGCCGAGCCGCGGCTGGGTCAAGACAGATTCTTCTAGAACGGTGCGCATTTCTTCTAAATTTGATTGGTTTACTTTACAATATGAGTAAGTTTCAGTCCGTGGCTTGGTGCAAGTAATATAGACATTTTTCTTAACAAGAAAAACTGGAAAAGGATCTGATAAGTTAGAAGTAATGATTCCAGAAAAAAATCACTTGGGTCTGTCAAAAAGGTATTGTCAAGCAGCGTAGCAGACTCAAAGGTTATTCGTGTTGGCTTTGTGATGATCGGAAGGAAAGATTGAGACTGAATGGCTGTTAGGAAATTAGAGATTGGTTCATAGCTTTCATGTTTCAGTAGATCATAATTGAAGTCACCGCATATTATTATGTCATTTATTATGTCATTGGTTCATAGCTTTCATGTTTCAGTAGATCATAATTGAAGTCACCGCATATTATTATGTCATTGTATAAGGACCTGTTGAACTGAGAAATAATACGATTTAGCTCATTCAGAAAGGATATAGGACAGGCTGTAGGAGGCCTATATACCGTTCCAAGCACAATGCGTTTACCATCTCTAGACAGTTCTACGAAGAGTGATTCTATATGATCCTGATTCATTGATGCACTTGCTATGATTCTCGAGTCTATGTGTTTAGATATATATGTGCTGATGCCTCCGCCTCGCTGGTTTTTTCGTAGCGAATGGTAACTATGATAATTTTCAAATCGAATCACGTCTTTGGTAGAGTCATCTAGCCAGCTTTCGGTGAAGCTAATCACGTCTAGGTGATATTCAAGTTCAGTAATAGTACATTGTATCTCTTCCAATTTTGGATAGAGTGACCTACAGTTCCAACACAGGAGTGAGAAATCATGGCGAGTTATTCGTATAGTTTCGTTGAACTTTGATATATTAGTATACCTACAGTCTTCAGAGTCGTTAAGGTTTGGTTATATTCTGTTCAAATGATTGAGATCTGGGTCGATTTCATCGAATATATCAGCGTGATCAGTCATTTAAAATTAGCAAACAGTAAAAAGTAGGTAATATATAGCTTAAAAACGAAATACAGAGTCAAGCTTAAAGGGATGTTCCTGTCTTGAAACTAGCCTATGAAGTAAGAGAGAATAGAGTATAAAATCTAGCGCGATTTCGTAACTACACAAACTCAGTCCATGAGCGAATGATATTGGAGTTCAATATCACAACATTGGTACAAACAGATTGCTGAGGCCTTTTTCACAAGTTCACATGCAACAGGTAATAAGTTTTAAGATTAGGACGACAATGATATAATAAGCTAATATGGTTTACAAGCCCTCATAGACTTCCAGACCTCAATCCATTTTTACCCTAACCTAACCATAGTGGGACTGGCTGACAGTAGTGCGTATGGTGTTGGAGAAGTGTTGTGTCACCTTATTGACGGAATTCAACGCCCAGCCTACTTTGCCTCCCGAACTCCAACAACAACAAAACATAGCTACTCCCAGACTGAGAAAGAAGCTCTTGCTATGGTATCTGTGCTGCGTAAATTCCATTGCTACCCCTGGGTGCAGTAATTCAGTCATCACCGACCACAAGCCCTTGTTAGGACTACTTCATCCTAGTAGAAGCATCCCGCCAATGGCATCCGGGCGCGTTCAAAGGTGGGCTCTTCGGCTGCAATCCTACAAGTTCACCTTGCGTCAACTGTCGGGCTTACTGTTGGGCACAGCTGATACTCTCAGTCGTCTAACCTTGACAACTCCCGAAGAAGCAACGCCCATGCCAACGGAATGGATGTTTCTAGTAAACTGCCTCGAGTCAGCTCCGATCACCAGCACCCACATTCGCGATTACACCCTAAGGGACTCAATACTTTCGAAAGTATACAAATACTGCCCGGTAGGATGGCATTCACCGGTAATTGGGGACCCCGATCTCGCTCCGTACGCTGGGAGGAAAGAAAAAAACCCGTTTATTTCCAAAAATGTTGCCACATGAGATACATGCCAACATATTGGCTTTTAAAAATTTCTCAATATAATATGTTCTAAAACAAACGGTCCATACGAGGAGTGCTAATAGACAAACTATTCGAGGTATACAAATCGATGAACCATACGAGGCATACTAATAGACAAACTATATGAGGTCTACTAATAGACAAACATTCAGAGGTGTACAAATAGGTAGACCATACGAGGCGTACTAAGAGAAAAACTATACGAGGCGTACTAATAGACAAACCATACGTGGCTTGTTTCAAGGGATAGTTGAATGAAAAAAATATCATATCTTGGAAATCTTATATACCAAGAAACGGCTGACAACTTATAAATAATTCATATACTAATAAAGAATTCTTCGGAACTCCTAATTTATAAGTTGAATCGAAGTAAGAAAAAGACAAAAAAAGCTATATCGGAGCAGATTGAATCACCATCGTAAATGACTATCAAGTATTGGGAAAAGGTTGGTCACAATGTTATTTATAAAGAACATCGCGCAACACAGCACGCACATGTAGAAACGCGTACACAAACTCACACGCAAAAATAAAATTCAAGGCTTGTTCAGCATACGGACAGAGAGATAATGATAATTTTGTCACGAGCGCTTCATTTCATTTGTCTGTTTATATTTTTCATTTCTTCTCTTCACAGAAATGCCCTCTGGGGTCGTGAAGTAATCTATTTTTGAATCATTAAGCAAGTGCAATAAATATATTTATTTCTGGAATTTGGTTCAGTGTTATCTGGGCGCAGAGCTTTAGGTAAAATGTAATGTCTTGAGGTTTTGCTTTTACGCAAAAATAGAAATAGAAACAGATACATTCATACATATGTGTGTAAATATATGTGTGAACATGTACATGTGCACTCAGGTATATATATATAGACATACATGTATGCGTGCGCACACATACACATACATGCACACACACACACATATTCATATATGTAAGAATGGAAAATGAGTATAAGAAAAATATTAATCAACATAAAAAACAATCTTGCTCTTGCTGCATCTAGAATGATAGTCAAGCTCTGTGTAATCGTAAGAAATAATCTGAGGAAAAATAAGGAATAGGGTAAAACATTTCGATTTCGAAAAACGGATAAATGAAATGGTTTTTAATTTCCTAATAGAAATTTTCAGAAAACTCAAGTTACCGTTAAGGAACAACAATAACAAAAAAACACATTTCATATCCTCTCAGTATTCTCTGCAACATCATGCAGACATGGGTACATGGGGTAAAATGAAGATACAGTGGAAGCCGGATATCATTTATGATTAACAAGTATCTACAAAATTTTAGCAGAAATGCGCAAACAAACATATACTCAAAATGAAAATTCATAGCTCGTTCAACATACGGACAGAAAAATAGTTTTGCCACTATTCAAATGCTCAAATTGCGCTTCATTCAACTTGTCTAATTGTATTTTTCATTTTCCGGATTCACAGAAACGCTCCCTGGGGAAGTGATAGATCTATTTTTGAATAATTTCGCCAGTGCAATAAAATTAATTAACCGGATTGTTTTCACGTAAAAAATAGAAATAGAAACATCTACATGTATTTATGTAGAAACACATATACCTAAATACGTACACACACATTAATATATATACTTATTGAAAATTAATATAAACAATATAATACAGTATATTGTTTATATAATAATATAATAATATGTTTACAATATAATACAGTATATATATATACTGTATTATATTGTTTATATTCATTTTCAATAAGTATATATATTAATGTGTGTGTACGTATTTAGGTATATGTGTTTCAACATAAATACATGTAGATGTTTCTATTTCTATTTTTTACGTGAAAACAATCCGGTTAATTAATTTTATTGCACTGGCGAAATTATTCAAAAATAGATCTATCACTTCCCCAGGGAGCGTTTCTGTGAATCGGGAAAATGAAAAATACAATTAGACAAGTTGAATGAAGCGCAATATATATATATATATATATATATATATATATATATATATATATATATAAAGATAAAACAACTTACCTGCTACTACATCGAAAATGACAGTCGAGCTCACTGTAATTGTAAAAAATTATTCGAAAAAAATAACTGAAAAGAAAAACGGCTTTGAAAAACGTAAAAATGAACTGGATTTTAATTTCCTAATAAAAAATTTTCAAGAAAACCCAGGTTACAGTCAAGGAACAACAACAACACCGAAGAAAACATTTCGGGGTTAACATTCTATTAGTATTCTTTTCAGCATCTTACGGACATGTTTACATGGGATAAAATGGAATAACATTGTGGCCTGATATCACAGTTGAGTGGCGAATATTTACAAAATTTAGCGCATAAAGGTAGATTAATGAGTGATCCACAATAATAATTTTAAGTACGGAAATTTAGCGTTGTTATTTTAAAGTTCAGTGCTGGCGTGCGCTGAAAGCACAGAAAAATAAATAAAATGCTTAATTATCACTTTCCCCCCAGCTTCGCCGAAATCGATTGAAACACTTTCGGGAATGATTTCGAAGTAATGAGACAACTTTAGCCAACAATTAATTTTTAACAACATAGCACAACCTTCACAGTTATTAACCTGTTGTCGATACCGTCGTGCGGTCGACGTGAAGGTTCGTGGAAAAGGGGCTGTCTACTGTGCAGCTACCGTTTTTCGGGGCGTTAGTTTTTCTGCGCAGCTGCTCTTCCTGAGGTTCGTGTGAGTGCCGCCTACGCCGTAATTAGTCTGCTAGGGCAACAGAAGTAGTTCCTGTTTTGGGCCAAACTACGGCGGTACCGTTAGGAAGACGAGCAACTGTCTGCGCCGTAATCACCCGTTAGGGCTCATCACGATACTCCCTTGTCCGACGAACCGCGACAACGCCTTTCTTGTCGACAAACTATGCGGAAAAATTTGACTTTCCGAGTTAGTTTCCTAAAACCCCTTTTTAAGCGAGGCCTCGTATTAGAGTAAAGCCTGTATCAAAAAGGAGAAAGGAACGGCTCTATACAACTTACGATATACGTTTTTAGTTGCGGACTATCTTTGCAGTGCCTATTACATACACAGATAAATTTTAACAAAGACAGTGGTTTATTTTCTTTTGCAAAATTAGTGGGTACAGACATGAACTACTGCATAACATGGTACAACACGCAAAAGTACATTTAAAATGTTAGTCTTTTTCAGTTAGATTATCAAAATAACAGGGAAATTTTGAAATACAATACAAATGACTCTTAAGGGCTAACTGAAGTTAACACACAGACACACTATCGACGCAGAGAAACAGACCTTGGTGGAGTACAAGAAACTGATCACTTGAAGAAAATACTTAAGATTATGGGTAACTATAACAAAAGATTCGACAACACTTGCGTGGCCTGACACCTGTATATTGACGTACGCACATAAATGTATTTCCGAGTTTGTTTGTCTCGTCTCGTCGGGTGCGGAGGTGAACTGACGCTCCGCGTAAACGCGGCGTCAAACATTTCAAAATGTGAGGGAATGAAACTTTCCTAAAACCCCAAACTCGAACTGAGTATCTGTGAATGTGCTTTCTACCTCATTGAATTGCGAAAGTGAAAAACAGTAGTTAAATACAATCAGTTGTGACCAATTTTATTGTGCAAAAACAGACTGGTGCTTTCTGTAAACTTTGTCTCCACTCGAAGTCTGTGTAGCGACCCTCGGTGTAGCCTCCCTCCCTGGTCAACCGCAACACCTGCTCCTCCCACTTCCGCATATAGAACAAACGTACCACGAATACCACCATGGAAGCAAAAAAGGTCCGATGCAGTAGCAAATTTGAATTTCGTGAAGACAAACATTAAACACAGTGATAATTTTTTTGTAATTTTTATCAGTTATTGCTAGAAAATTATGTTGAGTGTCAATGACGCTCAATTTCGACCTTTAATCCTCAAAATTGTGCTCAAATTACTTTACCAGTCAGTAACTCTGTCCTTTTATTGAGAACTCTTTGTGAAACAGTGACGTAAAAAGTGATTTAGCGAAAATAAACTCTGTAAATGTTGAAGGTCTCAAAATGAGTGAATAAAATGTGACACCCTGAAACAATAACCCTCTATGAGGGCCCAGCTATACCCCAAGTCTGTGCCCGCACCCCTTCCTCCCCCCAGCCTACCCTCTCTTTGGAAAAATTGCCACGCTGTAATAGTGGCTAACTTAACTCTGTGTTCACTGCTAGAACATAATTCCACAACGTGAGGCGAATTTTCAGCAATATGACGTCTGGTGGATAGCTCACCATAGCAATCTACACACGGAAAAAAAATTGTATTGTTTTCTTCACAAGCACACGAACGAGAAACGCCAAGCTAGATCACCGCAAGCATCCTGCTCCCCCGCACCCCCGTCTCTGTCTACTCTACCTTCTCTTTTCCTCTACCCCTCCCCCTCTTGCTTACGGGCGGCTTCTCTTCATATGGCATCAAAAGGCAGTCATTTTCGTTTTCAAATGTGAACGAGCAACGCAATCCCTCATCCGCAAACATTTCAATGATGGCTATTTTTCTTGTTGAAAGTTAATCACCCAATTTTTCAACCTCCTCTGAATAAAAAAAAATTAACTTTTCTCTTGGTGAAATAGTGACATAAAAAGTGAATGAGGGATTACAAATTTTGTAATTATGAAACGTTGAGAAACTGAATGAGTAAAATGTGTCAACCTGCAAAAGTCTGAACGTCATTGTCGTCATTATTCACGGCCGACCAACACTCTCCCAGTTCCTCGCCTCTTTTCTCGAGCATTAAAGGGCAACCCTATCTTATGTTCTTGGTGATGTTTTTTAGGTGATGTTTTTATGGCAATATTTTTGGGTGTTTCAAATTCTAAATGAGAAGCTAGCCCTAATTCATGGATAAACGATTACCCTTCTACCCAAGACGATCGTTACTCACTCCTTAACAGCTACACAGTGAACAAAATTTTGAATTATTTTCACCTTTATTCACTCATCCAATACAATTTCACAATGTCTCATTACGAAACTCGCTCAGCTACTCGGAAAGCAGCTTTATCTGGAGAAATAACATCCGTCATAACAGCGCCGCATGAAAACTCAAACCCCAAAAAGGGGAATATACCTGAACCATTCAGAAAACGAAAGCAAACACCACCAAAATTCTCGCGTGTGAAATCACTCGTTCAAAAGACTAAGCCGCTCACAATGACTACAAAAACTCCGACGGAGAAACAGTATGACGTCAACGAAAGCACCGCAACTCCCAAAACATTACCAGTGCCAACCGACAGTGAATCGACGGAGAGGTCCCCTACAGAGAGTCGAGCAGCAGAGTCGCCAGTCTTTGACGAAAACCTCCCAAGCGCTGCTTGTACTTTATCACTGGCGGGCGCTGCCACAGCACCACCGCCAGCTCCTCCTCCTACGTCTCGTCCCAACGATTGCGTCATGGCGACATCTCCCCTGTCCTGCGTCACTGAGAAAGCTCGAAATTGTTCACCACCGACGACGACACCAACACCAACGTCAACGTTGGAACGCGATAAAATTTTCGATGTGAGTAACCAGTCAGAAAATAAAAGGGGTAATTTTAATTATAATTTTAATGATAAATTGTGTGTAGGCATTTCAGGCGGTGGAGTTAGGTCTGAGAATGCATGAGCGGGAGCTGGCACTGGCAGTAAAGTACCTCAGAGCGTAAACTGCGAAGATAACTTAAGAGTTTCAGTGGAGAACAATACAAACAGACCTGTTATCGCTTTTGATGGGTACTTACATCCTCTCCAAATGACCAGTTCCCAAACTATTCACGAAATAAATAACATGTTGTCTCTTACAGCTGCATTTCTCAATAAAGCTTTGAAACAAAATTGTCCCCCAAGCCCAGCGTCGATTTTTTCCACTGTATCAAGTATTCAAATGATTACAGAACAGCTTTTTGCTTTAAATTATTGTATCAGCGCTCATGATTTTACGCCGGTGGTAGCTGCGAGTAACCATCCTTATGCGAAATCCCCTCTAGACACTTTTCTCGTTGGAGACAATAGTCTCACAAAAATCAACAGAAATGACATTGATAGCGCATGCAGGATTCAGACCATAACTTCGGAACGTCTAAATGATCTCTATGATGTGATTGAACGCACACCTCCTTTCAGGAACTATATAATTAGTTTCAAAGATTTGAGCCTCTCATCCCATAACCTTACTAAGTTAAAAAATCTGATCATGACAAAGAATCTGTTTTCTCATATTTATGTGGTGAGTGTCTGCAGTGGTCAGCCATTGTACATGACATCGAGCCTGTGCAGAAAAAGTGGTCTTAAACTGATTCCGCTGCGAGATAATGTAAAAACCGTTACTGTTAATGAAACTTACAACAATGCCCGCACTTGGCCTGTTACGCGAAAAGATACGCATCATTTTCTTCAACAAATTGCTCTAAGATCACCTTTGAGACTAACTTCACATTTTATTTCCTGTGTCAGAAACTCCCATGACCTGAATGAAGAAATTGAATACTCTAATGAGTATGCAAAACAGCAGAATGAGTTGAATGATTGTTCTCAGTTGACCGCCTTTCCACGTGAAACCTCCAGCAGCATAAACCGATGTCTGCCTTCATCTAACAAACCCTCTCCTCTCCTCTCCTCCCGATGTTTGGCTTCATATAACAAACCCTCTCCTCCCTCTGCCACAAAAAATTTCGGAGTACCTACAAAAAAATAGGTTTTCATTGCTATCCAATGCTGATACAGAGGATGAAAAGCCTCTCTTAGACACGAGTATAAATCAACATCCAATCACATACTCGGAAGCAGTGAAATCAACAGGAAGAGAGAAATCGCTGCAAAATTGCAGTCGAAAATCGATGGAAAATCCACTACCCAACTGCATGCACAATCATTACCACAAAAATAGAAATGACATGAGCATTTCTCAGTTCTCTGTAAATCCCCATACAAGAAATCACCACAGCTGGCCCATTCAGAGCCTGAAAAACGTAAATTCCCCGCACCTCTCAGAACCTCTTAATGATGTAAAAAGTACGAAAAAAACGCCTCCGGCCCCATTTGTGAACGCATAAATTCCACAATGGTTGAATTGAAACGATCATGGAAAATAGAGCTGATTCCCACCAAAGCCGATGGACACGGCCTCCTCCATGCAGTAGCTCATCAACTTACAAAACAACCAGCATCAAAATGGAACTACAATTCCTTAAAGGCTGCAATCAAAACAGAGAGTAAAGCAAACAACAGCACATACGCTAAGTTTGTTGACAAGAACAGTGGAGACATGCAAAACCTCATAGATAATTACATTGACGACAAACATTTTGATCAAGCTGCTGTAGACCTTATACCACTAATCATTTCAAATGTGACAGGCCAAAAACTTCTCGTCCTGGATGAACAGGATCATTGTGTTTTGAAAATATCAGTCGATCCCTTTTCAGAGTTATCAAATAATAACCCTCCACTACTGCTCCATCGTAAAAACGATCACTACAGTGCTCGTGTCACACAAGGGGCAAAAATCAGACCGGGGTTACCTCATCTTGACAGACTGCCGCTGCTCAACCAAATAGTAGACTTTCTTACATGGCAGATGCTGGACCAAACACCCTGGGCAACGTAGACAAAATCGATAAATCCCCTGAACGATCACATCGAGATAGTAACTTTGCTACCTTTAAAAAGAGTGCTAATATAGGTAAAATCAAAGTCAAACATATAAATGCTCGAAGCCTGAATGGTAAATTGGATGAAATCAGAGTAATGTTGGTCACTGAAGAAATCGACATTTTGTGTGTTTCAGAAACATGGTTTGATTCACGAACCCAAAGTTCATTTTTTAACATTCCTGATTACGTGTTGTACCGCTTCGATGGCGCTAAAACCAGCCGAGGAGTGGATCTTGTATTTTTGTGAAAGAAATATACTCAACATCTTCACTTTTAGCGAATAAAGTTTGCGAAGGCATTGAAATGGTTTGGTTAGAAGTGCAAATAAATAAACTCAAATCAATAATCATTGGCAGCCTTTACCGGCACAAATCGTCTCCCCTAAATCTAACACTAGATTTCATTGAGGAAACCTTCAAAGAAATCCTGCAGACAAAAAAGTCAGTCTTTGCTTTCGTTGATTTTAATGTTGACCTAACGGACAAAAAAAATCAGCTAAGCAAACTATTGTATAAACTAAGCCAATCACAAATGGTCAAAGAACCGACTGACATCACTAAATTCTCTGCAACTCTCCTCGATCTAGCAATCACAAATAATCCCACCGCAATACTTCGTACTGTAATATCACCTTCTATTTCCGATCACCACTCTATAGAAAGTGAAATTAATATTGCAAAGGAAAGACAAAAATACCGCTTAATGACTTATCGCTTGAAAAGCCACTACTCAGCAGAACTATTTCAAGAGAAACTACTCGATAGGTCCACCGAATTCCAGAAAATGATGCAATCTGACGATGCTGACATTCAAGTGTCCATCTTCAACGAGAACTTCACAGCAGCTCTCGACGAATGTGCACCTTACGTCACCAAAAAAACCAAGCCAAAACGGACTTTTTATATTACTGACGAAATTAAAGAGATGAGCAGAATAAAGAAAGCTAACTTGCGAGAGTACAAAAACAATAGATCAAACAGTACCTTATACAAGAAATATAAAAAACATGAAAAAATTCTTCGAAAGAAAATCACTGAAGCAAAACAAACTCACTTCCACCAGAAACTGATAACGGCTAAAAATAACCCGAAACGAACTTGGGAAATCCTTAGTGAGGTAGCCCTATATAAAAATTTAGATCGTATAAGTAATTTTGAAAATCCCTTGGCAACAGCCACGGATTTCAACACATTCTTTTCAAAAGTAGGGGCTCAAGTTTTCAGTGAGGTGTGTACCAATCCAGATGAAACGACAATTGAAAATTCATGCCCCACTGCACCCTCGAGGACTGATGTCAAGTGGAGACCACGCCCTGTCGATTTACCGGAGTTACGAAATATCTTATACTCACTAAAAAACACAAACGCAGTTGGACATAATGGTATCAGTCTTCAATATATCAAAGACAGTTTCCCTGTTACCACACCATGGATTCGTCTGATAATTAATACATCAATAGTCCCCAACAAGTTTCCAAAACAATGGAAACACTCCATTATTAGACCGTTGCATAAAAGTGGTTACCTAAATATACCATCAAACTACAGGCCCATCAGTCTTTTGCCTGTCATGTCCAAACTATTGGAGAAAGTGGTGACAAATCAACTCTCATTTCACCTGACCTGGACGAGTCAAATCTACTCCACCAAAATCAATACGCCGATAGAAAAAATACTAGCACTCAAGACGCTCTGCTCAATATCTCTGAAAAAATATATAATGACATCGATCAAAAGAATGTAACACTCTTGCTGCTACTCGATCTCTCTAAGGCGTTCGATAGCGTCGAACATAATAGACTTCTACGTAAAATACTGAACTTGGGAATAGACACGCAATGGTTTGAAAGTTACTTGTCAAATCGATCTCATGCAGTCCGCATAGAAAACATATTGTCCCCATTCATTCAAAACAATTTTGGCGTTCCCCAAGGATCCATTCTTGGTCCGCTATTGTTTTCTATTTTCATTAATGATTTCCCTCCAATGCCTTCTAACACACGGATCTCAATTAATGCAGATGATGTTCAAATTGCAATAACAAGTTCTGTAGCGGAAATACCACAGACGCAAATTAAAGCCGAAGCTTTACTGACTAGCCTGAAATCATGGTACGACCGAAATGGTCTCAAATTAAATGCTAATAAAACACAATGCATTATTTTTGGATCCAAAGATGCAATTAAAAAACTTCAGATCTTACTCTTGCAGTTGGAAATGATAAAATTGATGCATTAGAAAAAGTTAAAAACCTAGGTATCTGGTTCGATAGAAACATGTCCTTCAAATCTCATGTTGAGAATACTTGCAACAAAATTTATAGAACTTTGATGTTTTTTCATTGCATTAAGAGTATGCTAGACGAAAAGTCCAGATTATTAGCCATTCAATCGCTGGTGATATCGCGCATTGACTACTGCAACCTTGTATGGGGAGACCTACCTCAATACCTTCAAAGGGACTTACAAAAGTGCATGAACTTTGCGGCTAAGGTGGTATGCAACGGTAATTTCAAAAAATGTGATCACGTAACCCCTCTTCTCAATAAAGTCGGCTGGATTTCTATCCAAGAAAGGCTCCTCATGCAGAAGGCCCAATACGTATTCTCCTCGTTATATCTTCCTCAGAGCAATGCTGAGATAGTGCGTTTCCATCCACCCACTCTAACCAATCAAAAGCCGAACAGAAACAATAATATCTTAGTCAGCTATCGTTCATCTCACTTAGGGCAGTAAGCTCTGTCCATATCAGGCGCCTTACTGTGGAACAAACTTCCACTGAGTATTAAAATCCCTCAAAGAATGAGAGATTTTAAAGCCAAAATAACTCGTCATCTTGTGTGTCAAAAATAATTCTCAGTTACAGAACATACTGAATAAGTATTGATGAATCTCATTTGCCTGGTATCTCCATTGCTGAACAATCTCCCCCGATCATTGTCTTGAAATTCAAGACATCACACAACAGTTTTGAAGTATGAGTCGGTATTATGATTTGATTGCCTATACGCTGCCATTTGCAAACATGCTTACTTGTATATGTGTGTATTGTCGAGATTCCAGTCATTGCTCGAACGCTGAGGTCCTTTGCGGACTTTATAAGGCACAAAAAGGCCTTCCGCAATAAAGGGCAAAGGCTGTGCTCCTTCTAATCAGCCTAAAATTAATAACGCTGATAATTTTACAACTAAGCGGAGCAATGGCGGGGGTTCCTCACGTCTACGGCAACAAATGTAAATTTAAATACTAAAACGTTCGTCTGATCTTCTTGTTCGAGTCCTAAGCCATCGCGACGGATTCGAGCAAGCTAAGGAGCGTGGCGACAGAAGTCGGCCACCTCAGATTGAAACCAGCCGTGAACGCGCACGCACCTTCTTCTCGTGTGCTCCGCGGGACTCGGCATTCTGCCCTCGCTACCAGGGACTTCTTGGGTCCTTGACAGCCGGCTACAGTGAAGAGTGTTCGCCTGAACATTGTTTTTGAAGATCTTCAGGTGAGACTCCCGCTAATGACGCTCCGCTTGTCCTTAATTATCTTAAATTTCAGCGTTACCGGCCCCAGATGGGTTGCCGGTAAATTTGTGTGCCGTAGGGCCCGTTAATTCGGGGAGTTGAGTCCACTTGTTAAGGTGGCTGCGCACAGTATGTACACCTGTGTGCACTAGAGTAGATAAACCAGTCGAAGGTTGCATTTCATGTCATCCCTCTCCGTTTCTTTGCAAGCATTGAACTAGACCGTCACGGTACCTATATGTGTGTGTGTTTATCAATTGCAGACATTTTGCACCATATTACAAAGATAATGTGATTTTTTTCTAATATGAAATTGTGAAGCATCCATGTAAAAATAAAACAATAAATTCGTTGTGTGATCATCCATTTATACTGCAGTAATATGCTTTTAATGCTTATAGTTATATGCTTATAATAATGTGATACCCATGTACATCTGTGTGTTTATCAATTGCCGACAATTTGCGCCATATTTCAAAGATAATGTGATTTTTTTCTAATATGAAACCCTTATAGGACATTAATGTTTTCTTTCTTATTCACGTCCCACAATCGTTTTCATGTTTCTGACTTAGGTAGACTGTTTTGTGCCACTAATTTCAGTACGGAAATTTTTATAAAATTCATGCCATAATAAAAGATATTTTTTCCGTTTCCCCCGATTGGAATGCTGGTTTATACTGATTAGATTACGCTGACATTTGCGTACATGCTTACTTGTGTATATGTGTACGGTGTATATGTGTACG
The DNA here is from genome assembly GCA_030386875.1 of Morinoia aosen. Lineage (NCBI taxonomy): Eukaryota > Metazoa > Arthropoda > Malacostraca > Amphipoda > Talitridae > Morinoia > Morinoia aosen. The sequence continues at coordinate 23,720,373 of CM059562.1, forward strand.
TGTGCACGCTATGCGTATGACACTTTATAGAATTCGTATGTATTGTAATTGCCCCGATGAATAGAAATGCATTTGTGTATGCTTACGAGTTTGGTGTAAGTATGTGGGAGGGTATGTGTGCGCATGTGTATGTGTATATATTTACATGTATGTGTGCACACATGTGTGTACTAGAATGACAATCAGCATTTTAATAGAGATAATGTTTTTTTTTGTTCGCTCTCAACTTGTAAAATTACCTAACTCGTCATCTCTTTATTATTGTAAAGCATTCATGTACAAACTATACATTTGTTGTGCGATCATCCATTTATATTTAAATAAAATGCTTATTAACCAACGACCGTTATTTTAAAATTGTTGAATTAGAAATACAAAACTTATAATCTTCTTGGTCCTCATGCTTATGTGTACATATATATATATATATATATATGTATCAATAGCTCAAAGTCATATTACCCCCAGAAACAATTACTGAGTCTGGTTAAGCGGGCTCTCCGTCCACGCATAGGTTTTTTTCAAACGAAATAAATGTACAGGGAGCTCATGGAATCGAACTCGTGACTTATAAGTTACCGCGCCAGCACGCTACCGACTGCGCCACCAATCACCCTAAAGGTGATCGATGCACAACGAAAGCAATGCATGGCACGGCGAAAGCGGGCTCTTCCGTCCACGCATATAATTTTTCCCTTATGTATCAATAGCTCAAAGTCATATTACCCCCAGAAACAATTACTGAGTCTGGTTAAGCGGGCTCTCCGTCCACGCATAGGTTTTTTTCAAACGAAATAAATGTACAGGGAGCTCATGGAATCGAACTCGTGACTTATAAGTTACCGCGCCAGCACGCTACCGACTGCGCCACCAATCACCCTAAAGGTGATCGATGCACAACGAAAGCAATGCATGGCACGGCGAAAGCGGGCTCTTCCGTCTACGCATATAATTTTTCCCTTATGTATCAATAGCTCAAAGTCATATTACCCCCAGAAACAATTACTGAGTCTGGTTAAGCGGGCTCTCCGTCCACGCATAGGTTTTTTTCAAACGAAATAAATGTACAGGGAGCTCATGGAATCGAACTCGTGACTTATAAGTTACCGCGCCAGCACGCTACCGACTGCGCCACCAATCACCCTAAAGGTGATCGATGCACAACGAAAGCAATGCCCGCTTAACCAGACTCAGTAATTGTTTCTGGGGGTAATATGACTTTGAGCTATTGATACATAAGGGAAAAATTATATGCGTGGACGGAAGAGCCCGCTTTCGCCGTGCCATGCATTGCTTTCGTTGTGCATCGATCACCTTTAGGGTGATTGGTGGCGCAGTCGGTAGCGTGCTGGCGCGGTAACTTATAAGTCACGAGTTCGATTCCATGAGCTCCCTGTACATTTATTTCGTTTGAAAAAAACCTATGCGTGGACGGAGAGCCCGCTTAACCAGACTCAGTAATTGTTTCTGGGGGTAATATGACTTTGAGCTATTGATACATAAGGGAAAAATTATATGCGTGGACGGAAGAGCCCGCTTTCGCCGTGCCATGCATTGCTTTCGTTGTGCATCGATCACCTTTAGGGTGATTGGTGGCGCAGTCGGTAGCGTGCTGGCGCGGTAACTTATAAGTCACGAGTTCGATTCCATGAGCTCCCTGTACATTTATTTCGTTTGAAAAAAACCTATGCGTGGACGGAGAGCCCGCTTAACCAGACTCAGTAATTGTTTCTGGGGGTAATATGACTTTGAGCTATTGATACATAAGGGAAAAATTATATGCGTGGACGGAAGAGCCCGCTTTCGCCGTGCCATGCATTGCTTTCGTTGTGCATCGATCACCTTTAGGGTGATTGGTGGCGCAGTCGGTAGCGTGCTGGCGCGGTAACTTATAAGTCACGAGTTCGATTCCATGAGCTCCCTGTACATTTATATATATATGTATATATATATAGATATAGATATATATATATACATATCTATATATATATATCTATGTGCTTGTGTGTATGTATAATACATATATATGTATATGTACGTATATATATGTATATGGATATATATTTATATATTTTTTTCATGCTTTCTTAAAATGACACTTTTGAACATTGGCCGAAACAAGCGATTCATATATTATTTCCTGGCATCAATAATTGCGAAGTTTTATGTCATGTACATGTAAACTGTCAAAAGTGTTTTCACCCCGCAATGAAAATGCATCGTCCATGAAATTGTGTTATCTCTTATAATTATCATTACATGTATTATCAAATGTAGATTAAGCAAGATTAGGAGTACATTGCCCTCAATCATTTCTTTTCGACTAGTGACATGGGTATTACAAGACTCATGTGTGTGTATCATCTAAGTGTATTAACTTTAAGATATTTAAAAACCAATGATTGTAATATTGTACAATCTCTATTGGAAATAAAGTTTTTTCTTTTCTTTCTTCTCACGGACGTTGAATAAAAATATAAAAGAGAAAAATAAAAAATAAAGATGAGGAAATACTACCAATAATGGAAAAAACGACCTTCCTTCCGCTGCATTGAACTAACGGCGTGGTGCTCATTAGTGTCGGCAGATATAAGTAAAATCAATATTAAAATGACTTAGAAGACGTAAAATGAATTAATTTCGAATTTTCTAACAGAAATTTCAGGAAAATCAAAATTTCAGGTAAATGGGAAATTCAAACCGAAATTCTGCATGACCTATGACAGAGATGCAAAATGACGTGGCGAGTATTTACTCTAAATTCTTTTACAGTTTTAAAGTTTTTGATATGCTGCAGGGAAGCTTGTTCCACAAAAGAGCTCCAGGAACTGAGAGAGCTTTTCGTCCCACGTTAGATGAACGGTAACTGGCCAAGACATCATTCCTCCGATTTGTTTTTTTTATTTGAGTTATTGGATGGAAAATTTTTATCACAACTGCATTACTCAGAGCGAGGTACAGAGATGAGAACACTCGTCGTGCTTTTTGGATCATGAATCGATTCGGTATTGAATTTCTGTCGAGTTCTCTTATAAGAGGGTTGGCATGGTCGTATTTCTTGAAATTTCCTTTGCATACCACTTTGGCGGCCAAGTTAATACATTTTTGCAACTCTTCTTGACGATTTTGAGGTAAATCTCCCCACACTAGACTGCAGTAGTCCAAATGCGATAAAAATTAAGACTGAATCACCAACTACCTAGATTTTTCGTCAACTGTGTTCTTAATGCGATGAAAGAACATTAAGGTTCCGTTAATTTTGTTGCACATTTTTTCTACGTGTAAATTGAAAGTTATATTTTTGTCAAACCCAACACCAAGATTTTTTACCTTATCTACTGGATCAATTTTATCGTCTCCAAGTGTTAGCGTAAATAGTAGTAAATTTTTAGTAGCATTCTCTGCTCCAAAAATAATGCATTGTGTTTTACTTGCATTAAGTTTGAGGCCACTATGGTCATACTACAATTTCAGATTTCTAAGAAGGTTTTCAGCGTTGGCTTTTGCTTCTTTCCAATCTGCTGTCGAACTTGTCATGGCAATTTGTACGTCATCACACATTGAGATTTTTGTGTTCACCGGCATAGTGGGGAAATCATTGATGAAAATTGAAAATAGGAGCGAGCCGAGGATTGAACTTTGGGGAATGCCAAACTTATTTGGTATGAATGGTGACATTTTGTTATTTAAGTACACTGCATGAGAGCGGCGTAGTAGGTAGCTTTCAAGCCACTGAGTGTCTATATTGAGGTTTGAAATTTTTTGATAGATGTTTTTTATGCTCAACACAGTCGAAAGTTTTGGAGAGATCAATAATGAAGGCATCTACGGATGCTTTATTTCCAATCAAGCCTGATACATATCATCTTGTACATTGGATTTTCAAATGCCTTATAACTAACGCCAGGACGCCATGACGCTTTCCCCCGGTCGAGACCGGTACCCATTTCAGACACCTGGGTGGAGTGGGGTATTGTGCTTGGAATTTTTCTCCTATACCCAACAGAGAAAATCGCCACCGCCAGCGCCGAGATTCGATCCCGGGTCTCCCGAACGGCGGCAGAACCCTCTAGCACATGGCTATGGCGGCACACCATCAAGCAATAGTAGGAGAGTTAATTTTTTTAGTCTATATAATTGTAATTTTTTTCTGTTATGTTTAGCCAGGGCGTTTTGAGTACTGGTGTTTCTTCTGTAAGCATATTGATTGCGGTGAATTAGATGTGGGACGAATTATCCACACAAAATGGCTGTGTGCTCTGGCGAGCAAGAATTATTGTAGCTCATACCCTCAGGTAAGCTATTGTGGGTGAAATTCACTCAGGCCATGCAGAATCGTCCAGGACGAAGGAACTAGCTCGCAGTCAAGTTTAGTGGCCAAACTGGGACAAAGACCTAGAAGAAACAACTAAGTCACGCAGCAAGTGTCTAAACACCCGAGCAGCATCGATGAAAGCTGAACTCCATTCGTGCGAATGGCCGGTGAAGCCTTGGCATCGCATTCACATCGTCTATGCGGGCCCAATGGATGGAAAATACTACCTAGTAATCGTGGATGCACACTCTAAATAAGTTGAAATTTTTTCCACAACTACTACAACCTCAAGTAAAACGATCTCGAGCCCGAAACACACTTTTGGGCCATTTGAATTTCCGGTAACCATTGCTTCGGACAACGTAACGTGTTGCACATCAGCAGTGTTCCAAGAATTTGTGAAGACATGTGGTATGCGGCATATCACGAGCGCACCATACCATCCTCCAACTAACGGCCTGGCAGAACGTTTGGCAAAAACGTATAAGACGAATATACGAAAGTCAACAGAACCCCTGGGCCTAGCACTAGACAGGTTCCTGTTCAATTATCGGCTAACACGCTACACGACAACAGGTGTTACGCCCGCCGAACTAATGTTAGGCAGGAAAGTTTTCTCTTGTCTTGATCTACTTCGGCCGTCAGAGGCATTAGCGTTCAAATTGGCTGAACGCTTAGAAGAGATACCACCCAGGGTCTAGCTCGGTTGACATTCTGCCTGAGTCACCCGTGATGGTCCGTCAATACACGACGAGTTTCCTGAAATGGACCTCTGCTACCACCGTCGAGAAAACGGATCCGGTATCCTACAAGTACCAACTGCAAGGGGGGAGAGGTCGTTTGTCGACACCAGGACCAAGTTATTACCTGCTCGAACACCATCCCCTAACTAACGGAGAAACCTATTGATGAAACCGTGTTGGTTCCACAACCTGCTCAAAACCCATACCCGACACTTCCATCTAATGAACCTGACCCAGAGACACTTTACAACTCGATTCCCATCCAGGAGGCAAGGATGCACGAGCCATCAAGTGGTAGCATCTCACGCAGGTCTAACCAGGATCAGAAACCTATTGTGAAAATGGATCTTTAGGATTGACTAGATACGATAGGTGATAGGATTACAGAGGGGGGGGGGGGTGTTTCTTATCAAGGAGGGAAGGGTGTAATGTAATATAGTGTAAAATGCAAGTTACTAGTTAGAAAGACCTCTTGTTGGCATCACTGCGGATGACATCACCCGCAGCCAGTTTCTTCCAAGACTTGGTGGCGACAGCAGTAGATGTCGGCCAAGTGTGAGTAAGCGATGCTAAGTACTTAATCTAACTACTAAAGTCGCCTGTCAGACTCGGTCGCGGTCGGACGTGCGGGGAAATGGGGCGGTAATTGTTGAAAATGCAAGGGGTAAATAACCTAGCCATGCGTAAAAATTTTCTCCGTGGTCTCCGTGGCACAGCGGTTAAGGGATCGGACTTGTATGCTGGAAGTCGCGGGTTCGTTCCCAGCGCTGGCGCGGAGATTTTCCCCGTTGGGTATAAGGGAAAGCTCAAGCACAATACCCCACTCAACCCAGGTGTCGGAAATGGGTACCGGCTTTACGGGGGAACCGTCATGGTGTCCTATATATAGGGTTAGTTATAAGACATTTGAAAAACCAATGCTAAGATCATATGTATCAGGCTTGATTGGAAATAAAGCATCCCAAAGTTGCCGATGTTAACCTTTAACCTTTGTACTATCAGTGAATGTGTTTGCTACCTGTGGAACTGCGAAAGGGAAAAAATAACTTTTGTCTTATTTCTTCTTAACTGTGCACTTTAAATGAAAAGCCAACAAAGCAGTGCTGGCAAGGGTTGTGAAATGGTGTGCTCAGCCCGGTCTCGAACGATAGGCCTGAGTGAAGTGTGAAGTGGCCTTGTTCCCTCAGTCTCCCCTCGCCGAGCCCGCACCCCCCCCCCCTTTCCGAGCCCGCACCTCCCCCCCCCCCTTTCCCGTTCACCTGCTTCCCGTCTTCTGACCGTTCAGAGCATAGCATGGCAAATCCTGAACTTTTTCCGCTTCAAGCAACCAAAGAAATTACGTTTGTTTTGGTCAATTTTTGGCAATGTCAAACCTCTCAGTTTCAGTTTTTGTTCACTTCCTACGTGGCCGAGACGGCAAATGTGCACGAAAGAATTATTGTGTTTCGTACCTATTTTTTTGTTACAATAGAACATGGATGTTGAAAAATTTCTAATGTACACAATCAATTATTGATTCACCAAATTAGCTTACATTATTATCATGTTCTTTTGATGGACAATTTTGGTTAACTAGTGACGTTAAATGTGAGAAGGGTAAAAAAACTTCTTCTTTGAAGGAACTTTTAAATTTAAAAATTGAAAAAACTTGATCCAGCAACTTTCGGAAATAATTTGCCATGTTAAAAAAAATAGAAAAAAAATAAAAAATAGAAAGTGTACTCTGGTAATTTCGCATCTTTTGGGAAAATAACAGTGACCATCATTCGTGAACTATTTCTATGTTACAATAGAGCATGAATGTTGAAAAATCTCTAACGCACACAATCAATTTCTGATTCACCAAATTGGCTTACATTATTATCTTGTTTTTTTTATGGAAAATGTTGGTTAACAAGTGACGTAAAACCTGAGAAGGATAAAAAACTTTTTCATCTTCGGTTTCTCTCATCTGTTATTAAAAAAACATCATGTTGAGTGTATATGACGCTATCTGTGGAACTGCGAAAAGAAAAAAAAATAACTTTTGTCTTATTTCTGCTTAAAACAGTGCAATTTGAATACGAAGCTAACAAAGCAGTGCTAGCAACACGAAGGAAATGGTGTGCTCAGCCCAGTCTCGACCTATAGGCCTGTCTGTCTGAAGTGTCCTTGTCCCCTCAATCACCCCTCACCGAACCCGCTCACTCTCCCCCCCCCCTCTTCCTCCCGTCTCTCTGACTGTTCAGAGCATGGCAAATCCTGATGAACTTTTTCGCTCCAAGCAACCAGAGAAATTACGTTTGATTTGATAAATTTTTGGTAATGTCTAACATCTCAGTGACGTTTTTGTTCACTTCCTACGTGGCCAAGACGAAAAATGTGCACGGAAGAATTATTGTGTTTCGTACCTCCGTTTCCCTACTGACACCGAATAGTTTAAAACATCATAGCTATACAATTACACCGCACGTTGCATCACTACGAGACTCGCTTCGCAGGCCGGAAAGTGCCGTTCTCTGCACAAATGTTGCCCTACACAACATCCCGAAAAAATGGTTCTCTCAGGGGCAAAAATACGACTTTACCAAGCAAAGTGCCTGCAAGTAGGGGACCTACATCCTCTCACGCACAAGATTCTAATGCTCAAAAGACGGGAGACTTGTTAACAGCTGCCAGTAACCCCGTCAAAGAATGTGTGTCACCTTCCGAAGCAACGTCAGTGAAGACTATGCAACCAATATCGCCGGATGAGGGAAAACATATCTGCCAAACCTCCAGCAATCATTTGAAGGTTCGAAGCAGTGAAGTCTCAGCCGCAGCACCACAACCACCTGCTCCTCATCTGAACAAGCAAAACAGCGTGTCAGCTCCCCAGCTCTGCGTCAACAACAACGCTCCGAACTGTCCGCCAGCGGCGGGGACACAAACACCATCCTCATCAGTGGTACAAGAAAAAATAGTTTTTACTAATAAGGACATTTCAAGCGTGGTAGACTTTTCTCATTCTCCAGATAATATGTTCGATAATTTTCGCGCACAAACCGATACTGGCAGTAAATTACCCCAGAGCGCAAGCTGTGAAAACAAAATAAAATTTCCAGTACATAGCAATAAAAATAACACTGTTGCTTCTTTTAATGGCTACTTGCACCCGCTTCAAATGAAAAGCTCTCAAAAAATTCATGAAGTTTTTCACAATTTGTCTCTAACAACAGCGTTTTTCAATAAATCCCTAAGAAAACGTGAGCCTCCTAGCCCGTCGTCGATTTTCTCTACAGTATCAAACATTCAGAACCTAACCGAACAGCTTTTTGCTTTAAATTCACATATAAGTTCTCAAGACCTTGCACCTGTGGTACCTGCTAGTATCTCTTGTGAAATCGACTCTAATTGTCGAGAACCTTACGACACTTTGCTGCTAGGTGATAATATCCTAAGCACGATCAGAAGAAAGGACATCGATCGCTCGTGCTGGATCAAAACTGTTCCATCAGGGCGCTTCGATGACCTTCTCCATACTGTAAATTGCATGCCTAGATTTAAAAATTATATACTAAGTTTTGATGGTCTCTGCCTCTCGCCCTCAGACCTTGCTCGAATCAAACGACAAATTGTAAGAAAGTACGCACTTTCTCGTATTTATATTGCCAATGCTTGCAGTGCAAACGAATTCAACAAAGCGAGGCATTTTTGCAAAAACCTGGGTTTAAACTTGATTCAATTTCAAACTTACCCAGAAAATGAAAATGGTGACGCACTCAATAACTTTCAATGGCCTCGGACCCAGGAAGAGAACTTCTGTTTTCTTCAACAACTTGCAATGAAATCAACATTGCGAATCACCGTGCCATATTGTCCTCGCTTCAAAAAATGTCAAGCAATTATTGGAATTGTAGATCATTCCAATGAATCGAAAAATTCACGGAATGAGACAAATAGTCTCACCTTAGACTTTCAAAAAGAATATAAGCCTATGCACATCACTGCAAAGCCTGAGTACACCAAATCCTTCAAAATTGATTGCGTCATCAAGCAGAGGTCTGAGTAACTCACTCACCCACAGCATGAGGAACGTAAATAAGCCTGAGCCTTTCCCTGATTCGATCTCAGACAAATATAATGTCAGTATGAAAAATAAATTTGCGTTACTTGCAACAGACACAAATAGTGATTGCGACATGCCCTCTTTTTCAACCAATTCTCAACTTTCCAGTGAGTACGCAGGAACCAAGGAAAGTCAAGCGAATACCGATATTCAAAACTATTCCAAAGAAAATCAAATTATTCGAAAAAAATCTGATGCCTCTGCCGGGCCTCCGTCGAACGACCAAACTAATACTGCTACCGAAAAATCAACAGTGAATCAAATCTGCACACGCGTTGCACACACACTGGACGACTTGAAACGATCGCTCAATTTGGAGCCTGCTTACACTGTAGGTGACAGACACTGTCTCCTCCACGCCGTAACGACGCAGCTTGCTTCACAACAAAAATCGAAATGGAATTATATATCTCTGAAAAAAGCCATTAAAACTAAGAGCTCCAGAAACAAGGACCAGTATGCAAAATTCGTTGACAAGAACAGTGGCAGTTTCGAACAACTCATCGATAAATACATCGATAGAAAAGTCTTCGATCACGCAGTTGGAGACCTCATACCCCAAATACTTTCAAATGTAACGAGAACACCAATTCACGTATTTGATGAAAGAGACAATGGGATTTGGAAGACGACAATCTCCCCTACATCAAATGCTTTGATAAACTGTCCTCCGGTAAACATACACCGGAAACAGGACCACTATAGCGCCCTCTTGAAAATGCGTGATGAAAATCGTGTTGCTCCCTCCCCTATTTTGTGACTAAATAACAGTGATCAAATTGAATATGAAGCTGAAATCACAAACAATGAACGCGTCAATAAAGACCTAGAGACGAATACTAAATGCCCTGCTAGACCTAAAAATGCAATAACTCCACTAAAGATCTGCCTATTGAGGTAAATAATATCAAAATATTGCACGTAAATGCTCGCAGCCTCAATGGTAAAATGGATGACGTACGAGTAATGTTGATCACTAACGATATCGATATTTTATGCGTATCTGAAACATGGTTCGATTCACGAGTCGAAAGCTCATATCTCAGCATTACCGGGTACAAATTGTACCGTTATGACGGAGTCAAGAGTAAGAGAGGTAGCGGTTTATGCATTTTCATCAAAGATGTCTACTCTATATCCTTAGTTCCGATAAAAGAAAAATGCGAAGACATAGAAATGGTTTGGCTCAATGTTCAAGTAAACAAACACAAGTCTTTCATTATCGGCAGTCTTTACAGACATCCGTCAGCATCTCTCCGTCCAACATTAGATTTCATTGAAAATACGCTTCGATCAATCTCTGCAGCCAAAAAGTCTTTCTATGTTTTCGGAGATTTTAACGTGGATCTGACAAATAAAAACAATCAGCTAAGCAAGATGCTGCACAGACTTAATCTTTCTCAAATGGTCCAAGAACCAACGCGAATTACCAACACTTCTAAAACTCTTCTTGACCTAGCAATTACCAACAATCCCCAAACAGTATTCAGCACAGAAATCTTACCGTCCTTTTCTGATCACCATTCGGTAGAATGCCAAATCAATATTGCAAAAGAGAAACAGAAATCTAGTTACATTACATATCGCATGAAAAACCACTATTCCCCTGAAATATTTCAAGAAAAGCTATTAGACAGATGGAGTGAATTTCAAGGCATGGAAAACACCGATGATGTCAATCTACAAGTTTCGCTTTTCAACGAAAATTTCGTATCAGCTCTTAACGAATGCGCACCTTTCACTACGAAGAAAGTTAAGCCAAGAATTTCTAAATGGATAACAGATGAGATAAAACATTTGAGCAGAGCTAAAAGAAATTTGCAGCGTGAGTACAAACTGAATAAATCAGACAGTACGCGTCGAAAATTACATAAAGATCATGAGAAGATCCTACGAAGAAAAGTTAAGGAAGCAAAACGGGACTACTTCCACAAAGAACTCATGGCGGCAAAACAAAACCCTAAAAGAACTTGGGAAATCATTAGAGAAGGTGCTCAGTATAAAAATTCAGACTGCAAAAGCACTTTTGACAACCCCTCAGAAATGGCGAATGACTTTAACACTTTCTTCTCAAAAGTTGGCGAAGATGTTTTCAATGAAGTATCCAGGACAGTTTCAGACACATCTACAGAGGCAAATCTGAGCGATGTTTCATCCCCAAATAGTAGCAACAAGTGGAGACCAAAGCCAGTTAGCGTCATAGAGATACGAAAAATCTTATACTCACTAAAGAATACTAAAGCGACTGGACATGATGGCATAAGCCTCCAACATATAAAAGACAGCTTCCCTGTCACAGCACCCTTTATTCGCTTGATAATAAATACATCTATAGTCACAAACAAGTTTCCCGATCGATGGAAACTATCCATAATTAAGCCATTACATAAATCTGGTGATATCGACATAGCGTCAAACTACAGACCAATCAGTCTCCTGCCTGTTATGTCCAAAATATTAGAAAAAGTAATAACAAACCAGCTCTCGTCTTACATAGACGAGTCACATCTACTGCATCGCAATCAATATGCTTACAGGAGGAATACCAGTACTCAGGACGCCCTGTTAAACATAACAGAAAAAATTTACAATGATATTGACCAAAAAAAATTAACTCTCTTATTATTGCTTGATCTCTCCAAAGCTTTCGACAGTGTTGAGCATAAGAAACTTCTACAAAAAATTTCAAACCTCAGAATAGACACTCAGTGGTTTGAAAGCTACCTACGAAACCGCTCTCATGCAGTGTGCTTGAATAACAAAATGTCATCATTCATACCAAATAACTTTGGCGTTCCTCAAGGTTCAATCATCGGCCCACTCCTATTTTCAATTTTCATCAACGATTTCCTCACCATGCCGGCAAACACAAAAATCTCAATGTATGCTGATGACGTACAAATTGCCATGACAAGCTCAACAGCGGATTTAACATAAACACAAGCCAACGCTGAAAACCTTCTGAGAAATCTGAAATTGTGGTATGACCATAATGGCCTCAAACTTAACGCAAGTAAAGCGCAATGCATTATTTTTGGATCACAGAATGCGGCTGAAAGTTTACCACCATTCAAGCTAACATTTGGAGACGATACAATTAAGCCAGTCGATAAGGTTAAAATCTGGGTGTTTGGTTTGACAAAAATATGACTTTCAATTCACACGTCGAAACAATGTGCAACAAAATTAACGGAACCTTAATGTTCTTTCATCGTATAAAGAACACACTTGACGAAAAATCTAGATTATTAGTGATTCAGTCTTTAGTTTTATCGCGTCTGGACTACTGCAGTCTTGTGTGGGGAGACTCACCTAAATGTCGTCAGGAAGAGTTGCAAAAATGTGTAAACTTCGCCGCCAAAGTGTTATGCAAAGGAAATTTCAATAAATACGATCATGTCACCCCTCTTTTAAGAAAACTCGACTGGATCCCAATACCGAACAGATTCATGATCCAGAAAGCTCGACGAGTATTCTCCTCTCTGTACCTCCCCCAAAGTAATGCAGAGGTGGTAAAATTTTTTCCATCTAATATCCCAAACGAAAGACCAAACCTGAGGAACGATGTTTTAGTCAGTTACCGTTCATCTAACGTGGGACAAAAAGCTCTCTCAGTTTCTGGAGTTTTTTTGTGGAACAAGCTTCCCAGCATATCAAAAACTCTAAAACTGGAAAAGAATTTAGAGTAAATGTGTCACGTCATTTTGCATCTCTGTCATAGGGCCTGCAGCATCTCGGTGTGAACTTCCCATCTATCAGAAATTTTAATTTTTCATGAAATTTCTGTTAGAAATTTAGAAACTATTTCATTTTACGTTTGCTAAGCGATTCGTATATTCATCTTACTTATTTCTGTCGACAACAATGAGCACCACAGCCGTCAGTTCAGTGCAGCAGAACGAACGTTCTTTCCATAATTAGGACTATTTCCTCATCATTATTTTGTTATTTCTTTCTCTTTTCTGTATTAATATTTAACGTCCGTATGACAAATATAACATGAAATACATTTTGTGTGTACACCAATAAACAGGTTTATAGATGTGAGGGTTGTGCAAAGTTTATAATGAATTAAATTTTTGGCTAACGTTGTCTCACTATTTCAAAATCATTCTCGAAGATGTTTTCAATCGATTTTCGGCTGAGCTGGGGGAAAGGGGTAATTTAAGCATTGCATTTAGTCTTTTTATTTTTATTTTTTTCGCGCGTTCAGCGCACACTAGCACTGAACTTTCAAATCGGAAAAAACTCTAAATTTCTGTAATCAAAATTATCATTTTGGATAAGGCCTAATCTTCCCATATGTGCCAATTTTGTGAATATTCTCCACTGAGATGTGATATCCGGCCACAATGTTACTCCATTTTATCCCACGTACACATGTCCGTATAATGCTGAAGAGTTGTGTTGCTTCTTGACTATAACCTGATTTTTCTTAAAAATTTCTGTGAAGAAATTAAAAAACAGCTCATTTTTATGTTTTTCGAAGTCTTCTCTTCCTTCTCTTCTCGAAGCCTTCTCTTCCGAATAGAAACAATAATGTCTTAGTCAACTATCGTTCATCTCACTTAGGGCAGAAGGCTCTGTCCATATCAGGCGCTTCACTGTGGAACAAACTTCCCCTGAGTATTAAAGTCCCTCAAAGACCGAGAGAATTTAAAGCCAAAATAACTCGTCATCTAGTGTCTCAAGAATAATTCTTAGTTACAGAACACACAAAATAAGTACTGTCGAATCTCATTTGCCTGGTATCTCCATTGCTCAATAACCTCCCTCGCTTATTGTTTTATAATACAAGATATCACAAAACAGTTTTAGAGTATGCGTAGGTAGTGTGATTTGATCGCCTATACGCTGCCGTTTGCAAGCATGCTTACTTGAATATGGGTGTACGTATATAGGTGTATGTGGGCATATGGGTGTGCATATGTGCACGTACACCTGTGTGCACTAGAGTAGATAAACCAGTCGAAGGTTGCATTTTATGTCATTCCTCTCCATTTCTGTGCAAGCATCAAACTAGACCGTCATGGTACCTACGTGTGTGTGTGTGTTTATCAATTGCAGACATTCTGCACCATATTACAAAGATAATGTGATTTTCTTTCTAATATGAAATTGTAAAGCAACCATGTAAAAAAGCAATAAATTCGTTGTGTGATCACCCATTTATACTGCAGTATTACGCTTATAGTTATATGCTTATAATAATGTGATACCTATGTCTGTTTATCAATTGCCGACAATTTGCGCCATATTTCAAAGATAATGTGATTTTTTTTTCTAATATGAAACCTTTATAGGACATTAATGTTTTCTTTCTTATTCACGTCCCACAATCGTTTTCATGTTTCAGACTTAGGTAGACTGTTTTGTGCCACTATTTGTAGAACGAAATTTTATAAAATTCATGCGATAATAAAAGATATTTTCTCCGTTTCCCTCGATTGGAATTTCTGGTTTATACTGACTGGTTTACGCTGATATTCGCGCACATGCTTACTTGTAGATATCTGTACGTGTGCACGCTGTGCGTATGACACTAAATAGAATGCGTATGTATTGCCTCGATGCATAGAAATGCATTTGTGTATCCTTACGAGTTTGGTGTAATTATGTGCGTGCATGTGTATATGTATATATTTGCGTGTATATGTGCACACATGTGTGTAGTAGACTGACAACTAGCATTTTACTAGAGATAATGGTCTTTTTTGTGTTCACTCTCAACTTGTAACATTACCTAACTCGTCATCTCTTTATTATTGTAAAGCATTCATGTAAAAACTATACATTTGTTGTGCGATCATCCACTTTTTGTTTAAATAAAATGCTTATCAACTAATGACCGCTATGTTAAAATTGTTGGATTAGAAATACAAAACTTATTATCTTCTTGGTCCTCATGCTTATGTGTACGTGTATACATGTATATGTATGTGTGTATATGTACATGTATATATATGTATGAATATATATATATATGTGTGTATATGTATACGGATGTATATTTATATATATATTTTTTTTTCATGCTTCCTCAAAATGACACTTTTGAACATTGGCCGAAACAAGCGATTCATGTATTATTTCCTGGCATCAAGAATTGCGAAGTTTTATGTCATGTACATGTGAACTGTCAAAAGTGTTTTCACCTCACAATGAAAATGCATCGTCCATGAATTTGTGTTGTCTATTATAATTATCATTACATGTATTATCAAATGTAGATTAAGCAAGATTAGGAGTACATTGCCGTCAATCATTTATTTTCGACTAGTGACACGAGTTTTACAATACTCGTGTGTGTGTATCATCTAAGTGTATTAATTTTAAGAGATTTTAAAAACCAATGATGGTACTTTTGTACCATCTATATTGGAAATATACTGTTTTTCTTTTTTCCTTTCTTTTCTTTTAGTTATTTTTTTGCGAAAAATTTCTTAGGATTACAGTGAGCTCAGCTGTCATTTTCTGTGTAGTAGATGGTAGGTTGCTTCTTTCTTTTATCTTATATATGTATTTTTTTTTCTAATATTTTATTTTCAATAAGTATATATATTAATATGTGTGTGTACGTGTGTAGGTATATATATGTATCTACATAAATAGATATACATGTTTCTATTTCATTTCTTTACGCAAAAAAAAAACATTCGGTTAATAAATTTTATTGCAATAGCGAAATGATTCAAAAATAGATCTAGCATTTCCCCAGAAGCGTTTCTGTGAATTGGATTAATGTCATATATAATTATTGAAATAAAGTGCAATTTGAGCATATGAATCGTAGTAAAATTATCTTTCTGTCCGTATGTTGTACAAGCTATAAATTTTGATATTGAATATATGTTTGTTTACCCATTTCTACCAATATTTTGTAGATATTTGTCAATCATGAGTGGTAACCGGCTTACACTGTATCTCTATTTTATCCCATGTACCCATGTCCGCATGATGTGGTGAATATCGAGAAGATATGAAATATGTTTTTGGTGGTGATAGGGCTTTGCATATTTTTAGGGCATATTTTTCATTTCTCATTCAACTACTCTCGACAGAGATAGACTATTGGCAAGCCACGTGTGGTTTGTCTATTAGTACGCCTCGTATATTTTGTCTATTAATATGCCTCGTATGGTCTATCTATTTTGTACACCTCTGATAGCTTGTCTATTAGTACACCTTGTATAGTTTGCCTATTATTATTATGCCTCGTATGGCTTATCTATTTGTACACCTCGGATGGTTTGTCAATTAGTACTCCTAGTTTAGAACTTTTGTTAGACTACTAGAACACCACGAATGGTTTGTCTATTAGTACGCCTCGTATATTTTGTCAATTAATATGCCTCGTATTTGTCTATCTACTTGTACACCTCTGACAGTTTGTCTATTAGTACACCTCGTATAGTTTGTCTATTATTATGCCTCGTATGGCTCATCTACTTGTACACCTCGGATGGTTTGTCAATTAGTACTCCTCGTATGGAACATTTGTTTTAGGATGCCCTATATTTAAGAAACTTTTAAAAGCCAATATGTTGGCTTGTATCTCATGTGAAAATTTGGAAATAAACATTTTTTCTTTTCTTTTCTTACTACTAACACCAATTTATACTCCTATATTTCATTACTATTCTTTCGCTCGTGTCTCGCTTGGCCATCATTTAGTTGAGCGTTCAGAGCTAAGAAGATATCTCCGAGGTGAGTGGACTAGCTTTGTCTATTGATGCTATGCTATGTGTCATGTCCTTTAATGTCTATTGTTGATATTGCTATTATAATTAGGTTATAATTAGTTAGTTTAATAATAATAATGATAATGAAGGCATCTACGGATGCTTTATTTCCAATCAAGCCTGATACATATCACCTTGTACATTGGATTTTCAAATGCCTTATAACTAACGCCAGGACGCCATGACGCTTTCCCCCCGGTCAAGACCGGTACCCATTTCAGACACCTGGGTAGAGTGGGGTATTGTGCTCGGAATTTTTCTCCTATACCCAACAGAGAAAATCGCCACCGCCAGCGCCGAGTTTCGAACCCAGGTCTCTGCCGCACGGCGGCAGAACCTCTAGCACATGGCTATCGCGAGCACTAAAGTCTCCCTATCCTCAACAAATGAGATCCAAAGAGAGGAAGGAAGAAGGCACCATTTAGTATGAAGTTAAGGGAACGCGGAATCTATGCAGAAAGGGCATATAAACAGTAAGATGAGAAAGAAGTTCATGAAACAAGATCAATGTTGAAGAAGAAAGTAGTAGGTCCTGAAAAAACAGAACAGCAGTAAACCGAAAAAAAGATGGTCGGTAACAAAACAAAAACCTATGTTATTTTAACAAAAAGAAAGCCTACCTAACCTTTAGCTCGAGCCCTCACATTGTCCCCCTGGGAGCGCTAATTCCCATAGATACAATAGTTGTAACCCCCTAAGAGGTTTGAAATCGATATTTTCATTAGATAGGCAATTTAAGAAAGAAAAAGAAGAAAGAAAGTAGAAAATCGTTTATTTCCAAAAACGTTGCCAAATGAGATACATGCCTACATATTGGCTTTTAAAAATTTCTTTAGAAATTTAGACGTCCGAAGACAAACGTTCCATACGAGGAGTACTAATAAACAAACTATCCGAGGTGTACAAATAGATGAAATATACGAGGCGTACTAATAGACAAACTATCAGAGGTGTACAAATATATTGACCATACGAGGCTTTCTGCGGTCCTTCCGAACCAAAATCACGCTATGATTGCGGAGAGTATAAATAATGAACTTCATAAGGTTTCATTGTGGCTTAAAGCTAATAAAATTAGCCTTAATCCCGATAAAACAAAATATATTACATTCTCATACAAGAAAAATGTATCTCTCCCGCACATTAAAATTGGCGAAGGTGAAATCGAAGAAACCATCTCAAGTAAATTTCTGGGCATCATAATAGGTAAAAATCTATCTTCAAAGAGCACATCGCTCATATTAGTTCTAAATTATCAAAATCTATCGGAATCCTAAATAAAGTTAAAAATTTCCTGCCTGAAACAGCATACAAATGCTCTACCGAACGCTGATTTCACCATACCTGCAATACGGAATAGAAGCATGGCACAGAACTGATGAAAATAAAATCAATATAATTTTTACTCTGCAAAAAAAAAAAAAATCAGAGCGGTAAAAAATCTAGAATATAATGCTTACACAAATGGTTCATTCAAAAATTTGCGAATAGCCTACTTAAGCTTTCGGATCTATACAAAATCACCATTTGTCATTTCATTTACAAACAATAACAAATGATGGCGACAATAGCCTAAAACAATTATTAACTGTATGTAATATAGCGAGTAATGTAAGTTTTAGTTAGAGAGACCTAAAGATGGCAACGCTCGTGACGGCAAGATCATCAGCAGTCTCCGATTGGTGCTAGCCAGCTAAACAGTTCATGCTGACTGCAAGTGTGTATATAGATTATCCCGGACGGCTAAGTACTACCTCTAAGTTATTCTCTAACTACCTACTACTAATTCTATTCTACTCATTTCTATATATTTCACGCTATCTCCGCTCTACTCTCGCTGGCCACATGTCTGGTATTTGAGTATCTAAGTTGTAGGGTATCTAAGAGGTGAGTGAATTATTTACTTGTGATGTGTCATTGCATTGTCTATTTATGTCAGCACTATTACTGTGTTGTGTCTATGTGAAACCTATACTATGCTCTAGTGTAGGATTACTAAATCTATAACACTGTACAAACTCGTCATCACGACCATTTAACCCGAAATAGAAATAAATTCATGCTTCCTTATTATTCAAAGGCCCGGTCGGAACACAGTATCCTCTTCGTTTGGAACTAAAACTTGGAACTCAATACCTGCGGAGATCCGTGAAAGTAATTCTTATAAGGTATTGAAAAGAAATCTTGAGTCTCACTTCCTATCAGAATACTTGTCGTGTAAGATCACCAAGTCAAATCTTGTCCCCTACATAACTGGTCCTAATAATATAATTTGCCATGATTAATATCGCCGATTTT
Source organism: Morinoia aosen (assembly GCA_030386875.1). Lineage (NCBI taxonomy): Eukaryota > Metazoa > Arthropoda > Malacostraca > Amphipoda > Talitridae > Morinoia > Morinoia aosen. The sequence continues at coordinate 23,739,558 of CM059562.1, forward strand.
CAGTCTGCTCGCTTATCGAATATACTGTTAAATCTAGTCCATATGAACTATATTGTAAAATGAAGCATCTAATATCGATTTTATTATCTCATTGATCATTCTAATGCGTCCCTAGTTTAAGTGAATTAGGTTAAATATTATTGTACTCCTTAGAATAACGTTGATGGTAGGATGCCCTAAATGTCACTGAACTTATTCGGGCCCACAGGTAGCTATACTCAAACTTGACCATTGTACTAGACTTGAGAAATATACTATCTCTGTATCATTTGTGGTAAATAAATTGTTTCAATCGTAAGAAGTAACCTGAGGAAAAATAAGGAATAGGAATAAAAATTTTGAAAAACGTATAAATGAAATGGTTTTTAATTCTCTAACAGAAATTTTGAGAAAACTCAAGTTACCGTCGAGGAACAACAACAGCAAAAATACATATTACATATCCCCTCGGTATTCTGTGCAACATCATGCGGACATGGGGTGCATGGGATAAAATAGAGATACAATGCAAGCCGGATATGCCTTTTTATTAGCAAATATCTACAAAATTTTGGCAGAAATGCGTAAACAAACATGTCCTCAAAATGAAAATTCATTGTTTGTTCAACATGCGGACAGAAAGAAAATTTTACTACTACTCATATGTTCAAATTGAGCTTTATTTCACACTTGCCCAATTGTATTTTTCATTTTTCTGATTCACAGAAACGTTTCCTGGGGAAGTGACAGATCTATTTTTGAATAATTTCGACAGTGCAGTAAAATTAATTAACCGTATTGTTTTCACGTAAAAAATAAAAATAGAAACATGTATATCGATTTATGTAGATATACAAATACCTACATACGTACACACACATATTGTTATATATACATATTGAAAATGAATATAAGAAAAATAGATACATAAACTAAAAAGATAAAAAAAAAACCTACCTCCTACTTCATCGAAAATGACAATCGAGATCACTGTAATCGTAAGAAATTATTAAAAAAAAAATTACTAATAAGGAAAGAAGATGTAAACTCCCCACTTAGGGTGAGTCAGTTCACTTTGATATAATTATCTTTATTTTAAAAATGTGTTCGATGCAATGGCGGGTCACCAGTGTGCCGGGGAAGACACACACAATAAGATTTGAAATTGACAGCTTTAATACTCAGAAGGAGATTGGGTGTAAGGATGCAACTACTGGCATCTTATAAAATCAAGGTTTCTCCACGGATAATCATTGAGAAGGCAATGAAAGGCTTTTTTTTAGCTCGCCTTTAAAGTTTTATTAGAGGTTGATGAGCTGCCACAGGATCTTGTCTCTTCGTGATGAGAAGTCCCTGGTCCAATCCTGGTAGTAGAACTCCAACCGGCTCGTGGTGGTAAGTGTGAGTTTGTGGTGGTTCAGGGTGATGGACCTCAATAGGGAGTAGGGAATCCATGGTGTGGTGAAGAGACTAAGAGGGCAACCATCTGCGCAATTGGTGAGACGGCTACAGGTTGAGGTGTGTTCGTAAGTTGACAAAAGAGGTAGCCTCAGGTGAGGCCAAAACCTGGTACAGGTTTTGGAGAGCTGTGTGGCTAAAAAACTGCGTTCAGAGTGCTACTAAATGGTTATGTCTACTATTTGATTTTCCTCTCATTGGCTCCTCCAGATGTGAGCTTAAGGGGGTGACTGAGGAGATGGTTGGGTTGACGTGGAATGATTTGTGTCTCGTAGGTTTCCTGTGCGGGAACAGCAGGCTGGGTTACTGTGCACAGGTTAAAGGGGAGCTAATTCTTATACACATGCAAGGCTGTAACAACTATGCATCACAGGGAAGAACCTCGAGCAGATAGTCTCTCGCAGTGAATTCAGCCCGCAACTCTGGCGCCCGAGTGCAAGTCTGAGATTCCATAGCGCCTTAGACATATGAGTTCAGAGTTAAAGGAATTTCTAGATGTCAGCCCTACAATTTCTGGCGTTAAGCCGTTCTTAAAAATTTAGCAGTAAAGGTTTACAGAAGCCGACATTTCTGACTGAGCTTCAATTTGGAATATGGAGTCAGTATTTAAGGCTCCAACAATGCATTACTAATTTAGTAACGAGATAAGTCTAAAGAATACCAATCTAAAAAAATATGATAAACTACACAACTGTCGTTGGTAGGGCAGTTGTAGGTTGAATGACTGTAACTAAACAGACAGTAAAAACCAGGTTACCTGCCTGCGGCAATTTAGTCTAGGCCTAAAAATTACTAAAAATACGGAAATATTCACAAGTTACACGAGGATTAATTAAGCGATTATGAATGCAATTAATTGAGGTTCATCAAGTTACAACTTGAACAATGTTAAGAATCAATTCTAGGTGTTAAATGTGGGATTAAGTTAAAAATCAATCAATCTAAAAATTCGGACAACAACTCATTTAATTGCAGGACACCATAAATGAATTCAACTTTGCCTAAGCTTCTTAGGTAAAAATTAAATAAAAGTGTCCAAAATGTGAGAATATTTTCGTGTACACAATTTTATTGAATTTCTGGGTTTTATTGAATGAAATTTGTAACATAAAATTATGAAAATGACTGTATTGATACTATTTGATTTTTAGATGTTGGTTTAATAATTTTTGAAATTTGGCTGGAATGGGCCTGAAGTGACCACTACAAAGACTTCGAAAAACGTAAAAATGAATTGGTTTTTAATTTCCCAATAGAAATTTTTAAGAAAAATCAGGTTACCGTCAGGAAACAGCACAACAGCAAAGAAAACATCTCGGGGTTCACATCATATCGGTATTATCTTCAGCAATATACGGACATGTGTACATGTGATAAAATGGAATAACCTTGTGGCCGGATATCACATGAGTGGCGAATATTTACAAAATTTGATACGTGGAGGTAGAATAACAGTGGTCCACAGTAATAATTTTAATTACGGAAATTTAGAGTTTTTTTATATGAAAGTTCAGTGTTAGTGTGGGCTGAACGCACTGAAAAATAAAAAAATATATAAAATGCTTAATTACCCCCTCCCCCTAGCTTAGCCGAAATGATTTCGAAATAGTGAGACAACGTAAGCCAAAAAATTAATTTATTAAAAACATAGCACAACCCTCACATCTATAAACCTGTATACTGATGTACACACAAAAATGTATTTCAGAGTTTGTTTGTCATACGAACGTTAAAGAAAAATACAGAAAAGATGAAAAATAAAAAATATAGATGAGGAAATACTACTAATTATGGAGAGAACGACCTTCATTCCATTGCATTGAACTAACGGCTGTGGTGCTCATTATAGTCGACAGAAATAAGTAAGATCAATAATGAAATGAGTTAGCGAACGTAAAATGAAATAATTTCTAATTTTCTAGCAGAAATTTCAGAAAAATAAAATTTTAGGCGCTTTTAATATCGCGTTGTAATTTGTCTCTTCGTTATAAGGAACGAAACGTTTCGTGTTTCGTTAGTGCAGCTTTAGAGTCGTATCTACCGTTTGCCGGGAGATTCAGTAGTACCACGATATACCGTGGTAGTACTTTTTATGCTCCGGATACGATGTGCATGGGTAGCCCTCCGTGGAGCGCCCTGAACTTGGAAGCCTCGTCCAGATTTGGGATTTGTGTGAGAAAAACTTCGCAGTAGGTGAGCCATCCTTTGATGTCACCTCCGAAGACGGGTAACCGGATATCTCTCTCAGCCATGCTTCCGCCTGTCGGGCCACTCTGGGGGTCACCAGTGGGGTGTTCTCCCTAAGGCTACTGTACGCTCCGGGCAGACCATGAATATTTAAGGACTTTGAATATCAATGCTCGAAGCGAGTGCCTGAGGTACTTACGAACCCGACAGTGTAAGAAAATATAACTGGAATGAATGCCGTTCTATTGGGAATATCGCCGACAGTAACGACACTCAATAAAAATATTGCTGTCAGGTAGTAATGTACCAAGATACGTCTTGGAGGATCACCAGGCGATGTGGAGTGGCAGCACGGATGGCGGCAGAGTGGCTCTTGAGTGCGAAGCGGCGGTAGAGGCAGTTGAGACTGTAGCTGGCAGAGCGTCTTCGGTGAGTGTTGAAGATCGGAGCCGATGTGAGAAGACTGGCCGAGCTTCTACTGCACGCCGGTATATAGTGCCTGGTGAGTGCGGTTACGCACTGAGCCCGAGGCCCCATTTGTTGGTGGTTAGATGGTGTCTCAAAGCCCGCCGTTGCGTGGGGTGGCGCCTCGAAGCCCGCTGTTGCGTGGGATGGCGCCTCGAAGCTTACCGTTGCGTGAGGTGGCAGCCGGTCGCTCGAACCTTGTGTGGTGGTGTACAAGCGAACGGCTTGCTGAAACTACCACAAAGTTCTCACTAGTGAAAGGTTTGAGGGAAAATTATTAAATAATATTTATAAAAATTTATTTTATGATTTCTCTTTTAAAAAATGGAATCTCAAAGTAAAGTTATAACTAGTAGAGAAAGGGATATTACTGCAAATATTACTCCAACAATTAAGTTTATAGTAAAAAACCTCATGAAATTGCATTTTTTGGCTTTGATATGTATCATTCTATTCCCAACATCGATGAAAAGAATAATAAATTTTACAATGAGTAATTGTTTTGAAAATGTTATTACAATTCCAACACGTTGTCAGAAAATAGACAGGATCAATGAATTAATACATAAGATATTTTTTATCTAACGTAATTGTAATTCATTCGCCAACAAAGTTTTTTTTAATGAAGAAAACACTTTGAAATATTTGTTAGGATTTGGGGATGTGGTTTTAGAATGTGTTGAAGACCATGAAAGTATAAATGGGTACCGGCTTTACGGGGGAACCGTCATGGTGTCCTATATATAGGGTTCGTTATAAGACATTTGAAAAACCAATGCTAAGATCATATGTATCAGGCTTGATTGGAAATAAAGCATCCCAAAGATGCCGATGTTAACCTAACCTTAACCTAACCTTTAAACGCAATACTTGTTTTGTATCTCATCAGTTCGTTGCATAATATTTTATGCATTTTTTTCCCGAACGTTCCACTCCACCTGGATATAAGATTGTTGAGAATCCAAACATACCAATTTATTTACAGATTTATCACCCTTCAATTTTGATTTGAGGTTCTGATTTACTGATCAAAATAGATATATACTAAGTAAAAGAAATGAAGAAATAACTTGGGTTATACGTCAGATCGAAAAATTTAAAAATAGTTCAATATTTTATAAAAATGGAAATTTTACGATGGAATGAATCGATTAAAATGGATTAATCTATTAGAAAAATTGAAACTCATGATTACGTGCTACAAATTGGAACTGATTTGAATCGTGAACATATCAGAATGAAGATCAGTTTACGTATATTACCTGCTATAAGTTTTGTTTATATCGAAGGAGTTTTGATTCAAGAAAATGGAAATGATTACAATTTCGATGATGAAAAAATATCTATAGTCAATAACGGTTTAATGCATTCGTTTGACCGATTATTTTACAAAATAGCAGATGAAGAAATCGAAGGGTATAATTTTCCCAAGAATTGCATCAACTTGAAAAGGTTTATTAACATACCAACGAAGTAAACAAATTAAATTCTTTTGAACCGTTGATAAAAAGACGAAAGGCCCTCCAAGACATATCTTGGTGCATTATTACGTAACAGCAATCTTTCCTCGTGTGGCGTTACTGTCGGCGGTATTCATTATAGAACGGCCTTTGTTACAGTTGTGTTTTCTTTCTCCGTCGGGTTCGTAGGTACCTCAGGCACTTGCTTCGGGCATTGATATTCAAAGTCCTTAGATTCCCACTCTGCCCGGAGCGTAGAGTAGCCAGAGGGAGAACACCAAAACACATCCTACTTAACGAGAGATCACTCTTCACCTATCTCGACCGCATCATAGCCCAGATTTTAACGAGTGCTCTCCATTCGTCTTACTTTTGAGCATTTTCTTGCTCACTCTCACGTAATACATCGACCGCGCAATACTCTGTCTTTAGCATACCGGTAACATAGTTTTGACGCACCTACGTCAAGTTTTGAACTATAATAATAATAATAAACTCATTTAACGACAGCTTCGGTCATAGACTATTTAGCTGTCGCTTCGGCAACTTTGCCGAAGTTAATAACGCATTTGGAGTTTTTATGATTTCACAAGTTTTTCGAATGTAAATCAGCAAGCGCTATGATCCAGAGATCCGTTAGGGTCTTTTATTTTAGGTTAGTTTACTTCACGAGATATTATAAATGAAAAGGTAGACATAACAATACACAGGCGAGTGCAGGGTGTCTCAGTACTGTAGTCCCATACCGCACACAGGTTTGATAGTAGTTCAATTACCAAGACCACACGGCATGGCAAGTCTCAAAATCTCAACATCAGCCTTCACATACCCTCGACAAAGAAAAACAAATTATAGTTACATTGGTGACACACACAGTTTTCAATTCAAAATATGGCCCAAGCTACCAAGAAATTTAATTCAACCCTCACACCATCACTGTTATCATAAGCGTAACAAATGATCCCAACTTTAATATCTGCCACACCAGGCAACATTCTGACATTTCGGGCAGCCAGACCCCTTGGGGGTTTCAGCTGCCCACCCATTATGGCCGGACGCCTTACCCACGCTGAAACCCCCCGAGGTACCAACGCAGTGCGCCCGGCCATATTACGGTTTTATCGTCAGCAACTAATTAGGGATGCTGATTCCTATGTTAACAAAACATGTCTCACATAATTCCAGGCAGATAACTTGACCGAATGGTAAGATATACAAGTTTGCGTACACATTGATGGCCTTCACATATTCCAGCACTTTTCTTACTGGACCACCATCTTTCAACAAGTCGCCGACGCTCCTGCCATTGACACTCCCTCAGAGGATACTTCTTGGTTGTTGCAGAGCAGGACATGTTTCAATTATGTGTTTTATCGTCAGCACCGCATCTCCGCACCATCCACATATGGGTCTCTGACCCAGGGCTTCTGGGTTCAACAAATAGTTGTGGGTGAGGGCGGTATGTTGCAATCGAAGTCTATTAATTATGACCTCTTCTTGGCGGTTCAGCTTCAGCCGTCTCACTTTCCACCTTCCGGGACTGCTCTTCATTTCTTTTAGATCGCTTCGGCATCGCTGCCACTCTTCATTCCATATTTCATACGTCCTCCTTCTTATCAACGGAAACCAATCTTTGTACTTAATGAGGGCAAACTCTGATGATCTCGTTGATGCTTCTTTTGCTGCTCTGTCCGCACGCTCGTTCCCGCTGATCCCCACGTGGGCGGGCACCCAACAGATGGTGATGTGCTTCCCTTCCAAGATGATCTGATGCATATCCAATAAAATTCTATTGAGAAGTTGGTTGTCATCGGTTTCATTGTTGATAGCCTGTATACAGCTCAAAGAATCGCTAAAGACGACAAAGTTGTCAAACTGAGTTTCGTTTATTATGCTGACTGCCAGTTTTATTGCATGGAGTTCTGCTGTCATGACACTTGCAACCATTGGTAGCGATATCTTTTTTATGATTTTGCCCATCACTGCCGATGCACCAACCCCCGTCTGAGACTTCGAGCCGTCCGTGAAGATGAACTTGCAGTTGCTGTATTTGCTCGCAGTATCCTCATGCACGTGCCTCATGAGTGCCGGAGTTACATCTTCCTTTCGCAACTTCACTATATTTTCCACGATGGTAGGCCGCTTCTGAACCCATGAATACGTTCCTGGAGTGAAGTATGGCTGGACTGGTTGGGTAGGAATATTGTACTGGTTTTGGACTTCACGGAGTTTCATGATGGCAGATTTTGATGAGCGCTCACGGCTGCTAAAGAGCAATTCCAAGTTTGAGTTGTGAACACACCGGTAGGCAGGGTTGAGGAAGTGGCATTCGAGTTTGAAGTAGTACCGAAGAAGTTGTTCTTTTCTTCTGAATTCTAGCTTAGGTTCATTGGTGAGGATGTTCAAATTTTGTACAGGCGTAGTCATGAAGGCTCCAGTGCTGATGCGCATGGCCTCATTCGCTATGACATCCAGCTCCTTCAATGCTGTTGCGTTGGCTGATCCATAAACTAAGCAGCCATAATCAATCTTTGGGCGGATTAAAGATCTGTATAGTTTCATGAGAATTTCTCGATCTGCTCCCCATTTGTAGGAGGAGACAGATTTCATTAGGTTCAGATCATTTTTACATTTAGCTTTTGTTTTTTGGATATGTGCGGTCCAGTTTAGTTTTCTGTCCCATTCCAGTCCTTAGAATTTTGAGTTTTCAACGTTTGGTATAATGTGGTCTTCCAGTTTCAGTGTTGGTATAATTATTGGTGGGTTACCTTTATAGAATTGCATAGCTGTGGTTTTGGAGGTTGAAAATTTGAAGCCGTTAAGTTTGGCCCATCGGTTAACTCTGTTGATTGTTGCTTGCAGTGTTTCTTGACCTCTAAATGCACTATGATCAGCAAAGGCGATGAGTAGGTCATCCACAAATAATGAAGTAAATACTTCCTCAGGAATTTCTTTTGCCAGTGAGTTGATTTTCAGGGCAAAGAGGGTGACACTTAACGTACTGCCCTGTGGTGTCCCATTCGCCAGTTCTTTAGGAGATGATAGCTGATGTTCCACTTTCACCTGGAATGTGCGATTTCTTAGAAATTCCTCTATGAAGTTCGGCAACCTTCCTTTCAAGCCTGCAGTCGCCAGATCCATCATTATACCATGGCGCCACGTCATGTCGTAGGCTTTTTCTATGTCAAAGAAGATTGTCATTACATATTTCCCTGCGGCGAGCGATTGTCGGATGTAGGTGTCGAATCTGATGAGGTGGTCGATTGTGGCACGGTGCTTTCTGAAGTCGCACTGTATGTCTGCAAATATTTTGTTGTTTTCCAGATATTCTATTAGTCTTCGGTTTATCATTTTCTCAAATGTCTTGCATATGCAGCTTATCAGCGAGATGGGCCTGTAATTTTTGGGGTCTGTGTGGTCTTTGCCAAGTTTAGGAACGGGCACTATGATAGCTTGCTTCCATGGCTGGTAAATGTACTCTTCTGTCCATATTTTGTTGTAGATATTCAGCAAGTATTAATGTGCGTTGTCTGGTAGATTTTTAATCATCAGGTTACTAATAGCATCAGGTCCTGGGGCTGTATTTCTGTTGCTCTTAATTGCTGACAAAAGTTCTTCGAAGGTGAAAGGGCTGTTGTAAGGTTCGTCGTTGTTGCTCGTTAGGTCCACTGGTATCTGCTCAATCTCTTGCTTATACTGACGGAACTCGTTAGAATAGTTCTCATTGCTGGATGTGTGGGCGAAGGTTTGTGCTAGTATTTCCGCGATGGTTGGTACTGTTGAAAAAAGTTCGTTTCCATCTTTCAATATTTTAATTTGTTTCTTGGCTCTGCCCCGGATTCGGTTCACCTTCTCCCAAATATGGCTGCTCGGTGTGGTCACAGTACAGAGAAGAGAAGTAGTTTCAAATAGCGGGGTTGGCACGACCGCTTTTGGCAGCGTGTGACGTCATGCTATGGCTAAGCGTGACGTCACAATAGCCGGCCGCTGATTGGTCTATTTCGTGTACGATTTCTGCCAGACGTACAATACCTCGACTGCGTTGCTTCTGGCGTTCCCAGCTGTTCTTTGTTTGCTCATAACTTTTACCTAGTCAAATACGATTGGAATAGAAATGTAAGTAAAACTAAAACGCTGGGGCTGTATTATTTATTCAATGAATACTTCATCGTAATAAGTTAGTTTGCTCTGGATCATATTTTAACGAGCATTCAAAAAGACATTTTTACACCCGTACCTGCATAATTTACAAAAGCTATCATTTACGTGTTGTTTGAGGGTATAGTATCTCAATGTTTTGATCCACAAATTCGTGAATTAATGTCCATGATTCCAAACCAACAATATTCGTCAACACGAGCTTTGGTGAATTAAGAGACTGGTGAGTTAGGGTCATCGACATGACACATATTTTCGGTAACAAAATTCCGACGCAGATTAAATAAAATATTTAAATTTAGGATGGTAAAAGTGCACTCTATATTTTCTACTAATGGATGGCAGTAACGCTTTATCATGAAACTAAATACATGGACATCATTCAAGCTTAGTTTACTAATAAATACTATTCTTTCTCCAATAGAAGAACACCAGTTCAACTTAGTTGATTGCTCCTAAAAGAAAGTACTCAACAGTAAGTACTTATTATTTCCTATAACAAGCTACGTTCCGCAACTCATCGAAAACAAATAGTAAAACTAGACAAAAGTAAACAAACATCTCCATGTAACATGAGTAGTCAACATAATTCTCATATAATACGCATCTTTGAAGAGTGCGTAATATATTACACCACGACGATTACATACTGAGTTAGTTTAAGCCTCTCACACCACGTGAAAGGTGGTCCCAAGAAAGGACAGCAGAAGACATTAGTGTGCAATTAAGGGAATGGGGAATCAAAGGACGAGATACGTCCACACACATCACGCACAGAAACAGCAAGATTGAAGAATGTTATTTAAATATGATAAAAGTGGACAAAGAAAGTAACAGATGCTGAAAAAAGACACCAGTGAACCGAAAAAAAGATGGTCCGTAACAAAATCAAACATATATTTACATCTATCCCTATGTCAGAGCTAATTCCCACAGATTCAATAGTTGGCTACTTACACCAGGAAATAAAGGCGTCGGTTATCGATTAGAGCTAACGGGGATTCTGTGACGAAAATTGACACCAGAAAATTAAATGAAACATTGTCCATAGCGAGAGAAAGTAAAATGAGGATGTCCATAGCGAGAGAAAGTAAAATGAGGACAGCCCATAATTAATTGACCTTTTAATTGGTTGATGAAAGTAGAGCTATGAACACTATGATGTTAATACTTATTTCTTCGAATAAAAAATATGTTCATGCTTACATATAACGTGGCACTTAATTACCTCAGCAACTAAAAAGCTACTCTCGCTTTGCTTCGGTTTCAAACCCACAATTTATCATGATTCACTTGACCCCTCGTTCTCCAAATTTGTTCCCTAAGCGAGGTTTTCTTGTGGGACTCGTCACGAGTTATGTAACAAAATTAGCAAATGTACAATAACTAAATGAACTTTTCATGAAATAGCTTAACTCTCGTGTAATGCGCGATGGAGCGTTATTGAAACGATAAAGAATAAAGCTCAAATTGTAAAAACGGCCATGGCTATCACTTAAAGAGTCCTGTTTTCAAAACGTAGCTTTTATAAACCATATGTTGTTTATCCTTAGAAGAAAATTAGTTTCAAAATCCTAGCATTCATAGTATTTGTGTATCGGCAAATTAAAAGGATCGGTTACTTCTGGGGAAACATATACAACGATAATATGTTCAGCAGATCGTAAATAGTGAATCAAAAATATATAATATGATCACTAATATGATATTACTATTTGTTCAAACACAGACATTGCACGAGAATTGTAATAAGTCAGCGAATAGATTAAGAATAAATGAACTGCCAATAATAGAAAGAACTAATAATAACACCAGCAATAATTTCAATGTTAACCTGCTCGTTTCTTTCTTAGTCAATCAGACTTCTACAATTATGAGAAATACCACAAGTGTGCGGTAAATTATTCCGTCCTTCCTCTAAGCAAATTTACATACTTGTATTTAATTCTGATTGAGTTTCCTCCTTCCATCCATGCGTGACAATCTTATCATTGACACTATTCAGCATCATATGCAACAAATTGACAGGCTTTTACACGACGCAGATACTTTGTAACATGAATATCGCTGCGCTCAATTCAATACAATACGGTGGAACGAAAGTAAAGCGAAAAGGAATTACGGAATTAGCTGACAAATTAAGAGAAATTTAATACACAATTCTTAAGAAAGAGCAATACGAACATGTATACAATCGTGCACCAATGCTGTTCATTACAAAGAAATAAATAACGAGCAACGAAAAGAAATGAAGCTATATTTTTCCAAAACCAAGTCTTATTGTAACATTTCATTGATGTGTAATTTTCTTTATTTTATCACTAGGATTACTGCTCTCTAAGGCTTTATTGATGTGCTTAATGGTTTGATAAGTCCTGCAAGTCACATAAAATTTGATGAAGAACTCCTTCACATCAGCAGCGCACAATACAGGCGGAGAGCACGCTTCATCAATGACCTTCTGAGCTAGTTCACAGAAACCTTGAACATGACTGAACTTATCAAAACAGAACAAAAATACTCTCTCGTAGTTCATGATTGTTTCAATGAAAGATTTGCTGCAGTAATGGAGGCTTCGTTGCGGATCATTGTTTTGTACATATTCTTTGAATGACACGAAGAGGTGCGTGTTTAGGTCTTCAGGCGCAAGAATTAACGAACACGCAGAGCAGTCTTTAACATTGGACCTTTCTTACTTCGGTGATATCTATCAACTTTCATAGCAACATACCCACTCAAGTAAGCTGCTGCATTGTTGACCTCGGCCGACTCAAACAGAGTTCCAACCGATTCGTTGCCATCGAAGTGCTTCGCGGTAGTCATGTCTTCGTCGTTGAGTACAACCGGCGGCGGAGACAAATCCTCATCTTCTGGTCGCTGAATCAGAGGAGGAAAACAGTTTAATATTTACACATGCCGACTTTCAAATTTAAATAGTAAAAAGTGGTAGGAGTGGTGGTGGGAGTGGGAGTGGTGGTGGGAGTGGTGGTGGGAGTGGGAGTGGTGGTGGGAGTGGTGGTGGTGGTGGGAGCTGCAGCAGTGGAATTCGACAACACCGAGCTGCAAGTTTCACTTTCATTTTTGATGAAAACCTCAAACTGTGCACATGCCTATCAGACAGCTTTGGAACCATTTTCAAGCTGTGCATTTTCTCTTTTTCAAACAGTGTGACGATGTGATCCCAGCTTGCAGCGTGCTTAAAGCCTGGCACAGGAACGTCACTTCTGAGCAAGAGACTTCTAGAGTTTTTCAGTAGATGGGGAGGGTCTTTGTAGACAAAGTAGGACTTCGTTCCTAGCTCAATAGTTGGGTTTGTATGTGAGCAACCCAGGGATTTGAAAGCTTTTTCAAAATTTGAACCTTGGTCAGAAGTTATTCCAAGCACTACAAAGCCCTCAGTTTCAAGGGATTTTATAACGGTCTGAAGAATTTCAATAAGACTGGTAGATTGAACAGCACCCGATGTTAAATAATATCCAAATGGAAATTGCCAGTGTTTCTTCACCCCACACGCCATAACGCACAATGCTGATGACACCAAGTTCTTTTTCCTCTTAAAACCATCGTCTGCGTACCCAAATATTTTCTTCTTGTCGGGACTGTACAACAGGCCTCTTGTTAATGACATTTCATCCATAAGGATGAAAATTAGCTTATCGTGTTCACTTTGGGGATTAACTTTGAGTCTTAACATTGGTATGTTCTGCTCATTGCAACCGGGGTTCATTTTGTGGGCCTTCAGGACACGAAGAATTGTAGAAGGCGATGGTAGTGGTAGCATTCTCCTCAACAAGTTGTACCCGGATATGCTGCAACTCACTAGCATGTTAACTGCCATCCACTCATGAAACGATGTGTATCGTCGCTTTCCTTTCAGTTTAAATTTGTCAAATTCCGTGATGTACGGACCAAATGATGGATGAAACTGTTGTACTATGTTCTGCAGGTTAGACCGACGATTGATGATAGGTCCCCTAACTCTCTTTCTCATGAGAGAAGCTCCCTTGCTTTTGGGTTTTAAAAATGTAGACGAACGATTGGTCGTTACTTGTGCAGAAGGCTGATCAAACAATTTCTTCTTACAGGTCAGAGTTGCTTCATCTTTCGTCATACAGGCCTTTTCCTGGAAGAAACGAACAAATAAACAAAAAGGCAATGGAGGGGAAATTCAGATGAAAAGAGGTTGAGCGCTAACAAAAATAAGTAACGAAGAATGTGATACGTTATTTGTACACGACAGGGAAGGAAAGTAGGGCTGTAGGAATATGAAGGGAAGAAGAAATATTAGGGGCTTGATAATTTGAAAATACACAAATCAAATGGAGGTGGAGCGAGAGCAGGGTTGACACATAAAAAAAAACACCCAAAAAAGGAAAAAAAACACGTAAAAAAACACTAAATCATGTATTTTTTAGCTTTTTTGGGTTTTATTAGTGCTATTTAAATTTCACTTGTTTTCAAGCTTATAGAATCAAAATGAGCTAAATATTTATATTGTCAAAAATTTGTCCAAGGCATTTGCATGACCATGACAATAAATATTGAAAAACAAAAAACACCACTATAAAAATAAAATAAGAAAAACCCGAATCACAGAACAAAACTCGAGGGACTAGTATACTTCTACGAGTTCCATTTCCAAGGTAAAAAACAAAAACTAAGAAACAAATGCAGTTTGACTATTTGAGAGTATAGAAACTTCTGAATTCTTCCTGTCTTCTAGACTAGACTGCTACTACAGTACTACTGTGTTTCTCTTTCTACATCCACTGCCATTTCATCATAGTCATCCACATCATGATCATTTGTGAGGTGGCGATATAATGAGACCAATTTCTGTGCACGTTCTGATCCTAATCTATTTACCAATTTATTCCACACAATTCCAAATGTTGAGAAAATTCTCTCAATGGATCCTGAACTTGCGGGCAAGGATGAAGATTGCTTATAAATTTGCAGACACTCTCTGTCAGTGTTTTTTCAGGAATCTGCACTTTCTGCTGTTTCATGTCTTGAATATCCCACCATCAACGAGGAGTCCTTGTCTTAGTGATATTCTTGTTGAACAAGTGTTTTGGGAAGATGTTTGAGCCCTTCAATTTATACAAATAAAGCGCGCTGATGAACTCCGGATTGTATTTAGCCAACCACTCTTCAATATCTGTCTCCTGTGAGAGCTTTGCCTGAAATAAGTCTTAACAATTATAGTCAGATGGGGTAAGACACGACCGCAGCCATCATGGGGTAAGAAAGTGAAGAAACGACTGGCCTATGGTAAGCATTCAAGCTGCACTGGAGCAAACTTGACGATGGAAACTGTTAGAGCATTTATTTCTTATCATTTTAGGGTTTGTTGCTATCCTGAACTGCAAAAAGTGATTTTTTGGGCAAAAAATTTTTGGCATGTCACTACATGTTGTAAAATGTAACAGTGTGGTTGATTGACTTGGCTTGCGTTGCTAAGCACTCCAGCTCACACAATACACATGTTAAGTTGTTAACAGCATGCCTGTTAAGTGATGTGCAGCTGTCTAGCTTCAAGTTGCTTGTGGTGGTTACTTATGATCTGCATGGTGCTACCCTCTCACATGACTTGCGTCTGTCTGCTGCTAAAACAACTCACTATGAATTGACAAGCACAGCAATTCTCTTTGCACATCTTATATATCTTTACAGACTGCAGAGCTATGTCCCTATGCATATGGTAATAGTTAAATGGTAATTATGATGGCCAAACTTAATTCATATATTGTTCATATATGTAATAATTCATATAATGATGTAATATAATGTTGGAAATAAAGTAATCAAATAACAATATTTACTCAAAAAGTGTATATATGTATATATATATATCTGGAAAAGAGGCAACTGGAGCTGTGTGAATAACTCTTTTAAACAAAAACAGGTATTACAAAAAAAACAATAAAGCCCAAAAAAAACAATAAAACCCCCCAAAAAATTTAACCCAAAAAATCCCATGTGGGTTTTTTTTTTTTTTTTAAACATGTTTTTTTCCATCCCTGAGCGAGAGGAATCGGAAAGTGGAGGAGAATGGCAAGGTGAGTTAGGGATAAAAGAGAGGGAAAGAGAAGGAAGAGAGATAGGAGAATGAGGAAAGTTGATGTGTGATTTTAATAAATGTTCTATATGAATATAAAGAATTTAAATGGCAATGAAGACAGTATAAAACAAGCAACACTCACTGTCCAGTTGAAGGAATCTTTTTCAACTTTCTCAGTTGAACCCAAATTTGAAGGAGTAGCAATTTGTTGAGTCTGTCGCGCCCTTGTTCCCCTTCGCCAGGTAAGAAAAACACCGGAAGAAGAAGGAGGTTGTATTGGGCGCGGTTGAATACGTCACTGTAAACAAGGGTTATTTTTAGTTCTACAAATAAATCAGCTTGAAGTCACAAAGAGAGTAATTAAGTTTATTACTAACTTAGCTCGGCGGCACAAGGTAAGAACATTCTTAGTTCTACAAATAAATCAGATTGAAGGCACAAAGAGAGCAATTAAGTTCATTAATAACTTAGCTCGGCGGCACAAGGTAAGAACATTCTTAGTTCTACAAATAAATCAGCTTGAAGGTACAAAGAGAGTATTTAAGTTTATCAACCTAGTATCACGATCACAAGGCGATCAATGCCTCTGCGACATAAACAGTTTCGAGAACAACGCAGATTACAAGAAAAATAAGAAGCACTGCGAGAAAACAAAATTGTAAAATTAAATAAGAAGTTTCTAATCGTTTCAGAATTATTGCTAGAGCTTAGTGTCGCGCCCTTACATCTTTTAAAATTACTTACATCTTTATTTGCGAGACCTCAGCTACGACACTGACCCTAGGCTTACTTTTTTATGCTTTACATTACCTGTAAAGTAAAAGAAATCACATTAAATCATTATCATGCACACGCGCAATTTACAACCCAGACTAGGCTTAACTTACAAAGACACGAAAGGGGGACCAGGTCGGCCATTTTTTATATGGCGCTTGAGGCGCAGCAATACACGACAACTGCATATGGAAGACTCGTAATATGCACATGACCTTCAAATTAATCATGCTGCAAATTAAAGCATCTCGGCCCCTTCAATAAATAACGCACTTCTTCGATCATACAAATGATTTTGAGACTCAGTGGTCAAAACTTACAGAAAACTAAAATACACTTCATGAGTGGCTGATCATTCATTCAAGATATGATCTGACTGAGTGCAACCTAAACCCGATAATTTTTCCCGATACAACAGAAGTTTTACAGTACGCAAACGCATTGAAGATAACAGTACGCACAATCAAATTAAAATGATAGAACTGTATTAATAAAAAATCATTTGAATAAGACAAAACGCACAGTGACAACATTCTGAGGCTACCGAAGCACGCACTTGAAAAACTGACACACACAAAGGTAGAATGGCTATCTACGGTTCTTACAGATATAAGGCACACTTTCACTTCAGTTCTTTTAATTTTATTAAGTTCGATCATCACTTAAAAGGGTTCAAACACACATTTAAGGCTTATTAGGTAGGTAGCCTGAGCACGAAATATCACACCCTACTCTCGGGAGAGCTTTGGCTCAAGTGCGAAGCGGGCGCTGAAGCCACAAGAGACGCCAAGAGAATGTTGCCAAAAAACCCCAGCATACGCTTAAGAAAAAACCCAAGTCAGCGAAAAAAGACGTTAATGAATAAATTTTCTTACCCGTTTCCTATTGTTTTCGTGGTTACCAAGTAGTACAATCATTGAGGCTCAGATCCGCGGTTAAAACCCCAGAATGCGCAACCAGCTGAAATGAATCTACGTAACGGCGGAGAACTCCCGCATTAAATCTTACATACGCGGACAGAGCTAGAACGTTTGATAAGTATCGGAGTTTTTTATTCTATTTTAAATAAAGATATTATCGACATCATAAATCGACATTTAGTGACATTAACGATTAACTTTGCTGATATTATTAAGTTATTGACCTGATATCGCTCATTTCAAAATCACGAATTCGATCTGGAAATTTCCAGGACAGTCAAATGAGAAGCGGTTCATTTAAATGGCGGGCTAAAACCCAAAATGACTTAAAGACGGAGAAAGGCATGACAGAGTCTGTGATACACAAGTTGGGTTAGGGACCTGAAATGAAACATACACACTCTATTAAATCACATGCACGGGAATAAATGTGTATTGCGAAATTCATTAGTTATGGAATCTACTTTGAAATGACATGAAATTAATAGAAAATCGAACAGAATCTTCATAGAATAATTTAATAATTAAAAACCAAGGGAGTAAAAAATCTATTTCTATAATTCAAAAATAACAATAACCAGCTGTCCTAGGTATTTCTTGAGTTTTATTAGACCTCTTTATTTCTTGAGCTGAGAATCAGCTAAATAACTGGTTATATGTAAGATCCTTTACACATAGATGTTTGGAACCTAAATTATAAGATAAAACCATGCTTTAAGGCATATATATACACAGAGCATGAATACTTCACGAACACTAAACACGCCAGTAGGACCCTGGTGCCTGCTGAGCTTAACCCTTTAACGTCCGAATTTTTGTACTCATATTACCATTAACACAACCACCGTCACTAAACTGGCGCTGGCATCAGGCAGTCACCAATATCAGGATGGGATAGGAACTGCCACTCGGCATAGAACTTCAAAGAACACATTAGGGAACTAATTGAACTAGAAATACAATATATTGAGGGTATTTTTGAAAGAGGACACTGGTGTCCTCGTGGGCGTTAAAGGGTTAAGCAACAAAGAACTTTCTAAAACGTAATGCCCATGAAGAAGCGTACAGCGGTGTACTTTTATTTTAACAGGAACAAAATGTAATACAGAATATATAAGTAGAGCTGATAATTGGCATACCTCGTAAGTCTCATACGTTACACATTATGAGACCCAACAACCTTTTTTCCTCACATCTTCTGTGATTCAATTATATTGTCACCTCCAGAATGCTAGAACACATCAACAATCATGATCACACAAACCACACAACAGTTGTTGAAGGCTCAGCACATGAAGAATAAATCATTATGAAAAACAAAGGTCCTGATTTTATGTTATGAATAAGTTTGAGCTACTATTAAGACAAGAAGCAATCCGAGCATAAAAAAACTTTTTAAATATAACACAATCGTTAGAATTGACCTTGGACAGTCATTATTCGAACTACAATCTTTTGAAACTACATTGGAAACATATACACTGCTGATCAAATGTTTAAGACCACTTTAAAAATTTAAATAATAAAACAATTCGGATACATAAATACATACTCCTTCACTAAAGGCTCACTTATTAGGCAAGGTTAATTACCACTCTTGACACCAACAACCATCACTGGAGTGCTACTACTTACAGCATTGATGGAGGCCTTTGACAAAACTGTGGCAGGACTTGTGACTCTGGCTTTGACTTGGGTTGCCACAGAAGATCTGAGGGGGATTTTGATGGGAGTCCTCATGGGACTTCTAACTGAAATCTTTGTTGGGGTAATCACAGGGACTGCTCCTGAAGTGCTGGCTGGGAGTCTAGGGGTGCTGATTGGAAGCTGATTTAGGTTGTGGGGCAGGCTTCTGATAAGGTTCCTAACAGGCGTTCTTGTTGGGGCTCTGGGAGGTGTGCCGATTGTAGTCCTCATTTTTTTCTAACGGGACTTGTCAGAGGTTGATGGAGAAACTCTCTTTGCAAGGAACATGAGTTCAGCATTAGCTGTGAGGAAGAAAGAACCCATAGTTAGCTCTTTGCAGCAAAATCATTCCTCTTCTTTGAAACCTGAGAGGTTGTCACAGGGTTGGCTAAAATCTCTTTTGCCCTAATTGAATATTGTTTGGCAAAATTAAAACCTAAATACCCCATTGTTCAGAATTAAAAAAGTATGAACAACGAGTATATTTAAAAAACAATCAATGAGAAATGAATGATATACACAACTCTTTCAATCAGGTTGGCCAAAATTTATTTCTTTAAAATCCAATTTCATTTAGAGGTTATCATGTTCTTCCAGTAATGTTTATTTCTTTGAGTGGTTTTTATTTCATTCCAGTATTTTATTCGTTGGGAATTATTCCCATTTTTTCTTCCAGGACTGACAATATATAAATATTTGCAATTTTATCATTTAATAGGAGTTGTAAGGAATCAGGGTAACAAATTTGAGCCTGAATACTTCAAGAACAAAACACATCCATCACTGTTACACAGTGCCTTCTAAGCATAGCTAACATGAAAACTTTTCAAAACATTGTAACCAATATGACAGTTGTATAAATATACTGCTACTTTAATACAAACATATATGAGTGCAGGTAATAAAAACAGAGCTAGAATATTTTTAGCTTCTCATATCCCTTGCCTTTTATACTAAAAGAACCATTAGGTAATTAGTCATCCTCACATGTTGAGCAACTCAGTGATATTTTACAAAATATGGGAAAATGATGAAAATGAACTAATACAATAATGTAAGCTCATATAGCATATTTATTATAACTTTTGTTGTTCAAGAAATAACTGTTTTCAAAATTCATTTAGGGGTATTATTCTTCATCTCATAT
This sequence comes from Morinoia aosen, assembly GCA_030386875.1. Taxonomy (NCBI): domain Eukaryota; kingdom Metazoa; phylum Arthropoda; class Malacostraca; order Amphipoda; family Talitridae; genus Morinoia; species Morinoia aosen. Next base: position 23,759,856 of record CM059562.1, read on the forward strand.
ATCACTGAACAAAATGCAAATTTGTGATTGAGTTGTAAATATTTGCCCACAGCATATTTGAAGCCAAAATGGCGTGTATTTACATGGTTATATTACTTTATTGGTTGCAGAAGTATGAGTTCAGATCTAAGATAAAGTTCAAAGGGGTATTTTTATTTGTTAACTCTGTCTTGTGAGTTTTTAATACTGACCTTGTCCTTGATAAAAGCTCAAAAAAGTTTGCAGTTTTTGGACTTTATTTTTTGGGCACAAGTGTGAGGTTTGGACAAAAACCCAAAGCTCTGACCAACTATAGCAACTGTGTGTTAGTTTATATATCTGACAAAGTCTCATCCTCCTCATTGAAAAATGAACTTTGTTTCTATGAAATTAAACATGAAATACAGCTAACAATGGGTTTACAATTCTTTATGTTATATTAGCACTTGTGATTTTTACTTCAATGACCCTTGATTTAAGAATCATATGTAGGTATAGGTATTTCTGAAGTCAATATCTACAAAATTGGTAGTTGCACAGCAAATTAATAAATTCATGGCTGTTTTCAAAAAATAGCAGGATATTCAAGAACACATATTATCATAAAAAAATGTTAAATCAAAGTATCAGCAAAATTTCAGGCAGAAGTACATTTATTATACAAATGTAAGTGCAAGGAAACAAAGGTTCACCAACAATGTTGGACTTTCTACACTAAAATTAAGAATCAAACTCAAGATCTTGAACTGTCCTTCTTCATTGATTAAGAAGTGTAATATTTGAGAACTGAAATTTCCAGAACTTATAATAGTAAAGTAGTGTACTCTTTCTAAATGGAATAAATTTTTATTTTCAATTGATAAGAACTGAAAACCAACTACTTAACACTTTCGTGGTGACCAATACATTAGCTCATACATTAAAAACTTTGGAGAGTATCAAAGGAATGTAAACTATAAATAAAAGTGTTATACAAGTGCAATTCATTGGGAAATAAGCATGAAACTGTACTATGAAGTGACTGATATGTTATGAAAGCCAACAAATAATCCACAAAAAGAATAAGTAAAACCCACCAAAATGTAGACGAATTTCAAAGTACAATATATTAAAAATGAGAAGATTTTAGTATGACCATACCAGTAACAAACTTTCTTAGGTCAGGCTAATGTACCCAAATAAACACTTACCTTCATCAGACTTGAGAATGTCAACAAATTTTTGTGGTATTGCACCCTCATTCAGCCAACTCTTAGCCTTTAAATGTTCTTGCGAAATCAGACCGGTGGAAGTGCTTAGCACAAATGTATCACAAATGTAGCCATCACGATTATTGTTAAACAACTGTGGCGAAAGCCCTCACGATTCATACAGAAGGTCACGTCATTCACATCCGTGCTCTGAGTGGATGATTGTCGCTGTGACGTCACAATTGTTATGACGTCACAATAGCCGGTTTTGGATATGAAGTTACTTCTCTTCTCTGTACTGTGGTGTGGTTGCGTTGAGCGATGACACATACTCGCGCCAGCTATTCTGCTTCGCTTCTCTGAAGGTACGTGTCGCCACCGCTCTCGACCTTTTCCATTTCAGCTTGTCTTCCAGCGCATTCGTCCGCTTGTAGTCCCTGTAACACTTCTCGCGCTCTCGCCACACTCTCCTGCACTCAGTGGTCCACCAAGGCTTTGCGTAGTTTCGTCGTGTCTTGTACTTCGGAATCCATTTGTCTGCCATAGACCTGAATCTCACGTAAAGTTCCTTGACAGCTGCTTCCGGGTCTTCTGGTAATTCCTGCCGATGTACTTCTCTCCATATCGAGTCAGTCCGGTATCCCTTCCAATTTCCCTTTTTAAAATTCCACCCCACCGTTTCATTTCTCCCGTCACACTGATGTACAGTGATTGAAAAAATAATCGGGAAGTGTCACTACTGAATACTGAAGACAGTGCTGTAAAATTTACGTCGGGTGTTATGTCTGAGGAGGTTAGCGCAAGATCGATCACTGATCCAGATATGTGAGTAGCTGAGTTGTCATTTATGATGTTGAGATTAGTCTTGGTGAGGGCATTCTGCACTAAACGGCCTCGGCGGTCTGTTGTCTTGTTTCCCCAATCGATGTGGTGGGCATTGAAGTCCCCCATCACCACAACCGGTTTGGGCAATGCGTTCAGGGTGTCTGAGATTTCTTGGAGGTCAACATTTGCTCCTGGTGGTAAGTATATAGATGCTATTGTTATAATTTTATAGTGCGTCAGATGAATTCTTGCTCCTATGATTTGTATAATAATAATAATAAGCTCAGTTAACGACAACTTCGGTCAGTGACTATTTAGTTGTCGCTTTGGTAAACTACCAAAGTTTTTTTCACCATCACGACTTGATATTTCCATCCACGTTCAAATCTCAGTGCTTCCGCCAATAACCAAATTTCGTTCGTCCATGCACGGTACTCCCAATACCCTCACTTTGCTTCTCCACTCAATCCGAACCACTAGGGTTGGCGTACAGCCCAGCTAACTGACGTCCAAATAATTGAAACATTTCGACCAGTAGAACATTCGGGGCCACGAGTTTAGTTTCACTACACAGACGAGTTCCGGAACCATGATCCCCTTGCAATGGGTTTACTCTCACAATCACCAACGTATATCACCTTTAGGCGCCCCGAGAGCGACAGACCGATGGAGACCAGAATTACCAAAAGTCGGAGAGACTAATTGCATTTGGAATTGTGGGCGGGGCAATAACTTCTAAGTTATCTTACGGGCAGTAGTTAGGGACTCCCCTGGCAGGGGTTCCAGCTACCCACCCTCACTTTGGCCGAGCATCTCACCCATGCTGGAAACCCCCCCCCCTCTCATCAGATCAGAGAGGGTAATAGCACAGGACGCTCGGCCATTGTTCTTTAATACTTTCCATCAGAGCACTTCCATCATTCAAGTTCTCGCTATTGTTCAGGTCAACTTGGAAATCAAAGTTCAGAGATAAACCAGACTTTCATCAATTATACTCACTCATATCTGTTAAGATTTACAAATTACCGAATACATTTATTTCCTTCACATATTCAAGCACTTTGTGGATAGGTCCTCCATCTGATAGCATAATCGCCACACTCATGCTTCCTCCAGTCACTGGTCGAAGTAATCTGTCTCTGGCCTGTTGTAGCGAAGTACACTCTTCCAACATGTGCTTCACCGTCAGGACTGCATCGTTACACCATCCGCCTATAGGTCTCTGCCCAAGAGTTTCTGGTTCGAAGAGATAGCTGTGGGTCAACGCTGTGTGGTTTAGTCGGAGCCTATTGATGACGACTTCCACCTGGCGGGTCAACTTGAAGATACACTTCTTCCGTTTTCCAGGGCAAGTTTTGACAGCTCTGAGGCCTGTCTCCGCTTCACGCCATTCCCTGTTCCACATTTCATATGTTCTCTTTCTTATTAGCGGGAACCAATCTTTGTAAGGGGTCAATATAAATTCTGCGGGTCTCTGCGCTGCCGCTCTTGCAGCCTCGTCTGCACGCTCATTCTCCGCGACACCCACGTGCGCCGGGACCCAACTGATGGTAATGTTTTTGCCATCTTCTATGAGTTGATGCATTTCTAATAAGATCTTTTTTAGCAGTTCGTTATCTCTGGTATAGTTGTCAATTGCTTGTACCGAGCTCATTGAGTCACTGCAGATGACATAGTTAGGAGACGGAGTTTCCTTAATGATGTTTAGAGCGAGCTTGATTGCGTGGAGTTCAGCTGTAAATATGCTTGCTACGAGCGGTAGTGAGGCCTTCCTGACGATGTTCCCCATCACAGCCGCCGCTCCAACTCCGGTTGGCGACTTGGATCCATCGGTGTAAATTACTTTGCAGTTGTGGTATTTACTCATAATATCGTTATGCATATGTCTTAGGATAGATGGGATAATTTCCGCCTTTCTTAAATCTGTCATTTGCTGCTCAAACTTGGGTCTGTGGAGAGTCCATGTATATGATGCAGGGGTGAAGTACGGCTGGACTGGCTGGGTCGGAATGTTGTACTCCGTGATGGTCCGGCGCAGTCATTGGATTACTGGTGCTGAGCATTTCCGGCTAGTAAAAAGCAGTTCTAGGTTTGAGTTGCAGGTTGAGCTGTATGCTGGGTTGATGTAGTGACATTTGAGTTTGAAATAATATCTTAGCAGCAGGTCTTTTCTTCTGAGTTCCCGTCTCGGTTCGTTACATATTACCTGTAAGTCTGTTACTGGCGTCGTCTTGAATGCTCCAGTGCTAATACGCATTGCTTCGTTCGCCACTACGTCCAGTTCCTTTAGCGCAGTTGCGCTCGCCGAGCCATAGACCACACAGCCATAGTCAATTTTGGAGCGGATCAGGGAACGGTACAGTCTCATTAGAATTTCTTGATCCGCACCCCAAGCAAAGGAAGACACGGATTTCAGTAAATTAAGGTCTTTGCTGCATTTAGCTTTTACACTTCTGATGTGGGTAATCCAGTTTAGCTTCTTATCCCAATGAAGGCCGAGGAATTTTGTGCTGTCTGCAATGGGAATACTTTGTTCGTCCATCCGTAATGTTGGAATTACCATTGGCTCATTCCCTCCATAGAATTGCATTGCAACAGTTTTCGTGGGTGAAAATCGGAATCCGTTATGTTTTGCCCACTGGTTGACTCGATCTATTGTCGACTGTATTGTTGTTTGAACTTCGTAGCTATTGTGACCAGCAAAAGCGATAAGAAGGTCGTCTACGAATAAGGAGCTGAAAACTTCACGGGGGATTTCCTTTGCTAATGAGTTAATTTTAATGGCAAACAGAGTGACACTAAGTGTGCTTCCCTGCGGTGTTCCAGTGGCCAGTTCTGTTGAGGGGGACAATTCGCCTGACACTCTCACTCGAAATGTTCGACCCCTGAGGAACTCCTTCACAAACCTTGGTAATCTTCCTCGCATTCCAGCCGCTGCTAGGTCTCGTAATATCCCGTACCACCAGGTCGTGTCATAGGCCTTTTCTAAATCAAAAAATACAGCGTGGATCACTTTATTTTCCGCGAACGATCTTCTCACATAGGTGTCGAACCTCACGAGATGGTCTACAGTTGCTCGATTCTTCCTGAAACCGCACTGGATGTTAGTAAATATTTTGTTGTTTTCGAGGTATTCCATCAGTCTGCTGTTGATCATTTTTTCGTAGGTCTTGCATAGACAGCTCGTCAATGATATGGGCCTGTAGTTTTTCGGATTGCTGTGATCTTTACCAGGTTTAGGGATAGGTACAATTATGGCTTCTTTCCAACGTGGGTGCACATATTCTTTAACCCATATCTTATTGTACACGTTCAGCAGGTGTTGGTGAGCATTGTCCGGCATGTTTTTGATCATCAGGTTGCTGATATCATCTGCTCCTGGTCTTGTAATTCTATTACTTTTGATGGCGGATGTAAGTTCCTGCATTGTGAAAAGTCTATTATAGGGTTCCTCATTGTTGCTCATGAATTTGATGGGAGTTTGTTCTGCGAGTTGCTTGTATCGTACAAATTGTTCTGAATAGTTCACGTTGCTGGATACGATTTTGAAGCTCTCTGCGAGCTTCTGTGCTATTTCCTTCGTGGTCGAATAATGATTTTCCCCTTCACTTAGCATTTTTATTTGCCTCTTGGCCCTTCCTCGAATTGTATATATTGTTTCCCAAATATAATTACTGGGTGTGGTGGTTTTCAGAGTTGATACGAACTCTCTCCAGGTGTTCTGCTTAGCTTCCTTGAACGTCCTCGTTGCTATTGCTCTTGCCCTCTTCCACCGTATTTTGTCCTCCATTTCCCCAGTCCTCTTGTATACCCTGTAGCACTTCTCCCTCTCTCGCCAAGCTACGTTACAGTCCGCTCTCCACCATGATTTTGAGTAGTGCCGTCTTCTCTTGTACTTAGGCACCCAATTCTCAGCTGCACTATTGAATCTTTGATAGAGTTCATCGATTGCAGCCTCTGGGTCCTCTGGTATTTCCACCTGGTGTACATTTTTCCATATGGTGTCTTCTCGGTACTGCTTCCAGTTACCTTTCTTGAAATTCCATGCTTCGGTCTCTAGTCGTCCATCTGCTTGCAAAACTGTAAAGGTGAGCATTATAGGGAAGTGATCACTACTCAGGACCGAGGGTAGAACATTGAACTTTAGATCCGGTGTTATGTCTGAGGATGTGAGTGTGAGGTCTATTATTGTTCCTGATATATGAGTGGGTGAATCATCATTAATGATGTTGAGGTTTTCCACTGCCAGCATGTTCCGCATCGTTCGTCCTCTTCCATCTGTTCTCTTATTCCCCCAGTCACTATGGTGAGCGTTAAAGTCTCCCATTATAACAGCAGGTTTGGGCAATTCCCTCAAGGTGGCAAATAATTCCTCGATATTTACTTGCTCTCTGGGTGGTAAGTATATTGATGCAACAGTTATTATCTTGAATTTACTAAGGGATATTCTCGTAGCAATTATCTGAGCCGGTGATTGTGTGTTGATCTCTTGAGTGGGTATTGATGAATGTATATATAGTGCCACTCCCCCATGAAACCTGTGGTTGTAGTGACCTTGCTTGCAGAAATTAACATATCCTGAGACTGGGGACACAAAATTATCACCGTAGAACGTTTCCTGTACAGCTATCACTGCTGGCTTGTAGGTGTCAATAAGGTTTATGAGGTCCTCATTAGAAGACGCCATTCCTTGTAAATTCCACTGTAGGAATGTAACCTCTTGCTCTGCCATCACCTCCACCTGCGCCTGATGTCCTCAGACCTCCTCCTCTCGTCTTTGCTTCTCGGAGATCTCTTCCTGAAGCTCTCTCTCCGTGGTTTTTAAGTGCTCTCCGTGGCACAGCGGTTAAGGGATCGGACTTGTATGCTGGAAGTCGCGGGTTCGTTCCCAGCGCTGGCGCGAAGATTTTCCCCGTTGGGTATAAGGGAAAGCTCAAGCACAATACCCCACTCAACCCAGGTGTCGGAAATGGGTACCGGCTTTACGGGGGAACCGTCATGGTGTCCTATATATAGGCTTAGTTATAAGACATTTGAAAAACCAATGCTAAGATCATATGTATCAGGCTTGATTGGAAATAAAGCATCCCAAAGATGCCGATGTTAACCTCTCCCTCGATGTTGCACGTGAGCGTTGTCTACGCGTCTCTCCTACTTTCGGACGGTTAGCTCTTTTCAGTTCTTCTTCATATTTATCTCTATCAATTTCTTCAGCTTCTCTTATTTCTTTTGTGTATTCATCATAAATTTTCCTGGTTTCTCTCCTTCTAGATTCCCTTTCTTTTGCAGGTGATATTGCACCGTGGTGCACGCTTACAGTCGTTGTGAAAAGCCTTCCGGTCTTGGGACTCTCACACACAACCTCTGTCATCCTCTCTATTTCATCTTCCTTCGCCGACATACTTCTATTCGTGGACTTATTTCTTGTTTCGACTCCTTCAACCTTTTTCTTGCTTTGTTGTTGCTCTGGTGTTGATTCTCGGTCATCTGATCGGTTTCTCTTTTTATTGTTTGTAATATCTTCTTCTATGGGGTTAGTGTGTGTCTTAATTGCCTTAGTAAAATTCATAGAGAAGTTCGGGTTGCGGCGGTTGAACATCAATCTGGCTTGCCCTTTTGAAACTCTTTACTCTGAATGGCCAAGATTTCCTCCTCCAGCACTCTCTGTCTGCAATTTCTTGATCCCGTTAGATGCTCCTCACTGCAGTGGTAGCACTTGGTTTCGCTGGAAGTGCATTCGTCAATTAGATGCCCAGTCGAGCTGCACATCGAGCACACTTGTTCCCCCTGGCAGTGTTTAATGCCATGGCCATATTCTTGGCATTTTTGCAGAGCATAGGTCTGGGCTTAATTTCGTATACCTTGGTTTTAGCCTGCTCTCCAGGGACATCAATGTATTCGGGTAGCACGGGCTGCCTGAAAGACAACAGAATAGGCAGTGCCAGATGACTTCTCGGTTTAATCCAGGTTGCTCGAACCGCATCTTGAGCTCCACACATTTCCAGTAATCCTTGCTTGAATTTTTCAAAGTCACTCAGATCGTATTCATATACATAGATAAGGCCTTTCTGCACGGCAAAATTGAGGTTCTCTTCGACAGTGATGGGCATTTGGGTTAGTTGCTGCATTTGTTTCATTTTCTGGCTCTTAGCTGCGTCACTCACTACCACTGTAAACACTGTCTTGCTAAGTTGCTCCGCGATCTTATGGCTTTGGGTTTACTGCCGAGGTGGTCGGTGATACACTGCTCGAGCACCCATGGAGATATCTTTCGTCTATTAGCTTCATTCATCCTGCAATCAAAATGAGTGATGTACTTGCTAGATGGTGGGGCTCGTACAGTTTCATCCACTCCTTCCCTTATCTGTTTAGCTCTTCTTATGGTCACTTTCTCTCTCTCCACTATTTGCAACAAACATCTTTCTTCTATTTCTCTGTCACACTGGATGCTGCCTGCTGCATGTGGACCTCCGTAGTGGACACACTTCGTCTCGTCAGACGTGCAGTTCAGAGCGGAGTGGCCGACCTCAGCACACTTTCTGCACACTGCAGAGGTATTTCGGCATCGCTTAGTGGTGTGACCATACATCTGACAATTGAAACACATCATTAGTTTGTTGTTAAACGGATTTACTTTGGTGTCTTGCCTTTCACCTGGGATATAGATGCTGTATGGTACGGTTTGTTGCTTGAACGTTATAAGAAAGGCTTGTGTTTCGGGATATCTTGGTTTAATGAAACTAGCTCTTGTAACTTCCTGCACATTGTACTGCTCCTGAAGGCCGGTTTTAAATTCGTTCATGTCGGTGATGTCAAAGTCATTGGTGTATATCAAGCCAGTCGAGTAATTGAACCTGCTGTATTCTGCAGTCTGACAGGGTACATTTTCTACGTGCGTTAGGCTGACAATCTTCTTCGCTTGCTGCGCACTTCGCAATTCGACCATCATCATTTCAGGGCCCATGCTAAACAGCCTCTTGGATTTTGTACCAGTTACAGCCGCGATTTGTTGGAGAACTCCAAACGGGTTAGTTTTCCTCTTTCCTCCATGTTCAAAGGTGATGGAAAAGTACCTGGGAAAGAACTCTTCGTCAGGTAGCACCAGAGGAACGTATTTTATTTTCCCCCTTTTTGGCAGTTTTCCACACTTACGTGCTGGCTGTTCCTGCCTTGAAGATGAACCACTTCGGGCCGAAATCACCGCTCGCTCAATTTCTGTTAGATGCTTCACAATCTGGTCCACTTCATTGGTGCTCATATTTCTGCAACTCTCATCACTCACATCACCCGCAATTGTTGCGATGGCTTCTTCAATTCTTCTCTTGATATTTCCGGTGTTGTCACGTTGGTCCACCTTCGAGGCGAGGGGGTCATCTCCAGCGTCACCTCGCTGCCGCTGCGGATCCTCCATTTCTTCCATACTCGAAACTTGGTCACACGCATTCGAACGATTCATTATTTCAGGAGTGGGTCCCCTTGATAAATCAAGGGGGCCTCGCTTGGACACGTCTATTCTACACTCAATATTTAAAAGAAATTTAATTACACAAAACAAAAGAGAAAAGACCCAGAGTTTGGTGGGCGCCCCCCACGTTGGTTCTACCCACAGATAACAATACAATAATTAATCTTACAAACACCTTGTTATCAATTTACATATTATAAACTATGTAATGAGTTACAAGACTCCAAATGAGTATACTAACGGTACCACCACGGGAAGGTGTGGGTAGGCTAGAATACTTGACAAGTGCAAGTAATCCTTATCAAATCCTTGTCTGTTTAATGTTCCCTTCACAACGCACAAATAATCAATATTCAGTTCGGCACCAGTAAAACGTGGTAAAGGGAACAGTGAAAATTCCTATGATTTGTAGCGATGATTGAATCTCAATTTCTTGGGTCGGTACTGAAGAATGAATATATAATGCAACTCCTCCGTGATATCTATGGTTATAATGGCCTTGTTTACTGTATCCGTTGTAGCCAGCTATTGGTGATATGTAGTCATTACCGTAGAATGTCTCTTGGACTGCTATAACAGCTGGTTTGTATGCGTCGATAAGGTTTATCAGATCTTCCTTCGATGAGGCCATACCTTGCAGATTCCACTGCAAGAATACTTCACCACCACTCCCCTACTCACCGCCATTTACCTCTACTCGCTCCTGGTCTCCGCTGCCCGCTGTCCCTGGCATGCCCTCTTTTCGGGGATGCTCGTCTGCGGTTTTGCGAGGTTCCACGCGATTGTTGCTGAGTTCTGTTCTTGGATGTATGATTCGAGTTTCTAAGTTCTTCTTCATACATATCTCTGTCTACTTCACTGCTTCTGTCTGCCCTTTGCTTCTGTCGATGGTACTCGTTTTCCTTCTCTTTGCTGTTCTTTCCACTTTTGGAGGCCGTTGTATTTAGATGCAGGTCAACTGTTGTAGTGTCAATTCTTCCAGTTTTTGGGCTCTCACAGACCACTTCAATCCCACCGCCACTTTCTCCATCAGCTCTCCGCCGCCCACTGCTCTCCATTGTCATATTTCCAGCTGGGGTTTCTGCTCTCTGTTTGATATTTTATTGGCCTTCTGCACCAACATCGCCTGAACGCTGGCGTTTTTTCGTAATCGATTTTTCAGTTTCAGTTGTGGTGATTCCTTTTGTGACAGCTTTGGAGTAATTCATACTGAAGTTCGGATGACGTATATTGAAGAGAAGTTTGGCCTGTCCTTTGGACACTCTTTCCCGGCTCTGTATCATCAGGATTTCCTCCTCCACTTTCCTCATTTGACACACTTTGGCTCCAGCTGTATGTCCTTCACCACAGTGATAGCACTTGGTTTCGTCGGACTCACACTTGTCAATTCCGTGTCCTGACTCACTGCACTTCAAGCATGCTTCTTCCCCTTGACAGTATTTGATTCCATGCCCGTACTCTAAACACTTTTTGCACATCATTGGCTTCGGTTTAATTTCGTACACTTTAGTTTTAGCTTGTTCACCTGGTATGTCGATGTATTCTGGGATAGGCGATTGTCTGAAGGACAGAAGTAGGGGCTTGGCATGCACATTGGTGGGTTTTTTCCAGGTTGCTTGAATTGCATCCTAAATTCCGCATTTTTCCAGCAGACCCTTCTTGAATTGCTCAAAATTATTCATGTCGTACTTATAGACATGGATCAAGCCTTTGTGGATTCCGATGTTGAGATTTTCTTCAACTGAGACGGGGAACTGGTTTATCTGTTTTAATTGTTTCATTTTTTGGCTCCGTGCTGCGTCACTCACCTCAACTGTAAATACTGTTTTGCTCGTTGATCTGATGGTTTTGGGTTTGCTTCCAAGGTGATTTGCGATGCATTTTTCTAATAGCCAGGGAGACATATTTCGGCGGTGTGCTTCACTTATTTTACAATCAAAGTGGGTAATATATTTGGTTGATGGCATCACACGTTCGGCCTCTGTCACTCCGTCATTCAGTTGTTTTGCTCTTCGTATTGTTACCTTTTCTCTCTGCATGATTTCCAGCACGTTCCTTTCTTCTATTTCTCTCTTACATGCAGCACTCCCCGCTGCATGTGAGCCTCCGCAGTGATGGCATTTCTCCTGGTCGGATGTGCAGCCTTGAGACGAGTGACCAACTTCACCGCATCTCCTGCATATCGCTGCGCTGGTGCGACATCTTTTGGCAGTGTGCCCATACGTTTGGCAGTGGTTACACATCATAGGTTCATTGTTGAAGGGGTACACTCTATTGTCATGTCGTTCTCCAGGGATGTAGATGCTGTAGGGTACATATTGTTGTCGAAAGGTTATTAAGAATGCTTGCGTTTCGGGGTTCCGTGGTTTGATGAATGTTGCTCTTGTTACGTTTTCCACATTGTATTCTTCTTGGAGTCCCACCTTGAACTCCTCTACATCTGTAATGTTGAAGTCATTGACATAGATTAGTCCAACTGAATGATTGAAACGGTCGTACTGCGTCGTCTGGCATGGCACATCTTCCACTCTCGAAAGATCTACGATCTTTTCGGCCTGTCGCTCGCTGCGCACCTACACCACCACCATCTCTCGGTTCATGCTGAAGAGTCGTTTCACTTTCTCTCCCGTGATTTTCATGATTTCCTCCATAATACTGAAGGGATTGACTGTTTTCTTTTCTTCTGGGGCAAAAGTTATTGAGAAGTACTTGGGAAAGTACCTATCCTCTGTTAGGTCGAATGGAACATACCGGTGTTTCCTTTTCTGATGGGCTAATCCGACGGTCGGTATTTTTGGGGATGGAGGTCCCTCCTCAGCAATTTCCATGATGTCCATTTTTTATTTGTTTCCATGCCTCAGCGCCGAGGCGAGGGCAGGAAAAGGGAGGGGTCCTTGCTGGGCAAGGGCCCGCACACGAGATTTAGGGAAAACTCCCTGTATAATTTTTACAAATTCTTAACACTAGTACAAAAAAAGACAAAAGACCCGGATGTTAGAGGGCACCGCCCGCGTTGGTTCTAGCCAGAAGAACTAGATAAATGGAAAAATTTATAATCAATACAATCAGTTACAATATAAATTGTACACTAACGCAGCTGGCTATAATAACGGTATCACCTCGGGAAGGTGCGGGTCGGCTAGGTACAGACAAATTAATGAAGGTACCATACAATCAAGATCCTTGTCTGCTTTTGATGTTCCTATTATCACAATTATAATAAGTTCAATTAGATACCAGTAAAATTGGTAAAGGGAACAGTGAAATTTCCCCTGAGGGAGAACACCAAAACACATCCTACTTAACGAGAGGTCACTCTTCACCTATCTCGACCGCATCAAAGCCCAGATTTTAACGAGTGCTCTCCATTCGTCTTACTTTTGAGCATCTTCTTGCTCACTCTCACGTAATACATCGACCGCGCAATACTCTGTCTTCAGCATACCGGTTACATAGTTTTGACGCACCTACGTCAAGGTTTGAACTATAAGCCCTCATTCTTTTCAAAGTTCAACTCCAACGTTTAGTTATTCGCATAGGAATTTCATCAGCAGCATCGACGAAAAGAAATATCATCCACTCGGACAGAATCATTCCTGTTTCGTCTTTTTCCCTTCTTTGAGGGCAAGTCATGTCAAGGAACATGCAGTAATTTGAAACGCACGAAGGGACTCGTTTTTTGTAAGTTCATGCTCCTATAAAAAAAATTATTTTCTCACGCATTCCGTAGTAGAGAGCTAACTGGAATTAAAAGAGGTGTTGAAACTTTGAAAATCACTTATGAAACAGTATGATAATCAAAATTGTTGTTATTCAAGTAATGCACGTTCCAAAAAATATCATGAATCCTTGAACTGAATCATCAATTAGGAAATTGATACGCGCACACAAGGGAGATCAAGGGAATTTATTAGCAACTCTTGATGCCACGAGGTCCGGACCACCTCACCACCTGCAATTGAAGAAAATTCATCATAGTATATCAACACAAAGATAATACTTTAGAGTCAAATGATGAAGAATTTGTGCATACATACCGAAATTTTTATTTGCTTACAATACGTATCGTACCAAAAGCATTTCAAAAGATTTACAAGAAAAAGCCAAGATAACACTTCGAATCCTAATCCTCGTCACGGTATGTGGCTGTATCACAATTTTGACTGGACACTGGTGCAGAGGACTGACGGAGAAACCAGTAGTTTATAAAAAAAAAACACATAATAGTCTTTTCATTCTTAGCTAAGGGTGCTTACACACCTTAAGACTGAAAGCAAGAGAGCAAGCGAGAGTGAAAGATGCGAGGCGAGAACTCCGGCACACGTGAAGATGGCTCATGAGCGGCAGCTCGCGCCTGACTGTCATGGAGAGTGGACTTTAACATAGACCAGCGGTACAAGTATGAGTTTATAATGCGTTTCATTCCTATTTCTTCCCATTACTGTACTTCGAAACATGTAATCAGTCGCTGTGCTTTGGATCCATTGAGTTTCAACGGCACGGCACAGCGTAAACTTCGGATATCAGGAGTTCAGTCCATGCTGGAGGAATTGAGCAGCACATCTCTACCGTCGACATCTCAACACACTGACCAAAGCTTCTTGCTGCAACTCGCAAGCATGAATCCGTGTTTGAGACCGCTTCTCGCTTTTGACTATCTTCAGTCTTTCTCTCTCGCTTGCTTGCTCGCTCTCAGTGTGTGTACTCCCATAGAAATCCATGTTAATCAATTCAAGCTTGCTTGTTTTCTCGCTTCAAGTCTTTTGGTGGGTGAGCACCCTAAGAAGTTTTGACATAAAAGTAACACCTTGAATGCATGACTACACTGAAGTTTGAACAGTATGAACTACAGTGAATACACCCGTTCGATTTTTTAAATTTTAAATAGAATGTAGTTAATACCACCAGATCAATAATCAAAAAATATGAAACTTGTAACCAGAAACCATGAAAAAGTTTGAAAAAAGGCTAACAGCCTTTAAAACTAGTTCGACATTTCAACATTTTCAACTCAAATGCCAATTTCAAGTTCAGGGATGCACTGGGTTTGAAGGTGTTCAACCTATTTAGGCAAGAAGAACTCTAATAGTTCGCAAATGCACCCATACTAAAAAGCAAAAGAAAAAAAAAATTTTAAATCTCAAAAGTTGACACAAAACAAACATGTATTCCTGAAAAATTTCCTGACAATGCAACGGCCCAACCATAAGATATAGCCATTGATACAAGCACAGCTCGAAGCGAGTCACAGCGTTGCAGCATGGTTAGCAGGCCCACCATGTCGAGAGAGCTGCGCCTCAACTAGAGGTCCAACGGCAAGTCAGACATTGTGGGACTGAGGTTCCTCTTCATGGCGTACGCGTCTTCTCCGTCAGCATAATACTTTGGCTCTATGTCCGAAATCCTGCCAGCATAAGCAACGAAGTTAATAATAGTTCATTAATTGTGGAACTTCAAACCTGAAGTGACGAAACAAGCTAGTGACACAAAGTGGACAAATTTCTGTGACAGGATATCACAGAAATTCAGTAATGAAAAACTGGGGACGTAATCAGATATTTCTCCCCAATCAGCTGTCTTGGGCTTTCGAAACTGTCTGAAGCCAGTATAGTTCTACTAATGACCATGCGCTCTTGCCTCTGCATTCAGCAGCGAACATAAGAACTTGCTAGGAACAAGCAAGCCACCAGAAGCCCGTAAAAACTAGGATGGAACGATCAAGCAATAAGCGCTGGAAAAATTCAAATAGATCCATCTGTTTTTCAACATTAGTAGGGAAAACAGTTCAGAAAATCAAAGAATCTAAATCAAGATCTATTGAACACAAAATTTTCATCAATGATTACCGCATGAAGACGAATAAAGCAAGCACAGGCTCGATGATAGAGAATTTCAAGAGAAACAAAATTTCAAGGAATAATTCATGAACAAAATTGGTACGGTCGTACCTAGGATTGACATGTTAGTTCCAGTCTCCCTTACCACAACAAAAAACTTCAAAGAGAGGAAGCATGAAGGCACCATCTACTATGGAGTTTTTAGAGAACGCAGAATTTATACAGAAAGTGTGTTCCACACAGGCTTTCCAACACATAGAAACAGTAAGTTGAGAAAGATGGCCAGAGAACATCATAAAGAGTGAAGAAGTCAGAGGTGCTGAAAAACAGGAAAGCCGTGAACCGAAATAACGGTCCTCAACAAAACAAAAAAAGCATGTTTTATTTCAACAAAAAGAAACCCTCACCTCGAGAGGACCTAACATTCTCCGCCATGAGAGTGCAAATTCCCACAGAATCAATACTTTTATTCCTTTATGCTTTTTTCCTTTCTATTTTTTAATAACGAACGCCAAATTCAACATGAATCTAGTTCCAAGCAGATTGGGGGAATAATTGAATAAGCGATGATTCAGATTGCTGGACATGCAGACACACCTGTACAGCAATCCTAGCTCTGCAGTGCTTTGGAATAGCGACCACAAGCATCAATTGAGTTACCATAAAGTAAATAGAACTTAATGTGAATTTCTCGCATTTTTGTGCTATGGTGTCTAACAAATATACGTAAAGGAGGCTTTATTCTTCTACACTACCACCCACCTCTTCAAGTAACTACTAATTAACCAGCAAGGCAGAGCACAGTCGGTTCAATTATTGAAGAAGAATCGGTTACAGTGAATTCTACAAACCCTTTCACTCGGTACACTGGTCCATATCTCAAGAGAAATGAGACAATAGGTCTACACTAACATTTTGACTGCGACGTGCGCCACTAGTGGTACACGGAGGTAATTTTCATAATGCTGCTGGCCGACCAGTAGTCGCTAATTCAATTTTCATAAGTACCTAATCAAAGGTAAAAGAAGGCACGATCCAGTTCATGTTTGGTATTTTCGATATAGTTTAATACAATTGACTTAAAATTTGAGCTTGGTGTTGAACTTAATTAATATTTAGTAGTCGCAGTCTAAATGTTAAACACGGCTGCAAACTCGTGCTAGTAATTTGAACAGCTTAAACTGAGGAGTTGCAATGGCATATCAGAGAAATACCAAAGTATGATAACCCCATTATCATTAATTTGTTCCTTACTTAAGGAACATAACACGGCATCCCGTATACAATTGTTTCTCATTTCCAAAAAATTACCTTCAGTATACCTTCAAGGATATAAATGCTGGACTGTATGAAATTTATGTGGTCAAAACCAGATGTGTAGGTATATTAGGCTTGATACGAAAGATAACGTTTCCAACTATTTGAGTATGCTTCTTATTACTATTAAAGACTCATTATTTTGAACTTCTCAGGCACATCAATGGTGACCTTGATGAGGGCAAAGAATAAGGGAATAAGGACCATCCAGCATGGACTGTGGTGAACAAGAAACCTGTGTGCACGGTGTATTCCTGCACAGTATATCTTGCGCGAAAAACAATTCTAGAAGGAAAAGGACGAAAAGACGACAGAGATAGAAAAAAACGACAAAACTGAAGGAAGCAAAGTGCCTCCCCCCCCCCCCCAAAAAAAAACGAAGTCCCGAAGATCTACCTATAGGTGAGGTAACCTGACAGCATCTCCTATGGGAGCGCCAGTCTCTATAGCGTGGCATACACAAACCCAACTTATCTGATCCTATCGCCTACCTTTTTCGCCCACTGAAAAGAAAGCCACCAGTCAGTGTCAAACTCTGATATATGATATTATTAGCTCTAAGGGAATAAATCATTTTAGGGGGTCCTCCCATCAAAATTGAATTTTGATCCGATTGGTTTGAAATTTGGCGACTATATGTATTTTTGCAAGAAAAACATTTTATTCGTCGAGAAGTTTTTTGATTTAGGCCTTAGTTTTTTTTAATTTTTTGAAAAACTCGTTTTTTGGTTCATTTTTGGGGTGTTTTCAAAAGAATAGAAGTCAATGAATTTTTATGCTAGAACAAATACAAAGACAGTTTTGAAATCCTCATAACATTGCAAACAAACTGATAGGTCTGAATTTTCTATTTGAATTTTTTTATATATGCGATATCTGATCAATACCTAAAATATACCGAATTTTTAGGTTTTGAACTAGCAGAAAAAAAAGACAACGTACAAATTGGAAAATCGAGAGCATTTTGTTAGAATTGTTCCAAGGATTCTAAAACTGACCTTGTTTTCTTCCTAGCATGAAAACTCAATGACTTCTATTCTTTTGAATTTTGAAAATATGTAACTTTACAGTATAGGCCAAAAACACAATTTCTTGTTGAAGTATCATATAATGGACAATTTATGTAATTGAATGCTGTTTTTATTTTTATTTCGATATTCTCCATGCATAACATCATATTCACACTGTGAATTGTAATTTACAATTTAAAAAAAAGTAAGTTTTTTTACTTATTTCATAAAAATTATAAATTTTTTTGTTTTCAGTCTGATTCTTATGAAATTTGGATATTATATGTAACTTTTGAAAACAAACACAATTTCCTTCATACATTTTTTTTTGATTCAGGCCTTAGTTTTTGAGTAAATTTGACATATTGGTTTTTAGTCCACTGGTATTGATATTTCAAAATAATAGAACTCATTGAGTTTTTGTGCTAGATCAAAAACAAAGACAGTTTTAGAATCCTTGGAACATATCTAACAAAAGAACATTCGCAAATTTTCCATTTCTCTTTTTGTTTTCTTTTTATATGGGGTCGAAATGTGCTTGAAAATTTAAGGTCCCCTTACCCCCCCCTGGTGACCTTGATGAAACAGTATCTATTGTCCGTAGCGCCATAAAATTTTAGGACCAAATAGTCCACCACTTAAGGGTTTTTTTCCAACAATAACATGAAAAATACCCATCGGAGAGAAAAGGGGCCCCGGAGGACCCCCTTGAAGCATCTGAAAATTCAATGTATGATGACATGCACCAACTTCATTGAAATAAAATAAAACATTTGTTTTACATCACTTCCAACTCGTACATGCCACAATGCACAATTGGACATCCCGTCAGCTGATCTTTAAACTACAGAAAATAAGGAGCATAATCATACTCAATCAAACCAAGTAGAATACACTTGCCTCGATGTAGTTATAGCAATTTTCTAGGTTTCCATTTTAGTGAAATGACTCAGGCAACTAAAATTTCATGATCGTTAAATTGTTCTTTTTATCACAAAATAATTTTGTCAATCAAATTTTACACTGCATTGTTAGTTACTTGCTCAAATATATATTTTATTTTATTGAATTGAGCACACGTGAAATTGATAACATTGTATTTTCTCACTCAATCAGAGCTAGTTTTACAATACTTTCTAAAATACACTCTTCAAAGCATAGCTCAAGTTCATTAGATGTTAAAGTTCTTAAAAAATATTGAATTGTTTCACAAGGAAGAACTCCATGAAGATATATAGCATGCAACATTTCGTGGCAAATAAAATAATTTCCAGGGTTAACCACCTCCCAAATAATCAAGCAATGTATTTAACTTTGAAAGTATTATTTTATTTCTCATTTAACAAATACTTCCAACTTTTTTTGGCATGATGATTAAAGTATCAACATAATATTTCATGTTGCAGGCTGCCTTATAAAACTGATGAGCAACTTCTTAGAACTTTATTATATTATGAACTATTTTTAAAAAGTTGTAAAAGAATGAAGTAAGCTCTTCATATTGATAACATTGGAATAAAAAATACTGAAATGTCAGACGTTATGCACTCCTTTGACTTGAAATGATTAGCAAACTGCAACATTGAAACTACTGCCTTTGTAGGCAATTGTGTAGCTACGAAGAAGTAGGCGTGGACTCACGTGAACTTGAGCGTGTTGGTGTAGAGGTTGAGGGCAGCTCTGTTGCTCTTCCTGACGTGCAGTGACACATACTTTGCATTGAAACACTCGACCATGGCTTTGGCTGTCTGGTCCATTAGCTTTTGTGCCAGCCCCAGCCGCCTGCAATATCAGAACACACTTAAAAGAAACGCAACATCAGAGGGTAAATAAAATTTCTAAAAATGTACTGAAATTAGGACATGCCTTTAAACCAAATACTGGTTCTAATTTATTCACGCACATACAAGGTTCTTTGCCTAATGAGCTTACTGGTAAATTTATAAGCATGAATTTATTGTCACAGACTTGGTTGAGTATTTTACTAGTTTTAGATTCCCTAGCCACAAAAAATCAATCTTAAAAAAGCAAAGAGAAGGGACTATTTATCATTAGCTGTAGAACAGAAAATCTATGCACACTGGGTGTAACATAGGACATCCACTACATAGCAACCTAGGAATGATGAAGAAAAATAAAAATAAAAACAAGGAAAATAAGAAAACAGGAATAATGATAGTGGGAATGAGAGATAGAATTTTTAAACATTTTTCTGTAGTTGAGATAACCTAATAGTAATTGAAATGAGAAAAAAATCAACAAACCTGTGACTCCTCCGTACAGCAAGGGATGTGATGTGACCATGAGGATCTTCTTCACTCTCCTCTTCCATCTTAGCTAACACATACCTGCAGTGGTAATTAGTGTTAATCATTTATACAAATGCAGACCAAGACACTAATAATGTGTATAATAGAAACAGTAAGCCTAAAAAGTGAAAGCATATAGACCAATTACAACCAGCTACTTAGACCACCAAACCATGGTTTCATTTATAATGCATGAACTCTTGAGAAAAGAACATTCACAACAAATTTCAAATAATAATTGGATACTTACCCCACAATTTCCCCTCTGTCATCTTCGGCAACATAGGAGAGTTGAGGCCAAGACAGACCATGATAGAGATAATACTTCATTTGATAATTTTCTGGCAGGCACAGAAGATTGCAGTGCTGCATGTGCATCAGGTCTTCAGGCTGCAAACCAGAAAATAAAATAGAATTAAGGTAATGTGCTCCAGCCTCAGGCAAAATCGGTGTGGGTAGTAACACAAGGAAAGATTTCCAAGCTTGAATTGGCCATCAGCATTAACAGTAGCCCAGCATAAGGGTCAAGAACAGCGTAGTTTATGAAAAAGGAGATAAGAAATCAGTGTGTGTACAATAAACATTCAATCCAAAACATCAAAAGTTTATATTCTG
Source organism: Morinoia aosen (assembly GCA_030386875.1). Taxonomy (NCBI): domain Eukaryota; kingdom Metazoa; phylum Arthropoda; class Malacostraca; order Amphipoda; family Talitridae; genus Morinoia; species Morinoia aosen. The sequence goes on from CM059562.1 coordinate 23,780,403, forward strand.
TAGTTTCAAGTAATGAAAAAGTAAAATATCTCAAAATTTTTTGTGATAAATAAAAACTTGTTCAAAGAATACACAAACAGTAAAATACTAATACATCAACATGAACATTCTATTTTTACCTCATAAGTTTGTATTCGAAACACCCAAAAGATTGGTTTTAAGCAATAATAAATAGCCCTTGAACATTTCAAAGTGCTTAATGCCACATATATGCTGTACAACTTTAAAAAATAAAATAATCTACATCCATCAACAGTCCAATTCTAACATGGCAAAAACTTCAAAGCTGTCATACCATAGAAATAATTATCCAATTGCATAATTATGAAGTACAACATTGTAAAATTTCATCTATACTAATAATACCAATCTCAATTGGTAACATGATTTTAGTGATATACAGATGTATCGGTAAAAAAAATGGGTATCAGTCCGGCAAAAAAAAAAATTGTATCGGTACATCACTACATGATTTGAAAGTCCATGACATGTCAGTCCACTGCAAGTCATCTATGTGCAGGATGTATGGCTAAAATTTCAAACTGTGTAACCAAACAAACAAGGTAAAGTAAAGAAGAATCCTCAAATGACTCAATATGAGCTTCAACAAGATTTTGAAAGTAACAAGAACACATGCATGGAATATTACAAGTAGAGTAGTTCCCACAAATAAAAGGTTGCATTTTCCTACACAAAGGATGACACCAAAAGTTCCTAAAAATTCAAGTCAGATATCATCCAAATTTGGACAAGAAACATTTAAAAATGCATGCAAATTTTCAGGATGTCAGGCATAATAGACATAATAATGGTCATATTTAAAGGTAGAAAAACTAGTCAATGAAATAGATAATACAGTCTGAACACTTGACAGTGAAGTTTGACAGAGGAAAAATGATGGTATGGAACTGTGTCTGTACTGGTCTTGTAAAATCCATATTATTTAAAGAAATATGAATTTTTCTTTATATAGTGGAATTCAATAGGACATTTGGTACTTTTAGGTTATCTGTCACCACTTCTAATATATGGCTTCCCTTTGACGTTAAAGTTAGGTTAACTTAACATCATTATCAATTTTATTATTAATATTTGTTGTTGTTTTGTGACAAATCAATAACATTTCAGAAGCAAATGCAGTATTTTTTTACTCTTTAGTAAACCCAAAAAGGTGGTAATAAATATCCCACAAGTATTGGACATTCTTGGACAAATGACTTGAAGTTGCCGTGAGGATGGATATTGGAGCAAGAACCATCCTAAGCACACATCAGGGTTTAGCAGGAAAAAGTCATGGGATGGCCAAATCAGTGTTGCCAGACCTAAATCCAATCAAACACACGTGGCAAGAATTAATGCTAGGGATTTGAAAAATGGAGCCAATATTTCAATCAACTGAATAGAATATTCCAAAAAAATATGCTAATACCAACACAAATATTTGCAAGAACAGATAAGTAAACATCTCAGAAGTTGTACTGGCTACAAAAGGATGTGCCAGCAAATCCCACTTTTTTACATGCATTAAATTTTTCATATCATTTGACAGGATCAATATCAAAAGTCCATAAATTCAAGTGTCAGATGAGCATTTTTTAATAGAAAAATGTTTGGTAAATGTTGAGGATTAACCGAGAATTGATTTTCCACTTTTTGAAACCTAAACATAGGGAATAAGATCGAAATTAAGAAGTTTTCTTCTATGCACTTTCCGTCGTAAATGAGTTTTTATGAATGATAGCGGTAGGTTTAGTTTCGTCTTTGATGATGAATGCGCTGGAAGTGCGACTCCATTGCAGTGTTGCCATTTGCTGGGCTCGAATTATTCCCGCTTGAAACACTCAAGTTGCGGTAACTAATTTACCGCTATAACTCTTAAAATATTTATTTAAGACGGAAAGTGCATAGAAGAAAACTTGTTTACTGCGATCTAATTAACTATCCTTAGGCACCAAAAATATTAAATATCGATTCCCGGTTAATCTTCAACGTTAACCAAATGTTTTTTTTTGTTACAGAATAAATTTTTTTAAAAATCAACTCTATTGCTTTGTAGCTCTTTTTGAGCCCTTTCGATTGATATGTTTGTCATTCCTGAATCTTTAAAACTCTGGGAGGCGATTATATGTTTACACAACAAGCTAATTAGCTGATGACTCAGCTACCAGACTCAAAACAAACACTCAGTAACACCATCATTAATTATTATCACTGAGTAATAGAATATTTTTGTTTGAGTACAAAAGCATTTCAAGCAAAGCCATGAACTCTCTTTCCATTTCCGTCCAGGACACTCAACACTGACTCGTAAAATGGGGGGAAGGGAAAGGTCACCCATCCATTGGCACGTCCCAAGGTCATGCTAGTGAGCGTCTTCCACCCCGTCAAGGAAACGAACCTATGGAAAAACTTGAGAGCTAATTATATCATTGGATGCGCAAGAAAATTCTCTACAAGATGAATTTTAAACTGAACACCTACCATTATTTGGAAATTGACCCGGTATATCTGAAGGATATGTCAGTTATTGATTTTGTAAATTTCGATGCCTAAGCATAGTTAATTAGATCGAAATAAACAAGTTTTCTTCTATGCACTTTCCGTCTCAAATGAGGCTTTTATTAGTTATGGCTTTAAATAACTTACCGCAACTCCAGTGTTTGAAGCGGCAAGTAATTCAAGGAGCACGTCGGACAGCAACACTGCAATGCGCACTCGCTTCCAGCGTGATCGTCATCAAAGACGAAACCAAACCTACCCAGGGATGGAAAAAACCCTGGGTTTTTTAAAAAACCCAACCCACCTGTTTTTTTTGGGTTAAATTGGGTTTTATGGGTTTTATTGTTTTTTTTTTGGGCTTTATTGGGTTTTTTGTAATACCTGTTTTTGTTTAAAAGAGTTATTCACACAACTCCCATTGCCCCTATTTCAGATTTATATATATACACTTATTGAGTCAATATTGTTATTTGATTACGTTATTTCCAACATTATATTACATTATTATATGAATTATTACATTATATGCACAATATATGAATTAAGTTTGTCCATCACAATTAACATTTACCAATTACCATATGCATAGAGACATAGCTCTGCAGTCTGTAAAGATATAAGATGTCCAAAGAGAATTACTATGCTTGTCAATTCATAGTAAGTTGTTTTAGCAGCAGACAGGCGCAAGTCATTGAAAGGGAAGCACCATGCAGATCATTAGTAACCACCACAAGCAACTTGAAGCAAGACAGCTGCACATCACTTAAGGGCACGGTTTGGGTCTATTTTCAGATTATGGTCATTTTTCAGTTTATAAACTCATCTTATAGAGATTTTTCTTGCGCATCCAACGATATAATTGTCTTTCAAGTTCGTCAATTGGTTGGTCTTCTGGACGGGGTAAAAGACACGCACTAGTGTGACCTTGGGGTGCGCCAATGGATGGGTGACCTCCCTCTTCCCCCCCCCATTACAAGCCAGTATTGAGTGTTTCTCTACTGGAATAGCAAGAGAGTTCATTCATGGCCTAACTTGAAATGCTTTCCTACTCAAATGAAACATAGTATTACTCAGTTATAAATTATGATGGTGTAATTGAGTGTTTGTTTTGAGTCCGGCTGCTGAGTCATCAGCTAATTAGCTGGCTATGTAAACATAAACGCCTCCCGGAGTTTTGAAGCTACAGGAATGGCAATTATATCAATCGAAAGGGCCTAAAAAGAGCTACAAAGCAATACAGGTTTCTGAAAAAAAATTTAGTCAGCATTGAAAATAAAAAATTATTGAAAAATTAACCATGTTTTGAAACTTATATTTATTGACTTCTGGTATGGATCCTTACCCACTATTTTGAAGGTACATAAGAAGGTACAGAATCACTGATAAGACTCAATTAAAAAATTTGTACAGAACGAAAAAATTTTTTTTTTGGAAAAATGGCTTTTCTGAATACTCACCTTCTTGATTTTTGAAAACCTACTTCTTCCACCGTTTTGAAGGTACAGAGATGGCGAGCATACCAATCAATAGCGATTGAAAAGGAAAATAGATCCGGTGCAAAAGTTTTTTTAAATTTCAATTCACCGCGAAAATTAGAAGCAAATTATACAAAAAAGTGGAAAAAGAGGTCATTTTTGGGGAAAAAAGTTCTCAAAATTAAAAAAATCAAATAATCGAAAAACTTTTGCACCGGATCTCTAGACAAGACAATATGCTATGTAGAGAATATTTTCTGAGTTCTGTGAGTTGAAAATTGTAGGAGGAGTAGGATTTTCCGCAACACATGTTTTTTCATGTTTTTTTAAGAAAAATCTTATTCACGTATGGTTACAAAAAATTTGCACAAATCAAAAAAGTTATTAACAATTTACATCGACGGTAGATATCTCAGAAAAATCCACCGAGAACTTACAAACTTTTTTTTTTACCCCGAACCGTCCCCTTAACAGTCATGCTGTTAACAACTTAACATGTGTATTGTGTGAGCTGGAGTGCTTAGCAGCGCAAGTCAAGCCAGTCAGCCACACTGTTACATGTTACAACATGTAGTGGCATGCCAATTTTTTTTTTTTAATTTGCCAAAAAAATCACTTTTCGCAGTGCAGGATAGCAACAAATATTAAAATGGTTGAAAGTAAATGCTCTAACAGATTCCATCGTCAAATTTGTTCCAGTGCAGCTTGAATGCTCACCATAGGCCAGTCGTTTCTTTACTTTCTCACCCCATGATGGCTGCGGTCATGTTTTGCCCCATCTGACTACAATTGTTAGACTTATTTCAATTTAAACAATTTATTTACCACAGGTGATACAGAGGTAGAATGTTTCTTAAGTCTAACACAATGGTCAAATTTGAGTATAGCTACCTGTGGGCCCGAATAAGTTCAGCGACTTCTAGGGCATCCTACCATTACATTATTCTAGGGTGTACTATAATGTTTAACCTAATTCACTTAGCCTAGTTTCACATTAGACTGATCAACAAGATAATGAACTTGATATTGATGTTTCATTTTACAACATTTAAGGCAAAGCTCTCTCAGGAGACTGATATTGAAGAGTGGTTGGCTGAGTACAATCCGGAGTTCATCGATGCGCTTTATTCCTATAAATTGAAAGACTCCAACATCTTCCCAAAACACATGTTTAATGAGAATATCACCAAGACAATGACTCTTTATTGATGGTGGGATATTTAAGACATGAAACAGCAGAAAATGTAGATTCATGAAAAAACACTGGCAGAGGGTTTCTGCAAGTTTATAAGCAATCTTCATTCATGCCCCACCAGTTCAGGATCCATTGAGAGAATTTTTTCAACATTTGGAATTGTGTGGAATAAATTGAGAAATAGATTAGGATCAGAACGCACACAGAAATTGGTCTCAGTATATCGCCACCTCACAAATGGTCATCATGTGGATGACAACGATGAAATGGCAGTGGATGTAGAAAGAGAAACACAGTAGTATGGTAGTAGCAGTCTAGTCTAGAAGACAGGGAAAATTCAGAAGTCTCTATATTAAGTGGTCAAACTGCATTTTTTTCTAAATTTATGTTTTTTATTATTTATTATTATTAGTCCCTCAAGTTTTTTTGTGATTAAGGTTTTTCTAATTTGATTTGTATAGGGTTGGTGTTTTGTTTTACAATGTTTTCTTGTCATAGTCATGCACATGACTTAGATACTTATTTTGACAAGATAAATATTTAGCTCATTTTGATTCTATAAGCTTAAAAACAAATAAAATTTACATAATAATAAAACCCAAAAAAACCCACTATTTAGTGGGTTTTTAGGTGTGGGTTTTTTTGGGCTTTTTTGGATGGGTTTTTTTGGGTGGGTTTTTTATGTGCCAACCCTGATTACCTACCGCTATACCTCGTTAAATACTCATTTAACGAAAAAGGTGTATAGAAGAAAAGTTGTTTATTTTGATGTTATTACCCTGATTCAAGCAACAAAAATTTGAAAATTGATGAGTAGCTGTTTTTTCAAGCGCATTTGTCATCAAAGACGAAACTAAACTTACCGCTATAAATTGTAAAATACTCATTTGAGACGGAAAGTGCATAGAAGAAAACTTGTTTATTTTGATTCATTTAATTAGATTCAGGCATCGAAAAGCGGAAAATCGATAACTGACATATCCTTCAGATTTACCAAACATTTTTAAATGTGTTCCTTTAGTTAGTTATTCTTTGGAATAGAATTTTTAATTTCCATGAGCCCATTAAACTCCATATTGACCAAATTTTTTACAGTGCAATCAATATTCAAACATTAAAATATGAATTCTGTACTTGCATTTTTTTTCAACAAAGTAAATATACTGATTATAATGACCAATGAATATAATTTAGCCGGTTTTTATTATACTTTTTTGAATACACATTTAATACCACTCACCTTGGCACACCTAATATTCATCTTCAAACAGGAAATTTGAATGCTTTTTATGAAAATAATCAAACTCTTGAAAATTAAATTAACTGTAGCCTCTAATCACCTAACTTATGGTAAAATTTGTGACAGAAACTAAATACATTAACAAAGTGTCGAACTTTAATTCCACACAATTATTGGCCCAATTCTAAATCACCAGCCAAACGAGCAGAAATTTGAAATAACTTTTCTACCCTAAAGCTAAATTCTAATTGCAGTAAAATAGTTAAATTTACCCTAAATGAATATCCCAATATAACCAGCCAAATAATGTATTTACGTAGAGTAATATTTGAAGAAAATAGTTTTCAAATTTATAATAGATGCCTTTGAATGTAATTACTTAGCTCGAATAAGTTCAGTGATTGTTGGGGTATCATTTCAACGGTATAGGTAATTGTTTTTACCCTGTCGTAATATGATTCCTTTCTTGACTGATCAATAAATAAAATTTCAATGTATTTGACAATCATGATTACATAAAATAGTTTAAATGAGCCAATGGAGAATAGTATATTGCAGAGAAAACTTTGGATCTCACAACACATTGCCACACCAGAGTGCTGTTAGTCTCCTGGTTCGTGGAGGGAGTATATATGGAGGGAGCATAGCCGTCTGTGAAGAGAACCAGTTTTTGAGATTTCTCCTGTGTCTGTGGTAACCAATAGCCGTCTCGCGAGTGTGACGTCAGCACGGAAGCCAGTTCCCTACCAACTACGCTAGAGTGTGCACGCGCTCGCTGAATGTTCTTCCAGCTGTTTAATTAATCATTCAGTCGTTAATGATTAATTTGGGATTCTAAGACTCCGAAAGATAATAAATTGTGTTTCCTCACTTGAAGACACTTAATAATATCAAAATTACTAGCAAAGATACATTAAGAGTTGAAAACTATAAAGATTACAGGCCCTTGATTATAACAAATTAGAGCGACTTGCACGCGCACCTCACCCTTTGACTTGTGGTGAGGTACTAATCTTGCTTTGGAAAATGAGAGCCATTGAGAGGAAGGGTTGTAGGGAAGGTGGGTGGAGCAACTTCAGCCAAGCGTCTGTGGTTGGCTCAGAATCGGGCATAGAGCGTGCCCGAGTGTTTTGTGGTGAACGCCTTCTGCCGCACTTCAGTCTAAATTTCATAAATTAATAAAACTACCTTCTAAAAATTAAATAAAGCTAACGCAATCATTATTACGATTTTAGATCACTATTGTCATTCAACATTACCCAGAAATCTATTAAAATTTGACCAAAAATATTTAAACATTTTTCGAGCGTCAGCTCGCATCGCGTTTTCATGTAGAACCATTTGGCAAGCTCGATGGCCATTTTCCAGGCAGACTGCTCATTTCACGTTGTGTGTTCTTCAGATATTAGTCCTTGGGCCCCCAGAGGGGCAATTGTAAGTATCAAGTGTGAGAGTTAATTGTATTATGTCTTAACTTTCCTGTGTTGTGTCTTAACTTGTTCCGTGTTAGGGAGCTCTCGTTATATTGTCGTAGAAATATTCACTATGTTGTCTCTGTGCCAGTGTTAGTTAGTCACCAGCCTCAAGCTCACTGCCACATCTTTGTCATTGTTATCGTGTGTGCTGCCTTCGCAGCAATTTAGGAAATTTCTATTTTCAAACAGCGGTAGAAAATTTGTGCCTTCGAATATCGAGGGAACCAGTCCGCACGTTCACTCGTTTTCCGGAAACGCTCTCTTCCGGTACATTAGGTATTTAAACTCTGCGAGCTGAGTAGAGGCTGCCAGTTGTGTTGAAGTAGTGTGTAGACTCCAGAGAAGGAAATGTAAGTAAAGAGTGCTAAATATTAAGTGCATTGGGTCCCTATAGATGTCTGTTTTGTGTCTCCTACTAGACAGTGAATTCTTAGGTCCTAGAAAAGCTAAAAGATTTCAGGGGATGTTAGAATGTGTGCTGTCACAGTTTTTCTGTTTGTGCTTTTACAATTCTAGATACTGATTCTTCATTCGCGGTGCCAATATAATGTAATGCTGTGTTTACCTATTTGTACCTGGCTCAAATTGTCTAGTGGTATTGCCCTGTGTTGGACAGGGTTGTGAGACTTTCTTGCAAACACTCAGTCATGTTTTGATTATATTGTTGAGCCTGATTTGTTCTGTGCTTGTCAGTGCTACTTAATTTATTTGCTGGAATTCACAGCTGGATTCATTGTGCTCAGTTGTTGATTTGATCTAAGCACATTGCATTATATAGATCCTTGTTATCATTCACGATTAATGTTAGTGGATTTAAACTCTGGTATTTGGACTCTAGAATTGTGTAATTCCTCACTCAAGTTGCTATTTTACCAGTCTGTAGAGTGTGGTGGTTTTTGCCTATTTTTATTTGTGTGATTTTTACTGTGCTGCGAATATTTTATATTGCCTGGTTGATGATGTGTTCATGCCTGTTAGGTAACTATTTACTTGTTCAGAGGTGTCTAAGTGTGCCCCCTTGTTCACTTATTAACCACCTTTATAGATGGGTGTGTTTTAACTATGCCCAGGTGGTACTATAGATTGATAGACTTTTGTGACTAGTCATGTGAGTCAGAAACAACTCAAGTTGTCAGGCACTGTTTACGTAGGAATAGCTGTGTAACTTTAGTTCAGCGTCTACCGGGTTGGACATGCATTTTTATATGGGAATAGCCGTGTAACTTCAATTCAGCATCTACCTGGTTGGACATTAGTGTGTAGAGCCTACTGCCTGACCTTAGTATTTAATGAGGGCCTCATTAGGTTGACTGGTTATATCTGATTGTGCCATTGGGATGCTCGTATGAAAATTGTACTAAGTCTCGCCAATGATTTGGGTGTTGAATGAGCCGCTGAAGTATTACCCGTGTTCTCTGAATTAGATTTTCTTGTGCCAGTGATGCAGTTCTGCCCCAATTTTTGCGTCCTTATTTTCTGGTTTGCCCTCTGAATCACTTTTAGATATGCAATCTCTAAAAACTGTATATTTTTTGTATTACTTTTGTGCTAACTAGACCTTTCTATTTCAGGAAAATTTATGTACAAATAAATGGCTGCTTAAGACAAGTTTTGCATCATCCGTGGACTTTTCTGAACCTTCCCCTCGTCGATAGAAATTGTTGAGGCAGTCACAATAAATTTTCAACAACATCTCTGCAATGTCTCAAATGGCCAAAAGAAGCTCAAAGAAAACCCTTAAACTAGCTGAAGTTGAAGCCGTAAAGACCTATGACGATCTTTATGAAGCCCTGTCCAGGGAGAGTCCAGGAGAGGATGAGACGTCGGCCATCTTATCCTTCATAGCTGAACCTTCCCCTCGTCGATAGAAATTGTTGAGGCAGTCACATCGTGTTTATGCCGTATTGTGCTGTCAGTGTTAACCGATGTTGGCATTTGCTCCTTAGATATTTTTAGTGCTAAGCCAATACTCACTGTATTATATATTTATCAAGTTCAGGATTCTCCCTGTTGTATCAGACATAACATTCTTAACCAATTTTTTAGTCAATATTCAATCAACTCAACTTGCTCATTATTTTACAGCTGTATTGTTTTCACAGCTGTATCCTCAATTAAGTAGAGTGTTGATACAGTCAACATTAAAAACCATTCTTAACCAATTTTTAGTAAATATTGTTGTTAGGATATTTACAGCTGTATTGTTCTCACAAACTGTAGTCTCAATTAAGTAGAGTGTTGATACAGTCAATATTAAAAATCATTCTTAACCAATTTTTGTATTGTAACTAGGAATCTCCCTGCAATTGTATTTTAAGGAAATCAGAGTTAAATAACTGTCTGGAATTCCTTAGCAATTTTTCAAGAATTCTTTTATAATCCCTGTAGTGACAACTCTCACTATTGATTATTGTTAGTTCAATTTTTGTTTATAATGCTAATGATTAGTCGCTACCTACTCAACTAAATTAGGGTGTTATTGCTTATCTCTGGTGAAGTATCTGAATATCCTAAATTTCCAACTCCTGGAAATTCTAATCCAGTAAACCTACTTCCAGAGTTGTTGTTCATTCTAACTCCTAGGATGCCCTAACACTATTCTCATATGCATCATCATGACCAATGTTTTCTGAATCCTTCTTGTGTTCTGAACTTCCTCCTTAGCAACCTATTCTGTGCACTTTGTGCATGGATTCCGTGTTTCCTACTCTTTTCTAATTGGTGCTTTCCTCTCTCCTCTCGTAGGAACACCCTTCAGAATAGAGGTTTCACCTTTCTCGTGTTATTTTTGTGTGTCTTAATTTTCTTCTAATTGTTAGTTCATATTTAAACACTTTTGCCTTTAGAAATTAGTTCCCTGTACAGGAGGTTTAGATCTCCAAGTCCCATGCTGAGTGCTGAGTGTAGTTTTGCTTTGACTCAAGCACATTTTACCGCTGATTTTTCCTAATTTTTACATTAAAAATTAGTGATGTTTTATTTAGGTTTAGTTAGATGGTAATTGTATAATTCTTAGTCATTGTATATTGATTATTTCAGTTAGGAAGAACTGGGAACATGTGTTATCTAGTTCAATGGCATTTAGCAGATGCTGTATGTATTTTTACATTAAAAATTAGTGAGGTTTTTCTTGGTTTAGTTAGATGGTAATTGTATAATTCTTAGTCATTGTATATTGATTATTTCAGTTAGGAAGAACTGGGAACATGTGTTTTCTAGTTCAATGGCATTTAGCAGATGCTGTAGATTTTTACCATTAGCTATTAAATTAAGTGATTATGCCATCTTAGTTTCGCCAGGCAAAAGTTTTGCCTGTGTGAGTTACTAGTGCAGAATTTTTAGCTTCATGCCTTTAGAAATACTAAAATTAATATTGGCTCCGAGCAAATTGCCAGTGCTCCGAAGTTGATCCCCGCTCGCACTCCGGCGCCAGAGTGCTGGTGGGGGTCGTTTTCGAAGAGACTTCTCGCTTTGAGGCGGCATGTTAATGCCAGAATTGTTGCAGCATAGCATGTGTTGATATGTGGTTTTTCCAATAGACCGTGTGCATTTTCACCCAGCTCTCTCGTCCCGTACAGGATGCTACGAGACACCTTACACTCCATTGCCAACATCACCACCTTGCCAAACTTGGCAAAGGGCAAAAAGACTACCTCCTTACCTTAGTCCTTTTTTTTATCATTCAATATTCACCCAATGACTGGACGGCAAGTGCAAATACTCATTCCTCATCCACCTCACTACAAACTTAGACCCTTGTAGTGCAGCTAAACCACTTGCTGCTTAACCTACAGTCTAGGTGCAACTCAAATCTGGAAGGAATCGCACTTAACGACCTCTATGATCAGAGACACCATTGCCGTCTCGAACCATTCTCTACCATTGCACACGGCATTTCCACAATTACATTTTCCACACTGCCGACACAGCTGCGTTCCAGTGGCGGGGCCTACTCAAGATCGGACCTCAACATCAGCGCCGTGAAGATACCAAGCTGCCTGGCATCCCACGAATAAAGGCCAGAAAATTCGTAACATATCTCCCTTCTTATCCTTTTCGATGGTCCCAGTCCGAGGTACAAAACAAATAAAATAGAGTATTTTATGTCATGATTAAAGACGCTAGAAATACAGCGTCCGAATAACCTGAAACTCCTTCAGAGTCAGAGGCCGCAATCATTCAATTAGTAAATTAAGTGTGTTCTAGCTGAATACTGGTGACCTCGCACTATTAAATGAACATTTCTTGTACTCGATAACTTCCTTAAAGTAAAGTAAAAACTAATACTTAAACAAATCACCAAACGTTGAAGTTCACGAATCAAAAGATCGAACATTACACTGGTGATAACCCAGAGTAGTTTAATCAGAGATAAATGCTCACCCGGACCACCATCGGAAGGATTAGGAGCGCATGTCTAGTGCTGTTAACTTCTGTGCATGGCTGACCTTGAAGGAGGTAGTCTCTTTCCCTACTCTCAGTAGCTAAACAGAGTATTTCCTCTCCAACTCTTCCCTAATAATAAGTTATTGCTACTGCAGCCTATACTAACAAATTCTTCATGTTTATCCTTTGCTACTGAAGCCATCTTTTACAAAACTCTTCATGCATTTCCGTTGCTACTGAAGCGAAACCGTAGGAGATCTTCTAGGATTCTTTCCAGTGCTACTGAAGCTCCTTACTAATAACCTTCGCATTTTCCAATGCTACTGCAGCACCATTGCTACTGAAGCACTAAAGCAAGCAAATGTCTATGTACGAAACACCAATTTAAACAAATTAACGTTAACTTCACAATGGTATAGACTTGCGAAATACGTAAGATGACGCCCAAAAATATACCCAACCATAAATTTACTCTCTGCGATCGTTGCAAGGGACTGCCGGGTGTGCACCGTTGGTCTTTTGTAAGTTCCTCCGTATCCCAAATACCAAGCTCTTTCCCGATCTTCCATTTTTTGTATCGCTGTCTGGTCGGTGTGCTTGTAGCCTTGGGGACGCCTGAGGAGCACGCACGTTGCCTAGGAAGGCTGTACAAACGACTTACGTCGCACATTTGCTGTATTTAACCGGCATATGTGTTTTGGAAAGTAAGGAACTGATCTTGTATATTGTTTTGAGGGCATAATGTCACAAATCCAGACTAGATTTCGCTTCAGGTCAACACCTGTCGAGCCAACGAAATCGTACGTCATAGTTCGCTTTGAGTTCTAAAGTCATGGAAGTCGACCAATTCTAGATTCCCCGTTACACCGTTCAAAGAACGCAGTCGGAATCAGGTTTTTCGGGCGCCTCCATTTCGGCAGATACTCTGGCACCTGTATGCCCAGTGATGCTAACGTCACAGATTTTTTATGGTCCCAGTTCGGGATCCGAGCTGAAACTTTCATAGTTCCACAGTTAACCTTCCACTATTTTCATCTATTTTCCTCTGTCAAGCTTTCTTTTGGGAATTCCTTCTTTTAACTCCCTCGAGCGTCTTACAAGTAACAGCTTCACTGTTACCAGACCTTTCGGTCTACATGCGTTGGGGGGTAGCTGTGGTGAACGCCTTCTGCCGCACTTCAGTCTAAATTTCATAAATTAATAAAACTACCTTCTAAAAATTAAATAAAGCTAACGCAATCATTATTACGATTTTAGATCACTATTGTCATTCAACATTACCCAGAAATCTATTAAAATTTGACCAAAAATATTTAAACATTTTTCGAGCGTCAGCTCGCATCGCGTTTTCATGTAGAACCATTTGGCAAGCTCGATGGCCATTTTCCAGGCAGACTGCTCATTTCACGTTGTGTGTTCTTCAGATATTAGTCCTTGGGCCCCCAGAGGGGCAATTGTAAGTATCAAGTGTGAGAGTTAATTGTATTATGTCTTAACTTTCCTGTGTTGTGTCTTAACTTGTTCCGTGTTAGGGAGCTCTCGTTATATTGTCGTAGAAATATTCACTATGTTGTCTCTGTGCCAGTGTTAGTTAGTCACCAGCCTCAAGCTCACTGCCACATCTTTGTCATTGTTATCGTGTTTATGCCGTATTGTGCTGTCAGTGTTAACCGATGTTGGCATTTGCTCCTTAGATATTTTTAGTGCTAAGCCAATACTCACTGTATTATATATTTATCAAGTTCAGGATTCTCCCTGTTGTATCAGACATAACATTCTTAACCAATTTTTTAGTCAATATTCAATCAACTCAACTTGCTCATTATTTTACAGCTGTATTGTTTTCACAGCTGTATCCTCAATTAAGTAGAGTGTTGATACAGTCAACATTAAAAACCATTCTTAACCAATTTTTAGTAAATATTGTTGTTAGGATATTTACAGCTGTATTGTTCTCACAAACTGTAGTCTCAATTAAGTAGAGTGTTGATACAGTCAATATTAAAAATCATTCTTAACCAATTTTTGTATTGTAACTAGGAATCTCCCTGCAATTGTATTTTAAGGAAATCAGAGTTAAATAACTGTCTGGAATTCCTTAGCAATTTTTCAAGAATTCTTTTATAATCCCTGTAGTGACAACTCTCACTATTGATTATTGTTAGTTCAATTTTTGTTTATAATGCTAATGATTAGTCGCTACCTACTCAACTAAATTAGGGTGTTATTGCTTATCTCTGGTGAAGTATCTGAATATCCTAAATTTCCAACTCCTGGAAATTCTAATCCAGTAAACCTACTTCCAGAGTTGTTGTTCATTCTAACTCCTAGGATGCCCTAACACTATTCTCATATGCATCATCATGACCAATGTTTTCTGAATCCTTCTTGTGTTCTGAACTTCCTCCTTAGCAACCGATTCTGTGCACTTTGTGCATGGATTCCGTGTTTCCTACTCTTTTCTAATTGGTGCTTTCCTCTCTCCTCTCGTAGGAACACCCTTCAGAATAGAGGTTTCACCTTTCTCGTGTTATTTTTGTGTGTCTTAATTTTCTTCTAATTGTTAGTTCATATTTAAACACTTTTGCCTTTAGAAATTAGTTCCCTGTACAGGAGGTTTAGATCTCCAAGTCCCATGCTGAGTGCCGAGTGTAGTTTTGCTTTGACTCAAGCACATTTTACCGCTGATTTTTCCTAATTTTTACATTAAAAATTAGTGATGTTTTATTTAGGTTTAGTTAGATGGTAATTGTATAATTCTTAGTCATTGTATATTGATTATTTCAGTTAGGAAGAACTGGGAACATGTGTTATCTAGTTCAATGGCATTTAGCAGATGCTGTATGTATTTTTACATTAAAAATTAGTGAGGTTTTTCTTGGTTTAGTTAGATGGTAATTGTATAATTCTTAGTCATTGTATATTGATTATTTCAGTTAGGAAGAACTGGGAACATGTGTTTTCTAGTTCAATGGCATTTAGCAGATGCTGTAGATTTTTACCATTAGCTATTAAATTAAGTGATTATGCCATCTTAGTTTCGCCAGGCAAAAGTTTTGCCTGTGTGAGTTACTAGTGCAGAATTTTTAGCTTCATGCCTTTAGAAATACTAAAATTAATATTGGCTCCGAGCAAATTGCCAGTGCTCCGAAGTTGATCCCCGCTCGCACTCCGGCGCCAGAGTGCTGGTGGGGGTCGTTTTCGAAGAAACTTCTCGCTTTGAGGCGGCATGTTAATGCCAGAATTGTTGCAGCATAGCATGTGTTGATATGTGGTTTTTCCAATAGACCGTGTGCATTTTCACCCAGCTCTCTCGTCCCGTACAGGATGCTACGAGACACCTTACACTCCATTGCCAACATCACCACCTTGCCAAACTTGGCAAAGGGCAAAAAGACTACCTCCTTACCTTAGTCCTTTTTTTTATCATTCAATATTCACCCAATGACTGGACGGCAAGTGCAAATACTCATTCCTCATCCACCTCACTACAAACTTAGACCCTTGTAGTGCAGCTAAACCACTTGCTGCTTAACCTACAGTCTAGGTGCAACTCAAATCTGGAAGGAATCGCACTTAACGACCTCTATGATCAGAGACACCATTGCCGTCTCGAACCATTCTCTACCATTGCACACGGCATTTCCACAATTACATTTTCCACACTGCCGACACAGCTGCGTTCCAGTGGCGGGGCCTACTCAAGATCGGACCTCAACATCAGCGCCGTGAAGATACCAAGCTGCCTGGCATCCCACGAATAAAGGCCAGAAAATTCGTAACATATCTCCCTTCTTATCCTTTTCGATGGTCCCAGTCCGAGGTACAAAACAAATAAAATAGAGTATTTTATGTCATGATTAAAGACGCTAGAAATACAGCGTCCGAATAACCTGAAACTCCTTCAGAGTCAGAGGCCGCAATCATTCAATTAGTAAATTAAGTGGGTTTGAAAAATAACCCTGGTGACCCTTTTTATAAGAAAAACATCTTACCTGTCACTTGATAAAATCCTCAATCTTCAACCTTTAAAAGTCAAATTCCGTTGGTTCCCCACTTTGGGAGAACTTTACAGTTTCAACTTTTGCAGCCAAATTGAGCCCGATCGGAGTGCGCTATGCTCCCTCCATATATCCTAGCTCCATGTCCTGGTTAAGATTATTTCATGGTTTTACATAACTTAGAGCGTTCACGAACCACTGTAAATTAACCCCTCCTATTTTAATTGTTAATAAAAAGTTGATAGAGGTGATTAATTCGGCTTAATAAATTTGCCACAGAGGGAGATACAATTAGTATATTTATATGGAAATTAGCGCTCGCAAGGAAAATATATGGGATCCCTAGCTAATGGCTAGATGGGCCTTTATTTTGTCGATGTCAATACGTGTTCGTTTTTTACGGGCCATTTTTTTCGGCTCACTTCTGTAGCATTCGCTACAAAGCGTAAAAAAGTATAAACTTTCACATTCGCACTTAAATAAAATAATTATTAGCATTAAAAATCTTACTTTAAACTATTATTATTTATTTTCTATTTCTAATTCGTAATCATTGAAGTTTGTGTGTAAATACATGAGAGATCAAATAATCAATCGACATTTCGAGTTTGTTAGGTTTTAGCCGTGGGTATGGCCAAACTCTAAACGTTAATCGATAAGTATCTGTAAACCATGAGAGAAGGGTAATAAGGCGAGGAAACTCAGCTTTTGGGAATTTATTTGGAGGAACGCCCGGCGGACTGGCGGGATCTTGACTGGAAGATCTTCTCTAGGTGGCACTCCGTGCCGGGGCGAGGTCCTGTGGTCGATGGTGAGTTCCGGAGGCAAGTGAGAGTGTTTGGGGGGAGTAAGGCCAGGCAAGGTAAAAGCCTGGTAAGGTAAGGCCAGTTAAGGTAAGGCCAGTTAAGGTAAGGCCAGTTAAGGTAAGGCCAGTTAAGGTAAGGCCAGTTAAGGTAAGGCCAGTTAAGGTAAGGCCAGTTAAGGTAAGGCCAGTTAAGGTAAGGCCAGTTAAGGTAAGGCCAGTTAAGGTAAGGCCAGTTAAGGTAAGGCCAGTTAAGGTAAGGCCAGTTAAGGTAAGGCCCAAAACAAGGACCAAAACTAATCCAAGAAAGGCCCAGGGGGAAACTGAGTGTGTGGTGGCGTTTGGCGATGTCGTTGAGGTTCTGCAAAAAGTCGAACGCTGGATGAGCAGTCCAAGGAGACATCAAGGAAAAATTCCACCACTGACAGTCCCCCACATCGTAAATGATAAACTCCCACAAAGTAGACTCTCTGAGAAATCCTACAGATCCGACACGAGCTATTTGAATTTTTGTTCTCTTTTTGTCAAACTCAGGAGATAGGACAGATTTTTGAAGCTGGCAAGCTTGTTCACTAATGCCTTTGGCTTTAATATCAGAGCATGAGGTTTAAGAACTTCCGGTAATGACAATCGTTATTCATTACCGAAACCACATGCAATTAAGCACAAGATCTACGGAATATCATGAAATATCCACAAAACTGCAACTTTTGCAAGAATCTGCAGGACAGTAAATCCTGTGATTTTCAAGGCAGTAATATCGGTGATTAAATTTATGGAGTTATGGAAAACACATGACTTAATAACACATGATTCATGAAGCAGAAAGAAAAGACATACAACAACTAAAATTGCATAGAATGAGAATTAATGCTTTTTCAGTACTCTAGAACATCCCTATATCCGTACAAGAAATAACAGGGAAAAAATCCTAACTTTCATTAAGATCACTAATACTGAAAAACACTGACAAGCATCATTGATAAAAATAAGGAATAATATCTACATGAGAAAAAGAAGCACTAACGTGTTGCTTGCACAGAAGGAAAATATTTCGCAAGACGAAATATGGAAATCAAGGTGTCAATGACCCGGCGGTTTTTTTACGTTACGCCATTTGGAATAAACCGCCGGCATAACATCGTGAGCGTTCACGAAGTATTTTGTATGCGAGAAGTACTCGTTTACGATGGCAGAAGCTAGTATTTATTTCTGCCGCAAGAATAAGGACAAATTGATTTTATTTTGTTGTTTGTGATTTATATTGAAAATAAATGCGATTAAACGCAAGATTTAAGGAGTAATTAAAGATGAAGAAAACTAAAAACTTTAGCAGGCATATGCATGAATAATTTTTGTACTCTATAATACGTACGAAATTATTAACAGGCACTCCCAATTATTATTTCACGTCAAACACATTTCAGAAAACTACTGCGAGTATGTTGTGAAAAAGAATCCTATTCCAACTGCGTAAAGTACGATTTTAAATCACAGAGTCATGACACGAGACGGCAGTTTGTGCTTCGCCATTTTGGAAAAACAAAGACACCGGCAACAAAGACGCCAGCAGTTCTGTCGTGCTCTCTCACGAGTATTTTATGAACGAATTTCAATATCAATATGACCGCTGCAAGTGCATACTTGTGGTAGTAAGGGAAAGGACGTAGTTGAATATCTAATATAAATTATTGACACACGAAATGCACGTGACGTGCAAAGTTCACGCTAAGTCATATTGAGATATCCTCTGAATGAACCATGCTACATCACAACTTCTACGCATAACTACGTATCTAAATACACAGCACTGTCACAATTTACACTAAAACTGAACACGAAGAAGGAACACGATTATTTTCTAACACAGATTTACTCACGAGAAATGCTGTAACACCGAGCTAGAGAGACGCCAATGTGAAAGTGCGTTTTGAAAGAGACGCGCCACTGCGCAGTATTGCCATTCAGGGGCTCCTCTCTCGAAAAATGTCGAGTGTTATTTTATTGTCTCATGCATTTACACAAAAACTTCAATGATTACGAATTAGAAGTAGAAAATAATTAATAATAAATTAGAGTAAGGTTTTTAATGCTAATAACTATTTTATTTAAGTGCGAATGGGAAACTTTATACTTTTTACGCTTTGTAGCGAATGCTACATTACCCCCCAAGGCGCAGACCGAAAGGTCCACCCGCTGCAATCATTTGTAGCGGGAAGGAGTTCGAACAACACGACCATGCCGGGTTTGGCGGTCGGAAAATGTTACTGCGCGGGGAAGTTTCACCAAACGGGTCTGCAAATTTAGATCGGCAAGAGTTCTAGGAACAGGAGTTACTGCAGCGGGCTCGTCTGGTCTCTCCAGACTTGTCGCTGTTTCAGTAAGAGGGCTAGGATTAGAGTCTACGATAGGCTTAGGGATAGGGTTTGAATGTACAGGCACATAGAAAGGATTACACTCAAGTTGACTAGGCAACAATGCAGCCAACTGAGGAAGCTGAGATGGTAGATATGATCGAGTCTCAGTGGAAAGGGAATTCTGTGGAGAGAATGATGAGTTAGAAGTTACACTATGATCGGAAGTGTACGCGACTTTTAATCGATCAATGCTCACAGGGTCGTGTGAACCAGATCTTTCAAGGATAAAATACTTGGGCGTTTTTTTTCAATATTTTGAATGGGCCATCATAAGGGCGCGTGAGTGTAGGTTTGATGGCGTCATTACGGACGTACACATGTGTGCAGTCTTGCAAAGCAGGATCTAATTTGTCTTTTGTTTGCGGCATTCGTGGAGAAACATACTTGATCTGACGCATGCAATCTTTGAGACAGGTCACATATGCGGAACGGTCAGCGGATGAAAATTCAGGCGAAGGTTTTGGGTCAACAATGTCGCCGGGGAGACGGAGCGTTTTCCCATACAACATTTCAGCTGCTGTGCATTGCTGATCCTGTCTGTGTAAATTTCGGATGCTCAGTAGTACTACAGGAAGTCTGTCAGTCCAATCGTGACTGCAATTAAGGCAGCGCAGCGCAGCCTTTAAGTCTCTGTGGACTCTCTCAATAAGTCCATTCGACTGCGGATGGTAAGTGGTAGTGCTGGTGTTAGTACAACCTAAGGCGGTGCTAAGCTCACTCCAAAATTTGGAGGTAAATTGTGATCCCCGGTCATGTGTGACACTTGAGGGAACTCCAAATCTGGAAATCCAGTTACTCATGAAAGCGCGCGCTACAGTCTCAGTTTGGGTATCAGGAAGAGGAACGGCCTCAACCCATCGAGAAAACCTATCAATGATGGTCAACAAATAAGACTAACCACGCGATAAAGGCAAAGGACCCACCAAATCTAGGTGGACCGCGTCGAACTTGTGACCTGTGAATGCGCAACTCTGCAGCGCTGCACGATTATGTTTCACCACTTTACTACTCTGACATGCATGGCAATTTTGTACAATTTGCTTGACCTCCTTACGCATCGCTGGCCAGACGAAACGATCGGAAATCAAACGCAATGTACGGTTAATACCAGGATGAGAGAAGGAATGATAGTGGAGAATAGCTACTCTGAGGAGAGTCGCAGGAAGATACAAACGAGAAAGTCGCTCGGCATCACGGTACACGCCGTCAACCAAGGTTAATTTCAGAGAGGAAGTGTTAGAAGGTTTGAGAAGATGCTGGAGTTCAGGATCCTCCTTTTGAGCGTTACTAATATTTCCGAAAGTGATTTCACCACTGGTTTGGAGAGAGTTGATACGGGAGAGGCAGTCAGCGACAGTATTGTCGAGACCTTTGATATATCGGATATCAGTGGTGAATTGACTAATGAAGGAAAGGTGTCGAGCTTCTCTCGGGGAATGTCTTTCAGAAGGCATCTTAATCGCTGAGGTCAAAGGTTTGTGGTCTGTGTAGATCACGAACTCCCTTGCCTCTAGAGCATAGCGAAAGTGTCTCACAGACAGATAGATAGCAAGGAGTTCCCTACCGAACGCGCTATAAGCACGCTCAGTGGGCGACAGCTTTTTGGAAAAGAAAGCAAGCGGAGAGATATTAGCACCTACTTGTTGTTGCAAAACAGCACCTACAGCAGTACTTGAGGCGTCCACTACCAGACTGAAATCAGCATTAGCAATAGGGTAGGATAACTCAGTCGCGGTAGCTAACTTGTGCTTAATCTCCTCAAACGCTTTTCGCGCATCCTCCGTCCATTTTACCTCAATAGATTTGCCTTTTCGTTTCGGTTCGAGCAAGTCTGACAAGTTTGAGCACAGTTGCGTATGAAGCGATGATAGAAGTTAACAGAACCTAGGAACCTTCTTAGTTCCTTCTGGGTCTGTGGAAGAGGAAAGTTTTTGATCACTTCTACTTTGGAAGGCAAAGGTTTTAGACCTAGGCTAGAGATTTCATGACCTAAGTAAATCAGTGATGGCTTTCCGAGCTCGCATTTTGCAGGATTTACCAGGAGTCCATTGTCGGACAATCTTTGAAACACGACCCTAAGATGGTCTTTGTGCAGCTCCGGGGTTGTGGATGCCACTAGGATGTCGTCTAGATAGACATAGGCGAAAGTGAGATCTGAGAAAATTTCAGCCATGTGCCTTTGGAACGTCTGAGGGGCGTTCCTTAAGCCATATGGCATCTTTAGAAATTCAAAGAGACCAAACGGAGTGATTACCGCGGTCTTAGCGATAGCACTCTCATCAAGTGGAAATTGATGGAAGGCGTGCTGCAAGTCTATCTTTGAGAAAATTTGAGCTCCCTCTAAATTTGCACTGAAATCATGAAGATAAGGAATAGGGTAGCGATCAGGTAGAGTAACGGCATTCAACCTGCGGAAATCCCCGCACGGTCTGAATTCCCCGTTAGCCTTGGGTACTAGCAAAAGAGGACTAGCCCAAGGACTTTTGGAACTGCGGATGATGCCGCATTCTTGCATGCGCGCAAATTCTTTCTTGGCTAAAGCCAATCGATCAGGCGGTAGTCGCCTTGCTCGGGAATAGACTGGCAGACCAGTAGTTTCAATGTGGTGTTTCGTGCTAGTCTGCATTTTTTTAAAGCTAAGTTAGAGTTTGTTAGTGCAGGGTAATCTGCTAGTACCTGTTCGAACATGCACTCTTCCTTGAAAGCGACAGAGAAGGAATGCAAGACATTAGCTCTAGTTATGCTACAAACGGGAATTGAGATCTGTGTCTCCTCGTCCCTAATTCTACGGTTTTTAACATCTACAATTATGCCAAACTTGGCTAGAAAATCAGCACCTATTATGGGCTCTTGAACCTCAGCTATCAAGAAGGTAAATGTGAATTTTCTCCTCAATCCCAGACTGCACTCTAAAATTCTTTCCCCATAACAGGCTATTGGAGTGCCATTTGCGGAGCGTAGTGTCGCGACTAGGTTATTCTTTTTGTCTTTAGCCGTGGCTGGGATAATTGACACACTAGAATCAGTGTCGATGAGAAATCGATATTTGGTAGTGGGATCGAGAATCAACAAGAGGCGAGTAGTCTGGGAATGAGGCAACGCAGTACTCGCTACTATGCGTCGCTGTTGGCGTTTCCCGAAGTCATTTCGGTATAACAAGGGCAAAAGCGGGACCCGCACTTTCGTGCTTGGTCACCATATTTGGTGTGGTACCAGCATAAATTGCTACTAGCATCACGAGAGCGCGACCTAAAGCGGCGGTCTTGATTTGACCTATCATAAGATCTACCTCTATCGAAACGTTGAGGAGGAGGAAAAGGATGATAGTTGGAGGGATAGTCATAGGCATTTTGGTAGCTTTGGAATCTCCCTGGGCCTTGCTGAATGTGAGCTACACTCTGACCTAACTGGCAATTCTGTAAAGCTTGCTTTATCTCAGCGATGTCTTGCTGCATCTTATCTATTGTGGCTGAGGATTGGTTAATAGGAGTATTTGAGGGGCTAAAATTTGCAGCTGCTGCGTTCAAAGAAGCTACCTGCGGTGCTTGTGACACGTTTAGGTTGCGCATCACTGTCTCAGTAGACTCTGCAAGCTTCTCTAAAGTTTGATCAGGGCTTGCTAGCGATAGAAATGGACGCACATTGGAAGGAAGTTTACTCATATACACTTCTTTCAGAAATCCCTCAGCTACGGCAACACCCGCTGCCAGTCTGCGCAACTCTTTAACTAACGAAGTGGGAGAGAAAGAGACAGAGACAGATGGAATTGCTGAGGCGTCTACAAGGCTTCTGAATTTGTCCGCATCGGACATCTGAAGCTTTGCTAAAATTTTGCCTTTCAAGATTCCGTAAGGATTTGCAGCTGGAGGGTTTTCTAGCAATTGATTGGAGTCATTTAACAATTTTGTGGGAGCTGCGGACACAAGGGCGTAAAATTTGTCATGTTCATCCCTTATTTTATGATACCTAAACATTGCCTCCACTTGGTTAAACCAAGTGTGGCTGTCTTCTGGAATGAAAGGCGGCAGACTAAGAGGTTTTGTGCGGGCTCGATCTTCATTATCTGAGTCAGGCATGCTAGCAATTTCTTTCTACGAAAGCGAAAATTAAACTATGCTTGCTCGGAATTACGTATTCAACGCCTAATAAATTTTTGATAATAAAGGTGTCACAGGTTTGCGTTATTACTTTACCTACTCAATCATTCAAATAAAGTTGAAACGGAAAGAAGAAAATATAAAATTGGAAACGAAAATTTATGCGGTATGCGGCAATTAGCGTAGGCACAAAAAAAAAAACAGGTGAGAAAAGTTATTTTTCTACATACTCAATCGATCAATAACGTTGAAAAACGGAAAGAAAGAGAATGGAAACGAAAATTTTTACGGTAGTCAGGAATAAGCGTAAAGCACGGAAATAGGAGAAAAATATTTTTCCTACCTACAATGGCATATGAGACAAAAAAGGACAGGATAGCGCTGAAAAAAAATATTAGTTAGAGCTGCTCAGAGAACATTCATTAACATGGTCAAATCCATAGAAATTCTCAAAGACTACGACATGGGAAACTTATCACTACAATGATATGCCAAAATTAACCTCTCTCACAATTTCTCAAACACTTATCGAGTTGAATAGTTTTTAAGTTTTAAAGAAGGTTTGGGGTTTTAATCTCTGGGTTCACCAGTGTTAGGTTTTAGCCGTGGGTATGGCCAAACTCTAAACGTTAATCGATAAGTATCTGTAAACCATGAGAGAAGGGTAATAAGACGAGGAAACTCAGCTTTTGGGAATTTATTTGGAGGAACGCCCGGCGGACTGGCGGGATCTTGACTGGAAGATTTTCTCTAGGTGGGCACTCCGTGCCGGGGCGAGGTCCTGTGGTCGATGGTGAGTTCCGGAGGCAAGTGAGAGTGTTTGGGGGGAGTAAGGCCAGGCAAGGTAAAAGCCTGGTAAGGTAAGGCCAGTTAAGGTAAGGCCAGTTAAGGTAAGGCCAGTTAAGGTAAGGCCAGTTAAGGTAAGGCCAGTTAAGGTAAGGCCAGTTAAGGTAAGGCCAGTTAAGGTAAGGCCAGTTAAGGTAAGGCCAGTTAAGGTAAGGCCAGTTAAGGTAAGGCCAGTTAAGGTAAGGCCAGTTAAGGTAAGGCCAGTTAAGGTAAGGCCAGTTAAGGTAAGGCCCAAAACAAGGACTAAAGCTAATCAAAGAAAGGCCCAGGGGGAAACTGAGTGTGTGGTGGCGTTTGGCGATGTCGTTGAGGTTCTGCAAAAAGTCGAACGCTGGATGAGCAGTCCAAGGAGACATCAAGGAAAAATTCCACCACTGACAGTCCCCCACATCGTAAATGATAAACTCCCACAAAGTAGACTCTCTGAGAAATCCTACAGATCCGACACGAGCTATTTGAATTTTTGTTCTCTTTTTGTCAAACTCAGGAGATAGGACAGATTTTTGTAGCTGGCAAGCTTGTTCACTAATGCCTTTGGCTTTAATATCAGAGCATGAGGTTTAAGAACTTCCGGTAATGACAATCGTTATTCATTACCGAAACCACATGCAATTAAGCACAAGATCTACGGAATATCACGATATATCCACAAAACTGCAACTTTTGCAAGAATCTGCTGGACAGTAAATCCTGTGATTTTTAAGGCAGTAATATCGGTGATTAAATTTATGGAGTTATGGAAAACACATGACTTAATAACACATGATTCATGAAGCAGAAAGAAAAGACATACAACAACTAAAATTGCATAGAATGAGAATTAATGCTTTTTCAGTACTCTAGAACATCCCTATATCCGTACAAGAAATAACAGGGAAAAAATCCTAACTTTCATTAAGATCACTAATACTGAAAAACACTGACAAGCATCATTGATAAAAATAAGGAATAATATCTACATGAGAAAAAGAAGCACTAACGTGTTGCTTGCACAGAAGGAAAATATTTCGCAAGACGAAATATGGAAATCAAGGTGTCAATGACCCGGCGGTTTTTTACGTTACGCCATTTGCAATAAACGGCCGGCATAACATCGTGAGCGTTCACGAAGTATTTTGTATGCGAGAAGTACTCGTTTACGATGGCAGAAGCTAGTATTTATTTCTGCCGCAAGAATAAGGACAAATTGATTTTATTTTGTTGTTTGTGATTTATATTGAAAATAAATGCGATTAAACGCAAGATTTAAGGAGTAATAAAAGATGAAGAAAACGAAAAACTTTAGCAGGCATATGCATGAATAATTTTTGTACTCTATAATACGTACGAAATTATTAACAGGCACTCCCAATTATTATTTCACGTCAAACACATTTCAGAAAACTACTGCGAGTATGTTGTGAAAAAGAATCCTATTCCAACTGCGTAAAGTACGATTTTAAATCACAGAGTCATGACACGAGACGGCAGTTTGTGCTTCGCCATTTTGGAAAAACAAAGACACCGGCAACAAAGACGCCAGCAGTTCTGTCGTGCTCTCTCACGAGTATTTTATGAACGAATTTCAATATCAATATGACCGCTGCAAGTGCATACTTGTGGTAGTAAGGGAAAGGACGTAGTTGAATATCTAATATAAATTATTGACACACGAAATGCACGTGACGTGCAAAGTTCACGCTAAGTCATGTTGAGATATCCTCTGAATGAACCATGCTACATCACAACTTCTACGCATAACTACGTATCTAAATACACAGCACTGTCACAATTTACACTCAAACTGAACACGAAGAAGGAACACGATTATTTTCTAACACAGATTTACTCACGAGAAATGCTGTAACACCGAGCTAGAGAGACGCCAATGTGAAAGTGCGTTTTGAAAGAGGCGCGCCACTGCGCAGTATTGCCATTCAGGGGCTCCTCTCTCGAAAAATGTCGAGTGTTATTTTATTGTCTCATGCATTTACACAAAATCTTCAATGATTACGAATTAGAAGTAGAAAATAATTAATAATAAATTAGAGTAAGATTTTCAATGCTAATAACTATTTTATTTAAGTGCGAATGGGAAAATTTATACTTTTTACGCTTTGTAGCGAATGCTACAAGTTTTAAAGCAGCCAGAAGTGGCAACATCCAAGCGCGACGCTTGAACTGACTCACACTTTTTCTCGTGCTTTGCTAGCGTGCGTACATATCTCTCGTAAGTTGAAAGACATTAAGTGTGAGAATAGAAAGAAGCCCGGTAAAGTATACAGTGTAAATTCTCCGTGTGCATTGTGATAAACTTAAGGATCTGTTCATCGTCGTGATAAACTCTAAAATAGTGTTAAAACCCTTAGACTAGCATGTTCATTTTCGAGTGCTACCTCGACGTGACAAAAACGTAAATGTGCGTGTCACGATTCATCTCCTGTGTCGAATCATTATTATTATCCAATACGTTATGCCTTACTACAAGTTATACATTTTGCAGTTGTCATATTAATTCAAGATCCGTTTACGAATACTGGTGATAGAGCGCGGCGAAAACCGCCGGCGTCTTTGTGATAGAATCTTTGCGGCCGGCGTCTGTGTTTTTCCAAGATGGCGAAGCACAAACTGCCGTCTCGTGTCTTTACTCTGTGATTTAAATCGCACTTCATGCATGTGGAATAATATTTCTTTTTACAACATACCTGCAGTAGTTTTTCTTAAATGTGTTTGACGTGTAATAAGTGGGAATGCCTTTTAATAAATTTCGTACGAATTAATAGAGTACGCAGATTATTCATGCATATGCTTGCTAAAGTTTTTTAGTTTGTGTATATATTTCATTACTCCTTAAATCTTGCGTTTAATCGCACTTATTTCAATATAAACCACTATCAACAAATTAAATCAATTTTTCCTTATTCATGCGGCAGAAATACATACTAGCATCTGCCATCGTAAACGCGTACTTCTCGCGTACAGAATACTTCGTGAACGCTTACGATGTTATGCCGGCAGTTTATTGCAAATGGCGATACGTAAAAGAACCGCCGGGCCATCGTCACCTTGATTTTCATGTTTCGTCTTGCGAATATTTTCTTTCTGTGCAAGCAACACGTTTAGTGTTTCTTTTCTCAGTGTAGATATTATTCCTTATTTTTTTATTACAAATGATACTTATCAGTGCTTTTCAGTATGATTGATATCAATAAGCCTTAGGATTTTCCCTGTTATTTCTCGTACAGTTATAGAGATGTTCTAGATTACGAGAAAAAGCATTAATTCTCATTCTATGCATTTTAGTTGTTGTATGTCTTTCCTTTCTGCTTCATGAATCATGTGTTATTCAGTCACACGAATTTGCCATAATTCCACAAAAATGGAATCACCGATATTGTTGCTCTAAAAAAATCACAAGTAGTTCATTACCAAACTAAAATTGATCCTATCCTACTTTGAGCTTGACAAAAGTGAGAACCATTAAGGGAAGCATTTTGACAAAATGGTCAACTTTTGTTCTATTGGACCTACGTCTATGAAAATTTGCAGATTACTAGATCTCTACATTTGTAACAACTTATCTTAAACAAAAATTTTTCATAAGGCCATAGAAAATTTTTTATTTTAAAAAAATGAAATTATATATATACATATATTATTCATTACATCTTCGAAATTTACAAAGCTAGAGCAATGCGGTTTGTTGCATTTGAAAGTCAAACTTATGCTCTATCAAAATTATGGGGGGATTTTTGATTTTTTTTTTCAGAATTTATATGAATTTTTTTGTAAGGGTCAGAGCAAAAGTTATACTTTTAGGGTAAAAAAGTCCACGGAAAGCTTCACAGAAAAAAATTTGGAAATGCCCCCATAAGTTCGATAGAGCAAACATGTCACTTTCAAATGCAACAAACCGCATTGCTCTAGCTTTGTAAACTTCGGAGTTATAACGACAAACGTGTTGATAAGTTACTTTTTTTATAAAACCTATTTTTAAGAAACAAAATGCTTCTCCTCCTACATTTTTTAAGCTACAGTGATGATTTTGGTATCATTGGATGCAGAAAAACAAGGGCTTTACAATGTATTGAGAAGTTTCTCAAAATTCATTCTTGTTTCAAAGTTATGACGTCATAAATTTGAATTTTCTTGAGAATATTTTGATTTTTTTTCTTTTTAATTTTTTAAATTTTTATATTGGAAATTTGAGGAAAAGCATTCAAGTTTTTGAAATGTCCACGTTATTCTGCATCCAATGATACCAAAATCATTACTGTAGCTCAAAAACTATCAGAGAAAAAGCATTTAGAAACCCCCCCCCAAATGTCGTTTTCTATGATTTCCCATTTTCTTTTCAAGAAAATCGCATTTTGTCATGAATGATAAATGATTCTAAATTGTATTTCCTATCAGTATACCAAATTTCATTGCTCTTAATTCAATAATAAAAAAAATATTCGGATGGGGATGAGGAATATGAATGATGAAATATATAAAAAAATGAAATGGAAAAAAATTGAAAATTTCAGATTTTTTTTTTTTTTTTGTCCACGTTATTCTGCATTCAATGATACCAAAATCATTACTGTAGCTCAAAAACTGTAGGAGGAGAAGCATTTAGAAAACCCCCCCAAAAATGTCGTTTTCTATGATTTCCCGTTTTCTTTTCAAGAAAATCGCATTTTGTCATTGATGATAAATGATTCAAAATTGCATTTCCTATCAGTATACCAAATTTCATTGCTTTAGGTTCAAAAATGAAAAAAAAGGTCCGTAAGAGGGATGCCCTCCCCCCCCCGGGAGGGACGTTAGCTCTGGGGTAGGTTCCTGATATTTTTACAGACATTCGGGGACATGTCTCTAACTCATTTAAAGCAATAAAAACAAAAATCGGGAGAATCGACCTTTGGACTCAGATGCCCGAAAAAGCCCCCAAAAATGCTTCCCTTAAAATTAGCTCGTGTCGAATCTGTAGGATTTCTTAGAGAGTCTACTTTGTGGGAGTTTATCATTTACGATGTGGGGGACTGTCAGTGGTGGAATTTTCCTTGATGTCTAATTGGACTGCTCATCCAGCGTTTCGACTTTTTGCAGAACCTCAACGACATCGCCAAACGCCACCACACACTCAGTTTCCCTGGGCCTTTCTGGGACTAGTTTTGGGCCTGGTTTTGGGCCTTGCCTTAGCCTTGCCTTGCCTTGTTTTTGGCCTTGTTTTGCCTTAACTGAATCTTACCTTGTTTTGGGCCTGAGAGATCTCATTTACAAGTTATTCCCTTGCAATTCACATGGGTTATTTTTGGAAGCTAGTAAGCCTAAGATTACACTCACAGGCTAGCTAAACTACCTGCTTCTATTACGATAACTTGCTCGTCCAGCTTGGGATTAATAGAGCTGATACCATAAGTGACACCACCAACGTCACGGGTTCTTCTATAAAGGCTTATGCTACTAGTTAGTCTAAATTGGGCTTATTTAAATTCCACAAATTACACACTCATTCATATCCTGCCGACGCCCTCGCTCGCCGAACTTCACCATCGACCACAGGACCTCGCCGGTACGGAGTGCCCACCTAGAGAAGATCTTCCAGTCAAGATCCCGCCAGTCCGCCGGGCGTTTCCTCTGAATACAAAAAACGAGCTGAGTTTCCCTCGCCTTATTACCCTTCTCTCATGGTTTTCCGAATCTTATCGAGCGATTGTTTAGCGTTTGGCCATACCCACGGCCAAACCTAACACTTCTCTACTGTCAGCACACACTAAATTCTTCTTCAACTTTCATAATTTTTAGCAACTTACTGTTTATGTGGTGAGTACTTGCAGTGGTCAGCAAATGTACATGGCATCGAGTCTGTGCAGAAAAATTGGCTTTAAACTGATTCCGTTGCCAGCAAATGCATAAACAGTTACTGTTAATGAAGCTTACACCAATGTCCGCACTTGGCCTATTACGCGAGAAGACACTCATCATTTTCTTCAACAAATTGCTCTAAAATCTACTTTGAGACTAACTCCACATTTTATCTCCTGCGTCAGAAGCTCCCATAACCTGAATGAAAAAAATGAATACTCTAATGAATATTCAAAACAGGAAAATGAGTTGAATGACTGCTCTAAGTTGACAGCCTTTCCACGTGAAGCCTTTCTCCGTGAAATCTCCAGCAGCATTAACCGATGTTTACCTTCATATAACAAACCTTCTCCTCCCCTCTCCTCCCGATGTTTGCCCTCATATAACAAGCCCTCTCCTGCATCTGCCACAAACAACTGCAGCGTACCTACAAAAATAGATTTTCATTGCTATCCTATGCTGATACAGCGGATGAAAAGCCCCTCTCAGACACGAGTATAAATCAACATCCAATCGCATACTCAGAGGCAGTGAAATCCACAGGAAGAGAGAAATCGCTGCCAAATTGTAGTCGAAAATTGTAGTAATGTTGGTCACTGAAAAAATTGACATTTTGTGTATTTCAGATACTTGGTTTGATTCACGAACCAAAAGTTCATTTCTTAACATTCCTGATTACGTGATGTACCGCTGCGATGGCGCTAAAACCAGCCGAGGTAGTGGATCTTGTATTTATCTGAAAGAAATGTACTCAACATCTTCACTTCTAGCGAATAAAGTTTGCGAAGGCATTGAAATGGTTTGATAAGAAGTGCAAATAAATAAACAT
Source organism: Morinoia aosen (assembly GCA_030386875.1). NCBI lineage: Eukaryota > Metazoa > Arthropoda > Malacostraca > Amphipoda > Talitridae > Morinoia > Morinoia aosen. The sequence goes on from CM059562.1 coordinate 23,811,497, forward strand.
AAAACCATAATCAATGGCAGCCTTTACCGGCACCTATCGTCTCCCCTAAGTCTAACACTAGATTTCATTGAGGAAACTGTGGTGTATTGCTACGCCAGGCGTGTATTCCTACGCGCGGCCAATCACAGGGCGGGACCCGTCGACGGGTTGCTTTGCGTACACATCGTATTTTGTGTTCACGGACGCTTTGGTGTTCCAATGTGTTGATTCTGTTTAGAATTACACATGCGACGTATTTACGTTGTGAGCTGCTCCGTTTGAGTGGCAGGAGATATTTTGTGGGATCTATTTCCTGACGTGTGGAGCGTGGGTCTGAGCGCCGGCCTTCGCATTATTGCGTCTGTTGCTGGCGAGTGAGGTTGAGCGTGTTTGAGCTTCCGATTTCGCTCTTGAAGTATCCTTGCGAGATACTTGTGTTGTGTTTCCTGTTTGTGCTGAGACACAAGCAGGTAGGACCTGCAGGCGTGTTGTGTGCCTGCAGGCGTGTTGTGTGCCTGCGTATCTAAGTGTTGTTCAGACGCACCACACTAGCTTGGAGCTAGTGTGTGCTTCCATTCTGCCGTGAAGTTTGTTCGTTTCACGCCAGCGTGTGTTCGCACTGGGAGTGTCCTCTGACTCACGAGCTCAGGTGTGTGTCTGGTGTCGGCTGCAGGGGAGGTTAGAAGGCCGATCCGAGCTCTGGGAGCTCGGCTTTGAGACCTTGGGTCTCGTGATTTACACATCCCACAACAGAAACATTTAAAGAAATCGTTCAGGTAAAAAAATCATTTTTTGCTTTTGGAGATTTTAATGTTGACTTAACGGACAAGAACAATCAGCTAAGCAAACTGTTTTATAAACTAAGCCTATCACAAATGGTCAAAGAACCGACTCGCATCACTAAAGTCTCTGCAACTCTCCTCGATCTGGCAATCACAAATAATCCCACCACAATACTCAATACAGTAATATCACCTTTTATTTCAGATTATCACTCTAAAGTATGTGAAATTAATATTGCAAAGGGAAGACCAAAATACAGCTTAATGACTTATCGCTCGAAAAGGCACTATTCTGCGAAACTATATCAAGAAAACCTTCTCAATAGGTCCACCGAATTCCAGAATATGATGCAATCTGACGATGTTGACATTCAAGTGTCTGAAGGAAGATTCTAAATGTGGCGTTCCTTTTAGAATCTCCTACAAGGACAATTATTCGTGCAACGAATAGCGAGGGATAAAGACTAGTCGAAAAAGGTAAATATTTATTGTGGCCCACGGAATTATTCAGGAGAAAAGACTGGGGAACTTCGCAACGTACTATAATCCGAATAGTAAGGGAATATTCTAATTGGCGTAGGATTCTAAGTACGGTTAATTACGACATGTCCGAATAATGAATAATCACGTAATCAAAAAGAGGTAAAGGTAGGGGAGGTAGCTTGGTTTTGCTGATCCTGCAATTCATAAAATAGAACAAGGTTAACACGGTAATATATCCATTCTCCAAAATCACCTAATTACTCGGGTAGATCAAACGACATATCAATAATTAAATCACAAAACCTATATTATCGATTATCAGGCTGGAATTCGAATATTGAATAAGCTAATCCTCTCGACTTTGGAATTCACTAATCGTTGGCATAATCCACACTTGAACCTAAGTTATACTTTAAATTAACTTCTAAGCTCTCACTCCTAAAGTCACGAATGATGAACTAAGTTAAAACACACTTAACTTAACGAACGGGTCTTTTCAAAGTTACCGGGCCGCTACGTAACCGCCTCCATGGCGGCACGCTCAGGCCGGTCACACATCACTCTACTTAGGACGTAAACTCTAGTCTAATTTCCTACTTCACACGATTTTACCAAAATTCATGATATTTAGTAACCTTATATTTAAATACACCACAAAATTCCGAACAGCACAGAGGGTAGTCAAATGTAATTTATTTGCTACACACGAGCCGGTTAGCTCGCTACTTTCACTTAATAATTTACATTTCCATAAATTGGTTTATATCAATTACATCACAAAAATACACAAAAGTATCACTTCGAGAATAACGAGACTCACCAGGTTGATCAGAGCACTTGTTTACACTACGAGGTTTAGCGGAATAATGGGCTGCTGAGCAGCGAACGATGCTTGAAGAGCGTGAATGTTGCCATAAAGCTGCACTCAACTCGTCTCGTAAGACGGTGTAGATTTTATCTATTTTAATATTTATTTATCTTTTAAATAAAAGACTTTTAAAAGGTATAAAATTACTTTTAATATTAAATTCTAAATTTGTATTAATTATTCAGTGATTTTTCCGGGCACCACAGCACTACCCCGGCCAGACGCGGAGCGCCCTCAGACACCAAAATAGTGGTAGTCCGCTGAGGGTTTGAAACGAACGGTACGACCCGATCTAGTGCGAGGAGGAGGTAGCGAGGGTGCGGAAATAACCTCAGGACACCGCGGAGAAGGCTGAGGAGGAGGAGGTTCAGGAGGAGTCGGAGATGAGGGTGTTTAAGAGGGTTGAGGAGAGGTAGGGGTACGACTATAGGCGGGTTTCAAACGATCAATCGATACGTTTGAATCACCTTGAGGAAGTTTAATCTTTAAAAATTTTGGGTTACGTTCTAGGACTTCGTAAGGACCTGAATAAGGGGCTTCTAAGCTCCTCTTGATTCGGTCGACTCGCAACCAAACTTTTTTGCAATTCTGCAAGTCAACGGGCACGTAAACAGGTGGTGAATCATGGCACGAGCCTTCGGAAAGGCGTCGGAAATCGAACTTATGCATTTCGTTGACAAAGGTTTGGATAACGTCCGAAGAAAATGTTCTAGGCCTTGTATCGGCAACTAAAGGTTGAGGACAAAGCATATAGGCGCCAGTCACTGCGGTGAAAGGGGAAAAACCAGAAGAATTTGGAGTCATGTGCAAGCCTAGCAGGACGATAGGAAGGGAGAAATACCAATTTTCTCTACGGGCCATAATGGCAGCTTTAAGAGTTCGGTGCAATCTTTCAGGCCAATGGCCTGCGGCCTGTAGCTGCACGTGCGAACATGGGGAAAACCTAAGAGGTCCGCTAATTCACTGAAAAGTTCTCCCTCAAACTGTGCACCTCTGTCGGTCACCACTTCCAACGGGACAACAAAGCGTGATATCCATCCGGATACGAAGGCAATGGCTACCGAAGAAGCAGTGTATCAACCAGAGGAACAGCTTCGCACCATCTAGTAGCACGATCAATGCAAGTCAATAGGTACTTGAAGGGAAAAAAGAAGATGTAGAAGTAGGTAAGGAGACAGGAGGAAGAGGGCCCACAATGTCAATATGGACAGTGTGGAAACGATCAGATTGCGGAGCGATAGGGCTAACAGGAGATTTAGTATGTGTATGCACTTTTGCCTGCTGACAATTTCCGCAATACCGGACGAAACGATGGACATCTTTGTCCATATTTGGCCAGAAAAACCGGGCTTTGACGTTTTTGGCAGTATTTTTATAGCCCGGATGTGCGAGATTGTGCAAGAACGCCATGATCTGCTCGCGACAAGCAAGGGGAACATAGGGTCGAGGACAATCGGTAGAGGAATCGCACCATAGTTTAAGATCAGGGGCAATATCGAAGGGTGTCAGCCTTTCTTTCAGAACACTCGTTTCGGGGTCGTCAGCTTGGGCTATAGCCAGGTTTTTGAGATCGAATACATCCACTGATGTCGCGCAAACAGGACGCGACAAGCAGTCTGCTACTACGTTCAGATCGCCTTTAATATACTCTATTGATGTTACGTATACCGACAGGAAAGACAACTGTCTTTGCTGCCTATCTGATTTAGCAAGAGTTTTGGAGTAAAAAGCCGACACGAGTGGCTTGTGGTCAGTGAACAATGTCACTGAGTGACCGTCAACGAGAGATTTGAAATGCAGCACCGCTAGGAATGCGGCAAGTAGCTCACGATCGTACGTCGAGTACGTCTTTTGAACATCGGAAAGTTTCTTAGAAAAGAAAGCGACAGGTGCAGGTTGGGAGTCAATCAGTTGGTACAGTGCTGCTCCAACAGCGAAGTTAGAACTAGCAGAAACAAGATGATATTCAGAAGCATCAGGGGAAGGAAAATGAAGAGTTGGACAGTCGGCGAGAGCCTGTTTTAGGTCACTAAAAGATTTCTCTGCTGCCTCAGTCCAAGGCAATTGTTTAGCTGACGGATAGTTACGCAAGAGTTCGGTTAGACCGAGAGCTTTGGTGGCAAAAGAAGGGATCATGGGGCGAAAAAAATTAAGCGTGCCCATAAAACGTCGTACGTCTCGAGAACATTGAGGACGGGCGCAGTCGGCAATCGCAGCCACTCTGTCAGCAGGAGGTCGTATGCCGTCCGCGCTCACCTCATAGCCAAGGAAGGTCAGTTTAGATTGGAAGAAACTGCACTTGTCAATCGACAATCGCAATTTATGTTGAACAAGAAGGGAAAGAACGGTGGACACATCATTTAAGTGCTCTTCCTCGGTTTCGGAGGCAATGAGTACATCGTCCAAATAGACGATGACGTTTTTTACGTTTACAAAGAGGGCATCTATGTACCTCTGAAACGTCGGTCCGGCATTCTTTAGTCCAAAAGGCATGTACAAAATTTCATACAACCCAAATGGAGTAGTGACAGCAGTTTTAGGAATAGATTCAGGAGCAACAGGAATTTGAAGGTAGGCGCGCTCTAGATCGAGCTTAGAAAAGATTTTTTTTGAGTGCAAGGACATTGTCAGAGAGTGAAGGTGAGGAATAGGGTATCTATCACCTACAGTGAGAGAGTTAAGTACACGGTAATCTCCACAAGGTCTCCATTTACCAGGTTCCTTCTTTGGAACGAGGTGCAACGGCGATACCCAAGGAGAATTGGACCTTCTAATGATGCCTGCATTCGGCAGGAATTCAAACTCTTTTCGAGCGGCCTCAAGTTTAGAACCCGTTAACGGTCGTGGCTTGAAGTGAACGGGGGAGCAAGAACCAGTATCAATTGAGTGCTGCACGGGGCAGTTTGTTGATGCATCGTTCGAACCGAGTCGTAAGGGGGAGGTCAAAATCGAGTGGTCGGCCAAGATTTTGCGTACACGGGGATCTATTTGGGTCAAATCAGCGGAGTATGCGGTTAAGGAATCCTTCGAAAAATGAAGGGGAATTTTCCTACCTGTCAAGGTATCTATTAGATTACTGTTCTTGCAGTCAACAAGTATCGAGTACGCAGCCAAGAAATCAATTCCAAGAATCGGCTGAACTACCTCAGCAATCACGAACGTCCACTGCAAAGATCTTCCTAGTCCTTTAATGTCCACTACAAGGTCAGCCTCGCCTCTGCAATTAATTATCTCCCCTGACGCTGTAGAGAGTGTTACCGCAGTGGGACGTAGGTATCCTAATTCACAGGATGGTGGTAAAATGCTAATCCCCGTACCTGTATCGATGAGCAGATTAACCTCACTGCGACCTATACGTGCGCTTACTGAAAGCGGTCGTCCGACGGTCACAGTTTGAACAGACGACAGATCTAGTTTTCCGACCTACGGAACGGGCTAGCAGGTCGAGCACGGGAGGAAGCTCTACTTGAGGGTCGAGAGACCGGCAAACCGGGTTTGTAATTAGAGCACCAGCGCCGGCATGATCTAGCTTCATCCCCATAGTAAAGGTGCGCTCTACAGACTCTAGGACGCTGGTTTGAACGAAAAGCTCTGACACCTATTATATGTTAGGGCTATTGTATTGCCCCGCTCTCTCCTCGTGTGCGTTCCGGGCGTTACTTCGGTAATTCGTGTGTGCTCCCGCATCAGGTGCCCTTTCTCTAAAAATTGGGTCCACAGCAGCTATCTGATGTCGCGGCAGGTATTCCATGTAGGTTTCTGCAATGGACGCCATAGTGTTCAAGTCGTGCTCCTGGCGCGCGGCTATCCAGGGGCGTATGGCTTCTGGCAAACTGCTCACGAACTTGAGTTGGAGAAAATCCTCCGACAGGCCTAAGTTGCTTTCAGCGGCTAAAGTGCGTAGCTTTGACAAAAATTCCCTAGGTCTGTCTTGGCAATACAACTGTCAGGCCGCACAGGGGTTGTCGAACCTTTTGTGTTATTTACCCATAATCTTAAGTATTTTCGTTATGTGTCCAGCTCCCTGAACCCCGACTTGTCTGTTTCTCTGCGCTGATGTTGCGTCTGTGCATTTACTTTAGTTAGCCCTTAAATATCATTTGTCTCACATGTCGATATTCCAATGTTTCTTGTATTACCTAGCTAAATACGACTAATATTTTAAATGCAATTTTGAGTGTTGTACCCTGTTATGCAGTAGCTCATGTCTGTACGCACTATTTTTGCAATAGAAAATAAATCACTGTCTTTGTTAAAATATATCAGTGTATGTGATAGGGACTTCAAAGAGATTCAGCATTAAACAAGTAACACCCTAAGGTGAAAAAAGTTTCCTTTCTCCCTGCTGACACAGGCTTTAGTCTTATACGACACCTCGCCTAATAAGGGGTTTAAGGAGCCACCTCGGAAGGACGAACTATTTCGCATAGTTTGTCGAAAGGAAGACGCTGTCGCAGTTCGGCACGAACAGAATTCACTTCTGTTGCCCTAGCGGTCTCATACGGCGCAGACAGTTGCTCGTCTTCCTAACGGTACCACCGTAGTTCGGCACTAACAGAATTTACTTCTGTTGCCCTAGCGGACTTGCTACGGCGTAGGCGATACCCACACGAACCTCAGGAAGGGTAGCTGCGAAGAAAAGCTAGCCCCCCGGAAAAAGGTAGCTGCACCGAAGACACCCCCTGTTCCACGAACCCTCACGTCGACCGCACGACGGTATTGACATATTCTGGCGCCCGAACAGGGACCCAGAAGCTTTGCGAGACTACCAACGTTGCCTGGGATTTCTGGGTTCTACACAACTACGCGGACACCGCACCATTAAAACAAGATGAACCTCGTCGCTCAAGCTCGAGAATACGTCGAAGCCCTTGGCCTCACTCCCACCGATGCGGAGTACAGGGAAGAATTTACCAGCCGCCTGAGGCATCTGGAAGAAGCGGAACGAGAAGCCGCAGAACGAGCAGCGGAACGAGAAGCTGCGGAGCGAGAAGCCGCAGAACTAGCAGCAGAACGAGAAGCCGCAGAACGAGCAGCGGAACGGGAAGCTGAACGAGAAGCAGCACAACGAGACCACGAGTTCAGATTCAGACAACTCGATGCTCAAATCGCTCCTCAAAATGCTATAGTAAAGATACCTCCACCGGCTCCATTCGATCCCACGAAAGAAAGGATGGACGAATTTTTGCAACGCTTTTGCACTCACACCACAGCGATGGGATTTACTGAAGTCGATGCTGTTGTCATGCTCCATAATTTGAACACACCGAAGGAACGTCGACTCATCGATACCCTGCCCGCAGCAGATCGCTTCAAGCTTCCCGAAATTATATTGCTCCTACTAGATGCTCATAAAGTTACTCCGGCAAAACTACGTGCCAACTACTACGAATTGAAGCCAGAAGAAGGCGACAATATGTCACGTTACCTACGGCGACTCGAAAAATCCTTTGACGCTTGGTTAAAAGGATGCAACATCGAAGCCAACTACGAGACTCTTCGTGACTTCCTTATTGTTGACCGAGCTTATTCAAGCTTGCCGCCCTTCCTCGCTACTCAATTGCGTGACAGGGGTGGTAACACAGTCGCAAGCCTAGGAGAGCAGGGTGATAGCTTCTTGCAAGCAAGACCTCATACATCGCTCCATCAGCTTTGTAAGGGTCGCACACTGACATCGACGACGGATGCGGGCCCTCCAGCACTCAAAGCATCATCAGCACCAGAGCGACGCTCGACATTTCCTGTCCGAGCCCCTAGCACCCCAGCAAGATCAACCAACTCCAGCAACAACTCTCGAGGAACGCCACCAAGAACTTCTAACCCTCGTGATGTTCCCACCAGCTCAAGATCGATCAACACTCCGCAGCGCGAGGAACAACGAGGACCTTACACTGGATATTACTGCACTTTCCATGGCCCCAACCGATCACATTCCAGTGATGAGTGCCGCCAGTTACAGAGGAGGCAAGGTGATAGCCACAGTAGTGGAGCAGCAGCCCATGCAAGCCCACCTATCTCCAGTACTACAGCTCGAGTAAACAATCTAACAACGCATGAAGAAGCAGATGAATACGACGATATTCCCCCAGTCGCATGCAATCACATTGCCTCAAACAAACTGATCGAATTGGGACAACTGAAAACATGCTCCGGCACTGTGAACCAACAACCCGTCCAAGTACTACTCGATGGAGGAGCAACAGCGGTCTTCGTCAAGAAGGCTCTCGTCCCAGCTGACGCCATTTTGAAGAAAGAAATTACCGTTCGGCTGGCCAACAATCATTCCTTCGAAGCGCCTCTTGCCCGGGTCACTCTCGTTTGCCCCTACTACCATGGAGAGGTGACAGCCGTAGCCATGGAAGAACACTCCCATGATGTCATCCTCGGCGGAGTTCCCGGAACCACCTCCTTCGAAGAACAGATGATCGACCATGAAGAGCAACCAGTTGCTGCAGAAGTCTCTCATGTTGTCACAAGGGCAGCAGCAAAATCGAACGAAAATCTCCCTGCCGCACCAAGCACTGTCGATATGTTGCAGCACAACAAAGAAGATTTCAAGAAATTACAACGGGAGTGCAAAACATTGCAGTTTTTATTCAAGAAAGTTGACACTGGTAAAGAAGAAACGCACAAGGATGGCAGAGTCATTACCTATGAACTCCACGACGGCATTCTGCACCGGAAAACGTTACGAGACGGTCAGGAAACTCATCAACTTGTAGCACCTGCAAGCGTGCGCCCACAAATCTTGGAAATGGCTCACGACAATCCACTTGCTGGCCATTACTCCCAAAAGAAGACTCAGGCTCGACTAGAACGAGATTTCTACTGGCCGTCCCTGGCAAAGGATGTGGTCCAATACTGTCACTCTTGTCACACCTGCCAGACGCACGCTCCATCTCTACCAAGGAAGGCACCAATCTCAACCCCACCGATCACCACTCCATTCTCCGCGCTCAGTGTTGATTTGGTAGGCCCATTGCAACTAGCTTCGGCACGTGGCCACCGATACATTCTCACCGTGGTGGACCAAGCAACTCGGTACGCAGGCGCAGCCCCGCTCAGACATATAGATGCCGAAACGGTCGCCCAGGAGCTACTCGAAATCTGCAGCAGAGTTGGTTTCCTTCATACGCTAACGAGCGACAACGGCACTCAGTTCACAGACGCAACCTTCGAAGCTTTCCTGAAACTCGTCGGTATCCAGCACCGATTGACGCCATTATACAATGCCCAATCGAACGGCATAGTCGAACGCTTCAATGGTACGCTCAAAGTCATGTTGCGGAAATTAGCCGTAGAACAACCGCGAGACTGGGACCTGTATCTGCCTTCCCTTCTTTTTGCATATCGAGACGCTCCTCAGGCCTCAACCGGGTATTCTCTTTTCGAACTCATCTACGGCCATCGCGTCCGTGGACCTTTAACCGTGCTCAAGGAATGCTGGACAGAAGGAAGCTTGCAAGACGACACGAGCACTGCTCAGTATCTAATGGAAATGAAGCACCGATTGAAAGAAACTTGCAAAATCGCTCGCGAGAATCTAAACAGGAGCCAAGAGAAAAACGCCAAGTTCTTCAACAGACGTACCAAGATGCGAACTCTAAAACAAGGAGATAAAGTCCTCGTATTTCTGCCCGATTATCGAAAGAAGCTACTTATGACTTGGAAAGTTCCCTATACAGTAAAATCACGCCTGGGAACCTATACCTATACATTGGAGGTGGATGGAAACAACAAAGTTTATCACATCAACCTCCTTCGCCAGTACCACGACCGGGAGCGGCAAAGTTCCGCCTCACCAAGCGAGAAAGATCGCGAGGAGGACGACGAGAGAGTAGAGGAAGCATTTGCAGCGGTTGGCCTCGCCCTAGAACCTACCTGCGAAGAAGAACTCGACCGGAAAGAACCAGAGATACCGTCACCCGTCGGAGAAACCATTGAAGACTGTCTCATCTCTACGTTGACTACAACACAACGCTCAGAACTCCAGGAACTACTTGGAGAATATCGCGATCTTTTCACAAATACTCCCGGAAGAACCAGCACGGCAGTTCATGAAATGAAATTAAAGGATCCTTCCAGTTTTCAACTTCAACATTCGTATCCACTTCCCTTAGCGCTGGAGCCTGAACTGCAGTCAAGTTTAGAGAAGTGGATGAAGATGGGAATCGTGACGCCATCCACATCACCTTACTATTCACCGCTCCTTGCCGTCCGGAAGAAAGACAGAACCCACCGATTTTGTCTGGACTGCAGGCACCTCAACAGCCAGACAGTATTCGATGCCGAGCCGATAGCAGACACCACTGCTATTTTCACCAATTTAGCTGGCAAAACAATCTTCAGCAAAATGGATCTTACCAGTGGATATTGGCAGGTACCTCTACACCCTGAGTCCCGCCAATACACCGCCTTCAAAACTAGGTCTGGCCTCTATGAATCAACGTCATGCCTTTCGGCCTAGCAAATGCTCCAGCCACTTTTTCCCGCCTTATACGTCAAGTCGCTGCAGGACTGCATGATACTGAGGTCTACATGGACGACATCTTAATCGCCTCGACTACCTGGGAAGAACATTGCGCAGCATTAGCTAAACTGTTTGAAGCTCTTTCTCGACATGGCCTTAAAGCGAAGCCATCCAAATGCGAATTCGGATTTGACAGCCTCCAGTATTTGGGTTGTGCGCCCGCCAGGCATATAAATAGGATCGGCGAGAGACATCGTGGTTCATTAGAGGTGGTCTGCCGTAGAGGTAGCATTTACAAACAGAAGCGTCGCTGTCAGTAGCGGAAGCTCGGCTGTCGAGAAAGCATCTGTAGAAATCACAGATACGCTACAGATTACCTTCCGATCTAAAGATTCTCTACCAATTACGAAGTCTGTGTCAATTCTGAAGTAATAATAAAAGGATAACCACGTTGCTGCATCTGATTCACTCCCGAACCTCATTCGCGTTTAGTTACGACCTGATACTGAAAAGGGCCGGAACATATTTGGTGGCCACAGTATGGGGAGCCACGTTAAAGATATCCACATTGCCACATTGCCAGATTGCCCCATTGAAGAAGAAAGATATCAAGAATTGATCTTCGGTTCTGCTGATCCGTGATTTTAAGAGTGAGGAGTGTCACCCTGTTTGGAGTAACGTCGCATAGTTACCACATTACTTCAGTGCATCGAGAAAAGGAAGAAAGACGTCAGCGCAGAAAATCAAAGTGCTTTCCAAGAAACTCTTCGAGAAAGAAACTCTTCGAGAAAGAAACACTTCGAGGGAGAAAAAAAATCGAAAATCTACAAAATGGGCTACTCAAAGGAGAAGATGATGTGAGGGGTCCAGACCAACAACCTGGTCTGTCGACGAGATCTACGCATCTACGCACCGTCATCTGCAACGAGAAGATCTACGAGAACTACGCATCGCCAAAATATTAAGTTAAGTGTACGCCGATTATGTTGCTTGCAAATTAAAAATAAGCATGCGCTCAAATTAATGATTATACATCATCAATATAAAATTAATGAGTAGGAAGTTAAGCAGTAAGCAGTAAGTAGTAAGCGGTAAGCATTGCAAGCGCTGGTTCCGGGAAGTGGAAGTTGAGCGGCGAGAGCTAGCAGCGTAGGCATTGCGAAAGCGCAGTAAGCAAGCTGATTTCCCGGGAGTGAGAGAGCGAGCGTATACGCGGAAACGTTGTGTGGAGAGGTAGTCCATTGTTCTCCAGAACAATTGAAGGAAGTTGTTGCTATTGTTCCCGGCCCATTGTTCTCCGGCATATAAGAGTAAGCTGGAGCAGCTTGCCTCTGTTCAGAGTGGTGCCAGCCTTCACGAGCAATTAGCAAATAGCCTGTTTTAAGTCCACTGAAAATGTGAGTTAAAATTTTATTGTATGTAAAATATTATCATTTGCATGTAGAAAATTTTATTGTGTGTAGAACATTTTTCTTTTAATGGAAATTGGAGGTTTATGAATATAGGATTATTTTTGTGCTTATGTCGAACAGTGACTCTGACGAATACGAGTACATAAGAACAACCCCGTACTTGACTAGCTTTGGTAGGTTATCCGTCCCTGTTTTCAGATTATCAATTCCTCAAATACCTAGCACGATGGCGACCACTGTTACCCCTGTTATCAGTGCAGCCGTTACAACAGTTAGCTCTGTAACTAGTACGGTTACCGCTGTGACAACTTCTATTGTAGGTCCAATACCTAGTGTTGTGATTGCTGGGCAGGATCTACCGCAGTACCGAGGTAGAAGACGTAGAAATGACCCGGACTTCATAGAAAACAAATCACTAGAAACGCATATAAAAAATGTGAGAGCGTATTTCAACATGCTTTCAGACAATTCAGAAGAAGCGAAACTAAACTTATTGTTGCGAACTGCAGACAAGCGGGTAGGCGACTTCAATACGGTTGTAGCTTCCATAATTAGTGAAGGTTATGAGTTAAGTTTCGAAGAAGTCGTGCACCTGTTAGAAAATATCTACGTATCAAAAGGTGAAAGATCTTTGCATGCGGTCGCCTGTGATCTAAATAACGTACGCCTGAAAAGAAACGATGCATTAGCTAGCCAGTTCGTGGCGATATTATCCAAAATCCGTAAGCTAACCCACAGAATAATGACCAGCCCGGAGTGTTCGAACAGAGCCCACCCCTATGTAGTAAATTGTCCCGATCCTGTTGCCCTCGATAAGTATGTCGAGAATACTTTAATTGTTGCATTAGCTATGGTTATCATCAACCCCCTAGTAACCGAAGATTTCTCCAAAAAACTATTTAACAAACCCTTTAACTCGTCGGAAGAGCTCCTTCAGAGACTAGTGACTGTAATTCGCAATTTTCCCGAGGATAAACAAATATTAGCGACTCGATCTGAGAGATCTATGGAAATCTATTGTGCTGAGGATGATCATTCGTCCGAATCAAACTTTGATGCTGCCTATGATGAGGCCGAAGTGCATACAACAGAAAGAGGCGGATTGCGAGGTAGAGGTAGGACGCGTAGGCCCTACTGGAGACCAAATTTCCCGAGACCAACTTTCCGTGCTAGACCTCACGTAAAATCTTATGTTGGAGATAGAGAATTAGGAACTCTAGAAGTTCAGGCAGTAGAGACAGCTGAAACGAAGCGTTGCTCGAATTGTTACAATCATGTGTGTGTCTGTCAAGGACAAAGTGTGTCGGGAACCGTCGTGGCTAGGAAACCGACTGATTGGTACAAACCAGGTTCATCTCAGACAGCCACCGAGCATTCACTGCGTGATGTAGCTTGTTTTCGTTGCAATAAGTTAGGACACTACGCAAGAGATTGTAGATCCAGAAGAGACTATTTAAACAGACCCGGCAGACCGGATCGTGTCCGTGCGCGAGGACAGTATAAAACTCGTATGTCCGAAAAAGGCCAGGTAGAAACTTACCAAACTAACAGTGCCAATGATTTTTTAGCGTAAACAGCAGAGACGATTTCATTTCCGATAGAAATAACGTAAATGGTAAAAATGAAACTACAATAACTAAGTATGACTCTACGGCGACAAATCCCTGTGAACCCGAGGAGAATTCTGGTGCTGAAGATTCCCTCGTTAAAAATGTCGAGAGAGTTGATGTGTTAAACATGTCTGGAGGTTCCCTCGTTAAAAATGTTGAGATGGTAGATCCACTCATCAAGTGTCAAAATAGATATGAATCGCTGGGAGAGGCGGAATTAAGTGATGATCTGAACGCTCATGGCACTAGTTTTGAAAGCCATTTAACGACGAACGTTTGTAAATACGAAGAAGATGAAGAAGTTGAAGTTACAGGACAAAATGAATTATTTGTAATACGAAAAAGTCATAAGCCCATGATTGTGCTTAGAAAAGATGCAGACCTGTGGAATGCATTGATTGATTCAGGATCAGAGAAGTGCCTAATCAGCTACCACAGAATAAGTGAGATAAGTAATGAAGTGAAGCCAAGTTCTCTGACTATAAAAGGCGTTAACGCTAAGAGTAATGTTGAGGGCGAGGTGGAGCTTGTCCTAAAGTTAAAAAACGGTGTAAGTTTAAAGACAAATGCTTTAATAATTAAAGATGGTATTTACAATTATGACGTCATTATTGGGCGTGATTTATTGGACAAGAACGCCGTTGTAGACTTAAAACAAGGATGTTTAATTATCAAAGATGAGAAAATTCCCTTTGCAGAGGTAAAACGACGAAAAAAGAAAAAGACAGAGTGTCTCGAGTATTTAATAGAGAATACTGAGTGTCTCATGGCGGACACGATTACGTCCAGAGCTAAGAAAAAAGTCCTAAATAAGCTAAGAGAGAAGAGGACGTGCATTGCTGAGAAAGCAAGTGAGGAAGTAAAAAGGGATGGTAAGAGAGAAAATCAGCCTGTTCGAGGCGTAGTTGCAGTTACCAATTCCCAAACAAGGCCAAGGCCGTTAAGAGTGCATACTCAAAGAATTGAAATTGCTCCCAATGTAATTTTTAAACATGTTGGACATGTTGGAAAGTGTAAAAATGGAGAATACATAATAAAGAAAGCAACTTTGAAGGAAGGCGTGTGTGTCGCCGAAGCAATTGTGAGAGTTAATAATAGGAGAAAGATTCCGTTGTTGTTAATTAATAGCTCCGACAGAGCGATTGTTTTACCAGAGAATGCAATTATAAGTACTTTAGAAAAAGTGGAGAGGGATCACGTTGAATCCGAAGTTTACTTGTCAGATGTACAAGGAGAATTAAAGGAAGGATTAAGTACCTTTGTGGAGGCAGCGAGTGTTGTTCAGGACAGTCATTTAGATGTCGAGAAGAAAGACACTAATAGTAAATCTGTCGGGATCACAGGAGTTGTCGACGAAGGGTACGTTTATGATTCCAAAGAAGTAGCCCGTGGTCGGCGGAAATTAAATAATGATGATATCAAGTGTAACGATGACGAAATGAAGCCTGAATTGCTGAGTTTGTTGAATGAATTCAGAGACGTTATTACTATAGACAATGAATCGATCTCAGCTGCTGCAATTAAACCATACAAAATACGTTTGAAACCTAACGTGGATGTCGTAAATGTCCCTCCCTATCGTATTGCCCACCGTTACATGGAAGACTTGAAAGTCGTTAACGAAAAAATGTTAGACGACGGAATTATTAGACCATCGATTTCAGCTTATAATTCACCGATAATTGTAGTTCATAAGAAAGATGGAACTATACGTCCGGTAGTTGACTTCCGCAAAGTAAATGAGGTAATTCATGAAGAATCATTTCCGCTGCCGCGAGTGGACGAGCTTCTCTATAGTTTAAATGGTCAAAAATATTTTTCAAAACTAGATCTTAGGTCAGGATATCATAATATTACACTGACCGATGAGAGTAAAGAAATAACCGCATTTACAGTTGGTAGTAGAAAATATGAATTTAATTGTTTACCCTTTGGTTTAAAAACCTCACCTGCATATTTCCAGTCAGTCATGACGCAAACGCTATCTCCTGTTCTAGGAAAACTATCTTTCGTCTTTATGGACGACGTGCTCATATTTTCTAAGGAGAAGGCACAGCATCTTGCCGATATAAAGGTTGTACTTGAACTATTAAGAAACGCTAGATTGTCAATCAAAACTGAAAAATGTGAGTTTTTTTAGGAACGAGATTGAATATCTCGGACATTCCATTAGTGGAATGGGAACCAGAAGCACCGGTACTGACAAAGTAAAGAATTTAGAAATTCCAAAGAATGTTAAACAACTACAGTCATTTCTAGGACTAGTAAATTTCTTTCGTAGGTACATAAAAAATTTTGCGAGTATCGCAAGCCCACTCTATAGTCTTCTAAAGAAAAATGTCGAATTCAATTGGTCAAAAGATTGTCAAAACGCTTTTGAAAAATTAAAAGGTGAACTGTGGGAAAGCACGGTCTTGAGTCACCCAAACTTCGATCAAAAATTTCATCTGTTTTGTGATGCATCAAATGTTGGCATCGGAGCTGTTTTACTCCAGTCATCTACTGATAAAGTTCGAAACATGAGACCTGTCGCATTTTTCTCTAAAACGTTGAATTCCACTCAACGACGATACTCAACTACGAAAAAGGAAATGTTCGCTATAGTTGAAGCGTTAAAGTATTATAAATATCTTGTTTTAGGCTATGATCTGGTCATTTACACCGATCATAAGCCTTTAGTTCCTTTATTTTCAAAGAAATTGCCTGAAGACAACACGCTCGCTAGATGGAGTATTTATGTCCAAGCTTTTGATGCCAAACTAAAGTATTTTTCTGGTAAAGCGAATAGTGCCGCCGATGCATTAAGTAGATTAAATCATGACAGAAACCCCTTAACAGAAAGAGAACTATTAGAGTGTTCTGAATTAACCCCGGATGTAGAGACTTTTCCCGTTGTAACCAGGCTGCAAGCCGCTGCTGCGGGTAATAAATCTAACAAGCCAGTGACTGAGGGAGAGTTCGAGGAGACAATGCCAGGAAATGATGACGGAAGAAACAACAACAGTACTGCTGAAAGCCCCAGACGTGAACCCAGTGACTTTAATAGCAGACAGAAAACGAGCTTATGCAGACTGGATAAAGTTAACAAGACTACAGACCATTCAAGTATTAACGACAACTGGTCGTTAGACGAATTTAAACGTGAACAAGATAGTGATGCCTTTTGTTCTGAAATGAAGGATGCCCTAGAGAATGCAACAAAAGTTTCTAATACTGACATGAATGAATTTCTGATTATGAATGACATTTTGTATAAAAGACGAAGAATTGACAACAGACCCAGCACCATTCTGACTATTGTGGTGCCATATACTTTGCTGCACAGGACAATTCTATTCATACACAATTTGTCCCATACAGATTTGAATCATACCTTGTTTAAGTTTAAATTAAAATATTTTCATCCGTACGAACGGACAATTACACGCAAAATTGTTGAATCTTGTGACATCTGTAAGATTCTAAAATCACGAATACTGACGCCGATTAAAATTCTAAATGCTCCAATTGGAACACGATGTTTTCAAACGGTCAGCATGGACTTCTACGGTCCATTACCAATGACGGACAATGGTAACAAATATATTCTTGTATTTATCGACCTATTTTCACGTTTTGTTAAATTATATTCGACTAGTGACCGATGTACAGAGACTGTTACAGATTGTCTATGAAATTTTTGCTGTTTGTTTGGTACCCCGGACGTGCTACTGTCCGACAATGCCCTGGAATTTAAATCATCTAACGTGAGAAATTTCACAAAAGGACTTTCTATCTTAAAAAGGGAAGTTCTAGCTTATTCCCCTTTTTCAAACGGCATTGTTGAGCGATGTAATGGTAAAATTCGACACCTGCTCAAGTTATATCTAAATTTTCTTACTCATAATGAGTGGGATAGATTGCTGGATATTGTAGAGAATTCGATTAATAATAGCTATAATGAAACTTTAGGAGATACACCCGCATACACGGTTTTCGGTAGAGATACGTGTGTTTATATCAGTTCTACTAATTTAGAAGACTTCAATGTTGCGACTACATATGAAGATGTTCACAAACAAAAATTTACCGAGTCATCTATTGTAGTGAACAATATTAGAAATGCGATCATTAACGCCACAATCGAAAGAACTGCCTATAGAAATATGAAACGTCGCGATAAAAATTTAAAAGTGACGGACCGTGTACTAGTAAAAAATCATGCCAAAAAACACAAATTACAGCTAAATTTCTTAGGACCAGGTATCATTGAAAAGCTAGGTAAAAATTACGCAGATATTAAGATCGGTAACAAGATTATCCGATCGAACCTAAACTATGTGCTGCCTTTAGATAAGTTAAGAAGGTAAAATTGTCAACCTAGTTGGAGCTGTTCATTCCTTATATTCTGAAAATGCCATTCCATATATGTATTTCAATGGTATTTAGTTTGTAAGTTCGTTCAATGAGTTTCTAGCTTGTAAGAGTGTTCTACGAGTTTCTTTCTTAAGACTTTATGTATGTCTTGCGTTAGGAAATATTGTGTTGCGCTAACACCTTCAGAAGAGATGTTGAGCTCAGGATGTTGTCATACTGTTGTTGCGACATCAAGAGCTGTGCTCATCAAGCCGTCAGCTAGAGTTGATAAACTGAGCTGTAATCGTGGAGATGTCGACACGAGAGTGCGAGTGTGCAACCGCGAGAACTGCCTCGAATCTGCCGCAGATTGTTTGACAACAATGCTAGGCAGTGTAGTTGGAATGAAAGCGTCTTAATGAGAATGTGTCTTAATGAGAATGAAGCATTGCCTTATTATGAAACGACAATTGCTTACTTAAACTTGTGGCCATGCTAATATCCTGTATCGTATCCTTTCAGAACCCTTGGGCGACTCCTGAACAATTCCAGGACAGTGCACACTCCGATTTACAAGATACACACATACACTTTGAACCTTCAATTAGTACTTGGTAGCGTACTTATCTAACATCAATAAATCAATCAATCAATCAATAAATCAATCAATCAATCAATCAATCAATCAATCAATCAATCAATCAATCAATCAATCAAAGTTTAATGCCATTGTAATAAGCAAATACTTGCTGTTCCACCTAAGGTTAGCGTTTAATACTACAACGCTAGACTTCCACTTTTTATTCTGAACACGTTTAAATCCCGATGTGCACCGGGGTAAATCAGCTGTGGCAGCCGCAGGAAACAAAAATAGTCTTCGGTATCAAGATACGAAAGGAAGTATTACAAGAAGCCTACTGCAACTTTCAAGTGTTCCTGAACCTCGAATCCCCGTTGCGTACTCGAATTCAAGTATTTGAATCGGGAGAACACGTCGAACTCGTGTTCATAATCAGAATTGCTGCATTCCCAACAAATATCCAGTGAAGAATTACTTTTTCTACATCAACATTTATAAAGTCATAATTTATTTATCACATTTATGTGATTAAAATAAATCACAATTTTAATTCCCGCGCTGTTAGTAGCTTTTTGGCCTGCTAAGATGGGCAACAAGGTGTCTAACCTTAATGTAGACACCATTCTAACGGCGATTAAAGCCAACAACGGTCAAATATCGGATGAACTCATCCGACACACCGAGGAAACGAGAGTAGATCTCATTCCTGACCAGTTGAGCGACATAATGTTGCTTCTTTACACGATAATTACTATCATAATTACGGTAATGATTATTTACATAAAACGCGACCTTAATAGAGTAACAGGTCGTCTAAGTGGCGAGGACGTCGCTTTGCGTCGAACCGCCTTAAAAGAAATCTGTAATAGTCCTAAACAAGTAATTGCAGTTTCACCTTAAGCTCTGATTAAGATGGATCTGATTATCATATTCTTGGTTTTAATATCTCCCGAGGAGTAGAATCCTCCCATGTCTTAGATTACTACTATTTTATACGGAGATTTTTTCTATTATATACGGAATATGTTTTTATTGTCGTTAATTATAAACATTGATGTCGCGTTACTCGCCCTCTGCTAAGTTCATTTATTGTTTTAGATTGGTGGAATTGAATTAGCTATTGATTTTTCTTTTATTTCCTTTCAATCTTTATTTTAGTTGAATTGATATGTTAATTTAAATCGTAGGACGATTTGAAACCTATTCTACTTTTACCTTGCCAATTGCGGTAATGTAATGTATTGTTTGCGCATTTAAACATCTTTTCTATATTTTTATGTAACATGGTCTTATGATGGATTTTTCCTTCTTTATTTCCAATTGCATTCAAAATTCTGTTCTCGAAATATGTTCATATGTTAATCCAAAATAAAAATATAAAAATTTTGTTCTCGATCTGACGGTAGGTGTCCAGTTTGTGCAAGAAAGTGTACCTTATGGAAAGGATTTATTAAGTACGCGTTTTGATGTTTGATTTTGATATTTTGATATGTTAATAAAATTGTGTGGTGTATCCATTCGTATCCGAAATTTCTGGAGTATCCAAGAATTCTAAGAATCAATTGATAAATAACTTGATATGAATGAACAAATTGTTTGAGCTAAGTGCGTAGAGTGATTATTTGGTTGATTTTGGGAAATAAATCTAGTATTGAATTGACACTAAAAATAATGTTTAACAAGATGTAGGATTACCGTTGAAATTTGTTTATGATGACGGCAAAGGCCATACCTGCCTACCTCCGTTCATAATTCGGAAGCAATTTTTCTGATCTGTGTAATTAACTCGACGAGTTGTAAGAGTTATTGATCGTCAAAGGATAATCAATGGGATTGATTGACGTTTTAAAAATATTTTTATTGTAATAAAAAATTTTTGTGCGTGGGGGGTCCTAGATGTGCGCCCGCCAGGCATATAAATAGGATCGGCGAGAGACATCGTGGTTCATTAGAGGTGGTCTGCCGTAGAGGTAGCATTTACAAACAGAAGCGTCGCTGTCAGTAGCGGAAGCTCGGCTGTCGAGAAAGCATCTGTAGAGATCACAGATACGCTACAGATTACCTTCCGATCTAAAGATTCTCTACCAATTACGAAGTCTGTGTCAATTCTGAAGTAATAATAAAAGGATAACCACGTTGCTGCATCTGATTCACTCCCGAACCTCATTCGCGTTTAGTTACGACCTGATACTGAAAAGGGCCGGAACAGGGTCATCAACAGAGCAGTAATCAGATCCAGCCTCTGGAGAACCGAGTCGAAGCCTTGAAATCGGCTCCACTCCCAAAAACCAAACATGAGCTCCGAAGTTTTCTCGGTACAGTTGGGTACTACCAACAGTACATTCCTAACTACTCTCAACTTACTTCTAAGCTCCATGATTTCCTAAAGAAGAATTCTCCGGAACAAATACCCTGGACCGATACAACAGAAGACCTGTTTGAAAGTTTGAAGACAGCGTTAGTCAAGAGACCGGTCTTACAGTTACCAGACCCCAGATGTCCTTTTATTCTGGGAACAGATGCCTCCCAAACTGGACTTGGAGCAGCTCTCCTCCAGCCAAGCAAACGAGACTTCCGTCACTACGCACCCGTAGCATATGCTTCACGTCGACTGAGAGGAGCAGAAATAAACTATTCTACCATCGAAAAGGAAGCGTTAAGCATCTACTGGGCTCTACAGAAGTTTGAGGTCTACCTGTATGGACGAGAATTTGTGTTACAGACCGACCATCGACCGCTCCTTTATTTGCAACCGGCAGACAAGTTGAACCCCCGATTGAAACGCTGGGCTTTGTATTTCAGCCTTTTCAGGTTCCCAGCAGAACACCTTCTGGGAGTCGACAACCACCTTGCAGATTTCCTGTCTCGGCTATCGTAGCACAGACACCCTCCCCCGGGCGTGTCAGGCCGCACAGGGGTTGTCGAACCTTTGTGTTAGTTACCCATAATCTTAAGTATTTTCTATATGTGTCCAGCTCCCTGAACCCCGACTTGTCTGTTTCTCTGCGCTGATGTTGCGTCTGTGCATTTACTTTAGTTAGCCCTTAAATATCATTTGTCTCACATGTCGATATTCCAATGTTTCTTGTATTACCTAGCTAAATACGACTAATATTTTAAATGCAATTATGAGTGTTGTACCCTGTTATGCAATAGTTCATGTCTGTATGCACTATTTTTGCAATAGAAAATAAATCACTGTCTTTGTTAAAATATATCAGTGTATGTGATAGGGACTTCAAAGAGATTCAGCATTAAACAAGTAACACCCTGAGGTAAGACAAGTTTCCTTTCTCCCCGTTGACACAGGCTTTAGTCTTATACGACACCTCGCTCAATAAGGGATTTAAGGAGCCACCTCGGAAAGACGAACTATTTCGCATAGTTTGTCGTAAGGAAGACGCTGTCGCAGTTCGGCACTAACAGAATTCACTTCTGTTGCCCTAGCGGTCTCATACGGCGCAGACAGTTGCTCGCCTTCCTAACGGTACCACCGTAGTTCGGCACTAACAGAATTTACTTCTGTTGCCCTAGCGGACTTGTTACGGCGTAGGTGGTACCCACACAAACCTCACTCTAACGGTACCACCGTAGTTCAGCACTAACAGAATTTACTTCTGTTGCCCTAGCGAACTTGTTACGGCGTAGGTGGTACCCACACAAACCGCCCCCCACACACACAACGGTACCGCCGTAGTTCGGCACTAACAGAATTTACTTCTGTTGCCCTAGCGGACTTGTTACGGCGTAGGCGGTACCCACACGAACCTCAGGAAGGGCAGCTGCGAAGAAAAGCTAGCCCCCCGGAAAAAGGTAGCTGCACCGAAGACTGCCCCCTTTTCCACGAACCCTCACGTCGACCGCACGACGGTATTGACAACAACCCCTTCTGTGAAAGGAGCTCATCAAAGAGTTTCTTTTCGGATCGGGAGTACCGTGCGCGCACAAACTCTTTTAACCCCTCATAATCAGCTGCCTCTATGAGCGTTTGTGGTATATGACGAGCTATGCGGCAACTCAATGCACCTAATGCGTGGTGGAACTTTAACGATGAGCTACGCACCCCGGCGACAATAAACTGGCTTTCGAGCACGTTGAAAAACATATGAGGATAAGCCTCATCAAAGTCGGAGGGACGTACCAATGCCGCATTCGTTGCTACGTGCGTCTCGTTCACGTCTACTACTTCGTGGCCGTTACTGTTTGATGGTGAGGACTCCATTTCTTTGCTCCCAATGGAAATAGGAAAAGGAAAAATATATATATATATATATAGCCAAAGAATTTGGAAGAAAAAAATTGAAATAAATGCGAAACGAAAATACAAGAAACGTCGAAAATAGGATACGTTCGCGGAAAAGAAAAAAAAACATGTGAAATATAATAGTTATAGCGATAGAAGTTGGAGGAAAATGTAGTGCGGGAAATAGAGAAAACGTCGAAATAGGGGAAACTCGTTGGAAAAAGAAAGAAAGAAAGAAAAAAAAGGAATTTGAAATATAGAAAATAGCTCGCTGGCAAAATATACTATGGCGCACCGGAATGGACTCTACTTATGCAATGAAAAAGCAATGAAAGCAAATCAATGAAAACACAAAATATACTAGACAAAAAAATATGTGCTTGATCATTGGTGAATTCGCTTCTCACGATAGTTTTGCAGTCTTCGGCTTTTGTATGCCACTGCGGTCTTCCTTTCTTGGTTTGTGAGGTTCAAGGAGAAAGTAAACACACAATCCGCAAGAATAACTCTTTTCGTTCAATTTAGGAAGGAAACGTTATCCTGCGTAGTTAATACAAAGTGGCGTCCCCTTGTAATTTCGGAGAAACGCCTGATTACGTTAAAACGTAAAGAAACTAGTTGAACAAGAAACATCGCTGTACTCGTAGAAACGTCGAAGTTTTTAAGAAAGTAGAACAGACACTTCAACGCGTAGCCGAAAGCTGAAACAAGAGAAAACTTGCTCAGTGAGCTAATTTTTCCGGCTGCCAACCTATTTATACAATATAAGCACAGTGTTTCAGGGTCTCTACACGCACTAGTCAGTCACAAACCTCGCCTGATTTACAGGTGACAACGAACAAGTCAGCGGATGGACGCACAATAACGAAAAGGTTGCCGTCGTTCCAGAAGCGTCATTTGCGGCAGAATAAAACCAGAGCCTGGTTGACATACGGAGTCCCGGTGCGGTAGTTTTCTACGGAGCAAAGAATTCGGCGTTATAAAGAGCTTCCGAAATTACGGTGTAAAGCATTAATGCCACAAGTTTAATAGATAGCCTAGTCAGCACAGTATTTACCTTCGAATTTAATGGATGCGAAGATAATTCCACTGTAGGAAGAGGAAATCAGTAGAAGGGAGGCCTGCCAGTGTCTACAGAAATAAAGTAATAGGCAAAGAAACAAGACTTAATTAAGGTTAGTATGTTAGACTCAAAGTTAATTAAAGATCTAAACTGACAGACCTAGAAGTTCAAACGTGCTTGAAGGGTAAACGTAACATAAGGAAATGGAAGAGTTTGTACAAATTAACAAGTAGGTAAGTAGAAAGAGGTGTCCTGGATACAGAACCGCCCGGGAGCTCCGGTCCACCTGAAGTGTGTAATGCGTCTGTCAACTCAAGGCAAATCTTACGCCTCTACGCCTTCCGTTGACTCGTTAAGGTTCTAATGAAATTCGTCACAGGTTCTTGGTGTCGGCGTCCAACCGGCGGCTTCAGCGGCTGGAGTTTGCTACCTCCCCAGACCACCTTTATTGTGTGCTTCCTTTGTCTAGTATGGATGATACGTGTAAATTGTAAAGAAGGAGGGTGTATTTATATTGATCACGATGGGTCACCACTGAAGGAAGATTCTTAATGTGGCGTTCCTTTTAGAATCTCCTACAAGGACAATTATTCGTGTAACGAATGGTAAGGGATAAAGACTAGTCGAAAAAGGTAAATATTTATTGTGGCCCACGGAATTATTCAGGAGAAAAGACTGGGAAACTTCGCAACGTACTATAATCCGAATAGTAAGGGAATATTCTAATTGGTGTATGATTCTAAGTACGGTTAATTACGACATGTCCGAATAATGAATAATCACGTAATCAAAAAGAGGCAAAGGTAGGGGACGTAGCTTGGTTTTGCTGATCCTGCAATTCATAAAATAGAACAAGGTTAACACGGTAATATATCCATTCTCCAAAATTTCCTAATTACTCGGGTAGAACAAACGACATATCAATAATTAAATCACAAAACCTTTATTATCGATTATCAGGCTGGAATTCGAATATTGAATAAGCTAATCCTCTCGACTTTGGATTTCAATAATCGTTGGCACAATCCACACTTGAACCTAAGTTATACTTTGAACTAACTTCTAAGCTCTCACTCCTAAAGTCACGAATGATGAACTAAGTTAAAACACATCTAACTTAACGACCGGGTCTTTTCAAAGTTACCGGGCCGCTACGTAACCGCCTCCTTGGCGGCACGCTCAGGCCGGTCACACATCACTCTACTTAGGACGTAAACTCTAGTCTAATTTCCTACTTCACACGATTTTAACAAAATTCATGATATTTAGTAACCTTATATTTAAATACACCACAAAATTACGAACAGCACAGAAGGTAGTCAAATGTAATTTATTTGCTACACACGAGCCGGTTAGCTCGCTACTTTCACTTAATAATTTACATTTCCATAAATTGGTTTTTATCAATTACATCACAAAAATACACAAAAGTATCACTTCGAGAATAGCGAGACTCACCAGGTTGATCAGAGCACTTGTTTACACTACGAGGTTTACGAGGTTTAGCGGAATAATGGGCTGCTGAGCAGCGAACGATGCTTGAAGAGCATGAATGTTGCCATAAAGCTGCACTCAACTCGTCTCGTAAGACGGTGAAGATTTTATCTATTTTAATATTTATTTATCTTTTAAATAAAAGACTTTTAAAAGGTACAAAACTACTTTTAATATTAAATTCTAAATTTGTATTAATTATTCAGTAATTTTTCCGGGCACCACATGTTCATCTTCAACGAGAACTTCACAGCAGCTCTCGACTAATGCGCACCTTACGTCATCAAAAAAACCAAGCCAAAACGCACTGTTTGGATTACTGACGAAGTTGAAGAGATGAGCAGAATAAAGAAAGCTAACTTGCGAGAGTACAAAAACAATAGATCAAACAGTACCTTATACAAAAGATATAAAGAAAATGAAAAAATTCTTCGAAAGAAAATCACTGAAGCAAAACAAACTCACTTCCACCAGAAACTGATAACGGCTAAAAATAATCCGAAACGAACTTGGAAAATCATTAGTGATGTAGCCCCACATAAAAATTTAGACCGTACAAGTAATTTTGAAAATCCCTTGGCAACAGCCACGGATTTCAATAGATTTTTTTCAATAGTAGGGCTCAAGTTTTCAGTGAGGTGTGTACCAGTCCAGGTAAAACGTTAATTGGAAATTCATGCCCCACTGCATCCTCGAGGGCTGATGTCAGGTGGAGACCACGTCCTGTCGATTTACCGGAGCTAAGAACTATCTTATACTCACTAAAAAACACAAAGGCAGTTGGACATGATGGTATCAGTCTTCAAAATATCAAAGACAGCTTCCCTGTCACAGCACCCTGGATTCGTCTGATAATTAATACATCAATAGTAACTAACACGTTTCCAAACCAATGGAAACACTCCATTATTAGATCGTTGCATAAAAGTGGTGACCTAAATACAGCATCAAACTACAGGCCCATATCAGTCTTTTACATGTAATGTCCAAAATATTGGAGAAAGTGGTGACAAATCAACTGTCATTTCACCTAGACGAGTCAAACATACTCAACCGAAATCCATACGCCTATAGAAGAAACACTAGCACTCAAGATGCTCTGCTCAATATCTCTGAAAAAATATACAGTGATATCGATCAGAAGAATGTAACACTCTTGCTGCTACTCGATCTCTCTAAAGCGTTTGATAGCGTCGAACATGATAGACTTCTACGTAAAATACTGAACTTGGGAGTTGACACGCAATGGTTTGAAAGTTACTTGTCAAATCGCTCTCATGCAGTCCGCATAGAAGACAAATTTTCCCCATTCATTCAAAACAATTTTGGTGTTCCTCAAAGATCCATTATCCATTATTCATTTCCGCTACTCACCAGTGTCCTCAGTGACTCCGTGGTGTGAGGACGGGTGTGGCGCTCGCTCCGAAACAAAGTGCCTATTGTTAGAAAGAATGTACTTCTAACCTAAATGGGTACCCACTCTCGCCATGAGTATTCAAATGTGATTTAAATACCCCATATATAAAAATAATCAAACTAAGAGTATAATATTCCCTCAAAAGTGTGAGAGTATTCAACCCTCGTTTACGCAACGACCGAACTCCCTCAATCTTCAAGATGGCTAACAAACGACGCAGTACTAACAACAGCAGCATCGAGTTTCAACCGAAGTTTGGTCAATACCCTAATGTGTCTAGTCTAACGAAAGACGGTAAAGAAGTGGTTTCTGTCCTCATAAAATACTTCGATTCAGTGATGACAAAATTTGATAGTGATATTGTTCAAATGCAAAATGAAATAAGCCACCTTAAAACGCTATTTGAAACAAAAGAAGCGGAACACAAAAACTCTCGAAGAACAGAATAAGAAAATAGATAGCTTAACCTCCCGCCTCGACCATTTGGAAAAAGTGATCAGCGCCGAGACATTGAAGACAAAAAAATTACTCTCGTCATTTCTGGAAGGGAAATACCGCAATCTCACGCAGACGAAATCTGTAAGGATACAGTCTGCCAGCTCCTGAAGGACAAGATCAACATTGACCTCTCCGACACTGACATCACGTCAGCTACAAGAATGGGGAAAAAAACAGTAGCTGGGAACGCAGATCAAAGGAACATTACATTTGAAGTAAAACATTATAACAAAAAACGTGAAATTCTCAACGCCTGCCGAGAAAAGAAACCACAGTTCTTCTTCATAAATGAATACCTCTTACCTTCACGAGCTAACGTCATGTACATTCTGAGGATGGCCAAAAGGAAATTCCCGGATAAAATTGGAATCCCAAGAACACAGGATGGAAACATCTTCATATTTAACCCCGGAAACCAAGATTTAAGACGCCGCGAGATCAACACGACAGATGACCTCGAGCAATACCTGATGCAACAACTTAATATGACATCAAAGCAGGTCATGGGTGACTAGACTAGGTGATCCTCTAAATTAGATATGTCAGTTTCGTGTTAGTTTAACCTCAATTAGGTATCATGTCAGTTTAACCTCAACTTGATGTTAGTCTAACCTGAATCTATACAAATGTATAACTGATGTGTTTGTAAACATTTATGACAGCTGTGTGTGAACTTTTGAAACAACGCAATCAGCAATTTTTCACCTCCCAATGTTCCTGTGAATTTTTTCTTTTTTTATCACTAAAGTTATTATTAGGCGTAAACCATATTAGCTGATTATATCATTGTCGTTATAATCTTTAAAACTTATTACCTGTTGTATGTGAACTTGTAAAAACGCCTTCATGCGGCAATCTGTTTACACCAATGTTGTGATATTGAACTCCAATATTATTCGCTCATGGACTGAGTTTATGTGTACTCACGTAATCGCACTAGATTTTTTTTATACTCTATTCTCTCGTACTTCATAAGCTAGTTTTTTAGACAGAAATATCCCTTTAAGCTTGACTCTGTATTTCGTTTTTAAGCTCTATAGTACCTACTTCTTACTGTTTACTAATTTTAAATGACAGATCACCCTGAGATATTCGAGGAAATCGACCCAGATCTCAATCATTTGAACAGAATATATCCAAACCTAAACGACTCCCAAGAGTGTAGGTATACTAATATATATATCAAAATTCAACGAAACTATACGAATAACTGACCGAGATTTCTCACTCCTGTGTTGGAACTGTAGGTCACTTTATCCAAAATTGGAAGAGATACAATGTATTATTACTGAACTTAACTATAACCTAGACGTGATTAGTTTCACCGAAAGCTGGCTAGCTGACTCGACTAAAGACATGATTCGATTTGAAAATTATCATAGTTACCGTTCGCTAAGAAAAAACCAGCGGGGCGGAGGCATCAGCACGTATATATCTAACCACATAGACTCGAGAACCATAGCAAGTGCAACAATGAATCAGGATCATATAGAATCACTCTTCGTGGAACTGTCTAGAGATGGTAAACGCATTGTGCTTGGAACGGTGTATAGGCCTCCTACAGCCTGCCCTATATCCTTCCTGAATGAGCTGAATCGTATTATTTCTCAGTTAAACAGGCCCTTATACAATGACATAATAATATACGGTGACTTCAATTATGATCTACTGAAACATGAAAGCTATGAACCAATCTCTAATTTCCTAACAACCTTTCAGTCTCAATCCTTCCTTCCGATCATTACAAAGCCCACACGAATAACCTCAGAGTGTGCTACGCTGCTTGAAAATATCTTTATGACAGACCCAAGTGATTTTCTTGCTGGAATAATTACTTCTGACTTATCAGATCACTTCCCAGTTTTTCTTATTAAGAAAAATGTCTATATGGCTTGCACCAAGGCACGGGCTGAAACTTACTCATATCGTAAAATAAACGAATCAAATCTTGAAGAAATGCGCACCGTTCTAGAAGAATCAATGCCTACATTGCACATCTCTCAACAAAATAATAATGCTAAGAGCATTGATGAAGCAGTAGTAAAGTCGACTGAAACTATAATGACCGCATACAATCAGTGTTGCCCAATTGTAACTCGTACAGTTACCCCGAAAAATAAACAAAAGCCCTGGATTACTAGAGACATCGTAATAAATATAAAGAAACGTCAAGCGTACCTAGCCCTCCTTTGCGAAGGGCGAATATCTAGAGAAACATATAACCGATTTGGAAACTATGTAACAAACCAGATAAGAACATAAAAAAACTACTATACGCTCAAGTTTACTCTATTCAAAACTGACGTTATAAAGACTTGGCATCTCCTTAACTCTTGCTGTAAACCGAATAATGCCGATAAAAAGAAAATTGAATATGTCATTCAAGATAATGTGAAATACCATGAGAAGAAAGAAATTGCTAATCTCTTTAACAACTTCTTCGTAAACGTAGGGAAAACTATAGCTGATGGTATTCCGAGTGAACCTACTGGTCACCTGGAATTTATGGATCATATTCGAGAACCCAACTCCTTTTTCTTTACGCCTACAAACTCCTTCGATGTAATTACGTGCATAAACAACATGAAAAATAAATCGAGTGGGTTACAAACGTTTCCGACTAAAGTACTTAAAGTTATTGCTGACATTGTAGCCCCGCTGATATCAAATATTATTAACCAGTCTCTCTCACTAGGCACTTTCCCGAACTCCCTCAAAGTTGCTAGAGTAACCCCTATCTTTAAAAGTGGTGAAAAAACCTGTGTAAACAATTATCGACCTATCTCCGTACTACCAATTATTAGCAAAGTATTCGAAAAGATTGTGTATAAAAAAGTGTACTCTTATTTTGAACAAAAATCATTTCTTTACGATAAACAATACGGCTTTCGCTCTAACAAATCTACAACACAGGCTATACTAAATCATTTACAATTCCTCCATTCTAATATAGATGAAGGAAAGCCTTTCTTCTCTGTATTTCTTGACTTCCGAAAAGCATTCGATTGTGTGGACCATAAAATACTACTCTCGAAACTACACTGTTATGACATTCGAGGGATTTCCCATGATTGGTTCAGATCATACCTAACAAATCGGAAGCAATACGTTGTCATTGACGACGCAAAATCAGACCCACAGACAATTAGCCATGGAGTTCCACGAGGATCTGTTCTTGGGCCTCTCCTGTTTCTGATTTTTATCAATGATATTGTAAAATCTACATCATTCTTCGAATTCATACTTTTTGCCGATGACAGTACGCTTTCTGCGGTACTTCCGAACCAAAATCCAGCTATGATGGTGGAGAGTATAAATAATGAACTTCAAAAGGTTTCATCGTGGCTCAAAGCTAATCAAATAAGCCTTAATATTGATAAAACAAATCATATTACATTCTCATACAAGAAAGATGTATCTCTCTCATGCATTAAAATATGCGAAGGTGAAATCGAAGAAACCAACTCATGTAAGTTTCTGGACATCATAATAGATAAACATCTGACCTTCGAAGAGCACATCACTCATACTAGTTCTAAATTATCAAAATCCATCGGAATCCTAAATAAAGTTAATAATTTTCTGCCTGAAACAGCTTTACTAATGCTCTACCGAACGCTTATTTCTCCATACTTGAAATACGGAATAGAAGTTTGGCACGGAACTGATAAAAATAAAACTAACAAAATTTTTACTCTGCAGAAAAGAGCTTTCAGAGCGGTAAAGAACCTGGAATATAATGCTCACACAAAGGATTCTTTCAAAAATTTACAAATACTTAAACTTTCGGATCTCTACTAAATCTCCATCTGTAATTTCATTTTCAAAACATTAAGAAATGATGGCTACAATAGCCTTAGACAATTTTTGACTGCGCAAACTGGTCATCACGACCATTTAACCCGAAATAGATGTAAATTCATGCTTCCTTATTATTCGAAGGCCAGGTCGCAACACAGTATCCTCTTCGTTGAAACCAAAACTTGGAACTCTATACCTGCGGAGATCCGTAAATGTAATTTGTACAAAGTATTCAAAAGAAATCTTGAGTCTCACTTCCTATCGGAATACTAGTCGTGTAAGATCACCATGTCAAATCTTGCCTCCTACATGTAACTAATGATAATGTAATGATGTAACTTGCTTTGGGTAATCGTTTTAATCTGGTAATCTGCTCTTGAATCGTTTTATCGAACATGCTGTTAAATGTAGCCGATTTGACCTATATTGTAAAATACAGCATAAAATATCGAGTAAATTATCTCAATGATCAGTCTAATGCGAAACTAGGTTAAGTAAACTAGGTTAAACATTATTGTACACCTTAGAATAACGTGATGATAGGATGCCCTAGAAGTCGCTGAACTTGTTCGGGCCCACAGGTAGCTATACTCAAATTTAACCATTGTACTAGACTTAAGAATCATTCTACCTCTGTATCACCTGTGGTAAATAAATTGTTTAAATTGTTTAAATTGTTTAAATTGTTTAAATTGTTTAAATTGTTTACTGTTTTCTATTTTCGTTAATATAATAGATCTAGTAATCATACACTAGAGCACAGTATAGGTTAAACAACACCGGCACAGTATCTGGGTTCCACATAGACACAACACAGTAATAGTGCTGACATAAATAGACACACATAGAACAGTAGTAATATTGATACATCAGAATTAATATATATAAGCAAATGAACGCTCACCTCTGGGATATCCCTAGTTAGGAATATACTCAACCCTGTGGCCAGTGAGATAAAAGCGGAGATAGATTGAAATAGCAGGATAGAGTAGAATAGAATTAGTAGTAGGTAGTTAGAGAATAACTTAGAGGTAGTTTACTTGCCGCGTTAGATATTATTCACACACTTGTAGCCAACAAGCACTGTTTAGCTAGCTACGACCAATCGGAAACTGGCTGATGATCTTGCCGTCTCGAACGTTGCCAACTTTAGGTCTCTCTAACTAGAACTTACACTACTCGCTATATTACACCCCTCCCTCCTTAATTAGAAACCCCCCTTGTATCCCAAGTCCCCTTATTTAATATAGTCAATCCTAAAGGTCCATTCTCACCACAGGCTTCCGAGCCCGGGTAGACCTGCGTGAGATGTTAGCACTTGGACGCTCGTGCATCCTTGCCTCCTGGGTGGGAATCGGGTAATCAAGTGTTTCCGGGTCAGGTTCATTAGTCGGAGGTGGTGGGTATGAATCTCGAGCAGGTCGTGGAATCAACACGGCTTCCTCCGTAGGTTGTTCCCTGGGTCTGGGGATGGTGTTCGAGCACGTAATGACTTGGTCCTGGTGTCGGTGAACGACCTTTCCCCCCTGCAGTTGGCACTTGTAGGACACCGGGCCCGTTTTCTCAACGGTAGTAGCAGGGGTCCATTTTGGGGAACCCGGTGTGTATTGACGGACCATCACAGGTGACTCAGGCGGAATGTCAACCGCGCGAGACCCCGGGTGGTATCTTTTCTGAGCGTCCTGGCGTTGAGCCACTTTGGACGCGATTACTTCTGACGGCCAAAGTAGATCAAGACGAGAGCGAACTTTCCTGCCTAACATCAGTTCAGCGGGCGTAACACCTGTTGTCGTGTGGGGTGTTAGCCGATAGTGGAACAGGAACCTGTTTAGTGCTAGGCGTAGGGGTTCCTTTGACTTTCGTATATTCTTCTTGAAAGTTTGTACCATGCGCTCTGCCAATCCATTAGTTGAAGGATGGTATGGTGCGCTCGTAATATGTCGCATACCACATGCCTTCACAAATTCTTGGAATTCAGCCGATGTGAAACACGTTGCGTTGTCCGAAACAATTGTTACTGGAAATCCAAATGTCGCAAAAGTGTGTTTCAGGCACGAGATCGTTTCGCTAGAGGTTGTCGTAGATGTGGGAAAAATTTCAACCCACTTAGAGTGTGCGTCCACGATCACTAGATAGTATCTTCCATCCATTGGGCTCGCGTAGTCAATGAGTATGCGATGCCAAGGCTTTGCAGGCCATTCCCACAGATGGAGTTCAGCTTTCGTTGGTGCAGCTCGAGTGCTCAGGCCCTCGCTGCATGACTTAGTCGTTTCTTCTAGATCTTTGTCCAGCAGCGGTCACCAAACATAGCTGCGAGCTAACTCCTTCATCCTGGATGATCAAGCATGGCCAGTGAAGTTCATCCTCAATGGCTTGTCTGAGAGCTTGGGGTACAATAATTCTTGCTCCCCAGAGCACACAGCCATTTTGTGTGGACAATTCGTTTCGCTTCCTAGTATACGGAGCGAGATCAGGGTCACCAATTACCGTCGAAGGCCAGCCTACTTGGCAGTATTTGTATACCTTTGAAAGTACTGGGTCCCTTAGGGTACCGTCGCGAATGTGGGTGCTGGTCACTGGAGCTGACTCGAGGAAGTTTACTAAGGACGTCCATTCCGCAGGAATGGGTGTGGCTTCCTTGGGAGTTGTCAAGGGTAGACGACTGAGAGCATCAGCCGTGCCCAACAGCACGCCAGACCGGTGACGCAAGGTGAACTTGTAGGTTTGCAGCAGAAGAGCCCACCATTGAATGCGCCCAGATGCCATCGGAGGGATGCTCCTACCCGGGTCAAATAGTCCTAGTAAGGGTTTGTGGTCGGTTATCACCGTGAACTCCTGTCTCCACAGGTAGCAATGAAATTTTCGGACTGCGAACACCATAGCTAGGGCTTCTTTCTTAGCGTGGGAGTAGTTGCGTTCTGTTGCTGCTAGAGTTCGGGAGGCAAAAAAGGCGGGGCGTTCAATTCCATCAATAAGGTGACACAGCACCGCTCCCACACCATACGCACTACTGTCAGCCACTACCACTATGGGTTTCTGAGGGTCGAAGTGGACTAGAGTCTGGGAGTCCAGGAGGGCTTGTTTAGACTTCTGGAATGCCCTCTCCTGACTTGCATCCCATTTCCAAGGAGTTTTATCCCGCAGTAAATCATTTAGGGGCTCCAACATAGTTGCAGAAGGTCTTAGAAATTTCCTGTAGAAGTTCAATAACCCCAGGTACGCCCTCAGCTGAGTCACATTAGTAGGAGCTGGGGCATTCCGAATAGCTGCTACCTTCTCGGCCGTGGGGTGCAACCCATCCTTGTCAATCTGAAAACCAAGGTAGGATACCTGTGATACTCCTATTTGGCACTTCTCCATTTTCAGTTTCAGCCCTGTCTCCTGTAGTTTAGATAAGACTTGATGGAGACGCTTGGAGTGCTCATGCTCATTAGTAGCACTTACTAGTACGTCATCCAGGTAGCAAAACACTCCTGGGAGGCCCTGCAATAGTCCTTCCATGGCACGCTGAAAGATTCCAGGTGCCGAGGCTATGCCGAAGCTTAGCCTATTACACGCAAACAGACCTCTATGGGCGTTGATCACGGTGAGCTCCTTGGATTCATCGTCCAACGGAAGTTGGGCGTACGCTTGAGACATGTCTAGCTTGGAGTATATAACTCCTCCGGCTAACCCGCTAAATTAATCTTCCACTCTGGGTATGGGGTAGGTATCAAGCCTAGTGGCTCTGTTGACGGTTAGTTTGTAGTCACCACAGATGCGGATGCTTTGATCAGCCTTGAGCACAGGAACAATAGCCGCTGCCCACCTAGAGTAATGTACAGGGGTGAGGATACCTTCCTGCGCCAGTCTATCTAGTTCTGCCTCCACCTTAGGTCTAAGTGCGTAAGGCACGCTCCTGGCCTTACAAAACTTTGGTGGTACTGATGGGTCCACCTCAATCCTGAAACTCCTTCTCTTAAAGCAACCTATTCCTGGTTGAAAAAGGTCGGGGAATTTAGTTGCTAAATCTTCAGGGCAAGTAGACAGTTTGTGTATCCCATTATCTACTATAGTTAGCCCTAGGGAATCAATCAGGTCCCTACCCAGCAAAGCTGGACCTCCCCTGGCTACCACTA
The DNA here is from genome assembly GCA_030386875.1 of Morinoia aosen. Taxonomy (NCBI): domain Eukaryota; kingdom Metazoa; phylum Arthropoda; class Malacostraca; order Amphipoda; family Talitridae; genus Morinoia; species Morinoia aosen. Next base: position 23,846,650 of record CM059562.1, read on the forward strand.
CAATAGTTGCTAGCTGAGGAGCCCTGCCACTAGCTTCACGCTAGATGTTAGCCCCAATCTCCCCACAATCCACTAGTGCGGCTCCACCATAAGTCCTAAGCTCTACATCAGAAGGTCTCAACTCGGGTCTTGTTTTTGTGGGTAGCTTACAATATGCAGCTTTTGATAGGATAGACCTGGCAGCACCAGTGTCTACCTCCATTTCCAGTGGGGTATTGTTTAGCAATAATTTTATTTTAATGGGAGGTTTCATTTCCTCGGCAATTGAGAAAATCTCTTCATAACAGCCTAGATTAGCAACTGGGTAGTCTGCACGGGTTGCATTGTTAATTCTATTAGGATTAGGGGGGTGTTACCTCCCCCTTTTCTCATGCATAGCATGCACAAAATTATTTTTGTTGCCTTTAGAAAATTTTTGATTCTTTACTTTAAAGCAACATTTCTTAAGATGGCCTTTTTGGCCACAACCATGATTAACACTGTCTTTATAGGGGCAATCTCTACGCCAGTGCAGATTACCACAGCCGCTGCATGCTGATTTGGGGCTAGCTCGTGCCTGAGTTTTGCCCTGAGGCTTATTAGCAGTTTGCTGCACTCTATGCTGACCAACATTTAGTATGGAATTAGGTTGTCGCAACACCACTGTTTCTCTTAGTTGAGTTTCTTTGGCAGGTGCCAGATCCATGGCCTTTTGCCATGTCAGGCCAGCTTCATTCAGCAAGCAATTTTGAATTTCATTACTGGACACACTCAATGTGAATATGTCCAGCAGAGTCTCTTCTAGCACTTCCTGTTTGAAATTACAGGTATGTGAAAGGGCCTTCAAGCTAGCGACAAAATTAGCGCTGCTTTCCCCTTGTTTCTGGTTCCGCTTATGGAACCGGAACCTTTCGAAGATTTGGTTGCGTGTTGGCTTAAAATGCCGTCTCAACGCTTCCACAATCTCGTCATAAGTAGCATCAAGGGTTCTTTTAGGAGACACTAGGTCCTTAATTAGCCTAGCAACTTTTGGACCCACTAGTGAAATTAGTGTGGGGGCTTTTTCCTTGTCTTCTATTTTGTTTATTAAAAAATAGCAGTGTAATCTAGTTTCATAGTCTCCAAATTCTTCCTCTAAAGGATTAAATTCTCCCACTGAACCTATCAATGGCATATTGAATTTTAGTAAGTTTAACACACCGTGAAAAGGAGAAAAAAAAATCACAGCGCAAATAGTACAATCACTTGATCAATTCTGAGTTCCTTCACTAGTCTAGCCAGTCTAGCAACACCAGTGAGCAGAACAAAAAAAATCACTAGGCAAATTCTATGTTCCCTCACTAGTCACTACTACTTAGTCACTCCCAGCAGTTATACCAACACCTCGTCGCCAATATAATAGTATAGGTTAAGCAGCACAGCATAGGTTAAACAACACCGGCACAGTATCTGGGTTCCACATACACACAACACAGTGATAGTGCTGACATAAATAGACACACATAGAACAGTAGCAATATTGATACATCAGTATTAATATATATAAGCAAATGGACACTCACCTCTGGGATATCCCTAGTTAGGAATATACTCAGTTAGGAATATACCCAACCCTGTGGCCAGTGAGATAAGAGCGGAGATAGATTGAAATAGCAGGATAGAGTAGAATAGAATTAGTAGTAGGCAGTTAGAGAATAACTTAGAGGTAGTTTACTTGCCACGTTAGATATTATTTACACACTTGTAGCCAACAAGCACTGTTTAGCTAGCTACGACCAATCGGAAACTGGCTGATGATCTTGCCGTCTCGAGCGTTGCCAACTTTAGGTCTCTCTAACTAGAACTTACACTACTCGCTATATTACAGTTAATGATTTCCCTCCAATGCCTTCTAACACAAGGATCTCAATGTATGAAGATGATGTTCAAATTGCAATAACAAGTTCTGTATCGGAAATACCACAGACGCAAATTAAAGCCGAAACTATACTGACTAGCCTGAAATCATGGTACGACCGAAATGGTCTCAAATTAAATCCTAATAAAACACAATGCATTATTTTCGGATCCACCGATGCCATTAAAAAATTTCAGATCTTATTCTCACAGTTGGAAATAATAAAATTAATGCATCAGAAAAAGCTAAAAACCTAGGTATGTGGTTCGATAGAAACATGTCCTTCAACACAACAACAACAACAACAACAAACATCGGCATCTTTGGGATGCTTTATTTCCAATCAAGCCTGATACATATGATCTTAGCATTGGCTTTTCAAATGTCTTATAACTAACACTATATATAGGATACCATGACGGTTCCCCCGTAAAGCCGGTACCTATTTCCGACACCTGGGTTGAGTGGGGTATTGTGCTTGAGCTTTCCCTTATACCCAACGGGGAAAATCGCCGCGCCAGCGCCGGTATACGAACTCTGGTCTCCAACATACAAGGCCGATCCCTTAACCACTGTGCCACCGCGAGCACCTTCAAATCTCACGTTGAGACTACTTGCAACAAAATCTACGGAACTTTAATGTTTTTTCATCGTATAAAAAGTATGCTAGACGAAAAATCCAGATTAATAGCCATTCAATCCCTTGTTTTATTGCGCATTGACTACTGTAGCCTAGTATGGGGAGACTTACCTCAATACCTTCAAAGGGATTTACAAAAATGCGTAAACTTCACCGCCAAGGTGGTATACAACGGTAATTTCAAAAGAAGCGATCACGTAACCCCTCTCCTTAATAAACTCGGCTGGATTCCTATCCAAGAAAGGCTCCTCATGCAGAGGGCCCAATACGTATTCTCCTCGTTGTATCTTTCTCAGAGCAATGCTGAGATAGTGCGTTTCCATCCACCCACTGTAACTAACCAAAAGCCGAACAGAAACAATAATGTCTTGGTCAACTATCGTTCATCTCACATAGGGCAGAAGGCTCTGTCAATATCAGGTGCCCTACTGTGGAACAAATTTCCCCTGAGTATTAAAATCCTTCAAAGATCGAGAGAATTTAAAGCCAAAATAATTCGTCATCTATCGTCTGCTACGATAATTCTGAGTTACAAAACATACCGAACACGTATTGACGAATCTCACTTTGCCTGGTATCTCCATTGCTTAATACTCTCCTTTGCTCATTTTCTTTATAATTCAAGACATCACACAACAGTCTTGAAGTATGCGTTGGTATTATGATTTGATCGCCTATACGCTGGGATTTGCAAACATGCTTACTTGTATATGTGTGTACGTATATGGGTGTGTATGTGTGCACAATACACCTGTGTGCACTGGACTAGCAACTGGTATATAAACTATAAATACCAGAGTTTTTTTCACTTCCAAATTCTAATACTACCCAACACATCATTTCATTTTATTATTGTAAGGCAATCCAAAGCTTAAATGTCTTGTACATGTAAAATGTGGTACCTATGTATATTTATCAATTGAAGGCATTTTGCGCCATATTTCAAAGACAATGTGATTTTTTTCCTAATATGACACCCTTATAAGACATTCATGTTTCTTTCTTCTTCACGTCCAAAAATGCTCTTGGTAGGCTAGTGTAGTGCAAATTATCATATCATCGCTTACGCTCTAGAGTATATTATAACAACTGCACCTAAGCGCGTGCTTCTGGAAATATTCTGTACATGGGAACCGTTGTGGAAAAATCGTTTTCATGTTTCTGACTAAGGTAAACTGTGTTGTGCCAATATTTTCAGTACGGAAATTTTATAAAATTCATGCCATAATAAGTGATATTTTCTGCGATTCCCTCGATTGGAATGCTAGTTTATACTGATTAGTTTACGCTGATATTTGCGCACATTCTTACTCATGTATATGTGTACTTGTGCTCGCTACGCGTACGCAGATAGGTGAATGTGTCATTACGTAATAATTCATTTCACTTGATTATTGTACAGCATTTATAAAATATATATATATACAAATACATTTGTTGCGCGATCACCCACGTGTGTTAAATAAGATGCTTGTCAACCAATGATCCTTTCGATACAATATTTAATAAAACATCGTTAAAATATTTCATTAGAAATTGTAAGCAGCAACACACACTGAAAGAGTTGTCACGAATTTCCTTTGCTCATTATCCTATATTTCAGAACATTGCACAGCATTTTTATAGAACGCGCATATATTGTGATTGCCTCGATGCATAGAAATGTATTTGCGTACGTTTGCGTGTTAGGTGTATGTATGTGCGTAGGTATGTATGTGCATGTATGTATATGTGTATACATTTACATGCACATACATATGTGTGTACTAAACTGACAACTGGCATTTTAAATAGAGATGATTTTTTTCACTCTCAACTTGTAACATTACCTAACTCGTCATCTCTTTATTATTGTAAAGCATTCACGTAAAAAAATAATACATTTGTTGTGCGATCATCCATTTATATTTAAATAAAATGCTGATCAATTAATGACCGTTATGTTAAAATTGTTTAATTAGAAATACAAATCCCTTAATTTTCGTGGTCCTCATGCTTCTATATGTGTATATTAAATTTTTTTGTGCTTTCTTAAAATGACATTTTTGAACATCTTCCGAAACAAACAACTCTAATATTATTTCCTGGCGCCAAAAATTGCGAAGTTTTATATCATGTATGTGTAAATTGTAAAAAGTGTTCTAAACCCATAATGGAAATGCATCGTCTATGAAATTGTGTTGTCTCTTATAATTAACATTAGATGTATCATCAAACGGAGATTAACTAGGGAGCACGTTATAATTATCATTACATGTATTATCAAATGTAGATTAAGCAAGATTAGGAGAACATTGGCCTCAATCATTTATTTTTGACTAGTGACATGAGTATTACAATACTCATGTGTGTGTATCACCTAAGTGTATTAACTTTAAGATATTTTAAAAACCAATGATAGGAATTTTGAACTATCTCTATTTGAAATAAAATGTTTTTCTTCTTTTTTTCTTTCTTCTTCCATGCACCCTGTGAATAGATTCCACATTTTTTCAAGTCCACACTAAATGGTGCCTTCCTGTCTTTCGGATGCCTTTGTTGTGGTTAGGGAGGCTTAAAATAACACTTAACCTAATTGAAATATCGTGTAAAATGTAAGTCAGTAATAAAAGGCATTATAGCAAATTAGCAACTCTCGCAGACAGAATGATCGACTCCTGGGGACGCAAAAATCTGATTGCCAGTTTTTTCCTTAACTTGGTATAGTCTGCAGTTCATGGCTGCCAGGTGTGCGTATTTTGAGGTTGTGGCTTTGATAACTTGATTTTTAGTAGATTCGGTGAGTGAAGGCTTCTTCTGCCTGTAAAATTTGTGCTGAGATAGAAGTCGGTGTTTGAGAATGGCAAGAAATATGGACTGGTCGTAGGAAGGGAGGTGCGAGTGGAATGGATGAGGAGATTGAGTGCATGACTTGTTAAGATATAGATGCATGCAAAGGTTTGAGAGAGATGAGTCGGAGAGAGTTGAAGGATCTTGTGTTTACATGCTGGAGATTTTTGAATGATGAGAGAAAGAAGTTGAAAGAAGAAGTTGAGAGATTGACAATTCCGATGGTTGCTTTAGAGGCTGACTTGAAGGATGAAAAGAAGCTGAACGAAGGAAAGAATGAGAATGGTGCAAGGAGTGCAAATGCAGTGAATGATGAGGCAAATGATGGTGCAAGGAGTGTGAATGCAGTAAATGATGAGGCAAATGGTGGTGAAAATGTGACAGATGAGAGTAGAAAGACGAATGAGCATGATGAAAGAAGTACGAATGGAAAGAGAGTGAATGAGCGATCTGTTGATGTGCCACATGAGGTGCATGCGCCTCTAGTGGAAGTGAATGAAAGGAAGATGGATGGAAAGAGTGATGTGAGCAGAAGAATTGAACGAAAGAGTAGTATGAAAGGGAGAATGAGACCTATGATTAGAATATGTGGAGACAGTATGGTGAAGAATGTGGATAGGTTTGTAAGGATGAGTGACAGTAGTAGATGTACGAGCATGAGAGAGAAATGAGTGGAAGAGATTTGCAAGCATGCTGAGAGAGTGATAGATGGTATGAATGAAAATATGATTGTATTGCAAGGCGATGGCAGTCGGTTGTTTGAATGCAGGAAAGAATGTACGGTGAATGCAATTATGAAAGTGGATGAAAGTGCACGAAAGAAGAATGTTAGAGTAGCTGTGACAAGCCTCCTGAGAAGGCCTGCGTGTGATGAGGATTATGAAAGGGTGCTAAAGGAGGTGAATAGGGAGGTGCATGAAAGGATTATGAGTATGAGGGCTGAGTGTATGAGAAAAGAAAGAAGAAAGAAAAGAAAAAAAAAAGAAAAAAACTTTTATTTCCAAGTTGCCACATGAGATACATGCCAACATATTGGCTTTTGAAAATTTCTTAATATAAGACGTTCTAAAACAAAAGTTCCATACCAGGAATGTCAAATTAAGTACAAAATCACAGCAGCTTGCTTTGTCTGATATTCGATTTACGCTATTTTCAGGGCCAGTACTTTTAAATAAATATGCATTCTCACAATAACTTTACTCATGTTTATTATTACGTAGGTATGCAATTTTAGAAACATAAGCTTTTCAAAACTGAACATGATTTTTTTTATATATAGCCTACTTGAGACTTTTTCAATTAAACTTGATCTTTTTTAAATTAAACTTGAGCTTTTTTAAATTGACCTTGAATTTTTTTAAATTAAACTTGAGCATTTTTCAATTAAACTTGACCTTTTTTAAATTGAACTTGACCTTTTTAACTTGAACTTGAGCTTTTTTAACTTGAACTTGAGCTTTTTTAAATTGAACTTGAGCTTCTTTAAATTGAACTTGAGCTTTTTTAAATTGAACTTGAGCTCTTTTAAATTAAAGTTAAAAAGCTGTAGGTCTTCTTCAGAGTCATCTGAGGTGTCGTTCACAAGGCTCTTCATATGTCCCTCAAAGAAACAATCTAACGGATTCAGGTCGGGAGATCTTGATGGCCAAGAGATAGGACCACCCCGCCCGATCCGTCGATAAAGAAAGCGGCCAGTTAAGTACTCCCTCACTTCGAGATATGTGCATGTGCTCCATCGTGTTGGAACCACATTCGTTGACGAATCGCCAAAGGAACATCTTCCAGTAACAGTGGCAATTGTTCTTGAAGAAAAATTCTGCGATTCCGCCCGTTTAATCATTCTGGCATGATGTGTGGACCGATCACGTAGTCATCAACAATGCCTGCCCAAACATTGACACGGAAGCGTTGTTGAAACACATGCTCGCCGCAGTAGTATGGATTAACTTGTCGCCAATCATGGGCGTTGTGCAAATTAAACATTCCCTCACGACTGATTGTTGCTTCATCTGAAAAAACAAAATACTTTCTTTGAAAATTTTTCGTTTTCTAACTGCCCATCTACAATCCATTGGGCGAATTGCGCGCGATCAGGATAATCTCGCGAAGTCAATCCTTGAACTCTCTCGAAGTGGAATGGTTGAAGCTGATCCTCATTCAACACTCGCCATACCCCCCACATGTTGATATAACCCCATAACTCTCACTACAGCACGTGTGCTCGCACGTGGGTTCTGCTCAAAACGTCGTAGGACTTCATTTTACATTTCCGCATCTCGCATGGGGCGGCCAGCATCCGGTCGATGTACACCTAACGTTCCTGTTTCACAAAACCTCATGCGTGAATTTGTGAACGCCAGATGGTTAGGTACGTGTCTCTTTTTGATACAGCTCTGCGTATTTCCGAGCTGCCCGTCTTGCATTGCAACCAGCTACACCGTATGCTAGGAGGATGTCTGCCAGTTCAAGATTAGTCAAATGTTCTATGTTCCTCGTCTTGTGTCAAATCGTCAACTAACGAATGCCCAACAGGGCTGCCAGTCAACTTTTTCCAAAATCCCCAGACTGACCCCTGAAATTTCCCCAGATCGGGATAAAATTCCCCAGGTATTACCAAAAGTGATAAATATGATATTTATGTTTATCTTAAATACATTTTCAGGTTTATTCACAATTTTTATCATCAATGCCAGCACGAAAGTCAAGAGACCTTAATTTTTTTAACCTTTTCAGTCAATCTTGGTCTCTTTGATTGACAGCTCCCCTTAATTCTTAGGTCAGTTATTAAACTCTGTTCAGAACCCCACTTGGCATACTTCGCATTTTTTCTTGCCAATTACTGCTTAGCAAGAAGGAGGTGCTCGGCAGTTTCTGGTCTTAAGGAATTGTTAGTTTTTTTATTCAGTTAAGTAGAGGAAATACTTTTTAACAAATGGAGACGAAAGCGCAATCGAAACAAAGCATTAAATATGGAAAGATGCCAAATTAGGGTTACCCAAGACATCTTTCATTTCCCCTAATGATTTCCAATATTGAGGAATTGGGCATTCCCTTACTGATAGGTCAGCTGCAATTATGCGAAAACTTCCACACGCTGTCTATCTCATTTATATGAGCTTCATCAACAAGCGAGGGAAGTGCCACTTAATTTATTGGTCATCACAACGCGTTTCCGGCTTAAAAAATTGTGCGATGTCAACTTTCGACTTCATAAGCCCATAACTTTTTATGTTTTTCGGATTCCTACTGTTTCAATAGGGCAGACTTGTTCACACTTTTGAACATAATATATCAGCACTTACGACTGGCACGGTTTCGATCTTTATTTTTCTGTAGCCAATCTTTGAATTCGGAATCGTTCAACCAATCATCTCTGAATATTAACTGTACCACATTTTTTAGGTGATTCTATACTAGTGTTTAACTACAAGCAGATAAACAACAAGGACAAAACACCGCTACCGGTAGCGCTAGTACCACAGGTGTACACTATAAAAAACGTTTAGCACCTCAGCAGTAATAACGACTGACAGAGCCAGGCGCTGTAATTGCTCCACTGCGCGCTTCGTTCGGAACTCGTAAAAACTTGTATTATTCAACCATGATGCGTTCAAGAAGCTGACTCAGGCCTCTTGTACTGATAATTTTATCAATTTCTAGATTGTATTTTAGGTATTTTAGTTGTTACTTGTTAGAAGCAAATATTATTAAAGAAATTTTAGTATTTGCATACAATATATTGTGAAACACCCAAAATTCCCTAAATATTTCCTGTAGGGTCTATTTCACGCCTACATGGGGAGAGCATCGAAGTCAAGATTTTGCCAGGTCGTGCGACTTCGCATCTCCCTAACTCTACGACCTGATTTGGTTTTACAATGTCTATCAAACACGTGTAGCAGCAAGTCTTTATTGTTACTACAAACAGGTCATAAACATTGGTCTGTAAAGGATACATAATGTTACACAAGCGAATATGCAATAAATGAATAATGAACAAACTAGAGAAATGAAATAAAAATACCTATTGCGCAGCGACACAGACGCCCCAACCGAAGTGCAACATATGCAACACCGGCGGAGGCAACCGAGCCCTACGCTTACGAACGCCAAGTGACAAAAACAGGCCAAGAGGCAACGAAGTTCGAACTAATTCAAACACAAAGGGTCGCGCTGCTTTGTCGATGACAGAACTGCGGCAACACCAGCCCCTAAAATTCTAGTTCCTAATTTTTTCAACACTTCATTTGAACGCAGCAAAATCAACTTAGAAATAGGGCGAACAATAACATTAGTTCCAAAGCTATTCGAAAATTTACATCGAAATTTAGTGATTTTTATTTTTGCCGATCTGACGAATCCGAACTTATCCATATTAACATCAACAATTCTACCTAATGGCCATTGGCTTCTAGGTAACTGAACATCGGCTACGAGCACCAGGTCGCCGCACGCGTACGATCTTCTTGGAACTTGCCATTTTTGCCGTTCCTGCATCAATAAGAAATAATTTCTCTTCCAACTTGTCCAAAAGAGGTTAGCCAAGTATTGTACTTGACGCCACCGTCTCCGGCTGTAGTTTTCTTCCTTTTTGAAGAGCCCAGGTGGGTAAGTGACGCCGGAGTTCAAAAGCAGGAGCTGGTTGGGAGTAAGGGCTTCTGCATCCGTGGGGTCGTCGGAAACTGCGGTTAAGGGACGACTGTTCATGATTGCTTCCACTTCGCACATTAAGGTGCTAAGGAGTTCCTCTGTAAATTTGATGCGCTGCTCATTCAGGAGCGACGTCAGTATTTTCCTGACGGTCCTAATTTCTCTTTCATATACCCCACCAAAATTTGAGGCTGTAGGAGGATTGAAGACCCAGGAGATGTTTCATTGCTTCAGCCAACTTGCTACCACCGAACCATTCCATTCTTCAATGGATTTTTTGAGTTCCTTGTTGCCTGAAACGAAGTTCGTTCCGTTGTCGCTGATGAAGGAGGTTATGTTGCCTCTCCGACAAAGGAAGCGTCTTAGTGCACAGATAAATGAATCTGCAGACAGAGAACTTGCGATTTCCAGATGGACAGCTCGGCTGGCCAGGCACGAGAAAATTACTCCGTACCTTTTCTCCGTCTTCCTTCCGTGGGCAACGTGGAACGGGCCGAAGAAATCTACGCCCGTATTGGTGAAAGGAGGCGAGTCTCCTCTCACTCTAGCTTCTGGGAGCTGAGACATCAGCTGGTCACGAGGTTTTGACTGAAGCTTGCGACACTGGAAGCATTCTTTGACAACCTTGCGTGTCAACGAATTTGCTCTGACAACCCAGAATTTCTTGCGCAGATTAGCTAAAATACTCTCGCGTCCAAGATGGCCAACTGCGATGTGGACGCCTTCAATCAAGAGTCTTGTTAACGGAGAAGCTGCAGGGAGAATGATTGGATGTCGCACTGCAAAGCTAAAATTTGACCGTTCTAAACGCCCGCCGACTCTCAGTACGCCTTCTGCGTCAAGAAATGGGGTAAGTTTTCTTAGATTAGAACGCTTTTTTACATTTTGCCCCTTAACGAGGAGAGCGATTGACTCTGAATAATATTTAAACAATTTTAAACAATTTTAAACAATTTATTTACCACAGGAGATACAGAGGTAGAATGTTTCTTAAGTCTAATACAATGGTCAGAGTTGAGTATAGCTACCTGTGGGCCCGAATAAGTTCAGCGACTTCTAGGGCATCCTTCCATTACATTATTCTAGGGCGTACAATAATGTTTAACCTAATTCACTTAGCCTAGTTTCGCATTAGACTGATCAACAGGATAATGAACTCGATATTGATGTTTAATTTTACAATATAGGTCATATGGACAATATTTAACAGTATATTCGATAACGATTTGGGAGCAGACTGAAAATCGGCGATATTACTCATGGCAAATTGCATTATTAGGACCAGACATGTAGGAGGCAGGATTTGACTTGGTGATCTTACACGACTAGTATTCTGATAAGAAGTGAGACTCAAGATTTCTTTTAAATACCTTGTAAGAATTACTTTCACGGATCTCCGCAGGTATTGAGTTCCAGGTTTTAGTTCCAACGAATAGTATACTATGTTGCGAGTGGGCCTTTGAATAATAAGGAAGCATGAATTTACTTTTATTTCGTGTTAAATGGTCGTGATGACCAGTTTGCGCAGTTAATAACTGTTGAAGGCTATTGTCGCCATCATTAGCTAATGTTTTGTAGATGAAATTGCAGATGGAGATTTTGTAGAGATCCGAGAGTTTAAGTATTTGTAAATTTTTGAATGAATCATTTGTGTGAGCATTATATTCTAGGTTCTTTACCGCTCTGATGGCTCTTTTTTGCAGAGTAAAAATTATATTGGTTTTATTTTTATCAGTTCCATGCCATGCTTCTATTCCGTATTGCAGGTATGGTGAAATGAGCGTTCGATAAAGCATTAGTAAGGCTGTTTCAGGCAGGAAATTTTTAACTTTATTCAGGATTCCGATGGATTTTGATAATTTAGAACTAATATGAGTGATGTGCTCTTTGAAGGTCAGATGTTTATCTATTATGATGCCCAGAAATTTACATGAGTTGGTTTCTTTGATTTCACCTTCGCCAATTTTAATGGATGGTAGAGATATATTTTTCTTGTATGAGAACGTAATATAATTTGTTTTATCGATATTGAGGCTTATTTTATTAGCTTTAAGCCACAGTGAAACCTTATGGAGTTCATTATTTATACTCTCCGCAATCGTAGTGGGATTTTCGTTCGGAAGGACCGCAGAAAGCGTACTGTCATCGGCAAAAAGTATGAATTTAAAAAATGATGTAGATTTAATAATATCATTGATAAAAATCAGAAAAAGGAGAGGCCCAAGAATTTATCCTGAATAAATTTCACAATAACAATTTCCGCCTCCTTCAGGTCGTGGACAGATACGATGGCACACTTCAAACCTCTACGAGAGCGCAATGCATTCTTGAGTTTCAACAACCAAGCTATTCTATATTTTAGTTTACTCCAACTAGAAACAGAAGTCATTAAAAGATCTATCGGGGACGACTTGTCGGTAATGGTACTGCATAGTACAACAGATTCAGCCTTTACCTCACTGTCTCCGTCAGGCACCGAAAGATCGAGTTCCTGCGATGGAAAGTTTTCTTCCAACGACGTTAGGAAAACCGGACCGGATGTCCAACACTTGGTACTAAGCAACTGTTTAGGAGAACATCCTCTACTAATAATGTCGGCACCGTTTAATTTCGTTGGTACGTAATACCAATCATCAGGGCTCGAAAAATTTCTGATGAAACAAACTTTATTGTCTACGAAGCGGTGAAAACGCTTCGATTCATTTTTTATGTAACCAAGTACGGTTCGGCTATCTGACCAAAAATATTCTTTGCCAACAGCAAATTCAAGTTCCGCTTTAACCTTCGCGGACAACTCTACTCCTAGCTTCGCGCTACACAGTTCTATTCTAGGCACAGTTTTAAGCGTCGAATTACTGAGTGGCGTCAATCGAGACTTGCTCGCTAGTAAGGAACACGACACAGTTGAATCTGAATAGAAAAATTTCAGATAAATGCAGGCTCCATAAGCAAATTCACTACCATCTGTAAAAACGTGCATTTCGACCTTATAATGAGACAGTACAAGTTTGAGGCAACGGGGAAGTACAAACTGCCCCAAATTCAAGATCTCACTATACCATTTATTCCAAGCAAGGCTTAAATGCGCGGGTAACTGATCATCCCAACCTATTTTCAACTTACAAGCCTCCTGGAACAGTTTTTTGCCAGCAACAACACAAGGAGTTACCAAGCCAAGAGGATCGAATATAGAAGCTACGGTTCTCAAAATGCTACGCTTCGTCACAATTTCAGTCGATTGATCGTTTATTCTAAACCCAAGCTCATCTTTGTTTTTGTTCCAGATCACGCCTAGAGCAGAGCATTCTGAATTTTGTGAGAGGTCGCGCACGTCATCGTGATCTGCATCACAGTTTAGAGCTCTCAATACGGCTTCAGAATTGCTCGAAAACCGGGAAAGTTCAAAGCCACCCGCTCGCAGCACAGATTTAACCTCTCTAGCCAAAGCAACGGATTCGGTTTCAGTTTCACAAGAAGAGAGGTAATCGTCTACGTAAAAACGTTTTAGAACGGCGGCTCTAGCTCTTTCACTGCAGGTTTTATTGTCAAGAGCTGTCTTACGCAACGCGAAATTCGCTATGCTAGGAGAGCTGGTTGCTCCAAAGACGTGAACAAGTAATCTATACTCTACAACTCTCTGAAATGTTGAATCAAACCAAAATAAACGTAAATAATCAGCATCAGGTTTTGGTACCCTTACTTGACAAAACATTTTTTGAATATCGGCAATGACTGCAACATTGTCTTGCCTAAACCTAAGCAAAACACCAAACAAGTTATTTGTCAGGTCAGGCCCCTGAAGCAGTTTATCGTTCAAGGATACACCTCGAAATTTTAACGAGCAATCGAAAACTACTCTAATTTTACCCTTTCTCTTGTGAAAGACAGCATGATGAGTCAAATACCAACAACGCTTAGGACTAACATCCAGCTCGTCTGGTGGCACAAGTTCCATGAAGTCATTATCTAGCATAACTTGCATGAAATCTCTATACTCTTGGAAAAGTAAGTCGTCATTGCCAAACTTTCGCACAGTTGACTGAAACCTATTAAAGGCTTGTTGCCGATTATTGGGAAGATCGTCATCTTTGAGAGGCAGCTTAATTTCGTAATGGTTATCTGGCAATTTTCGCACACTATTGCCTACGCTAGCAAGCCATTTTTTGTCATTTTGTGACATGGCCAATTCTCTGGTGCTATCAAGGAAATCTTTCTCAAAAAATGCATCGATATCCTTTGCTAGAGAGTCTCTCGTGGCGACTCGGCAGCACCTTGCCTTGCTATTACCACGAGACAAAGGGCCGTTCAGAGACCATCCCAGAGCGTACAGGGCCGCAAAAGGTTCGTCTGCACCTCGCTCAACTATTTGCGAAGGTTTCAACAATGCATGTTCATGCCAATTAACACGTCTACAGGCGTATTTATGAAACGAAACGGGACATCAGCCAAATACGATAGGCCTTTAGTATCTTCTGAAGACACCAAATCGCTTGAAGTGAAGGGCCAGCTTTCTGTCTCCTTGCTATATAGCACAGGTATGGTAGTCACAAACTCTTTGTTAAGGTTGTAAACCTGAATGTTATTCAAAACGAGAGTCTTCATATCGCTAATTGCGCCCTGCATCGTTGTTAAATCAATTTTAGACTCTTCAGCCGCAACGCCTAACCTTGCCAACAAACTCTCATTGAACCAACAGTCTGATGAAAGAAAGAAAGAAAGAAAGAAAAAACTTTATTTCCAATAGAGATTGTACAATATTACAATCATTGGTTTTTAAATATTTTAAAATTAATACACTTAGATGATACACACACACACACACACACACACACACGAGTATTGAAAAACTCGTGTCACTAGTCGAAAATAAATGATTGAGGGCAATGTACTCCTAATCTTGCTAAATCTACATTTGACAATACATGTAATGATAATTATAAGAGATAACGCAAATTCATGGACGATGCATTTTCATTGTGGGGTGAAAACACTTTTGAAAGTTTACATGTACATGACATAAAACTTCGCAATTATTGATGCCAGGAAATAATATATGAATCGCTTGTTTCGGCAAATGTTCAAAAGTGTCATTTTAAGGAAGCATGAATAAAAAATATAAATACAAATCCATATACATATATATACGTACATATATATATATACATACATACACACACACATACAGATACATATATATATATATATGTACGCATAAGCATGAGGACCAAGAAGATTATAAGTTTTGTATTTCTAATTCAACAATTTTAACATAACGGTCGTTAGTTAATAAACATTTTATTTAAATATAAATGGATGATCGTACAACAAATGTATAGTTTGTACATGAATGCTTTACAATAATAAAGAGATGACGAGTTAGGTAATGTTACAAGTTGAGAGTGAACAGAAATTGACCATTATCTCTAGTAAAATGCTAGTTGTCAGTTTAGTACACATATGTGCACACATACATGTAAATATATACACATATATGTACACATAAGCATGAGGACCAAGAAGATTATAAGTTTTGTATTTCTGATTCAACAATTTTAACATACCGGTCATTAGTTAATAAGCATTTTATTTAAATATAAATGGATGATCGCAGAACAAATGTATAGTTTGTACATGAATGCTTTACAATAATAAAGAGATGACGAGTTAGGTAATGTTACAAGTTGAGAGTGCACAGAAAAAAGACCATTATCTCTAGTAAAATGCTAGTTGTCAGTTTAGTACACACATATGTGCACGTATACATGTAGATATATACACATACGCATGCACAAACATACCCACGCACATACTTACACCAAACTCGTAAGCATACACAAATGCATTTCTATGCATTGAGGCAATACATACGCATTCTACAGAGTGTCATACGCGTAGCGTGCACACGTACACATATATACAAGTAAGCATGTGCGCAAATATCAGCATAAACTAGCCATTATAAACCAGAATTCCAATCGAGGGAAACAGAGGAAATATTTTTTATTATTTCATGAATTTTATAAAATTTCATACTAAAAATAGTGGCACAAGACAGTCTACTTAAGTCAGAAACATGAAAACGATTGTGGGACGTGAATAAGAAAGAAAACATTAATGTCCTATAAAGGTTTCATATTAGAAAACAAATCACATTATCTTTGAAATATGGCGCAAATTGTCGGCAATTCATAAACAAACATAGGTATCACATTATTATAAGCAGAATAAGCATATTACTGCAGTATAAATGGATGATTACACAACGAATTTATTTTTATTTTTTTTTTTACATGGATGCTTTCCAATTTCATATTAGAAGAAAAACACATTATCTTTGTAATATGGTGCAGAATGTCTGCAATTGATAAACACACACACACATATAGGTACCATGACGGTCTAGTTTGATGCTTGCACAGAAACGGAGAGGAATGACATAAAATGCAACCTTCGACTGGTTTATCTACTCTAGTGCACACAGGTGTACGTGCACATATACACACACCCATATGTGCACATACACCTATATACGTACACACATATACAAGTAAGCATGTTTGCAAATGACAACGTATAGGCGGTCAAATCATAATACCTACGCATACTTCCAAACTGTTGTGTGATGTCTTGAATTATAAAACAATGAGCGAGGGAGATTGTTCAGCAATGGAGATACCAGGCAAATGAGATTCGTCAGTACTCATTCAGTATGTTCTGTAATGAAGCGTTATCAAGTGCGCAATTCACTATTACCTCTTTACCGCCGCTCACCTTGATTATTGCAGGTACAACTGGCGTAGCAATTTTAAAGAAAGAGCGACCCCCATCCTTGCCAGCCCCACTGATGCGGTAATTTCCAGCCTTGCACGAACTGACCCCAGCATCCGCTGCCGTAGCTGCCGGCTCATTACTTTGTCTATGGGAACTAGGCGACATTTTAAATGGGTCATGGAGGACAGTAGGGTGCCCCTTTTTACAAATAGCACAAGTAAGCCTACTACGACAAGTCTTTGAAAAATGGTTTCCTTTCAAACATGCGAAGCAAAGTTTACATTTTTTGACAAACTTAACCCTATCAGCAACAGGCTTACTTTGGAACAAATTACACTCGAAAATGCCGTGATCTAACTTCTCGCAGTACAGGCACAAAGTCTTCAGTTCTGCTAGTTTCGCAGCTGTAGAATTAGTTAAAATTTTCCTAGTGCCAAGTTTTTTAGCTTTGTTATCCTGAGAATCAGAAATGGTACCAAACAACGGTTGCTTAAGAACAGATACTTCTAGCTGTACAAATTCCGTCAGAGACTTGAAGGTTACATGCCCTTGAACAGCGAGCAACTCATGAGTTCGTCTCCTCCAACGTTCACGCATTTTATACGGCAATTTTTTAACAACATTCATTATTTCTTTAGGATTCTGGAGTTGATTACAAATAGACATACTTTCTGGAAAGTGACAACAATCTAACAGGAAGATAGAAAGGTCCTGCAGGGCATCAACGTCGTCATTTCTGATCTCAGGCCATTTATCTAGCTTCTGAATATAAGCATGGGCAACGTTAAATTCATTTCCGTACTCTCTAACTAGAAGTTGCTTCGCCGCAGTAAAAGCGGCCGACGGATCCTTATGGGAACAACTATGAACAAGTTGCCAGGCCTTGCCTGCCGTGTACTGTTCCAAATAAACTAGTTTGTCACCGTCATCGCTGCATTTAGACTCTACTATACGTTCAAAGGTCTGCATAAAGCCTTTAAACTTCGTCGGATCCGTACCGTCGTAAACGATCAAATCCTTTTTAGGGAGCGAAGCCCTATCGTAACATTGAGCCATAGCCAAAGATATTTCATTTTGCCGCGCCAAAATGTGCAAAAGCCTATCTTCAGATGCCGAACTTACAGTAGAAGGCTGTGCTGGCGCTCCCAGCACCGAAGGCTGTGCTGGCGCTCCCAGCACCGAAGGCTGTGCTGGCGCTCCCAGCACCGAAGGCTGTGCTGGCGCTCCCAGCACCGAAGGCTGTGCTGGCGCTCCCAGCACCGAAGGCTGTGCTGGCGCTCCCAGCACCGAAGGCTGTGCTGGCGCTCCCAGCACCGAAGGCTGTGCTGGCGCTCCCAGCACCGAAGGCTGTGCTGGCGCTCCCAGCACCGAAGGCTGTGCTGGCGCTCCCAGCACCGAAGGCTCGCCAGTAGATTTCCTTTCAACTTCGTTGATGCTCGCGTCCTCCAATTCGTCACTAAGAATTTTTAGCTTAACGTCAGCTTCTTCACTGGCCAAAATTTGCCTTTGATGTTTCAATGAGAGCAAACACCGTTCATAATTCGTGTTCAAATCGAATTCTTGTATTTCGAGTGCTAACGTTTTCTGAAGCACAGATTTTTTCGCTACGGCATCAGCTCGCTGTTCAGCCAAATGAATCCTCGACGAAGATGTAGAAACTGCGCTCCGTGAAGTTCTTGAAGCGACCGCTGACCTAACCACAGCCACCAAGGGCTGATCGATGACATGTTGTACGGTATCTCTAAATTGAGAAATACCTTCTTTGTGGCGATCTAACCACTCTTCATGCTTCTCATGGCACGCCTCGTAGAGCCTCTCTACTCTCGTCTGATACTCCGTGTACAAGGACCTGATGGACGCCAAGTTATTTTCGGGGTCGTCGAGCAGTTCTTCAATCTCGTGCTTAATACGAGTCACCGACGCCAACTTGGCTGAGGGTGGATCACCAGCAGCAGGAAGCGTCTTGCCTGGAGGAGAACGTACGGTTGCCATAGCTTTACCGTAATTTCAGAATTTCCATAATTTTCACCACGTTTCACCACAAACGAGTCTTCACCACAAGTGCACACTAGAATGATTACATGCACTTGTATGGAATGTTTATGACTAAATGTAGGGTCTATTTCACGCCTACATGGGGAGAGCATCGAAGTCAAGATTTTGCCAGGTCGTGCGACTTCGCATCTCCCTAACTCTACGACCTGATTTGGTTTTACAATGTCTATCAAACACGTGTAGCAGCAAGTCTTTATTGTTACTACAAACAGGTCATAAACATTGGTCTGTAAAGGATACATAATGTTACACAAGCGAATATGCAATAAATGAATAATGAACAAACTAGAGAAATGAAATAAAAATACCTATTGCGCAGCGACACAGACGCCCCGACCGAAGTGCAACATATGCAACACCGGCGGAGGCAACCGAGCCCTACGCTAACGAACGCCAAGTGACAAGAACAGGCCAAGAGGCAACGAAATTCGAACTAATTCAAACACAAAGGGTCGCGCTGCTTTGTCGATGACAGAACTGCGGCAACATTTCCCGTTTTCGTTTCGAATTCCCTAAATCCCCAGGCCATGACCGAATTCCCAAGATCTGGGGAAAATTCCCAAGGTGTGGCAGCCCTGATGCCCACACTTCAGCCACGGTGTTGCCAGATGTTACAAAACGCGGGATCTGTATTCTCTAAATCATGTAAAGTTTTCATAGTTTAACGTTATCATCCATTGGACACCTTGTATCTCAAAAACGTGACATTTTCGGAAACCCGTTCATGGAGTACAAACAGTTGTTTACCTTCCTATCTTGAAAATAATTCAGGATGTGCCAGTATTGACAGCTCACGAGAACAGAGTTAATTAAATAACAAGGTAAACTTGACTGGTTCTCAAGCCGTCACCCCAGCCATCCGGAGGGTTCCGCTGTCAATAGGTAGAGAACGGAAGGCGACCCCCTTCCCAGCACCCCGAAGTTTCCCAAGAAACGGCAACCTGTTAGAGAGAGTCACGCATTATAGCTGGAACGCAAGAAAGCATGACCTACGCAATATAGAGATATAAAGTGAGTTACATTTAAGAGAAAGGATGATATTCCTAAAAATACTTTAGGTTTACACACTTTACGCATTTTATGATAATCACGTTATATTGGAAAGATCTCAACTAAACGGACTAGTCAAATTTGACACGGGAACATAACAAGATCACTTCGATGAAATACAAGTTGCCGTATGAATTTTTATGGGTTCTCACCTAATTTGTAGGACAATTATAATTGCTCGTAAGGCCTCCCAACGAGTGGTCAAAGCTTGCAGCGCCCACTACCTCTCCAACCAACCTCCGTCGAGAGTCGTCCCACGAGAAGTCCCGAAGTGGTTCCCGGGTGCCGAGAAGACCCCCCCACAGAGCAGACCGAATAGATTTAGCTCATCGCGCTGGCACGCTGGCTCCACGAAGATCTACGTTTAGAAAACGTACAACGTAGGAGCAGCAGGTGTAACCGTTCCACCAGAGCAGCAGCAGTAGATGTAGCCGTGATCTCAACAGTAGCCGCAGCAGTAGATGTAGCCGTGATCTCAACCATAGCCGCAGCAGTAGATGTAGCCGTGATCTCAACAGTAGCCGCAGCAGTAGATGTAGCCGTGATCTCAACAGTAGCCGCAGCAGTAGATGTAGCCGTGATCTCAACAGTAGCCGCAGCAGTAGATGTAGCCGTGATCTCAACAGTAGCCGCAGCAGTAGATGTAGCCGTGATCTCAACAGTAGCCGCAGCAGTAGATGTAGCCGTGATCTCAACCATAGCCGCAGCAGTAGATGTAGCCGTGATCTCAACCATAGCCGCAGCAGTAGATGTAGCCGTGATCTCAACCATAGCCGCAGCAGTAGATGTAGCCGTGATCTCAACCATAGCCGCAGCAGTAGATGTAGCCGTGATCTCAACAGTAGCCGCAGCAGTAGATGTAGCTGTGATCTCATCAGTAGCCGCAGCAGTAGATGTAGCCGTGATCTCAATAGTAGCAGTAGAGACATCAACACGGTACCTTGTCACTGAACACAACAGGGCACATACTTATAACCGCTGCCACGCGGTAAATAGAACAGCCAGAGACACGGCCATCCAACCGTGCTCGCTGCCACTTATTCAGCCCTGAACTGCACTGCTGCGCAGTCGTACGCGCATAAGGAGCTCTGCTGCGCTGTAAACATAGAAGGTTCAACGCAGACGAGCACATCATGAGCGCCTTGAAAACTAAGTTGAAGTGGCATTGAGTCTACTGCAATGCCAACGTCTGGAATGAATACGAGCAATTGTAATTTATACGAGGGGAAAATTCTCCGTTTTCTACATCCTATACCACCTGTCAAAGTTTGTCCCTCGAATTTTGAAACACCCTGTGTATACAGTATATATACATACATATACATACATTTACACTCAGAAGTTTCTGCAAAGCTTTTAATCAAACGACTCGCATTTATCCAATAAATAAAGTATTTTTTCTATTTTTTTCCTATTTTGTCAAGCATTTAATTGAGAAATCTCATACATTTGTTGTGTGATTCAAAGCATGCTCTTTTTGTCAGGTTTTTTGTCTCTGTTATTTTATTTTTTGTCTCTGTTATTTTATTACGCTTGCTCGAAAGAATATTTTTGAATATCTGCCGTAACACTTTCAATATTAGTCCTCGATGTCAAGAAAGCCATAGCTCACACGTCGGTGTAGGTGGAAACTGTCATACGTGTTTTCGCCCACATATTTCAATATCTTTACCTATATTACATTCATAAATTATAAATAAACACTATTCAACTTCAATCCACTAGCTATGGAAACTTTTTCTGCTCGCCTTTGTACAAGCGTTGACATGGACGGTCATGGAACCTATGTATGTTTATCAATCAAAGGAATTCGCATCAAGACATTTCAGAAATAATACAATTTTATCTAATGCGTCAATTTCATAGGACATTAATGTTTTTCTCCTATTCACGTCCTAGAATGTTCTTGTTAGCCTTGTGTGATGCACTTTGTAATTTCTTACGCTTGTGAGTATATCATAGAAGCTTTATCCAGGTAGTGGATTTCACGTATCACTCCAATTCTGCTGTACATATTATGATTGTTGTTGTAAAACAATCTTTTTCATGCTTCTGACTATTCATGTTATCACTATTTTTAGTATGGAAATATCATAAATTTATGGTGTGATAAAATATATTTCCTCTGAACTCCTTGACTGGCTGACTAGTTGATGCGTTGGAGGGAAAATTTTGTTCTGAATGTCAACCTCGTAGTGTTAGCCGCAGATTATTTTAATCTACCCGTTTTACTTTCAAGAACAATTCCTTACGCCACAAGTTCCAGAGCTCGTATTTCGATGTAAGTGTACACTAAAAACAATGATTTGAATAATGCATCGCCACTGAAATTTTATATTTTTTCCAAATTGTATTATAGTTGCATATATTATCAAACCCAGATTAAGCACCTAAGGGTATACATTGCCCTCAGTCATTTGTTCCAGCTAGTGACATGGGTATTACGATACCCATATGTTTATTGGCTAAGGATCCTTACTTTAAGATTTTATAAAAAATAATGATGTTTTTTATATTATCGTTATTGGAAATAACCTGTTTATATTTTTTTCCATAATTAACGATTTCACTATATTGCCTTCTATCACAATACTGCTTTTCGAGATAGCATTATCAATCGCAAACAATTTTCAACGAACTTCCTATTGTTGTTAGTTACAAACTAAAATTTGTTCACAATAGTTTAGCAAATTTACCAGTTTATATTTTGTCGTACCAGTTCATTGATAGTTCCCATAGGTAAGTATGTAAAATTGCGTTTTCCAATATTAGAACACAAATTTCAAAATTTCTAGTAGATTAGTGTTGTTCTTGGATAGAAATTATCAACGAATGCAAATTTCGGTTCTGATATCATCCTAACGACCTTTTCACATTGAAACGCCTGAATGAAGTCGAACACTTCGTTGCACTCGCAAGTTTGCGGAACCATTATATGTGTAATACCTTTACTTATGGCAGAGGCCTCATGGCGCATTGGTTGGAGTGATAAGCCAAAAATCCACGTCGCCAGATTCGAATCCTGGAAGAGGCTCCGCTTTTCAAATTTATTCAGTAATTTTGATCTGCATCAATCTGACTTTTTTCACTCCTTAAAGCCATGATTCTTCTAAGATTTGTTGTTCCTAACTGTTAATTTTTTAAAGTTACTGATCAATTTCTTAAAATAAACGCAGTTTAAAATGAATCGAATACTTATTTTGGAGATATGTGCGGCGAAAATGTTCAAAATTTTTTTCGTAAATGGACATAAGTAGCTATCTGCGTCCGAAATACCGCTTGTGGAATTAACATGATGCGTCGTAGGTGTCTCGCGGAGATTTGCGGATTTTGATCTTCACTACATCAACGCGAGTGAACGGACATCAAGGAACACCAAAGACACGAAGTTTCTTCGGTTTTATTTCAAGCCCCGTTGACTCCGTGAACTGCACAAACAAGTATATTTCAGGTTCGGCACAATACGAGGGATAACCGCATGATGAGAAAAAACTCTTGGTTCAAGAATATAGACGACTGACTAATTAAGGTATATGATACCGCATAATAAGAAAACTCCTAGTTCAAATATAGATGAGAAGTAGCTGACTAAGGTACGAAGAGCAACTCATGCGCAAATCAATACATGGAAAGAGATCAACAAATGTCAGGCCAAACGCATAACACAATGAGACAACTATTGGAACATCTGAGGCAGAATATTAAGAAGGTTTTATTTTCTAAATAGGAAATACATTTTTATGCTTTGTCTTGAGCACACAGTAATGCAAGAATCCAATTTTATAAACATACACATGGAAGATTTTTTTTAGCTTCCCATTATAGTTTCTAAACAATTAAATATGTGCACTGTGGTCAAAGGAGGACAGTACACGCGCACACACTAATTTTAGTTGCCGGGATTCGGCTTTAAAATTAGTTCTGATTGTTTACACAAGTTAAATGCTACAGTAGTACTGGTTTACGACCTCGGTGAGACGACCTGACAGCACCCCCGTATACTCACAAACGATGAGGGAAAGTCCCTCACACGGTGGAATAGCCTTTCTATTTCAACCTACAGAAATGAATTTTTCTTATTTTTCTGTACTCTACCTGGTGAGGGGAAAAGGTTTAAAAGGGTTAGATCTCTGATGCAGGGGCAACGCTAAAATAGTGACAGCAGACTAGTACTACGGCCTATTCAGCCGCAGAATAATCAAAGCTTAAAGTTAATGCACATGAATACAGCAGATCAGCTATTGTCAAAAAATCCTATTGTCAAAAAACGGCTATCTCATTGATCAGCCTAATACTGAAAGGGTTGAAATGAGTCAGCAAATTTAATTACCTTAATTTAAATACATGTGAACTGTCCCTAGGGCAGCAAGTACACGTTCGCCAACGTCACCCCGAGAACACAAATCACATGGGCGAGTGGTCGCATAAATTTCTGAGTATATTCCCAGTCTACTTTTGAAAGTGCCTTAACTCTCGGTTTCTACCCTACTGACTGGCGCAACTTGCCCAGCACAGCTCATGGGTGAGGAGCCAACACGATATTTACAAAAAAATATTTTTATTTCTTAGTAAAATTTGTGCTATGCACGGTCAAGCTGAGAAGTTGCTAGTACCCACCAGCTGTTCACCTCCTATGTTTTTATACTTAAACACGTCACTTGTGATGGGTTAAACTGAAGTTCAATATTCAACTCAAAATTCAGAGTCAAAATCAATGAGCAAATTTGTAAAAATCACACATTCACTGGGCCTGCTAAATACTGTTATTTTAGAATCTGAATTGTTAAATTCCTGGCATCACAATGCAGCATCCCAGCTGGAGAGAACATCAAAAGGCTAGTCTAACTCGTTATAGGTGTTTCGCCGGTTGCCAGCAGCATCATTGAATGCTCTAGGAACCGGCTGTTCACCACCATCAAACACACAATACATGGTGGCGGAGCAACAAGTATAGCTAGTTCGAGAACACAAGCATTAAAATTAGTAGTTTTCTGACACATAATCACACTGCTAAGCACACAGAAACTTAAGATTATCCGGGGAGAAACTCTTTCCACGCGCACTTTAGTCAAATAGAACGCTGCGTCAGTCTTGCGGACCAGTACGGATCCGCATAAATGTTGGCGAAAGATTTTTCAAAATTCGCGTCGGAATTTGCGTCTTGTAAGACGCGACAGTAGGCAAAGTTAAACGAGGTTCCGATTGTTTCACAATGAAATATTCGAGTTAACAGCGATAAGTAATTGAAGTAGAAAATTCATCTCTATTTTTTTGAACTCGTTCATGCAATATTCCCGTGATCTATTATTTCCAATTGAGTGTTTTATAACACTGTAATTTTAATTTATAAATTTCCATTTATTTATTGTAGGTCTCATATAAATATAATCGAATGATGACATATGAGGTCTTTATCGCATCAATTTTGCGTCGTTTTCATTTTGAGAAACTTCAGTGAAGTCCAACATATTGTTGAATTCGCGCCTGTGTGGAGTTTTTGTATGTGCAACACTCGCTCCAACTGCTGAAGCCTCATGGTGCAATAGTCTTAGTGTTAGGCCGTAAATTTCCGCAGCCAGGTTCTAATCCTGGAAATAGTCTACTTTATTAAACTTATATAATTGTTTTTGGTTTCATGTACACATATACAGGATATAGATTTGAAATCCTTTGAAATGGTTGGAGTTTTCTATTCGTAGGTAAAAAAAATATATTTTACTTCTGCTGCGATTGTAATATGTTCAACAGCATATCTTAGGTATGATGAGGGGAAATAAGTTTTCTTACGCCAACAGGAATTCAGGAATTCCTTTATCTGTTCTATCTTGGCAAAGGAAGAAAATTCGGTGTGGGTTTCACATCTTCCTCGCCGTTGGTGACCGAAGAACCTTTTACTGATAATTTTCTGGAGAGATTTTATACAATTATTTATTTAAAATTAATTTTTAGATATCACCCTGCGAGGGTAAACTATAACAAAACTCTGTCAATGGCGACCAAAAGATTTTAAACATATTTCAGACAAGATTCGGTTGTGAGTAGCTCCGAATTCCCTGCAAGTCATTCGCTGAATTCGTTGGTAGCGACATTCGTATTCTGGGTTACTCTGTCAAATTTTTAAACTTTCTTAGTGATGGTTCTTTGCCTCATTTTATTATAATATTATATTATACGCGTTGTTATGATGAACTGTTGCAGTAGAGCTGAATTTACTTGTAGGAGCGTCGTCGTTTCGGGCAGCCTTACTTTTCTCGCGCGATCTCCCAGGAGCCGGTGAGAGCCACACGAGCGAAGCAAGTTCAGCGGGCGGGTTGGGATGAACAGCGTGAGCCAAAAAGCGGCCAGACTTCTCAGGAAATCATTGAAGTGTCACGGCAATGAAATTCCGGTCGTTGTTTATTGTCGTCCGCTGAGGTCGTCCGGCTGAAAAATTGGTGCCGATATTGGCGCGGCGGCACGCCGAACATTTGTAACTGCCCACTCGCGGCACTTCACTAACATTCCTTTAATTACCGCTCCAGTCCTCATCGTCGGACCCTCCAGCCGACCCTGCCGCGTCTAATGGGTTGGGGGATGAAGAAGACCAACGAGAAGAAACAGAGGTGGTTTCGGATGCTGCGTATTTTCCATAAACCTCATTTTGGTTGGTACATGTTTTGTCTACTACTTTTCTCCCATATGTTTCGATTATTCGTGCTTATTTTTCTGATCCTATATTTAGGTGATACCTATTTTTATTTCTGGATACTTCTTATCTCATACGCTTTCATTCTCATGTGATATTTCATTTCTAGATTTTAGATATTATCTGTTTCCTCTTCACATGTTTTTGGACACTATTTTTTCTCAATTTCGATGTTACCAATTTTCTCCTCTTCTCTAAAGTAGATGATGAGATTTTCTAATTTTGGACGCTGCTTATTTTCTCTACACCTACTGTTGGATGTTAGCTTTTTTCAGTTTAAGATTAAGAATTACCCTTTTTATGCACAGTTGGTTGAATACTCGTATGTTGCCTTCTCCATAAAGTTTACGTACACGCTACCTATTTTCCACAACTCTGATTTAAAGTAAAAAATTTTACTTTTACTTTCAAGAGCCCCGTGATGAGTACACTGTTGGTCTTCAAGATTAAATTGCAACATTTAGCATCAAATTTAAGAATTGATCTTGATGGATGAATCATACCAAAAAATTTTTGTCATCAAATTCATATTATGATGCCCTAAACCCATATATTTTAGATGTACAAGTTGGAATGAAAAGATATTTTTGTAACATTTACTAAATGCGTGATGCGTATTAAATTATACTTAAAAAAAAATTAATATAATTTGGGCTTGATAACAATGTAACACCTATAATACGTTCAAATGCAGAAAATGCACGTGTTTAAATTTCACGTACCAGGAGGGTGACTTATAATTTTCCAAATAAGATACAGCGAACATGCACATTTTTGGAAAGAAATGATCTTTTTTGAAAAATAACTGTAGACATTTTTTTTCAAGAGAAGAGAATAAAGTTTTGTACAATGCATCAGATTGTCTCCGATGCCACTACTTGAAGAATCAAATAAAAGAAAATTAAAAATTTTGAAAGTGCGACGAGAACTTAAGTCTAAAAAATAGAAGTTCGAAGGTAAATCTGCACCAGCAAACACAGACGAGAAAGTCTCTCATTTGTTGCTCCGGTCTCTGGTGGCACAAAGTGGTAACAGCTACACATGATCTGATCCGATGCTATTTCAAAGCGCTGTAGCTTTTCCGAATAGATTTAGATGATAATGATAAGTCCCCTATCAAATAATGAGAACATAATCAACTCACTTATCGTGCTTTGATATTTACCAGTGCAGCAAAATAATGCACCTGCGATACCCACTATCAATCATAGACATGGGACATTTGGCTAATTTGATGGATCGCCTTGTGAAGACGTGAGAGTTAGCTCACTCATCATACAATATAGCTGGCGCATGTATCATAAGTGTAAAGGAAGTGTGTTAGAAAAGTTTATTTTTTTAAATAAACAAAAGCCAGAAATTCTCGGTGGCGAATTGAGTATTGCGTTACATTTTAGGTGAGAACGTCGCCGGTTCAGCACCTTACGATGGTGCGAAGCATTCATCAGAGTAGGCAACTCCTCTGCGATAGTTATGGTAGAAAACCGAGAAGTTGAGTTTCAAACATTTCATTAGAAGCCTTCCAATTGATTGTGCAACCTTCTTAGGATAAGAGCTAAATAACCATTTTATCTAATTATAAGATGAAGCGATCAATGGAGGTGTTGCTTTTTCAATGATATTTCGAGTGACATTCAGAGTCACTCGAAAATGCGTTTTTTAACTCAATAATCATTTTGAGTCATCGAAGCACTAGGTTTAAGATATATAAAAATGCCACACAATTCACTGAAACACTGCCAGTTCTCAATTCAAATCACAACGGCTGAAGTAACGAAAAAAAAACACGCATGGAAAACAAATTACGTTAGCTCATTGCTGGAGGTAATATTTTCTGTTTCTGTCCAATATTTGTACACAAAGTGACATCTCGTTGGATCTTAGTGACGTGCATCGCTTTTCCGATAAGTGAAGAATTGGCAGACTGACTCGCTTGCTCCAATCACTATATCCAGAGGGGACTGGAATCTTTTGCTGCTCTTGGAGACATTGCTCGGAGCGAGTGACTCACACAACCCTCTCCACGAGTATCGAAAATTTTCTGTTCAACGCACTCTGTGAACATTTGCTCTAGCGCCTGAAATGGATTTCGTTTTTTTTCGGTTTGGATGTACGGTATTCTGGCAGTCATGGTTAATGTTCAGCTTCTGGAGCAGTTCTCAAAGCCAATTCCTAAAGCCAACCTCAATGGAACGCCGAAACAGATCAAAAACAAAACTAAACAATGTTAGAGCATAAAATACGCAGAAGATGTTGACTTCATTATTATACTGGATGCTGTTTATAATAAATTATAAACAGCATCCAATACACAGAAATTGTGAACAACAACAATAATAATAAACAGCAAGCTCGATCTGAGCGCGTGACCACTGACTACAAGCCGTTAAAACTCTGAAGTGAACTGAAAAACGTGCTGATTGAGTTGACCATCGCTTGATTCTGGCACGTATTGCAATGAAGGGGCTCTAAAAATTTCTCCAAAATTAGAGCAACGGCTAAAATTCATCAATTTGGCTAAAAAAAGTTGAAGGGTGAACAAGTGGCAGCAATTAATTCGGAAGCTGTGTACGTAAAAGTTACGGCAATGAATTCATGCAATTCTTTTTCAAATTTTTTGAATTATTTCATGTCATTGCTCCTAATTTAATCCCAATCTATTTTTCTAGTATATTATGATTTTGTTGCAAAACCATAATTTCAATGCTTTACTCGTGCCTTGTAAAATTCAGATAAATTGATGAAATTCATTGAGGCCCTTCTCTCAAAATATGTGAATAATGAACTGGTCTGTGTTACGCTCACGACAGGCTGCAAACCTGCTCCCAAATTATCCCTGTGCTGCAGTTATTTTTACGATGCGCTGTTGTAGTTCATTTTTTTCCTTTTTAAGTCTCGCCCCATGTGTTCTACCCCCACCGAGTCGTTTCCTTCTTCGTGTAGATATTCTCTTCAAACCTAAAATGCAAGTTAATTAATCAGAAGAAATGGGAATTTTGTAGCGATTATTCACCAAAATCACTAACAATATCAAAGCACAGCTTTACGATTGTTCAATGGGAACGATGCCCTTACCTTCAAGAAAATGGGCTCTTCAGAGCCCATCGTACTCAGCAGTAGACCTCATCAACATGGCTGATATATCTCGGCGTGTCTTCTTCCTTGGGAATGGACTCTTTGATCTTAGTGTTATTATATTCAAAATTCAAAGTATTTTTTTTAGAACCATCATTGAAGAGAAGGAAGGGGTATTTTCTACAAGTAAGTTCAAGCAAAGTACACTTGCTACATGAGAGGTCTGATGCTGTCGCCAAATATCAGAATCCCATCCATTTTATAGCAGCTCCTTTATATGATGATCAGATCTCTAAAACGGGACGTATTGATTCCTCACATTCTCAGTGAGGTGAAATCTTCATTTACCTCTAAAGTTGCTTCAGTTTGTAAATGTAAATAAAAGATCTTTTACTTCCTGTATCCCTCTAATTATATGGTTGATTTTTATAATTTTCAGAAATAAACTACACTCGGGACACACTTTTAGTTGCATGAGTACTGACAATTGATTCTAGGGGATTTGAGGTCACTGATTCCGAAAACGGCATTCGCTGGTGAAGATCAGGTCTAGTTTTCATGATACCCGACCATGTTTTTATTTTAGACAAGAAATTTGATTAAATTTAATAATACAATGCTGGTAAATGAAATCCTATCACAAAAAGTGTTCACGTTTTTTTTTAATTTCAAAAAGCTGTTAAAGGAATTCTAGCTTCTCAATCAAGTAAAAAGAAATGTGTGACGCGTCTGGATGTGTTCTGCTACATACGTGGTACATTCACAGCTCAAAAGCAAAGAAGGAACATAAGTGAATTGTGAAGCGAGTTACTTCTCTTTCGTTCAAGCGAAACTTGAAGATCAAGATAAACCTTGCGTACCACATAAGGTATGTCATTCCTGCGAAGAAGACCTGCGCCGATAGACTGAAGAAAAAATAAAATCGTATTCGGCATTCCGATGATATGGCGTGAGCCCACGAGACCATGTCACAGACAGTTACTGCTGCCTTACTGATGCTGTTAGTTTTACCAGTAAATCTCGTCAACTTATCACATACGCTAGTCGAAATTCAGCAAAAAGACCTGTGCTCCATTCTGATGATGTTCCAAAACTTATCTTCAATCAACTTGCTTCTCACAACTCCGACTGCTAAAGGGATTCTGGGTTGACAGCGCAGTCAGCTAACAGAAACAGTGACTCAGATTTTGAAGGCGTCTCAACACAACCGCAAGCATTCACCCATGTCGAACTCGGTGAGATCTGGGTTTGTCTAAGAAGCTGTCAGAATTTTTGGCTTGACGATTAAGAGATAAAAACTTGCTGGGAATGGACGCAAAGGTAATATTCTATCTCAACAGAGAAGATGGCCAGAGAACAGTCATATTGAATCATTTCGGGTCAATCGATGGTTCATTAAGCGCAACTTTCTGTCTGAATAAATCTGTCTTTCTTCGAAAAAGCAACCGATGAGTGCATAACGTGTTTAACAAGGTGAGTAAAAGTAATTATAAATTAGTTCTTCATGTTTGTAGTAGGTTTTGAATTATATTAATTTGGACTGGTTTAGAATTTTATCAGTATGATCTCGTGGTCTACCTATATATTGCTAGTAGTAAATGGGAGGTAACTCATAGGAAGAAAACGTGACCCGATAGAAAATAACCTATGCCATATTTAAAATCAGCGATCTCAATTTACCCATGAACAGGTTTCAAAGTGTATGGAACTGACCAAAGGTAGACTGACTCGCTCGGTAGACTGAATAATTATTGTCATCATGTTTCCTGAGATGAACAACATTATGGTGAGTCGAGGAAAAAAGTAAGCACTTGGAAAGAGATTTTGCCTTGAGCTGTATCTCTGGAACGCAGGCGAGTAATTCACAGCGGTACAGTGAGGGTTTTGACTCGAGTCACCTCAGCATCTTTGACTAAAGCCGCAGTTACGAGCCTATGTAAAACGCTAAGAAACGAGACTGTCTTGACAGTCTCTAAAAACTCTGTTCAGATGCCAGATGTTGTAAACTCAAACTTTATCTGGAAATAACTCAAACTAGAGGATTTAATGGCACGTATGACAGCTAAGTTGACGGAGGAACTTTCATTGTAAGGTGAGCCTGTGCAACGATGTAAAATATTTGAAAATTCAGATCCTGCTTCATAGTTACAGCGGAA
Source organism: Morinoia aosen (assembly GCA_030386875.1). Taxonomy (NCBI): domain Eukaryota; kingdom Metazoa; phylum Arthropoda; class Malacostraca; order Amphipoda; family Talitridae; genus Morinoia; species Morinoia aosen. The sequence goes on from CM059562.1 coordinate 23,878,437, forward strand.
CGTACCGATACTACTGCTACCAAATGGGCATCCCATTTTACACAGGAAAGGTTCTAGCTTATGTTGCGTTTTGTTCGCTTTGCTTTGTACTATGGTGTGACAACGAGAAAAATAGGTCGGACCTTTTCCAGATAAGCCCGTCACTAATGCAACACTTAAGTTCAGCCTCATGTAACTTTTGAAATAAGGCACCTATCTACTTCAGATTTCTTTCGAATGAAAGAATTTTTAATCCTTCGTTTGAAAGTAATTTGAAGTCGATAGGTGCATTATTTCGAAAGTTACGAGTGGGTGAGCTTTTGTGTTGCATTAGTGGCGGGGCTTATCTGTAAAAGATCCAATAAGTCCGTACACCGACACACTTTAATGTGTCAAACTTGCCCTAAAAACAACACAAAAAAGTGCTTCATTAAGGCATCCTGACATTCTTTGATGGGTATTGAACAATACTGTAGTCATAAATGTATCAGCCATGACTCGTGGTCCAAGTCTGGGGTATGTCATAAGACAGGTACACTTTCCCAGACTAGCTGGTAACTGCGCACATAGACTGAGAATGTTTAAAAATAAACGTGGAAACGGCGAATGTTGAGAAGTTTCTCGGAAGAATTACATTTCGTTCGAAAATTCTAAGGAGCGAAGCTTCAATGAAAAATTTTCTAACTTTGGAATTTGAGTACGTGAATTAACTTTTCCAATCGCTGGGACAAGTGGTTTAGGGTGGTGGATGCAGATGTACTAATACTTTTCAGAGGAAAGACTTGACATATAATATGCTAAAATTTCAGAAGATATGCGTGTTTGAAGGTAATGTAATTTTTTTCGTTAATAAACTGTCACTGAAATGTTACTTCCGGGCAACTAACTTGCTGTGTGCTGGGCTCAATTTCTCATGCAGGCTGCACAATTTACACGGCCGAGCCCAGCATTACAATGCACAATTGCGTTTGCGACAGCAAACTACAGCATAGCATCGAGCTACAGCAAAGCATCGAGGGCAAAATACTAATGAGCTTTTTCATCGTCAAGTTATCTATCATATACTCGTAATCTATTAGAGCAATGTAGGTTTAGTACTCAGGTATATGATAACTAAACTCCGGTATAACATGTTTGTTTAAAGTTTTAGCATTTCTGATCAAATAAAAATTGCAACTACTTTATACAAGAATTTTGAGAGTCTTCCTTATGATTACCTTTACATTGTATAGTTTTAGCTTTCAACTTCAACTGCCCTTACAGTCTTCTTACTCCTTCAAATTTATACTAAATGCTGCACGTACGTTGAACACGAACATGTACTATTTTGCACCGCCTGAATAATAAACACCCAAATTCTAATTGGGATGTTTTTTTCCCTTGATGCACTAAAATTGGGTGCCTTTTCTCAATCTCAAATTATGAGGTAATTTTAATTTGTATTAAACCTAAATTTTTATGCATTTCTCCTTCCTTTTTTATGGGGCAATGACATTCAATTATAAAAAGTAATTATCCCCATTAAGTATGTTCCTCGTATTTTCATGGGGAATAAAGTCTCTCATTTATTAACTTTTTTCAATTCCTATTTCTACAGCTGCGAAAAAAAATAAACCTACGAGGCACCCATTCTTTAGAGTGTACAAGTCGGAGCACCTTTTCAAGAGTGCTTAATCTTCATGTAATCCATTATTTCAAAGCTTTCGGCTCAATCATTGAAGAAATTAAATCAAGTGATATGATGCTTTTATGCTCAAAAGGTTTCCGTTAGCTCACATATGTTTCGATGACGATACGGTGATCACGACGAAAATTTTTCAGATCCGTGTTATATGCGTGCTAACTTCACAGATTTTCAAAAATTTACATGACTTATTAGAACGTGTTTCAATAAGTTACTGAGCTTGAATGGAAATTTATGATATTTTTCGCCTATTTTATCTCATTGGTAAAATTCATTTGAGGCACGTGAGCGGCAAGGCTTTGATTTCACCTTCGCCAATTTTAATGGATGGTAGAGATATATTTTTCTTGTATGAGAACGTAATATAATTTGTTTTATCGATATTGAGGCTTATTTTATTAGCTTTAAGCCACAGTGAAACCTTATGGAGTTCATTATTTATACTCTCCGCAATCGTAGTGGGATTTTCGTTCGGAAGGACCGCAGAAAGCGTACTGTCATCGGCAAAAAGTATGAATTTAAAAAATGATGTAGATTTAATAATATCATTGATAAAAATCAGAAAAAGGAGAGGCCCAAGAATTTATCCTGAATAAATTTCACAATAACAATTTCCGCCTCCTTCAGGTCGTGGACAGATACGATGGCACACTTCAAACCTCTACGAGAGCGCAATGCATTCTTGAGTTTCAACAACCAAGCTATTCTATATTTTAGTTTACTCCAACTAGAAACAGAAGTCATTAAAAGATCTATCGGGGACGACTTGTCGGTAATGGTACTGCATAGTACAACAGATTCAGCCTTTACCTCACTGTCTCCGTCAGGCACCGAAAGATCGAGTTCCTGCGATGGAAAGTTTTCTTCCAACGACGTTAGGAAAACCGGACCGGATGTCCAACACTTGGTACTAAGCAACTGTTTAGGAGAACATCCTCTACTAATAATGTCGGCACCGTTTAATTTCGTTGGTACGTAATACCAATCATCAGGGCTCGAAAAATTTCTGATGAAACAAACTTTATTGTCTACGAAGCGGTGAAAACGCTTCGATTCATTTTTTATGTAACCAAGTACGGTTCGGCTATCTGACCAAAAATATTCTTTGCCAACAGCAAATTCAAGTTCCGCTTTAACCTTCGCGGACAACTCTACTCCTAGCTTCGCGCTACACAGTTCTATTCTAGGCACAGTTTTAAGCGTCGAATTACTGAGTGGCGTCAATCGAGACTTGCTCGCTAGTAAGGAACACGACACAGTTGAATCTGAATAGAAAAATTTCAGATAAATGCAGGCTCCATAAGCAAATTCACTACCATCTGTAAAAACGTGCATTTCGACCTTATAATGAGACAGTACAAGTTTGAGGCAACGGGGAAGTACAAACTGCCCCAAATTCAAGATCTCACTATACCATTTATTCCAAGCAAGGCTTAAATGCGCGGGTAACTGATCATCCCAACCTATTTTCAACTTACAAGCCTCCTGGAACAGTTTTTTGCCAGCAACAACACAAGGAGTTACCAAGCCAAGAGGATCGAATATAGAAGCTACGGTTCTCAAAATGCTACGCTTCGTCACAATTTCAGTCGATTGATCGTTTATTCTAAACCCAAGCTCATCTTTGTTTTTGTTCCAGATCACGCCTAGAGCAGAGCATTCTGAATTTTGTGAGAGGTCGCGCACGTCATCGTGATCTGCATCACAGTTTAGAGCTCTCAATACGGCTTCAGAATTGCTCGAAAACCGGGAAAGTTCAAAGCCACCCGCTCGCAGCACAGATTTAACCTCTCTAGCCAAAGCAACGGATTCGGTTTCAGTTTCACAAGAAGAGAGGTAATCGTCTACGTAAAAACGTTTTAGAACGGCGGCTCTAGCTCTTTCACTGCAGGTTTTATTGTCAAGAGCTGTCTTACGCAACGCGAAATTCGCTATGCTAGGAGAGCTGGTTGCTCCAAAGACGTGAACAAGTAATCTATACTCTACAACTCTCTGAAATGTTGAATCAAACCAAAATAAACGTAAATAATCAGCATCAGGTTTTGGTACCCTTACTTGACAAAACATTTTTTGAATATCGGCAATGACTGCAACATTGTCTTGCCTAAACCTAAGCAAAACACCAAACAAGTTATTTGTCAGGTCAGGCCCCTGAAGCAGTTTATCGTTCAAGGATACACCTCGAAATTTTAACGAGCAATCGAAAACTACTCTAATTTTACCCTTTCTCTTGTGAAAGACAGCATGATGAGTCAAATACCAACAACGCTTAGGACTAACATCCAGCTCGTCTGGTGGCACAAGTTCCATGAAGTCATTATCTAGCATAACTTGCATGAAATCTCTATACTCTTGGAAAAGTAAGTCGTCATTGCCAAACTTTCGCACAGTTGACTGAAACCTATTAAAGGCTTGTTGCCGATTATTGGGAAGATCGTCATCTTTGAGAGGCAGCTTAATTTCGTAATGGTTATCTGGCAATTTTCGCACACTATTGCCTACGCTAGCAAGCCATTTTTTGTCATTTTGTGACATGGCCAATTCTCTGGTGCTATCAAGGAAATCTTTCTCAAAAAATGCATCGATATCCTTTGCTAGAGAGTCTCTCGTGGCGACTCGGCAGCACCTTGCCTTGCTATTACCACGAGACAAAGGGCCGTTCAGAGACCATCCCAGAGCGTACAGGGCCGCAAAAGGTTCGTCTGCACCTCGCTCAACTATTTGCGAAGGTTTCAACAATGCATGTTCATGCCAATTAACACGTCTACAGGCGTATTTATGAAACGAAACGGGACATCAGCCAAATACGATAGGCCTTTAGTATCTTCTGAAGACACCAAATCGCTTGAAGTGAAGGGCCAGCTTTCTGTCTCCTTGCTATATAGCACAGGTATGGTAGTCACAAACTCTTTGTTAAGGTTGTAAACCTGAATGTTATTCAAAACGAGAGTCTTCATATCGCTAATTGCGCCCTGCATCGTTGTTAAATCAATTTTAGACTCTTCAGCCGCAACGCCTAACCTTGCCAACAAACTCTCATTGAACCAACAGTCTGATGAAAGAAAGAAAGAAAGAAAGAAAAAACTTTATTTCCAATAGAGATTGTACAATATTACAATCATTGGTTTTTAAATATTTTAAAATTAATACACTTAGATGATACACACACACACACACACACACACACGAGTATTGAAAAACTCGTGTCACTAGTCGAAAATAAATGATTGAGGGCAATGTACTCCTAATCTTGCTAAATCTACATTTGACAATACATGTAATGATAATTATAAGAGATAACGCAAATTCATGGACGATGCATTTTCATTGTGGGGTGAAAACACTTTTGAAAGTTTACATGTACATGACATAAAACTTCGCAATTATTGATGCCAGGAAATAATATATGAATCGCTTGTTTCGGCAAATGTTCAAAAGTGTCATTTTAAGGAAGCATGAATAAAAAATATAAATACAAATCCATATACATATATATACGTACATATATATATATACATACATACACACACACATACAGATACATATATATATATATATGTACGCATAAGCATGAGGACCAAGAAGATTATAAGTTTTGTATTTCTAATTCAACAATTTTAACATAACGGTCGTTAGTTAATAAACATTTTATTTAAATATAAATGGATGATCGTACAACAAATGTATAGTTTGTACATGAATGCTTTACAATAATAAAGAGATGACGAGTTAGGTAATGTTACAAGTTGAGAGTGAACAGAAATTGACCATTATCTCTAGTAAAATGCTAGTTGTCAGTTTAGTACACATATGTGCACACATACATGTAAATATATACACATATATGTACACATAAGCATGAGGACCAAGAAGATTATAAGTTTTGTATTTCTGATTCAACAATTTTAACATACCGGTCATTAGTTAATAAGCATTTTATTTAAATATAAATGGATGATCGCAGAACAAATGTATAGTTTGTACATGAATGCTTTACAATAATAAAGAGATGACGAGTTAGGTAATGTTACAAGTTGAGAGTGCACAGAAAAAAGACCATTATCTCTAGTAAAATGCTAGTTGTCAGTTTAGTACACACATATGTGCACGTATACATGTAGATATATACACATACGCATGCACAAACATACCCACGCACATACTTACACCAAACTCGTAAGCATACACAAATGCATTTCTATGCATTGAGGCAATACATACGCATTCTACAGAGTGTCATACGCGTAGCGTGCACACGTACACATATATACAAGTAAGCATGTGCGCAAATATCAGCATAAACTAGCCATTATAAACCAGAATTCCAATCGAGGGAAACAGAGGAAATATTTTTTATTATTTCATGAATTTTATAAAATTTCATACTAAAAATAGTGGCACAAGACAGTCTACTTAAGTCAGAAACATGAAAACGATTGTGGGACGTGAATAAGAAAGAAAACATTAATGTCCTATAAAGGTTTCATATTAGAAAACAAATCACATTATCTTTGAAATATGGCGCAAATTGTCGGCAATTCATAAACAAACATAGGTATCACATTATTATAAGCAGAATAAGCATATTACTGCAGTATAAATGGATGATTACACAACGAATTTATTTTTATTTTTTTTTTTACATGGATGCTTTCCAATTTCATATTAGAAGAAAAACACATTATCTTTGTAATATGGTGCAGAATGTCTGCAATTGATAAACACACACACACATATAGGTACCATGACGGTCTAGTTTGATGCTTGCACAGAAACGGAGAGGAATGACATAAAATGCAACCTTCGACTGGTTTATCTACTCTAGTGCACACAGGTGTACGTGCACATATACACACACCCATATGTGCACATACACCTATATACGTACACACATATACAAGTAAGCATGTTTGCAAATGACAACGTATAGGCGGTCAAATCATAATACCTACGCATACTTCCAAACTGTTGTGTGATGTCTTGAATTATAAAACAATGAGCGAGGGAGATTGTTCAGCAATGGAGATACCAGGCAAATGAGATTCGTCAGTACTCATTCAGTATGTTCTGTAATGAAGCGTTATCAAGTGCGCAATTCACTATTACCTCTTTACCGCCGCTCACCTTGATTATTGCAGGTACAACTGGCGTAGCAATTTTAAAGAAAGAGCGACCCCCATCCTTGCCAGCCCCACTGATGCGGTAATTTCCAGCCTTGCACGAACTGACCCCAGCATCCGCTGCCGTAGCTGCCGGCTCATTACTTTGTCTATGGGAACTAGGCGACATTTTAAATGGGTCATGGAGGACAGTAGGGTGCCCCTTTTTACAAATAGCACAAGTAAGCCTACTACGACAAGTCTTTGAAAAATGGTTTCCTTTCAAACATGCGAAGCAAAGTTTACATTTTTTGACAAACTTAACCCTATCAGCAACAGGCTTACTTTGGAACAAATTACACTCGAAAATGCCGTGATCTAACTTCTCGCAGTACAGGCACAAAGTCTTCAGTTCTGCTAGTTTCGCAGCTGTAGAATTAGTTAAAATTTTCCTAGTGCCAAGTTTTTTAGCTTTGTTATCCTGAGAATCAGAAATGGTACCAAACAACGGTTGCTTAAGAACAGATACTTCTAGCTGTACAAATTCCGTCAGAGACTTGAAGGTTACATGCCCTTGAACAGCGAGCAACTCATGAGTTCGTCTCCTCCAACGTTCACGCATTTTATACGGCAATTTTTTAACAACATTCATTATTTCTTTAGGATTCTGGAGTTGATTACAAATAGACATACTTTCTGGAAAGTGACAACAATCTAACAGGAAGATAGAAAGGTCCTGCAGGGCATCAACGTCGTCATTTCTGATCTCAGGCCATTTATCTAGCTTCTGAATATAAGCATGGGCAACGTTAAATTCATTTCCGTACTCTCTAACTAGAAGTTGCTTCGCCGCAGTAAAAGCGGCCGACGGATCCTTATGGGAACAACTATGAACAAGTTGCCAGGCCTTGCCTGCCGTGTACTGTTCCAAATAAACTAGTTTGTCACCGTCATCGCTGCATTTAGACTCTACTATACGTTCAAAGGTCTGCATAAAGCCTTTAAACTTCGTCGGATCCGTACCGTCGTAAACGATCAAATCCTTTTTAGGGAGCGAAGCCCTATCGTAACATTGAGCCATAGCCAAAGATATTTCATTTTGCCGCGCCAAAATGTGCAAAAGCCTATCTTCAGATGCCGAACTTACAGTAGAAGGCTGTGCTGGCGCTCCCAGCACCGAAGGCTGTGCTGGCGCTCCCAGCACCGAAGGCTGTGCTGGCGCTCCCAGCACCGAAGGCTGTGCTGGCGCTCCCAGCACCGAAGGCTGTGCTGGCGCTCCCAGCACCGAAGGCTGTGCTGGCGCTCCCAGCACCGAAGGCTGTGCTGGCGCTCCCAGCACCGAAGGCTGTGCTGGCGCTCCCAGCACCGAAGGCTGTGCTGGCGCTCCCAGCACCGAAGGCTCGCCAGTAGATTTCCTTTCAACTTCGTTGATGCTCGCGTCCTCCAATTCGTCACTAAGAATTTTTAGCTTAACGTCAGCTTCTTCACTGGCCAAAATTTGCCTTTGATGTTTCAATGAGAGCAAACACCGTTCATAATTCGTGTTCAAATCGAATTCTTGTATTTCGAGTGCTAACGTTTTCTGAAGCACAGATTTTTTCGCTACGGCATCAGCTCGCTGTTCAGCCAAATGAATCCTCGACGAAGATGTAGAAACTGCGCTCCGTGAAGTTCTTGAAGCGACCGCTGACCTAACCACAGCCACCAAGGGCTGATCGATGACATGTTGTACGGTATCTCTAAATTGAGAAATACCTTCTTTGTGGCGATCTAACCACTCTTCATGCTTCTCATGGCACGCCTCGTAGAGCCTCTCTACTCTCGTCTGATACTCCGTGTACAAGGACCTGATGGACGCCAAGTTATTTTCGGGGTCGTCGAGCAGTTCTTCAATCTCGTGCTTAATACGAGTCACCGACGCCAACTTGGCTGAGGGTGGATCACCAGCAGCAGGAAGCGTCTTGCCTGGAGGAGAACGTACGGTTGCCATAGCTTTACCGTAATTTCAGAATTTCCATAATTTTCACCACGTTTCACCACAAACGAGTCTTCACCACAAGTGCACACTAGAATGATTACATGCACTTGTATGGAATGTTTATGACTAAATGTAGGGTCTATTTCACGCCTACATGGGGAGAGCATCGAAGTCAAGATTTTGCCAGGTCGTGCGACTTCGCATCTCCCTAACTCTACGACCTGATTTGGTTTTACAATGTCTATCAAACACGTGTAGCAGCAAGTCTTTATTGTTACTACAAACAGGTCATAAACATTGGTCTGTAAAGGATACATAATGTTACACAAGCGAATATGCAATAAATGAATAATGAACAAACTAGAGAAATGAAATAAAAATACCTATTGCGCAGCGACACAGACGCCCCGACCGAAGTGCAACATATGCAACACCGGCGGAGGCAACCGAGCCCTACGCTAACGAACGCCAAGTGACAAGAACAGGCCAAGAGGCAACGAAATTCGAACTAATTCAAACACAAAGGGTCGCGCTGCTTTGTCGATGACAGAACTGCGGCAACATTTCCCGTTTTCGTTTCGAATTCCCTAAATCCCCAGGCCATGACCGAATTCCCAAGATCTGGGGAAAATTCCCAAGGTGTGGCAGCCCTGATGCCCACACTTCAGCCACGGTGTTGCCAGATGTTACAAAACGCGGGATCTGTATTCTCTAAATCATGTAAAGTTTTCATAGTTTAACGTTATCATCCATTGGACACCTTGTATCTCAAAAACGTGACATTTTCGGAAACCCGTTCATGGAGTACAAACAGTTGTTTACCTTCCTATCTTGAAAATAATTCAGGATGTGCCAGTATTGACAGCTCACGAGAACAGAGTTAATTAAATAACAAGGTAAACTTGACTGGTTCTCAAGCCGTCACCCCAGCCATCCGGAGGGTTCCGCTGTCAATAGGTAGAGAACGGAAGGCGACCCCCTTCCCAGCACCCCGAAGTTTCCCAAGAAACGGCAACCTGTTAGAGAGAGTCACGCATTATAGCTGGAACGCAAGAAAGCATGACCTACGCAATATAGAGATATAAAGTGAGTTACATTTAAGAGAAAGGATGATATTCCTAAAAATACTTTAGGTTTACACACTTTACGCATTTTATGATAATCACGTTATATTGGAAAGATCTCAACTAAACGGACTAGTCAAATTTGACACGGGAACATAACAAGATCACTTCGATGAAATACAAGTTGCCGTATGAATTTTTATGGGTTCTCACCTAATTTGTAGGACAATTATAATTGCTCGTAAGGCCTCCCAACGAGTGGTCAAAGCTTGCAGCGCCCACTACCTCTCCAACCAACCTCCGTCGAGAGTCGTCCCACGAGAAGTCCCGAAGTGGTTCCCGGGTGCCGAGAAGACCCCCCCACAGAGCAGACCGAATAGATTTAGCTCATCGCGCTGGCACGCTGGCTCCACGAAGATCTACGTTTAGAAAACGTACAACGTAGGAGCAGCAGGTGTAACCGTTCCACCAGAGCAGCAGCAGTAGATGTAGCCGTGATCTCAACAGTAGCCGCAGCAGTAGATGTAGCCGTGATCTCAACCATAGCCGCAGCAGTAGATGTAGCCGTGATCTCAACAGTAGCCGCAGCAGTAGATGTAGCCGTGATCTCAACAGTAGCCGCAGCAGTAGATGTAGCCGTGATCTCAACAGTAGCCGCAGCAGTAGATGTAGCCGTGATCTCAACAGTAGCCGCAGCAGTAGATGTAGCCGTGATCTCAACAGTAGCCGCAGCAGTAGATGTAGCCGTGATCTCAACCATAGCCGCAGCAGTAGATGTAGCCGTGATCTCAACCATAGCCGCAGCAGTAGATGTAGCCGTGATCTCAACCATAGCCGCAGCAGTAGATGTAGCCGTGATCTCAACCATAGCCGCAGCAGTAGATGTAGCCGTGATCTCAACAGTAGCCGCAGCAGTAGATGTAGCTGTGATCTCATCAGTAGCCGCAGCAGTAGATGTAGCCGTGATCTCAATAGTAGCAGTAGAGACATCAACACGGTACCTTGTCACTGAACACAACAGGGCACATACTTATAACCGCTGCCACGCGGTAAATAGAACAGCCAGAGACACGGCCATCCAACCGTGCTCGCTGCCACTTATTCAGCCCTGAACTGCACTGCTGCGCAGTCGTACGCGCATAAGGAGCTCTGCTGCGCTGTAAACATAGAAGGTTCAACGCAGACGAGCACATCATGAGCGCCTTGAAAACTAAGTTGAAGTGGCATTGAGTCTACTGCAATGCCAACGTCTGGAATGAATACGAGCAATTGTAATTTATACGAGGGGAAAATTCTCCGTTTTCTACATCCTATACCACCTGTCAAAGTTTGTCCCTCGAATTTTGAAACACCCTGTGTATACAGTATATATACATACATATACATACATTTACACTCAGAAGTTTCTGCAAAGCTTTTAATCAAACGACTCGCATTTATCCAATAAATAAAGTATTTTTTCTATTTTTTTCCTATTTTGTCAAGCATTTAATTGAGAAATCTCATACATTTGTTGTGTGATTCAAAGCATGCTCTTTTTGTCAGGTTTTTTGTCTCTGTTATTTTATTTTTTGTCTCTGTTATTTTATTACGCTTGCTCGAAAGAATATTTTTGAATATCTGCCGTAACACTTTCAATATTAGTCCTCGATGTCAAGAAAGCCATAGCTCACACGTCGGTGTAGGTGGAAACTGTCATACGTGTTTTCGCCCACATATTTCAATATCTTTACCTATATTACATTCATAAATTATAAATAAACACTATTCAACTTCAATCCACTAGCTATGGAAACTTTTTCTGCTCGCCTTTGTACAAGCGTTGACATGGACGGTCATGGAACCTATGTATGTTTATCAATCAAAGGAATTCGCATCAAGACATTTCAGAAATAATACAATTTTATCTAATGCGTCAATTTCATAGGACATTAATGTTTTTCTCCTATTCACGTCCTAGAATGTTCTTGTTAGCCTTGTGTGATGCACTTTGTAATTTCTTACGCTTGTGAGTATATCATAGAAGCTTTATCCAGGTAGTGGATTTCACGTATCACTCCAATTCTGCTGTACATATTATGATTGTTGTTGTAAAACAATCTTTTTCATGCTTCTGACTATTCATGTTATCACTATTTTTAGTATGGAAATATCATAAATTTATGGTGTGATAAAATATATTTCCTCTGAACTCCTTGACTGGCTGACTAGTTGATGCGTTGGAGGGAAAATTTTGTTCTGAATGTCAACCTCGTAGTGTTAGCCGCAGATTATTTTAATCTACCCGTTTTACTTTCAAGAACAATTCCTTACGCCACAAGTTCCAGAGCTCGTATTTCGATGTAAGTGTACACTAAAAACAATGATTTGAATAATGCATCGCCACTGAAATTTTATATTTTTTCCAAATTGTATTATAGTTGCATATATTATCAAACCCAGATTAAGCACCTAAGGGTATACATTGCCCTCAGTCATTTGTTCCAGCTAGTGACATGGGTATTACGATACCCATATGTTTATTGGCTAAGGATCCTTACTTTAAGATTTTATAAAAAATAATGATGTTTTTTATATTATCGTTATTGGAAATAACCTGTTTATATTTTTTTCCATAATTAACGATTTCACTATATTGCCTTCTATCACAATACTGCTTTTCGAGATAGCATTATCAATCGCAAACAATTTTCAACGAACTTCCTATTGTTGTTAGTTACAAACTAAAATTTGTTCACAATAGTTTAGCAAATTTACCAGTTTATATTTTGTCGTACCAGTTCATTGATAGTTCCCATAGGTAAGTATGTAAAATTGCGTTTTCCAATATTAGAACACAAATTTCAAAATTTCTAGTAGATTAGTGTTGTTCTTGGATAGAAATTATCAACGAATGCAAATTTCGGTTCTGATATCATCCTAACGACCTTTTCACATTGAAACGCCTGAATGAAGTCGAACACTTCGTTGCACTCGCAAGTTTGCGGAACCATTATATGTGTAATACCTTTACTTATGGCAGAGGCCTCATGGCGCATTGGTTGGAGTGATAAGCCAAAAATCCACGTCGCCAGATTCGAATCCTGGAAGAGGCTCCGCTTTTCAAATTTATTCAGTAATTTTGATCTGCATCAATCTGACTTTTTTCACTCCTTAAAGCCATGATTCTTCTAAGATTTGTTGTTCCTAACTGTTAATTTTTTAAAGTTACTGATCAATTTCTTAAAATAAACGCAGTTTAAAATGAATCGAATACTTATTTTGGAGATATGTGCGGCGAAAATGTTCAAAATTTTTTTCGTAAATGGACATAAGTAGCTATCTGCGTCCGAAATACCGCTTGTGGAATTAACATGATGCGTCGTAGGTGTCTCGCGGAGATTTGCGGATTTTGATCTTCACTACATCAACGCGAGTGAACGGACATCAAGGAACACCAAAGACACGAAGTTTCTTCGGTTTTATTTCAAGCCCCGTTGACTCCGTGAACTGCACAAACAAGTATATTTCAGGTTCGGCACAATACGAGGGATAACCGCATGATGAGAAAAAACTCTTGGTTCAAGAATATAGACGACTGACTAATTAAGGTATATGATACCGCATAATAAGAAAACTCCTAGTTCAAATATAGATGAGAAGTAGCTGACTAAGGTACGAAGAGCAACTCATGCGCAAATCAATACATGGAAAGAGATCAACAAATGTCAGGCCAAACGCATAACACAATGAGACAACTATTGGAACATCTGAGGCAGAATATTAAGAAGGTTTTATTTTCTAAATAGGAAATACATTTTTATGCTTTGTCTTGAGCACACAGTAATGCAAGAATCCAATTTTATAAACATACACATGGAAGATTTTTTTTAGCTTCCCATTATAGTTTCTAAACAATTAAATATGTGCACTGTGGTCAAAGGAGGACAGTACACGCGCACACACTAATTTTAGTTGCCGGGATTCGGCTTTAAAATTAGTTCTGATTGTTTACACAAGTTAAATGCTACAGTAGTACTGGTTTACGACCTCGGTGAGACGACCTGACAGCACCCCCGTATACTCACAAACGATGAGGGAAAGTCCCTCACACGGTGGAATAGCCTTTCTATTTCAACCTACAGAAATGAATTTTTCTTATTTTTCTGTACTCTACCTGGTGAGGGGAAAAGGTTTAAAAGGGTTAGATCTCTGATGCAGGGGCAACGCTAAAATAGTGACAGCAGACTAGTACTACGGCCTATTCAGCCGCAGAATAATCAAAGCTTAAAGTTAATGCACATGAATACAGCAGATCAGCTATTGTCAAAAAATCCTATTGTCAAAAAACGGCTATCTCATTGATCAGCCTAATACTGAAAGGGTTGAAATGAGTCAGCAAATTTAATTACCTTAATTTAAATACATGTGAACTGTCCCTAGGGCAGCAAGTACACGTTCGCCAACGTCACCCCGAGAACACAAATCACATGGGCGAGTGGTCGCATAAATTTCTGAGTATATTCCCAGTCTACTTTTGAAAGTGCCTTAACTCTCGGTTTCTACCCTACTGACTGGCGCAACTTGCCCAGCACAGCTCATGGGTGAGGAGCCAACACGATATTTACAAAAAAATATTTTTATTTCTTAGTAAAATTTGTGCTATGCACGGTCAAGCTGAGAAGTTGCTAGTACCCACCAGCTGTTCACCTCCTATGTTTTTATACTTAAACACGTCACTTGTGATGGGTTAAACTGAAGTTCAATATTCAACTCAAAATTCAGAGTCAAAATCAATGAGCAAATTTGTAAAAATCACACATTCACTGGGCCTGCTAAATACTGTTATTTTAGAATCTGAATTGTTAAATTCCTGGCATCACAATGCAGCATCCCAGCTGGAGAGAACATCAAAAGGCTAGTCTAACTCGTTATAGGTGTTTCGCCGGTTGCCAGCAGCATCATTGAATGCTCTAGGAACCGGCTGTTCACCACCATCAAACACACAATACATGGTGGCGGAGCAACAAGTATAGCTAGTTCGAGAACACAAGCATTAAAATTAGTAGTTTTCTGACACATAATCACACTGCTAAGCACACAGAAACTTAAGATTATCCGGGGAGAAACTCTTTCCACGCGCACTTTAGTCAAATAGAACGCTGCGTCAGTCTTGCGGACCAGTACGGATCCGCATAAATGTTGGCGAAAGATTTTTCAAAATTCGCGTCGGAATTTGCGTCTTGTAAGACGCGACAGTAGGCAAAGTTAAACGAGGTTCCGATTGTTTCACAATGAAATATTCGAGTTAACAGCGATAAGTAATTGAAGTAGAAAATTCATCTCTATTTTTTTGAACTCGTTCATGCAATATTCCCGTGATCTATTATTTCCAATTGAGTGTTTTATAACACTGTAATTTTAATTTATAAATTTCCATTTATTTATTGTAGGTCTCATATAAATATAATCGAATGATGACATATGAGGTCTTTATCGCATCAATTTTGCGTCGTTTTCATTTTGAGAAACTTCAGTGAAGTCCAACATATTGTTGAATTCGCGCCTGTGTGGAGTTTTTGTATGTGCAACACTCGCTCCAACTGCTGAAGCCTCATGGTGCAATAGTCTTAGTGTTAGGCCGTAAATTTCCGCAGCCAGGTTCTAATCCTGGAAATAGTCTACTTTATTAAACTTATATAATTGTTTTTGGTTTCATGTACACATATACAGGATATAGATTTGAAATCCTTTGAAATGGTTGGAGTTTTCTATTCGTAGGTAAAAAAAATATATTTTACTTCTGCTGCGATTGTAATATGTTCAACAGCATATCTTAGGTATGATGAGGGGAAATAAGTTTTCTTACGCCAACAGGAATTCAGGAATTCCTTTATCTGTTCTATCTTGGCAAAGGAAGAAAATTCGGTGTGGGTTTCACATCTTCCTCGCCGTTGGTGACCGAAGAACCTTTTACTGATAATTTTCTGGAGAGATTTTATACAATTATTTATTTAAAATTAATTTTTAGATATCACCCTGCGAGGGTAAACTATAACAAAACTCTGTCAATGGCGACCAAAAGATTTTAAACATATTTCAGACAAGATTCGGTTGTGAGTAGCTCCGAATTCCCTGCAAGTCATTCGCTGAATTCGTTGGTAGCGACATTCGTATTCTGGGTTACTCTGTCAAATTTTTAAACTTTCTTAGTGATGGTTCTTTGCCTCATTTTATTATAATATTATATTATACGCGTTGTTATGATGAACTGTTGCAGTAGAGCTGAATTTACTTGTAGGAGCGTCGTCGTTTCGGGCAGCCTTACTTTTCTCGCGCGATCTCCCAGGAGCCGGTGAGAGCCACACGAGCGAAGCAAGTTCAGCGGGCGGGTTGGGATGAACAGCGTGAGCCAAAAAGCGGCCAGACTTCTCAGGAAATCATTGAAGTGTCACGGCAATGAAATTCCGGTCGTTGTTTATTGTCGTCCGCTGAGGTCGTCCGGCTGAAAAATTGGTGCCGATATTGGCGCGGCGGCACGCCGAACATTTGTAACTGCCCACTCGCGGCACTTCACTAACATTCCTTTAATTACCGCTCCAGTCCTCATCGTCGGACCCTCCAGCCGACCCTGCCGCGTCTAATGGGTTGGGGGATGAAGAAGACCAACGAGAAGAAACAGAGGTGGTTTCGGATGCTGCGTATTTTCCATAAACCTCATTTTGGTTGGTACATGTTTTGTCTACTACTTTTCTCCCATATGTTTCGATTATTCGTGCTTATTTTTCTGATCCTATATTTAGGTGATACCTATTTTTATTTCTGGATACTTCTTATCTCATACGCTTTCATTCTCATGTGATATTTCATTTCTAGATTTTAGATATTATCTGTTTCCTCTTCACATGTTTTTGGACACTATTTTTTCTCAATTTCGATGTTACCAATTTTCTCCTCTTCTCTAAAGTAGATGATGAGATTTTCTAATTTTGGACGCTGCTTATTTTCTCTACACCTACTGTTGGATGTTAGCTTTTTTCAGTTTAAGATTAAGAATTACCCTTTTTATGCACAGTTGGTTGAATACTCGTATGTTGCCTTCTCCATAAAGTTTACGTACACGCTACCTATTTTCCACAACTCTGATTTAAAGTAAAAAATTTTACTTTTACTTTCAAGAGCCCCGTGATGAGTACACTGTTGGTCTTCAAGATTAAATTGCAACATTTAGCATCAAATTTAAGAATTGATCTTGATGGATGAATCATACCAAAAAATTTTTGTCATCAAATTCATATTATGATGCCCTAAACCCATATATTTTAGATGTACAAGTTGGAATGAAAAGATATTTTTGTAACATTTACTAAATGCGTGATGCGTATTAAATTATACTTAAAAAAAAATTAATATAATTTGGGCTTGATAACAATGTAACACCTATAATACGTTCAAATGCAGAAAATGCACGTGTTTAAATTTCACGTACCAGGAGGGTGACTTATAATTTTCCAAATAAGATACAGCGAACATGCACATTTTTGGAAAGAAATGATCTTTTTTGAAAAATAACTGTAGACATTTTTTTTCAAGAGAAGAGAATAAAGTTTTGTACAATGCATCAGATTGTCTCCGATGCCACTACTTGAAGAATCAAATAAAAGAAAATTAAAAATTTTGAAAGTGCGACGAGAACTTAAGTCTAAAAAATAGAAGTTCGAAGGTAAATCTGCACCAGCAAACACAGACGAGAAAGTCTCTCATTTGTTGCTCCGGTCTCTGGTGGCACAAAGTGGTAACAGCTACACATGATCTGATCCGATGCTATTTCAAAGCGCTGTAGCTTTTCCGAATAGATTTAGATGATAATGATAAGTCCCCTATCAAATAATGAGAACATAATCAACTCACTTATCGTGCTTTGATATTTACCAGTGCAGCAAAATAATGCACCTGCGATACCCACTATCAATCATAGACATGGGACATTTGGCTAATTTGATGGATCGCCTTGTGAAGACGTGAGAGTTAGCTCACTCATCATACAATATAGCTGGCGCATGTATCATAAGTGTAAAGGAAGTGTGTTAGAAAAGTTTATTTTTTTAAATAAACAAAAGCCAGAAATTCTCGGTGGCGAATTGAGTATTGCGTTACATTTTAGGTGAGAACGTCGCCGGTTCAGCACCTTACGATGGTGCGAAGCATTCATCAGAGTAGGCAACTCCTCTGCGATAGTTATGGTAGAAAACCGAGAAGTTGAGTTTCAAACATTTCATTAGAAGCCTTCCAATTGATTGTGCAACCTTCTTAGGATAAGAGCTAAATAACCATTTTATCTAATTATAAGATGAAGCGATCAATGGAGGTGTTGCTTTTTCAATGATATTTCGAGTGACATTCAGAGTCACTCGAAAATGCGTTTTTTAACTCAATAATCATTTTGAGTCATCGAAGCACTAGGTTTAAGATATATAAAAATGCCACACAATTCACTGAAACACTGCCAGTTCTCAATTCAAATCACAACGGCTGAAGTAACGAAAAAAAAACACGCATGGAAAACAAATTACGTTAGCTCATTGCTGGAGGTAATATTTTCTGTTTCTGTCCAATATTTGTACACAAAGTGACATCTCGTTGGATCTTAGTGACGTGCATCGCTTTTCCGATAAGTGAAGAATTGGCAGACTGACTCGCTTGCTCCAATCACTATATCCAGAGGGGACTGGAATCTTTTGCTGCTCTTGGAGACATTGCTCGGAGCGAGTGACTCACACAACCCTCTCCACGAGTATCGAAAATTTTCTGTTCAACGCACTCTGTGAACATTTGCTCTAGCGCCTGAAATGGATTTCGTTTTTTTTCGGTTTGGATGTACGGTATTCTGGCAGTCATGGTTAATGTTCAGCTTCTGGAGCAGTTCTCAAAGCCAATTCCTAAAGCCAACCTCAATGGAACGCCGAAACAGATCAAAAACAAAACTAAACAATGTTAGAGCATAAAATACGCAGAAGATGTTGACTTCATTATTATACTGGATGCTGTTTATAATAAATTATAAACAGCATCCAATACACAGAAATTGTGAACAACAACAATAATAATAAACAGCAAGCTCGATCTGAGCGCGTGACCACTGACTACAAGCCGTTAAAACTCTGAAGTGAACTGAAAAACGTGCTGATTGAGTTGACCATCGCTTGATTCTGGCACGTATTGCAATGAAGGGGCTCTAAAAATTTCTCCAAAATTAGAGCAACGGCTAAAATTCATCAATTTGGCTAAAAAAAGTTGAAGGGTGAACAAGTGGCAGCAATTAATTCGGAAGCTGTGTACGTAAAAGTTACGGCAATGAATTCATGCAATTCTTTTTCAAATTTTTTGAATTATTTCATGTCATTGCTCCTAATTTAATCCCAATCTATTTTTCTAGTATATTATGATTTTGTTGCAAAACCATAATTTCAATGCTTTACTCGTGCCTTGTAAAATTCAGATAAATTGATGAAATTCATTGAGGCCCTTCTCTCAAAATATGTGAATAATGAACTGGTCTGTGTTACGCTCACGACAGGCTGCAAACCTGCTCCCAAATTATCCCTGTGCTGCAGTTATTTTTACGATGCGCTGTTGTAGTTCATTTTTTTCCTTTTTAAGTCTCGCCCCATGTGTTCTACCCCCACCGAGTCGTTTCCTTCTTCGTGTAGATATTCTCTTCAAACCTAAAATGCAAGTTAATTAATCAGAAGAAATGGGAATTTTGTAGCGATTATTCACCAAAATCACTAACAATATCAAAGCACAGCTTTACGATTGTTCAATGGGAACGATGCCCTTACCTTCAAGAAAATGGGCTCTTCAGAGCCCATCGTACTCAGCAGTAGACCTCATCAACATGGCTGATATATCTCGGCGTGTCTTCTTCCTTGGGAATGGACTCTTTGATCTTAGTGTTATTATATTCAAAATTCAAAGTATTTTTTTTAGAACCATCATTGAAGAGAAGGAAGGGGTATTTTCTACAAGTAAGTTCAAGCAAAGTACACTTGCTACATGAGAGGTCTGATGCTGTCGCCAAATATCAGAATCCCATCCATTTTATAGCAGCTCCTTTATATGATGATCAGATCTCTAAAACGGGACGTATTGATTCCTCACATTCTCAGTGAGGTGAAATCTTCATTTACCTCTAAAGTTGCTTCAGTTTGTAAATGTAAATAAAAGATCTTTTACTTCCTGTATCCCTCTAATTATATGGTTGATTTTTATAATTTTCAGAAATAAACTACACTCGGGACACACTTTTAGTTGCATGAGTACTGACAATTGATTCTAGGGGATTTGAGGTCACTGATTCCGAAAACGGCATTCGCTGGTGAAGATCAGGTCTAGTTTTCATGATACCCGACCAT
Organism: Morinoia aosen; assembly: GCA_030386875.1. Taxonomy (NCBI): domain Eukaryota; kingdom Metazoa; phylum Arthropoda; class Malacostraca; order Amphipoda; family Talitridae; genus Morinoia; species Morinoia aosen. The sequence goes on from CM059562.1 coordinate 23,898,635, forward strand.
GTTTTTATTTTAGACAAGAAATTTGATTAAATTTAATAATACAATGCTGGTAAATGAAATCCTATCACAAAAAGTGTTCACGTTTTTTTTTAATTTCAAAAAGCTGTTAAAGGAATTCTAGCTTCTCAATCAAGTAAAAAGAAATGTGTGACGCGTCTGGATGTGTTCTGCTACATACGTGGTACATTCACAGCTCAAAAGCAAAGAAGGAACATAAGTGAATTGTGAAGCGAGTTACTTCTCTTTCGTTCAAGCGAAACTTGAAGATCAAGATAAACCTTGCGTACCACATAAGGTATGTCATTCCTGCGAAGAAGACCTGCGCCGATAGACTGAAGAAAAAATAAAATCGTATTCGGCATTCCGATGATATGGCGTGAGCCCACGAGACCATGTCACAGACAGTTACTGCTGCCTTACTGATGCTGTTAGTTTTACCAGTAAATCTCGTCAACTTATCACATACGCTAGTCGAAATTCAGCAAAAAGACCTGTGCTCCATTCTGATGATGTTCCAAAACTTATCTTCAATCAACTTGCTTCTCACAACTCCGACTGCTAAAGGGATTCTGGGTTGACAGCGCAGTCAGCTAACAGAAACAGTGACTCAGATTTTGAAGGCGTCTCAACACAACCGCAAGCATTCACCCATGTCGAACTCGGTGAGATCTGGGTTTGTCTAAGAAGCTGTCAGAATTTTTGGCTTGACGATTAAGAGATAAAAACTTGCTGGGAATGGACGCAAAGGTAATATTCTATCTCAACAGAGAAGATGGCCAGAGAACAGTCATATTGAATCATTTCGGGTCAATCGATGGTTCATTAAGCGCAACTTTCTGTCTGAATAAATCTGTCTTTCTTCGAAAAAGCAACCGATGAGTGCATAACGTGTTTAACAAGGTGAGTAAAAGTAATTATAAATTAGTTCTTCATGTTTGTAGTAGGTTTTGAATTATATTAATTTGGACTGGTTTAGAATTTTATCAGTATGATCTGGTGGTCTACCTATATAATGCTAGTAGTAAATGGGAGGTAACTCATAGGAAGAAAACGTGAACCGATAGAAAATAACCTATGCCATATTTAAAATCAGCGATCTCAATTTACCCATGAACATGTTTCAAAGTGTATGGAACTGACCAAAGGTAGGATTTTGTTTCCCAGTGTTATTGTCATCATGTTTCCTGAGATGAACAACATTATGGTGAGTCGAGGAAAAAAGTAAGCACTTGGAAAGAGATTTTGCCTTGAGCTGTATCTCTGGAACGCAGGCGAGTAATTCACAGCGGTACAGTGAGGGTTTTGACTCGAGTCACCTCAGCATCTTTGACTAAAGCCGCAGTTACGAGCCTATGTAAAACGCTAAGAAACGAGACTGTCTTGACAGTCTCTAAAAACTCTGTTCAGATGCCAGATGTTGTAAACTCAAACTTTATCTGGAAATAACTCAAACTAGAGGATTTAATGGCACGTATGACAGCTAAGTTGACGGAGGAACTTTCATTGTAAGGTGAGCCTGTGCAACGATGTAAAATATTTGAAAATTCAGATCCTGCTTCATAGTTACAGCGGAACGTACCGATACTACTGCTACCAAATGGGCATCCCATTTTACACAGGAAAGGTTCTAGCTTATGTTGCGTTTTGTTCGCTTTGCTTTGTACTATGGTGTGACAACGAGAAAAATAGGTCGGACCTTTTCCAGATAAGCCCGTCACTAATGCAACACTTAAGTTCAGCCTCATGTAACTTTTGAAATAAGGCACCTATCTACTTCAAATTTCTTTCGAATGAAATAATTTTTAATTCTTCGTTTGAAAGTAATTTGAAGTCGATAGGTGCATTATTTCGAAAGTTACGAGTGGGTGAGCTTTTGTGTTGCATTAGTGGCGGGGCTTATCTGTAAAAGATCCAATAAGTCCGTACACCGACACACTTTAATGTGTCAAACTTGCCCTAAAAACAACACAAAAAAGTGCTTCATTAAGGCATCCTGACATTCTTTGATGGGTATTGAACAATACTGTAGTCATAAATGTATCAGCCATGACTCGTGGTCCAAGTCTGGGGTATGTCATAAGACAGGTACACTTTCCCAGACTAGCTGGTAACTGCGCACATAGACTGAGAATGTTTAAAAATAAACGTGGAAACGGCGAATGTTGAGAAGTTTCTCGGAAGAATTACATTTCGTTCGAAAATTCTAAGGAGCGAAGCTTCAATGAAAAATTTTCTAACTTTGGAATTTGAGTACGTGAATTAACTTTTCCAATCGCTGGGACAAGTGGTTTAGGGTGGTGGATGCAGATGTACTAATATTTTTTAGAGGAAAGACTTGACATATAATATGCTAAAATTTCAGAAGATATGCGTGTTTGAAGGTAATGTAATTTTTTTCGTTAATAAACTGTCACTGAAATGTTACTTCCGGGCAACTAACTTGCTGTGTGCTGGGTTCAATTTCTCATGCAGGCTGCACAATTTACACGGCCGAGCCCAGCATTACAATGCACAATTGCGTTTGCGACAGCAAACTACAGCATAGCATCGAGCTACAGCAAAGCATCGAGGGCAAAATACTAATGAGCTTTTTCATCGTCAAGTTATCTATCATATACTCGTAATCTATTAGAGCAATGTAGGTTTAGAACTGAGGTATATGATAACTAAACTCCGGTATAACATGTTTGTTTAAAGTTTTAGCATTTCTGATCAAATAAAAATTGCAACTACTTTATACAAGAATTTTGAGAGTCTTCCTTATGATTACCTTTACATTGTATAGTTTTAGCTTTCAACTTCAACTGCCCTTACAGTCTTCTTACTCCTCTAAATTTATACTAAATGCTGCACGTACGTTGAACACGAACATGTACTATTTTGCACCGCCTGAATAATAAACACCCAAAATCTAATTGGGATGTTTTTTTCCCTTGATGCACTAAAATTGGGTGCCTTTTCTCAATCTCAAATTATGAGGTAATTTTAATTTGTATTAAACCTAAATTTTTATGCATTTCTCCTATCTTTTTTATGGGGCAATGACATTCAATTATAAAAAGTAATTATCCCCATTAAGTATGTTCCTCGTATTTTCATGGGGAATAAAGTCTCTCATTTATTAACTTTTTTCAATTCCTATTTCTACAGCTGCGAAAAGAAATAAACCTACGGGGCACCCATTCTTTAGAGTGTACAAGTCGGAGCACCTTTTCAAGAGTGCTTAATCTTCATGTAATCCATTATTTCAAAGCTTTCGGCTCAATTATTGAAGAAATTAAATCAAGTGATATGATGCTTTTATGCTCAAAAGGTTTCCGTTAGCTCACATATGTTTCGATGACGATACGGTGATCACGACGAAAATTTTTCAGATCCGTGTTATAAGCGTGCTAACTTCACAGATTTTCAAAAATTTACATGACTTATTAGAACGTGTTTCAATAAGTTACTGAGCTTGAATGGAAATTTATGATATTTTTCGCCTATTTTATCTCATTGGTAAAATTCATTTGAGGCACGTGAGCGGCAAGGGTTTTTAGACGATAAACATTAGACCCCGAACTTAAAAATTGCTAGAGCGTTTTCAGTTTCTAGTGATAATAATGCTTTAAAAAACTATACACTAACGTTTATATTATATGGAATTTTGATTTGTGTTTCAATTATTTGCCTTTTATTTGTCGAAAAGCAATTATGGTGGGTAATGAAAAAACATCTATTTATCCCTACAATCAATTTCTTCTAAAGAACGGAATTGTACTCAGTGAAAAACTCTCAAAGATGGACAGGGAGGATGTAGTCCTCACGGTAGAGGAAACAGGTTAGGGTCATTTCTATGGGGGAAAATACACCTCCTCTTGTTCGGCCAGCCAATAGAAAGGCTTTATTTAAAACAAACTTTATGACGTCACCAAAACGCAATGTCGTTAGGTCAATAGGGGAGCCAGATTTGGGGTAGCAGTGCTACCAGATGCCACATGAGCGCTGCTATTGGTTCGTTGCCGTGACGTCAGCAAAACCACACCGTCAATGAAAAAAAGACTGGTTTGAACCTACCTTGGTTCCTCTACCGTTTTAGTCCTTCAGTACAATAACGCTCCACCTCACATGTCCAAATAAATTTCAAATCTCTCCGAAGAGTTTAGTTGGAAAATATTTGTATGATGGCTATGATTAATCGGTGATGCAGCCAAAGAGATATCTTACCTAATAATTAATTCGGTGTGTTTATTTATTTATATATTTGTATGGTGTCCGCTTCTTCCGTCTTTCCGTCACGTTCATAAGGATGCTTAATGACCGGATCTATGATACAAGTTTCACCAGTGCACAAGTTCAAAAATATTTTTAATGCAGGTACGATTAGGATGGCTATATTTGTTTGTCGTTCACATCTGCCAGACTCGTTCAAGGCAAATATTGAATTCCGTCATTTTTGAGGGGCCGTGTGCACTAATAAAACAATAAGTAATAATTAACGAAACATCTGGATAGAACGACGCCTTGTAAAATGAAATTATGTTTTACAATTAGCATCAATAGTATCAATCTCCTTTCAAAATGTTCTATGTGTTGAAGGTACAAAATCCCAGAGTACGCGAGGCAATCTTAATATTTTGAGCCATCATTCGACTACGATTATTTAAAAGTAATCATATATTTAAACAAAATATTTATTGAAAAAGAAATAATTTTGATTTAGGAAATATACAACAACGTTCTGTGATATTGGTGATGATATAAAATTTTCACATATAGGTATTTTCACGTATAGGTTTCACGTATAAATTTTCACGTATAGGTACAGTAGATCGGCGATGTGATCACGACTTGAAAAGGGACGTCACCAGTGAGAGCCAACAGCGGGTTCTTCGAAAAAACTAACTTCTCGTGCTAACTCTTATGTGAAAAAATAATACAAAAAATGTAACTTAATGAGGGAATTTAACTGGGGAAATTTGCTCAGCTAGGCATATTCTAATTATGTAAAGAAATGGTAAGTTTACAAGAGTGGCAGAAAGCAAGTCAGGAGTGAAGGGCTTGCGGGGGCTGGAGTGGCAGAGAACAGGCCAGAAGTGCAGGGACTGTGATGGCGGGAGTGGCAGAGAGCAGGCCAGAAGTGAAGGGACTGCGGTGGCTGGAGTGACAGAGAACAGGCCAGAAGTGCAGGGACTGTGATGGCGGGAGTGGCAGAGAGCAGGCCAGAAGTGAAGGGACTGCGGTGGCTGGAGTGACAGAGAACAGGCCAGAAGTGCAGGGACTGTGATGGCGGGAGTGGCAGAGAGCAGGCCAGAAGTGAAGGGACTGCGGTGGCTGGAGTGACAGAGAACAGGCCAGAAGTGCAGGGACTGTGATGACGGGAGTGGCAGAGAGCAGGCCAGAAGTGAAGGGACTGCGGTGGCTGGAGTGACAGAGAACAGGCCAGAAGTGCAGGGACTGTGATGGCGGGAGTGGCAGAGAGCAGGCCAGAAGTGAAGGGACTGCGGTGGCTGGAGTGACAGAGAACAGGCCAGAAGTGCAGGGACTGTGATGGCGGGAGTGGCAGAGAGCAGGCCAGAAGTGAAGGGACTGCGGTGGCTGGAGTGACAGAGAACAGGCCAGAAGTGCAGGGACTGTGATGGCGGGAGTGACAGAGAACAGGCCAGAAGTGCAGGGACTGTGATGACGGGAGTGGCAGAGAGCAGGCCAGAAGTGAAGGGACTGCGGGGGCTGGAGTGACAGAGAACAGGCCAGAAGTGCAGGGACTGCGGTGGCGGGAGTGACAGAGAGCAGGCAAGAGGTGCAGGGCCTGCGGGGGCTGGAGTGACAGAGAACAGGCCAGAAGTGCAGGGACTGTGATGGCGGGAGTGACAGAGAACAGGCCAGAAGTGCAGGGACTGTGATGGCGGGAGTGGCAGAGAGCAGGCCAGAAGTGAAGGGACTGCGGTGGCTGGAGTGACAGAGAACAGGCCAGAAGTGCAGGGACTGTGATGGCGGGAGTGACAGAGAACAGGCCAGAAGTGCAGGGACTGTGATGGCGGGAGTGGCAGAGAGCAGCCAGATTTCATGGCCTGCTGCATCCTCAGATCGCCTCCATCGCTGCGGCCGAGGCCCTACAATAGCCCCCAATGAGAGCTGTTGACCGGCGTAGTTGCCCCATTCGCCCAATAACATGTGTCGACCACCATTTCCATAATTTCAAACGTTTACTTCGTGCTGACATCAGCAGGAGAGCCAAGGCAAAAGGATTATCTTGATTATCATGCGGCAGATCTTCAGAAGAATTCACAATGAGTTTCATGAGATGTCAACTCCATAATAATAGACAACTCATATTGGAAACGGTGATAGTGGAGTAGCAACGTAAAGAGATATACTTAAAGGACACAGAAACAGAAGAAAATTGAATTTTTCAGGTAGTAAGTTACATACTGAAAAAAGGTTATCTTATGGATTTAGACAACGAAATTGCTTATTCGAATGCACAATCAAAATTATTTGAAAACCTTGAGATCAATTTGATAAGTTCAGAATTATTTCACGAGGATATTTGAGGCCGATCATTTCCTGGAGTTTAAATGATACACAGAGGTAATTTTGTTAATTACCCATTCAGTGAGGATGCACAAAATCGAACTCGTAGATTGTGTGTTTGCAGTGGTTGTCTTGACATGAACCATAAGTTGCGAATGCAATGTTTTCAAAGCGAAATTGATTTAAAAATATGTCTTTTAAAATTAAACGTAATCCTAGATTTAAGCTTTTCAATGATTGAAAATAGACAACTGTCTGTCTGGATTACATATTTCCAAATCATTTTTACTCAGATCATGCAATACATTACAGTAAAGAAATACAAGATTAACTATCATACTTTACGAGATTTCCACCAAATATTTGCATCCACGTCGCAGGATCTCCATTTTGGTTATTAATGTTTTTCTTTCATAGTTTGGTGTTCACATGAGTAAGATGAGAGTTTAATTCAGGTTTGTTTGAAAATATTTTTACACTTGACACTTCAATATTTATTTGTTGCTCTTTTTGCTTGGCTGCGACATTGAAATTTGGGGCTTGACTATACTTGGTTTACTCTCTCTCTAATAAGGAAAGTGTTAATCAAGTCATGAATTCGAATAATTCAAGAATGAAGTTTGAAATCCCGTAATCCACCAATTTTTCTGATAGGCGGAGTTTTACGCAATGTTTACTCTTCCTCGCCTGCATCAAGCAGAATCGCGAGGAGTAAAAAAATGTAATCCTCTGTACGAGCACACGCAAAACTTCACATTCGCTTCAATAATCTCTATTTACAGCACTTGAAATACTCACAAGAAGTACTTCCGCGCTGTATTTGAATGAATATCTAGATACACGATTAACCTATTAAAAAATCATCGTGTTTTGACGAATGTAATTTTACAGCAAGCACTCAGTGTCTCAATTTAACAGTTGGTAAGTGATGCGCAATGTGTGTTCAATAAATACATTCACGCGCAAAGCTGGCAAGGATTTCGTGCATGAAAGAGGAAGAGCAGGGTACTGATCACAGGAATGAACTTCGGACGCGTAACACGACTCATGAACTGCAAAAACGTACTGTGGCTGAATACGTTTCGCAAGATAACATAATTCTCAATGCATGGGTTTTCCACATGCTAATGTATGAATATTGAGCGTAGACTTCAAAACGCCGATAAAAATGCTTCTACGAAGGGGTGTAAAGCAGCCAATAAATTTTTTCATTATTGCACGTATAATTATTAATGATTTTGAGTCGCATGTGTTCAGAGAACTTCTAATAACCTCAATATTTTTGTTAAATGTTAATAATCGTCAGCCTAACAGCGAAGGTTCAGATGTTTGTGTTTAGGAAATTGATTGACAGGAATGAAAGATATTGTAGTTTTATGGAGCAAATTTCTAATAAAATCAGTGGAAAATGTCATAGTTTTATTGGGTAAATAAGTAATACTAGCGCCGGGAAAAATCCCTTTTTACTTTGTTGCTGATTAATAGTATCAGTCTAAAATATTTTTGGTTTTAATGTGTAAATATGTATACCTAGCGCTGGAAAATATTATTATTTTTCTTACTAAATAACTAGCATTAACCCACAAAAACACTGCCGATTTTGGGAACAAATTATGAACACTAGTTTCAGAAAATATTCTTATCTGAGCTGAAAATATCAGCCGTTTGTTTGAGCGTCAAAATGGAATATATCCACTGACCTCACAAAGTTGACGTACCTCGAAGCTACATATAATCCCGCGTATAAGTCTCTAGATCTAGATCACTAATAAACCACCAGCTAGGAGACGATTTCTGATTTTGAATTAGATTACTGTCTTTAATAACCACCAATAAGCTCCAGGTAGTGATATTAATTCACATAATATTTTTCAAGATAGTATAAATTTTTTGTTAGAATCTATCTTGTTATATTTTCGTAGTAAATTAATACTCAAGACGCACAAAAATTAAGTGGAAGCTGTCTGTTTAGCCTCGTTCTTAGAAATCGATGACCGACCTTCGGAAGAGTAGAAAGAACTGAGCGCTCAGCCTTTTACGCTTCATTGCTCCTTCTAATTACATTTTTATCTTGAGAAATGCTACCCTGCGTCGCCTAAAACGATTTTATTATATATTGATTGTGAGCCAAGCAGTGGAGTTATATAATAATTGATTTGATATCCTCAGTTGGTTTGCATCTTCATAAAAATTTGAGGCCGCATTTGATTGTTTTTGTAGTATAAGATTTTGTTCGAATGAAAAAATATTCAGAGATTTTATTTAAATAACTTAAAATAAATGTGAAATACAACTGCCTATGTTTTGACTGTGAGAACCTAGAATACTATAGAAAAAGTTATCTCTAATCAATAAAGAATATTTACTAAACTTCTTAGTAAATATGCCTTCAATATACGAAGGCCGTACGTTGGCGTGCAGGGCCATTTCCGAGTGATTTCTTGTCTGGAAAAGGACGAAATTTCGGAATAAAATTTGAATCATTTATGACATTGAGCATTTGCACAAGAGAGCGTTCTAATGTTTAGAAAAATGTCAAAACATTAAGAATTTCGGTCTCTTTTGAGCTGATGACCTGCTTTGGGAGAGAAGGTGTAAACCTCTTCTTAAAAAAATGGTTCTTACTCTCCAGAAGCAGATCAGCGGCAGAAAGACAATAGTTGATTTTTATACACAAATCTACGACTGTACTTTTTTTTTACTTTGGAGCATCTGCTAAGATCTGATCATTGTTGCTGGAGTTGAGTGTTCTGATAGTTAAATGCTTGTACGTCTTTATTCCATGTTGTGTTAATATAGCTTGGTGTGTTCAATGTAGCGTTAAACCATTCACTTTTATTCGGCTGAATGGTATATTTAACGATCGATGATCCATAATGCAGCGTTGTACAATACGTTGCCTAGTGTATAACGCTACGCACAACTCTGCACGCCGCATTTAAATGCACCACAACGTTATGCGCTTATGAAGAACGTATCACAGTGTACAGCGACGTCATATGACATGCGCACCACGACGATCTACATCCCAGTGGCATTTGTACCCACATCCGTGCAGCACTATACACCTGAACTTTTGCTGAACCGTGTTCAACTCATGATGAAAATACATAATATTGCAAACGCAGATGTCGCAGATGTTACTCTACACCAGGAAGCCGGTTTTTAGAGGAATATTGTAGGAAACTCCGCCCAGAGAAGTGGAAATTGTTAAAACAGTAATTATTGTCCCTGATATCGCTGAAATTTGTTCGAGAAAAGTTTCTTAGACGCCGCTTAAAGTTCACAAGAACGATGCACGCTTATGTTAGAGGAAGCATTCCATTTTAAAAAAACAACTTAGTGTGCATTATAAGATAGTCTTTTTTTTATCATACGCTTGAGTTATATAAAATTTAAACCTGCCTCCACCCAAGCCGACTAGCCACAGGCTGCCCATTTTGAGCAACCTACTTCAAACGAACTAGGTCTCACATAGGAGACATGAGTGTCGTCTGGATTTTTATCTCATTATGACTGGCTTTTTTCTTCGTGAGCCTCGATAAGGAAAGAACTGCAGTCATGAGATCAAGACCGTAATTTTCAAATGGTGAAGAGCGAGTGAAGAAGCCTGGACGACTTTGATTTCTATAGCGAACGCGGGTAAGGGAGGGTAAATAAAGCGGCAATGGTGCAGTGCTAAGAGATCTGGCGCTCTGAAGGTCTTAATTCCCTGTTCCATCAAGTTTTGTGCAAAGATTAGCTCAGGAACGAAGAAATGCCCCGATTTCGTCATTCTGCCTCAATAAATAGATTGTACGCATAAGTGGTCACGTAAACTTAAGCGCCGAGTTAGCTAGATCACACAACAGTTTCATGGTTCGTGACAAATCTAGAACAACTATAATTTATACCATAAAATGGATTAGAATTGCTCTGTATTGAGAGGGAGCTATAGAAACCGTGATTGTCATAAAGCTGTTTTCAGTCAATTTCTATCGTAACATTCTAGCAGAAAGCTAAGTAAGGGAATGTGAAAAGTACATTCAGCTCAGACTGAGGCTTAGAGTTCATTAGTTCTCATTACGCCCAACTCAAGGAATAATAAGTGAAATTCACTCCCTAGAGCGCCGAACAAGTGACTGCGTGCGACGGACTGGCCGCAATGGAGGTCATCATTTACTGCGCGACGTCTATTCTTGTGGCCGTGCGATCATCCCTAGCCTTCAAAACACCTCACTTCAGGCCGATCGTCGGTCATCAGTCATTGGAGCTTTGGCCTGTATAGTCTTTGTGAGCGCTTTTGCTGAGCCTCCCATGCCTCAATAGCGGCTGACAACTGAACTATGGTCCAGTTCAACTCAGCCAAAGCTCAATAATAGCTTTAAACGCCCCAATTGTAACCTTGGAGGCTTCGCTCAATAAGTCTAGGAACCTCAAAACAGGCTGACTAAATAAAACATAATATTCTATTAACCATCGCCACTGAGAAAACTTTCAAAGGTAATAGACATGTGCGACGCGTGCCCTGGATTTTCCTTTAAGTTTATTTGTGAGGGTACGAGATTAGGGTTTTCCAACACCAGAATCCAGAAGTTAGGACTAGCTCCAACAAAATTCGACTATATATCCAGCCTTCATTTAGCAGCCTTGCTGGGCTGCTAGGCGCTGGATGGTTATCATGGTCCAATTTTTAATAGGAAAACGCACACGCTTGAGGATTTTAACAAGGAAAAAGGCGCTGTGGCAACCACGTTCTCTGGGTGCATCAATGGCGATAAATAATTCCAAGGTGACGGCAGATTTGAATACAATTGAATTTTATTGTGAGATATTAACAAAAGTTTTTAGGTATGTCTCGTTTGAGGTCATAGTGCACTTACAAAGATACGGCAGTGCTCGGAGAGTTTTAAACCGAATTACCATTAACTAACCATTAATCCGACAAATTTAGGCTCGATACTTTGTCGCAAGTAAACCGGGATTCTCAAATTGAAAAGAAGCTCTGCACTTGTTTCTCACAACTTAGTTGCACCTTAGTTCTAAATTCCTCAGGCTGTAATACATTAATGACCGATAAAATTCATATGAAGAAAAAAGTGTGAGAGTAATTAAGGGTCTGAGGCTGTTGATACTTCAAGCCATCAGTTAGATACACTCAACAATTTTAATAAGCCGAAAACAATCGATCACTTTTGATACCCAGAATTAGTTGATAATAATTAAATGGACACTAACGTATTGGAATTTACCATAAAATATCAAAAACTATTGACAATACATCGTGAATGAATAAAGATTGTAAAGTCATGAAATAGCGAAATAGCAACCATGAACAATTTTAAATCATCTATCGACAAGAACTATTCACTACTCAGTTATAATTAATGACCGTTCATATTCCATTAACAACCGATAACCGTTAGAAATCCAATCCTATGATCAAATGGTAGAAATTTTAAGCAATGAGCATTCATAAAAGCCCAGTTAATATGTGAAAAACAATCATAAATAAATTAACGCCAATTTTTGCCTTTTATTCCCTTATCGACAACTACTGGCGACTAACTATTATTATTGCTAGAAGCACCTGCACCACCTCTTGTATGCAACTCTCCTGACCGTTGTAAAGTGAGGCATTACTCTCCTGACTGTTGTGAAGTGAGTGAGGAACAACTGACCGTTTTGAAGTGAGGTACAACTCTCCTGACCGTTGTGAAGTGAGGTACAACTCTCCTGACTGTTGTGAAGTGAGCAACAACTCTCCTGACTGTTGTGAAATGAGGTACAACTCTCCTGACCGTTGAGAAGTGAGGTACAACTCTCCTGACTGTTGTAAAGTGAAGTACAACTCTCCTAACTGTTGTGAAGTGAGCTACAACTCTCCTGACTGTTGTGAAGTGAGGTACAACTCTCCTGACCGTTGTGAAGTAAGGTACAACTCTCCTGAGTGTTGTAAAGTGAAGTACAACTCTCCTGACTGTTGTGAAGTGAAGTACAACTCTCCTGACTGTTGTGAAGTGAGGTACAACTCTCCTGACTGTTGTGAAGTGAAGTACAACTCTCCTGACTGTTGTAAAGTGAGGTACAACTCTCCTGACCGTTGTGAAGTGAGGTACAACTCTCCTGACTGTTGTGAAGTGAGGCACAACTCTCCTGACTGTTGTGAAGTGAGGCACAACTCTCCTGACTGTTGTGAAGTGAAGTACAACTCTCCTGACTGTTTTGAAGTGAGGTACAACTCTCCTGACTGTTGTGAAGTGAAGTACAACTCTCCTGACTGTTGTGAAGTGAAGTACAACTCTCCTGACTGTTGTAAAGTGAGGTACAACTCTCCTGACCGTTGTGAAGTGAGGTACAACTCTCCTGACTGTTGTGAAGTGAGGCACAACTCTCCTGACTGTTGTGAAGTGAGGCACAACTCTCCTGACTGTTGTGAAGTTCCCATCGTTGCAGGAACCTTGAGCCACAACAGTAGGTTGGTTTGTAACACTTCTTGCTAAACTCGATGGTGAGAATCTATCGCTAGTCGTTAAGAGCTGACAAATTAAGTCCACACCTCAGATCTCACATGAGATAAATGAACTTTTATAATGTTTGAAATAAACTTTAACACGTCTTTTTCAAGTTGATACCCACAATACAAAATTTCCATTGATTCTCAAAATTGGGAAAGAATGGACAACGTTAACGTGAGATATTTCACATCAGTATTATGACTGATTGGTTTATCAATATTATTGTCTAAATCAGGCAAGTTAAGTTTCTGACCTACATTCAAGTGTCGTTACGGAAAAATGTGTATTTTCGAATAAGAGTTTCAGTTGCGAACTGATGATTTCACCGTCGCATGTCAGCGGTTGTGTTGCAACGAGACCAAAGTATTTCTCTTTTGATCTGTATACAGCCTATAGATACTGTTGATTTGATGATGAAGTTAATAACTTAGTCATGAAATGAAAATCCATTTGTCCTTAAATGGTTGGTTAAGGTAATGGTAATGTTCAATAAAAGAGCGTAAAACTTTCGTGCCAATAAATGACCTCAGCTCTCCAAGCTATACAATTTACTTATATAAACTTTTTGAAGATCACGAGATTGAATGTTCATCATGGTTCTCTCGAAAATGTGATAAAATCTACGGACAAAAACACTTGGTTTAATGCTTCAAATTTCATGAAGTATAAGCATATTTCTCACGAGTTTCACAAAATTTTAAATAGACCAAAAAAGGCGCAGCTCATTATATTTTACAAGAGGCAGGAAGATTACAATGAACTCAGTTGTAACTCATACACAAAGATGCTGACACGAGTTCGCCCTCCTATTTTAATTTTTTAGTTCCGTAGAGCTCCGTTCTCATAAAGACGAAATAATAAAAATGGAAGAGCTGGGCTTTCATTTTCCGTTGTTCATATTTCCTGCGGTTACAGCACAATTTTTCAGCCTTATGTCTCGTGAGAGACAGTAGCATTTTTACTTGAGAGCAGCAAAAGAAAGACTGTTTTTGCGCTCGCCAGTAAAATGCAGAAGAATTTTCTCAGCTGTTTCTTGCCAGCGGAGCGTGAGGTGTCTAGTGTGAGAACCGCACCCGCTGTCCTGATCCGCGGCAGCGCACGCGCGCGCTCTTCGACCGCCCCAAAAAAAGCTCCGTACTCGAACACTTCTCCTCCTGAAATACTGTGCTCGGCACACTTGCTTCTGGTGCTTCTGCCGCGAAAAAAAATAGACAACGACCTTCGTTGAGAACGGTTTGCTTGGTAAATAAAAAATGGGAGGGAAATTAAATATATCTGAAAATATTATTTTCCCAAGCTCGAGAGGTCTTTGCGATTGCGTTGGGCGACAGTTCAGCTTCTTCTGACTACTTATCCATTGTTAATGGCATTAAAGATGTTAGATGGTTGGGGAACTTGAAGATTTCGTTCGAAAAGGAATCGATTACGCTTTAAGCTTCTAATTTTATTTATAGATAATGATGAAAGATGGAGTATAATTGAAACTTTTTGACAGCTATTACCGAACAGAACGGGAAAACGCCTCTGAAATATCTTACACATGTTGACATGAATTTTAAAAGAAACAGTCATTTGAAATAAAACGAGATTAGGACCTAATCATGAAAAATTAATACTTACAGTATATCAGTGAGGTTGAGTTTTACAGAAGGTATACTAAATACAAATGCATTTCACCAGAACTTCCGTAGCTGAAGATTTACTACATTCTTTAACAACATTTACTCAACGTTCAGAGGTGATTCTTTTCTAATTTATGAACATGCTTCATTTCTGTGAGGAGTCGAGAGTTTAGTGCAGGCACTGGTCCCAACAACACCATGACCTGGTCTCAATAGGTGAGATCCGCTTCTTCCTAGCCGGTGAACTGACGGAAGTGACAGCAAAATGAATGCAGTGTTCTTTTAAACATTATTTTCCCCTATGATTAATTCTTACATGAACGCAAAATTTAAAGAACGCGAAATTTATGCGCGAGTTGCGTTCCCGCACAGGATCCCGAGCACACAGAAACAGTGAGTTACGAAAGAAGGTTAGAAAACAAGACAAAAGTTGAAGAAGAAAGTTGTAGGTGTTGATATACAGGACAGCAGTGAACCGAAAAAAGGTTGTCCTTAACAAAACAAAAAACATTTTATTTCAACAAAAAGAAGGCCTACCTAACTCTCTGCTCGGGATCTCACATTTTCCCCCTGGGAGCGCTGATTCCCATAGAGACAACAGTTGTATCCCCTGAAGAGTATTTTCACCAATTGACACCCCTCTTTGCGTAGAAGTGTAATCAAATAACAACAGGGTTTGAAGTGTAATTTTGAGAGATTTTGTAAAAGGTTGTACCAAAAAGTTTCTTGGATTGATCTTAAGTGAGAAATGCGACATTCCAGAACCGCAAAGAAAAGAGCTTTCGAATTTGTTTTTACTTCAAGGGTTTTTGATACATGGTATGGATTTTATTTTTGAACTTTACATATTGATGTCTGCTTTAATATCCAAGGAATGCGAGATTATTGCTCATCAAAAGTGCGATGAGTATTTATTGCAGAAGATTTCACACATTTTTAGGTCAAAATCAGTGAGGATTTATCAGGTTCTGCTCCCTATTTGAAAAGGATTGGATAACTTAAAGAAATCATTACTGATATGTGAAATTATCTTTAGTTAAAAATAATAATATAATAATGCGCTTTGTTCTATTTGAAAGTTTGTAATGTAGATTAATTTCAACGGGCATCTCATAAGAACCAGAAGATTGCTGACTCCAAACTTCGGAATTATCAACTCAAAATTTGGGATTCTTGGTGCACAGCGATATCCTAAAGTTCTGCCCACCACGTCTCCAAAACAAAAATCACTGTTTTGAAGCCTTCTCAAATCAATCTTTGCATGATGACATTGCGCTGATAACATGGATTCTGCGATGCTTTATTTTAGGGATCTAGCTGTGAAATTAAAGCAAGACAATCGTTGGCATGGAAAAGAGAGGATCTTTGTAAAGAAAAAAGAGAGAAAATGCGAGTAACAAGCCGTGCATAAGATGGATAGTTACATTTGTATCACATCTTGATTCGGTTGAACAAGGTAACCCAATTGAATAATGAAAATTGTAAAAGAGGGAGAAACTATATTACTACGTGCTTTTTTTTGCTTCGCATCTGCACGTTCCATGCTCAATCAATCAATATTTTTGGCAAATTTCTGCGCAAAATTTTCAAGCTATGTAATTTTCTTTTTTTTTATTATCAATAGGCGGGGAAAATTTGTCCCCTACACTTTAGGTTCTCAAATCAGTTTTACAAATACTGTTCGAAGCCGATTATTTGTATTACTTCTTTAAGTCTGTGATGCTCTACGTCCTACTAGCCTATAAAGAACGACAAATTTAACACCAATTAACTAACAATCTAGAAATCTATAATGACCTGGGAAAATTTTTGTAATGCGGAACTTCAGAGAAATTAATTTTTGAGCATTAAGTTCAGTAAAGTTTGTGCTGAACATAAAGTAGGAACATATTAGAATTTTGCATAATTTCGTGCTTCCAATGTTGAGGAATATATTTTTACAGCTCTTGACACCCAGCATTGCCATGCGAAGGGGAAGGTTGAATACCGAGGTACTTGAAATAAAATTCTAATCATTGGCACCGTCAGAGTTTTGATGCACGTCCAGTGGACGTCTCAAACGACACATAGCTGTAGTCTAAATGTTTGCATTTTTATCCCGGAATTTCCTACGCCCAGCTTCTTCGACACGTTGAATATTCAATTTTGCCCTTTCTCGGTTAAGCTGGAGAAAGGAAAATTCGGAGCTTTAGTCAGTTCATTTATTTTTATTTCTTGAGCGTGTTTTTACAAAGTTTCTTAGAGGCGTGTCTCGTGTCAAGTGAGAGAGGGCGCTCTTACAGGAGCTGAGAGTGCGAGTTAGTGCATGCGAAGACGAGCTGTCAAAGCACGAGATCAGAGGAGCGGGAGGGGCATGCAGCCCATGTCTCGTCTGGCAGCTCCGAAATACAAAGATCCATCCTCTCGAGCCTCGATGGAGCACTCAGATGGCTCCAGTTTTCTGGCCGAGTGCACCAGTATAGGATTCTCTGCAACTCCTCCAACTCAGGCCGGACGACTCAAACTAAAACAATTTGAGCGGTCAAGTACCAAGTCAAGGAATCGAAACCAGAGCTCGCTGAGAATAACATTACCAAACGACTGTCGTTAGTGAGAACTTCAGCTGTGTTGCGAGCTGCAGTTTCTCAGCCGAACCTCAAACGCTTTACGCCACAACATTCCGCGAGGCGTTGGCGCGTTAAGCACATGCAAATCCATGTTTGCTCGAGCTTTGATGTAGCTGATTGATCTCCGCAGGTAGATTACCATGGGAAATGATTAATATCAATTAAAAAGAATCGTGGAAATGTGTCTAGTGAAGACCTGAGCATGGCTGTGAAAGAAATATTCCTTTGATTTGTGTAATAACCATTGAGTCTTGAGAATAGCTTCTCATAAGGTAATTTCTGGATACGGCTCAACTGTACTGAATTGATTTGTCTGCAAAAAATTTCGGTGTCCGACAATATTTCCAGATGCTAGGAAGTGAATAACATCGTAAATTATTCGAATTTTGCTAAAAATGATATTCTAATACTTTTGACAAATATTATTGTGTAGGCGTGAGCAAGAATGGTACTTTTTTCGGAGAGAAAGACGAGTAAAAAACCGAGCTGCTGTTGTTGAAAGTGTGTTCAAATTAAAACACTATAATTTCTCATGACCTGGTTTATCGCCAAACGGTTAACGCTCAGATAAAGTTAGGCAGATTTCATTCTCCGAGTGCTTAAAGCTTTTAAGAGCATTCAATTTGAACAGCGTTAATGAATAACTGTCGTTTCTACTGGTAGGAACCTATTCAAAGGGGAATTACTCCTATGCTTATGTAATTTCAATTTTTCCAACTTATACTTGTTACAAATGAAATACAATTTATTAACTTGAGATAGATTAAAATTCACTATCTTTAGCTCGGAAATGGCTCGCTAAGCTGGAGCAATAGGAATCGATATTCAATATTCAGAAGAGTTGAGAACTTGTTGATATGCTTGTTATCTAAAAAAATATTAATTGAGGACTAAGCTCCATGGAATTATTTCAGATTGACGTAACAAAATTATTGAGAATAAACAATCTATTTCAAGTCAGTGAATAAAATTACTGATCAATAATTAAAATAGTTCTGTTAGATGTAAAGCCTTTAGGAAAAGACAGAATTAACGCAATGAATTTGAGAATAAGTTGTAAAACTTTTTCATAAAATTAATTGTACTCGATCTAGGAAGGAACTTATAATAATCAAAGGCTCTGTAGTTCAAACTAAAGACAAGCGATCAGTCGTCGGGTACGCAGATACTTTGCTTAAAAGACATGGCAAAGGCAAACATAGGAAACGACATGTGAAGACGTGAATAACATCTTATGTCTCTTGTTGTGTATTAATTAACACATTCTTTCGTCATTCCTAACAAATACATTTGTCGTCAATAAATGTCCTTGTAAATTACGAAGTACAGTGGCAGTTGTATGTACCCTCTAATTAATAGCACATTCCTGCAC
Organism: Morinoia aosen; assembly: GCA_030386875.1. Lineage (NCBI taxonomy): Eukaryota > Metazoa > Arthropoda > Malacostraca > Amphipoda > Talitridae > Morinoia > Morinoia aosen. The sequence goes on from CM059562.1 coordinate 23,917,248, forward strand.
AGTGGCAGTTGTATGTACCCTCTAATTAATAGTACATTCCTGCACAGTGGCAGTTGCGTATATACTTTAATTACCAGTACACTACTGTACAGTGGCAGATGAGTGCACACTCAACTACCAGTACACTACATTACAATAGCAGCTGTGTGTACACTTAATTTTCTGTACACTTCTGTACAGAAGCAGCTTTGTGTGCATTCAAATTATCAGTATACTCCTATACAGTGGCAGTTGCGTGTTGTATGTACACTCCAATTACCAGTACACTCCTGCACAGTGGCAGTTCTGTATACACTCCAATTGCCAGTACACTCCTGCACAGTAGCAGTTCTGTGCACACTCAAATTACAAGTACACTCCTGCACAGTGGCAGTTCTGTGTACACTCCAACTTCTAGTACACTCCTGTATAGGGGAAAGAGAATTAGTCACAGAGACTGTACAGAAGTACGAGTGACAGAATTTGTTAATGGGGATATTTTTGATGTACGGAAGCGAGTGTTCAGCTAACGCACATCACTTATTGAGGGCATGAGAAGCAATAAGAGCAGACTTGATTTTTTCAGAGTTACTTAAATACTGGCACTAATTACCGTAGAGTTTCAATCATATACCATGTTAGAGATAGGTTATTTGGAAATATTTTTTTGTTTCTTTGTTTGTGATCTGCATTCAAACGCTTTGGTGTAGTTCGAATCACCAAAATTCGAAATACACTCATATAATAGGGATTTTTTAACTATGCCTACTAGTAGCTAGCATAACATCGTTCAGCATCGGGCAGATTAAGGTGTAGCAAGACAAAAATTCTTTGATATTAGAAACTGTCGCACATTGGGAGAAAATTAAGGAAACCTACACGTTTGGAATTAAAGTCTATGGATGCTACTTCTTAGTGAGGATTATTTCTTTCGTTCCAATTTTTACAGATTATTGTGTACAGCCGGTGGTATTTAAAGCGTGCCTACTTTGCTCCACGTGTACCAACAGTGGTGCTGTTTTCAAACTTGGATGATATTTGTATTTGCGGACGTCGGATCGAAATAAAAAATTTGGTAATAACCAAAGTGCCTAAGATTCCAAGCTAATGTCGAATATGATGAAAAATGCGGTAAACAGTTTGAAGATAATTTTTTAATTTCTATCGATTAATAAGATTTCTGTCTTTAACTGAGCTCATTGAGATTATTATATGATAAGATAATTGGAACAATGCATGGCAACAAATTAATAATACCACTTTGGCAGTCTACACCTTCCCCAAGCAAAGACATCAGCCAAAAATGGGGGCAGAATCTTGAATGTTTTCTTGCAGCTCATGGCAACAAGCTTAGAATAAAGTGTGTTCAAAGTCGTGCATTTTGCAAAGAGCACCGGCTGCTGAAAGTCAGTACAGTAAAAATTACATGAGCACCACTTCAGCATTCACTGTTGTCAGAATGCTATCGAATAGCTGGCTGATATTTTACAAGATGCTTTCTTTCAAAGTACGTAAAGCACCAAAGAGTTGTATTTTCCATCTGAGATTTTATAGTTGTATCGTTTTTGGTTTCAACAGAGGCAGTTGTGCTTCCTTTTTGTCGGTTAGATTCATTGCATCATATGCATCTTTTTCTAATCACCTTGTGGCTACCACTACCAACGGTACACTCTAATCTTACGCTCATTCGTTTAATATCATATCAGGCTGGATCATTCAAGATAGTGTTTTCGAATGCTTCCAAATTTAACGTATGGGCTAGAAAGAACACTTGAGCTACTTTTATCTAAAGGTTGTACAAATTGATCTCTTTTTGTACCATTTCTTGCTTCTGAGTCAAATTCTAAGAATGCGCTGTGAGTCATCAGTATATTATTCCTACTGTGAAGTGTTCTTCGCTCATGGAATGTAATTATTATAAGGTGAAATTTGAATTTACCACACAGAATGTTGTGAATTTTTAAGAAAGCGAAGACTTTGTCCCACTAGAGAACAAAAAACGAGCGGAAATTGTCAGTCTTGTCCCCAGAGTCACATGCGCTCCAAGTCACCAAACACAACATTCAGGATTGTTGCTTTAGGTAGCGTTATTAGTGACGAAGCTAATGACTCCGAATCGCCGCATTTAAGTCATGAGGTAAATTCTTTACCGCATAAAAAAAGAGAATGGAGAGCAAAACGCACGAGAACAAACCTCCTGTTTCACTGCTGATTTTTACTTTACTTGAAGAGGCCGGAAAATTACAGGGACTCCAAGGTTTCAGCGAGCGGTCAATTTGTCAAGCAGCGGCTGTTCACGGCTTTAGCAACAGCTATATGCATATTTGGGCATGAACAATCCGTTACTTTAGTAGGTGCTGCTTGCTACCTTGATTAATACTTACATATTTGCTGATTTCGGCCGGAATTGCTCGCAGTTTTTCCGCCCATGTTTTTAGTATAGAGTGAGTGTGTAAAATATATTGTATAGAGTTGCTGCTTGACTTTGAGTAAGTATGAGTTGTTTGTATTTTACAGACGAAAACTGTTTTAGTACAGCTGCTTCTGTACTTCCTGCTCCTACTGCTTGTACTCCCTGGCTTACCTGCTCTGGGAAAGGAGGGTAAGAGCTCTTTATGGCCTCGAAGAAGAGCTTCTGGGGCTTTGAGTTGCAGCCATGGGCAATTTGAATAAGTAGGATCTACAATTCTAAACATCGATAACAATCAATTCATTAATTGTTCATAGGTACAACCCATTATGCTCTGCTGTTGTCTAGCTAATACCGACTCACATCTCGCCCTACTATTTAAACTAGGATAAACATTACCGGTGTTGGGAATCGAGTGCTAGCTTAGATGACGTACGCGCTTTGAATGTAATGACCAAGCCGAACCGAAAACAAATTTTACGAAGCTGGAAACAGAATTTTGATTTTTTCTCGTTTCTCATTTCCAGCTGAGATCGATTTTAAGGAGGAAAACTGGTTTTAAAGGAATGATTTCTATATTTCCAGGATAATATTTAGGCAAATGTTCGGAAATTATATTACCACCCTCTAAATTGGATAAATTTCACTACCTAAACCTAGTGTCGAAGCGTTCACATAATAAAGGGGAATTTTGGTGCCTGTATTGAAGGTATAAGCATGTTAAAACATTTGAACTGAAGTAAAAAAATTTATACCCAATGAAACCATAAAAAATAATAGGATAATGAACATTACTCCGAACTTTTACATGACTGAATTTTAGAAGCATTACATTAAAAATTACATTAAAAATTCTGTGAATTGACAGACAGTGAATTAAGTATTTTGCTCGTCAGCTCTTGGCCACGCATTACAGAATAATGTTACTTGCCAGTAGCTGCATCACTTAATGATGCTGATGAATTACTTTGACACGCTTCAGGAAAGAGCTTACGGGAACAATGGGAAGCAGTGACATTAAATTAAAGCAGTGAAATTAAATTAATTAAAAGAAGGCTCACAAAGAAAGAAGTGGCATACATACATATTAGGGAATAAGTGTATGAAGCAGGCGCAAATAGCAAAGCGTGCAATTTTTTTGTGAAGAATGAAGAAAAAGGTCAAAAATTCAATCTGATCGGTGCATTGCTCCACGGTCTTCTTCTGAACTTTGTGATATGAACTATAATATTCGTTAAATTACTGAGGCAGAATATTGTCGTTGGACTCTATGCACGGTATGATCGTCATTTGTAGTCCTACGGGCTTAAAAGTATATCGTGTCAATGCACATAAACATGTTTTCAGCAAAAACGCACAAAACTGGGATACAATATTTTTCTCCTGTCACTAATCAGTTTTTCTTATAAATATAATCAGTCATTGCTATCGATTGTACTAATGAAACATTGATCAAGCCGAGAGAACTTCGCAATGTGGCTGCTACCATCACTACCAGATCGTATACGGGCTTCACATTAAGAAGGACGTGGCCAAGGTTGTATTTGGGTTGCTCCAAGATTTCTACAGGGTTGTTACAAAATCTCTGCGGTAGAAAGTCATGATTCCAACTAGTCAATGACGGCATGACATCAGTCGAAATTTGCGTTAATAATTGTTCCGGAGAAACAAGTATTCCGTATTACTGAAGGTTAATTAAAGGATATTAAAACGCTTGAAGAGCATAGCGAACAATTTTTTTAGAGATCGGATCTGGTTTGAGATAATTGTGCTTTGAAGGAACTTCAGGCCAAAAGTTTTGTGGTTTCTCTCTGCCATTTGTTTTAACGCTATTCATTTTCTTTGTTAGGTATAAAATTTCATCCACGATGACCCTTCTCATGATGATTTCACTTTGCATTTCTTATGCCGCCCTAGAGAGCAACGCTCAGAGCAGCCCTTAGAGTATTAAAAGTTCATAATTATCTACGAATGAAGCTGTTGCATAGGAACCCTCAAGGGAAAATGAGAGATCCCTAGCTGAGAGATAGGTAGGCCTTCTTTTTGTTGAAATAGAACGGGTTTTTCTTTTGTAAGGGACCATCTTTTTCCGGTTCAATGCCGTCATATTTTTCAACACCTCTTACTTTCTTTTTATTAGTCATGTCTTATAACCTTTCTTCTCTGTTTACTGTTTTAATACCCAAGGGATCTTGTGTGGGGACCTACCTTGTGCACAGATTCCGCGTTCTCTTAATCCCATACTAAATGGTGTCTCCATCCTTCTTCTCATTGAATACCTTCTTTGTGGTTAGCGAAGCTCAAATTAATTTGTAATCTAATCTAATTTACACAGGAACTACTTTATTCTTTCTTTTTCAAAATCTACGAGATCAAACATGTTATGTTTCTTACCTGTCACCTTGGAATACGTATATCAACGAATACATTTTTTAATGGGAAAGCTATTTCGCAAGACTTTGTTATGTTACAGAAAACACTGAAAACAGTGCAAATAGTTAAGAATTGGCTTCGAGATCACATTGAGGTCAATATTTAAACTAATGGCTTTGTAATTCTAACATCGTTAGAAGATGTTTCGTTTTGATAGGTATGGGTGGTCGAAATACAAATCATCAAATTAAAATGGAAACAAGCGAGGGAAATAAAATGGAAATTTTACTGATTATAGGAAGCTGCAGGATGATCAAGAACGCGAGCCATGCTCTCCAAACATCAACGTGAGTGTCGGATGTCATAGCAAATCTGCAGGCGGAGTTCTGTCTGTCTGACCTAAGGCCAGTAAAATATTTTCCGGACGATTTTAGCTCATTTTGGTCGCAGTTCTGCCCGCAACCAACAGCAGCGCCAGAGTGCTCTTTTCTTCGCCAAGACTGAATTTGCATTCCAACGTCACTAATTGTGCTGCTTTCCTATGACAATGAGTTTCTCTAAAATACATCAGAGACATAATCTAAACGATATTTGCATGTTCATTTCATTTCAAAATAACATGTAATGAAGATATACGTAGATCTATGATCATAAGTTTTTCCGACGTTTGTCCGAACAATACCTCATACAATCCCTTCTATTCGCTGATAACTTAGCGTGAGAACTGAGCAGGAGATATTTTGAAAGAAGTCACCATGTGTTATTTGCATGATGCAGCTCGTGAATGTGGTCACTCAATGCTTGCTCCCAATCCTGCTGAGGCTTTACTCAGTATTCAAGTTCAAGTCACTACCTAACTTCAGAAGCTACAAGTCGACATGTTTAACCCAGTTTCAAAAGCCTCATTTTCCATCGCAGAAGTAACAGTTGATGGCGCACTGTGAGTATCTTCAGGCATCGACAACGTAGAGCATTGAATTCTTTTACATCACGGAAGTATTTAGGATGAAAAGTCTAGCTATGAAGGTTCGAACTTATAAAATCAGAGCATTTTGAGCTTAGGTCCGCAGTTTGGGAAAATACTATTTATGCATCTAGAACATACATAATAAATCTTAGATAGAAACATCAGGAGCAGCGATATGAACAGCTGAAGCAGCGGTGCGGCGGCGCAGCAGATGTTGTTTTTCCCAGAACGGAGCATCTGCTGTAGACTGCCTCACTGGCCTGCCTCGCTGGCCTGCCTCACTGGCCTGCCTCGCTAGCCTGCCTCACTGGCCTGCCTCACTGCCCTGCATCACTGGTTTGCCTCGCTGGCCTGCCTCACTGGCCTGCCTCGCTAGCCTGCCTCACTGGCCTGCCTCATTGCCCTGCATCACTGGTTTGCCTCGCTGGCCTGCCTCACTGGCCTGCCTCACTGGCCTGCCTCACTGGCCTGCCTCACTGGCCTGCCTCGCTAGCCTGCCTCACTGGCCTGCCTCACTGCCCTGCATCACTGGTTTGCCTCGCTGGCCTGCCTCACAGGCCTGCCTCACTGGCCTGCCTCACTGGCCCGCCTCGCTGGCCTGCCTCACTGGCCTACCTCGCTGGCCTGCCTCACTGGCCTGCCTCACTGGCCTGCCTCACTGGCCTGCCTCACTGGCCTGCCTCGCCGGCCTGCTTCACTAGCGTACCTCACTGGCCTGTTACTGGCCTGCCTCACTGGCCTGCATCACTGGCCTGCCTCACTGGCCTGCATCACTGGCCTGCCTCACTGGCCTGCCTCACTGGCCTGCCTCTCTGGCCTGCCTCACTGGCCTTCCTTACTGGCCTTCCTCACTGGCCTGCATCACTGACCTGCCTCACTGGCCTGCATCACTGACCTGCCTCACTGGCATGCCTCACTAGCTTGCCTCACTGGCCTGCCTCACTGGCCAGCCTCGCTGGCCTGCCTCACTAGCTTGCCTCACTGGCCTGCCTCACTGGCGTGCCTCACTAGCATGCCTCACTAGCCGGCCTCACTGGCCTGCCTCACTAGTGTGCCTCACCTCACTGTTGGTGTGGCTGGCTTGGCTATGAATCCTTCGTTTCTTACGATTCAATGAGAGTCTTTCAAGGGGATCTGAATCAAGCACTCTATTTCCACATTAACTGTTTATTTAAAAAGCTGCGCAGACTCCTACTTTGACCGAAACAGAGTCCTATTTCAGCTGCTTACAGAGGAAAACGGTCCAGGAGGCGTTATGAATGAATATATTCGTTAGCAATAATGCGACTGTGCATTGACGCCTTGCTTGCTACACGACAGCCGTCTCGCATGGACCACGCTTCCGTTGTTCCCCAGCACGAAGTTATGACTCATTCTTATGGCAAGTTTTCCTTTTTTTTGAAACTTTGGACCAACAATAAACGCGAAAAGTGTAAATCAAATGCACATTTTTTGAGGTTTACTTTAATTTTGGCTTGATGGTTCTTGCGGCAGAGCCGCGTTGCGTGAAGCGTGCCTTGCACTCACCAGTTGCTCTGTACTCACGCTGGACCAACGCTGACAAGGTCTTTCAAATTGACCGCATAATTTCAGAACAGTTTGTAGCACCTCATTCTCGATATGAATATTTTTTGGGAACTGGAGAGTGTTCTTGTTCCATTCATTTTTTGAGTGCCTGTCTGTACTTTAATTTGAGTGCTTGTCTGTATTTTTGTTTGAGTGCTTGTCTGTGTTTTTGTTTGAGTGTTTGTATGTGTTTTTGTTTGAGTGCTTGTCTGTGTTTTTGTTTGAGTGCTTGTATGTGTTTTTGTTTGAGTGCTTGTCTGTGTTTTTGTTTGAGTGCTTGTATGTGTTTTTGTTTGAATGCTTGTTTGTGCTTGTGTTTGATTGCTTGTCTGTGTTTTTGTTTGAGTGCCTATCTGCACTTTTGTTTGAATGCTTGCTTGTGCTTTTGTTTGAGTGCGTGTCTGTGTTTTTGTTTGAGTGCTTGTTTGTGTTTTTGTTTGAGTGCTTGTTTGTGCTTTTGTTTGAGTGCTTGTACGTGTTTTTGTTTGAGTGCTTGTTTGTGCTTTTGTTTGAGTGCTTGTTTGTGCTTTTGTTTGAGTGCTTGTATGTGTTTTTGTTTGAGTGCTTGTCTGTGTTTTTGTGTGAATGCTTGTTTGTGCTTTTGTTTGAGTGCTTGTCGGTCGCTAATAGGAATAGTATACTGAACTATTTGCTGAACTAGTGCTTCAAATTTGTTAGATCTGTTTTACTATGTTTACCCAATTTTGAAAGATTCAAATTGAATTTTTTACAAACTTAAATTCAATTTTTCTTTTTTATTTGAACTTGTTAAAAACGGAGTTTAAAGGATTTAATGAAAAACAAGTTACAAGCGTGACGACATTTGTTTAATATAAGTATGATTCAGAATATCAGTTAAATAAAGTATGTTTATTAGTGTATGTTAGATCGCAATAATTTACCTAAAAATTTCGCGTATCTAATATCAAAATTAAAAGTAAATTTAAATTGTTTGTCCACTCTGTTTCTACTCCCACCCTGTAAGCTGGGTAACCGGATACATGTATACCGGAGGACCGGATACTTTAGGCCCGATACATGTTAACGGGATAACCGGATACATGTAAACCGGATAACCGCATACATGAACTCTATGCCTTGGCAGCCGAAATTTAATTTTGAATTTCTATTTATTAATGTTCATTGAAATTCAATCAAAATTTATCCCGACACACCAGTAGGGGGAACAAAAGAAGAAAGGACGACACCCTTTTGGTTAGTTTATTTAAGACATTTTCACAAGCAAACTAGCTCTCACTCAAGAGTGGCGCCCTTATTTTTAACGGCTGGATTGCACTAGTCGACCATGTGTAATAATACGCAGTTTTCGCTTGGTTGGTTGGTCCGTCTCTCTGTTACTCTTATGAGGATGCTCAATGACCGTAACTGTGACACGAGTTTCACCAGTGCTCAAGAACAAGAATATTTCTATCGCGGGTGGATGGATATATTTGTATATTTAAATTTATATATTTATTTAGGATGGATATATTTGTTTGTCATCCACATTTGGAAGATTTCTGTAATCGAAATAACGAATCTCGTCGTTTTTGGAGGGCCGTGTACACTAGTTCATGACAAAGAGCAATGAAGTAATCATTTCCAAGTTCTATTTGTTGTTATCAGTCGAGCTGATACCAAGTTTTTATCCATCGAGCTGCATGACGTGTGGGGTTACGCAAAGTTATTCCGAGAGTCAGAAGTCTTAAGAGCGCGGAGATACACACAAAAAACATGAAAATCTTTACTTTTAAGAATGCAAGAATTTATGATCAACTGTAAAAGAAGATTATTCGTAATCACGTTTTCTTGCCATGCAAAAGGGACAAAGAACATTGTGTTGCGTACACTCCAAATTTTTTGACGCACAGAACCATGAGCGCACTAAAAGCATCAAATTAAAATGTTTACAAACGAGCTATCAGGAAATATCTGAATATTTCCCTACAACCATAAAAACTTGCCATCAATTTGTAGTCGACTAAATAGATTCGTTTAGTAAGCACTGTAGAGAGTGATCTGACCTCAGATGTAGGAAAGGTTCAGGACCTGTCACACTGGCCAGCCATTTCGTTCTAATATGTCAAAAAACGTTATGTAACTTGGAGCTCAGCCGTGGGAAACATCCTCTTCTGTAGGCTGCACGACACGGATCTTATTTCAGTGCATAGTTCCCCACGTTTCTATTCAATACTGCCCTCCTCCCCCTGATTATTCAAAACACTCAATTAGTCTAAACTGCATGTCTGCAACGTCAATAAACTGAACGCTAATTGAAGACAAATGTACTGGTTAGGAACGACAAAAGCATGTGTTAATTAATACATTAGAAAATAAATAAAATGTTATTCATATGAGGGAAATACATCAAAATAGATAAGATGATATTCACATCACTGAACAGCGCAGCTCTGCCCGAGAGCGGCCGCAGCTCGAGGCGCTGGCGGCAGCAGGGAGCGCAGCCTCCGGCGCACGCGAGCGACGCTGCGTGGGGTCGGGACGCGAGCGGCGGCAGAGGTCGCAGATGGCACCTCACCGAGTCAGGTCAGGCACTGGAGGTCAGTATCGCTCTGGCGCTGGCACAGAGCGGGTCGGGTTGGTGAGGTTGTACTTGTCTTCCGCTCACAGCACGCGACTACCGATCCCACGCTTTTCTTTGTTCTCAAGTTCCCGGTTATGAGAAACTCACTTCTCAAAAGAATCAAGCTTCGCGTGTCTTTAAGATTAGTGAAAGAACACTCACTGTAACTTGTTCTCGAAACTTTTGTAAAGACTCTTCCTGACAGAAGAAAACAATCTGGTAGCCGTGATACGGTCGGAAAGGGACATTATTTGCATAATAACGTGGAGCGGCGCTGCGTTTCTTCGCGTAAATTGAATACTTGTCTCGCCCACGGCGAAGATCGCGCGGGCTGCTGCAGATCGCTTCTCGAGATCAGGTATTGCTCTCATTTATTCCCTTTGTGCGGGCCGAGGACTTGGACCGGGCCGCATCATGGCGCTTTCCATTTGCCATTTTTAATTGTCTTCATTTGAACACTGTAATAGCGCCGTGAGCAGAGGCAAGGCGGCACGACCATGCATTTTGAGGCTGCGTTGCAGAGCATTACTTTGCCGTTGAGGCACAATATCTCATAACTAAAAAAAGCGCACTTCAGGCAACTCTCAAACAATTGCATCGATTTCAAATATTCAGAATTGAGTAAAATATTCTGAAAAATTCACTCAAACATCAAAATTGCCGGGAAAATTTTCTCTCTCCGTACGTAAGACACACGTAATGGTTGTCTGCTGTTGGGGAAGTCATCAGTTCGTCAATTCACCAGCGCCTCCATTGAAATTACTCGGGAATAAGGCACTTCACTAAGAGCTAAATGCTTTTATCCCATTAGAAAATACAGAAAAATGATAACACTCTACTTTCTGCTACAACGCCAGCATCATTTCTTTAACTAATATTCTGGTCTGTGAGGGTTGTACAACATTAAAAGATTATTTGCGAGTGAACCGCGTGGTTTAGAGTTGTCTCTCATGGCTATACGCAGGGAGAGCTATTTTGTCTATAGAAATGCAAGCGCCGTATTATTGTATCGGTGCTGGTTATAATGAATTAGGTTAACTACTTCATCAATTCAAATGGTAAAAAAACACAAATTTGCTCAGCTATTGAGATTAGTTAAACTGATTCAATGAAGTAGGACTCCCCTCGTGACTTGTGGTCATTTTTAACATATATCGGGGAAATTACTGCGTGTTGGGTTGAGCAGTAATTTAGGTCAACATGGTTTAATTTTTATTTTCCTCAGCACCATCAATCTCTCTTACAAAATGGCGGCAGACAGCTTGAGTACGCAAATGGTAATCTAAATTTGAGATTATTTCAAATCGGTGTTTTTCTAAGTGTTTTACGCATTCCACTTCCAAATATAGAAGAGAGAGATAATGGCGACCTTCTACATGATTTACCTAAAATTTATTACAGTTCACAAAAAACTAAACGCACTCAAAGCATACCATGTAGTGTAGTTTGATTGTTTGATGTTAACTTCATTTCTATATCCGTAAACAAAGTTGTTTTTTGTACGTAATTTATTTGAATTTTACACACCAATTTATAGTCTCATTTGAGTTTCATAGGCCAAGTAAAGTAGAAAGTTTTGAACTAACCTACAGAGAACGTGATAAATGTCACTTTCTAAATTTCATTTCCAGTAAAATAATGTTGTTAGTAGAATACGAGGTCGTGCTGCATGGTGCGGGGGTCAGGGTACGTGCTGACTGACGGCTGAGACGTCGGCAGCTTATTTCCTTCTAGGTGGTATGAACGCAGGCCGCTCCACAGGCCAACGCTGCCTATAGCAGCACTGCTCTAAGCGTGTACTTCAACTTATGATCGTATTACGTTTTTGATATAATTATTATTTCTTCGTCCTCTGGCAATATCATCATTTCCTTTGAAAATATTTTCTCTTATAACGTTTGATGCCATTGTTTGGGATTTAATATTATTTTGAGCTGACGAGAAACTTTGGTTGCTAATTTTGGTTTTTCATTTTGAGGAGATCTCGAAGCTCACAATGTTACGCAGTTTTGAGCTTCCAATACAATTTTCCCTTACCAACAGGTGTGACATTTACCCTAACCGATGTAATATTTACCTTGACCGATGTGACTTTTGCTCTAACTGATGTGGCATATGATTCAACCTAAGTGATGTTTAATTCAACTAAAGTGTGATATGAAACAGCGATGGCCGATGTGACCAAAGTGATAATTAGAATTAATTAAAAGGAAAGGTCTGAATGTTCTAACATCTGTGAAACATTGTATAATATCAATCGCATTGAAGAAAACGTATAAAATATTTAAAATAACGTAGATTCACTGAATCACGGTTGTCCGACACACATCACGGAGAAACTTGAATTCAATTCAGTGATAATGGTATTTGGGCGTCGCTTGTATTTATTTCATAAGGTTATTGTTCAGTACCCGAATTGAAAAAAATATATTTTCAATCAACATAACTTTGATTTCAACTCATCTGCAATAAATATTACCTGGACATTTCTTCTGATCAATTTCTATGAGGACGAGGCGCTTTATAGCAACATAGAAAAAGTGCAGATTTCGTTTCAGAACGACCGTATAAGCCAGACCGAATATCTCACCATGAACACTGAACCGTGGTCTGAGTAATTGTTTGCAGTGTCATTAATGATCATCACTTGTCTATGCCATTTTTAATTTTAACATTTTCTGCAATTTTTTCTGAGCGAGGTTAGCACTTTAAAATTGTACCGATTTTTTTGAATTCCCTACCAAACCAAGTGCATGCGTGCATACAAGTTAAATTTTCCATGTTGATAAGATTAAAAGTATTATTACTTTACACATTATACATGTATATGTCATTTCTTGCCGGAAGCCAGCTTAAATCCTTCACAGTTATGGAAGATTTCCTGAGATCGATTTGAAATTAGAATTCATTATTTCAATATCCCCTTTATTTGCATCACTAGCTACTGAGATGAAATAGCTAACCCTTTGACAGAAAGAGATATTAGACATTATGTATGAGTACGTTGATTTTTTCATAACAGTGAAAAAAGATATGTTGAAGTGTTCTTTTGAATATTATAGTTTTAATTTACTCATATTTGTTTAGTGTTCTTACAATTTTTTTGCTGAAGATAAACTATTGAGTTCGAAACGTTCAATATTATTCATTTAGACTTTACCGATTGTATTGATAAAATCACCTTACGTACAGCGATTTGCGCCTTGCATTTCATTTTTGAAAGAAGATACTTTCAGCTTTAGGTCCTTTTACTTTCATTTTCTTTTCACAATTGTCTTCAATGCCAGCTATAATTGCAGCCGTCACAGCCTTGAGTATATGATGTGCAAAACTTTACCATAAAAAATAGCTATGCTCTTTTTTGACGGAAGACAATTTTTTACGACAATCAAAAAAGGTATCGCTTTTCACAGAGAACTTTAGTCTAAATGCAAGAAAGAACTAAAGACTCATGAACAATAAAAAAGTATTAACTTAAAAGAACGTATGAAAATATTGTTGTCTGGTACGTTTATGGATGTGCTTTCAAGAGAATACGCATTTTTTTCATATCAAACTGCATAAAGCCATCAAACATTTTAATAATTTTTTTAAAGTTTTATTCATTTTTGGCGAGGTTGAACTACAGAAACGAGTCACCGTGAGAAGGCGCTCTCAAAGTGAGCTAAGCTGATGCACGTGACCGGGCAGTCGTGGAAGTTCGATGCAATATTAAGTGTGGGTATGGTAAAGTGCACAGACGCATTTGAGTAGTGGTATTTAGATTAAAAGATCTATTTAATTCGTCAAAAATGCTTGAAACAATTTCATAAGTTTTGAGGCTTTTAACAATGGTTTCTTAAACGCATTAGTAGTTCGACGAAGTTTTTGAAATTTTTTGCTGTTTAGGTATCTGTAATTGCTATAATACTGCATCGCCTCTCTTATGATGAGTGGAATGCGCATAAATGACCTTCAATTGTAAATGTTAGATAACACAAAATGTGTGAAAATTTTGGTGTTTTTAATTTTTCTGAGGAATTTTCTTAAGCAGGAAACATATTCTTACAACAAGGGGTTATTGTTGAGAACTGGAAACTTTTTTCTCGGATTAGTTTAATTTTTCAGTTATTTCAGTTCATTTCACGTCATCAGTTATTTTCTCTCTTACTCACACATCTTGTTCTTTGTAGCTATTCACCTAATATCCTGACGCAAGAGATTCGCAGATTTGCACGTCGTGTGGCTGACGTTAGGTAGAGTGCGCGCTAATTTCACCACGCTTGCTGGTCCCCCAGCTCACTGTTCCCATTATGATACAATTTATCATAGATTTGCTTTTACTGACTCACAAAATGCTTAAAATGCTAAAGCAGAGTTTGATTTAAATTGAAAAATGATGGCTTGAATTACTCTTTCATGTGACTCTCTTTGAAATCAAACAATTTATTGTGGTTGTTGTCTGAAACATTGCAAGGATATCGAATAGATAATATCAGTTTTGCACCACCGAACCTAAACACTGACAATTATGTACCGTGTAATGTGTTTTCTTTTTATTCTAAAACATAGCGTGGCAAATTGAAGTCTGCGAATTAAAAAACAAAAGTAGTGAAATGTTTTACACGTGTACGAAAGTTTATTGTACATGACAAAGAATTTTAAAAATGAGCTCCTTACGGTCTGCTATTGTACTTCACAGATTTGGGAGATGTATATCCTTAACACAGCACGTGTAGTGCTAAGACATTATAATGTAATTGATATCAACATGACATTAATATTAATATCGACAAATAAGTTAAGACATTAAAATGCAATTAATATCTAACAGTTAGCACCAGCATTGTGGGTCAAAGAAGTAACATGGCTTCAATCGCAACGCACGTATTAAGATATGATCAAATCCTTCACGAAACTATATAGTATATGCCTTGGAATTAGTTTAGCATGCATGTAAGAAAACTATGTTAAATTTAACTTGAATGAACGTACAGTTTGTTTTTCTGGTCGGCGCCTTTCGCTGGTATTGAAATGCCTCAGTGTTTTTCAGAGTAGCTTCGCAGTTGATCCCATTTTTCACGGTAAAGAATAATGTTTTGAAATGATATAGAGTTCGATTTTTTTTAATTCCTTTGCGATTAGCTTGCATGTGTTTCTGTTTTTAAGTTTCCTTTTGATTTTGCTTTATTTATTTAACATTTTTCTAATAATTGGAGAACCTGCGAGTTTCAAGCCAAATTTTGAATGCCAGTTAGGTGAGAGCGCCGCGCGTCAAAGGAGTTCTAAAATTTGACACCAGCAGGAAAAACGTATTTTGAGACCTGGCTTTTGAGTTATAAGGAAGTATGAGCTTATTTTAATTTCTTGTTAAGTAGTCATGACCGTCAGTTCGAGCGTAAATTTGGTCAGAGGTTTTATAGTTTTCAATAGTAATACGTATCTCATACATGAAACCACCGAGATAAAATCGGTGGTAATCCGGCATTTTCCGAATTTTTTTACGTTCGTGAATGAATCATTTGTGTGGGCGTAGTATTCTACGCAGGAAATAGCTGCAATAGCCTTTTTGAAATGTGAATTTTCTTCCAGTTTCATTTTTGTCAATGCTGTACCAGGCTACAAATATTGATGTTGATTTTACGGAGATCGGTGAAACTTAAGGGCTTCTCTTGATAGGACCTGCATGATTTTGTGCAAAATTTCCATGGATTTGAGCTGTTTAATGATCACATGATTGACATGATTTTTGAAGGTCAAATTTTGTCCAGTATTTTTCCGACAAATTTTTAACTCTCAGTATCTTGAATTTTTCTTCGTTTATCAAAATACTAGGTTGCAATATTTCCTCTCATAAGATAATATTTTGTGTTAAGTCTTGTTGAATGTATACTAATAATATTTTATGCGGACCTGAGCGAAACGCAACTTAATTTCTTATTTACGTGCATTGTCATGTTCACCTTGTTTTTATTGGAGAAATTTGATGATGAGTCATCCGCGAATAGTATAACTTTAAAAGATTATGCTACTCTCATATATTGCAAATATGTTGGTTGAAAAGCTTATAAAGATGAGAAATAGGTAGAATGAGAGGTAGAGTGAGGGGCAAGTGGGAAGATTTTTTCGTTTTCAGCGATACCTATTTCCCCATAAAGGCAAAGTAGTTATGGGTAATTTCTGCGGTACGCATGACAAGTCTCATCTTGAAGGGATGAAATACCATGTTCAATTGTCGTATTGTGTTTTTGAAATTATTTTTCGGTCCATAAAGCACTGAACCTAGAGTCCAAAACTAAAGCTAATCTCATTTCTTCCAATCACAAGCTACACCACATCGAGTATGACTCTACCTATAGTTGGGGTCATCATAGACAGTAACAGTTTAGAAAATAAAACTCGTGTCTATTTTTCATTTCTTAGAGCTCATAGTAGTTGAGCAAGAAATTATGCCACGTTTTCATCCTATACAATGCTCAATTGAACTCGACCGCATGTTGCTTCAATCGTAACAATTCCTTAACAAATATTTTCGTTCTGGAAGTAGGGTAATGGACGCCATAAATTCTCGTTTAGAAATATAATTTCTCTGAAAACAATGACAACTTTTAATATAGCATCAGTAAAATGAAGTTTATATTGTTCACACAATTTTCTGCCAGCAGAAATAAAAGAAAATCATGTACGAGTACGCAACATTTTGCTGCACTATGCACCAACTAATCGTGCAGTTTTCATATCCGAAGTCTCTGTCTCGCAGTCACGCAATTATTCAGTACGTGCAGCAGGGATGCCGCCTCTCAACAGATTGCTATCGTCAAGTTGAAAAAGTGTGAGATATCTCCGCTCTGTGCTTGCTTGAAAAGTCTCTCATTAAGACACTTGTTCCACAGAAGAGCAATAACTCACTGAGCTGTATATCACTACGTCAAACAGGTGAATGCACGTTTTCTCTCTGTCTTCGAAAATATCTTGATTTTCAGCCCAGCAATCACATAGTGCGCAATCATACAATATGTAGCACAAAATGCCAGTGGTGCAGCAGCAGTTGGCTCCCGCGTGTCGAGAACCAATAAACAAGCAGGAGTATTGACAAGCTGCGCTCTCACTTGTCGAGTCAATCGCTCTGTGCTCGTTCCTCCGACGGTGTTCAGGCTAGCTCAAGTAAGAAGGTTATCATAGAATAAATCTCGCATTAATTGACGAGAGGAAATGAGTGCATTACAGCCAAGTACAAACCTTCTACCGAGTATATTTAGGTCATGTGTGTCAACACTCGTTTGTTTGAGCCTGCCCTTTTCGGCATGACATACATATACTTATAAATCGTATACTTCGCTAAACAAATAATTTACCTGATGATATGCCTAGCACTGCGGCACATTATTAGTTTTCCCTCACATTTTTAAATGAAGTTCAATTCGTAAAATGCGTGGTTTGAATGAAAGTAGATCTTGAAGGTACACAGGGTGGTAAAATTGTTCCTGGACTAAGTGAATTAGTAATATATGCACAGAAGGATAGTGAAAGGAAACAAAAGTCATCCCCACATTAATTTACTAATTACCATGAAACCAAATAGAAGTTCATTTTTGTTTGTGCCCTTCCTTTGATTAGATTATTCTCTCAAATCTTCCTCTGAAACTTTCAACAAACATCCGCAGTTTCTTTTGCATTATTTTGTTCCATACCCTCTTAAGGGACGACTTCAAATCGTCGACAGTGCGTGGCTTGATTCACCGACTTCAGTCTCCAGCATTGACCAAACACTGAAGTACAGGGAGTTCAAATCAGGCGAAGATGAAGGCCACGTTGGCGTTTACTCATTTTCAAAGTATTACACAAGGTTTGCTTTTATTTCAAATAGAAAAGGAGTAAGAAAATTTCCCCCCCCTCTACTTATCGTCTGAAAATGAAATTATTTTCATTTTTATGATTATTTTATATTTTTACCATCTTGAAGTAATGTGACCCAAATCTTGCCATAGATTATACTGTACTGTTGTAACTGGACCAAAAGCCTAACTCTATTTTATGAGTTGAAATTGCCAGGACAATATTTGAAACTAGTAAAATGCATATTAAGTAAGCTGCGAAACTAATGTGTTCGTTTCATTAAACCGTCTCAAATAGTTCGATAGATAAATTCGGTGGATGGCCTTACCAAAGGATTTATTTTTATCGTTTAGCAACTGTTGACATGAGGAAATGTTCTCTTAAATTAAATTGTTCAAATATCAGGCAGGGGAAAGAAATAAAAACATCTTATTCAAAGAAGAGGTGATCTATAAGAAAATGCAAAAACGATGCTCCTTTTGTAGAGGTATTTTTGAATGTTTCCTATTGAATAAAATATTTTCGTAATTATCCAACTAATGCTTCAAATAGTCGTGCAAAAAATTACTGATAAGCTGAATTTGAAGTCGTAATTTTATTAAAAAACCTTTCCTGGGAACTTAGAAGAATTTGGGTACTTTTGAAAAAATGGAGTCGCCATTTTAGTGTAGCTTTTGTCTGCGTTTGCAGGTTCTTTCGCGATGAGTCTATTTCTGTAGTTGCAGCCATCATAATCAAACGACACCCATCAGTGAAAATTTTGAAGAACAAAATACGAAGGTCGATGTGATTTGAAAGTATTGCAATAAATAACTGGAAAGGTGAGACAAATGCTATAAAAATGCGTCGCTTTCGAAGAAAACTGAACGAAAATGAAAAATGTATTTAATTAAAGAATTTATTAGAATGCTCAAAAACTAGGTTTATATAAATTGTTTTATTGTCTAGAGTGCTGAGTGAAAGCAAAGGAATTTTTCAAAAGTTTGTATTCAAGGACAGTTATTCTACATGCTCCGATAAAAGACAGTCGTCGAATTTCTTTGGAACGTGCATTGGAAATTAAGAGGATAAGCAGACACATCAAAATAATAAATTGAAATAATTATGCTCCACGTAGGCCATTATAAATTTTTAGGGTGATACACAATAAATATTCTGGCAGATGAAATGGACTGATGTCACCATTCTGCAGACCATGGAGAGGTTTTTATTCTCAATTGAGTAACGTTCTAACTTTTTTAAATTGAAACCTTGACTGAAATGTCACTTTAAAATCCAAACCAGATAGATCGTATCAATTAATTTGAACTAAGAGACGCAAATCAAGCATCCGTCAGCAATTCTTCTGGTAACAAAGCCTGAAATAACCAAGCTAACCCTGTTTAGTAAGGCCAGTACAACATGGCACCAAGGCTCGCCAAGCCGTTATGTCGGCCAGCAGCGGCCATATTTACACTTCATGCAATACAAAAAGCGGGTCATAATTTGATCAGCATCAGAGGAAGGGCACGGGCACAGCACCTGGCGGGTGCTCCCTCTGATGAGCGCCGATTGTTCCATATTTCCCAGAAGGCCTGAGGAGGAGCTGAGGCGTCTGTGCAAGAATAACTTGAAGAGTTGTGATATTTTCCAGGTCGCCTGCCCCTTGTAAAAGAAGTACAGGTGAAGGCTTTGTTTTTCCTCATGGGCTAGCTCTGGCTATACTGGTTGTATCGTTTGAAAATGCCACTTCGAATGAAATGCACAGATTTTTCACACAATGTGATGGTTTTTCTCCGACTAAATCTCTGAGTTATTCGATTTGGTAGCTGCATGAGCTCTTCAACCTACGTAAGTGACTTTTCTCCGCTGCAATGAATACATTGAGGAACATCCAGCGGTGCAGTCTGTATTGGTCAAGGGATGACCCCATTTCCAAATTTCGGAGTCGTGCATTTATACTTGAAGTTGATTTCGTTTTTATCTTTGGCGTACATCAGTTATTGTAGCAAAATCCAGTCCCTTCAAATGAGTTCTTTGCATAAGCTCATACCAAAAATACACTGCTATCAAGAATAAGTCCTAAGCAGCAATTATACTGTAAAAAAAACATTTTTAATAGCCTAAGAAATGGAAAGTAATTACTTTAATTGCTTATTTATACGTTTATCCACATACACAAGAACTTTATTGTTGCCTGTGCCAGAGTAGGAGCAAGGTACCTAAGCACGATACGTGTCGTAACAATTATGGTAAAAAACAAATAAAAAGTCTGTAATGTTCGAACCAACTGTTTACGACGGGCACGTGTTCAAGCTGAAATAAAGACTGAAAAACAATAAGAAATATTTATCTCGTTAGATGTGCAGAACAGAGTAGAGGCGTAGACGACGATACTCCAGTGTGGACTTTTTTGTCTCAGATTTAGGAGCATTGAAAGATCGCTTGATCGTGCGCCTGATAACAAAGAGCGAAACCCACCCCGTGTAACTGAGCGACACTTAGGAGAGAAGTAGATGTTAATTGTTGCACTGAGCAGACGCGAGCTTTGCTGAGTACATCTCTGTTCTTTAGGATGATAAATGATGGTGTCGATGATGATTACGATGGTAATTATGCTTATAAAAATGGTGATGGTACTAATGATGATGATGATGACGGCGATTAGGTTGCTAATAATGATGATCATGGTGCTGTTGCATATGGTGATGATAATCATGTTCAGGCTGCTGCTGCTTCTGATGATAATGATGTTGATGATGATAATGATGTTGGTGATAATAATAATAATGATGTTGATGATGGTAATGAAGATGATAATTTGGATGATGAGTATTATGATGGTGGAGGTGAGTGTGATGATGATGATGATACTCATCTCGAAGACCAATTCACAATTCAGACAATTGTGACTAAGAGTGATCGATATTCTTTGTTATTTTGGCAACGAATCATTAGTGAAGACACCACCTGTTTACTGCGAGGGGGATATGAAAAGCAAATACCTTCCAAGGGTCACTGTTTAAAGACTTTAAACCCATGAATATGAATTGTAATGGGGGTGTATCCGAGCGATCAGAGTGTTTATTACCTGCGGGATCCCAGACAGGAGAATAAGATATCAGTAGGATAGAGGAATGGAAAGAATCAGAGTGAACTGGACCCTTTTAAAAGAAAATATGCCTCGCATATAATCAAGGCATGCAATGAGTAAAAAGTAGTATTAAAACTAAAAAAATCATATGGGGATGGACAGATGAGCTTCGAAAGAAGAGTGGAAGTTCGTCAACTGCTGTTTGCAGCCAGGCCTCTTAGTCAGAATCTTTTCTACAACAAGAAATGATGTTGGAATTTTATCAATTTAAAAAAAAGTACATGTAAGAGGAAAGCGTGGTAGTTATAAGTTTTGCTATATGGTAAAGAGGGGTGCTGAGCGTGGTGAATGTTGTTTGTCTTATCAATACGTTGTGATGCGGGCTGATAGGGAGTATGGGTAACTGGTCGCAAGGGGCTGAGGTTATGAATAAAGATATTGAAAGGCTTGTTCATTGATGAAATGAATAGTGCTTTTATAGGTGCAAAAACTCGATACTCGAATACAGGTTTTACTTTTGGAAGAATAGAAAAGCAATTGATCATAATCGGGAAGCCATTTTTAGAGTCTGGCTATGAAAAGGCCGAGCCAATGGAAAAAATATCTTAACTTAGATCAAAACTTCAATAAAAGGATGTTCCAAAACAGTGGGTAAAGAACGGAGCGTTCCCGTATCGCATGAGATCAATAATGTGGGTTATCGCTCGGCCGAACGGAAATTGAAATAGACATTGACACAATCAACGTACTCTTGCATTTGTCTCTATTCTAGATCCAATAAGCTACTAATCAGCTCTCTGAGTACAGACCTAGTCAATTTTGTAGCATATTTTTCTCCAAGATATTTCGGTTAATGACTCGCTGATGAGAAGATGTCATTGTACTTGATTTTATTATTCAAAAATAAAAAACAATGAGAGCTACCCGGACAACCTATCATTTTTTGAACGTTAATTTTCGTATTTGAGAGAAACATGACATTTTGAATTTTGAAAATAAGACGTACTACATACGTTAAATATTAGATTTTGATATTTGCACAGTAATTTTTAGCTGTGTCTACTTCTTCATGCGGTGGCAGCACAAGTTACGCGGCAACCTGGGGGTGTAGGTGGCGCTGCATCGTCTTCCTTGGAGCCAATCCCACGCCTTTGACTCTGGATTTATTTGAATAAATTTATTTTGTTTGAGTTAGGATTTATTTATATCAATTTATTTTATTTGAGTTAGGATTTATTAATATGAGTTTATTTTAAGTTAGGATTTTATTTTACCGAATAATTTTATTTAACTCAGGATTAATTTCAAAAGGTTTATTTCATCTGAGTTAGAATTTATTTTATGGGATTTTTGTTTAGGCAAAGATTGGCTTCTTGTGAATTATTTTATTTGAGTTAGGTTTTATTTTTATGAATTTATTTTATTTGAGTTGGGATTTGATTTTACGGATTTACATTATTTGAGTTAAGATTTACAGTTTGAGGTCACCAGTTCATTGGCTGTGCAGATGAGAGGTTTAAATTCCTCATGATAATAAATGGTAAGCCCTGATGGACACGAAGCTATAATGTAAAACCATCATTTCACGTCAACGAGCACTGTTTCATTTTACTATTGCATTTGGCTTCAAAAGCTAATCAGAAATTTATTGGGTAGTAAGAGAACTTCTTCATTAGTAGGCAATGGTAATAATACTACGATGACGTCCGTCAGTGTTCGGAAGATGGCACTGTAGTCCGTGCGGTACCGAGGCTTCGTGAGCTCACGAGCTGCTGCTGGTCTTCCTGAGTGCTGTCGTCGCCATCCATTGGTACAAGCTTCTCGAAGATGAATCCAGGATATTGGAGTCCGGATTCAACGGGGAATGAAATTTGTATTAACACCTGCTATGTGCACCTGCCTCAAAATGCGAAATTTGAGCCTGTATCATTGCGTGAAATATGCTCCCTCTTCAAGTTATCAAATTTGCACCGGCATGGCGTGAAACCCGCATCTTCGTCAAAGTGTGAAATTTGTACCTGCTTCAGGGTGTGAAATTTACACCTATATCAAAGATTAAAATTTGCATTTGTATCAGGATGTGAAATCTACTTTGCACTAAAGTGTGAAATTTGTACTTCAATCAGGGTGTGAAATCTGCTTCTGCATCAAGGTGTGAAATTTGCGCCTATATCAGAGAATGAAATCTGCACCTGCATCAAAGAGGGAAGTTTGCACCTGCTTCAACGAGCGGAATCTGCATTTCGATGATGCACCCTGAGCCTCACACACTCGCTCCACAGCCACATGCAGGAGGCGGCTACGCGGCGTTCAGTAAAGTGGCGGTTGCGGTTCTGCTTAACGAGGCGCAAATTAATCCTAATGCACAACGACCCTGATTAAGATAAACCAAGGGAATTCAAGGAATATGTAGGCGGGAGCGAGGCGGATAATCCTCTTTAACATTGCAGCGTAATGTGGCAGAGCTGCGGCGGTGAACGCTCGCTTAGAGTGCGGCTTATGGGAGTACTCATGTGATGGTGTGCCTGTAGCGCCGTCCTGTGGTGAGATGGTGTGGCTGGTGTGCCGTGCTGTGGTGAGATGGTGTGGCTGGTGCGCCGTGCTGTGGTGAGATGGTGTGGCTGGTGCGCCGTGCTGTGGTGAGATGGTGTGGCTGGTGCGCCGTGCTGTGGTGAGATGGTGTGGCTGGTGCGCCGTGCTGTGGTGAGATGGTGTGCCTGGTGCGCCGTGCTGTGGTGAGATGGTGTGGCTGGTGCGCCGTGCTGTGGTGAGATGGTGTGGCTTGTGCGCCGTGCTGTGGTGAGATGGTGTGCCTGGTGCGCCGTGCTGTTGTGAGATGGTGTGGCTGGTGCGCCGTGCTATGGTGAGATGGTGTGCCTGGTGCGCAGTGCTGTGGTGAGATGGTGTGGCTGGTGCGCCGTGCTGTTGTGAGATGGTGCGACTGGTGCGCCGTGCTGTTGTGAGATGGTGTGGCTGGTGCGCCGTGCTATGGTGAGATGTTGTGCCTGATGCGCCGGGCTGTGGTGAGATGGTGCGACTGGTGCGCCGTGCTGTGAGATGGTGTGGCTGGTGCGCCGTGCTGTTGTGAGATGGTGTGGCTGGTGCGCCGTGCTGTGGTGAGATGGTGTGCCTGGTGCGCCGTGCTGCGGTGAGATGGTTCGACTGGTGCGCCGTGCTGTAGTGAGATGGTGTAGCTGGTGCGCCGTGCTATGGTGAGATGGTGCGACTGGTGCGCCGTGCTGTGGTGAGATGGTGTGGCTGGTGCGCCGTGCCTTGGGACTGGTGGCCAGTGCAATGTTACTAGTCCACACTGTGAGGGGTGTTGCAAGTGTAGATGATTTCGTCATTGGTGCGTTGTCTGGTGCGACTGTGGCGCAAAGTGTTTTTGTGATCAGTGTGTAGTTACACATTACTCTGTAATATGACAAAACGTGTCAGTTAATGAAGAGTGCTGTTAAAATATTTCATAAACACTACATTTGGCAGGTTTGTAAAGCTAGGAGCTGTAGTTTCAAGAGTCTACCAGACAAACTTACAACGGCATATTCAACTTTCGCTTACGATGAAACATGAACTGAAGATCGATATTTTAGCTTACGAGGCGTTTGTTATTTTTCACGCTAACAGAAAGGTTCATGTTTAACTAGGTCAGTGTAAGGTCAACAGAAAACGCTGTAAGGAAACATTACTGGCTAGAGACCACTGCTAGCATTATCTAATTTTTAAATAGCTGTATTCCATGAGGAGTCCAAAGGGGAAAATGCCAGTGTTACGGCTACGGCTGCCAACACTGTCATTGTGGAACATGTAACTCGTTTGTTTTAAGTTGAGATATATATCGATCTTCCAAGTCGTGCGAAATGATTCAACGTAAACGATATATTACTTGTGAATCTCTTTCACATTTTACAGCAAATGTTCCATTTCAGTCTTCTGCACTAAGTGTCAAAATGTCTTATATCTCTCCTTTTTTTGCTTCTACTGACATTCGATATCACCGAACGAAACTCAAAATTTCGATCTGAAACAGAAATCCCTAACAAATTGTATCAGTTCACATCCGAGTCAAAGAAAAACTGGCTTCATTTCGCTCCGAGACGAGCTTCAGCTCTTCCCTACGGGGAGGCCTTCGTAAGTCTTCGTCTGTCCCGTCGCCGGGGCTGCAGAGCAGAACACGTCTCCCTTGCAACAGTCAGAACGTATCGACTTCTTCTCATGCACGGCGTCCGCCACGCGAACTCGGCAGAAATTTATTGGCACTCTGACTGATAAGTGATTGGCGAAGAGATACTTTCTGTCTGATGCAATCGTACAATGGGGCATGTAACTGTTCATGAATGTACAAAATTTGAGTCGCTCCAACGCTTCCAATAAAGGACAAGCTCGTTGAATGGATGCAACTTTTGTTTCGTACAATTTTCTTCCAAATTATACTGTACGTATCTACCGATACAATGAGAATATGAAGTGCTGTGACTTTTTTGAACTTTCAGGTTTTCTGCCCATGCTCTGTATGGAATAGATGGCCGTATTTTTTCATGACGAAAGAATGATTTATTTAAATAATTTCATTATGAGCTAACAATATTATCGGGACATTATCGGGAGCTACTTTCATTATTTAATGGGAATCAAAACTCTCTTCGTCGAACACTCGTGATAAATTAAGTCAAAACAGTAAGAGTTGCTCAAAGATTTTACAAATTCTTTTTTTTTGTGAGAGTTGGCATTGCAGTCATACGAGTTCTGAAACAACTGAACTTTTTGGTCCGTGCTGAAGTGCCACAGATAACAAAAGAATGCACGAGTCGTCGTCAAATATTCCCGATGAAGTGCACTGGGGACACTCGAGCAGCGCTTAACCAATGACAAATCACTGTGGACCGAAAGAATGACAATTCACTGTGGACAGAAAGAATGACAAATCACTGTGGACCGAAAGAATGACAAATCACTGTGGACCGAAAGAATGACAATTCACTGTGGACCGAAAGAATGACAAATCACTGTTGACCGAAAGAATGACAATTCACTGTGGACCGAAAGAATGACAAATCACTGTGGACCGAAAGAATGACAATTCACTGTGGACCGAAAGAATGACAATTCACTGTAGACCAAAAGAATGACAAATCACTGTGGACCGAAAGAATGACAAATCACTGTGGACCGAAAGAATGACAAATCACTGTGGATCGAAAGAATGACAAATCACTGTGGACCGAAAGAATGACAATTCACTGTGGACCGAAAGAATGACAAATCACTGTGGACCAAAAGAATGACAAATCACTGTGGACCGAAAGAATGACAAATCACTGTTGACCGAAAGAATGACAATTCACTGTGGACCTAAAGAATGACAATTCACTGTGGACCGAAAGAATGACAATTCACTGTGGATCGAAAGAATGACAAATCCCTGTGGACCAAAAGAATGACAATTCACTGTGGACCGAAAGAATGACAAATCACTGTTGACCGAAAGAATGACAATTCACTGTGGACCGAAATAATGACAATTCACTGTGGACCGAAAGAATGACAATTCACTGTGGACCAAAAGAATGACAAATCACTGTGGACCGAAAGAATGACAATTCACTGTGGACCGAAAGAATGACAAATCACTGTGGACCGTAAGAATGACAAATCACCGTGGACCGAAAGAATGACAATTCACTGTGGACCGAAAGAATGACAAATCACTGAGGACCGAAAGAATGACAAATCACTGTGGACCGAAAGAATCACAATTCACTGTGGACCGAAAGAATGACAATTCACTGTGGACCGAAAGAATGACAAACCACTGTGGACCGAAAGAATGACAAATCACTGTGGACCGAAAGAATGACAATTCACTGTGGACCGAAAGAATGACAAATCACTGTGGACCGAAAGAATGACAAATCACTGTGGACCGAAAGAATGACAAATCACTGTGGACCGAAAGAATGACAAATCACTGTGGACCGAAAGAATGACAATTCACTGTGGACCGAAAGAATGACAAATCCCTGTGGACCGAAAGAATGACAAATCACTGTGGACCGAAAGAATGACAAATCACTGTGGACCGAAAGAATGACAAATCACTGTGGACCGAAAAAATGACAAATCACTGTGGACCGAAAGAATGACAAATCACTGTGGACCGAAAGAATGACAAATCACTGTGGACCGAAAGAATGACAAATCACTGTGGAGCGAAAGAATGACAAATCACTGTGGACCGAAAGAATGACAAATCACTGTGGACCGAAAGAATGACAAATCACTGTGGACCGAAAGAATGACAAATCACTGTGGACCGAAAGAATGACAAATCCCTGTGGATCGAATGAATGACAAATCACTGTGGAGAGCTGAGACCACTGCGTCTGATGTGGCCCGTCGTTAAAATTAGCTTTTCCGAAACTTGTCTTCAGAAAAAAGTTTATCGACAGCATCATAATATCTCGCTGCATGAAAAACGGCGTGAAACTACAGGTTTTTTCTGATAAAAATGTTTACTTGTTAGACTTAAGTTGAATCATTGAAGATTTGTTTGCTTGACTATGGGAAAAAAATCTAGAACGACAAATATTTCCTTGAAATCTCATTTCCTGGAGTTTTATAGAAGTTCCGAATACTTAGCTTAATCATAGTTCTTTGACGTACTGACAAACATTTTTGGATCAAATCGTTTTGAATGATTTACATTTTAGTATTTTCAATGGATTGCTCTCCTGACCAGATTATTTTCATGTACCACGGGTTTTCAGTGTTGAGGAGACCGAACGAAACAAAGATGAGAAAGAGCCCCCCGCTCCTCCTCCTATTGTTTAACCCCGACATGCATTTTGCCTCTCCCGACATGTGTATTGCTTCACCCGACATGTGTATTGCCTCTCCCGATATGTGAATTGCCACACCCGACATGTATTTGCCTCACCCGACATGTGTATTGCTTCACCCGACATGTGTATTGCCTCTCCCGACATGTGAATTGCCTCACCCGACATGTGAATTGCCTCACCCGACATGTGTATTGCCTCTCCCGACATGTGTATTGCCTCTCCCGACATGTGAATTGCCTCACCCGACATGTGTATTGTCTCACCCAACATGCGTATTGCACACTCGATATGCGTATTGCCTCACTCGACATGCGTATTGCCTCACCCGACATGAGTATTGCCTCCCCCGACATTCGCATTGTCTCACCCGACATGAGTATTGACTCACCCGACATGAGTATTGCCTCACCCGACATGCGTATCGCCTCACCCGACATGAGTATTGCCTCACGCGACATGAGTATTGCCTCACCCGACATGAGTATTACCTCACCCAACATACGTATTGCCTCACCAGACATGCGTATCGCCTCACCCGACATGAGTATTGCCTCACCCGACATGAGTATTGCCTCACCCGACATGAGTATTGCCTCACCCGACATGCATATTGCCTCACCCGACATGTGTATTGCCTCACCCGACATGTGTATTGCCTCACCCCAAATGCGCATTGTCTCACCCGAAATGAGTATTACCTCACCCGACATGTGTATTGCCTCACCCGACATGCGCATTGTCACATCCGACATGAGTATTACCTCACCCAACATACGTATTGCTTTACCCGACATGTGTACTGCCTCACCCGACATGCGTATTGCCTCACCCGACAAGTATTGCCTCACCCGACATGCGCATTGTCTCATACGACATGAGTATTACCTCACCCAACGTACGTATTGCCTCACCCGACATGTGTATTGCCTCACCCGACATGCGTATTGCCTCACCCGACAAGTATTGCCTCACCCAACATGCGCATTGTCTCATCCGACATGAGTATTACCTCACCCAACATACGTATTGCCTCACCCGACATGTGTATTGCCTCACCCGACATGCGTATTGCCTCACCCGACATGCGCATTGTCTCACCCGACATGAGTATTACCTCACCCAACACACGTATTGCCTCACCCGATATGCGTATTGCCTCACCCGACATGCGTATTGCCTCACCCGACAAGAATTGCCTCACCTGACATGCGTTTGCCTCACCCGGCTCGCGGTACAGCGCAGAGTTCAATATTCTACAGTAGACTAGTGGCAAGGAGCGTGCTGCTTCACACTTTCTCCGACCATTCTCCTCTATAATTAATCTGCGTGATTACTTGCGTTCGACAATGTTCTAACATTTCATTTAGGGATAGTCATCCAGGTATTTTTGACGATATTCTACATTCAAGTTTCAGTTTCCGCATCGTGTGAAACAGAAAAATCAATCTGTAGGCCACAACATTTCCCTCTGTCGCTTACAATTTAATATTTATGGCGTCCCTCCATTTACAGCGATGCATGTCCTTTTCATGTCTGCTGGTTCATGTCGAAGACGGCGGTGTCATCAAGTTCGCAGTTATGTACAACTAACCTTATGGATTTTGTTACAGATAAAGTCAGGCTTAAGATTAAATTGACAGATCATTTCAAAGGTGTAGAGTCGTGCAGTCTGTCAAATGATTAAATGAAAAGGATAAAATTATGGCCGCGATCTCTCTATTATTTCAGAACACCATACTTCAGAGTTAAGTGTTAAATTAATTCAACTCCGAGGAAGCTTTCAACTGACGTGCCGACCCATAAGATGAAAAACCGTCGTCACCTCATGATACTGCTGAGCGCCTTCACGACCTACGCTGCTGGTGAGTACTGCTTCAACTCCATGTTTGCTAACTTGAATTCTTTTCTCACTGGTCTAAACAGCTGATTACTAAGTCTCGTAGTTGAATGTAGAAGATTTGGAAAAAGTGGAAAAAGTTGTGACCTTCCGCAGTAATCGTTTCACATCGTATATTTAAGACAAAATTCACTATGACAAAACTCCGCTAATTTTACATCAAAAAGCAAGTTAAATACGCTGAGATAAGAGGAGCTACGGTAAAACGTATATAAAGAGTGTAAGTTTTGAACTAGCGAACTAGCTCGAATTTAATGCTAGCCTCTCAACTAACAAAAAAGTTACCCACGTGATTATGTGTGCGTCAGTTTTTCATCCCTGCCACTGAGATAAATTTTGACACACCTGGGTGTGTCAATTGGTTATTCAGAAATATTTTGATACACATTGAAGTATTTCCTTTGACCACATAATAAAGCGGTTTAGGGACTTGAAACACTTATTCACGTTTCAAATGACTCAACATTTCTTGTAGAAAACCGAACTGTGTTTGAATTTTGTGATTGGAGTACAATTCTCCCAAATAACCTTCATATCTTCGCTAATTTTTTTTCAAGTTCTTGGACATTGTTTGTATATCAGTGTAATTAGTTGCTAATCTAAGAAAGTAAAATATTTATGAGAAATAAAATTGTCTTACGTCAAGTGTGTCATGTTTGGCACGCTTAAGTGTGTCGTATAAGTCCGTGTCACACAAAAGTGTGTCAAAATACATAGGCTAATCATGTGTATTGTTGACACACTCTTTTGTGCCGGGTTTACGACAACTTGACGCAGAAAAGTGGGCCGCTTTTGCGACAAAATTTTTCTCAGTGTGTTGGAAATGCAATGTCAGCGGAATGAGTGCTTATTCGCGAATAGCGAGCTTACTTGGAGCAAAACTTCCAAAGAAGCTCTCTCGTCCCGTCTGCTCCTCATTGGTATAGTATGGCAACTTGAAATTTCTGCCCCTACAATCCGTGGAAAAAATGAACTCAAGATTTTGTTTCGAAGCCATACTGTTTATTCTAATCTCTTATGAGGTTAAATTTCCTCTACATGCAGCGTAGAAGTTCATTTCTAGTTCAAAAAACAGAAAATTTCAAGATTGGAGTTGTGTCATACCATGC
This sequence comes from Morinoia aosen, assembly GCA_030386875.1. Classification (NCBI taxonomy): domain Eukaryota; kingdom Metazoa; phylum Arthropoda; class Malacostraca; order Amphipoda; family Talitridae; genus Morinoia; species Morinoia aosen. Next base: position 23,947,860 of record CM059562.1, read on the forward strand.
AGAGGAACAAAACTTGAGCAAAAAATCGCTAAATTTCAGTTGATTAAAATCCATTACGGAAATTTATTGCACTAAATACATTCAGCGCACTTCTAGCAGTGTTCCAGAATGTAAATGCTGAAAGTTGGTTTCATGATTGAAATCTTCATGTTGCCTTAAAAATTTTTGAAGCAATTACTGTATTTTCCACAAGATGTATAACAATCGAATTTTTCGTAAACTTGTGATGACAAGATGTGCTTACGTAGTGCCTATATAAACTAAATGAGAAATGAATTATAAACATTCGAGTTTATTGTGTTGTGCCGTGCAACTGATGCGATTCGCTATTCATTCAATCCCCGACGCTAAAAAGATAGGTCAAATATTAAGCAAACTCATATTGAAAGTTCTTTTTCTATTTTTGTGCTGTAGGTCCATTAGGTTTTCAGCTTTCTAGCCTCGTTAGAGCGTGAGAGTGAAGTCCATGATCTATAAAGTGTAGATCTAGAAAGGTTTATCCTAGGACCGCTTCTAACAGAGATCTTTGTTTTCTATAATCAGAAAAGCTGTTTGCACTGGTCAAAATAAAATCCTTTTGTGGACTGGATTCGAAATTTGGTCATTCATGATCAAAGTGAGGTGCTCTGCTCAAGCGCCAAGGAGAAGATCGAGTGTGCTAAGGATGAATGACTAAAAAATAAGGCAATATCTCCGAAAAATACGTGGAGGTTCTTGAGCAACCAGCGCGTTACTTCATCTTCTGTGACACTCAATTTGTCTACAGTTTACGAGAACAACATTAGGGATGCACCTCGCACATAACACAGCGGCACCGAACTACGAGGCATGCCTTCCTAACCTGCAGGGTAGAGCAAAAACACACTCGGGTGGGTATGATTGTATTATTATCTGTAAACATGAATGAGTGTTTAAACAAGTTAAAATTTCATGCGTCAGAGATCCCTTACATTTTGGTAGAAATGAAACTTCTACATTGGTCAGGTTTCGAGGAAGTCTACATTTCTCTGACTAACTTCTGATAGAATTCGCTGCTTTTATAGTATCCTCTTATTCTGGCCACACGAATGTGACTGCATGTATCTCAATGCTGATTAATTTTATATAATTCTTTCTCTAATTTCGATTCCTATTATGAGTTCGAATATTTGTTCGAATGGTGTTCTGGATAATATGTTCAAGTCATAAGACATAAATAAAATTGAAGATTAAATAAATTGCTAACACCCACTGCAGTTGAGCAAAGAAATTCACCCGCCTATTTTGGAAATTTAGTGAATATTTAACTGTGTGTGTTCAATATCAAAACAAATACAATACTGCACTGAGTAATGGTACTTAACAATGAACAACTGTGCTGTGAATTTTTCTCCTTGATTTATTTTTCATATTCAGATCATTTGGTTTCAGGGATGAAAAAAACCCTGGGTTTTAAAAAAAAAACCAACCCACGTGGGGTTTTTTGGGTTAAATTAATTTTTTGGGGGCTTATTGTTTTTTGGGGCTTTATTGTTTTTTTGTAATACCTGTTTTATTTAAAAGAGTTATTCACACAGCTCCAGTTGCCTCTTTTCCAGATTTATATACATACACTTATTGAGTAAATATTGTTATTTGATTACTTTATTTCCAACATTATATTACAGTATTATATGAATTATTACATAATACGAATAATATATGAATTCAGTTTGTCCATCACAATTACCATTTACCAATTACCATATGCATTGGGCATAGCTCTGCAGTCTGTAAAGACATAAGATGTACAAAGAGAATTGCTATGCTTGTCAATTCATAGTAAGTTATTTTAGCAGCAGACAGACGCAAGTCATGTGAGAGGGAAGCACCCTGCAGATCATGAGTAACCACCACTAGCAACTTGAAGCAAGACAGCTGCACATCACTTAACAGTCATGCTGTTAACAACTTAACATGTGTATTGCGTGAGCTGGAGGGCTTAGCAGCGCAAGCCAAGTCAGTCAACCACACTGTTACATGTTACAACATGTAGTGACATGCCAAAATTTTTTTTTTAAATTTACCAAAAAATCACTTTTTGCAGTTCAGGATAGCAACAAACACTAAAATGATTAGAAATAAATGTTCTAACAGATTCCATCGTCAAATTTGTTCCAGTGCAGCTTGAATGCTCACCATAGGCCGGTCGCTTCTTTACTTTCTTACCCCATGATGGCTGCGGTCGTGTCTTACCCCATCTGACTATAATTGTTAGACTTATTTCAGGCAAAGCTCTCACAGGAGACAGATATTGAAGAGTGGTTGGCTGAGTACAATCCGGAGTTCATCGGTGCGATTTATTTGTATAAATTGAAGGACTCCAACATCTTCTCAAAACAAATGTTCAACAAGAATATCACTAAGACAATGACTCGTTGATGGTGGGATATTCAAGTCATGAAACAGCAGAAAATGCAGATTCCTGAAAAAACACTGGTAGAGGGTTTTTGCAAGTTTATAAGCAATCTTAATTCTTGCTTCGCAAGTTCAGGATCCATTGAGAAAATTTTCTAAACATTTGGAATTGTGTGGAATAAATTGAGAAATAGATTAGGATCGGAACGCGCACAGAAATTGGTCTCATTATATCGCGACCTCACAAATGATCATGATGTGGATGACACGATGAAATGGCAGTGGATGTAGAAAGAGAAATACAGTAGTACTCTACTAGCAGTCTAGTCTAGAAGATAGTGGAAGAATTCAGAAGTCTCTATACTCTCAAATAGTCAAACTGCATTTGTTTCTTAGTTTTTATTTTTTACTTTGGAAATGGAACTCATAGAAGTACACTAAGTTTTTTTGTGATTAGGGTTTTCCTCATTTTATTTTTATAGTGGTGTTTTTTTTTGTTTTTCAATATTTATTGTCATGGTCATGCAAATGCCTTGGACAAATTTTTGACAATATAAATATTTAGCTCATTTTGATTCTATAATCTTGAAAACAAGTGAAATTTAAATATCACTAATATAACCCAAAAAATCCCCAAAAACCCCACTATTTAGTGTTTTTTTTACGTGGGTTTTTTGGGCTTTTTTGGGTGTTTTTTTTATGTGCCAACCCTGTTTGGTTTGAACGCAGATAATGGAGGTTAAAATTAATATAAACGAACAACTTCTGCAATGACTCAGATCAAGATTCTGTGATCCAAAACTCTTAGAATCATGAAATGTATTCATGCTTTGCAAGTTTTATCTGGGTCGTTTTTAATTTATATCTAAAATACTGCAGCCCAAAGGTAAGAAGAAGTTGAGGTCACATTACACGTAAATACTTGTATAGGACGGCTTAACTTTATTAGTCAACTAGGTTGATGCAGCGTATCTACATATATGTTGATGACTACTCCAACACACCAGCGTCCACAAAGCGCAGCCGGTGTTGAATTTGACTCTTGTTATAAGTTAGTGAAGAAACGAAACTGGTTATTATTTTCTGTTATACTCGGATTATATCTGCTAGTATCAACGAGCGTTCATAAGCCTTCTGTTTAAGATGAGGGAGGCAGCCCAGTTAGAGAAGGTGCGATCATGCAAAAAGTAGTCGCCCAGCTTCGTAGATCGCGTCTTGCTCAACATTCGTACCTTAGACTTCATCAAAAGGGACCTTAGAATATGCTTCTACTCTCAACAGGATCCGATGATCTGATCTTGGGTACCCATGACCTAGTCTTTCGAAACAACGCTCTACACCATAGTACTGCAGCTCGAGCTTTGCAGCGTGTTGACCAGATACTCGTAATTCAAGCAATCGTTCTACAAAACCACGTGTGGAAGTTCTCTCTCTCTGCATCTGTCCCGACTCTCTCAAACTTTGACTATGGACAAATGATCACTGAAAAAATCAACTCCTAGATGGCAGTTGACCTCTCACGTAGTGCATTTTTAATTTTTTTTTCTTGATTCAGTGCGTTTTTACACTTAAACAAAGATGACGTAGTTCTGAGCATGGACTGCAGAATAAGCAAATTTATTGTCTGCAACATACAGACTTCCTTTATTTCTTTTGTCAAATGCGTTAACGTAGAAGAATAGGGCAAATTCCTAACAGCGAATTATCTTCATTTAACGTGCTCATTTTTTCACACTCATTTCCAATAGCTAGTGGTTTACTTACATATATATCACAAATAAAGTTTCCGATTGAAAGAAATCGCCGGGGTAGCCTTGAAACTGCACACTCCGATTCGAGTTACTGCCGCTTTCACCAGAGTATCAAAACATATCCACGAGCAGCCGCAGTTATCCTGTCTGCTGAGCGCAACGGCGCCTTTGCAGCGACGGCGACACCCCAACGCGCACATCGTCAGACGCGGGAATGTCGCTCACTGGCCAGAAATTAGCGCCCTTCCAGCGGGTGTCAGAAGCTGCCACGTCTGGCTGCCCTGACGTAAATTGTAGGCAAACAGCCCTTAATTACTTGACTTATTTATTACATCCAGTGTTATGATCTGTGACAGCATGAGAAGCGCACTAATGAAAACCATTCCGAGTTCATCATCGAGGATGATAATGATTCCGGGCTCATCAACATCCAGTGTAGGAGATATGGAAATTTCCCACTGAGGCTTTGAGTCATGGGGAGGTAAGTGAAGACTAAAAAACCGTATTCGGTGGAAGAAATATTTGATGTCGTCAATTTGAGTAACAAGTTGAGGATATTAGCTGACGAATACTTTACTTCTGTTTAATTTCTCCAGTTAAGATGACAATATTTATTACATACCTCATAAATTATGATTGTTTTTATCAGAACAACGCGTACCTAAAATTATATGTTCAAAGTTAAAACTTCATAGTGAGGATCAAGGTCAGCTTGGAGCGCGTGAGATCATTCTTCTACAGAGATGATACGAAAAGTTTTCTGATCTGTTCATTGTCCACCTCTTAACACGTTGATACTGAACAGTATGCAATGTATGCTTGTGTATTTATAGCCGTCAATGACTTCGCGGTCTAACCTAGTTGAAACCTTGTAGCCCTCACAATGTATTTCGAGTACAAAATGTACTTTGAGTTTTTGTTCATTGATTCAGCAGAAACTGTTGGACAATCTGCAATGTCTGGCGGCGATGAGCTCTGACACTGTCAATAAACACAGAAAGAACGCAGCCTCAATCTGGAAATGGTATATTGATCAAGACCAACTCCATTGACCAAGAGCAACTCCATTGATCAATAAGGATTGATTCAAAGCAGATGCCCCACTCTAGCGATCAGTAAGTTTATTGCCAGAGGTTAAAATTTGTTTGTGTTTATGAATAACCCATCCAATTCCACAAAAACGGTGAGTGAGAAAGGATATTGCTGCATCCTTCAAGTTTCTTCGAACTACTTACAGCTACGACTCATCAATATTTACTACGACATTACTGAGATCCGTTGAATTCTGTTTTTACGAGCTATGGGCTGTATTGAGTAAAATTAAACTCAAATCCTCGCATGTTATTTCAAAATCAGTAAAGGCAAAAATCAAGGGTGCAAAAATTTATGGCTTTGAATTAACACTAAAAAAAGTTACTTGAATCCTTATGTCATTAATTGTGTTCAGTTTAAGAACAACTATTCAGAAATACAACTCCCAAGGGTTTCCAGAATCAACGCAGTCGCTTGATAAGCTAGAAAATAACGAAGTGTTTCATATGCGTGGGCCATTCGCAAATTGTAAATGTTTCCTCCGAAACTTCGATAACGAAATGCAATTACTCTCGTCAAGCTCTGACAAATCTATCAGCGCTCACACACATGCTGCGGTGCGGCATAACCATAGCCCTGGGCGGCTGCAAATCAATCAGGACCATTTTATGAATAATGGAGTTCTATTATCAGTTTGCGCTCGTCCCAAATGAGAGCCGTTGACCAAGTGTTCGGTTTGGATTAGTGAGCGATCGCAAGGAGCAGGCTACACCCTAGTAAAATGGATGTGTTTACGACCTGTTGTGATTGATGGGACGGCAAAATGCGTGTGGCTTCTATTAATGGATAAAGTTGGAGTTTTTTCCATATTTACGGACAAATTCAACTTCGCGGGAGCAATCGTCTGAAAAACGAGTTGAGGGTTGCGTAGAGTGATGATCATACTCAGCCAGGTATGTTCCTCGCTCTAAAAATTGTTAACATCTTATCAAGCATTCATCTGGACGGATCAAGTCTAAATTAGGCCAAAATGTATTTCTCAATGACTATTTTTTTCAATACAACAATCTATAAGTTCACAGCCATCAGTTCTAAAATACACTATAATCACATTCTTCCTCGCTTACGACGGAAAATCGAGCGCAGAGTTTACAATTTGTTAAGAGTTTGGAGTTAGTTCCGAGGTTGCGAGCCCCAGGCCGTGTAGTTCCTGGTTGACCATGGACAGAATTCTGAACAAAGTCCCAGTGTGTCAAATGAGCGTCTGAGCGTCATTTTCTGTTATTAAGCATCCCTGAACATTTTTGAGACACAAAACTTTCACTACAGCAAATAGAAGGTAAAAGACAATAAAAAATATGTAGAAGTAATACAGGTATTGCAAATCGTAGGACTTACAACGATATTCAGAAAACTTTGCGGGAAAAGGTACGAGTAACATAATTAGTGATCCTAAAAAATATCACAATTTGATACCATCAGCTTGTCGAAAGACCTAAAACATACTTCCTGCACCTTCCTGCACTACGTCTGGAACTTTCCAGATCACTTTTGTCTTGTTAGGGATACTCTACAATAATCCCTTCATCAATGAAAAAGCAGCCTCTGTCTGAATCAACATCGTTCAGAGTTCTCAAGTCGGTAGTCAAAAAACACGGCATTGAGGTAAGAAACAGGATTATTGAACAGCACAAGAAAATCAGGAGGGAACTAGAAAATTCCAAAAAACTCGACGTTCCAATTAGCTTTCTGTAGGTCATTATTTAATTATTAAGACATGGAAATCTGAGGAGGAAGTGGCGAAAAAAAAATCAGTTGCTCCACGCGAGTTATCGCAACGAGATCGCTCCAAGTTGCTATGGATGGTAAATAAAGAATAAATGAAGAATAAAGAATAGAGCAGAATAAATGACATCAGCGGGTGTTAACCTAAACAAATAATCGTCAAAGTTTTGGGTGAAGAAAATCTGAAGAAGCGCACTGCTTGAAGAGTTTCAATTCTGATGAAAAAACTAATTGTTGCGCGATCGGAATGAGCCAATGCTCTAGAGTCTAGAAAATGACAATTTCGATAGTATTCTGTGGTCAGATAAAACCAAAATTGATCTATTTAGTGACAACTGCTGTAGGACTGTTTGGAGACGGTCTAATGCATCCATGCAAGTTGAGAAAAACCTTCCCACAATGACGTATGACGGTATAGCGTTATACTATGGTGTTGTTTTCCATGTTCATACCCAGGATGACCTCAAGAGCTAGAAGGAACAATGAATTAGACCATTTATTTTAAAATTTTATTTGCGCACATCACTGCTTGAGTACAGAATCTTAGGCGGCAAAGGACTAAATGGAAATTTCAGTAAGAGAGCGGTCCCTGACACAGACCCTGGAATACACGCCTAAGGTTGGATGCGCCACAAGAGAATAACAACACTGGCCTGCTCAATTTTTTTCCAATGAAAGCTTATGGTAGCAGCTTGAACTCCAAGTTGGTAAAAATCAATCATCTATTCTTGCTGAATTAGAGAAGTCTGTCTTGGAAAATGGAAAAGAAATCACTGTGGACTTGTGCAAGACCAACATTTCTTCCCACAAACATTGGCAAGGGGCAGTTGTAGCTGATAAGGGTTATGCGACTACATGTCCAAATTTCATATTTTATGACGAATGCTGTACTTTATGACACTCTGTGTCTTCATTAGTGTTATCAATTAGGCTGTTTACAATGAGTGTTTGATTTCTGTTTTATTCTATCTTCTTAATATCGTATTTTCTTCAGTAAGTGTTTAAAATTTTAAAAGTGCATAGGAATTTATTTACCCTCGGAAAATGCAATGTTTGGTTCGTTACAAATACGAACATCGTCGTAGTGTTGTCACTTTTCTAATCGAGCTGCTACCACATGTGCTTTCAGCACGGAACTAGATAATATTCAAATTTTATGGAACTAATATTCTAATATTTACGAATATTAGAGACTCATATAGCGTCTTTGGAGAGACCGTCTTAGGATAGGCCTAAATGACTTCTAAACTTCATGCAATGAATTTGTGAGTAATGCTTCAAGTACCACTTGCCCCGGCACTTTTACAGATTACCGCGCTGGCACTGAATGATTCATCAAACGATACATGCTCTGTAATGTTGAGATCAGGCAATAGGGAAGGCCAATTTAAGTTCTGCGCTATTAATTTTCTCAATCTCATGTGAGCACAAATGACGAAAACAAATTAGTCTTTTTACCAAATTCTGCTAACTCGCCAAAAGAATTAATCCTGTCGGTTAGTTGATCTAAACAATTAAGGGATTCAAACTCTCCATGCACACAAAGAATTGCACAAGGGAAAACACACTAACCGTAAACAATCAGGTCAGAGGCTTGATCATGACGAGTCCACCCAACATTTCCCAAAGCCAAAGTTGCATCAGTAAAGATTATGGTGACTGACTAGTTGTCTGCAATTGTTGTTGTTCGCTAGTAATCTGGATTCAAATTAGAACATTACACCAGATACTCCTGTAATCAACTCGTTGAAACGAATGCCCGCTGACAAAAAATGCACCGGTAAATCGGCGAGGCGTTCTTCTTCTTATCGGTGATACGTGGCTGCATGCTGCAAAACATTGCAGAAACTCGCCGACTAGGGATACCACTTCCTTCATACTCTCCTGATCATTGCCACACTGACTGCCGTATTTTTAATCATTTAAGTACATTTTTGAACTCTAAAACTTTCAGGTCTAAACTAGAGATGGAATTAGCTTCCAAAGATGATATTCCATTCCAGCCAATAAGGTTCTATCAACGAGGAGTGAATAATTTTATCAATCGATGGTAGAGATGCCTACACGCTGTTTGTATTTAGATGCTGAATTAAAGCTAATAATATTTTGAAAAATTTCAATAATTCACTGTTCATTTTATAATAGTAGAATTATATTTCTGAAGTCGATTATGATTTTTGTAGCAATTGAACAGAATACTAGAATTAACAGGGCGATTTTTGGGAAATCATACTCGTGATGGAAATGGAACATTCTTTCAATAGCAAAGGTTTTGGAATCTCCTATTCCATCCAAAGGGCTGTCAAACAAAGAATAAACGATAATTAAAATATTACAAAAACTCTAAGAAACTAATGTCATAATACATTCATCGAAAAATAGTTACCCGTAACTATTAAACACTGAATTTTTTAGATATTCGAAGCCATACGTATACATGTACCAGAATTCTAGTAAACAAATAAGCAATAACATCTACACAAAAAAAGCAGAACAACACACATACACATTCGAACGCGCTTCAATTTACACAGCTAGTGCAGTGTTTAATTTCATTACACTTTGATCATTATTTAACCGAGGTCTATGTGTAAAAATGAACAAGGATTCCAAAATTCTGAGGTCAAATTCATCTCTAGCTCTGCCAAGCGTGGAAAAAACTTTTAAAAATGTGGTTTGAACTATGGCAATGATCTCTGATAGCTAACTGGGAGCGTTACACCGAAGACTCACTGTAATCCACTCGTAATCAACTGGTGTAATATTTGACAAACAAGATTATGTTACCAAGTTAAAACGTATCTTATCGGACAAAGAAAACTTTCGTGATTAGTCTTCCGATGTTAAAACATTGTTGCTTAGGCTAGAGAATACAATCAATTATATTCTAAAGAAAGACAAAGATTATGGAATATTACCCGAAGAGCTCTACAAATCCTACCGTCCTAGTGGATCTCAATTGGGTATCATGTATGGTCTACCTAAAGTCCATAAGCAGAATGTATCGATTAGACCTATTGTATCAGTTTGCAATACTCATAATTCTAAATTAAGTTCACGCTTAGCTTCTATTCTGTGCGATTTTTGTAAAAGTGAATTCCCATGGGTAATCCACAATAATTTAAAGCGGATCTTTGTACCGTGACTAACTTGAGCAATTTATTTCTGTGTAGTTTTGACATAGACTCTCTTTATACTAATATCACCTTCTTGATAGAACATTCAAAAACTATGTAAACTTTTGGAACTACAATTAATTTCAATTAAAAAAATTACTAGATCTAGCTGTAAAAGACACAGTCTTTGTTTTCAACGGTAGAATTTACATAGTAGCAAACTGACGAATTCAATGGTACCAAACTGACGGTCTGGCTAAGAGATCCAGTCTCTCTCCTCTGGTAGAAATTTTTTTCCTATCTAATTTAGAAAAGCAGTTTCTAAGCACATGTTCCCTTGATTACAAGCCTATTTTCTACCGTAGGTATTAAGACAATACATTCGTTTTGTTTCGTTCGCAGGAAGAAGCCCTAAAATTCGTTGACTACATAAATAGCTATCACAAACTTAAAGTTCACAATGGAAACTGAACATAATGATCAATTATCATTTTTAAACCTTCTCGTAAAGAACACCAATTCAGAATTCATCAACTCTGTTTACAGGAAACGTACGTTAACAGGATTATGTGATAATTTCTTCAATTGTATTTACAAGGGTGATATTGAAACCAGTGTCACTACTGAAGTGCATAGAGCATATCGTAACTCAAGTTCTTATAAAATATTTCACGACGAAGTTGAATGTATTACATAGTTATTTGTGCAAAATAAATACACTGTATCTTTTGGCAAAAATCTTCTTAATAGGTTTTTAGACAAAAATCTTTCCCCTCCTTTAGAGACGACGAAGTTGAATATATTACATAGATATTTGTGCAAAATAAATACCCTGTATCTTTTGTCAACAATCTTCTTAATAGGTTTTTAGACAAAAATCTTTCCCCTCCTTTAGAGACGACGAAGTTGAATGTATTACATAGTTATTTGTGCAAAATAAATACCCTGTATCTTTTGTCAACAATATTCTTAATAGGTTTTTAGACAAAAATCTTTCCCCTCCTACAATTCTGACCGCACCAAAGCAGAAAATGTTTGTTGAGCTCCTTTTCTTGAACTATCTAAACAAGATGAGAAAGGAGCTGTTAACCGTGCTGCACACTCATTTTACTTTCAATGACGTGCTACCGTTTTATAGATATTGTTTTAAAATAGGTTCATTTCTTATTAGGAAAGAGCGTTTGGAAAAGCACCTGAGATATGGTTTTGTCTACTTGTATAAATGTGATTGCTGCCTGCCGTCCTATGTTGGAAGTGCCACACTCCAGCATTTTTTCTTCACTGCCAACACTCTGGTATCTCCCATAGAACATGCCGTCAATACTCATCTCCCTCCCAGTCAGCCATCAGAGATCATTGCCATAGTTCAAACCACTCTTTCAAAAGTTCTAATTTCTCCACGCTTTTAGAGCTACAGATAAATTTGACCTCAAAATTTTGGAATCCTTGTTCATTTTTACCCATAGACCTCGGTTAAATCATGATCAAAGTGCAATGAAATTTAATATTGCCCAAGCTGTGTAAATTGAAGGGTGTTCGAATGCGTATGTGTGTAGTTCTACTTCTTCGTGTATGTAGCTGTTATTGTGTGTTTGTTTACTAAAATTCAAGTGCATGCATACGTATGGCTTTGAATGTTTCAAAAATAGGTTTTTAGGTATAGGTAAAACAGGTACAGGTTAGGCATAACTATTTTTCGATATATGAATTAGGACAAAAGTTTCTAAGAGTTTTTAGATTTTGTTTATTATTATTTTTTTTCTTTGTTTTACAGCACTGAGGATGGAATCAGGGATTCCAAAACATTTGATATTAAAAAAATTATTCTCTTTCACATTGGTTCTTATCTTCACATTATAAATAAAGTACTGTATGTAAATCTTCGCCGAATCCGTTATTTTTATCTTTTGGTACAACATCGTTTCAGAGAGCTTAGTTAGAAGTAACAATTTCTGTACAATAGCTGTGCTGAAACCTAAGCTAATAATAACACCATGCTTAGTGTCAGAGACCAACGTTATCAAACTATTCGAGTTACCCACAGGTTATCAGCGCACCGGCACAAGGTGTATACACATACAAGGTCCGATCGCAGATTTCCGTTTTTTGAGCACCATGTAAGAGTGATGTGTGAATCGTAAATGGCCACTATATTGTGTCCAACTCATTTACGGTGTAGTGTACCAGGCGTCTCAGGTTCAATAACGTACCTCACTCACGTTACCACCAAGTCAGTTTGCATCACCTCAGCCGATGATTTATGCCCTTAGAAGTAAGGACATTAATCATCGGCAGACCCAATCGAAACTCTGCCTGTAACTTTTTGTCGATCGAACCTTCTGCGATCGCATTTTCTCTCTAAAAGCAGAGAATTTTTCTAAATTCAAATAGTACCTTCTCACGGTAAAAACTTTCCCACTTTTCATCTGCTCACTCTGGGTGCTCTGTATGTCTTCTCTGCAAAATTGCTATTAAACCAATCCCCGCACTGGTCATCATTTAGTTCAGACTGTGGCAGCGATTAGGAGTATTATTATCCATTGGCTGCAGCAGGATAAGTAGAACAACTTTGCCAATGTGTTTATGTATTACTCCTATAATTCGATATATTACTCCTATACTCCAATAAGTCTGACTTAATACAACTCACACTGGTCTGATATATACGTACTGTTTCTTACAGAACAACAAAGTTATGTCCGCAAGAAGGCAAAATATTTATGTGTTTTGTTCCTGTTCTTTACCTGATAGTGAATTTTCTGTAAACTAGTAGAAATGTTCGGAGACATTGTTCTCTAACTCAAGCTGGCATTTCCCTTGTGTTCTCTTTCTACAGTTTCTCACGGTTACCTTCTCCTTTCTCATAATTTTTCCAGTTTTCTCTGCGTAATGTTAAATTATCTCATGAGATTACTTCATCTGCATTTTGCTTATCCACATGTGGTGAACAAATCTTGCTTTCACCGACTTCTCAGCACCAGTGTTGTCCGAATTTAACCCCCAAAAGTGCCCTTTTTCCCTCGCGACTTCAATCCTCCTGCTGTCTACCTAGTGCTCAGCCAGCGAGCTCCCACACTCGGGAAAACAAAAAACATAAAACCAGTATGTGTCTTGTTCCTAAGCTCACAAAATGCAGAGTATTTCCTGACAAACCCCTCGATAATATATTTAGCCAACTAAAATATCTCGAAGGTATCTGTAAAATTAGAATTTACTAAAAAAATAAAAAAGGCTTGGAATTCCATGGGTTACTCTGACCGATTGCAATGGCGAAATGTTTAGTAGAATGAAGTCCAAATAAATTTTCCCTACTCTGAGGTTAAATCTCATTTTTTTTACTTCGTTCTATCAGATTTATACCCATGAAAGCCCATGTATCCCAGAAAATCCCCGGCGTGATTTAATCAAAATCTCGTAACAAATACATGCCAATAGAAATTGTGAGAGGACCAACAATATTTGAATTTTTGAAAATTCAAAAAATCACTGACCTTTTTCCCTCAAATGCACACGACAGTGGTTTTTGTGTGGAAACACAACTATATCAACGTTGAAAGAACCCCGAATTATATTGTGTTTCGGTTAAAGAATAATGAACTCGGGGTTTAAAACTACGCGCAGCTGCAGCATCCAGTCCAGAACACGTTTCGTGGTGGGAAGAAATGAAAAAACGTAACTAAGCAACAAATCAAGATTCGTCCATTGATTCATTGAACGCTCTTGGTAGGCTCTGCACTGGCCCAATATATTCTATACGGAAGTACTGAAGATAATGGTGATGAAGAACAAGACTTGCTGCTCCAGTCGCATTGGACCCTGAGACGCTTTTGGCGAAGAGTTTTGATCGACGCTGGCTGTTGTGGCTGCTTGATGATTGAGATTCTCAGTCAGTTCATTGACAGTTGATTAAAATGAAGTTATTCGCTACTGAATGTCTTATCACTCGTAGCTTCCCTCATTAAACGTGGAGTTTTCGTGCATTCCTCTTCTAGGTTATAATTTCATAGAATCTGTACTGTTCTACATAATTTGTTAGAGGGAGGTATAATATGCCATTCACGGATGCAAGTCCACTATTCAGTAAAACGAACTGTGTCGCAGAGAAATGTGACTGTATGGTCAATCGTACAGAGCCACAAGAAAATACCGAAAAAGTTCACTTAATAATTTGTGTTTGGATGTTCCTGAAGCGAAAGATTAATCCATCAAAGGAAATCACTGGACTGCTAAAATAGTGATTTCAACTGGAGTTTTCATTTCAAGCTTTTGAAACAGTTTTAAAAGTTTCGAGCATGCGTGACAGCTATTTAAAATACTTCAAAATTCTAGGACACTTTGAGCAAAGGAAAAAGTGTAAAAAGCGTGACTAATTTTTTAATTCGTGTGAAATAAGGAATAACATTGAAATACCAAAATTAGGCAGTGCCCAGAAACGGAACGGGAAGCAAAACATCATTGGTCTCATGATATTGAATGCATTCCTCACTTCTATTTTAACGCAGCTTCTTTCCAAAAATAAGCTAGGTAGGTATTAATGCTGATATACTTTAATGTCATTGAATAGTGATACCCCTTTATTAGTCTTATTATATATTTCTTTTCGCTAGAATATATTATAGTTTCCCAATCCTAAATTATAAGCATAACAAAAAACTTTACTCTCTCTACATTTGCGAAAAATATCTGAAAATTACCAAACTTAGTTCAGCCCTTCTCTTTTTTTCAGTCATGTTATTGAGCAGGCCAACTGAACTGACTAACCTTAACTACTGCCTTCGTTGGCAAGGTAATCATTTGATGCTAACATCCCATCTTTCTAGTTATATAGGAATTCATCATTGAAGCCTAGGGCGCATGGAATAATAATAAAACCTAGGGCGCATGGAATAATCGATTAGATAACACGATAGAATCAATCAGGCTCCGGAGAATTGACACCTCGAACAGTGTAATGGAGTCTAGAAATACTTCACCGCACTTGACTGCGTCAACAGAGATACGAGTGACTTGTTTACACAAGAACGTTATCAGCTATATCTCACATTATATTGTGTCCTAAATACGGAAGGGGCCTTCAAGGGTGGATGTTTATAATGTTATTTTTGTAAAATATTTAAATCAACTAAATTGGGCATAAGTTAGCTCACTAACATATGGTAGCCCAGAACAATGGCCATATTTGACAAAAACCCACATTCAACAGCATAAAAAAACTGAATTGTGTGTTTACAAAACGTTTGATTTTAAGATCACAATTAATTCAACAAAAAAGCGACTCTCAATGAGCTCTCGCACTGATCATGCAGCGAACTTTTCTGCCGCGGGGCCACTGCTTGCAGCGCTGAGCGATTCACCTAATGGATGTCTGAAATAACTCATTTAGTACATTTGGTGTTCAGGATCAACATAACAGAACTATTTCCTTTCCACAAGTGCTGAGATTTGTTTATATCGTCCATGCATTCTGACGCTATAAAACATAATCATAGAATTTGTCATATCAACTTTCCTGTTGAAGTCTTTGGAATTTGGATAGATCTTCTGGTAAACAACAGCTACAGTCCGTACTATTCATCTTCAATGATGTTTTCGTTTTGCCCCGCGTAATACCTAGCAAACATGTTCAGCGTAATCAGGCTTCTTAAAGCTCTCCTAAAACTTTTGATTGAACTTCAAATTGCAGTCCTCTGAAACAGATTGAAATCATACATGAATTGAGGAAGTTGTGAAAGTTTGCGCAGTGGCGGCCTGCGAAGCAGGAGGCACTTCGCACCTACCGCTGGCAAGCAAATTCCTGGCTGTCTCAGATCAAAAGGCAGAAGCGAGACACGAGTACTGTTCTGAGAAGCTTATGTATACCAAGTACGGACTTACTTCTAAGTTGTTCATATTAATGGGCTTGTTGGACCAGTAGCGTGCACTTACCGTCTGCAGGGTGGGTCACAATGGTATTTACCGGCTCTTATATGTATCATTGATACACTCCTTTCAAAAGAAGGAATTGTACGAAAGTAATCATTTATTAATTTATGATTTTCCTGGTTTTTGAGGCTCATCCTCTATAAGTCAACGGAATTTCGACATTTGAGAAAATTATTTGTTGTACCCATTACTGAAAATTAATTGTTTGTGTAAATGCTCGTCTCTGCTCTCATCGATATATAAGAAAGATTTTGCAATCGCTTTTTCATCAAAATCTGATCACAATTAACGCAAAATTTTTTTTTGTATTGGCCTGCATTGTAGCAATTTCTCAAAATATGGCCTACTTATGACTAAACTTTCATTTTACAACATCAATCGAACCTAATAAATAATTCTCAGTCGGCGTATGAAAGTTACCATTTGATATTTGAAATGTTTTTTTTCAAGCACTAGTCAGTAAAATTTTGTTTCACACGAAAAAAATAGGTAATTACAGTCACACACAAAACATTGTCTCGAGAATGACTTGAACGCAACCATTGGGGCCGAGAGCACACACTTATAACAGTATGTTTGAGGAGTTACTCACTTTGGGCTCCTCAAATTTTCACACTCTTCATTTCACATTCATGCTTAGGAGTTCGTTGTACTCGTACCTTATGATAATCTCAAAACTTTAAGTGAGGTTCGATTACTTTAGAAACCTAAATTGCACTACTTTTCATATTTTCTGAAATAACCGTCATCAGGAACATGAAAATCACTACTGCATTTCACAGACAAAACAATTACTTTTTAACAACTTCGTTTCTCCCAATCGAGATTATTCAACATACATATTCGTTCATCAGTTCTTACAACTGATGCTGGAGCTACGCTACGTTGAAGAGGGGAAAATATTCGTACCGTTATTTTTTCATTAACGTGAAACAAAGCGCAGTTCAAAAAATAATGGTTTATTAAAACCTATTCAGCGTCATCATGGTTTTTCCCTGGTAAAATTCTAGTATAAATATAAATGCTACAAATAGGAAAATGTTCAGAGGCATGAGTGGAGGTGAAGTGCTTCAAGTTGGAAAAGTGCTGCTCGTCGGCAATAAAAATTAACCATCTTGTGGCTCCAAAAAACTTAGAACACTCATTCTTCGGCTGAACCAATGTGAGATATTCTTTGTCTTCAGATGCTGAAACATTTGTGAGCCTGCAGCCTCCTGCACAAAGCAGAGAAAAAGGTGCAATAACTGAGTTTGCTCGAACCTCATCCGTATCGCACCGCTTGAAGTATATTATTCTGGCGGTATTTCAGCCTTGCGATCCATGTCCTTTCTCCTTCACGAAACTTTATGATACGCATCCAAAATACATTCAAATTTTTTCTCACCTCTTCGAAAACCATTAAATGTTAGTTGAGAGCTCCAGCTTGTAGAGTAAAGGGAAGGAATAGTGTTAGCTTCAAAGATTTGCCCATAAGCCACCCAATATTTCTGAAATGCTTGCGTGTTCCTACGACGGAGACGATTAACGTTGCAGGCGTGTAAGTGGATATCGCAGCTCAAGCAATGCTGTTCGAGCGTCCGCTCCAAATTAGCGAAGTTTTACAGTCGCCGTGACGGCATTTCAACGAAATGACGCACCGACCAATCGAGGACCGCCCAACTGAGCGCCTGCAGCGTTGGCAGGGGAGCAGAAGCGCGTAGAGCTGCGCGCTGCTCAGGAGCTGCGCCACATTGTTTCTTTTACATCACCAAAAAAGCCTTATAAAGATAGAATCTATTCCGTTCTGTCACTTCTAACGTCTACACCTTTTTTTACTTCAAATTAATCAAGTCAAGTTCAATTTAATCCGAGTCAAGTTCAATTTAATACGAGTCAAGTTCAATTTAATCCAAGTCAAGTTCAATTTAATCCAAGTCAAGTTCAAATTAATCCAAGTCAAGTTCAATTTAATTCAAGTCAAGTTCAAATTAACCCAAGTCAAGTTCAATTTAATCCAAGTCAAGCTCAAATTAGTCCAAGTCAAGTTCAAATCAACCCAAGTCAAGTTCAACTTAATCCGAGTAAAGTTCAAATTAATCCAAGTCAAGTTCAAATTAATCCAAGTTGAGTTCAATTTAATCCAAGTTCAAATTGATCCAAGTCAAGTCCAAATTAATCCAAGTCAAGTTCAATTTAATCCAACCCTAAGTTGAGTTAAAAATTGACATAATCAGTTGGTAATTTTAGTTTTTGTGCGCTAAATATATATTTATTGGATGTGATGAGCAAGACAGTCTTTTTTCCTTTTCGCAAGGATGACATAAAATTTCCGCCGGTGCTGCAATCTAAAGACAAGCTGTCGTAAAATGCGCTAAGTATCCAGCATCAAGAGGTAGAGTGTGATTCAGATCTTTAGCCGCTGTCTAAAAGATGCAAGTCAATTGCAAAAACTTAGTGTTATACTACTAATTAAAGTTGTTTTAAAATTCTACACTGATGGCAGTGTGCATGCATTCAAATATTTATGCTCAAATGTTAATTTGATGTTACACATACACATAGTAGTTTCGATGATTTATTTATACTCATAGAAATTTAAATACGGTAAATGCTATTTTATCACATACATGGCATCATATACATGCAAATACAAGAGATTATCATTGGACGATATGTAGGTTTAATCTTTAAAAGAAATATACAAATACGATTCACTGAGTACTAATGAACGATTCCGTTTGATTACAATTTATGTTTGTACATTACCACACAGATACATTCCTGCATTAGCAGTAAAAATGTTGCCATCTATTCTAAATCCGTGTTAGTCAATGTGAAGAAATGTAGGATGCACTTACAATACACAATAATAATACAAGAAACAATGTTTTAACTTAATACGGATGTCATTTGTGTGGCAACATTTTTATTACTAATGCAGGAATGTATCTGGGTAGTAATGTACAAATATAAATTGTATTCAAACAGAATCGTACATTAGTACTCAGTGAATCGCGTTTGTATATTTCTTATAGGATCAAATCTACATATCGTCCAATGATAATCTTTTGTATATGCATGTATATGAGTTCATATATGTGATAAAGTGGAATTTCACGTATATAAATATCTATGAGTGTAAATAAATCCTCGAAACCTGTCTTGCTCATCACATCCAACAGATATATATTTAACATGAAAAAACTCAAATTAACAAATGAATATCATTTTTAAACTAAACTGAGGGTTGGATTAATTTGAATTCGACTTGGATTAATTTGAACTTGACTTGGATTAATTTGAACTTGACTTGGATTAAATTGAACTTGATTCGGATTAAATTGAACTTGACTCGGATTAAATTGAACTTGACTTGGATTAATTTGAAGTGAAAAAGGTGTAGTTTTGTATCTATTATACTACCAGCATATATGACGCAACCTCTGGAATTCAGAGTATAAGTGTGAGGCAGATGACGGACGAGACGGGAAGGTAGCACACACAATTTTTTCTTCCCCTAAAATATGTGGATGTTGTAAAATAAATTTTACACCCCTCCTAGATATTCAAAAGACGTTGATCGACCAACTTAAGTTACCCTGTTAAGACCCCATTCCCTGGCAAATAGTTGCAAATAATTTCAAAACCGATAATTTTATTTTATTGATTTTTGAACGGTAATTTAAAAAAATAAATCGAATTAAAACGTCACAATTGTTGTAAAATATCCAGTATTTTACGTGTAAAAGCCGTTACTGAAGTCTTAATTTATTTATGTACCCATTGTAGCTCATTGGAGTCATTTTAAATGCTACAATACATAACATGCCAGCGTAAAATTAATCAAGGATTTGAGAAAGGTATTGTACTAAGTAATGTGCCTCGTCAAGGCCTTCAGCGGGCAGTGATGAGCTTACACGTTGTGTATTCCTTCAGTTCAGTACGAGAGAACAAAATCTATGCTTTTTTGAAATCGCAGTATTGAGTTCTTAACGATAATGTAACGACAATGAACATAAGCACAGACACAAGTTTTCTATTTCAAAAAAACATAGGTAACTTTCAATGAACACCTGCGAGCGCAAGTCGTTTTACGTACATATCCAGGCAGGTGGATTGAGCTCTGCTTGCTGTTCAATAACTACTAATATAAATTATGCTCTACAACGCCGTTCGATAGGCATATAGTCATGAGATAATACGTTTGCAGCAGTTTTGGCTTATTAAATCGTAATTTTATCCACACAAAAATCACGGGTAAATTACAATGCGAACTGCGCAGTCTTACAACACATATACTGTATATTTCTGATCACCAGTATAATAGTGGTTTTCCAAGACTAATCAGAAAAATCATGTTAGATTTCATAAGAATATTTCAAAACTCTATTAAAAATACAGACTTAAATATGATGGATAAGAATAAAACGTATAAGAGCATACAGATAGACAAAAAATATGTATGCAACACTTTTCTTATCTGAAAAATATATCACAGAAAAGCTGTAAAATTAATAAACTCTCTCGTTACAAATATTCTGAATGCACACATTAATCTTACGGTTATTCCACAAGGGATTCCTTACTCCAATCCTTACTCCAATGATATTAAATAATGTATAAAGTGGTAATTATCCTTTCATGAACAGTAATTTTGGATATGAGGGAATCATTCCTACTTTCAGGACGATACTTTCCTTTGAAAAAAGCTATTGGTTTCGCCAATTTTATAAATACTTGACCATCAGGACTTGGATGGCAAGTGGGTCTTTCGCACGACCAAAACATCACTTCAATTTAAGCAACTAAGCCGACGTGATACTTTGTATAACGCGCACAATACTTTCCCTGTCCCACCACCCCAAACACATCTGTTCTGATGGTCAATTTAAGTCTGTGGCACGCAGCTGACTATTTTCAACGCTTCTAGGAACTAAAAACTCGCATTCTTAATTTAATAGGTTCATCTACTCACATTAAGAAAACAAATCCTCGTGTTACAAAATCATTTCAAAAACTCAATCAACTAATATAATACACGGATCCCTTGGGATCAGACCAACACCACAACCAACCAACGCAGATAACAACGAGGAAGAAGCGCCAACTTCAGGGTCCAGAATCGGCGTTTGCTTTGCTTTAAATATCGCAGGCTTGGTTGAGTGAGCCTTGAGGACGGCGGGCCAGGCACCAGAGGCGGCGTCTGGGTCGTGTTACGTGGCTAATTAGACGGGGCTGCGCCGCACACCGGGGGCACCGCAGCGTGCAGGCGAGGGGGCACAGCTGTAGCTTTTATGGCGCCATGATCTCGTCTGCTTGTTTTGTTCGGTGCTGGTCCGCATGTGAACTCGTGAGGCCTAGGTTGGTCGCAGTCCTGCCCTTATGTGGCGGGACTGGTATGTTCGTTAGTCCGATTGGGAGCCCGAATTTTGCACCCGCTACTTTCCGTTCTAGTAGACTTGAGAAGTACCTACGATATCGCTGTCTTGCTAAGTTGAATCTAGAAAAACATTAGTAATAACTTTAATTCATTCTTTTTCATAGCAGC
The DNA here is from genome assembly GCA_030386875.1 of Morinoia aosen. Lineage (NCBI taxonomy): Eukaryota > Metazoa > Arthropoda > Malacostraca > Amphipoda > Talitridae > Morinoia > Morinoia aosen. Next base: position 23,969,369 of record CM059562.1, read on the forward strand.
ATCCGATAAATGATTCATTTGTCAATAAAAATAAGAGTTAACGCGCCCTTTTCCCTTACGCAGACATTGAACAACTATACTGATCCGTACATTTCCCTGTTGCTGGTCAAAACATTACCCTATTCATGATCAGCACATTACTTATATATGTATTTTTTCTAATATTTCATTTTCAATAAGTATATAAATTAATATGTGTGTGTACGTGTGTAGGTATATATATGTATCTACATAAATAGATATACATGTTTCTATTTCATTTCTTTACGCAAAAACCATTCGGTTAATAAATTTTATTGCAATAGCGAAATGTTTTCAAAAATAGATCTAGCACTTCCCCAGAGGGCGTTTCTGTGAATCGGATTAATGTCATATATAATTGATGAAATAAAGCGCAATTTGAGCATATGAATCGTAGTATAATTATCTTTCTGTCCGTATGTTGTACAAGCTATGAATTTTGATATTGAATATATGTTTGTTTACCCATTTCTATCAATATTTTGTAGATATTTGTCAATCATGAGTGGTAACCGGCTTACACTGTATCTCTATTTTATCCCTGTACCCATGTCAGCATGATGTGGTAAATATCGAGAAGATACGAAATATGTTTTTGGTGGTGATAGGGCTTTGCATATTTTTAGGGCATATTTTTCATTTCTCATTCAACTACCCTTGACAGAGATAGACTATTGGCAAACCACGTGTGGTTTGTCTATTAGTACGCCTCGTATATTTTGTCTATTAATATGCCTCGTATGGTCTAGTTATTTTGTACACCTCTGATAGCTTGTCTATTAGTACACCTCGTATAGTTTGCCTATTATTATTATGCCTCGTATGGCTTATCTATTTGTACACCTCGGATGGTTTGTCAATTAGTACTCCTAGTATAGAACTTTTGTTAGACTACTAGCACACCACGAATGGTTTGTCTATTAGTACGGCTCGTATATTTTGTCAATTAATATGCCTCGTATGGTCTATCTACTTGTACACCTCTGACAGTTTGTCTATTAGTACACCTCGTTTAGTTTGTCTATTATTATGCCTCGTTTGGCTCATCTACTTGTACACCTCGGATGGTTTGTCAATTAGTACTCCTCGTATGGAACATTTGTTTTAGGATGCCCTATATTTAAGAAACTTTTAAAAGCCAATATGTTGGCATGTATCTCATGTGACAATTTGGAAATAAACATTTTTTTTTTTTTTTTTACTTCATTTCTGATTTGAACATTACTCCATTCAATTTGAACTGTTTTGAAACGTTAAGTAACGAAAATTTTAATATTGTTTCAGTTTATCATATTAATGAATTTCAAAATGGAATAATGTCACGGAATTAAATATTGATCTTGGGAAGAAGTCCTACGTTAGAAGACGCCGTAATATCCTAACTGCTCGTTCAAGAAAAATCAGAGCTGAAAGAAGTCCAAAGCTTACTTCATAAAAACATTGCAGCCTTTATTTATACACTGGTGTACACGACCCGTCAAAAATGACGGGATTCAATATTTTCTCTGAACAAATAAATCTCCCTCATGTGGATGACAAACAAATAAATCCATCCGAATGGTACCAGCGATTAAAATATTCTTGTACTCGTACACTGTTGAAACTTGTATCACAGATACCGTCATAAAGCATCATTTAATTAGGAGCGTGAAATAAAGACGGACCAACCAATTTAATGTGAGGATAAATGAGATTCTCATTGTAATGACATTGGATGAATTTTGCACACAAAAATATATAAATTTATTTGTCTATTTATATATTTATGGCGACCCTTGGCGTATTGTTATATAGCAACTGATTAACCCGAGTTGGGCTTAAGCTAAAAATAAATGGGTAAAGGGGCAAAAAATTTTCATAAAGAACTCTTTTTTCTTAGGAAGGGGTTGGGGAATGCTTGAAACATTTTTTCTTCAAAATATTCACCGGGGCTCATGTTTGCAGAGCGGAGTTCAATCCTGAATGCGGGCGCAGGGAGCGTGGGAGGGTGCATGGCGAGTAAAAAAACTACTGGTAGACAGGATACGAAAATCGAAATATTCTCGTTATGTAAAATTTTCGAACGCTTAGAAATATGTGGGGATGAGTGTACATTTAAAACCCTGTTAGTGATGCAACGCTATTTTTCTGTCTCAGTTTGAGTCAGTTCTTAGAAATCAACTCTTGTTGTGCTCAAAGTGCATTTACAGTTTGGAGGGGACTAATTTTTAGCATCAATTTCTTAATAATATACAGGGCCGTCAAGATAAATTGGAACTTTTTTCAAAATGTTCTAAAACTTCTAATACAGGGTGTTTTTTAAATACGGGATCCCCAAAAATTTTTAATAACTTTTGATACAATTAAAGAATTTTTGAAAACAAAACGGCAGTAGAATCGTGTGACTTAAATCTTTTATTTAGACCAAGTTTTGAAGATGACATTCTTCTTGTGGCGTCCACTCGACTGCAAGGAATATTGGGCGCGTGTTCGCATGCTTCTTATTGCAGCACTGATGAGGGTGGGTGTTGTTGTTGGCTAAATTCTTTACGCATCTGTAAATGAGCTTCTTTGACGGAGAACTTCGCAGGTTGTACTCTCTTGATACTTCGCTGGGCTAGGACAATGCTCCTTCCATTAGAGAAGTATGCAGTGCTGATGAAAGCTAATTGTTCCTTTGTCCATTTCGTCATCTTGGCGGCAGTTTCAAAGCAGGATGAATTTTATTGCATGCTTTGATTCTCATTTTGACTGTTGTAGCATAAATATGTAGGTACCAAATAAAAGATATAAATCTAAGTACTGTCGTTTTCTTTTCAAAATCTGTTCATTGTATTAAAAGTTTTTAAAAATTTTTCTGGCTCCCGTGTTCAAAAACACTTTGTATCAATCGAAATAATACAATATTTGTTTCATACAATATTTATACTATCTATTTTCAGGTTCATAGAAAGAAGGAGACAAATAAAAATATTAGCAACGGAATCTGTAAGAAGAAGCGAAATGTGCGAATGGAGACGAAGTGAAAATTTTCTCACAGATATTCTAAGAGGACTGGGTACTCTAAGGTAACAGTTTACAGAATTGTAGCTAAGTTGGACGCTGGGGTAAAGTCGGACATAGTCCTCACAGACCTCGAAAGAATCGAAAAAGGACTCCACCCTCTACGGCGGTCTTGAAAAGGTCGATGAGGGCGGATCTATCTCGGTCAATGACCAAACACATTAAAAAGCGAAGTTTGAGTCGTGGAATAGTGTCATGCTGTTGAATATTGAGCTTGGGATGAAGTCCTACGTTAGAAGGCGCCGTAATATCCTAACTGCTCGTTCAAGAGAATTCAGAGCTGAAAGAAGTCCAAAGCTTCTTTACCATCTGAAAACCAAAAGAGGACGTGTTCGCGTTTTTGTGGACGAGAAATTATTTGTGGCGGATGAAGTTGCTAATCGCCAAAATGCTAGCATCATCGCCGACGACCCTTCATAAGTGATGCAGAGCAAAAATCCTGCCCAAGTTACGGTTTTTGGAATATTAAAGAATATAAATAAGTCACCTGACATAATGGGTCACGAGTTACCTAGTACACGGCAGTAATAGTTGTTAAGAGTTCATTTGCTTATGTGTTTGTAATTATATAATTACAAACACATAAGCAAATGAACTCTAAAGATAATTATCTTTATATCTCTGGCGTCCCACTTTCAGTATAACAAAAGGAAACAAAGAGCTTCTTCTTTACGGGCTTAGCTGCAGTGGACTTACCATTAATGCACCTATCTGAAATCGAATGATTTCATAGTATTTCGCTCAGTCGAAATTTTCCGACAAATGCAATGATACCTTCGAAGCTGATCGTTTAAATATTTTGCTCATATCCTGGATACTGGTTTAACGGCACGACTATATAAGTTTGAGTAATCTTTACTTCTCCAAATTTCAGAACTCAACTAACTGATTCAGACGCGCTATCGAACACAGTCGAATGCTGTCATTTTTGGCGAATGGTGAATGATATTTGAAAAATAATCAGGATCTTGGATACCGACTCTGCACTGATGATAACAGTTATTCATTTTCAGTGTTATTTTTGAAATCAATTAGGACTGTATGAAACTAGCAATTTCCAGTGATGATTTAATTGGTATTTCTTTTAACAGACAGTTAATCAAATAGGCCATCGTATTTAGTACATTCAATTAATTCTCTAGACATAATTCTCATATCCTGTATAAAGGTCTGGCAGAGATACTACAGAAATCTGAGCCAACCGAACCTTTTACCTCATTTTATCTCTATATGCCATCCTGGATTGTGGCCAGTATATTTGAATTTGTTGAAAAGTTAAATTAAATCAATTGTATTTATGTGTGGCTTGCTACATGAGTTGTCCTCACGATACAGGTGCGACTTAATTATTTTGCTTCAAAAATATATTTTATTTATCCCAGGTTGATTGCTTATGTCGCTTATGATATACATCGCACGAGTGATTTTTACAATGTGCCCAACTCGTTTATAGACAAAAACTCTCAAAAAATAAATTCGAATTTATTAAAACACACCATCAAGGGAAAGTAACTCAAATTCTTTGTATTGCTATGTATTTTACACCTGTGAACTTAGAAAATCAATCGGATATGGATGAATATCAAATAAATCGGAGATATCGGAAAATTATAAAATTACAGCGACAAAATAATAGGCCTAAGTGTTTCATAGTCTTTTGTAAATACTTTAAGAGCCTTAACTTGACGCTGTCTTTTATGATAATTGACCACCATTAAGTGGTTTGCTCAACCAAGTTATTCTATTCTTATCTACAGAACTATTCCAATAGTATGACATTTGAGGGCTTCCATTTTATTACATTTAGCGTTGAAATTCTGTATTGACTTTTAATCGAACTTATATCTGGACACTATGATGGTCCCCTACATACTCTGATTTTGATGTTATTCAATCCATCCTCAACTAATGTGGAACAATGCTGGAGGTCAATGGCCTGTACAAAGCTCCAACGGCGACCCAGTTTGACCTCTTGTGAAGAATGCGTCATGTTGTTCATCAAAATACCAACATATTCTTCCTTTCTTATAATTCCATCAACCTTACGAAATCTTTCAGGTCCAGACGCAGTAAAGCATCCTCAAAACATCGAGTTACCGCCGCCACACTTCACTGTTGGAACGCTGTTTTTTAAAAGATGCGCTTCGCCAGATTTCTCGAACACGTATGACGAGTTGTTGTAGCCAAAAGGCTTGATTTTAGTCTCATCTAACCATGAAACATAATTCAGAATACAATATATTTTCCTATGTGAGATTTGGCGTACGAAATCCTTGTTCCAGTATGCGCTGGCTTTAGAAGCTGCATTTTCTTGGACAACATGCTTCCAGATCTTCTCTCTTCAGAACTCAGCAACTTTTCTGCAAAACACAGCGTTGTTGGGGTCAGTCAACGCAGTTACAATGTCTTCAGTTGAGGCTAGATGTTCATTATCAGCATGTCTCACCAGTTTCCTTTCCGTCCTTTCAAATTAAATCTTCTCTCCCACACCCCACTGCTTTAAATCATAACCCTCTGCTGGAATTTTCTTGATTCTTGCCCCCATGGCTGACCTAAGAAAATGAAATTTATTGGAGAACTTATCATTATCGATACTTTACTTCTTTGCTGAGGTCCGCAATATTTTTTTTGCTATTAGATGTTAATAGTGTCCTCTTAAGTACAGCAGCCAACCCTGAGCTACGGAATGCTGGTAAATCAATTCTTCATTTGAAATTGCATTAAAACTCAGCACAGTGCTAAATGAAATTAGAATTGGTCGTTATGAAATTAAAATTTGTCAGTGCGGGAGTCAGATTTCATCGATGTTGAAATTTACATTTGGCCAATTTCATATCAGTATTGGCCACTGCTGATTGTACTAGCATAGATCAATCTTGTGCTTAAAATTGGTCATCAATAAATTAAAATTGATCATTAAAGCATGAACAGCAAAAATTCCATGCGATCCATGAACATTTGAATGTATTTTTATAAATGGATTTTTTCATGAATGGAATGATCTAATATCATGATCTTTTGTGTTTCAAGGATATGTTGCTAACTCTATTCAATACTATTGAATATTCATTAATTTTTTTACACAGATATTAAATAAGCATGTATTTTTCATTCAATTTTTAATATTTTGAAAATACAATGAATAAAGGTATATATAAAATAAAGTAATCAATTTATTATAGATAGAGAAATAAACGTGCACAGATACATTTGAAGAAATACTTAACATAGATATGCCGAACACAATTGAGTAATTTCCTTTAAGTTCTTTCGCTTCGAAACCGTAGGGTAATACTTCTTCACGCAATTAGTATAATTATTTTATGCTTTTCATCATCAATGGAATGACATTTTTATTAGCAGCATCTTCCAGCTGCCTCATCCTGTGTTCAGGAATAGGAAGTTCGCTGGCAATACCAATTGTTTTTTAAGCATTTGTTCAACAGTACTCTTAAACGCACTCTACATTTGCCCAATGGGATAAAATAAATATGTGTATGGTGGTAACAGGAAAATTTCCGGGTGAAACTTACTGGAAATAATTTTTTACCTGTTGTCCGCTGGTTTAGTGTCAACAGTAATAACAAATGATAACAATAATATCAGAAATGACAGACCCTCGATAGGTGAATGTTTCCCTTCGTTATAATTAAGGAACATTTAAAAAATAATCGGATTAAGTAAGTCTCATGTTAACTACAATCCAAAAGTGCAGTAGATGAGCGGTTGTGGCAAGAAATGACAGAATAACTTCCAAATTTCCCCATCGTGCCCAAGAATTTGAGCATTGGAGCCGTTAAGCTCCAGTTTTGCTAAGCTGCAGGATCCGCAGTAGAATGCTAAGCTCGTATGACGAGGGATGATGTAGAATCCCTTGGGCTTTGCTTTACGACGAGGCAGTGCAGGCGGTGTGTCTCTGAGCTAAAGATGCAAACCTGAGATGCAGTGAACTCCTTCCGGCGCGGTGATCTCGCCTGAACGATAGCTGTTGAGTGATGCTCCCACGGCGCTAAGACGACCTGCTCTCTCCCACCCGAGGAGTTTGTGCGATCATTTTTTATCCTCTCGACCCCATAATAATATGTCTTGCGAGAGACGCAAGCTACGGCGCTCCTGTTTTATTTAGCGTTAAACGACCGACCTGCCCCAGCTACACCTTCATTGCCTCCTGCTGCTGCTGCTGCTCTGCTCGGCAGCCTCTCTCTGTAGCTCTCCTACACTCTCGTCGTTGTCGTCTCCACCTCTTCGGCAATTTTTCAATTTGCATTTTTATTTCTTTCCGAACATTTTCGTCTTGGAATTTTCTTTTGTGTCTTATCAGTTCTGCTGTTCTATCCGTGTCATCTGCGCTCGCTGTTCTCGCAATTGAAATCTTTGTTGACTTTATTTTCAATTTACCTTGCTTGCATTTTTATGGTTTTCACACGTTTACGTGTTTGATGCATGACACTTTGTCATCACGAGCTATTTCCGTTTCCTATAAGTTTGTTTCCTTTATTTTCTGCATCGACTTCAATTAATTTCGCTGCAAAACTGGTTTCATTTGAAGATGAAGACTAAGAACAGAACATAATACACGTACATGCACTCCACATGACGTATTTTGCTGGAATCTGACAGAGCACCAATGTGCTTATGATTACTTTGTTTGTAAAGAATCTTCGCAGCGAAATTTGAAGTAAGGTAGTTTAAACTCTTGTACAGTAAAGTATAGTAAAATTAGTTAAGTTGAGTAGTAGTAGTAGTAAAGTTTACAAAAGTCGAGCAAATTAGAAAACACACATCCACTTTATTATGGCCTACCTGCTCAGAATTTTTTTCAGCGAAACATGTTGCACGAGTGTTTGCTTAAGTTTAATTTTCGTGTGAGTCACCTACTGTATGAGCTGTTCTCACAATACAAGGGTTATATTAGCCTAAACTATATTCTAAAAAACTAAGTTTATCGGTGAAAAATAGTTCAGCTTATTGCATTCTTACAAATTAAGTCTAATTAAGAAACCATCTCCACAAACGTTGATTGAGTGCGTGAATATTGGGTGAGGGAAATAATCTATTTGCTGAATTACTGTTTTCAAACTCAAATTGTGTTCGATGAATCTGAGCACGTAGTTGCCAACAATTTGAAATCCTGATGCATCAGGATTTTCCTGCTCCAACTGCAAATAATTCCTGAATTATTATTAGATGAAGTTATTACCATGCTTTTTTTCAATATATTAAGATGAAAGGAAACCAATTTCCATGCCAATAGTGTCAAAATATCCTGGTAGTTTACTAACATGATCAGTAAATCATTCATCAACAGTAAATCAGTAAGCCATTCATCAAACAGTGAACCATTCAAATTACACGAAACTTTATACTAAGCGTGCATATTAGAGCGCATATTTCTCGCAAAATATTCATTCATGGCGGTAAGATGCGTAAACGTTTGATCTCTATTTAATTAACTGTTGATCAATTCGTTTATGGACTATGCGATGTGATTAGAGATTCTGATAAATAGGATGGATTGCTAAACAATTTTTATGTTACGGACCTTCAGTTTTTGATAATTTATTTTCAACTGATGATGTGCCAATATTTTCCGCATTGCCTTCTCAATTGTTGTTTACTCGCGTAATTGCATGCAAGTGATAAGACCAGCAGAAATGCCATCCAGTAGATTACTTTTAATACAAAATTAAAATTAGATTGCTTCTAATTTCATCTCAAATTTATGCTTAATCTGATCATGAAACGGGCGTTAAAGCGTGATTTGTCTTGGTAACGCTTTCCACTCAAGTTTTTTTCATGTACACATTTTCCTATATGTTGCTTATCCTTTGAAAATGATTCAACTTAAAAACACTCATGTAGGGTAAAAGGGATGTAAATCTTTATCACCTCGCACTCATAATTTTGCCGAAGTTTTATCTGACTTTATTGAGTGTTTCAAAACTTATTCAGGGAAGTAAACACTCTTTTGGAAGTGTGTAGGAAATCAAAGATCATTTGTTTGCCTTCCAGCCTTCTGTTTATTTCTCCCGTATAAAATTACCAGAAGTAACGCAGAATTGCATGTATCCGCAGCGCAAACTATATAGAGATTAGAAAACAGCGATGGTCTCTTCAATACTCATTTCTAAGCATTTCTGGTCGTTCTTCTCTACAGAAAACGATATGCGGGAGAAGGCATGTCAGTATTTCAATGGTAAAAATTCATCAGACCTTCAGATCTTTTTGCTATAAATAATTATTTGGCCGAATGAAATCGCAGTTCCTTTGAATTATTATGATAATTATGATGTTCATTTTTGACAATGAGAGATTTCTTGAGATTTTGCTTCAGGCATACACACTTTTGGTCTCAGAATTTCTTGTTGATGACTTAATACTTTAGATTTGAAAACATTTGACGTCTCTCTACAAACGCCGAACAGGATCGGACGTCTTTTTGTCAAGGTTCGTGTCAACACTGAATGCTATCACGAGACAAAATTGAGAACGGGAGTCAACAAATCACCGGCCGAGAAACACGGAGCCAGTGAGGCGTGTAACTCGCCAGGCCCTCGGCTGGGACCTTCGGATGCCAGAGGAGCTTCCGTTGAATATTCCAGACCGGCCAATTTTGAAATTCTTCTTCGTCATCGTCATTCAATCGAACGCAATCTTCCTCATCATTACATAAAAAGAGGGTAGGATCACACAGGAAAAAGTGGCACAATATTCGAAGAGAAAGGAATGATAGAGCGTTATTGAAATATTTCATCTTCCTTCAGCACTCATTCAGTTTTCGGCTCTAGAATTCCGTTCCTTTTAATTCTGATCGTTTTAAATTCTGTTCATTTTTACTCTAAAAATTTCTACACACTCGTGATTGCGAGCGCACTGTATCCTATTTTTCTATTGAGAGCTCATATTAGTTATTAATAAGCATTAACCATGGTTGTCGATCAAAACATGGACGCGTCGGAAAAATCTCACAGCCAATATTAAATGCATAAAATGTCTTTGCGTAAATTGTGAACTCACGTCCGAATGCAACAAATATTCGCACTTTTGTGTTGAGCGTCCGCTCTCGACCAGCTTGTGAAGCGCTACTCGACTAAATTTGAGGGCAGTAAATTAGCGGAAATTTAAAGAGGATCTCCTCCTCTAGGCTCAATGCTGAGCATGCAAACAACGCAGTCAGCAGCGCAGTTTAATCGTCGCTAACGAGTATTTGTGCTTAGGAGGCACACAAAGTATTATTAGTACAAGAATTGAAATTTAAACTTTGAGCAACCAGGGAAAATTATTCGAGGTAACTTACTTTATAGTCAGAGTGTATAAATTTTAAACTAAAATGTAAAGATTTCATGTGAATGCAAATTTTGACACACATGCAGCCAAACTTGGGTATGAAATTTCGTTCTCCATCAACCTAAAATATATCCGTTCCAAAAAAAGGAGAACTGGCTCTCCGTCGCGCAGAGAGTCAGTCTCTGTCGCTCACTTTTCAGCACTGCCATTTGAGCTCCTCTGGGACCGAACGCTTGCTGGAAAACTCTCCTCATACCTTTAGGAATTAGCATCCGAATCAGCATAAAAATGTAATCAGATTCTGGGCTCGTTATCGTAGAAATGTATTCCATTAAGGTCAGTGGCGCGACGTAAAGAAGTGTTACATTATGCAAGGCATCTCACCTCCTGCGCGGTGCGAGACAGAGTTTCGAGGGCTCTTTCGTTCGCCTTCGGTTGACGACTTCAACATTTTACGTTCAACTGTTCTTGTTTTAGTGCATAGGGAAGTCTAAGGAATTGAAGTATTCACTAAACCCCGTCATGGATTCGGGTTTTGCATGTACCATCTAAAGTACGAGCCCTAACCGATTTTGAATTATGGTCAGCTGTTTTTATTGCTCCGATCGTGGATGCAGTGTTTTATTTTCTTAGAAAAAATTGGAAATATACAAGGGGAATAGGTAAAACCATTCGCAAAATAGACGAAAGTGTCGATGAGGCAATAATTCTTTGCTTACCATCAAGTCAAAACTTGAGGAACTCAATCCCATTTGTGAGTAGGACCTCTTTGAAAGTACGTTCTAATGTTTATCATGAAAATAAACCGCAGCAATTCTGCCATTTGAGCGAAGTAGTTAGAGAAGAGGCTAACCAATTAAATTGTCGCCAAAGAACGTCGAAATGTGCTTACTTCCATTAATTTTTCCATTCATTGGCTAGAATATTCGTGCCTATGTAAAACAATTCAGCGTGTGCTGCTGGCCAGCTCCTCTTGAAAAAATTGGGCATAACATTTTGGCAAAATCTTTCAGATATCCAAATACGTAAAAATGTGTGTCAAACAATAAAAATCTAATATAATTGTCTCCCATTTATAATTCTTTTATGTAAGCGGTTGTTCAGGGTAAAAAGCTAAAACGAGTTTACTTTTGAACACAGTATATACAACCTTTGAAGTTTAGTCAAAATCGAAAGTAAAATTTAAAAACAACAAATAGTCTATTTTTTCATGCCCGACCACGACTACTTTCTTCAAATTTGATTTCATACTTTTTAAAAGCTCAGTGAAACAAATGTAGTAATTGAAATTCATCAAGAACTCCATTGAGTTCAAATATGGAGTCTATAAGCTTTGGGAAAAAATTGATTTTTTATCAAACGCTACGTTAAATTTGCGTCAACTGTCAATTGAAGGGGTTAAGTCAATCCAATTTGCCGCTTAAGGCAGTTCCTAGAAAGTAGTTTTGAAAATCTGTAGTTGGAACACTAATATTCTGTTTCCTTGAATAAATAAGACAATTTTCTAAATTTTAATGGAAAAAAATTTTGAGGTCATCCTCTATCCGAGTAATACAAGTGTAGCCCTCAGTCAGATCCATTTTTTCTTTAACACTCGGGTACAACTTTTCTCTCTTAGGTATAAATGTCGTTGGCGCTGCATCATTTTCTAGGAGTGTTATTTAACAAAAGGTATTTTTGATTATGTTATCATACATTTATGAAAAAAATTCGAGGGATACTTCGTGAAATAATTTTTGGTTCAGAACAGGTGTACCTATTCTGAAAGGCTTAAAGGTGGTAAAAAGTTAGCATTTTGATTGGCATTTGCTGTCACGCAGATGAATAAACACGTCTCCATAAAACAAGTCTCTACTAATTTAGTGAGTTAGTCATATCTATACCCAGTGTTTATTTCATGTGAAAAATTATTCTAAATTTTTCTGATTTACAACAATTGTGTGACTTCATATAAAACGAAAGAAATAAGAAAGCAGTGTTCCAGTATTCAAAGAATAGTTCATAGTTTATTGTTGTTTGCATAGACTAATTCACAGGATGAACAACTCATATAACCTATAAAGTTTGAATTAGTATAAACTGAAGGAGCGCTAACGGCTTTCTCGAATGATTTGCACAATAAGAACTTCTAAACCCCTAAATTATCTTTATTTCTTGATTCACAAGGCAAAACTTTGTACTGAGTGCATTTTACGCCTACGACTGCAAGAGGTTACTTTCACAGGATGTCACCTGAAGTGGAACTCCATTATTTTGGCTCGCGCCGAAGTGTGGCGCAGGCGCGACGCGTTCGGATGCGTCGCGAGACATTGCAATGCTGCGGCGCGGCTGTGACAAGCATCATTTGCATAATTAGCCTAATATACATTTTTGTTGATGGAAATTTTTGTCAGATTTTCATGAAGCTCTAAAAGAGGCCTCAGAAAACACAGGAGAGGCAAACAAAGGGGGGAGTGCGACGAGGGGTAGGTATGACAGACGGTGCAGAGGGTGCAGGTGGTGCAGGTGGTGCAGGCAGTGCAGGTGGTGCACGCGGTGCGTGGGAGGAATTGTGAGGCTAGTTGAGGGTGTCGGGTGTCGGTGGAGTCAGTGTTTCAGTGTAAGACTTACAGTTCACATTGTGGTACCGGTAATGATTGCGAGAAAATAAAAATACCATACTTCGAATTTAGTAGACGTAAATCTTGTCTTAATCGTTCATTTTCGAAAGTGTGTAAGTAACATTCTCCTGCCGATGGTCAAAACAACTCACCAGATTCCTCTAACGTTTTCACATCACCTCAACTATTGCACTACGTTGACTTACTCTGGGAATCAAAGAGTCGTTTAATAAGCGATCAAATGGGGAAAAGAGGAGGTTGACTGTATACCCTGCATTGAATACTTTGCATCGAATACTCTGTAGCGAATTCCCTACCCAAATATATCACGCAAATGTTACCTTGTATGATTACCTGGTCTCGGTCATCGCGTCCCGATAAACTTGTGAAAAGTAAGGTGTGAAGTGGCTGAGTTGACTGAGGGATTGCAGACGTGACTGACGCGGGTGACATACTGACGCAGTTGACTGGAGGATTGCAGACGTGACTGACGCGGGCAACATTGTAGCACTGTTAAACCTAAAACATTAGTTATTCCATCCAAGCATCAATTGTTCCATTAAAAGGCGACCGTTCAGTAATGAAAGATTTCATAAAATGAACGTTCAATAAAAATAATACTGTATTTATAGAGGCTCAAGTCATGTGAATCTCTCTCAACGACAAATATTCATTAATTATTTCGAAATCATTTTAAGATGAAAAATATATTACGCCATTACGAATTTATTTCAATTCGATCGACATAAACGAACTTAAAAATTCACTCGAGTTGAAAATCAGATTTTGAGCACCAAATGTAACAAAAGACGAATTAGCCCCTCACTCAGTTCTCTCCCTCTCAAAATGTAGGAATAAATCTCTGCAAAATATTTACTCTGAGAACTTAGACGCAGAGTTTTTATTTTCTCTCCAAGTAAATACGTTGTCATAAGTATTTAACATGGAAATACGAGTAGTTATTAAAAGAAACAAACTCTAAATCGCTTGAGTACGCTGCTATCATATTTTATTATTATCAGACTTGGCTATCGATGTATGGTATTTAAAGGAATTTCCCACACATGTCTCAAGCCTAGAATTCTTTCGAGTTTTCCCAATTATTTTTGAAATATCGATTTGATGTGAACTGATTAGGTAAAACTGTTAGCACTCAACTCTTTAAGTACAATTATTTTGGAACGAATACCATGTCCGACATCTTACGAACAACTATTTGTGTAACTATGCTTGCAAAGTGCGGTTTTAATTCAACAATTTGTAAGCAACTTGCCATGTGATTGCTTCCATCCGACTCTCCAGGTACACCTGTACACGTAAAATTGATTACGTTGAGCAACTCAGAAGCATAAGCTGAAATGCTCAGCGTGCCCTCAGTGAGAAGTGCGTCTTTGCTACCCATCAAGCGGAGAGCGCTCTCTTGCAATGCTAAGCCTCGTTACTGCTGGTGCTGTGGCCTTACTTCTATGTTGTCGACTTACAAATGACTATCATCTTGTGTAACGTTCTATCCTCATCATGAAATTTTGAAATTGTTTAATAAAAGATTCAAATTATATGAATTCAAAATTGTCTAAGTTTGATATTGTGTTTAGGTTTTTATAGGCCCATTTTGTTTTCCCTATTCATGAGAGTGTACGAATATAAGAGAGAGTAAGCAGGTAGGCTAAACTACCGATGGTAGTTGTTTCTCCGTTTTCCTGGTTCAAAGATCGTGCTTTTGCAGATGTGCTACGTTGATTTAAGGGGGTCCTCCCGTCAAAACTGAGTTTGATCCGATTGGTCTGAAATTTGGCCACTATATGTATTTTTGCAAGAAAAACATATTGTCCTCATGTAACTTTTTTGATTTAGAACTTAGTTTTTATTTTATTTTAAAAAAACTCGTTTTTTGGTTCATTTTTGGGATGTTTTCAAAAGAATAGAAGTCAATGAATTTTTATGTTAGAACAAATACAAAGAGAGTTTTGAAATCCTCGTAACATTGCAAACAAAATGACATTCTTGGATTTTCTATTTGATTTTATTTTTTATATATATGCGATATTTGATCAATACCTAAAATGTACCGAATTTTTACGTTTTGAACTAGCAGAAAAAAAAGACAACGTACAAATTGGGAAATCGAGGAATGTCAGTTTGTTAAGAACGTTCCAAGGATTCTAAAAATGTCTTTGTTTTCTTCCTAGCATAAAAACTCAATGACTTCTATTCTTTTGAATTTTGAAAATAAGTAACTTTACAGTATAGGCCAAAAACAAAATATTTTGTTGAAGTGTAATATAATGGAAAATTTATGTAATTGAATGCTGTTTTCATTTTTATTTCGATCATCTCTATGCATAACATCATATTCACACTGTAAATTGTAATTTAAAATTAAAAAAAAAAGTAAAAAAATTTTTACTTATTTCATAAAAATTATTAAATTTTTTGTTTTCAGTCTGATTCTTATGAAATTTGACTATTATATGTAACTTTTGAAAATAAACACAATTTCCCCTATACATTTTTTTGATTCAGGCCTTAGTTTTTGAATAAATTCGACATATTGGTTTTTAGTCCACTGGTATTGATATTTGAAAAGAATAGAAATCATTGAGTTTTTGTGCTAGATCAAAAACAAAGACAGTTTTAGAATCCTTGGAACATATCTAACAAAAGTACATCCGCAAATTTTTCATTTCTCTTTCTGTTTTCTTTTTATATGGGGTCAAAATGTGCTCGGGGTCAAAATGCTGCATTAGGATATTAAAATTTTTCAATGCCCAAAAATCCGTAGAGTTTTTTGTACTCCCATACTTTTGTATGTACAAACAGATGCTCGACAAAACGTTATAACATCTTGTGAGAAGGGCCGATTTGTTATCGTGAGATTAGCGGTTCCTTGTAGTAAATAACGTTTGAAATAAATTTGACGGCTAAATTCACCCAGACGACACTAACCCATCAATTTGATTCATTTATTTCGTAAAACATCTTTTGGTACACACCAAACTAAGTTACTGGAGTGTTTGGCGCACCTGATTTCTAAATAGGAAATAGGTGAGGTTCGCCTAACGAATGTAAGGCAACTGAGATAAGAAAAACGAATTATTCCCCTAATCAAAAGACAGAGTAATTCATGGGGTTGATTGCGACGCATTTCCGTTAATTGAGAAGCGAAGGATGGGTAACACTCACGTTCATCAATAAAGCTACAACTTCGAAATTGTATTTGAGCAAAGATCCGTAAGACAATTACAGAACGAGTACATATGTCATATTTATGTCAATTTATAATGCACTTATTGACCTTCGCGAGGTAAATGTCTTAAAATGTTTACAATGTTGGAAGAAAATATTTTATTACAAAATAAAGCGGAAATTTGACAAAACGAGGTACTGTAATCAATAACACGCTCGTTTTGAAATAGAAGAACGATGAAAAGTCTTGTTTACTGTCGTGAATTTTTTTGTTCGCATAAAAAAGTACAGTGCGTAAAGAAAACAAACAAGCACGAGTACGGATGATGTTGTGTTTCCAGCAACCGAGCGTGACTGTCTCCCGCATGATGCGGGCAGTTTCTCACCACTCATCAGATCGTAGAATTATTGTATCACTTTTTTCATCTTTAAGTATGACCAAGTACGAGCAGTGTTGAATCTTGAAACTATAGTGTTTGTACTATACTGAATAAGAGGATTTCTAGTATTATGACTTGCAAGAAAAATTAAATTGCAAGGCTACCTTTAAAATAAAACATTTTAATGTCTAGTTCTAAGTGTAATCTTAATAAAGTTATGACCCTGGCTCGTCGTACTGTTCCTTCTACCTTCATGCACCAAGAAACATTATAGTATTTAACATCATCAGTGATGAATTTGCTGTGTTGACAAGCGTATTGGTGTTAAAAGCTATCATGATTTGAATATGAAAATGCTTCCACATCACAAAGGAGCTGACATCTTAGTAACAGGAGTACCGAAACGTCATCAAATGAATTCTCTGGCCACAACAATTTCCAGGACATAACATGGCTGCACGGAGAGAGGGATGGTCGGGGGAAAAATTGAGAGGATTCCTCCCTTCTTTATCGCTAAGTAATTAGCAATTGATTGAATGAATTTTATAACTCACTACAAGTCGTGTTCTAGTGATTTCAAACGTGAGTAATTATGAATAAATAATTGTGCTCGTAATAAATTCTTGAATATTTACGAAGTTCATACGGATGATCTTCTAGAACTTTCATAATCATATCGGTTGTATTGGTTAGTTGCCACAGTTTACATCCGGACAAAATTCAGCACCCAGCTTATGGTAATATGCGAACAAATTTGAACCCCTCGCCATTATTGTATATATAGGGCGAAATTAAAAGTCATACACACCACATTATAAATAAAATCTGGTAAGAATGTCTTTTTTACTAAACTTACTTCGTAAAAATTGTAGTTCAGAGGTTGAGCGATAAATTAAAATCAGGGTTTAGAGTAACTTAAACACTGGTAGCAATGTCCGTAGAGTTGTCAAGTAATTACCGCGAAGTATCATTGACCCAGTCAAGAAGTTGAGAACATGATCAGACAGCTTGAGTTATAATTGCTTGACGATACGCGTTCGTGCTCCAGCTTTAGTGTTATCAAATACACCAAGATAAATAGATGGATTTTAGTTTTCTTGATGTGCAATGAATCCGTTACCATGCACATAATCGCTAAGTAACTACTCGAACACTTTACAGGCTCTATTTTTGAATAAAGTACTGTTTCTGCATATAATGCCTTATTCAGTATTGAAGCCTCAACTAGTCAGAAAAATGAAGCTTCATTTCGTTTTGGCAGCAGCATGAAACATAGAGAGCAGCTCGCCGCGCTGCTCATCAGTTGCATCAAATTTGCTCGGAAAGCTTTTCATAGAGGCCGTCAGTCATGGTTTGATGCAGCCGCGCTCCCCGCTGGTCTGAATGAGAGCAGCCAGGGCGCTATGCGGGCTGTGCTCAGGCTGTGCCTCCAGCGCACGCCACGCTCCCTGCTGGTACAAATGAGAGCAGCCAGGGTGCTATGCGGGCTGTGTTCAGGCTGTGCCTCCAGCGCACGCCACGCTCCCCGCTGGTCCAAATGAGAGCAGCCAGGGTGCTATGCGGGCTGTGTTCAGGCTGTGCCTCCAGCGCACGCCACGCTCCCCGCTGGTACAAATGAGAGCAGCCAGGGTGCTATGCGGGCTGTGTTCAGGCTGTGCCTCCAGCGCACGCCACGCTCCCCGCTGGTACAAATGAGAGCAGCCAGGGTGCTATGCGGGCTGTGTTCAGGCTGTGCCTCCAGCGCACGCCACGCTCCCCGCTGGTACAAATGAGAGCAGCCAGGGCGCTATGCGGGCTGTGTTCAGGCTGTGCCTCCAGCGCACGCCACGCTCCCCGCTGGTACAAATGAGAGCAGCCAGGGTGCTATGCGGGCTGTGTTCAGGCTGTGCCTCCAGCGCACGCCACGCTCCCCGCTGGTACAAATGAGAGCAGCCAGGGTGCTATGCGGGCTGTGTTCAGGCTGTGCCTCCATCGCAAGCCACGCTCCCTGCTGGTACAAATGAGAGCAGCCAGGGTGCTATGCGGGCTGTGCTCAGGCTGTGCCTCCATCGCAAGCCACGCTCCCTGCTGGTACAAATGAGAGCAGCCAGGGTGCTATGCGGGCTGTGCTCAGGCTGTGCCTCCAGCGCACGCCACGCTCCCTGCTGGTACAAATGAGAGCAGCCAGGGTGCTATGCGGGCTGTGCTCAGGCTGTGCCTCCATCGCAAGCCACGCTCCCTGCTGGTACAAATGAGAGCAGCCAGGGTGCTATGCGGGCTGTGCGCAGGCTGTGCCTCCATCGCAAGCCACGCTCCCTGCTGGTACAAATGAGAGCAGCCAGGGTGCTATGCGGGCTGTGCTCAGGCTGTGCCTCCATCGCAAGCCACGCTCCCTGCTGGTACAAATGAGAGCAGCCAGGGTGCTATGCGGGCTGTGCTCAGGCTGTGCCTCCATCGCAAGCCACGCTCCCTGCTGGTACAAATGAGAGCAGCCAGGGTGCTATGCGGGCTGTGCTCAGGCTGTGCCTCCATCGCAAGCCACGCTCTCTGCTGGTACAAATGAGAGCAGCCAGGGTGCTATGCGGGCTGTGCCTCCATCGCAAGCCACGCTCCCTGCTGGTACAAATGAGAGCAGCCAGGGTGCTATGCGGGCTGTGCTCAGGCTGTGCCTCCATCGCAAGCCACGCTCCCTGCTGGTACAAATGAGATCAGCCAGGGTGCTATGCGGGCTGTGCTCAGGCTGTGCCTCCATCGCAAGCCACGCTCCCTGCTGGTACAAATGAGATCAGCCAGGGTGCTATGCGGGCTGTGCTCAGGGTGTGCCTCCAGCACACGCCGCTGCTCCGTGCTGTTCGGGTGTTGTGACGACACCGTAGCGGTGCACCAGATTTCTAACTCACGGAATCAAGCTTTTTTTTCAACTTAACGAAAGCTCAAACATTTTCCTTACTTTAAATGCATTTTATTTCATGCTAAAACAATGTAAAAATATATATATTTTTCCAATTTGTTTAGTTTTTTATAGTTTTGTCGGTCACGTTTGCCAGAGGCGTTTATAATTTTTTATTTGACTGCACTTTATTTGCTCGTTAGAGGGTAAAATCTATTCTCAGCACGTGCATCACCAATTTTCAGGAATGAAGGCATTTTTGAGATATTTGATTTACTGCTGCGCTAATTTAAAAACATTCATATCCGTAATGCACGTTAGTTCTTTATTCTATATGTTTCGAGATGAGGATTTAGATTTAATGATTTCGCCACTGTGTAAAGCAACTGAAAGTAATCACCTAATATTATTCTTTATATTACACTATCTATTTAGGAAGGCGTCACATTTTCTACACAGCTATCTAAGATATGTTTCATTATTTTTTACATAGCCTTAGTATATTCAAACTTGCCTCTATAACAATTGTCTGTGTGATCGAAAATTTTTAACGTTGTCAAACACTGCCGGTTTCAGATGAAGTGCTGACAGCGCTGGCGCTGCTGAGCGTCAGTTAAATAATATCCACTTGACTGAGTAAGCTGCACTGAGCGCAAATATCCTGAATGAAGGGGTGCAATTTTACTCGGCCACGCGGCAACCTCGGCTGATCACTGCGCCTAATCTGAGCAGACGCCGGCACCGATTTTTCAGTGGTCATCCGAAGTGTTCAGATGGGAAACAGATCTCTCTGAGCACCTAAATACATTTTCGGTGAGAATCCACGCACCTTCACAGCCTGCACTACCAGTCATAGCACAGCCTGTCTTGACGTTCATACTAGCTCCCGGCAGCGACGGTACCGCATTTTTCGAACCTAATGATGCTTTATAATTATTGAGAAGACTTTTTCGAACAAACTTGGAGACGTAATGAATCATTATGCGTTTGTGTGAGCGTTTAGAAAACAAAATCATGTGGTTAAAAATCTTAAGTAAAAGAAACAGTGATAATAAGTTGAAATTATCAAATTGTGTGCAGCAGACATTATTATTTTAAATGGTACTTAATTTACGTATTCAATAGCCGTGATACGGTGATATATGATCAGGCCTATTCGAAAACTATGAAGTAAGATAAATATTTCGATTGTCCGTGAAATCAATTGAACCAATGCAGTGGCAAATTGTTGAAGATTACAATACGTGAACTTTTAAAATGTGCTAATGTTCCAAAAAAACTACTGTGAATGTTTTTTCATCGTTTTTCGGTACATATAATTATTTTTTTAACTATTAAGCCCTCGTTTGGGCCCAAAAAATTGAAATCATAAGTTAAATATCATATCCCATTGTAGTTAATAGAGCATTTTCATCGTCTCCTTCAATCAGATTAGAAAAAAACTTCACGAATGAATGAAAAATCGTCCACGTGCGTGAAGGGTGAGAGAAAAATAAAAAATTCAATGGAAGCAAACCTGTCTCAAAAATGTACAATAAGGGTACCCGCACACGAGCAACTTTTTATGGTCAGTTGCTACAACTAAAAAATTGTCCAAAATAGGAAGTATGCATTTCTATGGCTGCCCGCACACGGGCAACTTTTCGTGAGGCGACAACAAAAAGTTGTGAGATGGTTGCGACCGGGTCAATTTCTCTGACAACACAATAGTTGTCGGCAACTGTTGCAGGCGATAGACAACGTTATTTCTAATGGGAGCTCGCACACGGACAACTTTTAGTTGCCGCCACCCCGCGCCCAGCCGGTCGCAGGCTGCAAGATTGGCTTAGTTAACTCCAGATTTTTGCAAATGTGGCTTGTTTTAGGGCAGTGAGGTGCATAAATAAACTGTTAGGCGTTTAAGCTTTCTAAAATTACTGTGCGAAGCAACCTATTTCACATCTGAAAAATAAATTCATTCTATTAAAGAAAAAAAGAGTCTGTGTTCAGCATTTTTATAATGAATAATAAACTCAGTAGTGGGATGGCATATTTCCTTTTTTTTTATCTGACGATCCTGCTGTGGTTTTTCAGTATCTTCCAGACTAGAGTGGTCTGACACTGCCACATCCTCAGTTTCCATGGTGACACTAAACGATAGTTGCCGCCATCCGGTGGCTCGTGTGCGGGTGTGCCTTTCTGACAACTTTTCGTTGCGACAATTTTTTCGTTGCGACAATATTTTGTTGTGACAACTGACAATAAAAAGTTGCTCATGTGCGGGTACCATAAAGGGTTACTTCGCAAGCTTTAGCAAATCATTCCCATTTTTACTCAAGAACAGCTCTGATAAGCTTCTTTAACGAGGAAGAAATCCAACTTACTCCTGCCGTTCATCAGCAGACTTGGATCTCTTTTCAAACAAAAATAATTTTTTAGAATAATTCATTTACTTGACGTGCAATTAATTGAATAAAATAAATGCTCGCAATAAGAGAGTGAAATTTTTCATTCGTGTTGACAAGTGCAGTCATTTTAGTCGTGCACTTTTCAATTCAAAGCTCGATTTATTCTACATAAGAATTTTGAGTACTAATCACGATGTGAATTTTTTGTCACTGCTTACCACGTCACTGCACAAACTCATTCTCAGGCAAAAGGGGTAAACTATTCTAAATCGTCACTTTGGTGATATGTTATGACTTGTACTGCATAACACTTTATTACGCACAGCAACCCTACTGTGTTCTGCAGTGTATTACAGCACTCTTTACCGGCAAACCAATTCGTCTCTCTCTTCGCCAGCATGTGCAGCTTGTGTACCAGCAGTCATGACAGAGCTACGCTATTCCTATAGTTTGTATAGAAGCACCGACGGATATGCGTTTCTTGTTTCTGGTATACGATAATCATAGACCTATGAGACCTCCTTTCGTTCCTTGTTAATGAGAAATGACAGAGCTACGTACCTCCGTAGCTCGTTTGCAGAGATGACAAAGCTACTTTCCCCGTATCTCGTACACAGAGATGACATAGCTACTTTCCCAGAACTCATACACAGAGGTGACAGAGCTACATTTCCCGTATCTCGTACACAGAGACGACAAAACTACCTTCCTCCGTATCTCGTTTACAGAGATGACAAAGCTACTTTCTTTCCGCTTATGCCCAGTTCAGGTAAAGGGGCAGAGTTACTCGGACTGTTCTCGATGCACGGTCAGAATACGAGGGATCCCACAGTAGCTGAGCACTCATTCCTTCAATCTATCCGGTCGTCAATCAAAAGAAATGGCATAAAAGTCCCCAAAAAGAAGTGATTTGATTTGAAGTGCTCTATTATGGGCGGCGTGGAATATTGTGCCGGGATGAGAGTTATTTATTGTTCAGAGAGTCAGTATTGCACAGCGTCCGCAACTGGCAGTGAAAGAACTCGCCTGTTGAATAAGCGATCGCTAAACACTTGCACTCCAATAAAAAAATAGCGTCCCATTTAAGTGGTTTCAATCATTTTCGCAGTTGGACGATGACGAATTTTCACTGATTTTCCTCGAGTCGAAAATTTTAGGGACCGATTGATTCCGGCTGGCAGTTTTCGAGGGTATGGCTTCAATGATGCGATGATGAGAGAACTAGGGGGACGTGGGAGTATGGCTTTAATGTTGCGATGATGAGCGAAATGTGGGAGAATGGCTTTAATGTTGTGATGATGAGAGAAATGTGAGAGAATGGCTTTAATGTTGTGATGATGAGAGAAATGTGGGAGAATGGCTTTAATGTTGTGATGTAGAGAGAAATGTGGGAGAATGGCTTTAATGTTGCGATGATGAGCGAAATGTGGGAGAATGGCTTTAATGTTGCGATGATGAGAGAAATGTGGGAGGATGACTGTATTGTTGCGATGATGAGAGAAATGTGGGAGAATGGCTTTAATGTTGCGATGTTGAGAGAAATGTGGGAGAATGGCTTTAATGTTGCGATGATGAGCGAAATGTGGGAGAATGGCTTTAATGTTGCGATGATGAGAGAAATGTGGGAGGATGACTGTAATGTTGCGATGATGAGAGAAATGTGGGAGAATGGCTTTAATGTTGCGATGATGAGAGAAATGTAGGAGAATGGCTTTAATGTTGCGATGATGAGAGAAATGTGGGAGAATGACTGTAATGTTGCGATGATGAGAGAAATGTGGGAGAATGGCTTTAATGTTGCGATGATGAGCGAAATGTGGGAGAATGGCTTTAATGTTGCGATGATGAGAGAAATGTGGGAGGATGACTGTAATGTTGCGATGATGAGAGAAATGTGGGAGAATGGCTTTAATGTTGCGATGATGAGAGAAATGTGGGAGAATGGCTTTAATGTTGCGATGATGAGAGAATTAGGAGGATGTGGGAATATGACTATAGTATTGCGAATATTAGAGAACGAGGAGTGATGTCGAAGTGTGGCTTCAATGTTGCGATGATGAAAATTAAGGATGATATGGGAGTATGGTTTCAATGTTGCGATGATGAAGGAACTGCGTTTAATATGAAAATTCTCAAGCAGGTTGAAAGAACCTCAGGGTTTGAAAGAATTCGAGATCTGTTAAATTCTCAGTTCGAGGAAGAGCAAAACATACATCGCATGACAGCTAAAATTGAGGCCGTCAAAACGATTTCCTTCGAGATTCAATTCTCGAATTGTGTGTAAAATAGATAAAGTTTTTCAACAAAAATATAGATCGACGCTGGAGAATTATCCCGTAATAATAAATCAGACAATTGAAAAAGCTTCTGTAGAATAATACGAGTCATTCTTGCAACTACTGGAATAAATTTAAACTCGTGAATTTAACAATGCTGGTCAACAGCCCTGTCGAGAGTTCAGTGAACTTTTGTTGATGAAATTAAACATGCTGGATACGATCATGGCCTTAACAAACTTGTGTAGTATTTCCATGTTCGCCGCCGGAGGCTTTTGTTTAATAAACTTTTGGTCGCACTCGATCGTATTGAAGTTTGTGCACTTCAAAATTTTGCCCCAAATTGTCTATTTCGAGGGCTCAGGGAAACAGCTACTGCCAGCCAGCTATTGAGACACCTACAAGGCATCCGACAAGATATTTAGAGCTTCGTCGCCTTTTACATCAAAATGAAAGAAGAAATCAAACCGTTACACACTGTAAAATTTGCATTATTAAAGATCTTATTCCGATTTTTAAATGTTGAATTTAGGGATCGAATTTTTCATTTATAAAAATCGCGCTAATAATTTTTAGGTATTGCACTTTAGTGTCAATTAATTATTTCCACTTATTATTTCTGTTGACTTGTTGTTAGCATTCTAACTATCACAGAGAAAACTTTTATGACAACCTTGATGATACATTAGGGTGAAGCGCTATCAAAAAATAAAGCTATTTTATTGATGCAAGGTGCAGAACGAACTCAACTCATCCTCAAAAAAATTATTATTATTCGTAAATCAACCGACAGCTAATTTTGACCAAATATGGCGAGCATCGCCATTTTAGGCTTTTTATAGAATGAGTACTATTCCGTAACAATAGTCTAGTTGTTTTTTTTAGGTGTAATGTCTTCGCCTGAGAGCAGAAATTAGCTCAGGAGAGTACTCTCATGAAGTCATAATAAGCTCCGAGAAGACATACTATATCACCTCAGTTATGATCACATCGTGTATTACGATGCAATCTTCAAGTTCTGAAATGAACGTACAGCATCTAGATCGACTCAATCATTCAATGGGAGTATCAGGTGTAACGTAAAAGAAAATCTTCCATACCAAATACAACTGACCAGCTGGTTTAAATCGAGGAAACCGTACTAACGAGAGATTTGACTAAATCGGATAGAATGTTGGTGATTTATTTACATCTTTACTAACGTTCAGATGAAATTAAATTATGTAAAGATGCACCATATGCTAAGAGTAACCACGAGTAGAACTCTATAAGGAATTAGAAAAAACGTTTCTTGAGCCTTGGCTTGAATGAGTAAAACTTCACTTTTAAGTTTTCTACGACCTTGAGAGACAATCACGTTCTGTTGTAGCTCATATTCTTTTTATCGATTTTTTCTTCCTGAGCATAGAGCGGAAGTTGTACCTGTGAAAACAGGGAACTTATACAAGTAGGAGAAAGTTGTAAAAATTTCTACCGAAAATTCGTGCAGGTCCGAAAACTTTGCCATAGAACACCTTGCAACGCCGGTACTTAAGAATAGTCAAAACAAAAACGTTTTCTGTAGGAAAAATATTATCTTCGACGTTGAAAAATTGACGATGAGTGTGCAAAATGGCATTTCTTCTACCCGACACGAGCAACGTTCAGTCACTAGACCAGTCACTTTATGTTCACGGAACGGACTAAACACCCATCGAAGATCTTATTTTTTTATACCATGATAACTTTTTTGATATACATTACTTGAAACAAAACAAAATCACTTGGGAAATTAAAACGACTCAGTTTATTGCAAGAATTACAAACCTAATTATTTACCTTGTATTCAATCAGAATTCATTTCAGAGTGTGATAATAACTGACTGGAGTTGCGCTAAAATTCAAATAATAGAATCAATGCGGGCACAAGCGCAACTTGGTAGGGTTATTGAGGGCCAGAACTGAGCACCAATTGTCAGAAATTTCATTTTAAACAGTTTCAAGAACCTTTGAAATCAAATTGAACCTGCTGTAAGATCTGAATTAAGGTAAATCTTAATCGTATTTATTAAAGAAAATGAGTTTACCGCACGGTTGCCGCCTCTCCCTAGCTCCTGCTTATCTATCAAAGATTTCAATATTGACTGTGAGTTCCACGGAAGTCAGAAGCAATTAATGTGATCTGATTTTCACTTATGAACAACAGGAGTATTAATTCAGTGGATTCATGGCGCAGATCGAGGCGTGAGCTTTTTGGAGCGCATATTACGAAGTCTATCCATCTACCAACAGTACGGGAGTAATATTAAAGCTTTGAAGTGCTGTGAAAATGAGATGCTTTTATGCTCGTGCGATGACATTTCTGAGAAATATTTCAGGAATTTCTCTGACGAAGATAACTAAATTTTGGCTTAACTTTTAACAATCATTTCGGGTTTTTTGTCCAATTCTAGCCTGAAATTTTGATTTTATTTTGTCTCCAGCAGCATATCTACGGAGAACGCTGCGTTTATGAGTTGCATAAAAACTGCTGCGATCTTGTATAGCATCTTGGAGTTGGGCTTGAATTTTGGCGCTGTCGTCTAAATTCTGTGTTATTGTCAACATGATGACCCGGGAATTATTCTGACAAAAGGTCCACTTGTCTGGGAAGCATCATGCGTATAATCTCGAGGGCGGTCCACAAGAGAAGCTTGAGTTGCGCGTGTAGAACTCCAGTTGCTGCTGGATGATCTCATCGTTCTTTTTTAAAAAATAATCTGAATGAGACAAGATCTAGATCCTGGCAAGAATAAAATTGTGCTGTTGTTCACGTTGTCCCTATTCAGCGAATGGTTGCTCAGAATTTGTTGATTTGACAGTCGGAAATGTTACAATGGTGCTAATGGAAGTCTTCCATTTAGGAAGTAACATGACTTCGACAGCAGAGAGCTCAACGCTGTTCACTGGAGCAGTATAGAGATGGCCTCTAGGCTGAGATTAATTTACTACTTTAAAGCTACGGTCGAGCATAAAAGCTGAATTTAGACACGAAAAATTTCCTAGGCCTCGTTGATACAAGTAAGCTTTGTTATAATTTTCTCTCGCATTCATTTCTCTGATTTTTTTTCAGGATCAATCAACTAACATTCTGAAATTGCGTAGTGTATCGCAAACAAAGCAAATATTTTCACGATGGGGGAGAACTATGCTGTAATCATGTAATGCTGAATGCTAACGAATGTCACTGTTCGAATACTAAATGTAATAGAGATCTATTACAATGTACTAAATACTAAATGTAATAGAGATCTATTATTGCTCTGAAGGTGTTATTTTGGGTCGTTTCTTTCACTTGCAATAAAAAATTTTCCGCGTAGTATTTATTATACATTTCTATGCAGATCATGCTGTTCTTCTGCTCAAAACTGATCAGTTAAGCTAAAAGTTTTTCGTGTCAGATCGACATCGTCGTTTTTACGTGTCCTATGCCTTATCGATGAGATGAATCTGCTGTTAGTGGAAATTTATTCATTTATCGAAGTCTCATCCATACCATTCGGGAATCAATTAGAACTTTCCAGTTTAAAAAAACTTAACCATGTAGAGTTTTCTAGTAGAGGCCAACGAGATAACAAATTATATCTAATTACAAAAGTAACTTGACGTAAAGTTAGTACAATTTCCCTCATAATTTTTAAATAGACCCATTGTATGCATTACGGGAGGGAGAGCATCTCGAACTCAGGAGCAACAAACGCTTTATACTCAATTAGACGACGCCGAAGAAAGCGAGCTGCGGCGAGGTCGCTACATCATCAGCTAGTCATCAGTCACGGGAAGTCATATCCTGAGGGGAGTCCAAATGAGGTAAAATGTTTAAGAAAGAGACGACGTGACACTGCGTGGTGCATTTGGTGATTTTTGTCTGGCTAAGTGGGGGCTGTTGTTGTTTGGTTTAGTGGTTTGTTGTGGCGTAACTTAGTGTGGGTTTTTGCTTAGTTTAGTTTAGTGGTGTTTGTTGTTACTGTTTAGTTGAGTGGTGTGCTTTGTTGTTTAGTTTTTGCGGTATCAAGTTTTTAGTTTTGTTGCGTGTGTTGTTATTTAGTTGAGGGGTGTGCTTTGTTGTTTAGTTCGTGCGGTGTCAAATTTTTAGTTTTGTTGCGTGTGTTATTTAGTTGAGTGGTGTGCTTTGTTGTTTAGTTTAGTGGGGTGTCTAGTTGTTCAGTTTCATGACGTGTATTGTTGTTTACTTAATTTGTTTATCATGGTGTTGTATGTGTTCTCTAGGTTAGTGCTGTGAACTATTATTACCGTTTAGCTTAGAGGTGTGTGTTGTTGTGGTGGTGCTTTATTGGTGTGTGTTGTCGTGCAGCGTAGTTGGGTGTATGGTTGGATAACTTAGTGGTGCGTGTTGTAGCCTACGCAGACGTTGTTGTGGAAGCAATTGGGCTACAAATATTGGTGTATGCTTAATTGAGGCGTATTAGAAAAAATGGGGAATTTTGGTGCTTTGAGATTAGAGTTTCATTTAATGTTTGATGGAATGTAAAGTTAGAAGAGGTTTTGTGTTCAGAGCCGTAGTGCTTGAACTTAGGCTCATACTTTCTCTCTCTGACAGTGATGCAATGAAATTTTGTATGAATATGTTGCTATGGTCGTAAATAATTTTGTAAGAATGTGCTTCCATACTCGCCAATAATTTTGCAAGTATATGCTGCTGTAGCGGTAAATAATTTTGTTGGAATATGCTGCTATAGGTGAATAATTTCAAATATTCTAAGATTTATCCATACCTCATACTTGTACAGAAGCACACTGTATACCATTTTTTTAAAGTAAAACATGAAGGCAACGTAAGCGATCTTGAAACTACTCAGATATAATATATATTTATCGCATACGAAGAGATGGTTTTGAGTGAGTGTTGCAGTAATGCCTGCTGTTCAAATATTCTAGAAAAAAATACTCTCCTGGATGAAAGTTCTTTTCACTGTGAATGGTCATTCCAAGAAGCTGTTTTTGAATTTCCTTATGACACGTAGTAAATCCGAT
This sequence comes from Morinoia aosen, assembly GCA_030386875.1. NCBI lineage: Eukaryota > Metazoa > Arthropoda > Malacostraca > Amphipoda > Talitridae > Morinoia > Morinoia aosen. The sequence continues at coordinate 23,998,430 of CM059562.1, forward strand.
TAATTTTATTATTCTGGTCAAAAACAGAAAGTAAAATCATACAGCGAATTTAGTTCGACCCACTCTATCCTTGCGAAAAGAAAATGTTGACGCACTCAAATTGGAGATGAATGCAAGAGTTGCAGAGCTGAACAGATACCCACCAACGGTTGTCTCTCTGCGACGGTCCTGATTTTCGGTGCTGCGGTTGAGCACCATAGAGGGCTTCCTAACAAAAATGTATTCACTGACCGATGTGTGTATATATGATACCGGAACCATATTTCAGAATTAAACCGTTGTATGGTTTCGGTATCATATGTACATATGTCGGTCAGTGGAGACATTTTTGTGGACACCTTGTATAGGAGTTGCCCAAGCCTGGCTGTCTTCACTCGCTGCCACTCATCAATCCCCCACAGCGTGGACGAAGGCACCTAAGCAAGAGCAAAGTGTTGACAGGAGCTTTGGGAGCGAGAGCTAAGTGCGTCTCAATGTTTAGGATTAGGAGTGTCAGTTTGGCTACGTAGTTACAAGAGATTGGTACGCAAAACTCAAATTGCTATCAAAATTTTTTGAAACCGTCACATTCGAGTACCAATGGTAAATATCTATTACTGTGTTTTTAATCAAAATCATCTATAGGCTGAGTGTTTTTGACTAGAACATGTGCACAGTACATGGGCCATGCAAACCACGTGGGAATCTTGTTCAAGACTGTTGTTGGGCTCAATATTGTGCCCCCTTATTAAATAATTGAATAAAACTGACAGTATGATTCCGACCTTATACCGCCTACATAAAATAGTGGGAACTTACTCCAACTCAGAAGTAACCTAAGTATCCTGCTCAAATAAGTAACTTTGATGTTACGCAATAACATCTAAAACCTTGGTTAAACATTTTTGACTCAGTAGAACTGCCGCATGTTGACTACAGCTTGATTTCTAACATAATCTTTTAGAAGACCCATTATGGAGGGAACGTATTATTACGACGTGTTGAGCGCTGGGCCTAATATCACACCCAATAAGTGAGACATTTGAGTGATTACAATAAATATTAAGGAATGGAAATGTACGCAAGTGGGATTACACACTACACAGGTCGGTGCGGCGATGCATCACACTGCCTAGTCAGCCACCTACCCAGTCATCAGCACCGAACCGCACGCTCGTTACACAGACACATACTCCCTCAGCGCCCCTCTCTGACGCCCTAATAACATACATGTGAGCTCGAAACTCTCTTCTTAACTTAAGGAAGGTTTCTCGGTTCCTAGTGACGTAATAATTTTTCTCTAGCAGAAGCGGGACTTACTTTCTGTCGACTGAACACGAGATCGAAACAAAATTCGCTGAAAATTATGCGGACTGAGATGGCTCAAGAAAAATAAGTTTCTGCAGGTCAGGCAGTCATGAAAAGTGTGTAGAATCACACTCCCTAGCGGTAATATACAGGTCAGTAGATCATTCGTTGGCTGATGCGAAACACAGCCTCTACTACACGGCCAAAATGGCCAAGTGGAAGAGCCAGACGATGCGAGTTGCTCGCCTGCCGGGACCGCCACAAAACACTCGTCTCCAAACCTGGTCCTTTAAGTCTAAGAAGATGTCAGGGAAATTTTAACGAGTCAGGGGTTTTGTAAGACAGTTTAATAAGGGAGGGATTAGCGGGGCTCGGGTAATAAAGCTCTAATAAGGCGGCGGGGAGCGAGGCAACGGCCCACTGCGGTGGGGCAGACCGCTGCAGTCAGCTTTGACTGCCTCGCTCGGGCTCATTCTTATTCTCAACGTAAGTCTGAAATAAAAGTATTTATGCATTAGAGCATAAAGCAAATAATATTTATTTATCCCTGTAAAAGTTTTCGATTTCATATGCTGGCTTGAGAGTACCGCGATATTAAGGCAGAAAGTTTCATTATTTTTGTTCATTCTCCGTAGTTCATCTGGACTTGAAGTGTGTCACGCCTCGGTCTAGTATCTGACGCCGAATAAAGGTGATTTTCTTCGACAAAACTTGTTCCCACCTAATTTCCCAGATAATTCACTATTCTTCTTTAATGAGGCTCGAAAGTTCCTATGAAAAAAAAATAATAACGTCGATAATTAGTCTATTTTTAGCGAATTACACTCTTTTGAAAAAACGAACAAAAACCACAAACATTGTAATAGCAATCTTTTTAAATTTTAAAATGAAATCATCAGGGCGTAAAACATAACGAAGAAAACAGTGAAAATTTCCTGTTCCCTTCATACAACGTTTTACTGCACCTCAGATAGAGTTCTAAAATTTAAAAAGTTCGCCATTGTTGATACGTTAGCTCTCATTTTTGTCAGACTAGAAATTAACGTAACATTTCGAAAGCGCAAATTTTGCAAAGGAAAATATTCCTTTGTTTATAAAATCTGTGGTACTAGTTCAAGATTTTGAAAACAATAAATTAATTTGAAGTTGTAGGAGAACGGTTGAAAAACGTGCGATGTTACAAAATCACAATAACTTATTATCATGGTCTTCTATGGAAAATGTCATGCAATGATTACTTGGGTATTTAAAATAAACTCAGAAGATTCAATTTTTGCATTTGAGAACATTAGGAAATACGTGTCGACATGAGGGTACCATTTTGTGCAGCTAAGCGGCCGACCTGCCTCCAGTGACTCATGCGTTCCTGATGAGTGACGCTCCAGTCCACTGTTGTGCTGATCCGATGCCAAGGATCTAATGCTATTCTTTGTTGTCATTTGACTGCTTTTCAATTTTACGAATGCAATAAAGACTACTAATAACTGGTAGAATTAGAATTGGGAAGGAAACTTCTAAATTTGTTCTCATAAAACTACTCACGATGAATTTTAAGTGTCGAATTTCCAGGAAGAGGTTGAAAAGAGAATGGCTGAGCTGTTCGCATGATACTGCCATTTCACATCCCGGCTCTCTCTCTTTTTAGTGTGCAGGGAATATCAGCTTTGTAGTAGCTTCTTAATAAAACGTTATTCAACTAAACAAATAAGACACAGACTCAGAGATATATATACATACTTTTTCATTTGCTTGTTATCTGAAGTTCAGTCCTATTAGTGTCTTTTGATAGAGTACCCAAGTTAACAATGGTTTTATTTGCTTTCACAGATTATTGGTGCGGCAAAGGAAGGCCTTCAGGACTCCTGTAACTTTTGAAGAAAGTACGGACAGGCCTTTTGTTTCCCTGAGTGTTTTGGGTGGAAGCTGGAGATCAATATGCGTTTGTGATCATAAGGAGCTGTGTAACCTATCCGTCATCCAAGTGCATAAGTTGCGAGCTCTTATGGTCGTAGAGCTTCTAGTGAAAAAAAATAAAAGCTATAATCTTAATAGCTGCATGTACATTTATTCCAAGCATGAGCCAAAGATTTGAAATTAAAGATACGACGAAAAATTTAAAAAAGTGAACGACACAATTTGCATGTGTGGACTGCATAAAATTCAGCGCTGTCGTACAATTTAGCGCTCTAAAAAATTGTAACCACTCGCAAAATTTAGAGATTTCAATTTTGTGCCCTTAGTGTTTTAGTGTTGGGATGACCAGTCACAACCGCAGAGCTACACAAAACATCACCAAGCGAAATAAGACCAAGAGATGATTGAGTCCTGTGCAGATGCCGGGGTTCCGTCTGCAGGAAATAGTTATTGATCGCACCGTTTCGACAATCGCGTTGTAATTACAATCGTATCAAGCGTCTTTTAGGAAGTAGAAATCAAGTGCAAGCTCATTGAATGGAAGAGTTTCTCATATAAACTCTTCCACGCGTATTCGTTGTTGTCTCCGATCGCCAGAGGAAATACAGATAAAACTATCAACACAACCTGGTGAAGCAGTAGGTGCTTCAAATGTAAAAAATGTATAAAATACTATACCGAAAGCCATATAACCATAGCAAAATCTGTCAAAACGATAAAACTATATTTTTTGTTGAGCATAACGTCGAATGTTGCTGAAATATTGCGAAAAAAGAAACTTATAAGCATGTAACGTAATTTTAGCCCTTCAAAAAGCCCTCGACATTTGTATTTTTGAAATGGGAACTCTTATCCGGAAAACATTCAACATAAGTTATGGGGTACAACTTTTGACAGGATTCTTTTAACACTCTGGAACGATGGGAGCACCTTTAACTCTTATATACTATCTCCAGGCCTACTCATACAAACCCTGACGTCGTAGTCGCGGTCGGAGTTTTAGCGTAATTTGTGATGGTTCTAAAGATCAAATTCAATGGGCTTCAATCATCGTTGATTTCCCACTAAAAGGGTTTGATCAGAATTTGAAACATATGAGGACATACGCAGTGTTACTTTTCGTGTCAAATGAGTGTATGAAGAATTTAGTTTGCAGGACTGTTTCTCATATGGCTCAATATAAAAGCGTAGGTTCTATTTCCAATAGATGCATGATATGAACAGGCCTGGCAATAACGCGCGCTGTTGAATTGGAAAATTTAAATAAGACAAATTCGATACCCATTTCCTCGCAGTATCACTTGTTTGGGGGTCTTAATTATATCTGGGGAGTAACCTGGAAGTGCTCAAAACTGGACAGCATGGCTTAGCAAACTGCCTTTGTAACGATTTATTTCCTCTGAAGCAAATATTTCCTCTGAAGCCACGATTTATTTCCTCTGAAGCAACGATTTATTTCCTCAAAAGCAAATTTTATTTCCTAGCAGCTCCACGTTGCAACTGCCATTCCCTGATTTATTCGTAAACAATGATGAAACACACTTTATGTAAATGCAGTTGGTATATGTTAGGAACTGAATATCTTGGTCCACCAAACATATAGTACAAAGAATTATTTATCAATCACAGACAATATTACTGAAATGCTGATAGAAATTATACCGAGCTATTATAAACCGCCAGTATATTCTATATTAATTATACAGAGCTATTTTTAACTGCCTTTATGTTATATTTTAATTACACAGAGCTACAATTAGCCGTAAGTAAATTCTATTTAAATTATTCAAGGCTGTTATAAGCCGCCCGTGAATTCCACTTATACATCATCGTGCAGAGCTATTATTAACCGTCAGTTTTTTAGCTTTTTAAAAATACTACCTTCTTCTGACTTCTAGGGTGAGGTCATTGCTATGTCAACCTCGTATGAGAGCACACCTGAGGATATATGCAGGAGGCATCAGACATCCAATGCTTCCGATATCTCTAAGGCGTGGCCAGTTTTATAATGGAGTAAATACGTTACTCTACATAATATCTATCGAAACTTCTAAGATATAAAAGACGATCTAAACAGTGTGTGAAGATAAACAGATTCCACGTATACTATTTACTACTCGGGCTTATGTCGTGTGTCTTCTGATTTATTTACACTTGAATGAGGAAGACACAGTAATGTTGAGATGCAGCGTTTGGAAGGACGAAGGTAGATTTCATAGCCGAGCTCTAACAAGCATCGGAAATAATTCTAGGAAACTGAATTCCAAACACACTTATTTGACTGAAATAGTTTCACTGCATATCTCCTCAGATTTGCCAAAGCCTGGCTAGCTCCATAGAAAATCAAACATAGATTGAAACTAACTCAAATTCGCTATTCCGATTTTCCACACATGGCACGAAATCTTCTACTCGTGAGACGTCACCATTTTTATGAACAAGCAAGGAGAAGTAAGAGGCGTTCACTAAAGGCCGCGACTCACTGGCGAAATTTCTCCAGCATACTCGCGAGTACGCTGCCAAGCGCGCTGAGTTTAGTGCTCCACTGGAGACGCCTTTGAGCGTGCTGGTTGACCGCTGCTCGAGCTTCAGTCGATTTTCAACTGTCGTGAGGAAGGGTGTGCGCTACTCGAAAGATGAAACACATCACGAGAGAAAATCATTCTTTGAAGCTTTCATGTGCTTTTAGTTATTAAAAATTTACATCCCATCAAACGAAGGAAAAAGAGATGGACAAAGCTTCTTTGGAATTTTTCAAGAATTAAGACTTGGCGTTAACAATGAAGACTTTAATTATTTCATGAAAAATGACATATATATGAATGAATGAATTATTTCATTCTTCCTTTTCTTTCTAATATTACCAATAACGGTGGCAATATTGTGAAAATGGGAACGAATAAATATTTCATTCTCATCTGAGATGTTAATACGAAATGACGAAAAGAATATAAAAAGAAATAAACAGACAAAATAAATAAGAAAATTGGCTCTTTAAACTTGAGAGCGTCTACTCGCACTGATACCTTCAATGCATCCGGGACTTAATGTCATATTTATAATAAGAGAAAGGGAAATACCATATCGAGTGAGAAGACGTGCGATTTATAATATAGCTGAGCGGTACAAAGTGCTAAAATAATAAATTGATAGGGCTTTTAAAGTTCAATGTTTCCAATTTCTATACAGCAAGTGAATATCAGTTTTAAAATTTAAAGGTAGAATGTTTTGTATTATTTATCTATTTTCAATGTTTTAAATTTAATTTCTTATTATAATTCACTTTTCGCTTGTGCTCGCATGAAATACATTGTCGTAATAATAAGAGGCAATGAGGTAAAATGAATTTTTCGAAAATATATATTACACATCAATCTATACTATAATAAGAGCCGCGTCCGTCCGTCCGTCGGTCTGTCCGAAGCCAGCCTGCAGTGTGTGATGAGCAAGCCCTGTGATACAAGCTCCAGCCTTATATATTTTGACGGGCCGTGTTCACGCGGCCTCATAAACTCTCGAGAGATTGTATTTTTTGTATTTCTTGCGACGTTTCTTTCATTTCCCCTCTTTTTTATTTCAAATAAGGGGGGTTGACTAGTAGTCATAAAATGGAAGTATTAATTCTCTAAACTACCATTTAATATTGAATCCCTTCATTCAGTTATTAATTATTAAATTATTGTACCATCGGAAATATTGAATCACTATGATGATCGACCCAGTAAACTAATTGACGTGCAAAAAATGAATTGTCGTCGGTACTGAGCACGAAGTATTTATATTTTCTTTACAATATCATTAAATGAAAGGTTCATGTCCATTAATTTTTGGACAGTTTTTGTACCACGTTGTCTCAGTACTTTATTCCTGTACGCGACAGATTTCATTTGCCATAAACACTCGTGTTCTGGAAAATCGTCTATAAAGCTCAATGTTTGCGCTCATGTCCATTCTACATCGGAGTTCGACATGACGGTATACTTTCCTCCTCAACTTTCTATGCGGCACTGAAATGAGCACGCTGGCCAGGGTACTGTCGGACAAGCTCTGAGCACGAAAACGTCAGCGTGCTGGCGAAATTTGATCATTTCGTGAGCACGCTCGTCAGCGTGCTGAGGAAATTTGGCCAGTGAGTCACAGCCATAAGGAAATCATAAATTATGCGTGCTTACCACTCCTATTGTTTCTGTGGTGTTCACTTTAAAAACCGACAGTGGAAGGCTACTACAGATTCAAAGGGTCCATAAGTTCCAGAGGGTAAAAATGTTTCAAAAGGTTGAAAGTGTTTGAAAAGTTCAAGGGGTTCAAAAGGTCATAAAGGACGAAAGATCTCAAAGAGTTTAAGCTTTCAGATGGGCTGAACTGCTACAAAGGTTTAACGATTCGGAAGGGTGTTATGGGCTCAAAAACGTTAAAGGGTCTGAAATTTAAAGGGTCTGAAATTTAAAGGGTCAAAGGGGTATGAACGGACCAAAGGGTCCAAATTGTTTCATGTGACAAAATAGTCTAAAGCGTTTAAATGCACTAAAGAGTTCAAAGGTTTCAAATGACACAATGTGCTGAAAAGGCAAGAAGATCATAGAGCTTGAAAAGTTTAGTAAAGTCGTATGGTTTCCAAATGCAAATTTTTCCAGGCGTCGCATTAGATTCCCTTTGTTAGTGACATTCACGGTTTTACTTTTAAGATAGTGATGCCAGAGTAATTAAACGAAACACTCTCAATTGATTGGAGATCATATTCACAATTTTGCGCGCGAAATTTGAGTGCTTGCAGGCATCGTGCAGGAGCTGTATGTACATACACCTTTTCTCGTTTTATAACCACAAGTTAAAACAATATAGCAACAGTTTGCACAATCATATAACACCGAATAAAAACTCATAACAGCGGCTCAAAATATAGCAGCATCCAGTATAAATCCAGTGACGACGCTGAAAAATTGATAACATATGCAAAATGTAGTGACAGAGACAAATAAATACAACGTTGCTTCGAATTGTATAACACTCTCAGAATGTTGCAACAGACGTTCATTTTCTGTAACAAATAATCAAATCTTGTAACAATGCATCATATGGCCAGTATCATAGGTTCAAAATAATGTAACAGATGCAAAAAATAGTAACGAAAAGTCATAAGATGTAACAACATCTTTTAAACTCCTATTGACGAGAGAAATTTTTTTTTTACACTTCCACATTAAAAAAATTGAAATAATGGATTCACCTTTAAATCCCGAATGTTAAAATTCCAGAAGTCAAAATTTCAAATATCTAATTCCCGACCATATTTGACCGTGAAATATGTACTGTACGTGCCAGTTCGTAACCCTGATTTAAACATTCTGGATTTTGATTTTTGGGATTTAAATATACGGGATTTCGACATGCGGGATTTTGACTTTCGGGAGTCTGAATGCCACCCGACAAAAATACATGTAGGACTACATTCCATTACTTCCCGGTCATTGGAAGATGCAATACATGTATTTATCCGCTGACCGGGAAGTAACGGAATTTTCCAGAACAACTCTGACTTAGCCGGTTCACCTGTGATACATATGATGTTCATTCTTTATTGTAATTATCAATAATTTTGTATGCATAGTTTCAAAATGCACTGTGTACTACATTATATGGCTTCTTAACTGTTTATTTTGCTTATAAATAATTGTGTCAGAAATTGTTAATTTGTTACCATAATATTTACGCACGTTACTATTTTTTGTATAATTGTTATCCTTTTTGAACGTTGTTACAATAAACCTACTCTGTCACATCATATTGTTTCCTTGTTTTGATGTATAGTTTTCCTGTCATCCATTTTGCTTGGTGTCGCTATAATTTGTCGTTGTTGTCATTTTTTTTTTGCGACACTGTCTCTATATTTCTATTCCCTGTTATACTCATTGGTTCGTCGTTGTTAAATTTGTAGTTCGTCGGTACATTTTGAAAGAATGTGGTTATACAACGAGAAAAGGTGTAGAGCGTTCAGTCTTTAAATAAATAAAGGACCATTAGAAGGCAGAAATACAGCCCATGGCCAAAAAGAACTGCGTTTATCTTCAAAAATTATTAACGGTTGGATCGACCGAAGTATACTCTCTACAAGGGGCTCATAATTATTTGGGGTTAATTTAGATTTTTTGAGATTAATTCTGCTAATTGCCGTCAGTAAAATAATTTGCGCAATGAACTTACATTTTAGTTCAAAAATTTCATTAAAAAAACTGGCATAGAAGCGTGTTTTAAGTCACACAGAAATATACTTGGAAAATTTCAATTCACTTGAAGTACACATCGATCTTTGTAATTTTCTAATTAAGTCATAACTAGGAAGAATAAATCATGAAATGTATTAGACACCTCCGACAAGAGACCCATGGCTGCGTGACATGGTCATTGAGTCGAAGCAAGGCATCACGCGAGGGGAGGACGGAAGAAGCGTCCTGCCGAACTGCTACAGCGTCATCTGGCGCTGTGCAGCCGACGCAGCCCGCACCGAACAAAGAAGTTCTTAGGCTTATTTATGGCGTAATTAGCGCCTGTTTGAGGTTAGAGATTTTTTTTATTCAGCAGCAAGCGAGCGTCTAATTGCTTCTTTCCGGCCACTGACGCGTTGGAAAGGAGCGCTGTCACAGGAGAGGCGGTTCTTCTTCACACTTGCAGCCATTTGTGCTTTTGGAAGTAAAACTGCTAGCAATGAAGTTGCCGTGGCTCCTTGCTCGCATTTAATCAGGATAAAGTTGCTGGGTCGGCCGGGGGCAGAGGTTTGGAGCCTCCGAGTGCCGCCATTAGGCCGTGCTGCTCTAATTGTCGGCGGTAACAGCTGGTAGCTACGTGACTGTGCTGCTGGTGGTGGTGGTGGTCGTGGTGGTTGTGGTGATGGAGGGGGTTGTAGTGCTGGTGGTGGTGGTTGTGGTGGTGGTGTTGTGGTGGTGGTGGTTGTGGTGGTGGTGGTTGTGGTGGTGGTGGTGGTGGAGGTGGTGGTTGTGGTGGTGGTTGTGGTGGTGAATGAGGGGAAGATGGTGAGCTACTGTTGCAGCTCAAGGTGCACCTAAATGCACATTTTGCAGCTTGCACAACCCGTTAGTTAATTGATGACGACACGGCCGCTGTCCGAAAGCGTAGCACATTGACAAATCTTAGCTGAGCTCAGACCTCACAATGACTCATAACCAGGCTCAGAAACTAAGGATGTGTCCGCTTCAAAAAAATTTCATTTAGATCCAGCGCTTGTTTTTTATCCTTGCGCATTAGTGACTTACGTCTCTATTACACACTTGTGGGAAATAATCTCAAGTGAACGACAAACCCTTTATTTTCTCTCTGACTGGGAACATAACACACTTAAATGGTGGAAATATTTCTTTTTGAACCCTGCCGAGGAATTGTGCGCAGAGAATCTGCTTGCATTTGGTTGTTTTACACAGTGCCAAATATTAACCAGGACAATTGGTAAGCCGGTCAATTGGTATTAACAAAAGCGAGTAGATTAAGTATTTATACTTAAATGCTAGTAAGTTTCGCATTCGAGATGAAATATCGGAAATGAGAATTACAACATGACAACTCATCTTTAGAAATTTTCCTCTGCTGAGGAATACATCCCGATTGAAAGAGCCCGCATTAAAGTGCGTGCCACTGCCAGTATTTGAGTTGATCGAGTTGCGTATTTCAGGAGGTGGAGGGCGGTATCAGTGCTACGAGGGCGGCGATATCAGCGCGCGAATAGCTCGCGCCGCTCGACAGCTGCCGATAAATGACGGCGCGCCGAGCCTGTACGTTACTGGCGCCCGCTCAATAACTGCAGTTCGAGCAAAATATTCCCAGTATTTTCAGGGCTCAAAAAACGCAGTAAAATTAGTTTGCGAGAAATGGAGCGTAGCTGTGCAAGCAGGCACTTCTGAATATATCCGGATGCTTTGCTTTCATACTTGAGTTTTATTATTGCTCCGATTTGAGATGCGCAATAGTTCACCCCTGGCTTTTTGTAGGACTCTGCAGCCGCTTTCAAGGCCCACTTTGTCCCCCCATTTTGAAAAGTCTTAGCCTGTGTCGGAAATAAATGTATTTTCTAATCGAGATATTACACTCCGAATGGAAAACCGCAGTGAATAACAACAAAGTGAGTGATCGCGTAGGCCAGTGTGCTACTGGAAGAAAACTTTAGCTGCAAATGTTCTCTACATATGCGGGTAATTCGTAAAACATCATTAAAGTTTTAAATATTTGTTCGTAAAAATAAAATTCAAAACTATGAAAAACTGCAAATATTTGCTCTCAAAATACAATTCTAAACTTTGAAAAACTTCAATTTCTGTAAATCATGGCGAGAGTTTTAACTTCTACGTGTGTAAATTACCACGCAAAACCCATTCATCCTCTTGGCACTTAGTTCATTCTCGGGACTTGAAGCTTAGCTTCACCCAAAACAAACTTATCGAATCCCAAGCTGAGTTGTTCTTTCAACTCACCATGAGTAATTGCGCGCGAAGTAGAAGTTGTAAGAAAAAAATGAAAGTTCTCTTCGCTGCCCCTCGAATGGTTGGGACTCTATAATAGAGGAGAAAATAGCTTTACTAATAAAAAATTTAAGAACCACATACGAGGGAATTTAAATGTGTTGTATGAGCATAAATACATCTGACTGGAAAGTAAAATATCATGATTTTAGCATTACAAGTGAGGGAGATGAGAATTGTCACGCCTGAGGAGGGAACGCGTGATGGAAATTCCACGACCGGCTTACCAACTTGCGACGTGTGTGACGGTGAGGCGCGCGTGGCGCGGTCTGCAGCAGCTCACAACTCATCTTCCTACTCTGATTGACGCTAACGGTCGTCAATGGTCATAATTTGCGACCAAATGGCCGGGTCTGCGGAAAGAGGAAGCTTTGATTGCACTAATCCCCGGTTTGATGACTACTTCAGTTGACTCATTAGAGGCAGGAGGATATGTCTGCTTGGCGAGCTTCAAACTAACAGCTAATTTCGCGCTGCCACTCTGCGCGGTCGCTTCACCGTCATTACTTCACAGATTGTCCGGTGCAAGAGACCGAAACTGGACAGACAGTGGTCGAGGATTATGCTGCTAATCGTTATCAAGTTGTATCACGCGAGAGACCGTGCAATTTGTGCCTCACAGCTTCATGAAAATGAGGTGCTAAATGCGTCTCACATTTCTGCCTCGTATTGCTATCTATACTTTTGACAAACCCAAACTTGGATTTCGACCAAGGGAATTAAAATTTTTCTTCTGAAAAAATTATGAATGTTCGTTGCAGTACTTTAGAACCAATTTGCACGATTCAATTTTGTTCTTGGGCTGAAGAGAAAACAAATCCTCTCGTACAAAAAAAAAAACGTTTCAAAATACACTTTCTCTCTTTGTTTGGATCTTCACATTTTAATGCGAGCTATTTTTAAGACTAACTTTAACTTCACACTTCTCTACCCTATGGTCACTTCGAAAAGAATGGCTGTTGTGCCTGGCGTAATACAAATGTAGGTGGAGGCTAGTCATTCTTCTGCTTAAGCACTCATTCGTGTTTGTAGTGGCTGTGTACTGTAATGTGAGTGTGTGCACATCATGCGTGTGGGTGAGCGCATGTGTGTGCACAACCATGTATGTGTGACTGTGCGCACGCATCATTATCATAAAAGTGGACAATCACTTTCGGTGGGATCTCTGTACCAAATTACACAAATTACATTATACACGTTTATGTAAAATTTAAGGGCCCAAGTTCACTTGCATTACGTTAGACTAAATCTCATTAAATTAAGTTTATTTTGAATTCATATTCTTTTAAGTAAACGAAAAAGTCATTTGATTTTTGGGAATGTTTCTTGTTCTAATTGAAGAAAAGTGCGGTTTAAATACTATTTATGTTTATTTTCGAAACAATGAATCTTGTTCATCACAGAAACAAACCCTCAGCCAATTGCAATTGCACATTACAACTGTCAATATATGTACAAAATAAAAAGCCAACACTATAATATAAAACCAGAGAAGCAATGTTCCAGAAATCTCCAGGCCTATTGATTTCAGCGAGAATATTATAACAATTTTATGTTGCAAATGATCTGTTAGTTTTGTAACATGATTGAACCCAATCTTCCTATCACACTGTCAACAGAAGAGCGTGTGTAATAAGTGTTGCGTTAGTGCGTTAGGTGAAAGTGAGAAGATCCTCTATTAACGTGTGCGTGGCTGGCACTCGAAATGAAGCTGCGCAGACGAAGGCTGACTTCCAAAATTTGCGGACTGGTCTACGAGAATCTCGGTCGGGGTGAGCCTGTTTTCGAGCTGATACGCTTATGCAGACATATTTGGAACGAAAATCTGCCTAGAAAATTAAGAGAAAGGATTTTGAGCAGTGCGAGTGAGGAAGAAAGGATCTGAATGTGACAATCGCTATGGCATGTCAGAGGAGATTGCGCGGGTCTTGGTAACTGTAAATTTAGAAGCGTGGCGTTTTGATGCTGTTGAATATGAAGAAATTGTCTGACGGTCATGTCCCCTCATGAGAGTGAGGGCACGGGTACAGTCAGCTTGTTATACCCATCAATAATATTACAGGGCATGAAGGCCTGAGTAGAGTTTGGCATAGCTCTGCTCTTGAACTGAGGTTAACTTCAGCTACATTTGAGACGATGATTATGGGAAACGTGTTAACTAAACTTAGTGTAACTTTTGTTTTATTAATTTATGAGCGCTACTTCCTTTTAAGCAAGGGTATTTGATCGAAGATTACTAATGGGAATACATGCTCAGATGATTTTCATCCAATACTGGCGGTGATGTCCCATTTGCCATGGTTAGGTTCTTACTTTTATCAAAACCATTACTGCTTGGTTAATGAATGATGTTCGGAATAGTATTGAAGACGAAGAATAAAATAATACGAATATAAAACGAAATAAAAAATTATTTTTTGAAAAAAGTGTTAAATTAATCTTAATTACATTGCAAGCAGAAGTAATTCCTAAAGGACTATAGTTTCGACATAGGTATTTCAGAGACATTTTATAACGTTTGTTTTTAGTACATTTTCTAAGCATATTGATATTAGCGTTTGCAGCATCTGATGGAGTTTTCTGAAGTTATAATTAATAAGTGTTGGATAAGTTGAACATAATTTCTCCAATATCCATGATTCCACCATCATTTTGGATTATGAAGTAAGTACGGAGCTATTTCAAAATACATTTGCTTTATTGTAGGATCATTGTTCACTTCTTGCTCATTACAAGTTGAGTTTGTTGTAAAATGATTTATTTTCATTGCTTTTTTTGTCTTTTCTACTGCACTAAAGACCCATTTTTTTGTAAGCCATTGATTTAGATACGAAAAGTTATTTTGCAAAAAATTGTAATCTGATAGTCGTACAGAAAAAAATGAAAAGCGTTGTGAGTCACAAAAACATAATTTAAAGCTTTTTAGGATATTGCTCATTGGAAACATTAATTTTTGGTGCTTCCTATCTGAGCAAAAATGCTGGTGCCAGAGCCTTGTCGTGAGAGAAATGAGCTCGTCATTTTAGCCTGTGCAAAAAATATCATACATTTGTACAAGTGTAAAAATTTAAAGACTCATAGGCGATGCTTTGTTTCGAAAAGCTTACTTATGAGAAAACTAATGTATTAAACAAGGTATTATTAACTAAATGTATTATTTCAGAGTTACCTCGTGGAAGTGTGAAGTATTCAGCTGATATACACAAGATCATCATTAGGATTTTGCCTCACTTTGCTAAAGCCAGCACTGATGGTCGAATATGTAGTAATTTTAGTGATTTCCACAGCCAAATTTTACAGAAAAATTAGAGAAAAATTTGAAAACGAACATGAACTGTATGATATAACTAACAGTAAATAGCTGGAAAATTCACACTTGCAAATCGAGTAACAATTGAATGGTTTTCCATCTCTAAAAGTTATTTAATATTTTCCGCTGCATAAATAACGAAGTAAGCTAGCAGTTAATCTACTGAAGCAATCAGCATAGCCAAAACCTGGACCGCTGCTCAAAAGGTGTGAGATAATTTCGATGGTTTATTAGCTTCGCTAGGATTTTTTTCACACTGATACTGAAAAAGGAAAATATAATTCAGCATGGATTTAATTACTAAACTACAGTTTTTATTTGTCTGTTTTGCAAACTGCATTGATCATTATTAGGCATATATAGTCTTTCTGTTTAGAAAAATGAACAATCTAACGCAACCCTAGGCCCAAAGATGCTTGTAACTTATGAGCTACATGCAGTGAAACTTTTGATAATCACTTGAAGAGAAGCTAATGAATGCTTTCAAACTTTCATATTGATATGCTTGAAAAATGTGCCAAAACTTAGCATAAAAAATTTCTAAATTTCGACCAGTTTTGAATATAAAGAACTAAGGTTTTACATTGCTAATTTGTGGAAAATTTTTGGAAATAGTTTATTACAGAGTATACTCTTGTTTGAAACCAAATTTACAATTGTGACAAGCATTTAGATTTTTGATCAATAACTCAGGCCATTTTTCAGTACGTAAATCAATTAGAATTCCCATTTCTAAATATCGGTAACGGAAACCTGGGTCTCCACTTCACTTGACTTTAAAAATAATTGATTGTGAGATTCTGTAGACAATAGTATACTTTCGTCGAAGTTGCGCTACTGTGGCATAAGAATACTTCTTCACGACTGATCAAATCCTGCCTTTCAAATAAAATACCTAACGATGCGATAGTAAATTCAAATTCAGATTGCGAAAAATAACAAACGGATTGCCTTAAGGATCTAATTTAGGGCATCATATATTGACTATTTTTGTAAGTGATTTAGTACAATCAACGCCTTTAGTTCAAATCGACACTTTTTGTGGATGGCGGCACATTTACCGAGTGCCTCTCTCGGAAAAAACGTTAGCATCGCTGACCAAACAAACCAGGAGCTAAAGTATTGTACTATGGCTAACATTTAATGAAATCTGTATAAATGTCGGTACGCCTACACTAATACACTTTTCTTATTAGAAGACAATACATCTGAGAATAATTATTAGCTCTGAAAATATTCAAGTAAATGACACATGAGAATGTTCGAG
Source organism: Morinoia aosen (assembly GCA_030386875.1). Taxonomy (NCBI): domain Eukaryota; kingdom Metazoa; phylum Arthropoda; class Malacostraca; order Amphipoda; family Talitridae; genus Morinoia; species Morinoia aosen. The sequence continues at coordinate 24,014,733 of CM059562.1, forward strand.
AATGACACTAGATGAAAATACGATGGTCCTAAATTATTACAACCATGGACGCATAAAGATATCTAAATCTATCATAATTTTGGGCAAGGTCAATCAAGTCCTACCAAGAAGTCAGCTGAAAATCCTGTCCAGCCCCTTGCTCAACTAGGATATTCAATACGCCATTGAAGTCTGGCATGGCACTGATATAACTAAAACCAAATACGTAGTATTCACATTACACAAAATGCTCTAAGGGTTATCTCCAATTAAGAATATAAACTCACACTGATTATTCCGTCAAGAACCTAGAAATTTCAAAGTGGTCTGAATTCTACCGCAATGGCTTTCTGGAAAATTTTATGTGCAAATTATCTGCAATAAAAATTCCGACCATTAACTACAAATTCTCGCTCAAACGGAGTATCATAGTTTCGTACCAATAAATGGGGAAATTTCAAGAAGGCTTTCTTTTTACTATCGTCAAATCCTGAAATTCCTTACCTGACAATTTTTCCGATGCTCGCAACTATTCAGCATTCAAAAGTAAGCGTAAATCTTACATTTTCTTACATGTTCTTATACAGGTGAAAAATAAGAAAGTTAAAAGCAAACGATGGAAGCGAATTAAAAAAAATTGAACAAAAGATCAATTCTAAAATTTATTCCTAAGCACGGATAAGGATCAAAATACCAGTCGAGATATTGAAGTACCTAAAGATACAAAAATTTTAGTGATGAAGAAAAACAATGACCTGAACTTGAAACTACATGTTTTTTGATTTCATACTCTATAGTAATCATAAATTAGAAACATTAGTACATCAAATTATTTACCATCATTTACTGCAGGATTTGTACCTCGCCTCGAGTGTCGCATTAAAAGCATCGTAGTATTGTTCTTTGTGGGTATCAAGATTATTATTGTGTCTTACTTGTAAGAATACGCATGCTTATTGGGTTAAATAATTTCTTTAACTTTGCAAGCCTTGACCCAATACACCAACCTTTCCAACTGCTGTACAATACGTAATACTAATCTCAAATGCGGAATTCGATGTTATCATATTTTTCATTATTTCATATCTTGATAACCACCCGGTGCAACTTTTTTAAATGTTTGAATAAAAATCTATTTATGGGTAGAAATGTGACTGCCACCACCAGCAATTTTTGGAAATGAGCTGAACGAGTCCTACTTGTACTCCTCCTTGCTTCTGAGGTATATCTAGTTCACAATTTAAACTTTTATATTCGTATACCTCAATTTAACATTGAAAAAGGATACAATTTTTATTGATTTTATGTTTTCCTCCATCAATTATCACCACTAAGCACATCGCTGACCAAAAGATATTTAAATCCTTTCCAGAACGCAGCGCTACTCGGATGACTAATGAACCACACAGACCGCGGCTCTGTCGCGTAACTTATCATTCATTCATTAGATCTACATAACGTCAGACGAAGACAGGTTTGGTACGACTTGTTAGGTCTGTCGCAACTCATTGACGAAAATGCGAAATTCATTATTTAATACTGGTGGCACGCAATGATCAAATATTACGTGACGAAGAGGCCATTAAGAGTTACTGCAAATGATTTCGAAACCTTTAGGACAGAGAAATTAAAAATGAACAGAATGACAACGTCAAAAGTTAGCTTGATCACCAAGTGTTTCAACGACATCAAATTTGATACATGAGTTTTAATGCTTAACTCAACACACGAGCTAAGCTAGCATACTCATTAAGTGTTTCAACAACCTAAAATTGAATACAAGAGCTTAAATACTCAACAGTTGAGCTAAGTTAGCTTGCTCGGTGGGCGTTTGAAAGAAACATTCGATTGCGTGAACCAAAATTATTTTACAGCTTCGTACTCACTAACTTCGTGATATTTGTTGGATAAGTTCGCAATTTTTTTTTTGGTACCTCCCGGAGAGATGTGATGTCAGACGAGTCCACGAGATAGCCCCTTACAAGCTTGGAAGAAAGCAAAAAAATTCACTACGTAAACTTCAAGATAGAGGCCGGGCTGCTGTTCTGACATATTTTAATTTCCTTTCTTTTCAGGTGCAGGGGGCGGAGATGCCCCCGGAACGTGGGGGTCGGGGGGCAAAGCGGACCCTGAATTTGGGGAGCAGATCCGTAACGTGACGGTCACCGCCGGGCGTGAGGCTATTCTGTCCTGCTCGGTTGATAACCTTGGTGACTACAGGGTGAGTAATGGGTGACTGCAGGGTGAGTAATGGGTGACTGCAGAGGGAGTAATGGGTGACTACAGGGTGAGTAACGGGTTACTGCAGGGTGAGTAATGGGTGAGTGATGGGTGATTGCAGGAATAGAGCTTGTTGACTATAGATAGAGTATCGGGTGACTATGTTGTGAGTAATGGGTGAATGCAGGGTGAACATTGGTGATTGTTGTAATGGGTGACTGCAGGGTGAACATTGGTGATTGTTGTAATGGGTGACTACAGGGAAAACATTGGTAATTGATGTAATGGGTGACTACAGGGTGAACATAGGTGATTGTTGTAATGGGTGACTACAGGGTGAACATCGGTGATTGTTGTAATGGGTGACTACAGGGTGAACATAGGTGATTGTTGTAATGGGTGACTACCGAAAGAGCAATGTACTTGAGTGTAGTGTTAGTTGGCTAATGAAATAACATAAAGTGACATGGTGAATGACATCAAGCGATATGGATAACCTCCGTGCTGTACATGAGTACGACATGTGCAGGCTATGCAACCGAGTCGATTAGCAAGAATTCCTGCAAGATGAGTTTATATTACGCTTCAGGTCCTTGCACTAGTTTACTTAAGTTTTATGCGTACTTTCTTCTCATTTGAAAACTTAGGCAACTTCCGCCTGGGCTGCACGCAAGCAAATCCACACAGAATGGTGTCAGGAAATATCTAAATTCATTCTATTTCTTTACCTCTTTTCTTATAAACAAGCTTTTGAAACGATCAATGTTCTACTTGCAGGGTGCAGAAGCGTAAATTTTTTCCCTTTTGCCTTTGCGACGCCTCCTTGCACCTCCCGGAAGTGAAACTGTTAGATCAGGTTTTATTAATTCTGACGGACATGAGTGGGCGCTGGTAACAATCCATTAACTACAGCTCTGTTCTCCGTTGTTCTGGTCGTCATATGTGTTATGGAGTGCCTATTACAAAAATTATTTGTGTAGCAGCCGATTTTAATCTATATGAACTAGACACTTTGTGCTTTGCTTTTTAAAAAATGGTTCTCGACAACTCTACAGCTCAAACAGTGAAGAAACTAACTTGAAATGGAAGTAAGTTAACACCGTCGCTAATCAGTATTCCAGTGATGAACTAGCATTCCGATTTCTGTTGGCATTTTTGGTGAAGAACTAATTTTTCAATTGCACATTGACGAAGGATCTTGCGTGTTGAGAAGTAACTGATCACTCCAAGTTTGGCGCAAGAAGCTGCGATACGAGGGCTCTGTCGCAGACTGAAGCGACGGTCCAGTGCTTCGCAAGTCTGCACAATTCAGATGTCGAGTCCTGCGACGATTAGAAGGATTTGACAACTTCCTGCAAGTTTTGGGGAAAGTTTCCTGTCGCTGAATACGAACACAACAGGCAGAAGTTTGCGCTAAAATTCTGCAGCCAGCAATGAACTCTTCCAAAGAAAAACATAAACAAGCTGAGTGCCATTGATTATGGCGCAGAAAACACCCGCCAGAAGAGGCGCTTTACTTTTCTCACAATTTTTGGCGTGATCGAAGAATTCTCTCAGCGGATGATGTGAGCTTGGCAGAGATAACTCGAACATTGTGCTCTGGAATAGTTCCCCACGCTGAAATGAATTGATTTGAAATCATGAATACTGGTACGAGAGGAGATAATTATTTTATGGCCGTATAAGCACCACTTTACCTATAGTTTATACTCGCCTGCGTTTTTTAAGTTCGATGAATACTCGAGACTGAATTTGCAAAACTTTTTATGCTGTCGTAGCGGTACAGAAAATGGTGCAAGTTTTTCTACATCGAGTTCGTTACGGGCCTGCAAGCTGACTTAACATAGGAGCTTAGGCTGCCACCAATGCAACTAGGACGACGTGCGTTGTCTGAATACCCTGCCTGGATCACCTACCTGATCTAGAGACCCACTAACGCACCGACAGATTCAGTGCTAGCCATAATTTTTCAAAAAAGTTTCTCTTTTAGCGAAACGCACACTACTTGCAATACAACTAAACGATAAACATATAGAATATCAATCTAATTGAAAGAATGTTAATCTGGTGCAAGCGATGAATTTTCGAAAAACTAGCAGCAATCGGAACATTGAACTTTCTGGGATCCTCAGATGACCAAACACGACAAAGCAACCAAATCTAGACCAGAAGTCAACGTTCTCCGCCCGGCAACCATAACTCTTGTTTTTTCTGAGAGCTATTAGACTGGCAAGAAAAAAATGGAGCAATTTAATCAAACTTCCTTGCCGAAGTAGAGATAAAAGCTCTTCTTTAACGGAAAAAATGGCAACCTCTGAATGAGATACAAATCAGTGCGACGACAGCGCTCGAAAAGAAGTGGCTAACAGTTCAAGTTGGAGTCGTTAAAAGCTGGCAAAAGCTTCTACTCGTAATTACTTGATGGCCACTGACCTCTATTTGGCAACGTTGCAGTGGCTAAAGTTTTGCTCAGCTGAAGCTGTAATGTAGAGCGGCAGGACATAGCGGCAGAAGACGGCAGTAATGCAGATGAGGAACTTTATTTTAGGTCAGAAGTTACGGAAATTCAGCTTTATGTAGAAGCAGTTACTCTGCAGCACGCAGTGGCTCTGTTGTGGTATAAGCGTTTACTTTTGAAGTAGTTAGAGTGTAGAATTCCTCACTCAAACTCAGATCATTGCAACTAACGGCGCGAGGCCCTACGTTCTCTCTCCGTAACTGTGGTGTGAAGTCTGCGAAGTCCTGTGAGGAAAAGCTGTTCAGCGGTGAAATTCACGGCATTAGTCGCTTTGTTTGCTGATGCAGAATGATAAACGAATGACACTGTGATTATCAGTCGTTTAATGTTAGGAGTTAGCGTAAATGTATAATATCACTGTCGACGTGAACGAGGAAAGACAGAAGGTGATATTAACTCTGTAAAGAAAACTATAGGTTTTTATTTTAATACATTTACAGCCATTTTGAGAGCAAGAACACGTATTCGTATAACAGACAATACTCAAAAGCTCTTCAGTTTATTTTTGGCCAGCTTGAACTTTCGGTACGTCGGTTACACCTGTAGTTCCCTGACTATTCGGATCGGGGAACAATAGTACACAACATGGCTGCCATGAAAATTCCAAGTACAGTATTGAGTGTTCAAGCTAAAAAAAAATTTGAGATTTTAAATGTTTAGTGTTTAGGGAAAAATTTTATCACAAATCATAATTTATTTTTGGTAATAGAGGCTCCAATGTTGAGAGGTTGTTGTTGTGCTCGCTTAGAATAGAAATAGAATGAAATAGCTCTGTTATTTTCACGTACATATATCATTTATATGAAATTTTTTACAGCTGAATTCGTCAATTAGCGCGCTAGAATGGCACTCAGCAAAACATAACGTGTTTAGCTGAGCTGGCTCTTTGATTTGAAGCAGTTTTTTCCCAGTAAAAAACTGTTGTTTTTAATTTTTGTGACATAAAGAATTACAATAAATTATTGTCCATTGACTTTTTACATGCTAATGTAACTACAACGCTTAGCTTCTAAAAAAGGATGATCCTTGAGTCAATCGTGTTACCATTGTTTAGACAGGTTAGAATAGACACTCGTTTGGTTTTAAATTTGCCATAGAGAAAAAGAAGTTTCCAATCTCAGTCTTTTTCAGTTATTTTGCTAATTCACACATTTTTCCCCTCTTTAATTCTATTCAGGGATCTCCTATCCTGGACCTTACCTTATTTGTTCAAATTTCCCTCTCTGCATTTCTATTGCAACTAGGGGAACGAAAATGCATACAGATATGTATGTAAAATTGAAATTCGAACACATTTTCTCTCTATAAAAATGTTCGATTTTCGCAATAAAAAAAGTCATTGCGCGAACATATGAAATAAAATATATATTAACTCAGAACACTACTCTATCTACAGTTTTCAACTTGAAAGCTTGATTATGGTCCCATTCGACGCGGAAAGACATTGGGAACATCGTAGAGAAGCGGAATTTTATTTGAACTCCAAATTAAATTAGGGTGAAAATCTGGAATTACAAATTTTTTTTGACCAATTCTTATTTGTTTTTATAATTAGAAATTTAAAAAGAAGCTTCACTTTCCAGTTGCCGCAGTCTTTTCGCGTCGAATGAAACTAAAATCAAGCTTCTAAGTGGAAAATTGTCGAAGGAGTAGCGTTTTGAGCCAATTTATATAGTTTTGTATGTTCGCACAGTAACTTTTTTCTACTACGAAAATCGAAAAATTTTATGGAAGCAAATGTGTTCAGAATTAAATTCTACACATCTTTAGGATTTTCGTTTCCCTACATGCAATAGAAATGTGAACATAAAATATGAAAAATTAGGTATGTTCAGTGATATCAGGGTATATAGGAGATCCCTTAGGCTTCAGGTCGGGCATTGGAAAAAATCAACCATCCTTTTACGAAATTTTCCTAGCGTGTATGCTGAAAGTCATGCATACATGGCGACTACGTGAAAGTGATGTTGCGAAAAGCAGCTTAGTTTGAGCGAATGAGGCCGTGTGTCTGTGCACGTTTGTGCTGTGGTCGATACAGGGCGCTTGCAAAAGACGTCAATAGCCCGGCCGTCCCACGCCAGCGCCACCAGCACGCCGCTCTAACTCATCTGCTCGCCTCCCACCCACCACCAACAACGGGGGGCGAGTGGCCTGTCTTCTATAATACAGCAGTTGAGGCGATGACTGGAAATTTCGGCCTCGTTATAAGTTATCTTCCTCAATAGGGTGCCATCGAATAGTCAAAAAATGTCAACGTATATTTTTAATAGCGCTGAATTTGACTTTTAACCAAATTTGAATTTTAAAGCATAAGTTTCCGAGGATAAGCCAAGCTAAGGTCATTTCTCTATGCATCATAATGTAAAGAACAGTAGAAAATACTACCAGTTCACATAGTTGAGCTAATAGTTGCAGTTAACTTAACTCATACATCAGCTAATTGAGTGTATTACGAAGACTGCATAGTGCACGGTTAATAAGGGAAAATTAAATGTGAATTTACTGTGTTTCATATTTCCGGGCGAGGAAGTTGGGTGTTAACTGCGATGAAGTTAAGCGAGCTTGAGACGTTGTGAAGAAGTTAAGTGAAGAAAAAAAAGGCCTCTCCTCGTAGTGAAAAAGAAAATTTCCGTCCCATGAAACTATAAGAATCTAATATGTTGGTAATTTTCTCTTCCACCTTTTGAGTTCTTCTGGCTACTGCCATAGCCTGGGCTACTCACTAAATGTCTTCCATGCGTGGATAGTTGTGTCTTGGCCTCACATTGTACATACAGTATATCATTTTGACTTATGCAGTTGAAATTATAATGCGTGAGTCGTATTCAGCAAATCATTCGAATACAATGACGAACAATTCGCGTCTAATCAGAACCTATAGCAAGAAAGGTTTGTTCCTAAACGGAAGTATACAGACTCTTGCAACTGAACGCGCATGATTTTGAAATGCCAATGTTTTAGGAGAAATATCGTAGGCGCCATAGACACTAACATGAACCCGTACAGCTTTTGTCAGAGGTATGTCTGCATGAGGCGGTAATTGATTATGATCAATTATATCAACTATGTGCGGTGGTTGTTTATCGTAATAATCGTTCTTATTGGTTAGTACATTTGTAAGAACTGCTCGGATCATCGGACTGCATGACTTCCTAGTTCTGCAACTACCACTGGGACTCGTCACCATTACAGACACCGCGATTCCCTATAGGCTAGAGGACTGCGGTGGTGACAGAAACCATTAACTAGTTAGCGACTCTGAAAATCCGTAGTTATTTCTGCATAAAAATGATCAATAGAAATTTTTGTTTTGGTTCTCATGGTAAAGATGACATCGAAAGCTCAATCGAGAAAATCAATATTTGTAACTAGTTCCCATTGATAGGGGAAATAACGAAAAGTTTTTATTCAATTTTTTCGGCTAGACTGACTAGCAACAGCCCTACTCTTGCAACCAGACTGACTAGCAATAGCTCTACACTTGTAGCCAGACTGACTAGCTACAACCCTACACTTGTAGCCAGACTGACTAGAAATAGCTCAAGAGTTACCACATTGGTCGGTGGAGAAAACAAGGCTGTGTTTTCATTAAGCCAGGTGAACAACGCTAAGTTTTTCTAACTCTTCTACGAGTATTTCAAAAACTTCTGATGAACTTGTCTGAATTACCGCCACAAGTTGTGGTGGCAGAAGAAGAGCAGCGCTTGTTTTGTGTAATGAGATAAAACATAATGGAAAACATGTAAAGCAGCTTACAACCGACGTAGCTACAATTTCATCATAATTATTCAGAGAAATATTCAAGTAGTCGTTAGATAATAGTTCTTACATCGCTGGCATGTTTGTTTACTTATTTTTCGTCCTTATTCCAACCCTTCATTCTGGATACCTGAACGCCATAAAATGCTTTCAACTTATTTAAAATTGTATTTAAATTGCATTGTTTGATATTCATTTTGACATCACAGTGAGGTCACTCTTGTCTAAAGATTCAAAAGAGACAACCCGAAGAATGAAAGCTTTATTTATGACTGAAGCTTCGTAACTGCTGGAAAAGTTGCGTTCATTCTCATTCTACAGCGTAGTGTTGACAAATCTCAACCATACTATGTCCATGAAAGTTCGAAATAAAAGAACACTCGGAAGCCAGGACGGCTCTCAATTAACTACTGAAATTAATTAGTTGTTTATGAAATGCTAGCATCTGGCTGAAATCAATGAGTGGGAATGACTCTTATTGCTTCTATGTCGTGATTATTAACATTAACGATAGAAATACTTTAACATAACACATATAGCAACACACAAAAGAGCTTAGAAAGTTCACTCCATAAGAGAACGACAGGGGCCACCGTGCCTACGAGCTACGTCTGCTGGTGTGGCTATGACGTCACTCAGAGACAACCTCGCTAGACTGTCACTCAACTCGTAGAAGAATCAAAAGTAAGAATGCCTTTAAACTGCTTGTTATGAAAACTGTTCACTAAGGAATAATAGCTCTAATTTAGCATATATCGTCCTGTTTGGCAGCACTGGTAGTTGATATCTATAGACTTTCTGAGATTCTTCAGAGTTTCAAAGTTTTATAGCATCAAGCGATGTAAAATACATATGTAGTTCATTAGTTTCTTTGACTTGGCTATTTCTTGATATCGAAAATATTGGTCAGATACGACGAAACACTTCATTGTAATCAGCACCCGAATACTTCCCATGGAACATGTACGTTTCATTTGCGTTGTTTGAATTATTCAAGACACTTCTTTCATCAGTACGCAACGATCAAAATTACCACTAAAAACTTTAGCAAAGACACAAAAGCACTTGGAGTAACAGCAGTCAGTATTACACGGTAGATACATGTTGAATTAGGATTCAGCATTGATTGCCACAAAATACTAGAATGTACACACATTTTTGTCTCTAAGCATCAAATTATTTCATGTGGAACTGCTGGAAGTGCTTGGTAAGAGTATTTATGATACGGGTTTCACAACCGCATGAGTGCAGAAATAATTATTGAATAACGACGATTATCTGAATGGTTGTATTTATTTGGCATCCACATCTGATCGAAAAATTAGTGCAAGGAAAATTCGAGAGGGAATTAAACCTGTATCACTGATACGCTCATCACACACTGAGGGTAGTTAAGGTAATCAGACTGCAATAAAGTTTTATACAATCCCTATTCAAATTGAATAATTTACGTGCTGTACCGAACATTATCGAATGCCGTGATTTCATGCGCAAGTTCGTGAACGTGCCCGGTCCGCACGTTGCTTCAAGATTATGCACGAAAAATAGTTGCGAGCAAAGCGCCTGCTCATACCACACTCGGACACCAGCGAGCGCTACACGCAGTCCACGCGCGAGCTGATTGGACGCGTTATACTACATGACACAACACAACGCAGCTCTGTATAACAAAACGTCGCTCAACGCGCCAGTACTGAACATAAATACCGCGATGAGGTAAGCGCACAACAACCATGTCCAGCAACACGGACGCAATCAGTAACAGATAATAACAAAATTGAGCGAGCCATTCAGGGCTAACCACGGTAAAGGAAACAAGGTAGAGTCATTTCTATGAGTGAAAATAAACCTTCTCTTGTTAGGGTAGCCAATAGAACGGCTTAATTTCCAACAAATTTTATGACGTCACTAGTGCGACATGTCGTTATGCCAATAGCGGTGCCAAATTTGGGGCTAGCAGTGTTGTCAGATGCAATTTGAGCACTGCTGTTGGTTCGTTGCCATGGCATCATCATTGCCACACAGGAGACGAAAAAATACTGGTTTGACCCTACCTTGTTTCTTCTACCGTGGTACAAATACAGAGTTGGACATTTTTTAAAGTCCCTACATTTTAGGAGCCAAATCACGGTGAGGAAGGAAAACCGTCTCTCGGAATTTAAGTGCACTAACACTTCTCAACCTTCCTGCCTAATGTGTTCGTTTAGGAGAAGCACTGGCGAGGAGGGAATTTTTTATTAATGCTATACCAAATCTCAAGCGCAGTGTATTCTATAGACATGAATTTATCGATAAACCGTAGCAATATGGCTATAAATTAACAATTAATCATCGATTTTCAATTATTGTGTCAATTTATTTCAGTTGTCAACGTGTTGTTAGATGTAAATTATAATTCATTAGGTATCAATCAACCATCAATAATTTACTATTTAACAAAAACATTTCTCTGAACTGTTACGTCAGATTAAACTGGTCGTAACCAAAGAGCTATAACTACCTCAGCTTAGCCAATCCCATTCTAAATTACCCGGTAAGCTGGGCATTCTCTAGACGTTTACATAATCGCGCGAAAGATGCCTTAGACAATGCTGTCAGCCTGACTCACGGTTTGTTCCTAACCCGGAGTACTGTGCATCTAAACTAGAGAAGCCGACTCAACGCAGAAGCTGAAGGTATAAGTCTTGAGTCGGGGTCGATATGTTGAAATTACATCCTTATGCTAGCACTAAGCGACTTCATGCAATGGTTAATGCTGCAGCAACCGCAGCCGACCTCCAGCAGGAGCTTAATGTCGATTGCCGAGTTATACATTATCTTATGCGAACCTCAGCGCATACAGTTAACAGTTATCATAGTTATACCCAGTACTTATAACATGAAATAAGCGCCGCATTAGTTAAAGTACTAGGACGGGTTTCTATAGGCATGAAACGATGCATAATTCGAGGATCGATTGTGCGATAGTACTGCCGATGTTGACAATTGGTTCTGCGGTTATGTAGATGAGACCTGGCTATGCTTTTTTCAGGACAACTTGATTATTTTTCACCTTTGTATAACTATGATGGAATTTAAATGGAATCACTACAAATATTTGATATTGCGTTCATCTACAAGGGCTGCTTTTTACCATGACTGATTAAGTTCAAAACATCCAGTAACCGGTGACACACTTAATAAATTCTTGCATTGAATTTATGAAGTGCTGTTATCGCTAATTGTGGAAACAATATTGATGTGAGAGATAGGGAAACAATACATATCATGACATATCGACGCAGCGAAAAACAATCTAATGACACTTGGCACTATTATCAGGAGAAAATGAAATTTCAAAGCACCAGAATTTAGTGTGAAGGACATAGAAACTGTAATAGACATTCAATTTGGGAATACACAATACAAGTTGTTTGAGCAAGAAAATGACAGCCTTTTTTGAAATTAATCTTTTGAGACACTAAAATCAGTCTTTCAGTAAAATCCGCACGGTCTCCCAGTCTATGTTGAAATCCTAATAACTCAATGGAAAAGTAACATAGCACTCTAAAACTTTGTCAGTTATACTTAGATGAAAAGGAGAACTAAACTTTTGTTCGATGTGACTGCCTTCTGCCATGATGACGGCTTCTACACGCTTTCGGAAGATGGACAAGGCGCGGGTAACTTTTGGCCCTTCCAACGGCTCTACAGCCTGTTTGATGTCCCTCTTACGGGCTGCGACACTGTCGTGGGACTCCAAACAAGCGGTGGTCTCAATGTGAGATAAAAAATAGTAATTCGACAAATTCAGGTCATGCGAGTAGGAAGGTTGAACGTCTATCTCCCAGAATCGCAAATCGGATCTATTGAGCAAGTCAATGGTTTTGCTCTATACGCATGGGCGGGAGCCGAGTCCTGTTGGAACATGAACTTCTAGTTTAAAGCCTTGGCATTCATCCATGAAATGATTTCTGTTTACCAGACTACAGGTATAATTTGGCACTCATTTTTATCGCAGTCGACAAAACGGTGAGTAAAAACGTCATCCTCACTCGAAACCAAGTTCAGACTTGAGGGTCATGAACTTGCTGGTTTTTTCGTGGTCATCGTGATTTGAGCTTCAATCCTCGAAGGGAATCCAGCGATCGTTACGTCTGTTAGAATCCTCTACTATAGAAATATTCTTTTCAGGGAAGACCTTGATGGTCTACCTGTTGGTCTTCTACCCGTTGAAAACAATCCTTCACCTCTCTAAACGTACTTCTTTCATTTTCTTAGTTAGGAGTTGTTGCCTTCTTTTTTTATGAGAGGACAAGGTCTTTTATCACTCTCTTGGTGAATTCTAGTAATGTTGAGACATGCCTTTTTTAAGTTAATGTCAATAATAACACGGTTAGATTGGCCTGGACACTTCTTTTTGGGCTGGTTAATAATCGAGGTTTTCGAATTTAATTTTTTTCTTGGCATGTGGGTGGCTCTGCAATCTTGGTAAGATGCATCAAAACGCTTACAAACATCGTAAGCTCTTTGTCTAGGATACTGAATGAATTTTGCAATAAAGACTAGGTTTGGTCGGTGCGATGAAGTTCATAGACAGTTGAACGTCTCGACTGTTCCATTTCGTAGTGTTTATGCAACGAACCGTTATACTGTTGATTGTTGATTGTTGAATTATTCTGCTCTACATTTCAGAACAATTATTGCGCTTCGGTGTTGCATATTTTTATAGGGATTAAAATTACTCATGTTTCGAAATTAAAACAATTTTATTTGAAAGACCCTGTGTACCTGTAATTTATCGTCACCCCTTCGAAAATAATATTTGACCTAAGATGTTATTTATGAGGGTTATTTCAAAATGTCTTCGGCTTTCAGTTACGATAAGAAGTAAACATAGCATTTGATCCAATTTTTTTCAATTTTCAAGAGGATTTAATTTTTGCAATAATATTTAATTTACATTGTCTGCAAGTATGCCCCAAATATACGTCAGACGTTAATATATATTTTTTTTGCTTGGGGCCACTTTCTCTTCCGCAATTGAATAACGCAATTTTGTTCTCACAGCTGAGTGAAGAACACTTCTTGCTGTGATATAATTAACGTCAGGCCTTACACAAAATTTAATTTGTTTTCTCAGAAATGAGTATCCATTGCTGTTTGAAATCCGTAACTTTACTGAATAAATATCCGAATGGAAGAGCAACAAATGGCCTTAGCCTTCATCTGTGGAATGATTTGTCGTCAATCCAATACAGACCTTACTGCCACGGTATCATTCGACACAGCTCAGGTCAGATGCACCCAAAATGACACGATCGATAAAATGCGAGACAAATTAGACAGGGAGTCTCTCATGCGCCTGCACTCAACGCTTCCTTCTTTGAGATGGGCAGAGCGTTGAGTGGTTACGGCCCGTTGGGGGTGTGGCCCGTTGGGGTGGTGGCCCGTTGGGGTGGCGGCCTGTTGAGGTTGTGACCCGTTGGAGTTGTAGCCCGTTGGGCTGTGACCCGTTGGGGTTGTGATACGTTGGGGTTATGATCCGTGGGGGTTGTAGCCCGTCGGCTGTGACTCGTTGGGGTTATGAGTCGTTATGATTGTGATCCGTAAGGGTTGTGATACGTTAGGGTTGTGATCCGTTGGGGTTGTAAGCCGTTGGGGTTGTGATCCGTTGGGGTTGTAAGACGTTGGGGTTGTAACCCTTTGGAGTCACTTTTAGTTGGAGATTCCGACTAGTACGAGATTTTGACTCGTTGAATGTTAAGACTTTTGTAAGATTACGATTAACTATGGTTTTCAACATTTTATAGGAGCTTACTGGAGCTTTTATCGTAGTAGTTGGAGTTTATGAGAAGTTGCTGTTACGATCGAGTTAGAGTAATAACTAGTTAGGCCTAGGACTAATAAGGGGTCCATCACGTGATTGTGATGAGTTGAACTGAAGTTGAGTATTCAACTTAAATTTAAATTCAAAATTTGTTAGAAATTTTATAAACACCAAACGTTAACTGGATCCACTAAATACCATCAATTTTAAAAGATTGTCCCAACTTTTTCAAACGGACCATCGATGGGTCGTTTTGCTGCAGGAAGAACTTCAGCACGACCCACCGATGGGTCGTATTGCAGTCAACGTGTTAAGTTAGTTGGAGTTTGTCCTTGTTCGCAGATATGAGTAGGTATAAGTTTACGTCTAATTGAGGCTGACTGACATCGGTTTACGCCACCTGGAGGTTCCGTAAGGTTGAAGTTACGACTAGTCGGAGTTACGACTAACTGGAGTTACAACTAGGGAGAGTTACGACTAGTTACGGTTTACGCTATGTAGTCAAGGGTTACGACAAGTTGTGGCCGGGCGGAGCAACTGCTCGAGCACCGTAAATTAGGCTGCCGTCGCTGAACTGATGACTTCATAGGCCTGATGTGCCCTCAGTTATTGGTCGTAAACATCCACAGCTGCGCCAGCCGAAGAACGGCTAGATCTTTACCCTAAAGTTTCTCCCGGCCATTCAGAAATAAGCGCAACTTGAGGTGATTTGGCTTCCTTTTATGCGAGTGAGCAAAGAAGTCCTCAGGGGCATTTGAAGGCTTATGCTTTGTTTAATATAGTGGCTATAAAATGAAGCCAGCGCTTTTTCTAGTGTTAAAATGAGAGGTTACTCCCATTCTACTGCTGAGAAAATTTGATAGATTCATTTTATATTTTTGTTAATTCAAGCCTAACGAAGCTGGAAATTTCTTTGGAAGTAATTTTTTGAGTTTAATTGATTAATGGAGTTTCTATTTGAAATCGCAGTTCATGTTTTTTTCTAGATAAATAAAATGGAACTACCGATAATTGGATCAGAAATAAACATCGGCCGCTTGTAACCGATCTCGAATATAACTCGGTCATGTGCTGCAATATCTGCAAATCAAATGACCAAAAGCTGTTGCAGTTGTAGTCTGAACAAGCAGTCGTTCATGCTGGGTTGCCGCATTGACCCTTATCTGACAAAAATATTCAAATTTATCCATTAATGCGCCTAAGTTATAAATTTTCCCCTTTAAATATGTCATAAGGCCACAACGACTATTCTGCATTCCATACCTCACATGGTTGCGAGATGATGAGTGTTTCTCATGGTCAAACTCTATGTTAAAAAATACCAAATTTTAAATTTTGGGTAGAGAGCACAGTGCAATAACTTGCTTTGCTAGACTAGAGTTGAGCTATGAAATTACAAGCTTTGTGACGACAATGAATTTTTTGATTAATAAGAAGCGGAAAAATTCCGATCCAGTGCGTTTGGATTCACCATGCAGCAACAAAGACACTCGTGTAAAATAGCGACCGAGATTCAACTCGACTGTTAGTGCTCATAGACAGCTGGAAAGCAGACTACGGCCTGAACTGCTCAATTCGGTAGACCAGGTAAAAAAGTTGATTGAAAAAATTAAATAATCTTAAATTAGAGTTTCAACGCACATCGGGCCCAAATAAGCCACGGTTGTGTATTTTGAGCTTGCAGTGAACTATGAATATTCTTGATGCATCAGTATATGCTAATTAACTTATCTTTTGTTATTCTGCATTCTTCTAATTACCGCCAATTCAAAGTGGATTAAAGTTTACCGAAAGTTGATGAGTGAAGTAGTGCATCTTTGAGAAAGAATCCTCCTACGCCAAAACTAAGTCAAAAGTTAATGAAAATATTGAGCTTCTTTCATAGTTGCTTTATTTTCAGAATTAATTTGAGTTTTTTAAGGCTTTCGACAAAGTTATGAGCGATTCAGTGTTCGGTTGTCATATTTTTTCTGCAGTGATAGAGGCCAGAGTCCACTTGCAAGGCCCTCCCTCCCCTCACCTCCCCCTCGCCTCGCTTTGCCGCACTGGGCCGCAATTTTCTCGAGGTTTCAGTGTTTATGAACATGCGGCAAAATATTTGGGTGTTGTAATTTGAGCAGCTCTGCCGTATAATAGAGGCAAACAGATTCCCTCCAGCTGAAACCTTGAGCGGGCGGTGGATGAAGAATAGTGACTAGTGAGTCACTGTAGGATGACTGGATGACAGTGAAGGGGAAATGAAGGTGCGAGACTGACCGTCTTCGAGAATGGAGGTGGAGGAAATTGCAATTATTAAGTTAAGTGGATGAAGGCTCGACTACAGGGGATAATGATGGAAGAGTGACTGACATGTTTCTTATTCTCACGATGGATGACGGTGAGGTTGCGGATGTTGGCAGAAGAGTGACTGTCATGGTCTGGTTCTCCCAAAAATGGAAGCCTAATTTTACAAGGCCGCGAACACGGAAGCAAATTGTTGGAAGGAGCTCAATCCGCGCAGCGGCTTCAGGCAGTTGCAGAGCGAAAAAATTTGCCCCAAAGATTTAGCTTTCTGAAATGAGCTTTAGGATAAAAACTCGAAAAAATGCATAGTTTTGCTCGAAATTCCGGAAACATTTTCCCTTAGATTTTACAGTTAAGAGATGGGTTAAGAAGGGAGAGTTAGAGTCACTAAGAAGCAACACTAATTCTGTTTCTTAAAATTCCTCTGAAATACGTTCACTGTAACCAATTTTTAATGTTATAATTTTTTGATGAAACTTAACATTTACACCTTACGATAAGTATATCTAAGTTTAATGGGGATAGCAATAATGTTAATACTCAAAAGAAACCTACAAGATAAGAGCGATTTTGGCAGCTAGGATAACAGTCTGGATCAGCCACATTTGAGAATTAAACTTTCCTTCTTTAGCCGAAATTTTTCCAGCTTTTTAAAACCCTTTAGTAAGAAACCTTCGCACAGCGGTATATAGGCATTGAGACATATCGAAAATAATTCGACTTCATTTACCTCCCCTCAAAAGTAACTTAGAGGAAAATGTTTTATTTTCAAATGAGTATTTCATTTTATTTTGTACTGTTTCCACGCTGACTATCCAGAAAAAATTGTATTTTACTATTTTCCTTATTTTTGAGGATATCGTTTTATTCTGGATACTGTACTGGGATATATGCATGAAATGCCCGTTCTACATATGAGGTAGAATTGATGATTGAACACCCTTCCCGGCCAAAATGTTAGTCGCACTGTGATGAAATTAAAATGTTATTTGAGCATGTTTTTCACAGGTTTCTTCAACATGAAGGGCAAGTTATAGGTCTAAATTGAGCTGGGAAAACCTCTTGAGAAGTGTTTCAAATGATGGCCATGAGACTTAGGGCTGAGCAAAGAACAATTGCTTATTGGAAAAAGCTAGTCCAATGCAGTAATTCAGGGATAATAGTGGCACAGCTAAAATTCTGAATACTCGCGACAGGCGTTTTTTGAAGCGATTGGTAAAAGCAAACCAGCGGAAAAGTTGTCAGCAGTTGACTAGCATGTTCAACGAAGGTCCTAATTAAGAGAAGTTCCGCTCGCCAAGCACCGAAAACTGAAGGAAATGGGTTTAAGGAGTTTCGGTCTCTCATGGAAACAATTGACGAATGAAATTAATTAAACAAAATGACTCCATTAACAAAAGATCACAAAGCTTAGACTGTAGAGCAATAGAAACATGTTCTTTGTTCAGATCGGAGCTCACCTTGTTTAAGTGTTGCTCCAGCATCACATGCCTCTGGGAGCAATGTAATGATCTGAGGTGTTCACATGGTCGGGATTAGGTTCGGCAACCGTGAATAGCGTTAAAATGAAATCCCAGGTTAAATGAACTTCACAAGTGACCAAGAACACCTGTTTATGGGTTTTCATTTTCCTGATGGTTCCCATACTTGCAAGACAGCAACGTTGGCATCTACCGGTCTCATGAAGTGCTTGTTCAATACTGGGATCAGGAGGGATCATTTCCTTATATGAAATAGCCTATACAATCTCTTTATTTCAACGCTATCAAAAATAATTGGGCTGTGAGCCTCTCCTCCTTTTCCTGCTTCGTTTAAAGATCTTTCTCAGAGCTTTCTTAGCTTTTACTATGGAGAAACATTCGTTTTGATCACTCATAAGATTCCGTAGAAATTATACCTAGCGGAATGAAAACGGTAATAATGTAAAAGGTGATCCAATAATTAATATAATAGGCTTGATTGTCATCGCATCTACATTTCTTGAGGGTGCGGCAAACTTGTGGCCGGGTAGTGTACGATTGTACCTGGGCTAGATTTTCAAACAATTTACGTCACCGTAGAGGTACAATTTGCAGCGAAAGTTCTGTTGTTGGCTAGACTTGGCTGCGTGTTGTTATTCTTATAAATATTTATATGCTTGAGTTGTTCTTAATGAGCAACTGATCGAAATACAGAGTTATCACCTGATTTGTGCTTAAATTGTTCTTGAAAAACTTGACAGCTCACGAGTAAAAATTTTGGCATGCAAAAATAGCACGTAGCATCATGAAGTCGGTAGCAAATTTTCGCTGCCTAGCTTCCGTGGCGCATCGATGACGTCAATTGGTAGCAAATACACCCCTAGTTTATAAAGGTTGAGTTCCGACGAGTGAGCTCGTCGGCGACCGAAAAATGAACATTGGTTGAGAAAAAGAACACCAGTTTCTAATTGAGAATAGTTTAATGCTGTTGACCTCGCTGTCCATGCACAAGCAAGTTAGTTCGCAGAGTAGTACGAAAAGCGATTTTCTGGAAAGTAATAGTGGCAACGATGACTCATGCTAAACGTATAAACAAGGAACGCATACTATATGCAACGACTGTCACCTGAAAGTTCATAAACATTGTCAGACATGATGTGGATAATTGAGACAGTTACTACCAGACTTCTGCCTATTTAGAAATACGAGTACTTTAGTTTGAGTCGAAACGCAGTAACGAGAAATCTAAATGACAATTTGGTCTCGCTTTTCACACATTCTTTCGGATCTCAAGAACGATATTGCGCTTGGTTATGTGTCCTGAACTCCTCTGAAAGGTTTTGCAGATATTATGGACGAAAGAGAGCACCATGCACTGGCTGAACCACTCCCCCTTAACTTAAAAACATAGAAGAGGATAAAGTTTCTGCAAGATATCATCTCGCTGTTTCCATTTCCAATGCTTAGGGCTACTGCAATTATTGTGTGATAAAAATTATGTTTGGTATCAGTATGGAGAACAGAGAAATCTTGCAGCGTCATTGTGCCTGAGCTGCTGAACTGCAGCGCATGCAAAGGTTGGCAAGTTTGCCCTCAAAAATAAAGCAAAGGCTAACTGGAATATTAAGTCCAGAGAAAGCTGCTCTTGAGAACAAGAGAAATTGCTTTCAATAATTCTAAACGTTAATCAGGATCAATAAAATTTGATCACCGTAAAACACGATGTACATGTACATCCGTGCTTCGATGCTCATGTTTCAATTTTTACTGCGTAGTCGAATAAATCTTAATCCATCAAGCATCGCAGTATTTATTCGAAAAATTAAGTGTAACTCTGAGTGTCATTCTGAAGACACCGGTTTCACAATGATGAATAACAGTTAACGTTTCAAGGCTCCGAGGTACGATCTCAACAATTGAAAACCTGACGTTAGGAGCAATTGTAACTGGTTGACTGCGTTTTGGTACATATGTGTACCGCTAGGTAAATTGCTCAGTTACGTACCGGCATAAATGAAACGCATTTCATTTGTTTCGCTACGTTTATGAAAATTTACTACAATTACACGAGGTGGAATGTTTTCGTGGAATTATATTTTTCACATTTCTCAAAAAGGATAGAGATGCGTTCGAGCAATTAAGTCGATTTCCCAATTCTACTACTTACTGTCTAACCAAATCAACCGTATCAACTGCGAAAATGCAGTGATCGTGTTAAAAGTTTAAGCACTCTGAAAGAAGGTTCATGTAATCTCACTATGCAGATTTGGAATGCCACCAATGAAATGCGTCGTGCGAAAGAGCAGGGTGACAATTATGGTACTAAACATTTGCTATGCTCTCCATGGATGCTTACATCTGAAAAGTTTTTCTATGTGCTCGGGTTTTATAACCTAGTGTCTCGTCAGTTAGTTATGAATTTCATTCCAAAGTTCGCTAACCTTTAAATTTTCGGTCACTTCTTTCACAAGGGTAGAACAACACAAGCAATCAGTGAACTCTACTACCTCAATACAAGAATCTTCATGTTTGCTCATGCATCCCTTTTTCATTTTTTAAGGCAATCTTTAAATGTTTTGCAGAGAGCCACTCCAATGTGAAGGAATCTCGTCTAACCTATAGCGTGAAGACTTTAAGGTTTCCAAAAGAATAATTATAAATATCCCAGAGCATAACGCAAATAGCATGCCTATGGTCGACACCGAACTTCAGTGGAAGGTTTTGTGGAGAATGACATGACCGCGAGGCATCCTTGCTGCCTAAGCCGCAGCCACAATTTCTTAAAGACAATGGAGCGCTCACGCTATCGTTTGGGTGCTGTCTCCGAGCAAAGTTTTTAATATTCGTTGAGTGCTTAGCCCTGAGCTGGGCTCTTCTTGTCGCCAACATTTCATTACCGTAGGAATCTGCCAAGAAATTCGCTGCTTGGGAACAAGGGGACGCCACATGCACCTCCTGCCAACAATTGAACAAGCAAAGGGCTGCTCAAAACTGCCGAGTTCGGCAGCTTAATGAAAATTTTCGTGGAATTTTTTCGAGTCACTTTAATTACAATACTTTGTGTTTTTTAAGTTCACTGCATTATCAGTGTTTATTTACTTTCTTAAATATTCTGCTCTGTAATTTATGAGTTTCATATAGCAGTTTAATGGAGAAAACAGTTCTTTTATGATTATTTAAGGTTTAAATAACAAAAGAAATGCACTCCAATTATACAGACTAGTGTTTCTCGTTCAGGAATTTAATGCGTTGAAAATATACATTACCGTTTTTACTCGCATTTTATGAGAGCATCCTGCAAATTCGAAAGAAATTAGCTATTTTAGACGAACCGCACGCATTATGGGAGAAAATAATCCACCGCAAATTTTGATGGCAAATCAGCCCTGGTTAAAAGGAGCTTTAGAAGGCGCTCGGTGTAGGGCGCAATCTGGGAGGTTACTGCGGGCGAGATGGTCCGGCTTGCAGCCAATGTATCTTGCCAGCGTCGTAAATCCGAGCCCGGTCCAGCAAACACAGCTGAGACGACGCTGCATCCGCTTCCGACCGTCGCCAAAATTATTCACAGATCGTAATGCACAGCTCCGAATATTGCAGTGGCTGCTCTACTTCTAGAATATCTTCGCTTAAATCCAAGTATTATTGAATCGCTAGAGCGCTGAGGAAATGAAATGGTGTTGAAGGCAAACGTTTGTACAGGTGGTGTATCGTGGTCTCCGAAAAGCAATGTGATCAATTTTCTAACCTTTCACAAAAAGAAGGACGTACTTCGTGTACGCCGATATTTACGTATGTTGCTGTTGGAATCGGAAGCAATAATGTAAGATTGTATGTAGTGCAGAAATGTTGGACTCAGCTCATGGGTAGAAAGGCTGTCAACGCTGAAAATGACCTTTCTTTGGATTAACTTCGAGTGGGAAAATGAGTGAGAAACAAATTGAAACTACAACGTTTTTATATCTGCGAGAGAAACTTTACACGCCCGATAGAAATAATGAATTTGGCAGCTCGAATACGGTCATTTCATTCTTATTTAAATAATAAAACCGCAATCTACGTCAGCTCGCAAATTTACCTGAGTTTACGTCCAAACTGCGCTCAATCAATACCTGGACAGCCATGTCGGAGAGAAGTTCACTTCCATTCTCAAAATGTGCATTAGCATTTGCTGTTATTGAACTTCCTGAATATTTCTACGAGGTTCAGAAACTTCCAAAGAAATTAAATCAATGTCTTAAAATATCGGAACAACAAGTCTAGAAATCCAGAACAATGATTATGAACTACCTCCTCCACAGCGTTCAAATCGCTCAACTTGACGCTGCGAGAATCAATTGGATTTTAAACGAATTTTTGGAACAATCTCACTGATGAGAGTTGAGAAGTATATTTAAAGGAGCAGGCAACTCTCTCGATAAACTTCCAGCGAAGTCCTCAAGAGCTCCAGAAGAAAGGCTTGTCAAGCTCCCATCGATTGGTTTCACAGCGATCGGTCCCTGGGACCACGGAACTGCCCTCCTCTTTTGGTTCAATTACCCGGACAACTCGCTCCATTACACGCGTGTTCGAGTCTTTAGACTTTTGCTCGAGCTTTACGATGGCCCACTAAAACTCCCAATTAATAAGATCATTAGTTAGCACAGAACAAACGCGCTGGCCAAAGTTTTTGCGGCAACTTTAACTGTTACTCGCGGGGGAAGCGGAGGTGGTGCGGCGTTTCAATGACGCTCTGCGAGACCAAAAAACTCTAGCCTTGCTCAAAGTATGATGACTCTGTTTACTCTTGTATCTACTTTAAAAGACAAAAACTGAACAACTTAGGGTAAGATAAACGCTCTGTAAACGACCGCTGTATTCAAGTGGAGCAATGATTTCAAGGTATGTTTGAGTTTTTAATGCCACGCAATGAGGAAAGATTCTTCTGCAGTATATTCAACTAATGCGCGAATTCATCTCAGCTTCTTGCAACCCTTATGTGTTATTTTAAACTACTGGTTCTCAGGTTTCAATTTGCAAACCTCTCAGATTCCTGACTGAGTGCGATGGGATGAAAGAAAAAAGTAATAGTTTCAAGGTTGCATTATGGAGTACAATTTTTACAAATTAAAAAAATAATAACAACTATGGAGCTAGAGGGTAAGTTATAAATGATTTCACTTGTTATACTATTATTAGAGGCGTGTGTTATCAATCAATTCAAATTATTTATTCATCAGACCTACTCCTTGTAGATAGTAAGGCTTAATTTAAGCACAGTTTTTTTTGAGAAAAGCAGAGGAAGTCTGCTCTATTCCGAGAGTCGAAATGAAATGCTTGTGTTCTAACGAAACGTAGAAGCAATTTACCCGTCCGAACAGATAAGAGCCAATATTGCGAGTGCCTAAGACACAGCAAGGACGAGCAGTTGTTTTCTGAAACATAAAATTCATATCGCTAAGTCAAATCTGTTGTCTCAGTTGAGTCACAACTGCAGAGTAAAATTTAACTTTGACAAAACAATTAAATTTGTCTAAATAAGTTGCTGCAGCAGTTTGGGCTGTGCGTATTTTACAGCTGCGCAAATTTTGCATCTGCTGTGAGATTTGCAAATGGAAGAGCAAAGCTTATGAGACGGCGCTCTTGGCAGCGCCAGGAACACAAGTTGCATCTCGCATAAATTAATGCTGAAGTTGTGCGTGCATCGCGCACCGCAGCGACGTGGGTTTCTTGTGAACATCAGAAGATTTGCTTCATAAAATGAAAGCCGGAACATGTTGCGTTCCTCGGCGAACGTCAGCATGGAGCTCGTCTTTTGCCTCAACTGCCGAGATTTTCCCCGCAGCAGTTTCTCTAATTGGAGCTTTTTGTTGTACGACGGATGTTCTACATGAAGCCATTAGATGTTCGCCGCATTTTCACGATGTATTTCTCCCACTAAATCGGCTAGTTGACTTGAAAAATTCTGCAAATTGAAAGCGAAATTAAAGGCGAACATGGCTAGTGTACGCACCAATTACGTGATCCAGCTTACCTAATGTGCACCATGACTCCAACGCAAGCGTAGTTGAGACAATAAAAAGGAACACGGACCACGTGTTCACATGTTAGGGTATTAAGCAGAATACATGAGATCATACGAATGCTTAAGGTTTCAACAGTGTAGCGTAACATGGTATGATTAGTTCTGTTTTTCATATTTTTCATTAGTTTTCTTTTGAAAAAAATTCTCACATATCAATGAGATAGAGCGACGCTTCTTCAAAATGAATAGGTGTTTATAAAAAATGCTTGTAAATTTGTATAATAATTAAGCAAATACTTAATTATAATCACAGTCAAGGGGTATTAAACGAACGATCATCATAATGAAATCACTCAACGCATAAAATTTAAGTACACAAAGAAAAAGAAAAAATAAAATTACAACGCACTCAGTATAAGAATACGATAAAGATCTATTCGATTTTGATTTTATGGTATCAAACAAACGTGGTTGAATGAAAAAGACGTTCTCTTCCGAGGTCGCGAAAAATCCGAGTACTTTCCAAAGGTTGGCCTAGTTTTGCACCGGAATTTAATGCCAAACAGCGATCTACCGTTTTTTACGTTCTTCAATCTCGTAACAGAGTTTCTTGTTGCGCCTCGGCTTGGAGCTCGAGAACTAAGGCTGCTACGCACTCTTGGTCGTTGAAGTAATGACATTAAAGATTAAAGTTGATAAAGATAAAGATTAAAGTTGAAGTAATTACATTATACTCTGTTTCGTCGTTTCGACTCATATGTAAATTCCGTTCGCTAATTTTTCCATACACCTTCGAAGTTTCGTTTCAACTTTTTTCGCTTGGTCTTTGATTAATTTGGAGTACCAAGCACAGCACATGGCGAAAGAGTTTTCCTCTGATTGAGACTGCCAGCTAGTACTGTACAAGTCATGGTCAAGATTTTCAAGTTCTTGAAAAACAAAATTGTGATAGACTCGAGTTTGGCAGCAGGACTTTCAAAACTATCACAGGATTCTGCCTCTGTCCCACATCGATTATTTGATTAATAAAATCGAATTAATCTATTTGTCGAACAAAATTTATTTGAATTTAAGAGCTATTTCCATTGATCCTACTGATAATATGCAATTAACTTTAATAGTATAATAAATAAATCCTTAAATAAGATTGATGCTTCAATACTACGGTACTACGTTATTTATGATACAAGGATATTTTAAACTTACTTATACATCTTATTCCGCAACTTTTTCAAACAATGGTAGATGTGCAATACTGGCGTGACATTTCGTCGCTGTACCCCTCCTTCAACAAGTTGATTGCTCAGCGAGCCACATGCTTCCGTGGGCCTGAATTCTAGAAAAAAAAACAATTCGGTGTGTTTGTAGCAAGCACTTTAGCGCCGATCCCTCATGCGTTGACATTACGAAACTCGATCCCGTTGTGGAAGACTTGATGGGCAAAACAATGATTTCTTTTTGAAGAAGATCTAGTGACATCGATAGCGATTCGCTTATCCGCCATGGCCATCTTGCTAGTTCGTTGGATGTTGTCATGCGTAGTGGAGGTTAACGAGAATCCAGCCCTCATTCTGTATTATGCTTGCTGGGCTGCTGTCCAGACTGCTCGGTCCGCCACTTCATTTATGAGATAAAACAGTTTCCTCGTATTGTGATTGTATTAGCTGAGCTAATACAGAGTGTTTCACACACTTAAAATAAAAAAGTGGATCACGGCTCATTTTTTTGTGCATTCTGATAGTGGAGTCGATACTAGCTGTCGTGGCTGACAGGTACTCAACGCGGCCATGATAAACCTCCGCACACGCGACCTCAGAAACATCAATTTAACGCAAAAACTTTTCTACTACGGTGATTTCTCTTAAAATCATGACTCACCCTCGTTTTTGTATTTTCATTAGAGTAGTAATAGTAAATATTAAGCGAGAATGTCAGCATATTTCTAAACGTGGTTGCGGAACCATTGGAGGCAGTGTCCATCAAGTTAAAGCTTGGCAAGAACAATTGACGGAGAGAAAAGATAGCAGCGGAAAGGGGAAGCTGCCGACGGTCATGCCAGAGACTTGTCTAATACCGTCTAAGGCAGTCCACTGCGCCAAAAGGCCGGCCTGGCGCATCCAAATGGGCCGGTCGCCGACGGCTGTGTTCACTAATGGACCGGTTCGATGAACACAAGCGGTCGCCATTCCATCGATCAGCGGAAAATTTGTGAAATTGACTGCTCGGTCTAGACTGCTCAATCAGGGTCATCAATATCGAGGCTTAACTGGGCTGAAATACCGTTTAAATATCTGCTGAGTTACTCATTTCGACTTCACAATGAATAGAAGAGCATATAATTTGTTGATGTAAATACAGTGAGATTCATGAGCATTCGCAAGCATCTAAAAAATCTAAAATTAACAGTTTTCATTCTCGTTCTGATTTGAGTAAATAATTGTTACAATTATGGGTCTGTTATATTATTAAAGTACATTGTTTAAGCCTTAAATTAAGTTTCCATTAAATCGAAAATTTTGGCACGGATCTAAAAAGTAAAATGAACTGCCGATGAAGTTTAAGAGGGAATTAAAAGGACAAGATAATCGAGCCTAAACTTGTAAACTTTGAACTTTTCAATAAAAATTTCTTTAATAACGTTAAGGAAAAATTGGCTCGCAGCACATTTATGTGTATTTTAGATACCCAAAAAAGTTTTGTAGACACCCACAAGCAACCACTGTTCACTGCCGACCTAAAGGAAAATAATCATTTATTCAGATAGCGTTTAGCCTTGAGGAAACGATGTTTAGTTTTTGTTTTCTAAGTCTGTCCGTTTTCGTTGATCCCACGTAGACTTTGCGAAAGGAGAACAGCTGAAGCGGAGTCCGAATTGGCCGAGAACATAACCTCTGCACCAAGCTTCTCGCAGGACGCGCCAACAGCGCGATGCTGTACAATTAGCAGCGATGTGGCCTTTGTTCAGCCAGCCAATATTTAGAAGGAGATCGGCGGCGCCCTCTTGTCTAGCAGCCCTTGCGCCCTCAGAGATATTAGAATATCGTCGCGATTGCCGGAGAAATAGGCTGAATAAAAACGTGTGAACTTTTAGGAAACAAATTTACTATAAATGGTGATAAAGCTACCCGTTCCGTCAAGAGCTGAACCAGTTGAAGAGTTTGAGGCTTACATGAGAGAAACATCCATCGATTTTCAACAAGTTTTGAGATAACAGCTGTTCTTGGGAAGTAAGCGTGTCTATAGAAATATCAAGAGAGTGATTATAATGGGTGATTCAAAAGAGACCCAAAGCCACGAAGGCCAGAATTCATTCCCCACAGGGCTTGAGAAATGTTTTGTGCGTCTGGAGCGGTGTCATCATCTGGCAGTTACTGACACCACGCTCTTGTTCAGCATCTGACATGTATTGCTGACAACCTGAATAAATAAACGCAAAATTAACACGTCACCCGCGGATACCTCTCGATTTCACAAGGCGGCATTGCCATAAGCTGACATCGAAAATCAATCTGAATGAAACTCATCTGGCGGTTTTAAAACTTAAAGAGCCTTTTTAATGATAATAGGTTGTGGCGAACTTCGTTACTTGACATTGCAAATGCAGACTGTAAAACATGATTCAAATAGAGAGCAATATAGTGAAATATCTCGCTATAGGTGAAGATACTTAATTAAGAACATTAAGAAGATTCAGATACTAGATACCACGATACTAGATATCATGTAAATTTAAAAAATTGATTACATAGTGTAACAAGATCTAATCTTGTTTGAACCCGCCCTCCCCTATCTCGTCCACAGGGTCATGCAGAAGAACGACAACGAAGAACTAGTTTATCGAACTCTAAATTATTAAGTAAACGTGGAAGAAATATCGTAGTGGCACAAGACAGATTCGTATTCAGTGGGAAACGTTGCTAGTGAGAGGGCGAGAGAACATCGGCAACGGTGTCCTCACGTAACCGACAACAAGACAGAGGGAATATAAACGCCACAAGATTAGCATAAACGTATACAAAACCAGAATAGAAGAATCCTCAAGACGTGACACTTTATGCTGATTCAGCCTACATGCTTTCAAAGTTTATAACAGCATACACAACTCCGGAGGGCGTTCCGATGTAGCACAGAGGATAAGACAACAGGAAAATACCAACAACGGGTTAGAATTCAGATTCGCCAAACTTAATCTACATCGTGATGGTTTTAGAATGCTGCCCTCTACACTCAGGAAAGTAAATATTTACTAATAGAAAAAAATTATTTGAAGGTTCAAAACGATTTAATTCTTTTCGTATTGAGTGAACGCTGAAGCAATTACAGTAGAAAGAAGCATTTTTGCGTAGAGAGTATCAGCTTACCAAACTAACAAAAGTTGCACATGTGAAGCATGCACGTGATAACAATGGCGCAGCATTTCACTATCGACAATCGATTGACTATTATGCTAATTATAATACATTTACTACCATTATATCCTTACTCACAGCAGAATACTATGTGCTCGAACAAAATTTTGGTGTGATGAGTCCTCTTTCGCAGTGGTTGGCCGCCTCCGAATGTTGGGTGTTAGTTGCGCTCTTCTGCAATGACGAGATCTTCAAAGAAATATCATAAATTTGGGGGATGTTAAAAATTAGGTCGTAACACGTAGAAGAATTATTTTTAAACTTATCATGCATGATAAAATTACACTTTGTTATGATTTTTGGAGCGAACAAACTTCACTTCCACCTCAATGACGGTTTTTCTCTCGACAGCAGTACTGTACCGGCAGAAAATCTTGCCGCCTTCCATCACTGTCGTAACTGGTACAAGATTATCCATCGTCGGAATGTTCCCTGACTCACATAAACTATCCTCACTCAGTGCAAAAGCGTGAGCGATATCTCGTTACTTATTCATGTAAAGTTAATCGTTTGAATAGTTGGGAAATCTGTCTTACGAACAGAAGACATAAGCCTAATTAATATAGATACAAACGGCACATGATATTCATCTTCAGCTGCCCTAAGCATTTGCTCATGACTGGACATCGTTTGGGCGCAAATTTTTGTACTCCACTGGGAAAATAACTTTGCTCAATATTTTGTCATTTTAGAAGGAATTATTTGATTGACATTCTATCATTTCGGCGCACAAAATCTTCTATTGCAGTGAAATCTATTTGCATCGACACAGAAAATTATGTTGTCGAATGATAGAGGATTTTACCGCAAGCTTTGCTAGGTAATTTTGCTTGAGTCGCGAGAAGAGGCATTTGGTAAGGGAATAGTGACGGGCGGGTGTTTATGACGGTGGGCTCGGTCGTTAATGTGGGCCAGACGGAATAAGTCTAGGCGACAGCGGGACATAAGCTTCCTGGGCTGCACAAATCTGGGACTCGGGTGTTGCTGGCCCAGAGCCAGACGCTTGTTGCATCGGGACCCGGGAGATCAGGGAGGGCTCCATGATTAGTGGCGATGACGGTCGAAGACGAGGGTGGGTGCGAGGTGGAGGGCGCCCAGAGGGAGGATCCAAGACAAGGAAAGAGGCACAAGAAATGATGGGAGTTGTGAGGCAATAGAAGCTCAATGAGACACACATGGTCGAAGGAATCGTCCTCAGACGATACCGACGAACTTGTTAGAATGGTGAAGCATCGATCACAAATCAAACAATGTATGTAGATGCCTGGTGCAGAATTTTGAGAAATCCTGCTGCTTGGCGTTGAACGTTCATTGAGTTACATGGTTTGTTGAACTACAAGGCGATATTGTGTCTATTACAGTGTGTTATACGTACACAAAAGAAAGAAAATTAAAAAGTGAGTAAAAGGTGCCTGTCGAAGCTTAGAAGAATAATTAGTCGCTGCTTGAATAATGCTATGATTAAAGAGTAACTGTAACTATATGTAAAACATTAACGAATCAGTTAAAATTAATTTCCTACGCTTACATCCATATTTTTGCTCAACATAATTCTCAACAGTTTTTACATTGGTGGGCAGGAAACCGAGTAGTAAAAAGTAGGAGACAATGAAAATTTGTGTACCCTTGAAATCTTCAAGATGGAGGCGTGATCTGCGAGTGAGCAGAACATGGCACAGCTAACTGTGAAGTCAACGTACGAATCTAACAATGCATGATGGATTATATATCACATGAAAATGTATGGAAATTATGATGGATGAGGAGGTTTGCTGCCAACACGTTCATGAATATTTGAACGAAGAATGCCGTCACGCCGGCAGCAAATGTTGGGATGACGTAAGCCTGGCAAACGATGAAAGATTCAGAGTCGTGCTTGAGTTCGTGAGTTGATTTGATAGGATGGGAACGCAAGCCTATGGGAAAAGCTACAAACTAGAATTGCAGAAAGGGAAGGAATAAAAGTATCACCAGTACAAAATGAGCGTGAATAAATATAAGCTAATTTACAAACGTAGTGAACCTAAACACTTCGTTTGCTCAAACTTGATCCGCTGGTTTTGTACAAAAAATATTCGTCTAAGGCGTCGTCGTACTCGCACACGTCGAGGCTTCAGTTAAACATTTGTGGGAAGCGTACAAAGTTTGTTTCTGATAACGATGCTGCATTGTCTGATGTTCAGAGCCTTCAGTGATTTCTTCTTGTGCTTTGCACCTAAAAACCTGCATATCATAAACTGGCTCGCAGATAACTTTTTCGGCAATTCTTTCTCCTTTGTCTGCCAGAAACCAAATCCATCACATCGATGGCGCTTTTTCTGCAGGCTAAAGTTTAATGTCATCGCCGCTGGAGTTTGGTCGGATGCCTTCAGCAAAAAGATGCTGCAGAAGCGGAGCGATTGACTCGACAGCTCGAAACCAGTCGATCGAGTAGCAGCTATTGCTGCACTTCTGAATCCGCGTTTGTTGATCAAAGTAAAGTTCAAGTAGAAGTCAAACCCACAGCTTTATTCAGGTTTGTTTGATATCTCTGTATATCACGTATGAGTTAGCTTACAAAGACAAATGGAAATAATGTTTGTTCGGAATTAGTTCGAAATCAGAAAATCCAAATAAGTGGGCAACATGCTCAAAAAGTCATTTTCGGTCAACAGCTCGAAGAGTGAGGTTGGTGCCCACCATGCTATAGTGTGTCTCGGTGTGCCGGGAAGAAACTTCAAATTCAAAATAGAAACCCAATTTAAAAGTAACATTGTAACTTAAGCACATTGAATTGACTGAGTTGCGATGGGCTTGTGATTGTCGGACACCGTACTAATCCAAAAAGGTAAACGAAAAAAACGAACTACAGTTGACCCTCTACTCATACAACATCACCATCATCTATTCGCCAACGATTTACGAAGTATTAAACAAATTTAAGGGATGGCAAAAATATCATGCAACCGAAACCTTGCCTCTTCATGGAGCCAACCTTCAAAATAAATAAAGTGAGTTCAGATGTGAGAAAAAAAAACACATCTAGCAATAATTTCACCTTCATCCTATACACTCCCACGAAGAGTGGTATGAAGTGTGTGGGTGTAGGGGGTGTGCAGTAGCTGCATGTCTTCAACGGAAAAGTAAACTCCTTGTTAGAATTGAAAGATGACCGACGTAAAAAACGGAAAGTTAAATCTTAAAAGGGATAATCCCAAGAAATTAATTTTATTCATGTATAAGCTTCAGACGCACCCCTCCGATTTGAGTAAAATCTCGTCGGGAGCCGCGCTCGTGGGGAGCATTTTTCTTACGCGGCTTTCTTTGTTTCTAAAAATTACTCGCTTTCGATCATGAACCTAATAACGACTCTGTAAATTTCTGGTTAGATAACATTTAAGATCTTGAGATCTTTCTTAGTTAGAGGCGCAGGACAAGTAAATATAGTTAAAGTGCAGTGAATTATTTAGTCCACTATGATGTTGAAAAGTGACTCTTCGTAGGCGAGAGAGTACTACTCTATTTTACTTTTATTTGAAAAAGCTCAAGTTTCATTTAAAAAAGGTCAAGTTTAATTTGAAGAAACTCAATTTCAATTTAAAAAAGTGCAAGTTTTATTAAAAAAGCCAAGTTCAATTTAAGAAATGTGAAGTATGTTTCACAAAATATCAAGTTCAATTTTGAAAAGCTTATGTTTCTACATAAATAATACTTCATAAATAATAATAATACTTTGTAATAATAACAAAATTATTCAAGTTTATTTGAGAGAATTCGATTTATTCTAAATTCAGTGGGTACTTCTAAATAAATATGAATTCTCTCAAATAAACTTTTGTCATATTATTATTTCTTATACTACATAGGTACCCAATTTTAGAAACAAGCTCATCAAAATTGAACTTTATATTTTTTTTAAATGTACTTGACATTTTTAAAATTAGGCTTGATCTTTTCTAAATAACTCTTGAGGTTTTTAAATTGAAGTAGCTCTGTTTTAAATTAAACTTTACTTTTTTTAAATTGAACTTGACCTTTTTGGAATAAACTTGAGCTTTTTTAAATTTAACAAGACCCTTTTCAAACTAAAATGAATCTTTTAAAAAAAAATAAATGAGCTTTTTTCAATTGAACTTGACGCTTTTTTAAATTAAACTTGAGTTTTTTAAAATTAACGTTAAAAAAAGATGTAAAACTTGGCGAGAGATGGCCATTCAACTAGATAATGTTCCAATAATTATTAGCCTATTAGCCTTGAATTATTAGCCTTGAAAGGTATTTTTTATTATAGATTAGCCTAACTCTAAATACGAATGGTATAGCACTTTCAATAGCTCTAAAAGTTTACGTTGCGAACCAAAAATAGCATTTCCCATTTTTTAACAGGCATTTTTTACGAGATTTGAAACTATTGTTAGAGAACGAAAAATATCACACGCAATAGAAAATTTTAATTTTAACTTTTCATTTTTGGTAATTGTAACAATTAACAACAAAAATCTGGAACAGCGAGAGGGATAGTATTCGTCGCATAAGATAAAACCATACAACTTGTCAATAAAGTCTCTTAATCATTTCATAAATTTATAACAAATGGAATACAAAAGATTTTATTCAGATTTGTTCTCTTATATTCAGCGTTTATTAAAGTTTTTAATAGCATTTTACGTATTTGTGTTTCAGTGATCCTCTTTGTGAAAGAGGTGCTGTTTAATGAATCCCTAAAAATGGCTACTCCTCAAAAGAAATCACAATGTTTCTTATGGTTTATTGAAACAAAACCAGATCAGCAGACTCAGCGAAACTACAGAATTACGTATAAAAGAGATCCACAATCACGTTCTTCACATCATGCATGGCACAAGAAATTCATGGAGACAGGGACAGTGTTAGCGATTGCCACTATTATTGATCAGGCTCTGCCACAGTGAACATGGCAAGAAATCGCGTACTGTCTTGTTGTGCTTCGTGCAACTAACGGAGCCCATGTAAAAATCTATTGAATTAGATAAAAAATGAATAGAAATTTAACACAATAAAACAGATCTAAATAAAACATCTTACCAATTGCATCTGTAAATTTTTTTAATATGATAGGGAGACTATGGATACCCTGTTTAATTATTTGGTCGCACAGCTGTTATTAGCTACAACAGCCCCTTGTCGATGTGTATAAATGATGAAGGTCTAGCAAAAGTCCGAAGGGTTTTTCTCATTCTTTTAAAAGGTTATTTATAATTAGTCAGACTAAACAGTTTCCTTTAACCAAATTGAATTTTTAGCGGCTTCCGGACATTTTTAATTGAAGTCAAATTGGGAAATTCTGAAGACCAATCTTAAACCTTAATTCCCACGTTCCACACCCAATCTGAAGGGTATTTGAAGCTGAGTTTAGGACCGTTACGTCGCTGAAGCACCCGTCAAACTTGTTTCGTAAGGTTCTAAACACACGGAGTATGTTTTTCAGGTAGAATTTCCCGATAATTGATCAAATTCATTGTTCCTTTTTCTGCATGATGTCGCCCTGTCCCTGAAGATGAAAAACAACTCCCTAAAGTGATGCTCTCGCCATGTTTAAGTGTGGGAAGGATGTACTTTAGTTGCATCGACGTTTTTTTAGATGCATCCAAGTACTTAGTAGTCGCCAAACATTCCTATTGTAATTATTTCTAAATGAGTCGATAATAGTTCCATCGGACTACAGAATATTAATAGAATCGTCATTTTCTTCGCTGAGAAGAGCATTAGCAAGAGCCGATCGGGCAGCAACGTGCATGTTATTTTGGCAGAAGTGTGGCTCGCAGGACACTGCGCTTCCTCGCATCTTCTTGACACAAGCCATTCCCAATTGAAAATTATAGCCCTTTTCAGGTAGTAAATTAGTCGTAGAAGGTCAAAAACGGCACAAAAGGGCCAAAAATCACGACTTCAAACCGACTCCTACCTATACTTGGCCTATTAGGGCTTGAAAAGGGCCCTTCATTCAAATGGCTTTTTATAGGTCAAGTCAATGGCTGTTTTCGGGCTCATTCGGGTCGTTTAAAGTCGTTTTCAAGCCTTTTTCAACAACTTCTAGCCTTGTTCAAGTAGCAGAGAAGCCCAAAATGGCCGATGCCTTAGCCGTTTCGATGCCCAGAAATAGCCGTTAAACAGGGCTTAAAATAAGCGACATTTGCACCGAAAAGGGCTAATTTACTGCTTGAAAACGACTATCTCTTGGCCTATAACTGCCTGAAAACGCTCTGTAAAAGGCTCAAAATTTCAATAGGGTTGTCTGTTGTTTGTTTAGTTACGCTCGCACTTCCTGACGTCGCACGTCCTACTTCTCAACGATATATCTTACCGTCTCTTGTTGCCATCATCAAAAGCTAAGAGCGATATCCCGGTGGTTGGCTTGGAGCACCAGATCTCACATTATTCACAATTTTTTCTTCAAATTCTAAAGGTTCGACTGCACTCATATTCGAGGCATTTTAATGACAAAATATAATTAAATTGTAATGTTTCAGTGCATTTTGATTATAGTTTGCTATAAATTTTGACTGTATGTTTTCTACGTTTTGTTGTTAATTGTTCAACCTGCAGTGTTTGATTTCCATATATTTTCTATCTAATTTCATTTAATATTTTTTCAACAGAAATTTCGAATCTCATGAATACTAAGGAATTTTTTGAATAACTCACAATGCATTTTTTCTGTGAGTTACGAATACTTTTTTGACCCATTGTGAATAATAACGAACAGTAAATTGCTTGCTAACTTGTTCGGGTGTTCTGTTCCCCCTACTCCATCCCACCCAGTAAACTGCACACTTGAACACTGCGCAATGACTGTACTCGTACACTTATATCAATAAATTTTGTTTTATTCGTCTTATTCAAGCACGAATATGGAAGAATCAAAGAAGAAAGGGCCTATATTTAAAGAAATCATTTTATCACAGTTTTAAGGAATAACTACTAGAGCTGATTTAGATTTCACGGAATCATTTCAAGTGGTTTGGGTACACTATATTTAAATATTTGCATTCCGCATTTCAAGGGATAACACAGGGAAAATTCAAAAAGTATTTACAGATTGTCACGGTTGAGCTCATCTCACACTCTACGTTGTTCAGGTAATCAGTGATGATGAATGATATCCTAATGCATTAGTCAGATAACAAAACAAAGGAAAGACATCTAGAATCGCACACGAGAAAAAGTGACTCGTCAACGTTCGAACCATGTACATACATATGTAGCTTTAACAAATACATGTTACGTCTCACAAATTTTACCATCTTTTAACAACAGCCCTGTGTTGTTTGAGAACATTTACATTTTTTGGCATGCTACAGGTAATGCATTTTTAACTTACGACAACACAGCTGATTTCAGTGCAGACTACGCACAAATTACAAAGTGTTTGCCAATACAAAATAGGAATGCAAAACAATCTGCGCATGAACGAAACTCCTAAACTAACGTCCATCACTTAAGCTAATTTTTCGGCCTCTAAAGTTGCAATACTCACATAAGTTGTGAACAATACCCTTTAAGTAACAAATATCGCTTCTATAACGATACAGTTACACAAATTAGAATCAAATGACACGGCCCCTCAGGGGGATACAACTGTTGTATCTATGGGAATTAGCGCTCCCAGGGCAACCATGTGAGGGCCCGAGTTAAAAGTTAGGTAGGCTTCCTTTTTGTTGTAATAAAATAGGTTTTTGTTTTGTTACGGACCGTCTTTTTTTCGGTTCACTGCTGTCCTGTTTTTTAGCACCTACTACTTTCTTCTTCAACTTTTTTCTTGTTTCATGAACTTCTTTCCTAGCTTACTGTTTTTGTGCACCTTGAGCATAGATTCCGCGTTCCCTCAATTCCATACTAAATGGTGCCTTCCTCTTTCCTCTCTTAGAACATCTTTGTCGTGGTTAAGAGAGGCTAAAACTTTCTTATATAATAATAATCAAATGACAAGGTAGCGTCAATGATGGATTATTTGAAAGCCTAAGAAGATTTGGAGCCAAGGACTGGCCACACATCCGCCTTGTAGCGCAATGGTAAACATCGTACAGGGAACTACCGAGTGTTTGGTAGAAGACAAATAAAATCCCCACTACAATAAAAATTTATCAGAAATTGATGAATTCGAATTTGTTGTATAATGCTTTGTTTTATTATTATTTTTTTCTTACATGTTCATCCTCTAGTTTTCATTCAGCGTGTAGCGCAAACTCGCGTTATCACAAACTTACTCGAAATTGTATGATGTTTATTGACTTCAGAGTGATTTAGAATGCAATTTGGCAGGCGTAGAAATTATTTACGGACTTATGTGTACGAAAATTACTAAAATGTATTGTTGGACATGGATACTGAACATTATTTGTTCGGGTCGAATGTTTAGAATCCATTTGGCACCCCAAAAAAATGCAAATAACTCGAGCTTTTCACATCACATATTTAATAATGGCAATATTTCGACAGAAAAATGTGCTAAAGGATTGAAGCGGTAAGCAGAAGTTTTGCGGAATTGACTTTTATTAGCCAAAGACATCCATTAGCCACACGTGGACGATCACATAACATGTTTCAAAAAGCAAGACTACTTCACTGTTGAAATTTTTAAGCTGTTTGCGAAAATAATTTCCTGCCTTTTATTTTAACTTCGCAAATGCCGAGTGGCCAGCCAGATGTGTTCTTCCCTTTTCCTTGCCTAAAATCACACTAAAAAATTAACGTCTGCCAACCTTATGCAAGTGTTTTTTTTGCAGATGTATTCCATAATGGAATTTTCTCTGTCTCATTCACGTTACTAACTTAGAATCATCCATGACAGTTTCATGAGCACGCTGCATTCAGATATTGGGGGCTGAATTTATAAGATCATAAAAGCTCAAGAGCAGTGCATGTATTATAACTGTTCACCCGGCAGAAGCAGACTAGAGGTCTTGAGAGTTACTACGCGATTAACTTCACCTCAATATCGCTACACGATATATAACGCACAGGCGAGCTTTCAAATCAAAATGATGTAATGATAGTTCATAAGTCCCCTGCATCCCTGCACATAGGACTGGAACACGCAGCACGTAATTACCCGAAGTGAACAGTTCTCACTACCCTCAGAACGATTTCCTGCTGATGAGGTCGCAGTTCAAGCTCGAAAGATGTGCACGGAAGTTGGAAGGTGTTGAAAGACGCACAGGAAATAGAGGCGTAAATGTGTGAAACTCACGTGCCTCTCCAGGGAGTGTTTTTTCCAGCTTTGCTGATTTGCCATGAGGACAGAGACGAAGCCATGACCCATTTCACTCTCTGAAACATTTGGCCTAATGTGAACAGAGTAAATGCTTTATTATGTTATTGAGTTTTTTGGGGACATAGCGATAATCTTGAAGGACCGCGTACTTGAGGCGGTGTGTGGTTTGGTTGGGTGATGTGGTGTGAGTAACTCAGAATCAACGGGAAATATTCTGTAAGAACACGAGGAAGTGCTTCGAAAGATGTAATTAATGATTAGAGTCTTCGCGTTAGGTAAAATTACTGTTAGAGTCTGGTATTCAATTAACTTTTTATGTCAGGAATCTAAGTGCGAAAAAAATGAAAATATCAAGGCCTTGTCTTTGCCTGTCACAACGAGTATCTCATCCCTTTAATGGCTGAACCCGTAAAAATTTCCATGACAGGTAGAAGTAAATTCGTGAATATTGAACGTGAACTCCCTTGAAGAGTTCAATTCTTCAGCCAAATTCTGCTAATGGTATCAATATGTCACTGAAATTTCTATGGTAATTTTTAGACCGAAGGAAAAATGTATAGAAATAAAAAGTTTGGCGATATTAGTTTTTTAATGATTCAAAATCCTGAGAATTCTAGCCGCTAAAATCGGAATTCTTAATGTCCTCGCTTACCATTATAGTTATTCTCGCATGTGACGGTAAATAAATTAAAGTATCATTCGTTATTTATAACAAATAGTTTTCAATTGTGATCAATTGTGCTAAATCATCATTGGACAATTAAAAGAGAAATTTAATTTTTTAGCATCTCAAAGGCTTAAAAATCCTCTTCCAAAAAACGGTTGTAACAGAACTTATTTCTTCGATTCGTACCTTCATAAGTTTTTGAAGTATAATACTGAGTGGCAGTTTCTTCCTCATTTTGCATGTTGTCACTAACAATCTGATGCCAGTGCCAGTGCCTGTGTATAACCAGGGTTGGCATTAAAAATTCATCTAAAAAACTCACTTAAAATAAACAAAAAATCCCCGTCGAGTGTTTTTAATTCAAAGTTACATATGAGTGTAAAAACCTGTAAGACAGGCACCATGCAGGTTTTATTGTTTTTCTTTTATTGGCTGCATTTTAAACTTAATATATTGATTTAATTTGAACCTTAATTACTTCCTATGGGTTGTACAATACAATTTGTACCTTCGTGTGGAAGTCTCTGCTGGCAGTGGTAGGTCTTAATTGCATCATCTTAGACCAGCATTTGGCCCCAAGTGTGTGAACATTTTGAGGAGCATTTGAGCTTTCCCTGCCCCAAACATACACTAAAAATTGTCACAGACAATGCCGACTGGCGGCATGGTCTGGCAGTATATACACTATACAGGTCGTATACCGCAGAACAGAACTTGTGGAACTTTTAATTTTCTGTTTCATTGAAATGTATATGTGAACTGAAGAAATTTTTTTCCAGTTGAACATCTATTTTTCTTTGCCTTATTGAGAAGTGCAGAGAACTCGAAAGTCCTACTCCGTTTTACTGGCGGTGGTGCAGTTGACTTCAGTATGCATGTAGTTGGTGCTATTGGAGAAGAAAAGATTGACGACTAACTGATGTCACTAACATCGGTCATTGCAAAGCCACGTCTTGAGTCAACAGGGCTAACTTTGCTTAACTCTAGCTGTGATGTGCTTTCTGCCTGCTCTGCTGTATGTTCTTGTTTTTTTTTCTACTTACATTGTACAAATTTTTTCGAACCCTCTCTATCTCGTTGCTTATTTTTCACCAAAAACGTAACAGCTAACTTTAGTTGTGTCTCCTTCTATTTCAGTTACATGACTCCGGTGCGCTCTTTTTTTCCTGCCAAAACCTAATGGCATAGCTGCTGCATTGATTAATCGCGATACATTGCAAGATCTGTAGGCAACGGAACACATCAATTAGGCGTTATTTAGATGTAGGTCTACGGTCATCCAACTTTGATAATCTCCATACATAAAATACAGCTCAAATGAGTTACTCAGTTATAGTTATTTCATAATTGAAATTATGAAGACCCTAAGAAGAAACTGATCAGCAAACACTCGCACTCACACACACGTCCAACACTTATAAATAATTGTGGAATATAACTAACTGCCTTTCATCCCAAGCGTAACCATCTGTTACAGACAGTAAGCCAGCTGGCCTGACGAGTTAGGGCAGGTGCAGACCCTGCTATCTTATTTCGTAGGAATTAAACTAGTGGGCCTAACAAGCTAATGCCGATGCCGAGTCTGCAGTATCATGTTACACTTGACGACACTGACAGCACGGTTAAGAGAGCCCTAAAATCATAAATTTATAAGTTACCAAATCATTCTCATGAAAGGTTGGCAGCTGCTGCTTTTGACCGGAGTAGCTTAAGCTGTGTCCACACTGCACACGCAAATCATTGATGCAAGCATTAAATAAATTACTTACGAGAAGAATTTAAGATACCGTAATCCAATAAAATAATAAAAAAACAATAAAACCCAACAAAACCACCAAAAAACAGGTTAGCTGTTTTTTCAACACCCCGGGTTTTTCCAACCCTATGCAAAACGGGAGTTGTGCTCAGGTTAGATTGAGAGAAAATAAAACAGTATGAAGGGAGAAGTGCAGTTGGCAGAACACTGGATATCCTACTTTACTCAAATAGCATAGAAATGCGTATGGTATATCCACTTAATTGCCCTAAGATAACTCTCAAATTTTTAGTCACAAAAATCGTTGATGTCCCGCTTTAACTGGCCTAGAATTGTGGGTAAGAGTCTTGTGGAGCTCGACTAGTTTTACTGCGCATCCAGTGAAGAGGTCGAGTTTTCGCCGGTAAAATACGGAGTCCGTCTCACGGCCGAGTTCTGCAGAGTGAATCAGGACTGACGTTTATACTGATTGCTCCGAACCTGAAGAGGCTGCGACCGTTCCCCGCTCGTTCCATGTTTCCAAAAACGAGAATTTGTCTCAGGTCAGTTCATTTAATTGCAGGTCTTGTTCGATCTTAATGAACGAAAATGTGCTACTGTAATTTAATTTTGTGTAAAACGTCAGGGTTCCTGATAGCATTGACTCCATTCTATACAGTTTCATTTCATTGTGTTGGTTTTGTATAATTAAGAAGAGCAGAACTAAGAACTGGAGATAATATCATGGTAGGAGTTTCGTGACTAACAAGACAAATGCATCCGGTATTTTTTATTTTTCTGATGAGATTCGTGCAGTGAACTTTATGAATTTTTTTCGGGTCTTCTTAACTCAGGAGAAAATCACACAAACCCACTACAGTTGGATCGAAGAGAAATTTTGCGCATCTCTCCCATGGTAGATAACTTATCATGCTTTAAAAACTCCAAATTGGCTCTCAGTTTCGGCTTATCTGCGTAAATTTTTATTTAATTGCTTTATGAGAGTTGTATAATGTTTTTGTTAGCGTTGTGCGACAGCTATTTCCTGCT
Organism: Morinoia aosen; assembly: GCA_030386875.1. Lineage (NCBI taxonomy): Eukaryota > Metazoa > Arthropoda > Malacostraca > Amphipoda > Talitridae > Morinoia > Morinoia aosen. Next base: position 24,055,855 of record CM059562.1, read on the forward strand.
TTTGACTCTTGAGATTTTTTTGTGCTATCATTATTAATGTAGGAAATTTCATGAATATGTTGCGTTGTAAAGCAAATTCTTCGAGCTTGTAACTATTAAAGGTACTCGTTGATAAATGTGCGCGAAAGGCTTGTTTTAACTTTCCCACAAGTAGCCCATTTACCTTTAGATGCTATGCCTACAGATATAATTTATTTCCACTCAATATATGTACTTCCAGCTTTGCCAACGGCTACCACAGCAGCTTAGACTCATGTGCCAATGTATGTGGAGACTTCCCCTCCTTCCAAGGCCTTCTACATAAATGTGCCACAGTCCTTCGTTTCTTACCTGTATTTAAATTGCTTTACAACTTAGAATAACTTAACCTAGAGAATAAATTTTCGTGGTTTTCTCATGGACGTTTGTTCTACCGCTTACATGGATACTTTAAAATCTATGTATGCTTAAACAACTACCAAATACGGATCTTTGTGTTAAGTTGGTAAGATACTCGTTATTGTTATACTCGTACATTTTGTTGTATCAATTTTATTTTCAATAAACTAATTTTCATGTGTTTTTTTCTTTGACGTTAATGGACGCTATTCTATTCTTTGACGCTATTATATCTTCAGTTGGCATGAGGTATTGTGGCCAACTTTGAATGAGTAAAATTAGTGCGCATATTCTCATCATTGAGGCACTCGGCCAGTGAAAACTGTTGGATGAAATTCTCAAATCGTCTCATCCTTTGAAAGTAATGAATTAAGGGAAGCGGCACTGAACATCAGTGAAATAGAGTTTGCAAAGTTACACATGGAAATAATAAGAACTATTCAAAAAACTTACTTAAAATCATTTAAACCTTATGAATTTAGATTTTCAATAAATCTACTGGATTGGAAAGGAGTACCACCGACGACTCTATTTTTATGCAAATAGGCTCGAAGAACATCCACGGCACTTAAACTAGTCACGAAAATTGCTTCAGTCTTTTCATATTGCCTTCATTTTGGGAATTGATATTTCTTCGGGGCCCTTGTCAGTGTCAGTAATGTCAGGCAAGATGTTTTTATTTCACTGGCGGTGCTCTGAGAAGGCAGGAAACACGACACCTGAGCTCACTTCACTGTCTCGGAGCGAGTTCTGTTCCTTTAGTTTTTAGACGAGCTGCATTCATCCTTACTCTCGATCTGATAAAAATAGGCTCGGAGGTCCGAAGATTTCCTCGGAACGAGGAAGGTGCGGCCCGGCGGGCTCATATGGCACAGCTGCGTCTCCTCTGCTCAGAACGTCTTATTATTCCCTAGAAAGAGACACCCTTGCATCCTGCTATTCTTTTCCGCGTTCGATTGTTCCATTAAAAGTGGCCAGATTAGAAAAAATAGCATAAGATGCTTTCAGCATTAGTCGCTCTAAGAGGATTGTAGCGAGCAAACGATAGCTCCAGGTGAGACAATTGCCTGCGAAAATAGATCAGGTTACCTCGGTTGTGCGAGAAGGAGAAAAATGTGCAACTGGAGATGTCATGGCAGGGAAATTCATTGCGCGCAGCCGGGGGAAATAATGACATTGATTACGCCTGGGTGCAGCTGTCTCATTCACTTATACTTCTGATGCCGCTGTACATTGCGGCAGCTGTGATGAAGTTTATTGCTTTCTCTTCAGTGAAGTGTTTTGACTTTCCGCCATAATTGAGACATGAAGTCTCCTAAAATTGGTTATTGTTTTCTGCTAAACAGTAGACATTTGAGAAACACGCCCACGCAAGGTAAGGGGCACTGTCGAAGGCAAGCGCGAACACCAATACAATCTTGAAAATGTTCTTCTGAATGCCCGCTGCAAGGCCTTGAGAAGCGCTTGTACTTTTCTACTGTTTTCTGTCTCTCTTTTTCCGCATTTTTTCATCCCTGCCCTCTTATAAGGAAAGAAGCCCTGAGCTAGAAATTAAAAAAAAATCAAAGTGAGAACGCATTACATTCTGAATTGACTGTCATCACACTTAATGATTCATTTTAGAAAAGGTTTTCAACAATGTAACGTTTTACACAACTGCGCCGCCTCTACACAGTACAACGTAATTTTAAAATCATAGGTATTGAAATTTCACAAGATTTTAATATAAAATAGCCTCAGAGTATGAATTCTACAAAATGTTTCGGTGACCAGTTCCATCCTCACTAAGTAATCTTAAAAATCACAAAAACGTCATTTCATAAAAATACAAGGACACATTAAAATTTACGCATATATCTGCAAAGGATATAAACTATTTATTCTATTTAGGACTGGTTTTTCTTTGGAAATGTAAACGGGTTCTAAAATGCGTATTTTGATAACACTAGAAGCAGTGCGTAGGATAGCAAAATTGTTCTGCCTTACGGTCACAGCAGTGCTCGCTGTGAAGGCAGATGGATGAATGAGGCGGTTGGGTCAGAGGTCTTCCGCTACGATATAGCTGACTCCACGGTGTTGGGCAATCCTTACATAGAATGGCAAAGTCGTCATGCCAACATAGCCAGATGTACACTGTACACAAATTAACTTATACACAAGGGAGGCCCGTATTATTATTTTTAAATATTAAATTAAAAGCGGCGCTAAATTTTCAAACGAAGCACGGAATTCCCACGAGTGAAACACAAAACCTGGCCCATGACGATCAATCGCAAGGTCTGAAATCAATAACTAATTGGAATTATGTTCAATTTTTTGGCTGAACGTTAGGTATCGGCTCATATAGGGCTATTTTGCGGAATCGATTTCGCTCAGTTTTCAAGATCTTAGTTGGTATGCGTGACAATCCGTTTCAAATACTGATGATTGGTTCTGGAAGTACTGTTTATTAGTGAGGGCAATTCATTTTTCGCAGTATCGGCATCAGGTTTCAGTGTTATCTGAAACGTGTGTCGATTTGGCATCGGTTACTATTTGGTATCGGTTCATTACTCCGGCCTTTGATGTCAACTACACGGTAACCAACTCTGGCTACGCGGCCAACAGTCAATTGCAAAAATCTCAAACCTCTCAAATTACTGAAGGCATCTTTGGACATCGAATTTCTGACACGTTGCAAAATCTTCGGTGTGGTGCCCAAGTTTCTGCGGTTCAAACTCCACAGAAGATCTCTCCACACCTCTCATTGCTACAAGTCTTGACAAAATAAGTTACTAATGCATGAGTTACAACAAAAAAGAAATGCTGTGCGTAACTTAGCCGGAAAAGTGGCAACCGCTGAAGCTGAAGTTTGCGCTTTCTTTTTTCGCTTGGACGCGTTGTGCGTTCGTGGTTTTCGGCAATCGGAAGATGAAAAGTTCAAAGTGGTGGTGTGCAATATGACATTTACCCATGTGATTCCAACAAAAGGATTTTCAAATACAGTGCAATATCATTTTCGGAGCGTACATAATTATTCTTAGCTTTTGTTCTCGACTTCTGATTACCCTTTTTTAAACTGAACTTTTACGAATATTTTTTATCCTACAAAAAACTTCCCTACTCGAGTAAAACTTTACAGTGTGCTGACTGTGCGAAATTCTTGCAAGATTTACGTTCTTTAGCCCATCGCTACTTCTATAGTTTTAAGCCGCAGAAAATTTTCTCAGCCGTGTTCCAGAAAAGCGATATATCTGCACTGAAAAAATTGGGCCGTAACGGTAAAATCGTAATTTGTAAACCTGATTAAGGCACAGGTATTGTGATTCTTCATAAGACCGTGTACAATACTAAAATGAAAACTTTAATTTTTGATGTATTTAAATTTAAATTAATTACAGAGTCATTGGAAAAACTATTCTCTAAATTGAAGACAAATGAATAACTTTTTGCGGAAGCTAAAAAACTTACATGTATTGTAAAATGAAATATATTCAAAGTTGTACGTGTCTGGTTCATGTCCAGGAGTATTGTACGGTTTACCTAAAGTGCACAAGCCAGACTTTTCGTCTAAGTTTCAGTTCTGACCTATTTTTGCTGCTTGTATACACGCCTAATTTCAATTTAGCACGGTTCCTGGTACCCTTGTTAAGTCCTTTAACTAAGAATGATTTTACATTGGAAATTCTTCTCAGTTCGTTAGGGAGATAACATCTTTTCGGAATTCAGATATAATGACTATGGCTTCATTCGATGTGGAAAATTTATTTAGCAATATTCCATAAGCAGAAACCATCAACACTTGTGATTATAAATGCCCTTTTTGTTACGGCAACACGCGGTTTTAGATCTAGGAAAAATTCTTTTTAAAACCCACCTTGAACTTTCCGTGTTGAATTCTGTGTTTATTTTTGCAGGGGAGATGTATAAGCAAGTTGAAGATCTCGGTATGGGTCTTCCTTTAGCACCTATGTTTACCAATATTTTCATGTGCCATTGGGAAGAAAAGTAGTTGGCAACAGAGTTTAAACCTGAATTTTACCGTAGATACATCGACGATACGTTTTTATTGTTTAGAAACCCTAGCCATGCACCTTTGTTCAAGGATTACCTAAACTCTAAACACCCGTCTATAAAATTTACAATTGAAATTGAGACCAGTAATTGTTTATCTTCTTTGGATTCTAAAATTACTAAAAGCGGCCTTAAGTTCAGTTCATATGTCCTTCGGAAAACTACATTCACTGGTTTGGCTTTTTTAGTTTCTGTACCTATAGGTTCAAAATTAATACTATAAAGACCTTATTGCACCGTACATTCAATATTTGTTCTAATTACGTCGATCTTCATATAGTGTTTTCCTTCTTACAAAATTTTCTGCGAAAAAAGTGGGTATCCTACTTCTATTGTAAATTTTCATATTAAAAAATTTTTTACTGAAAAATGTTCAGTCACCAAAGCCGTGATAGAACCACTGCAACGTCTCTAATGCGTTTTCCCTATTTTGGAGACTACATTGATAAAATGTCGCGAGAGTAGGAAATTATTTTTAAACGTCATTTTCCTGCTGTAAAACTATGTATTGTGTCTGTTAATTCATTTAAATTTGCTTCCTTCTTTCGCTACAAGGACGTGATTCCTAAACAGATACGGGCATCCATTGTGCATAAGTTTAGTTGTGTACAATGTATATCTGACTATGTCGGCATGATGACTTTGCCATTTTATATTAGGATTGCCCAACACAGTGGAGTCAGCTACCGTAGTAGAAGACTTCTGACCCAACTACCGTTATTCATCTATCCGCATTCACAGCGAGCAGTGTTGTGGCCGAATAGCAGAGGAGAATTTTTATTTTACGCTCAGCGTCTAATAATTTAGATCTACTTATTTTGGAATCTGTTTTTATCTCCAAAGAAAAATCAGAACTCAATAGCGCCAATAGTTCTTCTTCATTGCAAATTTACTTCTAGATTTTATTGTGCCCATGTATTTTGTGTAAAAAGACTGATTTTATTCTTTATTTTCAACTTTGCAGACTGTTAACTAAAGATAAAGATGGACTCCGAAACGTTTTATAGAACTGACTGTTTTAAATTCACAGTTTGTGATATCTTAATTAAATACGATTTTAATACCTGGTGCTTTCTTCGTTTTAAAATCCTCAAAACTAATTGAATGAAGATTTGTTTTCTCGGTGCTTATGGTAATACTGCGTGTAATAAATACATAAATAGCCTGAGTATAATCTTTTACGTCGGGGACTTTTGAGCGAAAGCTAGAATGATTTAGTAGTTAAATCTCTTTCAATCGACGCTTCCGAAGAATGGTTTTAGACCAGTGTTGATAATTATAAGAAAAAACGTTTACAATGAAAATTTATCAGATCCCATTTTTAAACCATCTCTATAATGAAAATCACTTGATGCTAATCAGTGCAGCCGTTTGCATTTGCTACTATAAGCTTTGGACGTCATAAATTTTCAGCCTACCTTCCAGTAGTCAACACCTGGGATTTGCTGCTGTTGCGCCACAATGCTCAAAAACTCACATGGACGCTCATCGTCTACTTCACAAACTTATCTACGATATATTTTCCCAGCCCAGCCTGATGACTTAATTTCCTTGCGGCCTGCAAACTCAGCAGCGACTTCTACAACTAAGGGCAATAACAATCAAGCAACAAAAAACGTTTACCTCTATTCCCTTAATCATATTTTACACGACTGATCGCTAAGCCAGTCTCCGGAACGTTTACTTCATTGAAGTGACTAACTCATTAAAAATCTTTTTCGTTTTCAAATTTTGATCAACATTCAATGATTCCCTATGAGAAATTACCCTTCACTTCCCAGGTGGGGTGGCTGAAGGTGGACTCGCAGACGATCCTGACGATCCAGAAGCGCGTTGTGACGCACAACAGTCGCGTGGCGGTCACGCATGACGAGCACAGGACCTGGAACCTCCACATCAGGAACGTCAGGGAGAAGGACCGCGGCTGCTACATGTGCCAAATCAACACTCCTGTCATGAAGAACCAAGTCGGCTGCATTGAAGTTCATGGTCAGTCTTCGTCTGGTTACTGACGGTTAATTAAAATTATAACGAATTGATATGGGCTTAGGAAAATGCTTCGCTAAAGTTTTTATTTTCTGTGAAATAATGGAGACTGGAGAGATTTGGATAAGGAAGAGATTTGTAATAAGGAAGAGATTTGTACGCAGATGTTGGTGGCTAGATTTTCTGAGAATTTAATTACTTGCAACTGCTTAGAGCTCAATGAAATTATGGTGCACGGTTACATGTATAAAGAGGTATACATAAAATTCTGATGTCAGATACGTCGTCGAACTTTTGATACCATAATGTACAGAGTTATAGGAAATAACGGTTCAGTTTGTTGTGTACTAAGAAAAGAACGCATTGAAGTTCTGAGTCAGTCACATCTTAGAGCTTGCAGTAGAATGGCTTAGTGGTTACCTATTTACAGAGTAGAGAGAGCGAGTAGGATACTCGAGAGTTTCACAAGAGTTATGGTTTACGTGAGAGCTGGGTGGGTTAAGCCAATGCAGCGCATGGAGAGGCAAAGCATGTGAGTCGATTTGAAAAATTTCACGGCCAGTCTGCAGCGGCGCGCTGCTGTGCGAGTTAGAGGTGCCCTGTTCTCGTTTTAATGAAGGTAAGTTATTTTTTTCAAATATTTCTATTACATTGTTAATCAATTAATAAGCGACCTTTTCCGAGTTTAGGCCATTATTAGAAGTGCTTATAAAGTTAACTTGAAACGAGTTTGACAGAATGGTATTTGTTTAATCTCTAAGCATGAGTGAGTATAGAAGAAAAAATAATAATGACGCATATATATCGTCGCTAGTTCATGTACGCTATGGGGCGACACACACACACACGCACACGCCAGTCACCGGAGTGTGAGAAAATGCACGCGATACTTGACCCCAGTCAGCATCCCTCACCTTCACCCATCCGATTACTGACCCCTGCTCCCCCCGCCCCATTACTGACCTCTGCCCCCCCGCCCCATTACTGACCTCTGCTCCCTCGCCCCATTACTGACCTCTGCCTCCCCGCCCCATTACTGGCCTCTGCTCCCCCCGCCCCATTACAGACCTCTGCTCCCCCGCCCCATTACTGACCTCTGCTACCCCGCCCCATTACTGACCTCTGCTCCCCCGCCCCATTACTGACCTCTGCCTCCCCGCCCCATTACTGGCCTCTGCTCTCCTGCCCCATTACTGGCCTCTGCTCCCCCGCCTCATTACTGGCCTCTGCTCCCCCGCCTCATTACAGACCTCTGCTCCCCCGCCCCATTACTGACCTCTGCCTCCCCGCCCCATTACAGACCTCTGCTCCCCCGCCCCATTACTGACCTCTGCTACCCCGCCCCATTACTGACCTCTGCTCCCCCGCCCCATTACTGACCTCTGCCTCCCCGCCCCATTACTGGCCTCTGCTCTCCTGCCCCATTACTGGCCTCTGCTCCCCCGCCTCATTACTGGCCTCTGCTCCCCCGCCTCATTACTGGCCTCTGCTCCCCCGCCTCATTACTGGCCTCTGCTCCCCCGCCCCATTACTGGCCTCTGCTCCCCCGCCTCATTACTGGCCTCTGTTCCCCCGCCTCATTACTGGCCTCTGCTCCCCCGCCTCATTACTGGCCTCTGCTCCCCCGCCTCATTACTGGCCTCTGCTCCCCCGCCTCATTACTGACCTCTGCTCCCCCGCCCCATTACTGGCCTTTGCTCCCCCGCCTCATTACTGGCCTCTGCTCCCCCGCCCCATTGCTGGCCTTTGCTCCCCCGCCTCATTACTGGCCACTGCTCCCCCGCCTAATTACTGGCCTCTGCTCCCCCGCCTCATTACTGGCCTCTGCTCCCCCGCCCCATTACTGGCCTCTGCTCCCCCGCCCCATTACTGGCCTCTGCTCCCCCGCCCCATTACTGGCCTCTGCTCCCACGCCCCATCACTGGCCTCTGCTCCCCCGCCCCATTACTGGCCTCTGCTCCCACGCCCCATTACTGGCCTCTGCTCCCCCGCTCCATTACTGGCCTCTGCTCCCCCGCCCCATTACTGGCCTCTGCTCCCCGCCCCATCACTGGCCTCTGCTCCCCCCGCCCTATTACTGACCTCTGCTCCCCCCACCCTATTACTGACCTATGCTCCCCCCGCCCTATTACTGACCTCTGGTCCCCCCGTCCCATTACTGACCTATGCTCCCCCGCCTCATTACTGGCCTCTGCTCCCCCCGCCCTATTACTGACCTCTGCTCCCCCCGCCCTATTACTGACCTCTGCTCCCCCCGTCCCATTACTGGCCTATGCTCCCCCGCCCCATTACTGGCCTCTGCTCCCCCGCCCCATTACTGACCTCTGCTCCTCCCGCCCCATTACTGACATCTACTCCTCCCGCCCCATTACTGGCCTCTGCTCCCCCGCCCCATTACTGACCTCTGCTCCCCCCGGCTCATTACTGACCTCTGCTCCCCCCGCCCCATTACTGACCTCTGCTCCCCCCGCCCTATTACTGACCTCTGCTCCCCCCGTCCCATTACTGGCCTCTGCTTCCCCGCCCCATTACTGACCTCTGCTCCTCCCGCCCCATTACTGACCTCTGCTCCTCCCGACCCATTACTGACCTCTTCTCCCTCGCCCCATTTCTGGCCTCTGCTCCTCCGCCCCATTACTGGCCTCTGCTCCCCCTGCCCTATTACTGACCTCTGCTGCCCCGCCCCATTACTGGCCTCTGCTCCCCTGCCCCATTACTGGCTTCTGCTCCCCCGCCCCATTACTGGCATCTGCTCCCCCTACCCTATTACTGGCCTCTGCTGCCCGCCCCATTACTGACCTCTGCTGCCCCGCCGCATTACTGACCTCTGCTCCCCCGCCCCATTACTGGCCTCTGCTCCCCCGACCCATTACTGGCCGCTGCTCCCCCGCCTCATTACTGGCCTCTGCTCTCCCGCCCCATTACTGGCCTCTGCTCCCCCGCCCCATTACTGGCCTCTGCTCCCCCGCCCCATTACTGGCCTCTGCTCCCCCGCCCCATTACTGGCCTCTGCTCCCCCGCCCCATTACTGGCCTTTGCTCCCCCGCCCCATTACTGGCTCTGCCCCCCCCCCGCCCCATTACTGGCTCTGCCCCCCCCACCCCATTACTGGCCTCTGCTCCCCCGCCCCATTACTGGCCTCTGCTCCCCCGCCCCGTTACTTGCCTCTGCTCCCTCGCCCCATTACTGGCCTCTGCTCCCCCGCCCCATTACTGGCCTCTGCTCCCCCGCCCCATTACTGGCCTCTGCTCCCCCGCCCCATTACTGACCTCTGCCCCCCCCGCCCCATTACTGGCCTCTGCTCCCCCGCCCCATTACTGGCCTCTGCTCCCCCGTCCCGTTACTGGCCTCTGCTCCCCCGCCCCATTACTGGCCTCTGCTCCCCCGCCCCATTACTGGCCTCTGCTCCCCCGCCCCATTACTGGCCTCTGCTCCCCCGCCCCATTACTGGCCTCTGCTCCCCCGCCTCATTACTGGCCTCTGCTCCCCCGCCTCATTACTGGCCTCTGCTCCCCCGCCTCATTACTGGCCTCTGCTCCCCCGCCTCATTACTGGCCTCTGCTCCCCCGCCCCATTACTGGCCTCTGCTCCCCCGCCCCATTACTGGCCTCTGCTCCCCCGCCCCATTACTGGCCTCTGCTCCCTCGCCTCATTACTGGCCTTTGCTCTCACGCCTCATTACTGGCTTCTGCTCCCCCGCCTCATTACTGGCCTCTGCTCCCCCGCCTCATTACTGGCCTCTGCTCCCCCACCTCATTACTGGCCTCTGCTCCCCCGCCTCATTACTGGCCTCTGCTCCCCCGCCTCATTACTGGCCTCTGCTCCCCGCCCCATTACTGGCCTCTGCTCCCCCGCCCCATTACTGGCCTCTGCTCCCCCGCCCCATTACTGGCCTCTGCTTCCCCGCCCCATTACTGGCCTCTGCTCCCCCGCCCCATTACTGGCCTCTGCTCCCCCGCCCCATTACTGGCCTCTGCTCCCCGCCCCATCACTGGCCTCTGCTCCCCCGCCCCATTACTGGCCTCTGCTCCCCGCCCCATTACTGGCCTCTGCTCCCCCGCCCCATTACTGGCCTCTGCTCCCCCGCACCATTACTGGCCTCTGCTCCCACGCCCCATTACTGGCCTCTGCTCCCCCGCCCCATTACTGGCCTCTGCTCCCCCGCCCCATTACTGGCCTCTGCTCCCACGCCCCATTACTGGCCTCTGCTCCCACGCCCCATTACTGGCCTCTGCTCCCACGCCCCATTACTGGCCTCTGCTCCCACGCCCCATCACTGGCCTCTGCTCCCCCGCCCCATTACTGGCCTCTGCTCCCACGCCCCATTACTGGCCTCTGCTCCCCCGCCCCATTACTGGCCTCTGCTCCCCCGCCCCATTACTGGCCTCTGCTCCCCCGCCCCATTACTGGCCTCTGCTCCCACGCCCCATTACTGGCCTCTGCTCCCACGCCCCATCACTGGCCTCTGCTCCCACGCCCCATTACTGGCCTCTGCTCCCACGCCCCATTACTGGCCTCTGCTCCCCCCGCCCCATTACTGGCCTCTGCTCCCCCGCCCCATTACTGGCCTCTGCTCCCACGCCCCATCACTGGCCTCTGCTCCCCCGCCCCATTACTGGCCTCTGCTCCCACGCCCCATCACTGGCCTCTGCTCCCCCGCTCCATTACTGGCCTCTGCTCCCCCGCCCCATTACTGGCCTCTGCTCCCCGCCCCATCACTGGCCTCTGCTCCCCCCGCCCTATTACTGACCTCTGCTCCCCCCACCCTATTACTGACCTATGCTCCCCCCGCCCTATTACTGACCTCTGGTCCCCCCGTCCCATTACTGACCTATGCTCCCCCGCCTCATTACTGGCCTCTGCTCCCCCCGCCCTATTACTGACCTCTGCTCCCCCCGCCCTATTACTGACCTCTGCTCCCCCCGTCCCATTACTGGCCTATGCTCCCCCGCCCCATTACTGGCCTCTGCTCCCCCGCCCCATTACTGACCTCTGCTCCTCCCGCCCCATTACTGACATCTACTCCTCCCGCCCCATTACTGGCCTCTGCTCCCCCGCCCCATTACTGACCTCTGCTCCCCCCGGCTCATTACTGACCTCTGCTCCCCCCGCCCCATTACTGACCTCTGCTCCCCCCGCCCTATTACTGACCTCTGCTCCCCCCGTCCCATTACTGGCCTCTGCTTCCCCGCCCCATTACTGACCTCTGCTCCTCCCGCCCCATTACTGACCTCTGCTCCTCCCGACCCATTACTGACCTCTTCTCCCTCGCCCCATTTCTGGCCTCTGCTCCTCCGCCCCATTACTGGCCTCTGCTCCCCCTGCCCTATTACTGACTTCTGCTGCCCCGCCCCATTACTGGCCTCTGCTCCCCTGCCCCATTACTGGCTTCTGCTCCCCCGCCCCATTACTGGCATCTGCTCCCCCTACCCTATTACTGGCCTCTGCTGCCCGCCCCATTACTGACCTCTGCTGCCCCGCCCCATTACTGACCTCTGCTCCCCCGCCCCATTACTGGCCTCTGCTCCCCCGACCCATTACTGGCCGCTGCTCCCCCGCCTCATTACTGGCCTCTGCTCTCCCGCCCCATTACTGGCCTCTGCTCCCCCGCCCCATTACTGGCCTCTGCTCCCCCGCCCCATTACTGGCCTCTGCTCCCCCGCCCCATTACTGGCCTCTGCTCCCCCGCCCCATTACTGGCCTTTGCTCCCCCGCCCCATTACTGGCTCTGCCCCCCCCCCCGCCCCATTACTGGCTCTGCCCCCCCCCACCCCATTACTGGCCTCTGCTCCCCCGCCCCATTACTGGCCTCTGCTCCCCCGCCCCGTTACTTGCCTCTGCTCCCTCGCCCCATTACTGGCCTCTGCTCCCCCGCCCCATTACTGGCCTCTGCTCCCCCGCCCCATTACTGGCCTCTGCTCCCCCGCCCCATTACTGACCTCTGCCCCCCCCCGCCCCATTACTGGCCTCTGCTCCCCCGCCCCATTACTGGCCTCTGCTCCCCCGTCCCGTTACTGGCCTCTGCTCCCCCGCCCCATTACTGGCCTCTGCTCCCCCGCCCCATCACTGGCCTCTGCTCTCCCGCCCCATTACTGGCCTCTGCTCCCCCGCCTCATTACTGGCCTCTGCTCTCCCGCCCCATTACTGGCCTCTGCTCCCCCGCCCCTTTACTGGCCTCTGCTCCCCCCGCCCCATTACTGACCTCTGCTCCCCCCGCCCTATTACTGACCTCTGCTCCCCCGCCCCATTACTGGCCTCTGCTCTCCCGCCTCATTACTGGCCTCTGCTTCCCCGCCCCATTACTTGCCTCTGCTCCCCTGCCCCATTACTGGTCTCTGCTCCCCCGCCCCATTACTGACCTCTGCTGCCCCGCCCCATTACTGGCCTCTGCTCCCCCGCCCCATTACTGGCCTCTGCTCCCCCGCCCCATTACTGACCTCTGCTCTCCTGCCCCATTACTGGCCTCTGCTCCCCCGCCTCATTACTGGCCTCTGCTCCCCCGCCTCATTATTGGCCTCTGCTCCCCCGCCCCATTACTGGCCTCTGCTCCCCCGCCCCATTACTGACCTCGGCTCCCCCGCCCCATTACTGGCTTCTGCTCCCCCGTCCCATTATTGGCCTCTGCTCCCCCCGCCCTATTACTGACCTCTGCTCCCCCGCCCTATTACTGGCCTCTGCTCCCCCGCCTCATTACTGGCCTCTGCTCCCCCGCCCCATTACTGGCCTCTGCTCCCCTGCCTCATTACTGGCTTCTACTCCCCCGCCCTATTACTGACCTCTGCTCTCCCGCCCCATTACTGGCCTCATCTCCCCCGCCCCATTACTGGCCTCTGCTCCCCCGCCCCATTACTGGCCTCTGCTCCCCTGCATCATTACTGGCCTCTGCTCTCCCGCCTCATTTCTGGCTTCTGCTCCCCCGCCCGATTACTCACCCCTGCCCCTCCACCCCATCACTCACCCCTGCCTCTCCACCCCATCACTGACCCCTGTCTCTCCACCCATCACTCACCCCTGCCTCTCCAGCCCATCACTAACCCCTGCCTCTCCATCCCATCACTCACCCCTGTCTATCCACCCATCACTCACCCCTGCCTCTCCACCCCATCACTCACCCCTGCCTCACCTCACCACTCATCACTCCCCCCCGCTTCTCCGCTCCATCATTCACCCCTGCCTCTCCACTTCATCACTCACCCCTGCCTCTCACCCATCACTCACCCCTGCCTCTCCCCCTCATCACTCACTCCTGCCTCTCCCCCATCACTCACCCCTGCCTCTCCCCCATCACTCACCCCTGCCTCTTCCCTATCACTCACCCCTGCCTCTCCCCCATCACTCACCCCTGCCTCTCCCCCATCACTCACCCCTGCCTCTTCCCTATCACCCACCCCTGCCTCTCCCCCATCATTCACCCCTGCCTCTCCCCGCATCACTCAACCCTGCCTCTTCCCCCATCACTCACCCCTACTCCCACTTCCTTCATTAATACGCATCTCTGCGGCTCCAGTCTTTGTTATGGTTCTTCTGGGGCTGACATTTTCCCTCGAAAAGCCTTAAACTGTATTAGCTTTCATGTTGCTTGTTCTGATCTTTCAGTGTAACTCGATCAATTTACGAATTCTCTGCCTTCAGCGTTGAAGAGCGGGAAAAGTCATTCCCGTAAATTTGTGGAGGTATTTTAGTTTGTCAAATCATGCCTTTAGATAGCGATCATTAATAGTGTTGGAAGTACATATCTGTTTTCTTGTAACAAAGAGGTAATTAAAACACCTAGGGAAATATCTAGATATATTTCATTATAAGAGAAACTGCAGACTTTTACAATCGCAGAAAAAGTAGAAAGATGGACGCTTTGTTATTTCTAACTACAATCAAAACACTCATTTTGAATGGGTAGGTCTATGAACGCACTCCACAGGAATTGCGAATCATCAGAGATGCAGGAGATTCGTAAGTAAACTCCGTATTGACTACGCTGTGGAGGCTGGTATCAACATATTTTTGCATATAAAAATTCACAGCGCACCCGTTCAATTATTATTGTGATGCTACTTCGTTGAGAGAAGAGTGAATGTTGAGAGAGAATGCGTAGTATCTTGAAAATGTACTATAGGGATCGTTCAACTCATCGATAATTTTCAATGAATCAGTGGTGAGGATTACCATAGGCAAGAACTAGCCTTCAATATCGCTATACTGCAATAGCAGCACGTCCTCACGGACGCACCATACAATGGAGGCGCTGCGTGCACTCTCAGACATTAACTTCCTGCGCGCTGCGACGGCACTGAACGAGGATAACATGCGCCAAGCGTCGGGCGTGATTGTAGGGAACAAACGTGTCCTGTCGGTGTAGCAAGAAACCCGAGGCTACTTTAAGATACACACAATAATATATACGTATATCTAAAGTTCAAGCTACATGAAATATTATTACAACAGAGAGTTAAGAATTTTAATTATATGAGGTAGGAGATAATGGTTGATGAGTGTACCTTCGTGATCTATAATTCATTCTAGATGAAAATATTCTCCCAACAAACAGCCAAGAACTTTAATAATATGAGGAAAGAGATACTGCTTGATAATTCTTGTAGAAGGCGTCTCGAGTACGCCGTGGCGGAAAAGATGTGAGAAGAAGAATGAGTAGCAGCAGCGCTGGCAACCGAAATCGAAAGATGTTAATACGTGTTCTGCGAAAGATTCTCGACGATTGAGATATCCGTGAAACAAGCTTTGCGATGGAAATCATTTTTGATTTCAGGGATCACGGTTCTTTATAGTGCGGGAATTCGTATTGGCCTTTGCATGCGACACCTCATTATTGTTGTGGCAATATGTATCTCAAAATACACATAATTGTCTCAATGATTGCAATCATAGCACCTCCACTACTCATCCCTACTCGACCCTTCCATTACTCATCACTGTTCCCCCCACCTCGTTGCTTCTCTATGCTCCCTTCGCCTTCATTGCTCACCCCTGCTCCTCCATCCCATTACTCGATCTCCCCTGCTTCCCTTTCCATTACTCACTTGCGCTCCCCTCGCTCCCATGTCTCACCCCTGCTCCCATGACTCACCCCTGCTTCCCTCTCCTCTGTTCCCCAGTGTCTCCAGACATCATCAACAGCCAGACGTCGTCGGACACAAACGTCAACGAGGGCGAGAGCGTCAGCCTGCACTGCGCGGCCGAGGGCTACCCTGCTCCGAGGGTCACGTGGCGCCGCGAGGACGGCAGGTCCATCGTCATCAGGAGCGAGCCCGGCAGCAGGGCCAAGGAGAAGGGTGAGTTCCATGTCAGACTTTTTCGCCAGCCATCTATGATTTTAGCCGCCCTGGTAAGTATCTGCAGCGGGCGGTCAAAATTATAGATGCCTCGACTGACTTTGTGTCGTTTAGGCACCTGGTGACTCTCAACAGGTGTTTTTCCTTACATGTAATGCGCAGCAACTCGCATTTTTCTGGTTTCCACAAAGGCCCATTTTTAGCTGCTTTGCACAATTTATAAATTTTTCCTATGAAGCACAACCCCTTCCCGTTACTAATTTTGCACAGCTGCTCATTGTTTCTTGTTTTGCACAGCTCCTCGCTTTAACCAGTTTAGCGCAGCTGCTCGTTTTTGTATACGAGCACGGCGTTTTTTATTTTTATTTTCTACGCTTATTTATTACCTTTTGATTGCATTGCTGGAAAATGAAGGTAATGCTTAGAGCTACTCAAGCGGGGAAAGACTTGACTGCACCGCACGTTGTATATACAAATGTGAATAGGATAAGATACAATATAAGATAAGATTCAATATGTATGCACATATAATTGAATACCTTTGAAATTAGAATCATCCCCTGAATGTGTAGAAAAATGACCAACTTCATGGAAATAATTAGCAATCATTCTACACTGAATGCTAAAATTCCACCTCAAGTAAAAAATACGATAAAATGCAAGGTATAGTTCAGAAGAGTTTTCATTCCAAATCATAATTATTAATCGATATTTATCAATCGTTCTAAATATTTAAAATAAATCAAACTTTCTCGTCCCTTTATCACTGGTCATGCATCCGTTGCGTGACCTGGTACGTATACTCATGTATGTATACCTACCGTCACCTTGGCGACGATGTATAGGCGCCTTACCGTCGCCCAAGACATTTTTCACGAAGCTGAAGGAAATATAAATTATTGCTGGCCCAAAAAGAAAACCTAACATGATTATGCGTAGTGGGCGGCCATAAAAGAGCCAAATTATTGCTAAAAGAGATTATTTTGCACTTTTTGTTTACTACTCACCTCATGAATATATGCACAAACATTTGCATGCATTTATTTTGAACTTCTATATTATATGCACATTATTATATGCACATGTAAATGAATACAAGTGTTAGTATGCCTACTTGTGAGCCTGCCTATTGAATGACCAAAACGTATTTATTTACAGATATGTCTTAACCATAATTTGGCCCTTAATTAACAGTTCGCCATACACAATCCTGCTTAGTTTTCTCTTTGAGGCAGCGGTAATTTTTATCCCCATCAGCTCCGGAACAAGTGTCTGGTGATGGTTAGGCGTCCGTACATCATCGCTCGAAGGAAAAATAGCATACAAAATACAGGGGCGAGACGGCGAAATGGGTGCATGATATAACCGATGATTCGACGAAAAGTTAGATTGGGTGCTTTTAATACGAGTAATTCTCTTTTCAACGATGAAAAAATGCATGGCTTGGACAGAAAAGTAGGATGATACAATAATAGATTAATAATCAATAAGACCTCCTTAACACTCTGGGTGCGACGTGACCCCCCAGTGGTCATTGAGGGGATTTTCATACTGCTGCTGAAGGACTGGCAGTCACTGACTCAATTTTCATAAATACTTGATAAAAACTAAATAAAGTCACAATCTATTTAATGTCCGTTATTTTTGATATTGATCTCTAAAACAACTCTAATTTGAGTTGGATATTGAACTTCAGTTTAACCCACAGCACTTGTTAAATCAAGTTGCAGCTTGCTGTCTGACTGGTTTGGATTAAAAGAAAAACATCCAGGTACATTGTAGCTCAAATTTTAGACACAAAATGCAATTATTTCTTTCGCAAAGAATGAAATATTAAAGGAAGAAATGATGAGCCAGCCATGCACTTTGCAAGCTCATCGCATAAATTCACAGCTGGGTTCTAACCTGGAGATGGTGGTAAGCAAACCATGCGTAATTAATCTTCCATGTCCTGATGGCCAACCTGGACAATTTCGTTCTTGTGAATATGAGCAGTGTCGTACTGAAGCATCCCGTTACCATCAGAAAATTACAAGTCAATTGAAGAGGAAAACTGATTCTTAAAAACTGGTCAATCATAATTATTAATGTGATATTTTGTTAGAATACCGGTGCAAATTTACCCCAGAAAAAACAATCCCATTGCATTGTGTTGCACTGCCTGATAAATCTCCCGCTGAACTTCAACTGTGGCATCGCTGTGAGACAAGTTTGACCGTAGATCATTGGACCCTTAACTTGACATTCATTGTAAGTCCCTTCTCGAGTTTTCCATGAAGGCTACAGCCATATTTGTTCATCGATTTATGCAGACACTTTTGGCTCCTTGGTGAGTCTGCTATTGCAGTAATTCATTTCCTTCTTCTCAAGTATTTCAGAACACTCACAAAACTTGCTAGCTAATTATACAGTCAATGAATTACGCCTGTTCTTACAAATCTTTCAAAAAAAGTGCTGGTCTCTCGTTTAAGAAATGTTCCGGAAACCACACTTTTTATGGTAACTAGCTTCGCTATCTTGTTTTCAAAGTAGAATTATTCTATGAATTATTCTGATGCTTATATCATTGTTGTACAGATCACCAGAGTATGTTCAACGCTTGGGTTAAAATGTGCCATTTATTCGATGTGGAATTATATTTTTATTCAATTTTTGGTGCTGAGTGAAGTCTGAGACAATATGATCGCATTTGATGCTGGATTTGACAATATGATAAACACTTGCGTAGATTGGAAAATAGACTTCGAAGAAACGCGAACCGAAAACTATGGCATTTGTAAGAAACACTGTGCGACTTCTTTAGCCAAACTGTGTATTTAGAATTGCAAAACTTTGGTTCGTGAAAGCATATAGAATTATGTTCAAGACGCATTTGTTTTACCTCTCAAAGAGAGCATTTTCTTATTTCTAGCTCTATAATGAAGTTTTAGTGATTTTTTGAGTTGACGCCATAGGAGAAAATCTTCACTTAGGCTATGAATTTCAGTCATTTATCATAAGGTTTTCAATTATCTTATAGTTACTAGTCCACCCGCCTTTATTTGAAATAAGAAAGAAGGCGAAATGAAAGAAAAACAGAAAGAAATAAAAAATTATATCTCTCGAGAGTTGATGAGGCCGAGTGCACACGGCCCGTATCACAAATACGCTCATCACACAGTTCTGCTGGCTTCAGACGGACACCCCTCTTATTATAGTATAGATTAAGAGCACAAATACTGACAGTAAGTGTGCAAAATGCCTTCATAACATCTCGATCAATGCTATCACTGCCGGTTGAGAGAGAACACAGCGAGCACACCTGCAGCCCAATGCACGGTACGAGGCTAGCCTCTCCTCACGACGAACGAAGCCAACTGAAGCTTTCAAAGAACATCAAGTTTATTTCAGGGTTCGTAATTCCATTCATGGGGCCTCGGCTGTGCGGAAGTCGATTAGGTTAGTAAAGAAATTGTTGACATCATTGTATTTTAATTGTGTCAAAGATTAGAGCGTTATAAAAAAAGTACAATAATTTAAGACAAGGAAATATTGCGAACTGTAATAGGGTCGCGCAACGCTTGAATTACATTTATGTTACCTGCATAAGGATTTGTGAGCATTCGTTGTGAAACCGATATACATACCTATATATATGCAGAAAGCGCTACAGCTAGCCTCTGTACAACTGAACTGCTTCACAATTCTGCTCTATAAGAGTTTAAGTTCTTTGGTTTAAGCTGAGAAATACGATGAACAATTATGCGTTCGTAAGAAATTAGCTTAAAATGTTTCTTTAGCAATGGAAATTGTCAGTTTGTTGCATTTGAAGAAAGTTAAAAAGTTCTACGGCTGAAATTAAGTGGAAGAATTAATTTAAGAGTATTTCACAAAAATGTTTTGAATTTTATTCTCTACAAAATTCTGGGGATACTTCTTGCTTGCAAGCACCTGATTCAGCCTCTGCAACTCGGTAACATTTAATGTACTCAGGAGGCGCGTCACACACATAACCTCACGCTGAACACGCGCTGCACGACTATTTGAACTCGTGTCCGCAGGTGAGGTTGAAGCCGAGCAGCTGCGCACCGACCTCCGTGCTTATAATTTCGATGGTAATCAGTGCAGCGAGCCACAGCTGTCCGTCCCTGCAGGACATCCCAGCCTATCTGCAATCCAATAAAACGTTAGAAATTTTTGCCTTCAGCGTAAACGGAATATCCGGGGCTTTTAATCATAGGCTTGTTAGCGTGGTACCGAGACACATTAATTGAAAGGGTCATCATGGAACAGGCTCCCTCATTTGTTGTTTATTTTTGTTTTCCTTTACGTCAGTAAATGAAGTCCCGGACCAAGTTAATGATTGCAGGCCGAGGAAGCAGCGTGCGTGTGTAGCAGTCGTGTGTGTGTATGCTCGCTGCGTGGATGACAGCGCGGGGAACTTGCGTGTGAACACATCAGTTATGTGCCTTTACACCATGAGAGATCAGTGAACATACGTGTGTGCACCTATTACATCTCTTGACTCTGTGACAGTTCAGTAAGCACTCTCATATGCACCAGTTACGTTCGGGACATCTTGTGACAGCTCAGTGAGCATGTGTGTGTGTGCACCAGTTGTGCGTCTGAATTTTATGTTAGCTCAGTAAACACATGGTGTTAGTGTGAAGTTAAAAAGTAGCTCGGAAAAAACGACAGACTGAGACGTCATGCGTGATTGAGAAAGTTCAAACGCGGACTCTGATCTGGAATTGGTATAGTGATCTGAGAGCAGTTATTCTGTGGCAGGGCGCACGTAGCATAATGAGGTACGAACAATACAATGCAGTGAAAAATGTATTACTGCTTCAGAATGTGACCATTAGAGCGTTTTTTACTCCATTTACTTGAAATTCAGTGCCGGGATTAATATGGGCTCGCTCCATTCATGAGCATTCTTGAACTATAGGCTGGCTTATCACTCCTAATTTTATTTAAATGACACAAATGTCTAAGTCCTATGAGTCCTATGAGAAAAGTCACTTGTCTTGCAAGAATCCACAACATAAAATAAAAACTATAAATTTTCATGGCTTGTAGAGTCAAAGTTCACTTTTTTCTCTCATTCATGTGTATGTGCATTTTACCATGTGCTCCACCACGAGAACCCCAAGCCAGGTAAATTTTATAACGCAAATTTCGTCGCTCCATAATTGCAGTCGCTTTCCCAAGACAGACTAGTATCAGTTATGGAAGCTAGCGTTGACTCAGCTCTAGAAATATTATCAAAATGCGTACAACCTAGACCCGGAAATTTGAATATCCATCACATTTCCAGAAGGGCTGTTAAACTAATTTTCTCCTGCTCTGCCAAGAGACCGTCCTAAAATCAGCCTCGGAGATTTTAAAAAGCTGTCCTCAGGTTTCCTGTGTCGCCGTTCCAAACTTTAAACGGATTCTCGCCCGATGTTCCTCAGCTGCAAGCGGATCATAGGCCTGGAAATGTTTCAGGCATCCCCAAAATAAATTTAAGGAACCGTGTTTGTACTCGAAGATGAGTCAGCCCTAAAATTAGATGGGAGATTGACAGATAGCTTTAGCGGTCATTTCGTCAGAACTTCAGTCGTTCATAATTCCACAATTCTCCGACTTCGCGTATAAAGAATCAACTCGCCTAACATCGTCTGCAGGAAGCGCCAAGTTTCAGAAAATTTTACAGTTTTTGCTGACTGAGACACAAACTTTTTACGGTCTCGCCGCCGTCGATGCTGCAATAAAGGACTCCGCTTCGTACTCACGACTAATAAGACAGGTTAAGTGTTCTATGTCAGTAATAGAGCTCGCACAAACTCTAAAAAAGATAAAAATCTCTACACTGTTGAACGATTAAAGTGTAATGCTCTATGGAGGTACTATACACTAAAACATCATAGATCATGACCCTACGACACGTTTTTCTTTTGAAAAATGGCAACCACCGCACCTCTGGACTTTTTTTGACCCAGTGACGGCAATTGATTCAGTACGTAAACTACCGCGCAGCTGATTTTCATTCAAATGGATCTCATCTTAATCGAGAGTAGTTGCCAGTTTTTCATGAATTCTCTAAATCTCTCCGATACTCGGGTCTTTCACAGCCCACAAAAAATGTAGCTGAAAATCTGGCTAAAATCGACCTGGTATAAAACGCAGTAGTTCTTATCCAGCTCGCCTTGGCGTGCAGCCAAGAGCGCCTATCTCGGCCGTATCGATCACACGATACGCTCATCATACGCCGCTCTGGTCGCCATGCTTCCTTCCTCGAGTCCCTGAGTGCGGCACCGAGCCTCATTTATGCGCTGCACTGTGTGTTCATTTTTCGATATCAACTGGCCATCATTTGCTGCCATCAATTGGTCATTATTGGCTGTTATCAATCAACCATTATTTCCATCTTGTTTACGAATATTACCAAGTATTATAACTTTCCGATTTTTATTCAATTGCAGATTTAAATACAAGAATTCTTTCGTCTTTGTTGAGAATTGCTGCCGTTTTTCAGTGTGCTCCACAACGCTCTTGCTGTAAAAACCTCACGTAGCTAAATTCATTAGAATTCTGTACGCTTGTAAATTGTGGGTTTTTCGAAGGAGATCGAACTCCACACGCTTATAAATTTAGCCCTCGGAGAGTACACAGCGTCTTTATCTGCCCCGTCGCTATGAAGACACATCCACAATTGTAAAAATGATGATAATGGTGATGCTGTTCTGAGTGAGTCGCGAATTCTTCGCTGAGATCAAGAGTACAAACTTTCGTAGCGTCATAATGCGTGCAACGTGTTCTGTTCTACAAAGATGAAAACAATATTTCTCAGATCTGCTCAGATCTAGTAAAACTTTGGAATTCTGATAGTTCATTTAGCAAATCGGGAGAACAAACATTTTTTGCGATATGACCGCCGTCAGCCATGAGAACGACTTCTAGACGCTTTCGAAAGCTGAACATGGCACGAAAACTCCTGCCTGCACTCTTCCAACGACCTCACGACATTTTTTGAAGTTTTTCCTAAGGGCTGTGACGCTGTTGTGGGACTTTGCGCAAGCTTTGGCCTCAATTTGCGATCAAAAATAGGAATCTAATAGGCCCAGGTCCGGTGAATTAAAAGGCCAAAATTCTTTCTCACAAATCGCACAGCGGATCTCTTGCGCCAGTCAACAGTTTTACTTGCCGTGTTGGATGGAGTCGAGTTTCATTATAAACATAACTTCTATTTGAAACCTTGGCCTTCATCCACGAAACGATTTCTGTTTGCAAGACTTTGCAGTTACATCCGGCATTCAGTTTTTAGTTGTTGGCGAAAAAGTGATTAAGGACGTCCCCCTCGCTCGAGCACGCTGAAGGTCATGACACTAGCTGGTTTCTTTGTGTAGTCATCGTGGGTTGAACGTCTGAGCTCCAAGAGGCAATCCAGCGATCGTAACATCGGTTACAACCCCATCACCTGTAAAAATCTTTGCAGCAGAAAAGAACTTAATGGTCGATCTGTACGTGATCAATCAGTTCAAAACTTTCTTGCATCTCTCCAAACGAATGTCTTTTATTTTATTAGTTAGGAGATGTCTTTTACCTTGTGAATAAAAGGTTACGAAGCCTTTGATCGCTCAGTAAATTGTGATACTCACAAGTTTTTGCACAGCCGATGCCGATTATAACACTGTTGGATTGGCCTCGACGCTTCTTTTATCGACGGCTAGTTGCAAATTTTAACTGCTAGTTCCAGGTTTGCAAATTTGATCTTTTCTTGACTCATGGGTGGCGCTGCAATCATGGCTATAGATTCATCAAAACGCTGACAAACATCGTAAACTGTTGGAGGGATTTTGTAACATAGGCTGGGCTACGGCCTGTGCGACGATAATTGAACGTTTCGGCTTCTGCATTGCGTAATGTTTATCCAACGTACTTAAAATGTTAATGGCCGGCTTCAATGATAACCAAGTATAACAGATGCACTTTAGTGTTGCCAACTTTTAGAGGGATCAGAATTACCAACGTTTTTTGAAAACCCTGTATTATATTTCCTCCATATTTTATAAACGCGCGCCACTATCGAACTTAGTTAACTGCCAATGGTAACACTCACGATGGAATAATAGCGTTAAAAAACAATAATTATCTCAATGAGTTCTAGATGTTTCATCGTTGTAGCGCCTACGCCTACAGCTCACTGAGCTCGAGGCCGAACGCACGACTGACCCTCCAACATTGAGCTCTGCATGCGAGCGTCCTCAAATGTCCTGCTGTCATTCACTGGTTAAAAGATTTTAGACTACGATTTTATGGGCGTGAAATTTCTGCTAATCTGGTAGTATCAATAATACAAATCTCGTACTGTCTGAAAATGTTAATATGGAAATACCGAATGACAATAAGGTTCATTGAGAAAGAAGCAAATCGTTCCTGTATTTATCACTTATCGTGTTTCACCAGCACGTATCGCCACGTAGCCTCGCAAGTGCCATGATGCGCAGATGGCATTCTGGGTAGCTCAGTGCGTGGGTTGGGTGGGGGGACTGCGTGACTGCGCTGAGTGGAGCTGCGTGACTGCGCTGAGTGAAGCTGCGTGACTGCACTGAGTGGAGCTGCGTGACTGCGCTGAGTGGAGCTGCGTGACTGCGCTGAATGGAGCTGCGTGACTGCGCTGAGTGGAGCTGCGTGACTGTGCTGAGTGGAGCTGCGTGACTGCGCTGAGTGGAGCTGCGTGACTGCGCTGAGTGGAGCGGCGTGACTGCGCTGAGTGGAGCTGCGTGACTGCGGTGAGTGGAGCTGCGTGACTACGCTGAGCGGAGCTGCGTGACTGCGCTGAGTGGAGCTGCGTGACTGCGCTGAGTGGAGCTGCGTGACTGCGCTGAGTGGAGCTGCGTGACTGCGCTGAGTGGAGCTGCGTGACTGCGCTGAGTGGAGCTGCGTGACTGCGCTGGGTGGGACTGCGTGATGCGCTGAGTGGAGCTGCGTGACTGCGCTGAGTGGAACTGCGTGACTGCGCTGAGTGGAGCTGCGTGACTGCGCTGAGTGGAGCTGCGTGACTGCGCTGAGCGGAGCTGCGTGACTGCGCTGAGTGGAGCTGCGTGACTGCGCTGAGTGGAGCTGCGTGACTGCGCTGAGTGGAGCTACGTGACTGCGCTGAGTGGAGCTGCGTGACTGCGCTGAGTGGAGCTGCGTGACTGCGCTGGGTGGGACTGCGTGATGCGCTGAGTGGAGCTGCGTGACTGCGCTGAGTGGGACTGCGTGATGCGATGAGTGGAGCTGCGTGACTGCGCTGAGTGGAGCTACGTGACTGCGCTGAGTGTAGCTGCGTGACTGCGCTGAGTGGAGCTGCGTGACTGCGCTGGGTGGGACTGCGTGATGCGATGAGTGGAGCTACGTGACTGCGCTGAGTGGAGCTACGTGACTGCGCTGAGTGGAGCTGCGTGACTGCGCTGAGTGGAGCTACGTGACTGCGCTGAGTGGGACTGCGTGATGCGATGAGTGGAGCTGCGTGACTGCGCTGAGTGGAGCTACGTGTCTGCGCTGAGTGGAGCTGCGTGACTGCGCTGAGTGGAGCTGCGTGACTGCGCTGGGTGGGACTGCGCGATGCGCTGAGTGGAGCTGCGTGACTGCGCTGAGTGGGACTGCGTGATGCGATGAGTGGAGCTGCGTGACTGCGCTGAGTGGAACTGCGTGACTGCGCTGAGTGGGACTGCGTGATGCGATGAGTGGAGCTGCGTGACTGCGCTGAGTGGAGCTACGTGACTGCGCTGAGTGGAGCTGCGTGACTGCGCTGAGTGGAGCTGCGTGACTGCGCTGGGTGGGACTGCGCGATGCGCTGAGTGGAGCTACGTGACTGCGCTGAGTGGGACTGCGTGATGCGATGAGTGGAGCTGCGTGACTGCGCTGAGTGGAGCTACGTGACTGCGCTGAGTGGAGCTGCGTGACTGCGCTGAGTGGAGCTGCGTGACTGCGCTGAGTGGAACTGCGTGACTGCGCTGAGTGGAGCTGCGTGACTGCGCTGAGTGGACCTGCGTGACTGCGCTGAGTGGAACTGCGTGACTGCGCTGAGTGGAACTGCGGTATTTTTCATATCCATCTCATGCCCCTGGAAGATGAATCGTTTATTCTCATTCTGATGTGTTGTACGTACCTAGCTAGTGTTTAGTAAAACAGTGTGATGTGTGAAGTTCAATTAAGTAGGTTGGATTTCGAATTTTCGTTATAAGGTGCTGATGGCTTGAAGTAAATATTTGTGTCTTGGAATTTCAGTGTGGAAATCAAAGCGATGTTCTTATTAGAGTTTAAATTTGAGCCAATACCTATAGTTTCATCAATTAAATAACATTGATTGTACTTTAGAGGATGTGTCGATTAAACTTTAAATAAAATTCATTTATTTAGGATATAGCTTTCAAGTTATAAAGCACACAATGAGCACAGCTGCATTCCTCTATTTTTATCCGCAGCTTTGAAATGTGATGTCGGAGACACATTCAATACTCAGCCAGCATCTCTTTCTATCGGCAGTCATTCAGAAATCTTACGATATTATTTGATAGCGACAACAACGAGGACAGCACTCAATGAATTTTCTCCGTGTATTGCTTACATTCGAGCTGCTCACCATCGATCACCGGGGGAGGGACGCGCCGGCCTGTGCCTCGTTGGGGCGAGCGCATAATGACGCGCCTGATGATTTTATGTGCTGCGCGCTGCTGAGCATCGACGCCTTACGACTTCTGCCCTCAAAACAAGCCGCCCTTCTTCTCCAGCGGCGGTATAAAGCTCGTGAAATGCGCCACGCTTCTGCGCTCTTCAAAGGGGCTCACAAAAAGCCGGAAATTTCAGTAAAATCCTACTTATGTGATGAATCCACCCTGGTTCTGACAAAAAGCTATGTTGTTTCAAAAGATGAAGAGATTGTCAAACAACTTCCATTCTTAGTGGCCTACCAAAGAGCGTTCAAGTTTTGCGTTATGGATTGCTCGGATACTACATATTGAGTTGCAACTTGGATCTATAACGCTGGATTCACTTGAAAAGAGTTCGTATTCGTGCATTTCCATAGTATATTTTGCGTCCTGTATCCACAAACGTGGTTTATTCGTATTTCTTGAATATTCAAATGAAAATACAATCGAAAGTTTAAATAAAAAGTGCGTTAATTAGGTTTTGCCGTATTTTTTTAAGGGGAAAAACTCACCCTGACTACCCTTGGACAACCAATTTTTACTAATGTCTTTTTTCCAAATTCTATCGCAACTAGGTTAACGAAAATGCATACAGATGTGTAAAATTGAATTCCAAACACATTTACCTTTATAAAAGTTTCCGATTTTCATGAAAAAAGTGAATTTTCAAAAATGAGGAAAAAAAAGTACGCCAAATCTATCTCACTCTACAATTTTCAACCTTGACGCGTGATTTTGGTCTCATTCGAAGCGGAAGAGCTGTAGGAACGCCGTAACGAAGGATTTTTTGATTTTCGAACTAGAAAAAAAGTTAGAGTTACGCATACCCAACATGTAAAAAATGTCAGTTTTTTCCCAATAAAAATTTAATTTAGAATTCAAATAGAATTTTGCTTCGCTTCGCTGTTCCCACCGTGGAACCGCATCGAATGAAATCAAATCACGCTTTTACGTTAAAAATTGTAGAAGGAGTGCGGTTTTGGACTGAGAAAAATATATACATCTGTATATAAATATGTTCACCCAATAACTTTTTTTCTGTAACGAATTTTGAAATTTTTTATAGAATCAATTGTGCTTAGAATTCAATTTTACATATCGGTATCTATTTTCGTTCAGCTAGTTGCAATAGAAACCTGTAATCTGAGATTATAAAAAGGATATTGAACTTGTCTGTTTAATACACGTTTTTGACATATGTTACCATAATTTTTTTCCTAATCCGACATTCAAAAAAATCCTAGGTTACGGTCTTAGCACAGTCATTCCGCGTCGAATAAGACCAAAGTCACGCTTCTACGTTGAAAATTGTTAAGTGAGATAAGTTTGGGGCAAGAGTATATATTTTTTAAGAATCGCGAAATAAAATTTTTTCTTTTGAGAAAATCGAAATATTTTGGAGATGAAATGGTGTTTGAAATTCAATTTTACATCTATATGTGAATTTTTGTTCTCATAGGTGCAATAGAAAAGTGCACAGTGAAGTTTGAACGATGAGGTCGGATCCAGGGTAGGTTCCCTTAAGCTTGATCCAACCATTCTCCATCGCTCAGTGTCACTCGTCAGAGAGAAACTATTAAGTAATATCATCAAGGAAAACCACCTAGAATAATGGACTGGACAATTTATGACATGAGTCAGACTTAGCGTTCTACTGGTGAGCTATCTATTTTTATTATACTGAATAAAAATGATGGCAGAAATTTCATTTCACTGTCTGTTTCGTTTCACTATCATCTCACTAAGAGTGAGAGGTTAATAAGTGTCATCTTTTTTAATTATTTCTATATTTTATCACTCTCACATGCAGCCTTGCATCGTTGATTCGATTGTAATTGAAAACTAAACGCAAACAAATAACAATGAATAGATTGTTTAATTTTCATCTCACTGACAACTTTCTCTTCCAACTGACTCGCAGCAATTGGACATCTCTTATTTCATTTGGTAATGATTCATATTTGATCTCAGTCAAATAGTGCGAATATATTTTGGGCTGTTACTGACTATACGGCATTTAAGCATGCTGTCCCGAGTCTATCGTGCAGACAACAAATCGAATAACTTTTACCAATGGATACATTGTGAAGAACTTAACTTTTTGAGAAACTTGACTTCAAATCGAACAGGGATCAATTCACCCGTGTTGACCCAAGACGTCAGATGAAATATGATTTTCGTGTCAAAACCCATGCTAGAATCTCTTTTGAATTCTAGTTAAGACTGGTCTCCTCGACTGTCTAACTTCATTCGTCTCTACCTCGTTCTATACCACCAGACTAACGTGTGATCACATCGTCTGCAGTTCGACTGCCCAAGTATGAAAAAGTGTCCCTACAATTAAATTAACGGGTTTAACGAGTACAATTATTAACAGTTTAACTGTGAATGAAACTAAACCTCTCTTTGGTTACGTTGACGGTTACATCACTTATAAATTCTCACCGGAAATGTCTAAAGAAAAACAGTTCAACGTCCTGTATTCATCAAAAGGTTTTTACGGGTTTCATAATTTAAAAATTAGCGAATAGAAACGAACGATCATCAGAATGAACATTCAATGAAATAATTCGAAAATGAAGCGAATTAGCAACTAAATACTTTTAGGTTTTGAATCCAAATATTGTAAACTACCCTAATTCACTTCACTTCCGTACGTTCCAAGAATAGTTTAGCTCTGTTGTTACTCGAGAACGTACCTAAAGGTGACATTGAGAGTGAACTTCGTCTTGTGCAAAATAACCCCGGCTTAAATTCAAAAGATTCTGTTAAGGTGATCCTAACAAAGTGGAAGAGAAAGACAAAATATCTTCTTGCACTTCTAGCCAAAGTTGCGTCGAAGCACCGTTGTAGAATTAAGATGGGCTTCCAATGAGGTAGCAGGTGTCTCTTATGCCAATATCGTTTATCTTTTGCTGTCATTTAATTTCAAATACATCTGAATACGATACCAATCTTGCCAGCGTGGTTTTATCCCATCGACGGTCTACGACAGAAAGATCTTTACAATCTTTTTGGGTCTTTTGAAGATTACTTAGTTGATAAGTTGTGAGAAGATTGTGTATAGCTCATGTTTTGACACTGGTGAGATCAGGCAGTTTTGGACGCATGCTTTGAACAAAGCGTTCGAAAAGCGGTTGTATAAAACGTTATACCCCGTACATGATTGTATGCTGTAGCAACGTCTGACTAAAAAATTGCTTTTGGTTAGGTAGAAATTATTTATCTTTCGTAAAGCTTTGAGCTTTCTGCTCCTGGTGACTCTAAGGAAATAGAAGGTTAGAAATTTGAAGGGAAGGATCAGTGAGCGATGTGTTTCAAGGAATTTTGCAGCATTTTTCCGGGCTTGGATTCGCTCGAAAGGACGCATTTTTCTGACATCAATACTTTCCGAAAAAAGAAGCCTCCCAGTCTCTTGTTTCTCCTTCCCTGAATTTTGTTCAAGTGCTCCAACAAATTCAAGACGGACGTAAGGCTCAGCAACCCTTCGATGGAAGTCTATGGAGAAGAAATAGAGCGCAATATATGTGCAGCGCTGCCTACTATTCGATGATGGAAGACAAGCTTTATTGAAGAATATTGTCTTGTCCTATTTTTGTAGCCGCCATCGAGAAGTGAAATGGGGCATGGGATGGGAAACGGTTTCTTTTGATTCTTGAAGCCCGATATAAAGACATTCAAGTCTCGTGCACTCTTTCCTTGAAGTAACCAACGGAAGAACACTATTCAGGGTGATCAAATTTTTGTCAATTTATAATATAGTGTTAGGCGATCGATG
Organism: Morinoia aosen; assembly: GCA_030386875.1. Taxonomy (NCBI): domain Eukaryota; kingdom Metazoa; phylum Arthropoda; class Malacostraca; order Amphipoda; family Talitridae; genus Morinoia; species Morinoia aosen. The sequence goes on from CM059562.1 coordinate 24,085,998, forward strand.
TAGCAGTTAAAAATGAAAAGTTGAAGATATCTATCAATTTAATGCTACTTAAACAGATTTGACTAACGAAGAATTCGGAAAAATTCGCTTCGAATGGAGCTTTACTTCTGTTGAACATGAAACGAATGACTAGTGTGAAATTGTTTATAAATTTTATTTAATTAGCTGAGATTTGCCTTCTATCATAAATCCTAGCGTAAAAACCTGTCCACAATTATTGCTGAGAGGGCCACGTAATTTTGCATTTCGTGGGCGGATCAAGTACAAGAAAGTCATGAATTGGTCATTACCCATCGAATGCTTGTTTCCAAGCCCCTCTTCATCCTCAAAGTAAGACCAGCAAGTCTGAACACAGCAGCCTACGCTGAGTTGCAACAGACATCGCCCTGCGATGTTGAAAACACGTCACAAGTTTGTGGAGCTTCTCCAGCGTATTTGTAAACTTTCTCTCTCCTAGAAAAAATTTACGCGTAACTTCTATGCTTCACGTATTTTTCACGCGTTCGTCGCTTTCCATATCAACTGATTTTGTGATGATTTTTTCTTCAAATTTGATCCGTTTTTCCTTCTACAAAAATATGGTAGTTTGGTACGCAGCCTCAGACCGTGCTATCACTCATAAAATTTTGGCTAGGAAATGATAGCCAGTAATGGATACAAATTGTTAATCCCGGGTGTAGCCAGTACTCTAAAAAGAAGTATTAGTTGACTAATTGAAGTTTGAGTTTGACATCCTCTATTTACCGTCAGTGTTAATGAAGAGGAATCCTTCAAACCGACTAGGAATAAAAGATATTGCCCCGATTCTATTGTTCGAGAGTATCTTCGAGGCTATAACATATTTGAATTTTCTGACACAATACAGTAAACTTGAAATTTTGCACTCAACTGCGCGTGTGCGAGTCGGAAAGTTAAAAAGTTACTTGGGCTGTGAGATTGCAAATAAAAGAATGAAGTTATTTATTATTCAAATTTTGTACTGAAGTGCTAAAAACCCTGGCCACACATATCTAACTTTTGACAAATATCTTTTTGAATTTTTTGATACTGCTATATAAAGTTATTGTTTTACTGTGGAAAAAACTTGCGGGATGTTTTCCATAAACTTCCTTTTAGAGGAAATGTAGAGGCTTTTATACTGCTGGGTTAAGTTCATCAATTGAAAAACAGTTCACGTAGTAAAAAAAGAGTATAAAACATCAGTTATTAGCTATACATATTTTGTGAACAATTTTGAGGTTATAGATCATTTTCATGTTCCTAGAGAAAAATCGTATTGTGGAATACGCAATATAGGCTATAATTTCATTAGAAAAAATACTCAAAATTCCAATTGTCTTAAATGCTAAAACCAGAAGAAATATCAAATTCCCTTGTTTCAACGGAGAAATCACTGCTCTAAGGTGAGGAAATATTGATAGAAAGAAAGAAAGAAATGTAAACGTCTATTTTTAAAGCAGTTAATAAATGAAATGTATTACAATACATTGGCTTTTAACGATTCCTCAATAGAAAGGTCTTTAATTGGTAGACAAATCACAAAAGGTGGAAAATAGCTATGTCAGGGGTTGATTATGTCTCTAGGAGAAACAATAAATGTATATTGTTTCTGACATTTTTTCTCAGGAGCGATGACTGGACGCTAATAAATACTTTGAAAACTACTGGAGAATGTCTTTGTGGATCTTCGCTATAAGTTGAAGAATTAAAACGAAAGAAGAAAACACATGAAACACTTTACTGAAACGGTCTAAAATACAGTCCTAAATGATTTTCAAATAATGAGAACGGTTGATCAGAAGTAATTTAAAGAAAACAAAGCATAGCACACACATCTAAAACGCATGAGAGTAAATTAAATTATAAATGAATGAATGTATTATGCGTAGATTATGTGGAGTGGTAAAAATATTGCTCGAATAATGGTTTCTGCTAAATATATGTTGTCTTAAACGACAATGCGCGTTCTCAGAGCACGCTTAATCTGGAGTAACTAACAAATAGTGTCTTCAGTAATGTCCTTTTTTTGGCGTTTTGAAAAATATCTTTGAGCATGTCTGATGTTACAGGGTAAAGTTAAATCAGTCACGAGAAACACTTAACCTTCTGATAATCAATTACTCTACCCCTACACATTTCTGTAAAGTTTGAAAAAATTGTGATTTTATAACTGAATTCTCCGTAAACAGAAAAAAGCACCAGAACTTTTGATTGAAAAATTTTTTAGTGGAATTTGGATATCATCAAAACTGCAAGTAAATAAACGATGAAGCTAACTCAACCCGATTTTGCTCATGTGCTGCAGTGCCGGAGGTGGTCGGCAACACCCTGTCGCTGACGTCGGTGGGACGTCACCAGATGGGGGCATACCTCTGCATTGCATCCAACCGCGTCCCGCCCACGGTCAGCAAGCGCATCACGCTCAACATCAACTGTGAGTGTGTGGGACGTCAGTGCTAATCAAGACATTTCGCGATGCAAACTATGAAAGTAACATTAATCTAACTCAAGCCATACAGTGATAAAAAAATTATGAGAGTGAAATTAGCATTCTCAAGCCAGGTTGTGCTTCAAAATGTGAGTCTAAAATAAGTCTTACTGAAACCTTGTGGCAGTAACGATGATGCCAACTTCACGGAAGACGGTAGGTACGTTTGTAAGCTCGAGGGCTTCCAGGAAGATGTTGACGTATACAAAATCATGTAATATTATATATATTGTTAGGCATTGACCATTACAATCATCAAACTATCTCAACTTCGAATTCAAAGGTACTGAAATGAATTGAGGCACCCCGAACTTCCAAAAATGGACGTGTCTACTTGAAATTGCATATAAATCCGCTCGGGCTTGGTTGGGTTTGTGCAAGATAACTCATCATCTGGGATGGAAGTAAATATTTTGCCATGAGAATGTTAAAAAAAATTAGACCCGATTGGTGCTTACTTCTTCTTATTCCCATCTGGTAACAATTTTAACCTAGAAAGATTATTAATGGAATTTTATATCGTATGATTCAGTAAACGGAAGGGGGCGAATAGAATGTCAAACGGTGCAACTTTTAAGCGATTTTTAAACTTTCATGCTCTTTTTTGCAGTCAAATAAAACGACAAAACTGAAAAGTTTTGAACTGAACTGAAAACGACAAAACTGAAATGTGCATTTTGAGTTTGTCAGTTCCGTGGTATATTTTGGTTATATTAATTAATGTTATAATCGGTTCGTACACTATAGGTTGTCTTGTCAACCATACGATGTACCTACAACGGCATGAATGTAGTCACCTGTAATATTCGGTATGAAAAGAGTTATTGGTATATTAAGTGAAATAGACCGTGAAATGCAAACCTTGACTCAAGTAAATAAGGACTATACGTTCAGAGTTAATAGCAAGATATCCAAGTTTAAAACACTACCGTGATGAAGCTAGAATCTTCATTGATCGTCGTTCGGTTGAAATTAATAGCTTGCAAAATTCATTCCCTCTTTTTATTTGGACCGAATAATGTCTCCGTGAAGTGAGAGACGCGCACCGTCAGCAGAGTGAGAGTGAACTTAATTCATTGCTAATGAAGTTCAGTGAATACGTAGAGTTTAGAAGTACCGTGCCAGCCGCAAAGCTAAGACAGAGGATGTAACTGCGAACATTGACTTACTGTTCCTGCACTTATATTTGCATCAAAAGGATAAATTACTTTCGCAAAAGACAGCGGGTCTACAAGCGCGAGGGCTGAGAGAACGATGTTAACGAAATGACGGAATGTTAAAAATTTATTATCAGAAATGACAGCATCCGCGTAAATTCGAATTAAAGCTTGAAGTCCGTTTTGATATTGAGCTAATGAATCAAATATAAACCCTTTTTAATTGTATCCTTGCGAGTAGTGCGTCTTAAAATGAGCCCGAGTGCTTTCACACCCGCTGTGTTTAAAAAAGGAGCAGAGAGTGGCATGTTTGCTATGAGTAGAAATATGTCAGTTACACCGTTCTCAAAGAGAGAGAGGAAATCATTTTTCCCAAAGAAAAGAGAAGTGTCTTCAATATTGAATCAATCCAAAGCCTACCCATGTCACGAGTAGAGCAGTTAAAGCTATTGGTTTAAAAATATCATTGTAAAACTAATTGTTCATACAGTGCAATAAATTTTTTTACTATAGTTTCTATGTATTATTTTTATTGATTGGCATACACACATGCACATGACAAGCAAAGTGAAAAAACTTACGGACTATACTATACAAGTTCCAGAGTAGAGCTCAAGAATTTCAGTACAGAGGGAGGCTGCAAGAAGTTCACAGACCTGGAAAATGTGGTGGAATGTTCAGGCAGCAGCGGAGGCCCGTGATACGCTTCACGGCAGCACCTGAGGGCAGACAACGCTGCTTTATTTCAAGTATAACGAGCGTGCGATGTAAAAATAAATCGGGAAGAAAGATCGAAAATTTATCAATTCCTTATGTATGAGTATGCACGAGCAGTCGCGCTGAGTAATGCTTTTGGTTTGTTAGTTGCTTACGAGATGATCATGTTGTGCGTCAACATTGAATACAGAATATATTCTTAACGTTAACGTAAAGAAATGACAGTGCGGCGCAAGCATGACCGTAGTGTGCACACTTAGGGACAACATTCGTTCTCTTTGAATAGAATTCTTAGACCAACATAGCGTAAACGAACGAATCAATGTTACAATAGATGAGCCCTTCGACGTTACAACAAAGGTTGCGAATAACAACTGTTAAACTAATTGGATGAAAAGGAAACGTAACTGTTATATGAGGATTTCTTCCTCATGCTATGCCTTTGATAGACCAAAAAATTTTACCTACGTTTGTACAACGCGAAAAAAATGCCAACATAGTAGACTGTTGTCAGAGGTGCGAAAATTGCAGGGAATTCGGGGCTCGCATTTTGGCTCAACCATATAACGTTTAACCATTGCATTGTAGTTTGAAAATATTTTGAGAAATCTTGAATTTTCATGAGTCCTCGGGGGCTCGATATGAAACTAACATCGATGATACCAAGAGGCGGTGCATCGTCAACGTTAATCGCTCCCACGACATGAAGCAAAATATGTTCCGCAGACGATGGCATGTATAGTACCAACTTTCAGCTTTGCTCTAAACTATCTCAGCATGTGTGTAGTTTGAAAAGTTATCCGTCGAACGTGGAGGGTGTTCTACATGCTCTACCTACTCAAAATGTGTTCATCACGTCAATTTTACTCCTCGTGAATTCCATGGCCTCTCATTACTGTCAGAGCTTCGCTGATGATGACCGGGGATCCATGTTGGTACCCTGAAATACATAGACTTTAACTTTTCAATATCGAACTTATATCACTAAATTTCCCACCTCGTTCCAAGTGATTTTTTCGGTAAACAAAATTTTCGCCTTGTGAAATCTTATGTCCGGTACACAGCGTCTCGAAAAGTTATCACACTCGTTAGAGGACAAAAGCTTTGACCTGGAGACTTCCACTTATCTTGTTTGAAATCTACGAGCTCAAGCAAACAAATTTTCAGCGTGCTTTTCCAGAAAGCTCTCGTATTGAGTTTAAGCAATACCGTATTTTTCTGTACTCGTCTTTCCCAAAATATTCGTTACCAAACATTTATGTGCATATTTTTTGCACTGAAATTCTGTAATAAAATGATTTGATTTAAGTTGAAATTATACTTGCTTAACCATTTTGGCCAACCCATGGACTCATCTCCTCGTATTCTCGAGGTACGACCCAAAACTTCCGTAAATACAGTTGCAGAATGAAAGTGATGGGTTAAGTTTCAATGCAAGTGAAAGAAAAAACTCCAGGAGTTAGCTGTAATTCAGACAAACGACGCACGTCTACTGCAAAACTTTTACACTATGTGTGAACGAAATTGCAATGACCATTGCAAAAGTTTTCCTCCGCAGTAGTCGCTGAAACAGTAACTATGTATTGTGGACTGATACCCTTGATTAATGTGTATTGTATGCAATATTAAACAAAGTACGATGAGCTGACAACAGCAATTCTGATTTGTAGAATCTAATAAAGAATTTAAAACAGAGTGAAGCGGCGATGAAGAAATGCTCTTTACACCATGACTTGCTCCCGGGTTGTAACATCGCATGCTGTAGGCATCGGGTAAAGCTGTGGAAGTTTTTTGGCTCTGAAGGGCGATATGCAGAGTAAAAATTCGTTTCTCAGCGCGCAAGATTCGACTCCCGGTGAATTTCTTCCCTTTTAGAGCGCAATGTGTCTTGAGAGGGAGCTACAGTGACATCGAAGTCATCCAACGCAGCGCGCCTTCGAGACGAAGAAAATTCCTGCGTAGAAAGTTTGCATTTCCACGTTATTTGCCCTTCGGATTTGCAGGCGTCTCATGCGGCCTAACGATACTTATAACAAATGAGCTTATGAGGAGGAATTTTAGTTATCTCCGAGCTGTAGTATTTTATGAAGTAATTGTAGGAGTAGGTGCGTGGTGCGATGTAAGTGTATGGTGCGAATACTACAGATTTTCATCGACGTTCTTTTGAGCATTGAATAATACTTATCATTAGCCCCCATTTTTTGTTCAATTTTACTTCTGCAGTCCTAAAATTTTACCCGCCTTTATACAACACACAAAAATGTTATCTTAGTAGGTTGTTGAGTCATAGGAGCGAAAATTGCCGTTAATTCGGGGCCCGCATTTTGGGTCAACAATGAAATATTCAACCTCTACATTGTAGTTAGAAAATACTTTGAGAATTCTTGAATTTTTATGTGTCCTCGGGTGCGCGATGTGAAGCTAGCATCGATGATATCAAAAGGCGGTGCATCGTCAATGTTAATCGCTTCCACTACATGACCAATATAACTTTGTTCCGAGGTGTACCACTTCAAACACAGGCTCATGGGAAGGTTTACGCCTTGCGAGCAATAATTGCCTATTGACTAAATGGGACCTCCATCTCAGTGTGGTCTTGGTTTTCTCAGTGGAGCAAAGATTAACGCTTTAACATCAGATTTTTTGCACTTATATTACCGTTATAACAACCACCGTCATTAGACTGGCACTGGCATCAGGTTGTTAGCGACGTCACAATGAGGGAGAAACTGCCACTCGGTTGTTAACTTCAAAGAAGTGTCACAGCGTCTTAACGTTCCTCCTCACTGGTGTAAAGAAAGAGACTCAGGTGTCAAAGAAAGGATTTAAATCCTCGATAGGGGAAGGCGGAAAAATTAGAAACATTGGAGAGGAAAGAAACACAGAAGGATAAAAGCAAGAGACAGAGAGAAATAAGAAATAGAGAGACCTCCTATACTGCATTTACCTGATCAACATAGGGATAATAACAACTAACTGAAAAATTTAATTAACTTGATAAAAAAATCTGAATCAACGTATAAGATAGAACAATCAAATAATTAATACTAGATCCTAGTAACACTCTATCGACACAAACATGAACACAGCACAAAGAGAAATTGTGAATATCATATTTGGATTACCACCTTATACCTTAAACCCCAGACGTACTCTATGAGAAAAGAGCCGTCACTTTCGAGAAATACACTTTGAATTCTGAATCTTCCACAGAATAATTGTTCACTTAACGGGCGCATTTTTCGTGTGTAGCCTTTAAAAACACCGTTTTGTTCGTGTGCTCGGTGCGTTTCGCGGGAGTTTCTTGCGGCACCCACTCCTCTGGTGCGCTGGGTGCTCAGTTCCTGTGGTACGATGGTGCTCTAGCAATCCGGTGATGTGGTACGCTGGGCTCTGGTACGCCGGTGCTGTGGTATGCTGGATTCTGGTACACTGGTGTTCTGGTACAGTGGTGCTCTGGTACTGGGTTGATGTACATGGTAGGTATTCCTGTACTTTGGCACTATGGTACGTTGTATCAGTAGCCCACTCCCTCCCGTTTGACTATGCTTCAGCTCTACATGACGTTGGTTGTTCTAACACAACGGTGCTCAACACTCTCAGGCGTAACTTAACCGAAGAAGACCCCTCAGTTGTTAAGTTCCAGCTAATATACCCCAACGCCACCCACCTTAGTTCTAGATCCTACTTGACAGACCGACGCTCCTCGAGCGTATTTCTACATTCCTTCACGTCAACATCTTGATTTTAGAAGAATAGGTATTACCCTTATTTCTTAGCGTTGTACACCCCTCCAATTTTGAACTGAATTTATAACCCTCATATTTAAAAGCCAATTATACCTACTAAGTTTGTTAAAGGAAGCTTTCTCCCACGTTTCTCCACTTCAGCAATCTCAACACACCTCCCTTCGCCATAAGGCGACTCCTGTCTCTTCTCCCCTCGTGTGGCGGTAGAATATCCTAATTCTTCCAAAGTAGCGCCGTTTCTTTCACGCTTTTTCAATAATTTCACAAAAGAAGATATTAACGCTGGAATTTAACAGTAAATACAATATATTATATTAAAACCTGCGCGCTTAAAGTTTAAGCGTATCACTTTGGCGAGTAAAGCTCTGATTAGATATCAAACAGACCCGCACTCGGGGTAATTTTAACTGGAGCAGTTCTTCTGATGACAACACAAAATGGAGAAGATGAGTAGGAGAGGCTATTGAGAGACCGCTTCTACTCTTGAGCTTTCTCTTCATTCACTTGCTCTTTCACTTTAAGGTGCAGGAGCTGAAAAAATATTTCAAGAAAGAAGCAATTCATAGTGATATTTCAATATTGAGGGTTTATTTTGCATCGTGCGTCTGCTACCTGCTAACTCCGTGTCGTCCATTTATTGTTTTATGAACTTTGTGCGTCTCGTACACACCAGACTCAGCGTTGCGCGTCTCATGACCACTGGAGCGCGATGTGCGTGTACAGCCTCCACGGTGTACAGAACAGTGCGCGACACTGTCAGAGCCTCGGGCGTGGCGTTGTCATGCAGCTGTTTCAGCTCAGGAACCAAGTTCAGACGCATGACAAAAAAATCGTGGATACCCTTCCATGAAAGCCGTACTAAACTCCCGCTTAGAATATGTCAGATAAAAATACAAGTCTAGATTAAAGTATGATTCATTTCTCAAAGTTCAGCAGGATCGTCATTGCATCAATGCCTCGAAAACTCAGATCTTACTCCCTATGTTAAGCTGTGAGGTGGATTGTACGCCTACATGAGGCGCTGCTTCAAACGAACTATAAAGCATCTCCAGTTGAATTCGACGACAGGCACCTGTTTTTACTTGCATGTCCTCACAGTTTTAATTAAACTTAAGCAGTTTGTGACAGCTGGCATCTATGGATATAGAAACAATGTGTATTGTGCCACTCGTACATCTTGCCAAGTCCGTAGCTTGCGCCACGTATACAGTTACTACCACGTGTACAGCTACTGTCACGTGTACTACTATAGTGTCAGGTATTCAGCTACTACCACGTGTACAGCTACTGTCACGTATACAGCTAGTGTGACGTGAACAGCTATAGTTCCACGAGTACAGCTAGTACTATATGCACATATAGGTAGTGTTAGGCTTCCACACAGACATAGTGCCGCCTCTACCGTCTCGCATTACTTTCAATAGCGCTCGTCTTCTGGATTAATCCTGCAAAACATTCAGCGCTAGATAGCAGTTGGGCCCGTCTTGGGAACTAAGTTTGGGCTTGGAAATATTCCATTGTGATGTCAATCCTAGAGACATGGTATTTGTTAAATATACAAGTAAGTATTCATTATAACTCAAAACGAGATTCTGGGTTCATAAATCCAATGCAAAGTAACTAATGATATAGATTCTTTCGACGCTTCGTCCAAGATTTTCCATTCTATAACAGTACTCGTAAAATATTTTCGATGAGGATCAGGAAAGAAGTTTACACTGTTTTATGTGTAAACTTTAATTTAACGTGAGTCTGAAGCATTTATGCTTTGTTTAGCTAACGTTCTGCGTGCGTTTTCAAGGGAGAAAGTCTCCACGATATTAATTATGTTGAGTGTGTCAGATATTAGTTGGGGTGGGAATAAATATAGGAAGATGTAAGACGCTAAAGGCTCTGTTGATCATAAACTTCTGACGAAACTACTGTCATGTCAAACTGTCGCCAAAAAAATTACTTTGAACATTATTTTTTAGTAAGTGTATGGGAACTTTGCGTCACTCCACATTCATGCAGCAATTAAGTTTTGGTAATATACTTCGAAGAAAAAAATCACGTTTTGTCGATTGAGAAATAATTTTTTGTAAGGAGTTTAGACGGTACTTTACCGGCATCAAAGAACCACAGAGAAATTTTTCGCCAGAGTTTGTGGAAAGTTCACGCAATTCAGTTGCGGTGTCCGCATAATCGAACGGAGCACGGAGGCATGGTTTGCAACTTGCACTCACTCTACTTGAAGAAAAAAAAGGGGCAAAAGTTTTAAGTAGGCGGTCGCTCTAAGAAACTCCCCTCTTTTTGGCACGAGAGCATTTCTGGAGTTGCGCTGGTGCTTGCCTCGCGGGGTTAAATATGGTGTAAAGAGAAGAGGGCGTTACAACCCCCGCTCTATCCCGACCCACGCCTGCCGAGGTTCGACTCCAAAAAATTATCCTGGGTACATGACGATGCTCTCGCGCAAATTTAGAGAAAAGAAATGATGTGCTAGAGTGCAAGGGAGTTCATTTCAAAACACGGGCTTTGAGCGGGGCCGTGCAAGTATTGCTCTTTCTCTTAATTAAGAGCGAGTCTGGAACGCACGTTTCCAGTTCTTGTCGGACGTGTTTGCTTCGCTTGAACCGAGGCGGCAGTTGGGGCTGCTAGATAGCCTCACGGGTGCGCTAAGTGTTTCGTAACTAGCAGCGCACAGGGAAAATTTCTCCTAATATTCCTTTTGATGCCACCAAATTTCTTCTGTCGAGTTCTGAGGTGTGGACGCGTTTTCGCGTGCGGATAACCTTATGTTGTGGAATTCAGCTCTAAGATTGCACTACAATCAGTAATATTTACCTAAGCCTGTGAATATTGAAATGAATTTGAATACTTTTCAAAACTCATCCTGTGCACACTTTTTAATTTTCTAAGTGGCATTGTGTATGAAATTTTGTAAATAAACTGCAATGCAACTCCAAATGCCTGCTGCAGACCACTGAGGAACTGAATAGTTCACTACGCTTGCACTAGTTACTAAAAGAATCATGGTCGAACTATGGCTTTATCTAAAGAGACGATTAATATTTTCTTGCAAACCCCACGTAAGCATTGTAACTAAATTTGATGTTACGTTCCATGACATTTTTCTCAGATTAATGGAAGCAATATATCTTAAAACACATCCACTCACACGAGCAATCAAAACTTGACACCCAACGCTGCAACCAATCAAACAATAAGACTGTGCAGACGTCAGCGTTTTGTCTCGTGACTCAGTCTTCAAGTTGTGCCTCGATGTCCGTACCTCAGGCCCGCTGGTACGAAGGCCGCGACATTACAGTAGTGCTACAATTAACTTGACTTCCATTAATGCATTGTCCATTCATGGGAGAAATTCTGAATCTTCGGACAGTCAAATTTTGCGGGTTTCATTTGATTCTGCGTATTAAAAACGTGAATCTGTTTGGAAATGGCTTCTCTTCTGATTGTATATAAATTTATTTTCAAATATAAAGCATTTCTTAAGCATAAAATTTCTGTTCTAGCTAAAATGTATCGACAAATATAAAATCCAAACCAAAAGGTAGAATTCCTGTTCCAATGTTGACTTCGTGTTCAGATCGCGCCAAAAGATACTCGGCATCCTTCTCGCCAAATGTAGCAGCTTGACTGCATCAATTGTAAATGAAGGTTCTCAATAGAAAGTAGGTAAAGTACTTCATGTTAGCACTATTATCATCAATAGCTTGGCGTAAAAAACCTGGTTGCTTACGATTCATGAGGAGTGAAAGAGCTTGGATGACTATACACTGTACAAATCAACACGTGAGTCCTAAACAGCGATTTTTAAAATTTTCAATTGCGATAATTCTCTTTACTACGCTCAAGTTAGCACGTCGCTGTCAAATGAGACTTAGTCTCTTCAGTACCAGTGAAAGCAGGTGACCGAAACAAGGTTTCATTCGACGAAAATTATTTCATTTTATGAGAGCTACATTGCATCTCTTACTTCACTTTTGACACTTATTTGACGTGACCTGTGAAATTTGAAGTCGGTATTTTAAATCAGAGTCGTGTGAGGCAGACAGGCATCAAGAGGCTGTACCTGTACCTGGACGCGTCTTCTCCTCTCATGTGCCCTCATCTATTCATCACGGCGCAATATTTGTTTGCTATACATCTCTTTTGAAGGTGTTTACTTTCCTGGACATCGATAAGGCCTTACTTCAAAACATATCGGGGCTCTTGAAAGGAACACATCGAAAAAATATTTTAAAAATTCAGAGGGAATAAAATATACGGAACGCCTCAAAAGCTGCGGAAAATATTAGTAAAAACAGATGATGAACGCTGATTCAAATGCTGCTGCTTCCGCCTTCGGAGTTGGGCTTCGTACTAACACATCGATGTCAAAAAGATTAAGGAGTTGAGTCCTACATTTTGTAATAGCCAATAATTTCTCGGAAGCTGCTAATAATAGAAAGGAAAATGCTAAGCCACCTTAAGCGCATTATTCTGAAAAAGGATATACTTTATCAAGACACTGCTCTTCTTTCAAAATGGAGTAGCCTCCCCTATATTGAGCTGTTGGATAATGTTTTCCAAATAGATTTTGCAAATATTTTGTAAATATAGGTTGACTCTGAAGTTTTTACCTAATTAGAGCCTCTATATCTCAACTGGAAGATGAGGATATTTTTATAAATTTTATCCCGAGTCAGTTTATCACAGTGTGCCTATTGTGGGTATTTGCTCAACATTTTCTCGCATGTTGAAAAGGATCAAGCTATGTAAAGCGTAGCTGTATACGATGACTCAGTGTGCATAACTGTATTCAAATTTGCGATTAGTATTCTGATAAGAAAAGCGTCTTCCACTCCCAAAAAAAACACCGAATTTAAAAACACAACGAAGATAATAAATTCCTATTTCAAATACGTCATTGACACGTCTTGTTTTACCACATTATTTCCAGACAAATCACTAGCCGTATACGAGTATATCTTTTAATAATTTTTTACTCCAGGAAACTCTTTTTTTACTAGCGACATCATCAGCTCAGTTCGACGCACCCTCAAAAAACAACTCCGGTTGGCTCATCATTCAGAGTTAACACCTCGTAACGCTTAATACAGCATAACTCTTGCGTGCGGGCAGTTGCCCCCATGGTCAAGGTGGAGAACCAGCTGCTGGGAGCTCCCCTGCACACGGACGTCGCCGTCAGGTGTGACGTCGAGGCCTTCCCTCACGCCATCGTGTACTGGCAGCGAGACACTTCCGAGATGCTTCTCAAAGGGTCTGTATGCATACATGTCTGTTGCTACATGTGTCTGTTATTAGCATAGATATTTGTGTTATGAGCAATATATTTGTTACTGAAACATTTGTATGTTATAAAAACAGGCGCCTATTGCTGATTATTTGTTTTATACTAGAACATGTGGCAGTCAATATTCTTTGTTCCGCTTATTTTACAACCTTAAAAACGCTAGGATTTCATTCAGTCCCCGCGAATATTCCTGAACAGGTACTAAAAGTTGTTTTCTAATGCATTTCTTAGTAAGCAGTTTACCCAGGTACGTCACTCTGTCCGCCTAGCTTCCAGCTGTTACATATATTTACAGAAATTAAGGTCCTCCCTTGACGCTTTTCTGGTGCCTGCCTATTTTTTTTCTGATAAATTTTATTTTTATATATATAAGCAAAGATACATTTGCATTTCTATGTAAGGAAGTATATGTATTTATATATATGTATATGTATAAACGTATATATATATATATATATTATATATTTATATATATCACTATCATTTATTATAAATGATATTTCCTTGGATTAAAATTTAATTAGAGATTAATGATTCCCTTCGAAATCTGATGAAGTTGAGACATCAATGTTACGAATGAAAGTTAAACTATATTCAAACCCATAAATTCTCTGTTTCTTTATATTTTTAATAAAATTTAAGCGTCTAAAAAGTTAACTCAATAACTACTGTCTAGCAAAAAAAATACGTAAGAATATACTCACGCAACATTAAAACCTGGAAAACTAGTCAAGAAAAGCGTTCATAAATGTTTGTTTCAACGGCGTAGTAATTTTTTCAGTGCTTATTTCCCACTGTTGACCATAAATTTCAAAATAGGATTAATGTCTGATATCGTCAAGTTTCTCGTCTGTCGAAGGTTTCTTTGGAAACTGGAATGGAATGAGAGCGTCTGTCTTCTTGCCGACTCGGAGCAGCAGCGGCAGCTCGCTGACGAAAGTTCTGCCAAGTACCCGCACCTAATTGAAATGTGACAGTCCTCTTGGAGATTGCAATCTTTCTGCTCTCACTCTCTCATAGCGTCGTCTCTGAGGGTTACGAACCAAAAGGCAGTCATGGGTTGTGTGAGCCCAGTTAGCGTCTTGTGAGAGATTAGAATCGCAATGAAGTGTTTACTCAGTTAACGTTTAGTGAGGGAGTTAGAAAGGCAGTGAATGAAAGTAGAAACTAGACTAGAAGTCAACAACAGCGAAAAGAAACAACAGCGAATTGTATTGTATGTTTTAATTGTATTTTTTTTTAATTGTATTTTTTATTGTCACTGTATTTTTCTTTGTTTGTCTCTGAACTTTAAACTTTGAACTTCGACAAACTTTTCGAACTTTGAAACATGTTTGTCGAAATAAATGTTTTTTAATCTTTCGCGCATCGAAATAACACTTTCAATAAATATAGGTAAGTGAACATTTATTTATATTTGTTTCTACTTAGTGGCCTTAATATGAAAAGAAAGAGATTATTTTAAAAAATGTGCAAGAGTTTGTAAGTATTTTACAGTGACAATAAAAGATCATGGTTCGTGAAAATAAAGAATAAAATTAGCGATATTTACTAAAATAAAAAAAACGATAACTCGTAATTGACGCTTGGAACCGACGGTAGTTGCTGCAACTAATTCTACGCTCCGTCGCTGAGTTGCAAAAGACTACGATATCGATTTTTTGAGGAGGAAAAGTCTCATTCTGAGTTTTTTGCAAGGTGATTCAAGTATTAACTTCGATGGCAGTTCCTAATATTTAAAAGTACTAAAATAAAACTTTAAATACGAATTAGGATTCTTATTGCAACATAAGAGGAACTATGGGAAGGCGGAATGGGTTTTCTGAGTCGTTGTTCAGGAAGACGACCCAAAAATGCTGAAAGATTTGTTGTTACAAGACGTGCGCAGCACCGGCTCATTTCCAGACGTAAGAGTCCAACAGGTTTCTGAAGAATAGGACGGCAGTGGCTGGTCTCAGCGCTGGTTCGGTTGTCCTTTCATTTTCCCTCACAAAGAAAAGAATGAAATAAACTGGGTTTTGTGCATTCGGCAGAGGTGAAAGAGATAGCGTTCAAGGTTTGGAGGAGCAAGCACTCTCAAGAATTCTGAAATTATTTTTCATCGCATTGAAAGAAACCTTTACTTTATGAGAACCGGATGCTTGAAAGGCGGTGCACGAAAAAAAGTATTTATGCTGAATTTACTTTGCTCTGCTACTTAGAAGAATTAATTTTGATTTTCACTACTTTTAATCAGTTGTCGAAAAGTCGGCATTGATTGAAATATCTACTATCTAGCGATCCTTGTGATGCACATAATAGAGGCACCGAGGAATGGATCACTTCATGTAGACATACAAACAGCAGACTGAAATTTTTCTACATTTTCTGCCTTTTCAGAATCTACAAAATTCAATCAAGATTTGGTTTACGGAGCCCAAAGAGTTCAAATTGAACTCCATACAGAAAAAAAATAGACATCCATATTTGATCCCTTAACCGATATTCTTCCACGAATAAAATATTGAAAATGATCATTCGAACTAAGCATAAAAAGAAATTCTTGCCTTGCTTATTAAATTGAGCATTTGCAACGCACGTGATTTCACGAGTAGCGAAGGATGTGAATATTTTAATAAAAAAGTTTTAGTTTGAGCGGTTATTAAGGTTATAATGTTTTATTATTCTCATATAGTGTAGTTAAGAAAAAATCTGAGCAAAATGGGACGGCTTCCAATTGTAATATTTAGTGAAGAAACGTACGCGTTAGAGATACGTTTTCACGATTTGAATTCGCGCGTCAAGAGTACAAGCAAAATGAAGCTGCACATGTTTTAGCTGTTGAAGACAAAAGTCGCAGGTGTCAGCTAAAACCGTTTGAAATTTCCTTTGAGAAACAAAATAGAAATGAAGGACGTGAAAAATTGAATAAACTTATATTGCATGCCATTGCATTTTTTGAAAGTATCTGTCCTCTGAGTTCCTTTCATCATTTCATAAAAGAGTTATTAGCATGTTGCTTAGAATTATCATCGGAATTCTTCAATTGTGAAAAATAACCTTTTTTCAGTCTGCCAGGTTAACAACGAATAAGGTAGAAAAGCTCGAGCACATGTAAGCCTTCGAAACACTTGTCATTGATGAATAATAGAGAAAATGGAGTTAGCTGTAAATAGTTTCTCTGTGCTGGTTCAAATTATTCTAAAGACCAATATCACGCATATTCACTGCATGAGCCCTAGGCAAATTTCATGCAGCCATCCCGTTCCAATGAGTAGAATTCTCGAATCGCACCCCGACAGCGTCACCCATACGACACGAGGTTCATGTTTCGTGGAGCTTCAATAAGGCTTCACGCTGGCGCTGGCTACATTTTTACTTCGAGCATGAGCTGCTAATGCAGTCGGGGGTACGTTTAATAAGGCCTCTTTTATTGATGAGTGATAATTGGAGCTGCAGCTGTGAAGGTGTTGCTGTTACATTAGCAGCGCCTGAATAATTACGACAGCTTACAAGCCCTGCCAAGCAATCAGCGCAAAACTGCCCAGCGACGCCATGTGTTTCGCCTCATTCTGCTGCTTCCACAACTTCTCAGTTTTTTACGATACATTAAATTCCAGCTGGAGCGTGAATCAAGCTAGTACTTCACATCCTTATGACATTTTACAGTCAAAGCGGATGATGTGCGCCAATTTTTCAATGCTGGCTCTTTTCTTCCGATAGAACGAGCTTAATTTCAAAGCTGGAATGGTTAGGGCTTTCAGAGCTATTTTAAAAAGAGTAGCACCGATTAACGGCTTGTGATTAAAATGCCGGCATTTTTGAAAACTCTTTTTGTTGAGTGAGGCAATTGATGGTCTATCGCAGAACAGGTGTGAGAATGAATTACAATCATGAAGTTTTGAGGCTTAAAGCCATCGAACGACCAAAGGATATTGTAATTTTGTTACTTCAGTCGCTTAAATATGAAGAGAAGGTTAAAAGATAGAAAATTAAATACATTGTGCATGTTAGATTCGAATTCAACTAGTAAATCAATTGCGGACATTTAGAAAGAAATTGTGTGCAAGATCAATGAGATAAATACCAGTGCGATACCAAGGCAGAGCACCACCTGACACGTAGTCATGAGCTGCAGTATGTATCTGAATTTATAGCAGCCATTTAGAGAAGGGTATTGAAGTAATGTTCATAGCTGGTTGAAGAGAAATTGTAATGCACATTGACGCATTTTTATGTAAAAAGTCTTGAAAAGACACCCGTAAAATAAGAGTAATGATCCATCATCGATTTCCATCGTTGTTCCAAGCTGCTAAATGTTATATTCGCTCATTTAAAAGTAATTTAGGTTCGTGTATTGAGTGATATTTATTCTATTGTTTTTAATACTGTCCTATAATGGACATTAGTGAAAGCTTGTCGCTAAATCCTTTCTGGTAAAACTTTCTCAAACATGTTTGTCAAAATAGATGTTTTTTAATCTTTTGCGCATCGAAATAACACTTTTAATAAATATAGGAAAGTGAACACTTATTTATATTTGTTTCTACTTAGTGGCCTTAATATGAAAAGAAAACGATTATTTTAAAAAAGTGTGCAAGAGTTTGTAAGTATTTTACAGCAGAAGGGAATTGAAACTTTCATTTGAAAACGAAGACAGAGTAGGAGGGGAAAATAAATATTTTACCAGACTGCATAAAGAGAAAGACTTCGAAAACAAAACACATTTCAACTGATACCTCAAGACACGAGCCCCCACTTCACTCCTGCTGTACTCCGGCGCTCCTGAAACAACGACCAGCTTGAAACAAAGAAAGATTGCAAGGCGCTCGAACAACGTACGTCAAGATTGACACAAAGAGAAGCTTGCAATACCTAAGGTTCTTAGAAATTCATAATAACTCCATAACAACTTGCAAAATGAGACACGCTAATTCCGGCAGCACTAGTTGTTCTTTACGATAGTTCTAGGCGGAAGTACAGGGGTTGGACAAATATATAAAAATTGCATTAATAATTGTAGACATATCTCTGTACTACCATTAATTAGCAAAATATTCGAAAAAAATGTGTATAAAAAATGTACTCTTATTTTGAACAAATATCTTTTCTCTACGACAAACAGTACGGTTTTCGTTCTAAAAACTCGAGGACACAAGCTGTATTAAATCATTTACAAT
The DNA here is from genome assembly GCA_030386875.1 of Morinoia aosen. Lineage (NCBI taxonomy): Eukaryota > Metazoa > Arthropoda > Malacostraca > Amphipoda > Talitridae > Morinoia > Morinoia aosen. The sequence continues at coordinate 24,104,564 of CM059562.1, forward strand.
ACCTTTATTCTAATATAGATGAAGGAAAGTTTGTTTTCTCCGTATTTCTTGACTTTCGAAAGCATTCGATTGTGTGGACCATGACATATTACTCTCGAAACTACACTGTTATGGCATTTGAGGGGTTGCCCATGATTGGTTCAGATCATACCTAACAAATCGGAAGCAATACGTTGTCATTGACGACGCAAAATCAGACCCACAGACAATTAGCCATGGATTTCTACAAGGATCTGTCCTTGAGCCTATCCTATTTCTGATTTTTATGAATGATATTATTAAATCTACATCATTTTTCAAATTCATACTTTTTGCCGATGACAGTACGGTTTCTGGGGTCCTTCCAAACCAAAATCCCGCTATGATTGCGGAGAGTATAAATAATGAACTCCATAAGGTTTCATTGTGGCTCAAAGCTAATAAAATGAGCTTTAATATCGATAAAACAAATTACATTACATTCTCGTACAAGAAAAATATATTTCTCCCACGCATTAAAATTGGCGAAGGTGAAATCGAAAAAAACAACTCACGTAAGTTTCTGTGCATCATAATAGATAAATATCTGACCTACAAGTAGCTCATCGCTCACATTAGTTCTAAATTATCAAAATCCATCGGAATCATTAATAAAGTTGCAAATTTCCTGCCTGAAACAGCTTTACAAATGCTCTACCGAACGCTCATTTCAGCATACTAGCAATACGGAATGGAAGCATGGCACGGAACTGATAAAAATAAAACCAATATAATTTTTACTCCGAAAAAAAAAGAGCCATCAGAGCTGTAAAGAATCTAGAACATAATACTCACACAAATGATTCATTCAAAAATTTACAAATACTTGAACTTTCAGATCTCTACAAAATCTCCATTTGTAATTTAATTTACAAAACATTAACAAAAGATTGCGCCAATAGCCTAAAACAATTATTAACTGCGCAAACTGGTCATCACGACCATTTAACCCGAAATAGAAGTAAATTCATGCTTCCTTATTATTCAAAGGCCCGGTCGCAACAGTGTCCTCTTCGTTGGAACTAAAACTTGGAACTCAACACCTGCGGAGATCCGTGAGAGTAATTCTTACAAGGTATTCAAAAGAAATCTTGAGTCTCACTTCCTACCAGAATACTAGTCGTGTGAGATCACCAAGTCAAATCTTGTCTCTTACATGACTGGTCCTAATAATGTAATTTCCATGGGTAATATCGCCGATCTTCAGTCTGCTCTTAAACCGTTTATCGAATATACTGTTAAATATAGTCCATATGACCTATATTTTAAAATTAAGCATCTAATATCGAGTTAATTACCTCATTGATCAGTCTAATGCGAAACTAGGTTAAGTGAATTAGGTTAAACATTATTGTACACCTTAGAATAACGTTGATGGTAGGATGCCCCAGAAGTCGCAGAACTTATTCGGGCCCACAGGTAGGTAAAAATCAAATTTGACCATTGTTCTAGACTTAAAGAAACATTCTACCTCTGCATCACATGTGGTAAATAAATTGTTCAAATTGTTTTAAATTAATGGAGACACCATGGACAATCCACTCAATTTGTTTTAATATGGTGTAGGTCCAGCTTTTGAGGCATATACAACCTCTATTCTCCGGGGTATTGATTCATAAAAATTTTGCATTGTTTCCAAAGGAATTTTAGCCCATTCTTCAGTCAAAACCCCCTCTAGAATTTTTAGAGACGATGGCTCCGGAATTCGACTTCTCACTTGAATCTCTAAAACCGACCATAAATGCTCAACAATGTGGAGGTCTGGGTATTATGGTGGCCAGACAGGATACTCAACTTCATTAGAATGTTCCTCGTGTCATTCTTTAACCATTCTAGCTGTATGGCTTGAGGCATTATCATCTTGAAAGATGGCGTTCCCCTCCGGAAACAGTGCTTGAACCATAGGATGAACTTGGTCACCCAAAATTCCTAAACAGTTTGGCTGTGAGTTCTTACGTGAAGGGAAATCATTGGCTCGGCTGATTTCCAAGGAATAGCACCCCAGATTATCACAGAAGGCAGTCTGGATTAAAATTTCTTTCTGCTTCCTCCGAAGGTTCACTCAGCCGGAGGTCGGAAATAACGTAAACGATGATTCGTCAGAGAAAATCACATTTTTCCATTACTCGACGGACTAGAATGGTTAGGGTTTCTATATCACTCTGTCGGTTTCTACATTACTCTAAGCGCCTTAAAGATTTGTTTGTGAGAGCATTGATTTTAAATTGCAGCTCTTCCATAGAATCCAGATTTGTGTAGCTCTCGACAAAACAGTTTTTGTGGAAACAGAGTCCTGTAGGTGTTCATTCAGGTTTGCGGTAATTTTAAGAGCCGTGGTCTTGCGACCCTCTCAACAATTCGATTTAGAGTCCGACGGTCTCTCTCAGACAACTTCGACCTTCGGCCAGACCTGTACTTTGCTCAGAACGTTTTTCTTTCTCTTCCAAAGGCAGTCATTACTTTCCAGAGAGTACTTCTCGAAACGCCAAGCATTTCGGCGGTTTCTGTTATATTAGCACCTGCCATACGAGGACCGACAATTTGGCCTCTTTGAAAGTCAGAGAGGTCTTCCATTTTTATACAGCCAAATTTTTCTTTTAGATATCTGTAAAAAAACAGTTCATTTAAATACTATTTCAAATAGCTACAATAATAAACCATAAAACATTAAAATATGTCAAGTTTTGATGGTTAATACTACGTTCAAAGATTATGATTCCAAAATGTTAAGTGTTTCCATTATTTTTTCCAATCCCTTTTTGGTATACTTCACGCATTAAAACTACTAGAGAAATTTTCTTCTCATCATTGGAAGTTTGAAACATATTGTTTTTCTTCACGATAATCAAACTGTAACAGGGTAAGCAGCTCTAAAATGCTCTTGTTTTTTCGGTGTAAATATATTCGCGAATCTTACCCCATTGTAGGGAGATCACAGTTATAAAATGTTAATGGGAGTTTTTCAATATTCTATACTTCTAATACGAAGCGTGTAAATAATTTTAAAGTAATGTTTGCATCAATGATATTTCATCTCTCAATATTTTAGCTCAGAAATTACTTCTAAAGCAAATTGTTACTAAGTCCAATGGAACGGATAAACTCAGTTTTCTATTTTTTTTATTTTTTGGTTCTCAACAGTAAAAAGTACGACCTGTACGAGGAGCAGCATCTGTACAACGGTTCACTGCAGCTTGTAATCCGTGACTTCAACTGGACCGACGCTGGTCAGTACAAGTGTGTCGCCACCAACTCGCTCGGCAAGTCCGACACCAGCATTCGTCTCTACGTCATCGACGTGCCCTCGCCCAAGTGAGTGGCAACCACGATATACCGCTGTGGCAACTTGTAGATAACGAATTGCATTCTTACCTACCACTTTGCAGTATTGTCTCTCACAACAACTCCTACCAAACTTTAAAAAAGTTGTCATAAACGCTAAATAAATGCTTATGACTCTATGACAGTGTACCTCGTGTTCTGATTTCAATTTAAATTCGAGTACCTGCTTAGCCTGAGTTACCCCAAATGGCGAACAAGAGTCGAATTGCCCTCTTTGTACCCCACGTGGTTCATACTACTTAACTCAAACAAGCACTAGCTACCGAGCCTGAAAACTGCTCCCAACTTTTGGATATATTGAACATATATATCTTAGATCCTCTCTTTTCGATCCTGGTGCCACTGCCTCTTAAATCTCCTGCTTTCACTGGAAAAAATTAGGAAGAATATGACTTTAATTAAATCTATATACTGGGGTGTTCTATAGCATGATTTTGGGCACAGCGTAAGTTTCAGATGCAAAAAAGATTGTCACTTCTGATAAATGAAAGCAGCTTTAAACAACAGAACAATTCAAACGCTTCTTTGAAATATCTTTCACTTGGAAGTAACGAGTGGGCTTTGACATCCGTGGGGAATGTTGAGTGTGCCCAACTTCTCAGTAACATTGTTTTCTCAAAGGAAAATTTTTTTGCACGTTTTTCGAGCCTTTCTGTCTCTCAAATTACTGTAAATCGCTTGAACTTGTTTGTTAATCTGGTAAATTTACCCAAGATGCAGTGTAACGCGGCTTATAGACGATCAATTTTATTGTCAATATAATTGACAATAATGAATACTGACAATTTAATTGATCGTCTGTGGGCTTGATTGACGACCGTCAATCAATTGACTTAGTGGGCAAAAATAAATTTTAGCAATACGAGGCCTGTCTAAAAAGTATCCGACCTTTGGCCAGAAAAAATATTTCGAATACCTGTCGGAGTTGGGACCCTAATCCCCTTCAAAGTATGCCCCTTGTGCTTGCACACACTTAGCCCACCGATCCTTCCACTGCTGGAAACACCTCTGGTAGTTTTTTTTTAGAATGGTGTTCAGCTCCATCGTCGCATTGCCTGTTTGACTCCTTCGATGCTGACTGTTTTCTTTGATGTCCGTGGAATTGTGCATCACGAATACGCACCGGAAGGACAAACAGTGACAAAGGAGTACTATCAGGATGTTCTCCGGCGACTTCGTGATGCAGTTCGGCGCAAAAGACCAGACATGTGGACTGCGAACAACTGGCACTTGCATCACGACAACGCGCCCGCACATTCATCCCATTTGATCCGCAATTTCTTGGCCAAACATGGAATTACGACCGTTCGCCAACCTCCCTACTCTCCAGACCTGGCTCCTTGCGACTTCTGGTTGTTTCCAAAATTGAAGACACCACTGAAAGGATCCCGTTTTGAGAGTAGAGAAGAGATAATGCGGAACGCGACGACAGAGCTGAACACCATTCCAAAAGAAGACTTCCAGAGGTGTTTCCGGCAGTGGAAGGATCGGTGGGCTAAGTGTGTGGAAGCACAAGGAGCCTACTTTGAAGGGGATTAGGGTCCCAACCCCGTCAGGTTGTTGAAGTATTTTTTCTGGCCAAAGGTCGGATACTTTTTCGACAGGCCTCGTATATTGAGTCAATGAAATTGACAATTAAATTGATCCTTGAATCGCTTGATGACTGAAGCATATTTGCATTCAGTTACTAATTAAGTGTCATGTAACCTTGTATTATGGAACACGGAGCCCCCAAAAATTGAGTGAGCCACATGAAGGCGGCAAAAAACACCAAAAGGTTTGAGTAACCTGACCATCCTATTTTCCACCCACCTCGGCAGGTCCACAACACGCGAATCCCACAAGCTCGTGCCAGCCCTGCCCACCAGCTCAGTAGGCTCCCTGGACCTGCGACGGCGAGAGGAGTTCAAGCAGTCGACGAAGGGAAACTTCGAGCTCTTTGAAGGAGCCTTCGACCAGCGCCAGAAGCACCTGTACGGTGGCGACCAAGACGGCTACCACACCGGCAGGAGTGACGGCGCTGCCAGCGGCGGCAGGCAGGACGTAGACGACAATGGCAGTCTCGGAGTCCGCCGGGGAAGTGGAGGGAGCCTCTTTTCTGACATCCTTGGTTTCAATCATGCCTCTCACTCGCGCCAGGCGACTTTCATTGCAACTGCTCGTTTGCTACTACTTCACTTAATATTAATTTTAATAGGCCACTCACTTCTCGATGTCAACTTTAGTGTCTTAGAAACAATTTCCTAATTAGCGTAAAGACTGTCCCAAAAAGGCTTAATTTGTAAGGTGTCTCATTAACGGTCATGTAGCTGTTGAGAATGTTAAGGTAATAAGGCTTCCAACCGATAACGTAAAATATCTAAGAACAAAGCCACAAACTACCCTCTCTGGCCGCAAACTAACGCTATAGCTAACGCACCTGGAGCGAGGTGAATCTACGCAGAAAATACTGTGGTACACAACCTTGGACATTTACGCTAGAGCATAATAAACAAGCATAAGATAATGTTCAATATTATATGTATTTTTAATTCTTTACATGATAGCAACGCTTCTCTGTATGAAATCTGGGTTAATGAATCTTTTAGTCTCCGGTAAGGAAATAAAAATATGATTTCATGGTATTCGAGTTAAGAAACGCTCCTAGGCATAGTCATAAAATATTATTTTCACAAACGTCGCCTTTACTTTAGACTGGAATCAGGCGAGCACTGTTCAATGCAGCAGCTAACTATTTCGTTGAAAAATCTTTCAGATAGGCTCAACCTACTCGTCCTCAGCATCGTCGGCCACTAAATCCTTTAACTGGCAACGAATCACAGGATTGGGTCTTGGTTGTGTGTCTTTAAGATGGGTAGTACTCAGTAAAAGTGGAGTTGAAGATCTTGAGCTTCAGATAGTTCAGTATCCATTGTGCATTGGAGTGTATGGGCAGCGAGTCCCACCTAGCAGGAAGTCTGGGACTTGAAAGAATTATCCTTCTCACAGCGTTCACGTTTTCTGGTGTCTGTTGTACCGAACGAGACAGAATAAGGAGTTTTTTCATCATGATTGATTCGGTAGTTCTAAATTCTATAATCATTCGAATTATAATGTTTCGATCTGGAATTCTTTCACTAAGGGTATCATAAAAGTTTTGACGGAAAAGACTTTGGGTTGTAATTACTGAATCACTGTTTCTAAAACTCTTCTACGGCGAACAAACAATGATCTGCGCTGAAAAGCTTTATGGCTACTGTTTGTAGATGATTTGCACTGTTCGCTTGTTGACGCTTGAAATTACAAACCTTACGTTCGTTGAGTACTACGAATGCCTTATACATCTCTAGGCCTGCTAATAAAATCATGACGTCGCAGAAGTGGTCCTAGATTTTGCTACGAATCGATCAGTCGAAATTAAGTTAACTCCATACACCGTTGAGTTGATTTCCTTAGAAAGAAGCAGACCAGGTTAAGAAAATTTGAGGGGTAATGTACGGGTAGTTTTCCATTGATAGAGAATGCGAACTTTCTGCTTGTTGTTATTTTTGATACGACAGAAAGCAGCAGCATGAGTTAAGCTTAGATGTGTCCGCTGTGAACCAGCGCCATTACATTAAACAACTTAAATTGAAGTAAATATAGCACGCACCCATTTTATCAGACTCGGTAAAGTCCTTACTCTATCATTGAAGCACATGCGTAGCTCAGAGTATGAGTTCTTCTCACAGTTTTGATTTTTAAGTCGACCCACTATAAGATGAGGTCGAAAAGAATCATCAATTACTAAACGCAAACGTAAAAGCCAAAAAAGTGAAGACGATTATTTTGGAATTTGCTTGAGCTACAACATCGTTCTTCAAAGCGCTGCTTGGGTGACTTCATTGCTGTCTGCCAAACCTAAAAAAGGCCTGGATATGAAGGAGGCGTGGATATGAAAGCTATATTACGCTATTTTAAATACAAAACGATACCTCTGTTTTACTTTGTAACTAAAAAAAATGCTTAGCTGTTCATATTACGCAGTCTCTGCTCGCTTCAGTGACGGCTCATATTTATAGCAAAAATTGTACAGTTTATTAATATTCACGTTATAATTTACAATTCACATAGATCTTGGCATTACAAATGGGAGTACAGATAGTGTTATGCAGTTGTGAAAGACAGTGAACGAACGTGAAATCGCAAGTACATGTAAAGTGAGTCCCGTAATAGCGAAGGTGGTTCAATGATTTATGCGACATAGTGAGTGCGCAAAGCTGTCCCGCAGAGACTAATTTCCAGGCTTCATTGTTTCAAGTTACCAGCCCTGACACGGTTATTGAAAATTCTGAACAGCACATGGGAGGCGGCGGTCGTGTCAGTGCATCTGTTTGCTTCATTCTCCATGCAAATCAAGTTGCCAATTTGTTCGCGAGTCCAGAAAAAGACTCCAAGATTGTCGAGTTCTTCCCTCAACTTTGAATTTGGTACATTTTATTTTATACTTGCCGCGGCGGTTACCCTGTATTAAAATATTTGAAGAATTTCTGATGATTCAAGGTTGTGTTCCAAAATTTGTAAACTGCTTCTCTTCTTCACTCACTACTGTGTTAATAATACGTAATTTTAATCTTTTTTATAACGTCATGTGGAATAAAATTTTTATTGCATGTTTTGCGCTGAATAGGATAAATTGTAACTACAAAATTGTTCGTTGTTGAAACAAAACGTATCAGACAATACTTGGCACGTTTTATTCATGCTGCGGACTGACATTCAATGATTTTTTGGTTTCAAAATCTACCTTGCACAGCTTTGCTTTGAATGATTACAGCTGACTTTCGAGATGCGTAGCACTGAGCATGCAGTCTACGCTGCACAGACTGACGCTAGTTAGGCGTATCACACTTCCAAAGTCTTTAGAAGCAAATGACTGCTGGAAATGCCGAGAAACGAGTGGAAAAAGGCTTTTGGATGATCCAGTCTGGCCCTCAAAGAGGCCTAAGTGACCATGGCAAATCCTGCTTTCCAGAGGCCCAGGGCAAGAAAGCTACTCCTTTAGATTGGTTCGAGATCCCTCTAATGGGAGACGAGTGATAGACTTGACAATGCCTTCCGAAGAGCTTCAGGGTCTGTCTTAGCGATTAACGGTGCTTAAGGGCTCTTGTACTCTCTGTTGAAGTTAATTTCATAGTATGCTGTGAACATACTGATTTCTCAAAATCAGTTTCACATTTTCGTCCTTGTCCATTATTTATCAGAGCAACGAATTCCTTCGAATGTGGAGGATAGAAATACTTCGGCAAACGAGTTTGCGGGCACTTCCAGCAGCAAACTCCAACATGTTGCATTAATTATTTTCTAGTATCCACACAGCTTTACTGAATGACTGGTATCTGGGTTCGGCTTGACATCGGTTTCGCAGGAAAATTGCAAATGGTTCCTCCCTCGACGCTTCGCGTTTCGATCGCAGTGACGTGTGGCTGGCACGGTCTCGATGGGTCGTGCAGGTGCAGTAATCGAATGATTCAGCCTGCCACCGAGCATCAGCGAGTGCGAGCGCTGGCGCGGAAAGATAACGTCACGAAGAGGTCGCCCTGCTGTCCTTTGATCAATTATGTCTCGGTCGGTCTCGCTCGTGTGTCGCTTTCTTGATTTCCATTTTTTATGTTCAAGTAAAATGATTCTTAATTCAATGTAATTGTAGTATTGTAATTGATACCAACATTTCTAATTTTCACATTTTTTCAAACTTACGTATAGCTGCAATTTTCCTTTATGGTTCCTCTAGTGATTTATATATTTTACTGTCACTCATTTTATTGTTTGAGTGAATCGGGGTTTTTTAAACTTATTCTCCGAATGCCTCTCCTTTTTCCAATCCACTGGCTCTAGAACACTAGATCGAATATGTTGTAGTGGTAGGTACTTGGTACGAGTTTTATTTGCCCATCGAATACCTACGATGAAGAAATACCATCAGAATAAAATTGAGTGATCGAAAAATTAGAGTGGGAAAAATTCAAAACTCCTTAGAATAATATTTGAAAAATTAAATTGTACACCTTACGTTACTGTTTCTAAGTAATTTGGGAGGAAGTTGTTGTTAAAAGAGTGGAGTGATATGACCCAAAAACAATACGAATATGTCAACACTGTTTAAACATCATTGGTGTCTGCAAGAACGTCCAAGACTCCCTCAGCACAACGGGCTGAAGATAAGACAAATTTTACTGTCAAAATCTATGACTTATGAGTGCATTTTTAACTCAAGTGTAATAGTACCTCATTGGTTACGCTAAATTTGATTCGCCATTGCGTCACTGGGGCTTGGGACAGATGCTGGAACGAAAGAATGAATAGAGTGAGAAAGCGCATGTCACCATGCCGCCACTATGAAATGATCTATACAATTGTTCAAAAGATTATTTACTTCATTATTACTACCTAAAATTTCAAATCAGGCATTGCAACATACCTTGCATGCATTAAGACGACAAAGCTCGTGTACGACGTAAAATTTTAATTTTTAAGATTATCCTCAATGTGGAAGGCAATAAAATGGTGCTTGAATTTATAGATACTTGGAGATACTAGTACTTTGAACCCAGGAAATGTACCGCTAACTTACGTGAAATTTCGACGCATCATTTCCATGAAAGACACCAACTGAAATGAGTCTCTTCTCGAGGGCTTCGACCTAAGTTGACCTAAAATTTATTTGATTTCGATTGAAAACCATAACCTTTTGAGGCGACACTTACCTGACGTATTCGTGAGGTGCACTGTCCGTACACGACGCCTTAGAGAGGTGCGCTGTCTGTACACGACGCTTTCGTGAGGTGTGCTGTCTGTACACGACGCCTTCGTGAGGTGCGCTGTCTGTACACGACGCATTCGTGAGGTGCGCTGTCTGTACACGACGCATTCGTGAGGTGCACTGTTTGATTTTAGGATCCAGTGCCCAGTAAGGGAGCTGAAGTGCTCCACATGTGCGATGAGCAAAATGATACGTGTGGTACGTATGGTACAGTCTTTTCGTCAAAACATTTGAAGATTTAGTGTAAAATTTTGAATAATTGATTTACATTTTGATAGAAGAGTGCGAAATCTATTGAAATGAGGACTATTTTTTTTGTTTTTCATGGATGTCATGACAATTTATTTAAAAATAAGTGTAGGTGTTCCCATCTAATGAACAAGGAAGTTATAACGACCAATCCCAATTGATAAGGTTAGAATCAAGTAAGGAAACTTTTAGCTCCAGCTTACTGCAAAAACGTCTCTATTATTAAATCAGTCACATATAATGATGAACGCCGTTATGTTACTAACATTAGTTACCCCCTCATCTGATCTTGTACTTAATTGGTATTCTTAGAGCATACTGAAATTTTCTTTATATGCGTATGTACCTTATTGTTTACTGTCGAATTTGAAATCATTGCTATTCCTGCAGCTCGTAAACTGAATGCTCGACGCTGCCGTAAGCCTAGTGATTGCCCTGATGTGAAAGAACATACCAAGAAAACCACGCCAAGAGCACGGCAAATGACGCACGTTTGTCAAAAAGGTACATTTACGTATGCCAAACAATTGTATTTCTTTAGTCGGAAATTCAAATAAGCGCCTTCACGGAGATAAAATTTTTTTCTGCGTACGTCAGCTACGGAAAATGGTTAATATTTTCTTGCCTGCCGCTGCTCATTAGCTGCACATTCATTTTAGTCTAATCAGCACCATGGATGATTTTGTGTACGGATGCTGGTACAAAAAGCAAGATTTCTCGTTTACCTCCGTAAAATTTTGAGGCAATTTCACTGCAAATTAAAATTTTTAGTTCCATTGCGCATTGAAGAAATGAATAAAGCGCCCCCCTTTCAGGCCTTCATTTTCATGACTACTTCTAAGAACTCGGTAACTTTCGACTACTGATGATGATAGGACAACACAATTAACGAAATTTGAGAGAAATTTGTATATTGTTGTGACTTGTATCTACTGATGGTGGTACCATGTATTTCAAACTCCCCAGATATTCCTACAGTTCCTGGGATTCCTTTTAGAGTAAGTTGGATTGTTTCTATAGAAGGTCATGAAGAAAGCCTCCCATTGTACATGTGTTGATGACCACCGAATTCATCGTTCTTAGTTTTAATCTCAACGACTGACTTCATTAAATCTGCGATGTCGACATGCTAAACCGTTTGGGTGTTGCAAAGTAACTGTCCAGAATTTCATTGATTAGCTCCAATAATTTGTGTGGGTTAGGCCGTAGCACTTATGTAGACTAACGTACGTGAGAGTTGTTCTTTAGTCTTCACCTGTGAATAATACTTTCAATAATATTGTACTTTCATCTCCCGAATAACATTAAAATTTCGTCGCCGCTCGTTAAAATATAGTAAAATGAGCGATTTCTCCTCCTTGTCTCTACTTTTTAGTCATTTTTAAATTTTATGTTGACGAGACAAAATAAATTATTTTTCAGTTTACTGAAATTTGATTATTTGTTGTCTTGGTTTCTCATAAAGAAAATGAAAGCAACAAAGCTGCTCATAATGACATATCGTGTAGTGTAAATAAATAAGTGTGATGCCAAAAATACTATTTCTTATCTATGTACACGTAGATTTATAAGTCTACGTAGGCTTACAAGTACTCAAAAAGTTCAGTTCGTTCAGATCAAATGAGTGTGCCGGTAACTCCCATCGAGCATGTCGGCGCTCGGTATCAGGGTGTGCGTGTGTGTTTATGTGGGCATCATAATTCTATCATTGTCTGCTGTAAATACGAATAATAGGAATTGGAGAGCTTATATGTATCAACCTAACCCCATCTTGAAATAAAAATTCAAACAGAAACGATGTGTATCGTAGTCATTCCCCCTATACATTCTTTCTTGTCTAACCAGAAGCGAGTTTTGAATTCATTTTTGGGAAGCATTGAAAGGGACTACGAGCAACTGGTCACTCGTAAACCAAAGGATTTCCTCCAGAGGATGCTGAAGTTCAAATGTGAAAAACTTTGCTAACACCTGCCATCTACTGGGAACAAAACACACCTGGTGTTCTTTTTTCAACCGAAGCTTGAAACGAAGCCAAAACTACCATTCTTAAACAAATGGAGAACTCTACAAGCTTAGCTATGTACGCTAAATACTTGTAAATGTCGCGAGTAACTGTATTTATGATGGTATGGGCCCGGAAAATTAAGGATGCTTATGAGAAATTCTACTCTTACTCGTTAATAAGATTAATCGAAGAAAATTCCATTGTATCGCTTTTGCCACCGCGGTACGAGGTACTCATACAAAACAAACGAAGCTGAATCTCCTCAACCGTAACCTGCACAGCATGTGATTGAATTAGGTCAGATATCGTGACAAAGAAATAGAAAATGAAGTCATCCGATTCACACCTTCTTTGTGGACGATTTCTTTCATATGTTGACTTTTCAGAAGAGTATCTCGACTCTCAGCGACGTCTGAGACGAGAGAAGCTGACCTGTTGTTGAGCGCTCGGCCAAACGAGCGATGATGCCTCTAAGTTTGCCCTGACAGCTTGTTGCTTTATTACTGGGGTCAGTCTCGCTCGCATCTCCCCTCTTCCTCTCACTATGGGGAGGGAGGCTTGAACTCTCGTCATTAAGTAGAAGAATTATCCTAAAACGCATTTATGCTGGAAGCGCCCTTCCCCGTAAATTCTCTTCAAAACAGCAGGACGTGTGAAAATCTGACGAATGATCGCTGAAACATCAGTTTTTCGCACAGTTTTTACTTATGGTGCATAGTATGATTATCATTTTTGTTAACCATGAAATACTGTTCACGGTAAATTTGAATCCACGTTTGCTCTGTTTTGTCAACATTTTAATTCAGCTTTTTGTGTCATGTTTATTGATAAAAACAGATGAGGAGCGACTTCCTTTTTTATTGCAATCACTGAATAAGTCCTGATTCTCGGGTGCAATGATAATAATATACAAGACCTGACTTCTTGGTTTATTTATAATAATCGTTGCTCCATAACATCCCAGTTGACTGACAGTAGTAAAGGCTTGACGTCTTCAAACGCAACTAATAAAAATGAAATTAAATGCTTGTTCCAGAGAGCGCTTCCTCTCTTCAGGCACGGTATACAGGCAAGCTTCACGATCACATGACGCTAAAACTTGAAAAATATGAAGAATGGATTTGCCTCCTGAGTGCTCATAGAACTCATTAACGCTTGAGAAGAGGTGATATAGTTTGAACTGCTGGTGAGCTGGAGTAGCTATGCTACTACCACTCCCAAGACGTTATAGACTAACGGAAATAGCAAAAAAAAAACGAACAAATACCGTGAGATTTCTTCTTATATAAGTGTCAATGCTGAAAATTTGTTCGGGCTTATAGTAGAACAAAAAAAACTTACGCTCGAGTTACAACATACCAAATCCTTTCGTAACTTCAAGGAAATAATATCTTATTCATTGCTTACATCAAAGTTTATTCAGAAAATTAACACATTTTCTTAGATTAAAAAAGCAAGAATAAATGTTCATGCTGTGGTCCGAAGCTGACCACCAACATACACATGATCGGACACAATAACCAAATCCACATACTGTACATGGTCTAACATAATAACCTAATACAGAGTTTGAGGGCTTTTGAGGACATTACACCTTTTCTCGTTGTATAACCACATACTTTCAAAATGCACCGACGAAGTGCAAATTTAACAACGACGAACCAATGAATGTAACAGGGATTAGAAATATATAGACAGTGTCGCAAAAAATAGCACCAACGACAAATTTTAGGAACACCAAGCAAAATGAATGACAGTGAAACTATACATTAAAACAAGGGAACAATATGTTGTGAAAGAGTAGGTTTATTGTAACAACGTTCAAAAAGGATAACAATTATACAAAAAATAGTAACGTGCTTAAATATTATTGTAACAAATTAACAATTTCTGACACAATTTTTTTTAAGCAAAATAAACAGTTAAGTTGCCATATAGTGTAGAACATAATGTATTTTGAAACTATGCATACAAAATCATTGATAATTACTATAAAGAATGAACATCATATGTATGTATCACAGGTGAACCGGCCACGTTAGAGTTGTTCTGGAAAATTCTGTTACTTCCCGGTCAGCGGATATTGCATCTTCCACTGACCGGGAAGTTATGGAATGTAGTCCTACATGTGTTATTGTCGGGTGGCATTCAGACTCCCGAAAGTCAAAATCCCGAATGTCGAAATCCCGTATTTCTAAATCCCAAAAATCAAAATCCCGACTGTTGTAATCAGGGTTACCAACTGGCATATACAGTACATACATACTGTATTTCTCTGTCATATATGGTCGGGAATTAGATATTTGAAATTTTGACTCTTGGAATTTTGACATTCGGGATTTCAAGGTGAACCCATTATTTTCAGTTTTTTTTAATATGGAAGTGTACAAAAAAGATTTCTCTAGTCAATAGGAGTTTAAAAGATGTTGTTACATCTTATGACTTTTCGTTACTCTTTTTTGCATCTGTTATATTATTTTGAACCTGTGAGACTGGCCATATGATGCATTGTTACAAGATTTGATTATTTGTTACAGAAAATGAACGTCTGTTGCAACATTCTGAGAGTGTTATACAATTTGGAGCAACGTTGTATTTATTTGTCTCTGTCACTACATTTTGCATGTGTGAACAATTTTTCAGCGTCGTCACTGGATTTGTACTGGATGCTGCTATATTTTGAGCTGCTGTTATTAGTTTTTATTCGCTGTTGTATGATTGTGCAAACTGTTGCTATATTGTTTTGACGTGTGGTTATAAAACGAGAAAAGGTGTATCTGCGTGTTAAATAACTAGAATCTTTTACCATCAAATGCATATATTAATGTCAAATTTATACAAATATTCTTGATCATGCGTCTTAATCAAATAATTCTATGAAACCCCCTTTAGCTCCAATGACTGCTTCTTTATTTGTTCAAAACCGTTGGTCAGGTGAAATTAAGATGCCCTTATTCATTAAGGTCTTTACATGGACAATGGCGGCCTTCAATAAAGCTTTGGTACTGTGAGGATGTCGACAAATCTCCCTGTCAATGACGTTCCACACGTAATAGTACAGGGGATTTAAATCTGGCGAGTTTAGAGCCACGTGTTGGGAGTAACACGGTCTTAAAAATCCCTTGATAACCAACCCTGGGTTACTGTGGCTTTGTCGAGAAGATGCTGAGTCTTGCTGAAAAACGCAAGGAGTTCCTTTGGTTAATTTATTACCAGGATTTAACAACTGATTTTAACATTTCAATGTGCCCAGCTGCCTTAACCTTAAGAGCCCGAGAAAAAATATAAAGGGGCATGGTATCACCTTCACCACTCACAACTCGAGAAACCATCGCATAAGCCGGAAATTTGGTGTGCCTCATGTGGGGACTTCAGAAGGATCTGTGCATAGCCCCGTGTTATTCCGTCTGTTGATTTTCTGATCCTGGTCAAAGTTTTTTCTTCAGCGGAAAATCAAACCAGGATTTTTCCTCATGTGCTTTATGCTTTGTTACGTAATCGTTTTGAACGTATGAAACAGTTTTCTTGTGTTTTACTTATAAGATTTGGCCTTTGCTCTTTAAATATGACTTTAATTGAATATCTTGATGTACCACAGTTCAAATAGTCCACTCTAAGACCTGAAATCATTGACAGCGGAGTTCTTAACTTTGAAAACGAGACTTCTAGTTCATTTTGCCTTATTAAATCAATTTAGCGATATTCACTTGAATTGCAGTTTTCAGGTGAACACACCGTTGCCAAACCAATTGAATTTAGTGGAAGTTACTTGCTCCGAATGGGTTATCTGAAATAAGAAAAATTATCATCAATGATTTGAGTGGGTAATGCACTAAAAACGACATGTACTCAAATAGCCCTAGTACCCTGTATAATATAGACCCTTCTTTTGAGGTCTATTCGAAAATTAATCTACCTAGGCTTACGCTTAAATTCCGTACATTTCACATTTCTCACTGAAACATTGCAAAGCACTTCTTTTGGGAGGTTCACATTTCTCCCAGAAGTACTGCCATTGCTGGTATCCTCTCCAAACACAGCTATGGAACGTTGTAAAACTTTGTGGTCTTTTTGTTATACTGATTTCTCGATTTAAAGCATTTACTTTCCAGTTTTTTTTTCAGTTTAAATAGGAGCCAGAAATCCCACGGTGCCCTGCCTGGAGAGTAGGTAAGGTGCCAAACGAGTGTAGCGTGATTTTTGGCCTTGTAAACTTGGATCAAATGGGCTGAATGAGGAGGTAAATTACGACAGCGCTTGTTGCTTGGCTGGCCTAATCGTTCGATAAGTTCTGTGAGTATATTTACTTCTTAAACAAACATTTACACATGACCGTGTGTAATAACACCAACAATAAACTCACTAACACCAACACCAACAATACACTCACACTAACATGATACCGCATGGTGAACCTTATTATTGTGACATGATGATGCACGTGATGCACGCGCATAACCCGTTGACTAGTAGATACACACATACGTGTAATTAATTTCACGCAAACTACTTAGACACCGTTCGTTTCTAAAGATGCCTCAACGAAAATAGAAGTTCAGAGTTATTTTTTTGCACAAGAGCGCAACCACAACAGTACGCATCGCCCATTTCATAGTTAGTCTACGCACCACTTTTAATTTCATGAGTTGCAAGAAGTTCAGAAAGCAGCACATTTTTTGTCTGAGGCCGAGTTTGACAGGCGAGCTCGGTGGTGCAATGGCGACCGTCGCACAAGTTTGGTGTGTTCAATTATTGCACTTAATTTTGAATGCGCCACTGCAAGTCAATTTCGCTTTATTAAATCCACTTAGTGTTATTTATTACCTTTGTGGCTTTCAAATGAACTTACCGTTGTTATATAAATGAGTTTTATTGTTCAACGTACTTTTATCGTTTTAGTTGGTTAGTTTGCCCATATCAGATCGATTAAGCTTAATTTATTCAACTTAGTTTTAAGTTCAATAAATTTCCTGATACGAAATGACCTTAACGGTATGAAGTCATGGTATATGCATGCATTAGATCTATTCATGGTCATCAAACTGATTTAGGGACAAATATTCAATATATCCATTGTCATAATACCTGATCACATTGATTAAATTTGGTATCCCGTTCTTGATGCTATTCATCGTTTAAAATCAGTTTACAAATATAAATCAATTCACTGGTAACAAATTGACATGCACACCGTTATACAAAGGGACGTAAAAAGAGGCCGATTTAATCGTTCATTTCGCAGAAAACTGCTGTTTTAATGTCCAGTTTATTTCTCTGAGTTCAGCTCTAATTGGCGAATTAAATTGAGGCATTAACTTCTATCAATATTAATTCCCTTTTTATAACAGGAGCAACAAATCTTTGCTGGCAACCAAAAACTGTCGATTGTACATTAGTACATATCGGCTCACGTGTAGCACATACACATGATGACACCGCATCTTACATTGTGTATCATTGAACTGTTCATCAAAGCTACAGTTAAATAACCGAACCGAGAAGCTTTTCCTTCTGTTGATAGTAAACTCACATATGCATGAAACCTGCGACATAATATTTTACAAAACAGCAGTTGTGCAGGGATACAGCGATAAATCTGGCTAACATCTCCCTCTGCCAGCTATCTCGTAGGTGATGCTTGCATCGTGAAGGATGAACAAATGTTGGGGTACATTTAGGTCTGCTATAATACCGTCCGGCGCCGCTGCACCTTGCCACTCATATCCGGTCACTGAGGTGTCGTCACGCTAGGAATAGTTAAATCCTCTTGGCGACGAAGGATTGTCGTTGAATTAGTAAATGGTTGAAATGGACGGCCATTTTTGTTGGTTATAACTTTCAAGTTTGTATTAAACAGAATAAAATTAATTGACTGGAGTAATTGTCGGTTAATATTTAGCTTTGAACACTAGATTTGTTGCGATACAGAGAAAGGGGTGGGTTTAGGACCCCCTTTCCATACGCTGAGGGACTCTCAACCCCCGAAAAATTTAAAATATTGTCCATCATGCTTGCGTACACCTGCATACCAGACATGGAGAATAAAAGAATTTGAAAGATTAAAACACATATATTTTTGAGATGAACACGTGGATATGTGCACTAGGCATTCAGACAGAATTGACATGAGAGAGCACAACTGCGTCAATGAAAGGCACGTACATATTTCTACCGCCATAAAACTTTAAACACGACATGGTATAAAATGTGATGCTTACCGAGGATTCAAGTTACCAATACTCCATCGCTGACAACAATTTACGCATCCACAAAATTGCAGGTCCCACAAGCAACACAAAGCATCATATTTGCGAGAAAAGCATATCACGATTTAACCTGAACTTGCAACATGGTGTCGAATTATATGAAGCGCCGCACCATTCACAACGTGAATTCGATCCTCGACTAAATAAACACAGGAAACCGATTGCCTATAATTTATATGATTTTGCGCAACACTTTGAAAAGCACTTTTCTGGGAGCTGTTCTACATCTGAAATTGAACTTTTATCACCACCTTAAAGAGCTTTCACACCATAAACACTCGCCATTTCTGATAATAAGTGATTCACTGATAGACATTCACTGCCGATGTGCTGTCGCTCACTGCTGATTTTCGTCGTCATTGCTGAGACTATCTCTGTTCTGGACTGCTCTCTCGCTGACGCGCTGCCGCGGTGCCTTCCCCGCTCCACCTTGACGCTGAAGTTCTGGTGCCGGGAATTACTTAAGAGTTTCGTTGTGCGCCAATTCACTGCAATTTTGTGCGTTGATCTTCTCCTTGTTGGTGAACGAACTTGACTGTTGATACTCGCAACGTTAACAATTGCGTGGCTCCAAATCTTGACGCTGAAGTTGCCTGTGAGTTCGTCCCCGATGCAGAGATGTTTGAATGCTTCGTCGTTGACAACATTTACACTTGCCGATAACCGCTGCCTCGCTGCTGTGCTACGAATGCCTCCTGACGCACGTCAGTACTTTGAAGCTTGCTGATACACTGGACGCCTCCTCTCGAAACTTCGATGGTTAACTTTCACCTTAGATGTTGGATTTTGGCTGCTCATGTCGAAAATGTGCCGGCGGCGCTCTTTCACTTGCAGTCAACATCGGACTTGGTATAATGCCGGGTAATACCGGCGTCTGCCGGTATTCCGGCTGCAAAACCCCTCCTTGATTATGCGTCTCTCTTGCAGCGTCACCGAGTCGAAAATCCCTCGCGAGGCTTCATCCCAACCCCTTATAAGTATTTCCCTTTCTTCCTTCGAGATTTATCTCGAACATTCCATTCTACAGAGGCCGTATCTGCATCCTGATTGGCGGGATTCTTGTTTGTTCTGACGTCTGGGCCTCCCATTGGTGTGTGCTCAGACACACCTTCTCGTATGATCGCTAGGCAAGCGTTCATTGGTGTAGCACAATAGGTTCTCTGCTACGTCTCCCCTTTTTCCCCCTCGAAGCAGCCCCGCTTGGCGGCCTAACCGTCAAATTCCAATCCTTGCTGTAACATCTCTCACTAAATAAAGCACAGCATCTTTGAACCATAAAGTGAAGTATTTTCCCAAAGAACATTTTGCAAGCCTGTTTCCCCAAAAAATATTTTACGAGAGTATTTCTCAAAAATTCCCCAAAAAATATTTTACGAGAGTATTTCCCAAAAATTCCCAAAAAATCTTATGAGAGTAGTATTTCCTCACAATTCATGGTTGTATTGATATACATAAATGGATTGCCATTTGCAAATTTGAATTATAAATAAAAGTGCAAAGAAACAAGCATTTAATGTGATCATTACCTCATTTAAAAAAGTCAATGCCACACCTTCTCATTCTTCAGTCTGCTCTCATGTAAACAAGTGCGATATTCCTGTTCGATTAGGCGATTTTAAAGTAATATCTGCTGCATCAACTCGAATAAACCTCCGTATTTTAAATTCTCTTTACATTTTAAAAGAAAAGCCGGTTTTAAATGATATACAATCAGCTTTCCCTTCACAACCAATGTAATATCGATATTGAACGTTTTTTTATCAGTGAGATGTTTCTTTTGTATGTTTTTGCTTTTCGTGTCCCACGATTGATATATTTTGATTTACATATGACATATATATGAGTAGTTTTTTCTCTACTCGTTTTCAGGTTGATAATGACCCAGAAGGTCAAAATGTTCCAACTATTTTTATTCCTTGACTTTCTTAAATAAAATGATCTGATTAAAGAAATGTTCCTTTGCACTTTTATGTATAGTTTGATAGTTGTTCCAAGGGATATTTCTTTAAGAATTGAAAGCTTTCTTACATTGTGCAAACATTATCTATAAAATAATCAGAGCTGGACAGGTTCGTACTGCATTGTGCTTCATGAACAAAACTGCACTGAACTATTCAGAAACTATGCAGGATTATGCTAAAACATGACGTGCTCGTAAACCAGATGTGTAAGGGAAAATTGACTTGTCACGAATTTTGCATGAGTGAATTTATAGATCTTTTCCTAAGACTAGGGAAGTAAAAAAGGCAAAAAAGTATCACAGAAAAATTTTCAAATTCTCAACTATATGTACACTTATAGCACTGTTACTTCTATGTACTGGTATTTCTAAAGAAAAATAGCATGTTCCGCAACAGAAGCTTATTTAGAGTACGTTGTGCTGAGAACACGAAGAGTGCGGAGGAGAACTTTAATTGCAGGGAATTTCCAATACGTCCCAGTCTAACTTTTTCGCAGCCTGTATGCATGTTTTTCGCCGCCCAAGTAATTAAATCGCTTAGGCGGCGAAAAACAGGCATGCTCCGCCCAAAAAAGTTAGACTGGGGTTGTTAACCAACGGGACAGAGTGAGCGCATGGGGTTAGTGTGGGATCTTTATAACAATGGAAGCAAAACTCCATTCAAAGCATACACTGGAAGGAAATGAATTAATAATTATAAAACAATGGGTAAATGGCGCACTATGTGACTTCACGAAAATCATTGCAACGTTAATGAAACCGGAATTAATTGTATAAGTTTTACTTGTTATATGTTATATGTTTAGTGATTTCTGAAGCTCTTTAACCATTTAACTCGTTTTACCTGCATAATAATGTTGAAGAAAATTGACCAGCATGCAAAATTTTACGAAAGCTAGAGCATTGTTATCGTAGAGGAATGAGAATATTCATGACGAGGTACTGTAAAAGTAGAAAAAGAAGGAAACATCCCATATCAATAATGACGTGTTCTGTTCTTTTTTGTGTTTTTTCAGAATTAGTTCGGCTCTTTACAAGCATTCAATAGAATATTTCTATTAGCCCTGCGCAGAGTCTGGGGTAAGCCTTTATATAACGCGTGCATGGATCAGCATTGTAGCTTCACTTCAATACTGACTTCAACTCGGGAGATTTGACCTATTGAGTAATGGCTAATAAATCAGATCAACATAAAATATAAGACTATTACTGTGACTTAGTACTATGCTTCAGAAATAATATTTATGGAGTACCAGAGCGCCTGGAAAAATAGTTGTCTTAAAAACATGACAATACTATTTATTATCCTTAAGAATCTGAGAGCGCTTAATGCACTGAGGCGAGAGTGACAAGCTTGCTCAACTTTCTCTGCAACAAAGTTATGGTTGAATCATCATCGCAGAGATCTTTCTGATGATATTAGAAGCTTCTGGTCATGGCAGTCCGCAATCATTAGGAGGATTGCAGCCAGCAGATCTGAGAGGCGTGATTGTCATCACAAGACATATTTTCAGAGCGAGTCTTGCTGTCCTGCGTACAAAGTTTCTGCAAGAAAAATATTCTGTTCGAGATCCTAATGGAGACGTTCACACCAATCTCCGTCGTCCGGATAAGTTGCAGTGTGAGGTCACTCGATGGGACGCCTCGGTGTTGCCATAGTGACGGGCAGACGTTTGGAGTTGGGAAGTCCTACGAGTTGTGTTTCTACATAGTGCGCGGAGGCAATGGAAACTGTGTATAATACGGTGCCATCATCTTCATTGAATCCATTACAATCATATGCATGCGAGAGTAAAAAATTTGGTAGTATCGATGACGCGTTACTTGATCGTGTTGGAATTATTTTACAAAACGATCAGGTAGGAATTTCAGAGAGGGTAAAAATGTACATAAAATTTCAGGAAAATAGCGTTTACACTTTGAAGTGTTTGAGGGCTATCACAGTGCATAATTGACATTTTCAAGTCAATTGTGCACGCAAAGTTCTTTGAAGTGACTAGGTTTTTTGTACATTACATTATGAGGTTAAGTTTATGATTTGACGAGCATGAGCTCAATCCGAACGCAATCTGATGAGAGCTTCAACCGCGAGCAGAGCAAGTTGAGAGCAATGGGACTCCTACATTGGAATCATTGGATACCCTGCCATATGAACTCGAGCAGGCTGAGTCATTGCCGCACATTACACGGGATTGCACCGCTCGTGCCTACCCGGGGTCAGGTCTCGGCGAACAGCGCAGGTGGCTTTCTTGCAAAGCTCAGTGGGCAGCTCTTTAAACGCGTGGGTGCAGAATGAGGTGAGTTGCCAACTGATCACTACACCACTTGCACTGCTCACCAAGACCTTAAACCAGTGAACAAATGGTGATACTTCAACATCTACTGCCTGTTGAGAAGTAGACTCTCAAATGAAACTCATAATAGCTTTGAAAGTTGGTCTTTACGGAATTTGTTCCAACTAAAACCTCAATATCATCTTCAGATATGACGAAGCAAGGTTAAGTTTTTGTTTCGGATGTCGATGCTGCATTTCATGCTCTGAAAATGGGCTCGAATATTTCCAAGTGTAAGCGATAGAGTTACTCTGTAAAACTCATTTTCAATAGGTATTACATTTTGCCAAAAATCGTAGCATGAAAGTTTATTAAGGAGCTGTTTTCAGGAAAATTAACATCTTTTAAGAGAGAACATAGTAACTAATTCCACTGAGTCGTGAATAATCATCTTTAACCTTACAGTGTAGGTTTGAAATAACGCGCACAAAAATATATTTTGTAAAGAAATGAAGCGTTGGTTATATTTTACGGAAATTGAGACGTAATTCAGGAAATAAATCCCGGAGTCATCTCATCGTGAAGCACTTCCAATGAATTAGTGCAACGATCATCCGTTGAGAAAAGATCAGAAGGTCAGCAGAAAGAACTCTGATATTTTTAGGTAGCATGAAACTAACGGCTATGAAACAACAAACAGCAATGAACTCATTGACAAAATTTCAAGGTGATCGAATTTATTTTTACGCTTATCAAGTAGATTTTTCATGATTATCTAACAGATTTTTCAAGTTTATCCAGTAAATTTTCATCTTGATGAAGTGGAATGCTTAATATGGGTTTTCAAGTTATACTCTAGTCCACACTACACTGTTAGCCCCAACAATGGCTCAATTCTTTTAGTACCCTGCTAATTATTTCCAAAAGAACCATGCAATAGGCGTGAGTAAAATTTACGTGCGAATACAATAGACTTAAATGAAACTGGCCAGCCCCTTTTTTGGGAGTTATGTGATCTTCTCTCCGAAATGCTGCTTTTTTATAGAGAATCATGCATGTACAGGGTCTTCCAGACAAATCCGTAAAATTTCTCTTTCTGAGATTAAATGTAAATGGCTTAAAGAAAAGGTAACATAATAATTCAATATTTTGATATTGTGATGAACAGATTAAGAGAACAAAAATTTAATCTAATTTAGCCACCTTCAGTCATGATGACAGCTTCCACACGCATTCGAAAGCAGGACACGGCGCGGATGTCTGCCGCTTCCCACGATTCCACGGCCTTTTTGATGTCTTGCTCAATGGCTGTGTGTGACGTTATTGTGGGGCTTCGCACAAGCCTTGGCTTCAATTAGCGACCATTAATTAAATAGGAATCCAACGGGTTCAGGTCTGGTGAGTTGGACGGCCAAAAGTCTTTTTTCCTGAATCATACACCGGACCAATTGCGTAGGTCAACAGATCAACTGGTTTGCTCGCCGTGTGGGCAGGATCCGAGCCCTGTTGGGACATCGACTTCGAACCTATTTGAACCATTGGCCTTCATCCATGGAATGATTTTGTTTTGCATGACAAAGCAGGAGGATTCAGCATTCATTTTTTTCGTGGACAGCGAAAAAGTGTGTATAAGCGTTACTATCGCTCAAAGCCACGCAGAGGGTCGAGCAGGTTTCATCGGGTTCATCTTGGGTTGAACGTCAGAGCTCGAAAGGCAATTCATCGACCGTTACGTATGTTAAAACTTCTATCAAGCGTAAAAATGATCTCGTCAGAAAAGAACTCGATGGTCTATCGGTTGGTCTTCAACTAGTTGAAAACTTTCTTGCACCTCTCCAAATGAAATTCTTTCATCTTAGCTGGAGATGCTACTCACCCAGCACGTACGAGGTTAAAATAAGACCTTGGATATCTGCAAATTGCAGTGATCTTAAAGCGCCTCTTCTTTATCAATGTCGATGATAAAACGGTTGAACTGGCCTTAACGATTTTTGAGGCCGGCTAGAGGGTGAGGTTTGCGAATTGGATCTTTACTTACTATTGGTTGGGCGCTTGCAAACATAGAAGCTGTCTGCCCACGATATTGGAGGGATTTTGGAATTAAGGCTGGGCTTCGCCCGTGATGAAGTTTACACATAACGGAACGTTTGAACTGCTCCATTGCGTAATGTTTAAGCAGCGAACTCTAAATGTTAACCGCTGGTTACATTGATAGCTAAGTATCGCCTATGCACTTCTGTGAGCAAAGATTCCCAACCTGGGGTGCTCGTATCCCCTAGGGGTGCGAAACGATATTCCAGGGTTTACGAGAAAAGTCCAGGTAAATAATAAGATATCGGCTATATGTTGGCCCTTTTATTTTAGGGTTTTTTAGGGTTGCGGGGCGAAAAGAAGTTGGAAGCCCCTTTTTTAGAGGGACCAGAATCCCTAACGTTTCTAAATTTGTATTGATTTATCTGAAAGACCCTACACGTAGGAATATTATTCATAACCTGAGTTGAAAAAATCATCAACAATCGATAGTGATTAATCGCGATGCCTGCAATTTGGTTGTTCGTTTTCAAAAATAAAAACCTTCATATTAGTAGCTGCGCTTATACCTACAGTAGTCGGGAATAATTACAGTTCGTCGTGTTTAGTTTAACATAAGTAATGCAAGAAAACACACGTACTTGCAACCTCTGTATTTGTTTCAGCCATTAATTTTTTCGGAATTTAAATAACTTTTACCTATCAAATATGAGCACTAATTCTATCATTGCTCTGAGTATAGAGCCACGCATGTACGTACTTATAGTACTACCGATGAATATGTGGTAAAATTACTCAAAAATCTTCTTAAAATGAAACTTAGAAAAAATCATTACAATAGCCCATAAGCATGTACATTAACCCCCAATTGCATTAGAATATTACCTGAATACCTCAATGAATCATACATTGGATTTTGCAGGCAACATCGTGAAATGAGGTCCCGACTTCAGAGTCACAGATGGTCTCTTAATTGGAAGATAATTGCTGCCTCACCGGCGTGGTTAGCAGCATCCGTGCGCTGGAAAAATAGTCGTGAACTGGAAAAAACCTCGATTGCACATGCGCTCCCGATCAGTTGCTGGAGCATTCATATTAAAATTCTGCTCGTGATTGGTTAAGATAGGTGAAGATACGATAGGATACGTTAGGATAGGTAAGGATTCATGTGGATTGGGCAGGATAACTCAGAATAGGTCAAGATGGATTAGGCTAGAATAAAATAAGTTAGGAAGGGTTAGGACAGGGGATGTTAGGGTAGGATAGGACAGGTTAAATTAGATTGGTTAGGATTGGTTAGGTCAGGACACAAGGATAAGTTGGGCATTAGGTTAGGATAGGTTTAGTATAAGTTAGGCAAAGTAAAGACATCAGGTTCGTTTGAATCATTGTGTTCGGTTCTTTAAATTAAGAACTGAAAATTTTCGTAAGCCCTGTTATTAAAGTTATTAACAGTAATCCCGCATTTCGAATAGGATCTCACCGAGGTAAATGCTCAATGTTTATGAATAATTGACACTCACTTTCCCCAAATATAACTCAGATGCTTCTTTAGAAACATATTCCCTATAGGGTGCATCTTTCGTACAAAGGATCGTCTCCCAAGATGTCAGCAAAGCAATGTGGTCTGCGTGTCAGCAGACCACATTGCTTTGCTGACATCTTGGGAGACGATCCTTTGTACGAAAGATGCACCCTATAGGGAATATGTTTCTAAAGAAGCATCTGAGTTATATTTGGGGAAAGTGAGTGTCAATTATTCATAAACATTGAGCATTTACCTCGGTGAGATCCTCGGTGAGATCGTGTGGCCAGCGTGATGCCGTTTGTTGGGCATCACCTCCACACGCTCGTTTGGAGCATAAGGAGATCTCTTCTCTTACCGCCAGATCCCTAGCTTCTCCCCTTCTCAGCCTTCCTCACTAAATACCACTGTGCTGCGAAAAATCATCCTATTTTAAACAAGAATTCAAAAATTATCCAGTCCTGGTCACTTGAGAAATTGTTTCAACTGAGGTAAAGTATTTCAATTGTTAAACTCAAGCCATCTCTAAACGATCTGTGCTACTAAACACTAAGCAAGCACTTTACTTTTTTATTTTGGCTTTTATTCTTCTTGTGTGTGTTCATGAAATTTTATTTCTCTACAAATTTAAAATTGATAATTATGCTTTTCCCTTTTTATTTTTTACGTTCTGAAGACGAGTAACGAAGACTTTCGACAGCATAGTTTTTAACACGTTTACAGCGTATTGGTACACCTTTGTACCACTGCGTGAATTGCTCATTTACTTATCACGATCAATGAATTGTATTTCAATTATTTCACTACCTGTATTTGAGTTGGACTGTGGCTTACAAATTGAAATATTATCATGTAATTATGTTTTCCTCATTTCTTAAAAAGGAAGAAATGTTATCAAGCAGTAAAGACAGATTTTCCATTTGTTACATCCAACTTTACCAAATACTCTGCAGCAGCAGCGCAAACACGGTTAACGTGTTGATAACGCTGTTGGACTGCAAAATATTTTCTCTGACTTCTGTAACGGGCTTTAATTTAAAATATTTTTATTTGAAATGCTGCGTCACATACAGTACGTTTGATTATTTAACTTCCCTTCAAAGACAGATTCAAGTATTTGAGTGTTGCAAAATACACAAAGTACAGTAAAAATATTGAATAACTTTGTACGTCACTCAATGGACGATAATCTTTATGCATTGCTTTGACGTGATTGAATATCATTGTGCAAGTTCTTGAATTTAATAACAATACTCCATATACGCCAGCAAAAAGTATAAGGATAAACTTAAATTTTGTTTATATGCACGTGGATCGATAACCTACGAAAATAATCCTCATTCCCTGAAGATTTGAGCAGATGTTTTTTTCTTGCGTAATATTATTATTTTATTTCGGACCATTATCCTATTTTTATATTAATGCAAACAACCTTGCCTAACCTCTCTGATGTAAGAGTCCAGATTAGAGAGCTTTCTGTTCACAATCTAACTCGCTTACGTTCTGCTGCCACTACTTTCTTCAATACGTACCCCTCAGGGGGATACAATTAATGTATCTATGGGAATTGGCGCTCCCAGGGGGATAATGTGTGGGCCCGAGCTAAAGGTTAGGTAGGCTTTCTTTTTTGTTAAAATAGAATAGGATTTTGTTTTGTTACGGACCATCTTTTTTCGGTTCACTGCTGTCCTGTTTTTTCAGCACCTACTACTTTCTTCTTCAACTTTGACCTTGTTTCATGAACTTCTTTCTCATCTGACTGTTTCTATGCCTTTTCTGCATAGATTCCACGTTCCCTTAACTCCATACTAAATGGTGCCTTCTTCCTTCCTCTCTTTGGATCTCATTTGTTGAGGATAGGGAGGCTTAAACTAACTAATAATCTAATCTAATCTTTCTTCAATACGTACAGTCGTACACTTTAGATATCAATGGCGATATCAATGATTAGTGAGGCCGATTTCATCAATGTCTGTTTGACTTGTATGATAAAGCATGTCCAATTAGGACAAAAAAATTGTCCCGTATACGCATTAAAAGCCCATGGCTGACTATTGATATTATCCGAAGCATCAACAGAAAGCATGAATTACATAGGTTCTATATGCGAGGCCTGTGTCACCTAAACACGTATAAAAGTTGCCAAAATAGGGTATCAAATCGAATCAAAAGAGCCAAAAAATTGTACTTTCATGATCGATTTAATTCATGTGTCTCAAATGCTAAACTTACGTGGAAGTGCATAAATAGCATACTGCGTGGTGGTGACATATCGTCGGGGAATACTGTATTGAGAGATGACAACGGTACATTGATCGATTCACTGTCGAATGTAGTGGGCAAATTCAATGAATACTTTGTAACTGTGGCTGCTAGGCTTGAGACGGGTATTCCCAGGTCTGATATTGATCCTACGTCCTACTTGCACCGTCTGTGTAGTTCCTTTGGTTACCTTCCAACTGATGAAAGTGAAATAATTGGTATAATTAACTCATTTAAAACTAAATCAAGTAATATCACATCCAACCCAATCTGTGCTTACAAAACCATGGCTAGGGGTATTTTTGCTGTTTTATCCGATCTGATTAATTTTTCTGTTACTAGGGGTGTTTTTCCGAACTGCCTTAAAATAGCTCGAGTAATTCCAATCCATGAGAAAGGATCGAAAGATTATATTTCTAATTATAGACCACAACAATGTGCATTTTGAGTAAAATCTTTGAGCGCGCAATGTACTCCAGAATGTCTAAATTTATTTTTACTTTTCGTGTGTTATCTCCTCATCAGTTCGGTTTTCGGAGAAATTGCTCAACGCCTGACGCGCTTAACATGTTCTGCGATTCAATTTATTCTTCTTTGAGCAATAAGGAATATATTATTTCGGTGTTCCTTGACTTCTCGAAAGCGTTTGATACCATTAATCATGATATACTAGTGAAAAAACTTGAAGCCCTGGGGTTCCGCTCTAATATTCTTCATTGCATGGTTGCAGTCCTATCTAAGTGGCCGCCAGCAGTATGTTAATGTTTCTGGTTGTTCATCTAGTCTCCGGAAGATCTGTTGTGGGGTTCCTCAGGGCTCCATTCTGGGACCTCTACTTTTCCTGATTTATATCAATGATATGCGCAATTCTAGCGAAAATCTTAACTTGATTCACTTTGCGGATGACACAACTGTGTTTGCAGCGGGTCCAGAACCAGAACCATTGGGTGAATTAGTAGATAGTCAACTAATAGCGATTGATAGATGGTTGTGCTGTAATAGATTGTCCTTGAATATTGATAAAATTTCATATCTGGTATTTTCTAACAGGGATAAGTCCATGGTTCGACAGATCTGTCTCCGTGATGTACCAATAACACTGTCCAGTGACTGTAAATTCTTAGGAGTAATTCTTGACGGACAGACTTAGTTTTGTTAACCATATCGGAGGGGTTTGTAATAAGATAGGCAGATCTGTTGGCATTCTACGCAAACTTTCGCACATTATCTTGCACCGTGTTCTGAGAATGTTATATTTTTCTTTGGTGTATCCACACTTGATATACGACATTGTGGTGAGGGGTTGCTCGAGTCGGACTCAGTTTTCTAAGCTCCGACGGTTGCAGGATCGAGCGATTAATGTTTTGTCACCTGGATATAGAAGTGATATCAATGAGTTGTACCGCAGGGCCAGAATTCTCACCGTTGAACAAATTCACGAGTATTTTGTGCTCGTAACCTTCTTCAAGTACTACAGGGATGATAGAGCGAGCTACCTTGCGGGAAAACTCTCTGAGCTGGAAGTGCACCACTGTCATTACACGCAATTTAAAGGTGACCTTAACTTGAATATTCCCAAATTCTCTCTCAATGTATGCTCAAAATCTTTTTTATATCAGTCGGTTAAATATTGGAATAGCCT
Organism: Morinoia aosen; assembly: GCA_030386875.1. Classification (NCBI taxonomy): domain Eukaryota; kingdom Metazoa; phylum Arthropoda; class Malacostraca; order Amphipoda; family Talitridae; genus Morinoia; species Morinoia aosen. The sequence goes on from CM059562.1 coordinate 24,134,918, forward strand.
GCCTTTCTGTCTCACATCTTTAAATAGTTTGTACGAGTTCAAGTGTGGTCTGAAATCGAGATTGTTTAGTGGCTAGAGATTAAAATTTCTTTACCTGTATTGCTCGCATTGTCACTTCCCCAGCGTTTGTCTCTGCGGCTTTCTGGAACGTTTCGGTTTGGCTTTGAACAGCTCGGCCCGTATCGCATGTGTTCATGGTTCACTTTGTTGATTTGTCACGGTAGCGTAATCGCGCCCGTTTGTCTCATTCACTGAAGCCAATTGGCCTGTTTCGGCGTGATCTATAGCTAGATTTGAACATTATAAAAGTTTTCACATTATGGTTTACTATGTGGTTCTATTTGCATTAAGTTATAAATTTCTAGGAAACTCAGTAGATAAGCCTTAAATGGTGTTTTCTCTTTTTGCTATCTGTGCCTGAATAGTCTCCTAGACTAACTACGGGCCTGAAATCTTGTTGTTTATTTATAACTGTTCCTGTATTTAAATGTCTCAATATTGTATAACACCGTTGTGTTAGGTTGATTTCAATAAATATTGTGCTAACTGAGATCTGAAGTCTTGCTGTCAATTATCAGCAGGCGGACAATTGCTACTTAGACAGTTGCATTTTACACCAAGATCAGTAAGTGCCAAATCTAATCACCGTCGGTTTTATCCTGTACTAAAATTACCACCAGTAGCTTGTATACTGAAAAGCCTCTCGTCTAGCTTGATAAAATTGAAATGAATCTTGCATATGCTGTACGTTGTACAGGCGCTAAAAAGCTAAAAAATGAGCTGGTATAAAAATGCAACAATTTCTAAAATATTTGTGCTAGGAGGTTGAAATACGTTTAATTGAAAAGATAACGATTTAAAGCTTTATTTTATTTCGATAATTTTGTCTGTTTGGCATACAAGAAGGACAGAAACAGGAATTAACATAGTAAGGATTTTGTAAAACGAAATTAGTGATAAATTTTCTGCTGAGACACAGGTAAAGAAATCTACTGTTCATCATATTCTCAAAAAAAGAATTAATTTAAACCATGTAAAATTCAATACCATCAAGAAATCTCACCGCAGGATAAAGATCGGAGGTTATTATTTTGCCGCAGAATAAAAAACATGCGCAGTTCTGATCAAATTATGCTAGATAACATCACTTTCAATGATGAACGTCACATTTATTTGAAAGGTATGCCAAATAGACAAAATAATCGAGGTAAAATAAAATTTTAAAGTTTGCTATTTTCAATTAAACCTACTTTAGCCTTCTAGCACTGATGTATTATACAAGTTGCGGCTTTTTCAAATTGGCGATTTTTTAGCGGACGACCTGTTTAAGAACACTCACACAGATAAAATATCCTTCGTTCTAACTTCTATATAAAACCAAAAACCCTGCACAGAATCCATCGGAACGTCAGCATAAATTTACTACATCCCTATCATTTCAAAACAGCAAACTCCGAGTTATTCGTAGTGTTTTTAGGAATAAAAAAATCGTTTTCTTAATTTCAATGAAGTTCGGTAAATTACTCATGTAAATTACATATCATAAATAGTAATTCACTCAACCAGAACGTAGGAGTAAACATTGGTTGTCACCGAGACAAAACGAATTCATCTTCAACCCAACAGTAAACAATTCCACGCCAATTGACCGTCATAATTTGTCTTGATCTCCACGCTCCTACTCAGCAACGAAATCAGGAAGTTTAGCCGAGTACAGCTTTTGGATTCGCACACCTCTACTGCTGCAAAATACGTACATTTGTGCACTTAACAAATACTAAATGTGAGTTAATATTTAACGTTTCTTGTATACACTTTAAGAGCACATTAAGTGCTCAATATTACTAATACTGTGACCAATTCTAAGTCTTGCAGAACCTCGCAATGGAACACAACAGAAAGCTATAATTTCTTGCGCTGCGCTGAACACTGAAGTGTTTCCCGAGCAAAACCTAAAATGCAGACGGAATACGATCATTGGTGGAAAGAGACGGGGGAGACAAATTATTTTAGCGACGCTCATGGCAGCAAACATTGTTAAGCTAACATCGGTATTTGCATGGCGCCAATTAGGAGGCTGGTGAGACTCTTTCTGGAGGAGTGGGATGTGGTGGGATGTGCTACGGGGGTGTGGGGCTGGGGGAGTGGGATATGGAGGGATGTGCTACGGGGCTGTGGGGCTGGGGGAGTGGGATGTGATGGGATGTGCTACGGGGGTGTAGGGCTGGGGAGGAGTGGGATGAGGTAGGATGTGCTACGGGGGTGTGGGGCTGGGGGAGTGGGATGAGGTGGGATGTGCTATGGGGGTGTGGGGCTGGAAGAGTGGGATGTGGTGGGATGTGCTACGGGGGTGTGGGGCTGGGGGAGTGGGATGTTGTGGGATGTACTGCAGTTGTGTGGGGCTGGGGGGAGTGGGATGTGCTGCAGGTGTGTGGGGCTGGGGAGGAGTGGGATGTGGTGGGATGTGCTGCAGGTGTGTGGGGCTGGGGAGAAGTGGGATGTGGTGGGTTGTGCTGCAGGTGTGCGGCACTGGGGGAGTGGGATGTGGTGGGATGTACTGCAGTTGTGTGGGGCTGGGGGGAGTGGGATGTGCTGCAGGTGTGTGGGGCTGGGGAGGAGTGGGATGTGCTGCAGGTGTGTGGGGCTGGGGAGGAGTGGGATGAGGTGCGATGTGCGGTCACTGCGGGGAGCTGAGGGAAAGACAGTGCAGTGTGTGCAGTGACCAACACCAGCTGCTACGTTACATGCGCTGGAAGCAGTGTCCTCTGGTGAGCTGTGCTGGAGTTTGGTGTGTGCATTCTAAAACACTCAAAACGAATTGAAAATAAACCCTCTTTTCACCTGTGTTAAATTTATGAGCAATTATGACGAATTGTAATTATTGAACGTTTTACTTATTATAACTTGTATCATTGGTTAATATATCAGTATTATTTAGGATTATTTGCAATTATGATGCATTTAATTGAACATCGTGATTTATATTACTACTACGATAAAAAAAATTGTTCGGTTTATGAGTACGATTTTCTCTCTCGTTCTTTAATGGGACGAAATTTTCTACGGTATAACAGTATGCATAACACTTTGAAAAGCATACTTGACTTTAAAACCATACAAAAAGGAGCAGTTGTATTAAAAACGATGAGTGTGTATAATAAAACTGTACACGTGCATTACCAGGAGTTAGCCGTAACTTCATAGGCACAATGAATTCAAACTTTTGAGTAAAAACCTTATAATTCCTACTTGAAATTCAAGTTTCAAATTTTCAATTTAATGAAGGAGCAAATCTGTTTTGATCTCAAACTCCGACGCTCAAAACTTATGAAATTTTGCGCAGTTCAGTTCACTGATGAACAAAAACTGCGGCACCCTCAGAGACAGTTGAAACACGTACCGCTCTCAGGCCGAGTGTGCATCGTTCAGCGTAATGTACGTAGGAAGACGAAAAATAAGAGCACGCACGTGAAAAATGAAGCGCAGCATTCTCCGTCGCATATATTTCTGCTGCGCACGTTGCAGCGCAGAGCACAGCACGCCATCACGAGGAGCTCATGCAAATTGTGAACAGTAATTCCTAACGAGAAAGTTCTGCGCCGTGTTTCCTGCGGAAGGTTTTAACGACCGCCTCGAGCTCGCTAAACGTTCATTAAATTAAATATTTCATGAGGAAGAAATATACTGCAGGCCGCGTCTAGACCGTTCTGCTGGGGCGGAAACTTGCCCTCGCTCCTCACCAGCACCGTCTCCTGGCGCACGGGTCGCACCGCTGCTCTTGGCGGGCCTGAATGGCGGGCCGCTATAACACGAGCGGCTCTGTCGCACGCGTGGGGTGAGTGCACTCTTTTTTGGCCTATGTATCACTCTAATGCAAAATTAATTATTAATAATTTTCAACTACGTAATGTTGCTTGTTCTTTAATTGCGTGAAAAAATATTTTGTGTTTCTTTCTGGCAAAAATGAGTAACATTGGATGGTAATTCTCGCTAAAATGAACGAATCTATTGGGTTTGAACAACCAATTGGGATCTCCTTTCTTTAAGAAAAGAGTTACGAGTTTAATGAGAGCATCAATTATTTTTAATTTGGCGATTTTGATTTTAAGTTCATGAAGCTAAAATTTAACATATACATGCCCCCTCATTTGGGTCATTTTAACGGTTTTAAGCTATTTACTTTTAGTGGTTTCACCGAGTTGTTGCATTGTGCATGAAACTGGCTGGAAGACCTCCCTGTGCGTGACGCAAGCCAGATTGAGACCAGGTAGATACAATTTGGCTGGATCTTAAACTTACTCATTTCAGGAAGCTTCAGTTGTGCTGTTCGTGGCAGGCTTTTCATTAGTTACCGACTGTTTCTGTATACACCAAGTTTTCTTCAGCTTCATTCTATACTTGCATAAAACAAGTACACAAAACTTTCGCTCGCTCTCATTGTTGTTGATAGATGATGTTCATGAAATTGAAAACACAAGAAAAAAAAACAGCTTTGTTCTTGTCCTCAGAGAACGTTTGAATGTTGCCAAGCAGCGTCCATACACGATAATTTAAAAAAATCGAATCACGCCTATCTCCTATCTTGCCGACAATTACTGTATTAATAGTAACAGAAGAAACTAATTTTCTACTCGCCGTTGCTCTAACTTCTCCTAAAAACACATTTTAAATTTGAATTTGATAGACTCTTTTACGTAACAGACCAATGATTAGAGTTAGCACTTTTGTAAAAGCTCCCTGGAATTTGGAACTATTTAAATATTTTCTTTTGTCATTTTTTACAAATTAAGTCAGAAATTACCAACGAAGGAGCTTTATGCTGCTGTGTAAAAAAAATGCATCGAAATAAATTATTTCTTTATTATTTATAAAAAAAAGGGAATGTATAAAATGTAGAGACAAATATCACTGATTTAAAATACATTTGTTTGATCATATATTTTTACATTTTAACGCATTGTACCAGAAGCCCGGGGTAATAATTTCGAATATTCAGTGAAGAAAACGGCTGTAGCTTGGGAGGAATGCACAATTATATGCATGAGTCAAAGTACATGTTATCTATGATGCCCAATGCCCACACAGAAATACTGTTTACGTTTTGAGGTGATCCAGTAAGCAAGCCTTTTCTCGACGTCTTAGATATTGTAGAAGTGTCGATAGAAATAAGCGAGAGAAATTCATGAAAAGGAGAGGTAGTCCGAAGGGGCTAAATCTGATGAAAATGGCGGTGGTGAGCAAGCTCTCAGCCAATTGCAGGAATGGTGCCTCTGGCGTCTTTCGCCTTAGGTTATACGGCTTTGTCTTGCTGCTAGTGTGATGAGACGTCCTTTTGTGATCCACTCTGGATGCTTTTGAATCAATGTGGAGTTCAAATTGATCACTTGATGGTAGTAAACGGCAATCTCTATTTCACCATGTTTCAAAGGCCCATGGTACACCCCACTTTTTTAGTCTTCCTGAATGCAAAACATGGTTTTTCTTCAAAAGCTCTCGAAGTAGGTCTATTTTGTATTCTCGTAGTAGGTCTATTTTTTATTCTCCTGTCACAATCCGATGCATGACATGAAAGACTTTCTATGATGCCAAGAAAGCAACAATACACGCACAATGATGCGAATGCTCTTTATTTGGCGTGCAACTAAACATCTTTGCCACACAAACACTATATCACCCTAGCTCGAATTTAGTTGGTTTATCAACGGGTTTTGATGGACACTGTTCTTGCAAGAAACGAGCATCAGTTGAGACTGTGAACCAGCTTTGCAGCCAATCTTTAGGAGAAAGGTAAGAATTATTAACCAGAACAATTGGTACATTTCTGTTGCTTGTAAATACTTCGGAAACAAGCACCGATGATGTCCTTCACAATTTCATAAACAATCGTTCTCTTAAGCCATATACTAGTGAAACAAATCACGAATATTTATGGGAAAGTTCCCTCGGTGCAACGGCTGAGGGAGGTGAGAGGGAAGTAGGGTTGAGTCTCCCCTCCTCATGCTTTAACGCGCCCTGGAATTGACTGAGCAAATAAAGAAAAATGAACTGCCACAGACCGGGCTGTGTTGTGATGCGATCGTCCTCGTCGTCCCTGCGACTCGGAGATTTGCACCAGCGTGCTCTGGGTGAGTGCTCGCTCTCATGACAGGTCACGCGAAATAACCCCCGGGTACTTCGTGAACACCAAAATTAATCATTTTGTAATCAAGCTGGCCAACAGAGTCAAAAGTTACTCGCCGTGGATGCGTGACCTTGATGTTGTGCGAAACAGATGCCTGATGGACTTTTCTCTAAATTGTCACCCTCCCCAAACTTTATGTTTGGACCTCAATAAATTGATTTTTAAGATGCAATTGATGAATTAACCGATATCTCTTCCAAAAGACTGAAATTCCTTATTTCTTTCGCCACGATCTCAAAATACATATAAAAAATTGTGCCACACTTCAAATTTACGAGCTCCGTCTGCAAAGGAACTCCGCGTGCAAGCGTTGCCTCTATTTCAAACATTTTTACCATTTTATTTGGTAAATGTTGAGCGTTGGGTAGTAATTTATTTTTGAGTTTTCGGTGCCTAAGCCAAGTTAATTAGATCTAAATAAACAAGTTTTCATCTAAGCACTTTACGTCGGAAATGACTATTTTACGAGTTATAGCGATAAATGAGTTACCGCAATTCTAGTGTTTGAAGCGGGAAGTAATTCATCGAGAGCGTCGGATGACAACACGGCAATGGACGCTCCCTTCCGACGCGCTCGAATGCTCGAACACGTTCCCGCCATATAAGACGAAAGTGAACATACCGCTGTAATTCGTTATTTTTGGGTGATAATTTCTATTGTGTTATTAACTAAAAAATCCTAGAAGTGGGTTCAGGCTCCGCAAGCTCCGCGGGGTGAGCTAATAATAAATTACGATGTATTCAAACGTACTTTAACACCTCAATCGCGCAAAAAATAAAACCTAGAACTCGAAAATCGATTACTACCCAACGCTCACCATTTACCTATTTTTTATTTTTATAAATCTCTCTGCGATAACACGGGTGATAAATAAAACCAACTAGCAGGACCCGAGGAAATTCCATGGACAATGTAATCAGCTAGCTAGGTGGACCCGTGAAGAAATTCGGTCAACATTACCTAACAAATTCTAACCTAACCCATCCTAACATAACATATACCACAGTAGAGGAATCAAGGTATGTTCAAACCAGTCTTTTTTCGTTGACGGCGTGGTTTTGCTGATGTGACGGCAACGAACCAATAGCAACGCTCATATTGCATCTGGTAGCACTGCTACTCCCAAATCTGGCTCCACTATTGGCCTAACGACATGGCATTTTGGTGACGTCATAAAGTTTGTAAGTTTGTCTGAAGTGAAGCCTTTCTAGGCTAGCCGAACAAGAGGAGGTTTTTTCCCATAGAAATGGCCCTTCCTTTTTCTTCTACCGCGACATATACTAACCTATCCTATCCTAACCGAAGCTATCCTGATAGTATATCGAACATACAAAAACATGGAACTGTAAAAAATGTCATCAACCTTACTTAATGCTAACCTGATAGAAAGTCAAACGTATCAATGCATGTAAAGGCGATCTTTTTACCTAACACTGAGGAATTCGGTATCCATGATACCGCAAACTCGGATGAGAGCGTTACACACCAACTTAGTTTTAAGCGTATTAATATATAGACTAGTGCGCACGGCCCGTCAAAAATGACGGGATTCAATACCTTTCTTGAACATATTTTCCAGATGTGGATGAGAGAAATATTTATCCATCCCAACAGTAGCCGTGATAAAAAACATTCTTGTACTTGTGCACTTGTGAAACTCGTATCACAGATCCGATCATTAAAGCTATCCTTATGAGCGTGACGAAGAAATGGAAGAAGTGGACTCCAAACAAATAAAACCAGGGTATCATTAGGTAGTATAGCAGGACCTGTGGAAATTCCATGGACAATGTGTTCGTTAAGCTAGGTGGACCCGTGAAAAAAGTCCGTCAACATTACCTAACCTACGCTAACCTAACCTATCCTAATCTATGTAATATCTCCTAACCTAACCAAACCTATTCCAACCAAACCTATCCTGATAAAATGTCAAATATATCAATGCGTGTAAAGGCCAGCTTTTAATCTTACACTGAGGAGTTCGGTATCCAGGATACCTATGTTTCTTAAGAAGCAGACACCAAACAAATATATAAATAAATATATTAATAACCACACAACGGGTATTATTAGGTTAGATTTTTGGGTGTGCACTTTCAGGATTTTGTCCACGAAGTAGCATTAAACTTGTGCTTGAATTGTGAAACTGTCATTCATTGTTTGTTAATTTCATGTACATTGTAATGTTACGTCACTACTGTAACGATAAAGTGCTTAGCAGAAGACATGTATTTCAAATAAATAATTTTGAGTGAGCAAATTCAAATGTGCAAATGTAAAGGGAACTGACTTCCGTAATACAATATATATCAAAATATACAGTAGATTGTTACGTCAAGTTATTTGATGTAGCTAATTTTTATTAGTCGAGATTCATCATTTTTACGGAAGTAGTATAATATTTCAGTCACGAATAAGAAATTCTTTTACAACCTGGCTGAAAAAACGATGAGAGACACATTGCGCTGAATGGATGCTTGTAACAAACAGTATCCACAATACAACGCGTGCGATAGAGGCGGTAAATAGACTAGATAGTTCATTTACCTAAAGCAAATTTAAGGAATTCATGCAGTTTTTCCTCATTCGTGTAGAATATCTATATCTATCTATCTATGTTATAAAAGGAGCCGCGTCAGTCCGTCCGTCCGTCCGTCCGTCCGTGTGTCACACCCCCAGCCGAAAGTGTGAGATGAGCGTATCTGTGATACAAGCTTCATCAACTCCACAATTTTCGGTGCTTTAAACACTTGTGTACACGGCCCCTCAAAAATGATGGGATTCATCACTGCAGGTCTAAACAGCTGTTCATGGAATGTTCTATATATTGTTCCGACCTGAAAATGTGTACGTTTCATTATCCCTCTCACTTAATTCCTGTACATCAAAATTCCACGCAATCTGGCTTACAGCTGTATGAAGATTTTCTTTCAACGTTTTCAGTTTTTTTACAGATTTTTGCACGTCTGCGTCCTCTTTGTCTGACCCTGCATAAATAACCTGACCCTATGAGTCACGTGTTGTCTAGTCCTATATGTATATAAGAAATATATATATTTATATATATACGTTCATCTGTTGCCAATGAAACATTTGACTGACATACCATGAAGTATGTACTATATAAGGGTGTCTGTGATGCAGATTTTACTATCTCATTTGTATAAATATGATACTTAAGCTGCGGAAATTCTACAACATCTATATTTGTCTGTTGAGTTGTGAAAAATTGATGTAGAGAAAGTTCAAGAGGTGGTAATGCCTAGAGTAGATAGACGCTCTTCGCCCATTTTTAGTTGCTCACAGACTCGTCGGAGAACAGCATTGTTCCATGCTATTGTCAATCTAATCAAATAATTTACGTTCTTGACCAAAAATGTTTAAATTCCATCAGGTTTGACGGGACGTGTACTCTAGCCCTATTTAGGGTGTTTACAGTAAAAGAAAATTTATACCTCACTTTTAAGTATTTGTAAATTGAAAATAGCGAACAGGGATTATGTACGTCTGCATTATACGAAAATTTCGCACTTGGTTATCAATGCTTGTCTAGTAGCTCGACGATCATTTTGCTTGTTTAGTGAAGAGCTTATCTTACGTTTTATTTTTTCTTCTGCTCGACCTCTTATAACATGTTCCTTTATTGAATGTCAAAAAATGATTCTTATCTTCATCTAAGTTGGTTAAATTCAGAGTCCGGAAACTTTAAATGCTGCAGTACAGTGAGTGAAAGTGATAAACATTTTTTTTAAATAAAGCCCCCTGATAACAAGTATCATTGCGAAGCATTTTTAAAGTTGGTTTTGAGAAATTTTCCGTTCTATAAGCTCGTTACAGGTTAGGGCGTGTACAAACAAGTGCAAATTCACCGTCACTTACATCCATAAGTCCCAAACGGCCGTAACGCGGAGCATGTCTTTTCAGCATTTTTACTCCCGTGTACGAAGGGCAGCCTTTATTAAGCCGAATGTAAGCTCACGACAGGTCATATATCAATATATTCTCTTTTTCTCCCTCGTAATGCGAGGATTCAGGATTTCATTATTCGTGTGGCTGCCTTGACCACACGAAGCGACTATAAATGTCAGGTTTTAGAGCTACGCCGGTGTGGACTATGCAAATATCAGCAGCACCGACACAGAGGGCCTGTAGCGGACCTTAAGCTGCCCTCAGGGGCACCTTAACTTGCTACGATGCTCGCACCTTCTTCGCTGCTCCGCACGAATTAATTTTGAGAACATGAACAAACACTGACGAAGTAGGATAGCCAAATACAACGTCTCACATCGTGGCGTAAGTTTTCTTCCTTTATGGAGTTCAGCGTTAATATTCATTTGAATATCCCCTTTGGTGTATCAATTTCTCTTTTTCTATCCATATATTTTCAGATGCCCACCTCACAAAGTTTTTTATCAAAGCTTATTTCCGATTAGACACTAATAAACTAGTGTTTTTTCTTAAAATAATTATCTAGGTTGCGGAAAAGATGAAGATAAAATGGAGCAATCCCCGAATAGTCAGGAGAGTGGAGCAGAATGGGAATGTCGCAAGCCTGAATGTAGGACAGAGTTTCTTGTGCCATGTACACACGCGAATTGTCCTGATGAATTGCTCGTATGCAATGAACAAAAACTGAGCGCTTCATCACTACAGGTCAGTAAAGTCAGTGACTTACGGAGCATATCAAATGATATTGTTATGTTGCTTCTTGTAGAAGATATCAAGGAATAATCAGCCTCTATCCTTATTCAATGATTGATCTAAACTTATGACCCATAGATGTCGGGACAATTATTGCTTTATTTCTGTTTGACTGAAGGTGGTTGAGAGCGTGTTTAAACTTAGGACAGAAACTTTGCGCGCTTCTTCACCCACAATTGTGTCCACGAGGTTCTATACTGTGGCTGAGATATGCACCGCGAACAAAGAAGAGCCAGGGTCTGATGTACCGTGTGCAAACTGTTTAACCGGGTCAAGAAAGTGCAAAATAAAATAATACAACATAAACATGAGCCAAAAATCAATTAAATATAAGTAAACTATTATACGAGCGAGGTAAACAAACACATCTTCGAACCTGTACAGCGTCATCGCTTGTATCGGGCGCTGGCGCAGCGCATGCATCTCAACTCAACTTCATTCTCACCCATACATTTTATGAAACAACCTCGCGTTTTTGGGGAAATAATTAAGAGCTTAGCACCATACGCCCCTTCTCTTTCAAGCTCCAGCAAACTACAGCGTGAATTTAGTTGCGTTAAACAACCAAGGAATTATTTCCTCTTTCTAGTCTTTCTTCTTACCTAATTCATGCGTTAATAGGGATTTTGCTCTGCAAGTTCTCGGGTGTTAAACTTTCTTTACTTGTTCTACAGTCCTCCTTTATTTCACTGTACTTCTGCTCTTAGGAGTGTTATGCTGTTGTAAGTTATTAGCAACAGCCATACATTTTGGGGATGATCTTTCCAACTCACTTAGTTGCCAATTAGTTACCAATTAGTTGTCTATTAGTTGCCAATTAATTGTCAATTAGTTGCCAATTAAAAGTCGTAACCTTAAGTTTTATTGATTAGTCAGATATTGGCTGCTCGTTAATTAAATCTATTTTGAAAGACTGATCTGCGGCACGTTTGAATGTGAGTTGATTGCAGTTAAGGATTTTCCAATCTGTATTTGTTTTTTCTTTCTCTCATTAAGCACAATTTTGACTCGTGTGACCATACATAGCTAAGTAACTATAATGCATGTGTACTTCAGTCTTTCTTTTGACATGCCTCTTTCCAAATGATATTTTTGGAATATATATTAGCATAGGAAAGTATTTATCAAATTTAAATACAACTTTGATATTGCGTCCAGTTAAGCTACACGAAAACCGTAATTACTTCTGCATAGCTGGTGGTTAAATGAAATTAACTGAAATTGAAAGCTGGTTCATTTCTTCTGTGAAATAAACGTCAAGTCCTCTGTTGGTAACTTACAAGTGATGCTCCCGTCATGTCACACGAGATGGAAAACAAGAAGAAAGGTTTCAATGCGAGGAAGACATTCCCATGGGACACACTCTTTGGAGCATGACACGGTCGAAGGGAAGTGTGCAGTGCTGTCGGTGAGGATCAAATGCCACTGAAAATATTTCGTGGAACAACTGAAGTTCAGCGATAGTTTAAAGTAAGTCAGAGCTTTTAGTTTTGGTTTAAAAAAATTAAACGCTTTCTTCGTTTTGAGACTGAAGACGGAAACATCGGAGGCAGACGTACCTCAATTTGATTTGGACCTGCTGTTCACAGAACCATCAGCGAAATGAAGGCTCTATTTTTTAACGATACGTTCCCTTTTGTTCGAAGCATGTAAGGTTTCGTGAATTATGATAAATTTACTGTTGTGCAATGGTTTATGGTCAAGAATAAAACAAGCCTTAACGTAAAAATGGCTTGGGTTTATGCGTTAGCATGAGCTTTCGTAATATGTATTAACGAGTAATCTACGGAAACTCGCTTTACTACAACATGGAGGATTGAGAGAACTCTGTGCTGAAGAGTGAAGTGAATGAGGATATTCTGAAGCGTGAGCAGTAAATTCCTGAACTGAGTAAAAGTTTTAGGGCCTTTTTCTTCATTTCAGCAAAAAAGAAGAGAAATGAAATGGCAAGGAGATGAGCGTGTTGATTGAAAATATACCGTGAGAGCAACGATGTGATGAATTTGGACGAAGATTTTTATTTCCGCGTAGTACAACTTGTGAAAAATTCGTATTTGGTTATCAGGTGTCATTGTCTGTGTGCGGATCTTGTATCACGTTAAAAAGACGACAATTTTTTCTACTGGTGATTCTCGTGCGCTGTGAATACCTAAAATAGAATTTTCACCTAGAATATAATTCTGTTGTAACTTGATGCAAATATACATATTTATGTACTTCGTGAACTGTTTGTAGACTATTAAAAAATTCTATGTATTTCTAGTACAATTATTTCAGTCCTGCAGATGTTCACTCATACCTAGGGCATTCATAACACCCTCATTGGTTTTAGAATGTCAGAACCTCTTTCTTTTTTTCTCATTCAAAAGTGTTTGCCATCAAAACCAAACTTGATTACCTCAGAAGAAAAATTTATTTAATCATCAATTATTGTCTTTTTCCTGTATCATTCGTGGCCTAAAAAATAATGAATTACGTCTTACAGCCTCTTTCTATGTAAAATTTCCTATCAGCATTATTCTGCTCTTCTGAGAAGGGATTTACAATCATCTGCCTAAACCGGTTTTTATTTATTCTATATTTACTATATTTTCCTAAGTCCCGTGCCACTGATGCCGAGTGCAGTTCAATAATTATTAAGCGAGACCGGAGGTAAACGGGCTTGAAGATAAAGAGCCGCAATAAATATGGGACGTTGAAAAGTGGGAGAAAGATTTGTTCTTTGATGAGAACAAATTTTCCATGAATGTTTTGATAGCTTCCACCGTTACTAGCATGACAAAGCGTGGCACTCTGAAACAGAAATGAAGCCGCAATAAATATGGGACGTTGAAAAATGGGAGAAAGATTTGTTCTTTGATGAGAAAAAATTTAACCATGATGGTTATGATGGCTTCCACCGTTACTAGCATGACAAAGCGTGGCCCTCTGAAACATTTTCGCCGCAGCATCATGGCGAAGGTTTCGTCATGGTGTGGGGTTCCTTTCCTCCAGACGCGCATCGGAACTACAGGTTGTACATTGAACAGCTGCTAATGGTGCTGAAATGTTGCAGAGAGCATTCATTGAGATGAAGCGCCCTAATTTGTGAGGTGGTGGATGGTTCTTCCAACAAGTTAATGCAGCGACCCAATATGTTTTCCAAACTTAGGTTTTCTCTAAGGAGAATGATGTCATTCTTTCCCGTCATCCAGTTTCTTTGCCAGATTTGAATCCGATAGACCGCATTTAGGGATACGTGGTAAGGAACGAAAATTTGCGATAGCAAATGATCGGGAAACAATCGCTTGGATTAATGTTCTCTTAATTAGACATAATGGGAACCCTCATTTTGAACATGCTGCGAGGAATATTTACACTTATCAGCACGATTGAAAGCATTACTATTTTGACAACACATCAAGACGTTCTTGTTCTGTTGACTCTTAAGTCTATCGCACAGAGTTTTTCTACTTATTAATTTATTAGTTTTAAGTTTTGATCAGGCAGCTCTTTCACTTGATATGCGAATATCTAACCAAACTAAATAATTAGAAATTGTTTATCATTTTCATTCTTTTTCTTTACCAATGAATAAGCCTGTATTGAAAACCTCTATTTTTCCATGGAATAAATATTTTTCTAATTTTTTATCGGTTTCCTGCAGTTGTGAGAATTTGAAGACTGCTAGCAGCATTATTCTACTCCATACAGAGGACGCATACTGCTGGCAACAGAAGCCTCCTGCAATTTGTTTCTCATTGCTCCAAGTTACTGAAAGCAAAACCCCTAACCCGGCGTAGGTGAGAGCAAATCAGTTAATTGATTGGAGATAAAGTTTGGCAGGTCAATGAAGGGAGCCAAATTGAGCCATTACGAAGGGCCTGGGTGAAAGTTGAGGCAGTTTAGTGTCCTGAAAACCATTACCTCGGTATTGATAGCGATAACTTCTTACCTGAGTTACGAGGCAACTCTTTGCAAAAGTAGAAAAGGTCTCGTCAGGCATGGTAGAGCCCGACTTAAACTCTGTTAACAGGTCCGGCATGGAAGCACATTGTCAACCGAGTATACTTTGAGCTGGCATTCAAATTTCTCTGGTCTTCACATTGTCTGGAAAGAGTATGTACACGTTCTGGACTATTGAAGAGCCGTTATGGTAAATGGGTTCATACATCCTTCTTCGCGGCTGTCATCGTCTCTCCTAACTCGTACTTATATTCAATTAATATTCGCTGAACAAAAATGACATCGTTTCATTTCACGGGATGAATACTCAACTTGCGAGCATTTTTCAATATTCAAGTTGGATTAACAAAAAATGTTACCTAACTTTTTAACTTCCGATGAGCATTCATGATCGGGTTTTAGTTCACCTCGTAGACCATTTTGTGTTATAACGCTTAATTTAGAAAATACAAATTGTTCCCTTGAGACGCTGCGGATATATATGTAAAATTCTAGAAATTATTGAAAGTGTATCACCAGGATGGAGGTCCCCTCAGAAACAAGCGTATTTAGTTTAAATGAGGAAAGAAAAATATTTTAGAAATTTTATCATGGTTTATTTTTTCGAACTGCCTGACCAAAACCTACAACAGATGCAGAAAATAATTACTTTGAAAGTTATGAATAGGATTGACATAAAATGTCTGTACGTTTAAGAACAGACATGTTACGTCTACTCTGTTCACAGTCACCTAAGTTGAATCTAAATACTGTACATTGAATTTTTCGATCAATATACCTAACAAATAGAAAAATGTAGCAGTCGAGTACCTAACATAAGTAGTAATACAGAGCTTAACATATGCAGAGGCCCTAAAAAGATCGCTGCATATTTTCAGCTCAAAGGACTCGGGACTTTACGTACAGGTATCCTTTGCATTCATGTAATAAAAAGTTGAGAAGCTAGAATTTATGAAGTATACATTCCCAAGTCTAAAATTTTCTGCTGTCCTCCCGCCACTCTACTCGTCGGTGAGTTGCCTGAGGTCGGAGATCGAGCAACAGTATTTCCGACCGTGGCGTCAATAATTGTGGTATGAGTTCCCGAAGAAACTCCGCAGCGCTAGATTTTCACTAACTTTTAAATTGCACAAGATTCAAGTTAGCTGATCTTAATAAATTATGTACCATTTTATTCAATGTCATTTTCTAAATATGTCATTATTATTATAGATGTTTTTTAACTTAAATTATGTAGATTCCTTCGTTTTTATAAGGAGACCAAATCCAAAAAGGAAGATAAAATTCTGCATTTCGCCAAAATGTTATTTTAATAAATTTTCAGTATAAGATTAGGTTCGTAACGAAATAAACATGTTAGTATTCAACAGTATGACCGTTCTGGTGTTTGAAAGCTAGCAATCTCTTCGGCATTTCTCCGATTAGTTTCCGACAGTAGGCTGGAAAGAGGGCGCCCCACTTCACTTTTATTTTAGCCCGAAGTTCATCAAGATTATTGATGGTATCCTTGCGTAACTGATGCCTGTTATGGTGCCACACATTCTCGATTGGATTAAGCTCTCGTGACCAGGCAGGCCACTCTAAACAGGAAATGCTATGCGCCAGGAGGAATTCCCTGACAGTAGCCGCTGTTTGTGTGGAAGCATTATCTGGCATGAAGATGAAATTCAATTACAATTTATCCCCATAATAGGGCACAAAATGATCAGCTAACATGTTAATGTATTTAGTTAAATGAATTCGTCTTTACAGTCTAACGAGAGGCACTGGACCATGAGCACTGAAGACTCCCCACTCCATGACAGAACCTCCTCCACCTTGAAGCTTTGGAACTGTACACGTGTGATGATATTCCTCTCCTCTTATTCGTCTAACATCATACCTACTATCGCTGCCCAAACTATTGAATTTGCTTTCATCGCTAAATTGCACCCTCTGCCTTTACGAGCGGCCAAAACCTGACATTCTACACGGTGTTTTCTGTTTTTCACCGATTTCATCGTTTTGGACCTCACAATGCAACTTTTCAATTTAAATTCATTCAATCTATTCTTACTTTTGAAGCAGAATATTTCCCAGCTGGGCCATACACTTTTTCAACCTGAGCAGTGTCAAATCTGTTTCTAAAGCTACGGATCTTAAATGCGCGATCTTCCCAGTAAAAGTAGTTCCAAGGCGGCCAGATTTTGGATTATCTAGAACACTGCATGTCGGTGTCCTGATGCTTTACTACAGCAACCGCACAGTTTTTTAAAACATTTGAGTCTTCTGCCAATTTTTCGGTTGGGCAATCCATTATTATGAAGTTTAAAAAGCACCTCAAGATCACCAAGAGAAAGGCGAGGCATTATGAATAATAAATTTTTATTTAATATCAACGTTAAACCCGTTGTAGAAACTTTTAACAGGATTTAAGAAGGCGAATGGTCGGAAATTTTTGGGATTAATGACCATTTCTGAACTGTAGTTTTTCTTTGATTTAAAAATTTTTGTTTGCCCACTTTTATAGAAAATTATCTAACAAAGTAATAATGAAACTTAAAAAATAAACATGATATTTATATGAAAATATAACGCGGAATCTAATGGTATATAACACATTATGGTTGGTAATTCAAATTTTAGTGTAGTTCGAAACTTTTACGAAAATATTGTCATCGCTGAGTTTCTTTCTTGCTCTACTGTTTATGGTGCTCGTCTATGTCCTGTTTTTTTTTTGGTCTCACAAAATTTGATGTCCAAGTGGTCTTCTAGTGATCAGAAAGAGTCGTTCCATGCTTAATTCAAGAACAGACCAAATTTGTCTCCCCATCACTTGTTTCCCCAAGGAATGTCAAGTTATATGTGCGGCTATAGTCTTGCAAATGATGCAGGCCATATGTTAGAAAAGCAGCGCTGCGGTCACTTCGGTACCGTACCATTTAGCAAACCGGACTTCCGGGTATGGTAGACTAAAGGACCTTAGACCTTTACGTATACCGTGCTTCCGGGCTCCTAGAAGGACTGTTCTCACCAACACGACCCAGAACATAACGAGCGCCAGCTTCATGACAAGCTTCCTGCTCTCTGGGAAACTTGAAGTGATCAGAAAGAGCTGGGGTAATTTCATTTTCTCCTTTTCTAGGAATACAGTCAATGGACCAACGCGGACTTAGTTTGAGTTTTTTTGTTCGAAAAACCCTTGTTTGATGGAAGTTCACTGCATGATTGTTCTTTGACGAGTTAGTTAGTCTTTCGATGTTTGTTTTCGCTAGCATATGGGTCTATTAGTTAAAATTCTTACTTTGACTATACAACTAATATTAAAGTCGCTTTAAAAGTCCCACCATGTGCATCAAATAGTTCAATTTCCTGAAATTCTGTTTAAAATGTCATGCGTGTAATGTCAAACTATGAAGTCCTCGTTAGCCTACCTAGCATCACGCAAGAAGTGTTGCTTTTTGTGCTGTAGCAGAATTTTAAACTTCTGCAATCTAAAAGTTACCAGAGACCTCGATATTTGAAAACCGATGTACGATTCGTTTATTAGCAAAATGAAGGTGCCTTCAAGTAACCCACCTCATAACCACTCACAATACGTTCTCAATCAACAGTTAATATAAGATTGATCCTTCTCTACCTCGACTTTATTGCCACTTTGCCTCATCGAGCTTACTGCATGCGAGTTTATTTTAGATCACTCATAAGTTCTCGCATTTCATTTAACTAATTTCTTTACTTTCTCTAAATCATTTGCCGTTTTTGAGATAAATTGAGTCAAAATGCATTTCACTCTCAACTGTGTAGGAATTTCTCGGCTGTCAGTAGGTGCATGAGCGTGATTGAGATTATTTCTCTCACTTTTCAATTTTTTGTCGGATGTTGAAAGTAAGCGAGGGCATTTGTCTCCTATTTTATGCTTGCATCATCTGAAACTTCTCTCTCTATTAGAACTCGAACGCTGAAGCACTGGCTTCTTCACACTCTACAGTCACTCATCAAATGTGTCAAATATGTTTCACCGAGCGACTTGCCAAGTATTTGCGGCGCTGGCGCAGCAGCGACGATATTGAAGAGACACGATGATCTGCTCAGTTGTCGCTGCGGAGGCCGTCGCGTTGGAGCGAGGAGACAAAGAACTTTGAAATTGAGCAAGTTGCGGCGCTGCCTGTGACAGAGAGAAATAATGCCCACCAGATGCTGCGCCAGCCACTCCTCTTATGAATTGACTGCCAAAACTCAAAACGGCCAGTTTTACTGCGCGGCATTCCGGCGCAGACAGCTCTGGTCTCAGTCTGCAGGAACAAAGTGACGAGTCGCTCCTAAGGTTCTCATAACCTTCTGAACGCTCACGGGCTGTTGGAGATTTTGAATAAAATATGTGCGACAACCAAGACACCGACTATGTTTGAAAGTATAAATAGATGAGAAGGCTCGCCGAATTTAGAACGAGAGCTACAGGTATACGTGATTCACGTGCAACACGCTTGATGAAGAATAATGTAAACAATTATTTTTACATAGGGTGTTCATGCAGAATCTACTTGAGGTCATTTTAACAAAATGAGGAACCATCAATATTTAGTGAAAATTGAAAACTTGAGGAGAATTTTAATACCGCGAGGAAGTATGCAAACATCGAGGTGCTCATCTACTTGCAGCACTTCCCCGAAAATATTAGAGGACTTTTTGACTACGGGCGCCTCTCATCATTGTGCTCGGCAATTTGTGGCCGGAGGAGCTGCTGGGGAATGTCAGACATTTTAGCAAGTCTTTTATGGCGAACCTGTGATTGGCCGATGAGTGTAGAGAGGCAGGCAAATAAGGCGATCGTAATGCGGAACAATAGGGCATCAGCAGCCAGTGTTTAGTCAGTGGCGGGCGATAGAGGCAATTTGCAGGGCTCAGATTTGTGTGGTCAGTCTCCAGCCACTCGACTATTTCATTAAATGTAAATACCATCCTTTGAAGTGAGCGTCTGAGGGCCTCAGAGGATGCCGTGATAATGGTGGAGGGAAGCGGTGGAGGAGCGAGGACGCGGCGGGAGGGAGGCGCACGCAGGGAGCTGGGGCGGGGAATGCGACAAAAGAAAACTTGAAAGAGAACGGTGCAAAAATGAAAGAGGGAATTGGATTAAAGGCTGCGGATGAAAGGTTGATGAAGGACGAAAGAATCATTTGGGGTATGTAAATATATGTAAGAAAAATGTGACAGCAAAGCAGATAGAAGTAATAGGGAAATGAATGAAGTGTACAATGGTTAAATACATTAAGAGACATTTGTGAACAATTGTGAGAAATGAAATTTAAAAGCAGCCTAAGGTATGTACATAGGCATAAAAGAGAAATATTTCGCTGGTTAGTATGGGAAAAATGACGACTCTAACAATGGAAAATCGAACTAATCATTCGCTGACAACCACTTCTTGTGAAGATTTTATCTCACACTCGACTTTTATGACCTTCATGAAGACGGGAAAGACAGCGAAGGTAACCCTGAGAAGAGCCCTTCTCATGAACATCAACTCGAGCAATC
Source organism: Morinoia aosen (assembly GCA_030386875.1). Classification (NCBI taxonomy): domain Eukaryota; kingdom Metazoa; phylum Arthropoda; class Malacostraca; order Amphipoda; family Talitridae; genus Morinoia; species Morinoia aosen. The sequence continues at coordinate 24,155,260 of CM059562.1, forward strand.
GAATGATGGACCAGTAAGCGCAGTTGATTATACTCACTCCGATGTTAATTGGCTCTGTCAGAGGTAGTATAAATGATAGTCATTTGAATTAAATTTCTGACAGTGAAACTTTATTTATAAAAATCGATAATACTATGATTACTAATATAATTATACCAGATCATGGGAAGTAATGACTGGACTGATTACATGCAGCTGAAATATTCATGAAGCCAACAATCTCTAAATACATTTTCAATCTCAATTAAATTCCTTGGGTGATTTCTACAATCCTTTAGTTAAGCACCAAGTACCCTATGCAGTGTTGCAAAATTAGGGTTAAGTGTGAACTAGAAAACCAAAACTTTGCATCGAAACGGAATCAAATAATGTACACACACAAAGAAAGAGAACGTGGGGGCAATCGATACATGTGAGAGATCGGTTATTGAATTTTACTCTGAAATTATTTACGAAGAAAGTCTTATTCGAGATGCGGTTTGAGTTGAGTAGAAAAGAAAGAGTTTTGATGAACTAAAGACTGGCTGATTAGAAGGTTTCAACCCTACAAATTAGTGATCTCTGAACTATTAGGAAAACAGCGAAGGCCTTAAGAAAATAACGATTTATTGGGCCTTCATGAGAGTATGCATAACGAGGATGAATTTAACCGACAGAAGTGCTAAGTATCATTGAGATATTTAGAATGCTGAATACATATAAGCAATTCCTGTCGAGTTAATCAGAGTAAATCAATGTGTTTGGTCCCTCTCTGGACTGAGCGCGAATATTCCACCATTTAGGGCGTTTTAATCAACTGGTAGTTCCAATCGAATTTACTCAAGCTTAAGCTGTTAATGATCAGAGACAACGAGAACTTTCAAAAGCAAGATTATTCCCCTGTCTCCCTGATGAACGCGTGCTTTGTAAACGCAACTGCAGGAATTACGTGTGATCCGAAAGTGCAATTATTAACACAAATTATCAATACGCATCTCATTCAATTGGGCTTATGCATGAAAGTAGATTTGAAAAAAGCTATCCCGCATCACCTTTTCTGAGAAAACTGAATTCGACCTGGATACAAGAAATATTTCTCACTAGTGTGCACGGCCCATCCGAAATGTCAGGATTAAGTTTTTTCCTTGAATAAATCCTCCAGATGTGGATGACAAACAAATATATCCATCCTTATAATATCCGCGCTTAAATGTTTTCGTACTTGTACACTGGGGAAACTCGTATCACGGATGCGGTCATTGAGCATCCTTGTGAACGTCACAGATAGACGGAGAAGCGGACACCAAACAAATATATAAACACACAAGAAAACCTATACCTATCCTAACCCATCCTAATACATCCAAACCTAACCTCTCCCAATCTATCCTAATATATCTTAGCCTAACCTATCCTAATCTATACAAACCTAACCTAACCTATCCTACCCTATCCCATTTTAACCTATCCTAACCTAACCTAAGCTATTCTAACCTAAAATAACCTATGCTAACCTAAAATCGCCTACAGATACAGTTAATACGCATCCGAATGATCGTGACAGAGACGGAAGAAATGGGCACCAAACAAATAAATAAACACACCAGGGATATTATTAGGGAAAATTCTTTAAGCCTGATTTGTATTCTGTTCTTCACAACTCCCTCAGAGCAATGATGATGTTCTTCACAACTCCCTCAGAGCAATGAAGATGTTCTTCACAACTCCCTCAGAGCAATGATGATGTTCTTCACAACTCCCTCAGAGCAATGAAGATGTTCTTCACAACTCCCTCAGAGCAATGAAGATGTTCTTCACAACTCCCTCAGAGCAAGGAAGATGTTCTTCACAACTCCCTCAGAGCAATGTAGATGTTCTTCACAACTCTCTCAGAGCAATGAAGATGTTAAAATTTTTCCACCCACGATAAGGAACCAAAAAGCAAATGAGAGGAATGACGTCTCATTGTCTTGCTGTTCATCTGATGTTGTGCAAAAGCTTTGGCAACACAAGAGCCTTATACTGAAGAACAAACTTAAACAATATATGACACCTGTGATCAGTTAAGGATTTTATGCTAAAATGGCACGTCATTTTGAGTCTTAAAAATAAAGTATGTGCTGCAATACTCACAAAGCAGAGACACTTCTCTCGTTGTTTTGCATTTCTTAATCATCGATAAAGACAATTTTTTTCATGCGCATGTTTAAGCGCTGTCTTCTTAGCATCAACATTAAACTTGATGCTTTTGAATATAATTCCTTTGTACTGTTGTTGCAAAGCTCATGTGTCAGAGTCAGTAAATATTTTGAAAGCTAAAAAGTGAGTGAAAACTTTTGAAAGTTTAATGTGTTGTAACTAAACCACAAACTTTTCAATCGTGAGGTTTTCAAGACTCGCTCAACTTTATTTAGTGTTTTCTGCCTCTCACATGCGCTAGCAGTAATCGTTTTCGTAGAGCGGAATGAAATTTGCAGTCATACGCAAAATGATTTGGAATTAACGGCTACAACCACGGGATAAAGCACGATCAGCAAGGAATTAAAATACTTGGCTATAACATCAGATCATAGTGCATAACAATACGGTAGTGACTTGTTACTTAGAGAAACAGATTTATCACGAACCCTATATGAAAGACCAACGTTCGGTTTTTCCGAATTAATCTACCAACATTTACATAATCAACGAAACCAACATTTCTAAAAACTATTGCCCATTCAGAACAATTCTCTCCTTGCTAATATGACGTCAAGGTTCAGCAATTATTTTTATATAATCTTGGTCATTGTGACCTATGTTTTGTCACTTCAAAGTTTCATAGTCAGAATGAGACAGCCTACTTCAAAGTATATTATGCAGAAAATCATCACTGATGAATTATTTTCCAACTTAATATCAAATACAATTCATGTATGGATCTACAATTATACGGCTCGAAATTATTCTATTTACAGGATTTATTTCATGTTTAAGATTTTAAAGTCTCCAGGTGACAAATGCTTCCCATATTAACCTTCAATAACGTCAGTGGTAGCTAGTAAATGTATTTCAAGCAAGGAAGTATGGCAATGTGGACTACATTATAAATTTACAGCCTAAAAGGAAAGACTCAAAATTACCTAGAGCATCAGGAATAAGCCTGTTCGTAAATTAAAGGTATTAATAGTACACTTAACACGAACACATGTAGAAAATGATACTTAGCTCTCTCGTAGGTCTTTGGGTGATTCTGTCCGGGTGCAAAATACCCGGAATCGTTTTGAAACTCTTCAAATTGATGCTAGGGTTATGGAAAAGCTTGTTTAGTGACCTCACTTTGAGTTTGGAGGTTATTCTTTACAATTTGACAATGAAAAGGATTTATTATTAAGAATCACTGGCACCATGCCCTATGCAGGACAGGTGGAAAATCGGCAGTGCTATCCGTGTCGTGATGTAGTGTGAATGCCGGGTTTGAGCTGAGACGACTAATCATGAGACCGTTTTGAGCTAGTTTTTTTTTTGTATTTCGTACCGTACGTATTTCGATCCTGCCCTCAGTGGAAACATCGACACTTATCTAAATGAGTTGCTAATTATATTTTTTATTATTTTCCGGAAAAAAATTAAATGACTAAAATAGGCAGTTAAAACCGAAAATTTTTCTTTACATCAAAATCAGGCATTTTTGCGAGGTGAGCCTTCGTTCAAAGTCGTTACGTCTGTCATTGGGATGCAATGCCGTTGTAGGCTCTGAAGTCTGAAGGAATGTTATCCGCTGGCTCGGCTAGCCAATTTCAGTCCGTTAGCCAATTACACGCCCTCCTCTGACTCACCAGAACATCATTTTTTAAAGTTGTGATAAAGCCGGTTTGTATAGAGCGTTATGAGGTGACGCATATCTATGTCACATAGCTACAATGTATTCTACCGATTTCGGTATAATTGCCTACAGAGGATTTTATGTTGAAATACATTGAAAACTCAATTTGTTGTAAGCCATTTAGTGAAAAAACACCATCTAAAATGAACTTTTTCCTTTTCGTTTCTTTCATTGCGTTTCGCAGCGAACTAAAAATAACCTAAATATCCCATCATTGTTTGTGCTCTGCAGTTCGAATTCCGTCTGTGCGGTTAGAATGCATGCAAGGTCCCTGCGGACGTAGCTGAACTTCACCTCCATAAAGTTGTATTTTTAACCCCTGCGAAAGATCACTCCGATCGGACAGACAGTGCCATCATTCGAGGTATGACGTCGTCTTCTCAAGTCCTCAGAAGCAGCGAACCGTTAATGCAGGTATAAAGGATCGGATGCTCTAACGCCCGACACATTTCACGAGGCTTGAGGCCGTCACTAGTCTGATCCCAGTCGTCTATTGCCCGTCAACGTACTTTGTTCCTTGTAGGGCCTCCAGATTAATCGCCTCGGAAACACTTGCCGGCCCACAGACAGAGCCCCGAGGAGCCCTTCTCCTCGGCGAAATTGAATGGATGGCGGGATCAAGACTTGCCGCAAAAGGATTGCTGCCGACAGCGAAATATCTTCAGTTTCACCACATCATTTGCCGTGAAATTCGATTGTTAGTGATCTTAACTAAAGTGAAATACGTGTACGCTACCTCAAATTGTAGCTGTTGAATGGAAAAATAATTTATCCGATTGTCTTGATTTTCAATGAATGTAAAAAAAACCGAATTGACAGTTTAGATAAGTTCATTTAAATAAAAGAATCGTGAAGTATAGTAAAATAAGTAATTTTACAAGTAAATCCCTTCGGCGGTTGGAAGGATCTGCTATTATAATATTATTTTCGAGCCTGATTATAGCTTTAAGAGGACGATTTCTCATTCTTTAAGATTACATAAATGGTTTACGGCCGCTCAATATTTTAGTTCCTAATCACAAATTCTTACGGACATTCGATTCAGTCTCGGATGAATACTGTACAATTTGAAAATTCATAAAATAGATAATGATGTATAGGAGTTAATGAATACACGTAATGGATGATGCATTTGATTTGAAGGAAAAATTCCCACTACCAAGTATAAAAGACATGCGTCCCAATATTGCGCATTTTTATTGAATCACTTGTAAGTATACTTTCTAAATAAATGCATCGTGCTTATTCTAAGTTTTGCAATTATAACAGAGTACAATGACATTATAGGATGAATGAGAAGGACAAAGACAAAACTTAAATTTAATCTGATAATTCCTCACCTCTATGACGCACGCCAGTCATTTTGACGATAATTGCGCGAGCATATGTAATTACTTGTGCTCGTAGCCGTGAGACTAGCGAACTTGCCTCCGTCCAGGCAGACCCTGGTTCGAGTCCCGGCGCTGGTGGCGATTTTCTCTGTTGGGTATAGGGGAAAAATTCCAAGCACAATACCCCACTCTACCCAGTTGTCTGAAATGGGTACCGGTCTTGACCGGGGGAAAGCGTAATGGCGTCCTGGCGTTAGATATAAGGCATTTGAAAATCCAATGTATAAGGTGATATGTATCAGGCTTGATTGGAAATAAAGCATCCGTAGATGCCTTCAATATTATTATTATTATTATTACTTCGTCAGCTTACATGCACATATTTCGGGCACACAGATGAAAAAATTTCAAGTTAACAACCACTCGACCATGTGAGTTTTAAATGCTTGACATTGTTCATAGAAAGTAGTGAAACAGATAAAATAAAAGTTATACCAAAAGGGTTGCAGGACGGAAAGTTTTTTTCTTGTTCAGTGGCGCACTGACCCCAAAATATGACAGAGATTTTTGTGAACTAGGTATGACCCCACTTATGTATAGTTTCGATTCTTTGGCTGAAGGAAAAAATATTGCATTAAGGACATCATCAAACACTTTTTACTCGAATAAACGTGTCCACGTCTTTTTTTAAATAGTGAGATACTGAATGAAAAATGCCTTCATGCGCACAAGGTGCAGCAAACGTGCGAAAACCACATTCCTTGAAGAAGAAAGCGCCACCTAAATGAAGGTTCCTAAATACCCGCGATATTTTTGTCCTATCACGACTATTTCTAAACTGTAGGTGCACTTGAACTTTTTTGTAAATTCCACAGAGTGAGCTTCATTTGATTAGAGTGGTATTTTTTCAACAATCAGAATGGAAAGCTTAGGAAAAAAAGTTCAGTTTGATTTCTTAAGCAATGAGTTACGATCTGTGTAACACATGATCGCCTGTTGAAAGCCTCCAAAGAAATTAGCACACATCAGCAGCTCGAGTGCACCAAGGGTCTGATACACTACGTTGTTTGCAATTTTTTGCTGAGGCCTTCCCTGCAATACTCAGAGGAAGTTTTACATCACTGCTGACTTCACACGAACTACAGAAATTTTTTGAATGAGTTCAACCTATACCAATGCAAAATTTTCTGGACATTTTCTTCAGTCATGTGTCTAAGAGAAAGAACAAGTCAGGTGAACTTGCAAATGTTGTGTTTGACAATTAAGTTGAATTTTCTTCCTAAAAGCTGCTCATCGTCCTAACACCAGGCTTGTCCCTATAGAGAGCTGTCCTCAGTGACAAGCAACAGGCTTTCAAGCCAACCTAGCGTTCTCTCATCGTGGCGACGCTCAGAGTTATTTCCACTGCATTTGAAAAATATTCGGCAAAATTAGTGCGCACTAAATCGGGGTTTGAAAGAGTATTTTTTGCCGTGGCAGTTTTTTTCATAAATTTTGACCGGTTAACTTTCCTATGACATTTTTTTCAGAACTCCTTCGAATTATTTAGGAGTAAGGATATCCTATAACTCTCGCATCAGCCTGATGATCAGTTTTTTAAACACCATTGATCGTCCGTCATAGTTTATGCAATATGGGCTGTTTTATTTATCAATCAAAGTCATTTTTAAAGTAATATTCATAACTCTTCGGACATTTGAATACTGCTTATAATATTTGTGAAAGAATCATAATACTGGAATTTATTTCAAACTGTTTCAAATGCATGAGTTACGGTTGATTTTTAATTAATTTTCTTATGCATATAATGGTAAACACGATTTCCAGCTTGTATATTACCATTTAGTGATGGTAAAAAATTCATTTTTCGCAACATTTCTTCTTTGAATCCTCTGATACCTGTCAACGCGGGATGAAATCATTTTTTGGATGTTATGACCTGAGAAGGGTCTCTTAAAGTTCCTTCGACTATTTTTTCGTGACAACCTGGAAAATAATATTAGTTAAAAAGTGTAACTCAGCTAAACTATGAAAGCTGACTACTAAGCAGAACGAAGGCTGTCGGCATGGAGGTATAGGCATAGATCTCAATGTGAGGGAGGACTTTAAACCACAGTTGTATAGAGCGAGGCAGATGCTGGTCAATACGGAGCGTAACTCTAAGCTCAGCACCATCATTGCCTGTCGCTTCACTAAGGCACTATAATACTTCCCTAAGCTCTTGGTGCCCTGTTAATTTACACGGTTGGACCGACCTCAGCGCTGTGTCGCAGCGCTGCAGCTGTCTTGTTGCAGGCGATGGCAGGCCAACCGAAGAGAAACTGTGGCCACTCTGTCTCGCCTGCCGAATTTCTCCTGTTGTAGCTCAGTGCGTCGAAAGCAGACGAAGGGAAAACTTATGCTGGATGAAAATGTAACCTCGAAAAATACGACTTTAAATAAATTCGCCCCGATGGCTTAACATCTGAAAGTCGGCAAAAAAATCATGCGTCAGACAGTCATGGACACTCGTCATTGTCAACGTAAGGTTTGAACTCTTCCGGAATTTAATGCCTGATATCGCGCTGCCAATGAGAGCTTATTCCAGTCTCTAAAAACTATTCAAGAGGAACATTATCAAACAAAGACATGATAATAGCATATTAAATCAGTTTTATTTTATTGCATGATTACCAGGAGTTTTTACTTCAGTTATCTCATTTCAATGAATTAGCTCCAGGTAACATCACATTTTATTCCGATGAACAAATTTTCACACAGAAATTTACTCAAGGTGCAAGTTTACATAAGAAAGGGTAATAAGCATTAAAATTTGTAACCCCTGTGCACCAAACAATTTGATACACCTAAGATATAAGTGTCTCGAGCAACAACGCAGGATATATATGTCTCGTAGAATGAACGTTTCGGGCACCATGGCCGTTGCAAGCGCATGTGCCGCTACAGAACGTGCAGCTCTCGTTGAAAAAAACTTAAGAACACAAAATTTAGCGAATATGTTATGTTTACTCTGGACACCATTTGGAAATCATAGCACTGCAAATATTTAGCTTCGATTGCATTGTTAATGGAACCCTATTGACGCACTAGATAGAGGAAAACCGCTCATTTGGGCGCCAAATTTACCGCAATCAAATGTGCATACTCGTTTATCGGTAAACACGGTCAACGTTGCAACAAATATCTGAAGAAAACAGTAGGTTGAGGACAGTTAGAAATCTTACTAAGAAATAACAATCCAATTGATCCTAAGTTGAGGTAAGATAGCGTGTCCTACGCTACGTTTGCTTACATTTGCAGAAATGCGTGATCTTGGTGTGGTATTATTTTTGAATTCATCTTTTACACAGCTTAATTAATTTAGAATTTACAAGATGTTCTGCTCATTGTTTAGAGAACTTTATTTAATGTAGGTTAGCACGTCCTACGCTCACGTTTGCAGAAATGCATGATCTTCGGAGTTGTTTTCTTCTTGAGAGCCGCTCGAACCTTTGTTTGCGTCTTTGAAACGAAAAAGTCCTTTACCTTCAGCTTGCATTTCGTGAGCTTCCCATGGGACTCCTGGAGCACCTCCTATTGCGCAGCGCTCCAAACTTTTCCAGAGCATGAAGGAGCTTCACGCCGAATAATTTTGTTGCGGAGTAAATTTTTTATTATGGCCCAAGGCGACAGTGAGCGCCGCGCTAACAGGTGCGCTTAAGCCTCTCGGAATGGAATTGTAGCGACAATGGACACCTGAGGCGGGCGATAACTGTAAAAGAAATCTAATAGTAAGCCCTCGGACTTCCGTGCCCAAATCAATTAGAAACTGGCTATTAACAACCAATGCAAGTGAAACAAAATGCGCTCGTAAAGTGAAAATTATGCAAATTTGGAGCGTAACTCAAAATAGCCGTGAGTTCGTTTCAGCAGAGGACTAAATTGTGAAATAACAACGCATTTTCATACGAAGTAATCAAATTTGATCGTAACAGTGAAGCTTCGGAGAAAATGAATGTTGAATTCATTTACATTCCCAGCTAGCCTTTTCGCCTTTACGGAAATTTCTACCTCACCTTCGATGAAAAAAACTCAGAACAGGTTTGTTCTTTTTGAAACATTCAGTTTAGGCGCATATCAATTAAACACAGCCAGCACCAAATCGTTACGATCCATGTAAGAACATTATCAGTTTAAAAATATTACACAACTATATTTGTCAATTTAAAATCCGGGAACTCAGTATTATGGTATCGAGAATAACTGATTCATGACGATTTTTAATCCTTCAACATTTTCGCGATAGTTTATTTCAGTTCCTTACCCTACGCACATCAAAGAATTGTGTAAGAAATAAGAACTCCAGTAACGTTTGACCAAATAATACAATTTTGGCGGTATTTGATAAATATAACCGAGAGGGATGACGTAGTAGAAGACTGCTGCAGTTCGCATTGGTTCTTCAACGCAGCACAAAAAAATAAAGAAGAATTATATAGTGTGCTTTTGTGGAGCAGCGCTGGAGCATCGCGTGAAGTGTGTGAGATCAAGGCTCGAATTGCCACATCAGGAATATGTGGTGTACTAAGAATGATGTTGTTAGCGAAGCTCATGCGCGTTCGGTAGGCACATTAAGTCTCAACTTTATGCTGGTCTATTGCAAGTTGAAATCTGTGAGGGCTTTAGGCATTTCATTTGCGATCTATACACGGAAGAGTATGTCGAAAGGGGCTAATAATTCGGTAAGGTTTTAATATTTTGTTATTGTGTCATAAACAATTTTAAACCGTGCAATAATCCCTAAATTCATTTTGTGTATATGAAAGGTTTTAGTGTTTCCCTTGATTGTATTCATCTGGTTTGTTAAAAGATATAATAGGGGAAAATTATGAAGTTGAAGTGCAATGAACTTTGTTCAAGGACTAGATCCTAAGTGTGTTTGTATTATTTTGTTACAGAAACCGTTTGGATAAGCCTACGCGTTTTCGAATATCCTATACGCACCCAAAGAACCTCGAAGTTCTTTACAGATGTATTATATCTGCATGCTTAGAAGTAGAACTGGGTGTATGATGTCTGAACACCTTGGAAAACTGAACGCAGCGCGTGGCCTACAATCCCTAAAGCCATGGGAGTATGAGCAGAGAAATATGCGCGAGAATTCAATCGTTCTGAGAACGTGCGCAATGAACCTATTTCGTTTAACAGATATTTTTCGTTTACGTTCGTTGTCTTACGAAATATCTGTTTAGAAGTTTATCTCGAAGCTTCGAGATAATAAGAAAGTATTTTGACAGAGGAGTATGGCAGGTAATAATCGTTCGATCTTTCTATACTCTGAGAAAAATCCAATGAAATTCTCAAAGAACCTTGAACATTGGGGGTAACATTAATTTTACATGAGTAATTTTTAAGGAAGGATGGTTATAGATTGTTTCAGTGTACTAAGACGTGTTTCTATCGAGTATCTGCCATTTGAGTGCTACGAGACCTGTACTTCAAGTAAGAGTTCGAATAATAAGAGTTCCTCACTGACAACACTGCATGTAGGATATCTCGAATACGAATACAGTAAATGTATTTGGAGTAGAGGTGAAAGAATAGATCAATCATGGGGTATAAGCAAAGCAAACATCAGAATTGCGAGCACGTGAGAAGTACCAAATGGAAATTGATGTTACTCGGGACATTTTTTGTCCATCCATTGAAGTAGAAATTACGACAAGATTGACATTATTTGTTTTATGATCTACCGTCAATGTTCAGACCATTTGAAATAGAGATACAGTTAAAAATCAGCCCAGTGTCTCTAACTGCTCAACTCATTCGGGTGCAGTAGGGAAAGTTTAAGTTTGATAGGCGCAGGAAATTGCATCAGCAGTTCAGTGCAGTCCGAAATACTCGCGAGCTACCGATGTTCACTTCTGCAGGCCGGCGCAGATCCTGCTATGTGATGGTATAAATTGCTACTGTGTTCTCGTATCATATGTTCTGCTAGAACAGGGCTCACTACCTTTATGCAAATTGTCGTTAGATTAGGTGTAGTTAGGTTTGGTTTAATTAACAGTAGACGATTTTCTAGCTAAATAACCGTTTCTTAATTTTATTATTTTATCGAAACAAGTGTCTAGTAATCCACAATAATTCTGCACTTAAGCGTTTACTAGTTTGATTTAACAACCGAAAAGTACATCATTTTTTAAAAATTTAGAACTGTACTACTTTAAACGTAAAAATTGTACCTCATTCAATGACTTATCTACATGTAATCTGGCAATGGCCGAAATAATCGGAATCAGTATGGTGAAGCTCTGGAAATTCTAAGTTTGATTTTGCTAATCATGCTGGCAGGAAAGCTTATTTCTCGGAATTCGATTTATGTAATCGACTACTTTTTATTTAATTTGTTCCTACTGAGGCCACATTACGTTGAGAAGATGAAGATTGGTTCAGGTTTCAAATGAGCAACAACTAGTTCAAATTTAACGAGGAATTTGTTGATCGACTTCAATTGGTAACGACTTCGATTTTTTTCGCATAGTAGTATACACTCATTATTTCAAAAGAATAGTAATATTATATTTAAAAAAAAATAATTAATATTCATCTTTGTTTACTACGCACCTTCAGTATGTATGTGGCTTTGTGAACATCATGATGCCATTCCGTACAGCCAATTACTAAGCCGTGGCTGAATGTTTTTATTCGTCACCGCAAGAATGACTGAAATTTGACTAAGACATAGCTAATTGCAAGTTTCTGCGTAATGCTGAACGACCATCGCGAGTACTTGGCTTTGGTAATTCGTCTTGTACCCTGAGTAGCGCAGGCACGTCATGCAGTCAGTACCTCATCCATTACAGTACTTCATCCATTGCAGTATTTCATCCAATACAGTGAACAGTTGTTTACAGTTTCAGTAATTGTAGTTATTACATTGTGATGTGAAACATGGTGTAAAACACTACATAAAACTCTGGTTGTCCACAAGTAGCCGCTTGTGGGTTCAAATGTATAGTGATACCCGTTGCATTTTCCGTTTTACTTGCATTGCTGCTGCTACTATTTCAAGTATCACTGTCACTACTTGAGTTTAGTTATGTTGTACATTCTTTTCTTTACTGCATTTGTGTTTCAAATGAAGAAGTTTACATACTTCAACAGCGCCAATTTTGATCTCGAGAATTAACGTGTAATGGACATGTGTGCCTCAAATGCACGCACGCCACCCAGCCCTGGATAAATTAATTTTTTGAGCTAATCTAGCATAGCTTCATGAAACTTATATTTATTGGTTTGAAGCCACGCTTTTTCTGATCCTGTAGTGAATTTATTTAAAAGTATAATTTGTGCTTTATTTGAAGCTTCAGAGCATAAAACTCTTGATTTATGTCTTAAGTTTTCGAAATTTCCCAATAGCATAGTATCGATATTTTATTTCTTACTTAAATAAAACCGCATGAGCTGGCATTGATGCTAAATTAATTTTTGGAAGGAATTTTGCATTAAATAACAGGCAATTGAATTATCATAATAGTACAAGTGCTAATTAATCCTTAAGTTTTAAATGAGTACGGTGGAAAAGCAGCGACATGTAATGAAGATTTTAAAATAATTCTATGTAGCTCCAGCAATGAAAATCACTCACGGAAAACCAGCGAGGCAGTTATCTCCTCTGCAAAACCGATTCATCACTTTTTTATGCTGTGGTCAATATGATATCATAGGTTCCTATTCCCTACGTTTGATCAACTGACCACTTCTAAAAGTCTGAAATTTATAAAATAAATTATATTAGTTATTTCATACAGATATCATATTTATGCCTAAAATCTCACGCTTTTTCGGTACTGTATGCACTTCTTCAGACAACATTGAATCGGCTTAGGAATGCAGACTGAGAAGAATAATTTACGGGGGTAGAGTTTATAGACATCTCTGATGAAAACAGTGGCCTACGCTACATCAATAGTTCGCCATTTAGTGACCGTGCAACGTTAACTTTTCAGTCCCGTTTTTCGAACGCTCAGTTTTGTCAACTCCGTGCTACTGAAGCCGTGGACGTTGTACTATTAAACAAAGTTATATTTTTAGTTTTTTGTATGATTGTACATCATTGCATCTAAGGTTAAACTCCCAGTTGAGCTATCGTATAACATTTTGATGTATTCGATATTTTAAATTGTTCAATAAATCGTTGGTAAATATTTCTTCCGATTTATCGAACAAACGATGCAGAATGAGCGAAAGACCGAACACATGAATGGAAAAGAATATTTTTCCATCTCCTCTTCTATTTTAAACTCCCAGTTTGCGATTGAAATTTGTATGGGTTGCTAACTTTAAAGAAGTATATTTTTCTGAGTCCTCTGCTGCTGTATTTTCCAACTTCACAAATTAGTTGTTAAGTTAGGTCTTGCCAGTCAGCACTCATGATGTTCTAGGCGAAAATTTTTCTTGAAATCTACGGTTTTTCAAAGTAAAATTTCACTACTAAATTATTTCTTGCCTTACCTACATTGTGAATCTAAGTTTAAATGTTTGTCACTTTTAAACTTAGATTCACAATGTAGATAAGGAAATTGGTAGTTGTTCTTACGACTATATTGTCCCAAAATGCGCTGTTATGGAATGAGTATAATAGGACAAATCGATAAACCAAAAACAAAAATGAAGCCCCTTGCTGAAAACAACCTCAAAACGTGGTTCTATTTAAGATAACACACTGAAAAATTACAACCTGCCTATGAAGATCTATCCTGATCTCCTGATGAGATATTGAGTAAGTTAATTTGCTTCGACTGGCCTGGACCGACACAGGTACAAAGTAAAACGCACATGCACAGGAAATACAGTTTGACTCCAAACTGAGTGTAAGAGCATTTTTCGTTTAGAAGTTTTTCAATCATAATCTCGTCTAATATTTTGTACTGTTGATTTAATTTTAATTTGCAATACTTAACGATTCATCGTGATTAATCTTAACGCAACTGATTAGTAATCGCTCTTTAAAAAACTTCAATTTTTTTTTACTGATGTGCAAAGTTTATTCATTGTATTTCTCACGATCGAACCGTCTCTAGAATTCCTGCTGAACTATAGTCACATTATTTAAAAATTTTTACTAGGAGGAAAGCAACCGGAGCAACAGCTTGGGGCTGAAAAGAGAGAACATACCACAGGGAATTGCGATTGAGGGAAACGAAGAAGCAGGGAGAGCTGGCACGTCGAAGGCTGTGAGGACACGGAAGTTGAAAGCTATGAATTCAGAGAGTTCATTATTGCAGGTTCGCTCACTTGAGAAAAAGGAAAAATTCGTCCACGCAGCAACAGATACGACAACAAGCGCAGAGTTGTCGACTTTTTTTTGTCTCTCACAGCGATGTCTCTTGTAAGAAGACCTTGCACAATTGTTGTGAAACAAAATGGTGCAGGTGCTCAGAGCAACTTTTGTTTTCTTTTACTTACTCTTAAGAATTTTTACTTCTATTCATTGATTGGAATTTTCTTTTTTTCTGATGTTGGCGAGATTTCAATTACCATGATAAGAATTCTGAGAATTCCTGTTTCAGGAAACGGTAGAAAAATGTCACTGAAACATCGTAGGAATCATCCATAAATTCTTTTAAATAGAGAGTTGTACGTACTGTTGACTTAAATTTTTACCTCTCCATTGCTTACCGACTTGAATTCGATTTTTGTGTTTTACGATGTCTTCTTATGCGAATTTCAAATTATGTATTATAAAAATTAGTAGATAATGTTTAACTTTAATCGAGCATCGCATTGATTGAAAATAGGTTTGGACATCGGGGCATTAGTGTGAACCTCATCAAACACCGTAATTTTGTCCGTGTGGTTTGAAATAAGAATAAATTAATTTGTTTATTACGAAATAGAACTGAAGCAATATTTTGTGCGTACCTCGAAATTTTATGTTCATGAGAGTTTAATTTCCTGCTTAAATTAGGGGATAGTTGTCTGAATTTAATTGTTAGCTAGCTTTTACAGTGTTGCGCAATAATGGTCTATCTGGATAGTGTTGCAACTGTTACCATATCTTTATTGTTTAATTTCTTATTGAGTAATCAAATTTCCTAAAGAAATTTCCAATTTAGAATGTTATCGTTGTGAACTTCAATTTAATTTCCATACGCGATTTATTCAAATAATGGCTACCCTCAGTCAAAAGAATTCGGTAATTTGTATGGTAACCAGTGTACTCGAACCGTCAAAAATGGCGGGCCATAGGAAATATGTGTTGTGTACATTAGCGAGGAAATAAATGAACCTCTGACTACTCGATAACGTTTAAATGAACAGTGCAATGGACATGTTTGCTTCAGAAAGTAATAACGAACTAGCAAGACGTTTGAAAAAAATCACGGTTTGTTTTTCAATTTGAATAACAGAACATATCCTTAGCTGACTTGTTCTGTCATAAACAAATCTATTGAAACATATGCTTCCATCAGCTTACGTTACCTTCTATAACTGACTTGCTTTAATTATGTTATCTCACTTTAACCATTAATTTTCTGCTACATTTGACCCCGTCATCGTAGTCGTTCGTTACTATGATACCACTTAAAGCTTGAATTGCTTTCCCACCAATTTTGAATGTGATTAGCTAAGGTGTAACACACGAAAGAGCAACTTGACAACTAACCCGTCCTAACCGATGTTTGCCCCTTCTATCTTGACCTAACATATGCTACCGCAACCTCATCTTACTTCAACCTTGAAATCGAACCTACCTGCATCCTACGTGTCTTAGGCCAACCTCACTATAAACTTCTTTTCACCCAACGACAGCCAACCCGATAACAACAGTGAACCGTAACTACGAGGATGATATCGCTTTAAGAATTTTTCGCGCGAACATTTGGGGCTCAACTTTATTTGTATGTATGAAGTGCTACGGTAAAGGGAAAACAAAATATCTCAATTATATTTTTCGATTCATCAATGAAGTTATTCGCTGGAAAATATATATTTTTTTGTACATTGTTTCAGTCAGTTAACGGCGAGCGGTTGTAATTAGAGTATAGAAACATGCAGAAAAAATTGTTTTTGAGCGTGGTTTCCATCCACAGTCGGGGCAGCTGCGGCGAACGGCACTAAACTCGTATGGGCAGTCCACGGCACAGCCTCGGATTTGCGAGTTTCTATTTTCCTTATTTTTTTTGAGCGATTATTGAATGGTCGCCGAAAACGTGGCTGCACATTTCGGGCTGCTCAATGGAGTTCACCACAGAATTTACTGCATAGGTGCGTGAGGCCACCGCAATATGAAACTGCGCCAAACGATGGTACATTGTTTGCAGCGTTGAGCAGCCACTCTCATAAATAGAAATTTCATTTCAATCTTTAAGACAACATTTGATCTCAATTTGTGACCGGCCATTCATGTTATTCGTGAATCATATTTGTGGTTCCGTAATTTCTAAATTAAGCCTGCATTTTCAGCAACTTTACTTCTAAAATTTTCTGAAGATCAATTGCGATCGGCTGCCTACGGCTGCAAGCCTGTTCCTGGTACCAATGTTCCTGCACGACCCTGGTACCAGTGCTAAAAACCTGACGAATATATATCTTCATGAATAATACTGCATTGATTTCCTAATAGGTTCCGAAAGAAGCTTTAGATTTGACAATTCCAAGGCCAGCAATGCTTCTAGAGCTCATGAATTTGTTGGCGCCTTCTCTATTCACCACATCACGTGAGAATCTGGCTTTGCAAGTCATTTGCATAGATGTGGGCAATATGAAGTTAACCGAAAACTTGACGAAAATCCATTTCTTATATGTATCTTCATGCTTGCTGCAGATAACAAACATAAAAACGACGACCAAAAACACTTTCTCCATCTGCTCCAGAATTGATCCCATCTCGACCCGATGTGAGCCCAGCGCTTGCGGCGTTGTGCTTCTGAGGAGACCGAGGACTACAGGAGCTACAATAATTATTATTGTGAATGATAGTCAGCGGATGAAATATTTCCGAAGTGGCGATATCTCAACCTTCATAGTTTTAAATGTCTTACTCAGGAACTCCAATAAGAAAACACCTTCTTTGAAACTATAGCGGGATTGAGTATCTCTACGGGTTTACTGAACCTGCTATCCTCTTATACCCCACCTGTTATCTTTTATGCCCCACCTTTTATCCTCTTATGACAAACATGTTATCCTCCTATGCCAAACCTGTTATCCTCTTATATCCCACTGGATTTTTCCTTTTGGCACACTGGTTATTCCCTGATACCACTTTTGTTAGCGGTTTGTTATCCATATTTGTAATGATCTTGCTGCATGTGTAATTTCTTTACACGTCGCTTGTTTTCTTTTATAACACACGAGTTATTCTCCACTGCTTCCTCTGTTATCTTCTAATATGTCTTTTATTCTCCTTCACCCTGCTTGTTATCCTCTAACACCCCATTTGTTATCCTCTAACACCCCCTTTGTTATCCTCTAACACCCCCTTTGTTATCCTCTAACACCCCCTTTGTTATCCTCTAACACCCCATTTGTTATCCTCTAACACCCCATTTGTTATCCTTTAACACCCTATTTGTTATCCTCTAACACCCCATTTGTTGTCCTCTAACACCCCATTTGTTATCCTCTAACACCCGAATTGTTATCCTCTAATACCCCATTTGTTATCCTCTAACACCCCATTTGTTGTCCTCTAACACCCCATTTGTTATCCTCTAACACCCGAATTGTTATCCTCTAACACCCCATTTGTTATCCTCTAACACCCCATTTGTTATCCTCTAACACCCCATTTGTTATCCTCTAACATCCCATTTGTTATCCTCTAACATCCTATTTGTTATCTTCTTATACCACATGTTATCCTCTTACACAATCCTAATGTTTTTACAGTACGCCTGTTATCCTCTCACACTTTATATGTTAACCTCTCACATCACACCTGCTATTTTATTATACCACATCTATTACCCTCTCATACCACATTTGTTTATGTCTCACACCACACCTAGAGCCACACCAGAATTCCTTTTTTTCACCACTAGTTATCCTTTCACTTGGCTTTCATCTTCTCATACCATACATGATACCCTCTCATACCACACATGCTACCCTCTCACAACACATCTGTTATCCCTTAACATCCCGCCATGCTATCCTCTCATACCCCGCTCGAACGCCCCTCATGCCAGAACGGCATGGTACAAATTATACCCCTTACGCAACACCAATTGCACAGCTTCATCGCTCATGCTACCCTCACACTCTTCAAGCTTAAAATTGAACCTCTCGCTCATATCGAGTCATAATAGCTCACTTAACCGCTAATATGATAACTGTTATCCATGGCTACACTCCCCACGCACCCCACCACACACACCCACCCGCTCTTAAACGTAGCACCCCTCACAGCCCCCCTCCTCTCTCAAATTACAATGGTCAAGTTTACGCGCGCTGCACCGGTGTATAAAATTTTAAGACGCCAGATAGAAGCCGAGGGAGCGGCTCATTTTATCGTTCACTTCCTCTAATACGCTGATCATCAGCAAAATTTAACATTGAAATTCAGCGAGTATTGATTGGCTCTAAAGCTCGCATTTAGGGCCCGTTTCGAGCGATGTGCACTTCAGCCTATAATGAGGACATCATCTGCGGGGCAGCGCTGCAACGCCATCTAAGTCGCCACGTGGAGACGTGCTGTGGCACGAGCGGCTTGCTCACCCTGCCTCGACCGCTGCCTCTGGCTCACTGAGCGGCCTGCCCTCATTTTAGAGTCCTGGACTCCTGGCTGTGGCCAAAGTATCTTACATCTGCAGGCCTGCTCGTACAAATCAAGTCGTCACAGTCGTGGTCGAAGTTTTTGGGTCATTTGTGATAACTAGGATTGGCAAAATGAAGCAAGCATCAATTTATTGTTGATTCATCGGATCGCAACGAAACCAAACTTTGGAAAACCTCACGAGGTACGCTATGATAAATCTCTGTCAGTGGACTGTGTAAAAATATTCAGCTTACATTTACCTGCGGTACGACAGAATATTGAAGTGTAGTTGAGCTTCTACAAGCTGAAAATTAGCCATCATTAGATCAAAATATTTAATCTTAGGAAGCATCGTACACGCGCATTTGAAACGAATGATAAGACGAATGTGGTTGTGTAGGGATAAAATAAATGAAGAAATAATGGCAGCTACATGTTGCAATACTTCGGAATGGGTGCTTATAAGAAAATACTTCCTTATTATCAAAGTCACAAGACGCAAAACGGTACGCAGAAAGCTTTGTTATTATTGGTGCAAATCGCCGAGGTGCAAATTAATGTTTGTGTTACCAACTCCAGCTATCGGGAAGGACCGGTAAAATGTCTCATAAATTGAGTAAGAATGATAAAATGGAAATAGGTTTCTATAGGTGTGATATGATGCGGTAAGATGGGAGATGTTATCCAAGGAAAAAGTAGGCACACATAAAAATTACAATTATTGAACAACTCTATGCAGAATATGAGGGAAACAGAATCTCCATTGACTGGAGAAAATAATATAGGTATTCTTTGGTAGAAAAAGCGACGGTGAGTTTGAGAAAAATGTTCAAATTAAGGGCAGTTCTAGCGCGATTAATAGAATAGTTTAGGTAATACTTTATATGCGCGTATAAGAAAGATCAAGCACAATCTTAACTTAAGAGAAATCTTCACCTCACCGATGTTTTGTTATAAGAAATTCACAACGTGGAGAAATAAAACACAAAAACATTAATAACCAAAACAGTAACGGTACGTCGCAAGTAGAATCATCATTCACCATACAGTCACTAATGTCACAGCTTGTTTTGAAAAATAGTTCAAAAAATCAAGCATCTGAAAGATGTGTCGTATACGTTGGTGGAGGTGAATGAGCTAAATAATCTAACTAATAACACTGTGCAACACTCAAAAAAGAACAAATGATCTGTGGTCATTTATAAATGACAGCGGAAATCCATTTCTGGCCTTCAGCTTCTATAATTTAGGCAAGGTTTTTGCAAAATTTTCACAATAGAGAATTTCAGCGTGACGACGGCAGAAATCGATATCCCATAAAATTTTCAATATTAAAATGGCCACAAATCTCACGTACTTTTTGAGTATTGCACAGATCTATTATTGTGTGCTTATATTTATTTTGATTTATCATTTAAGACTTTATAGAACAAAGTATGAGCTTAATATTATTTTATCTATCAGATTTCATCTGTATTTAACAATGAGTGCGAAGGTGCAAAAATTATTCAAACTGATACTGCTATATATGCGGGAAATTAACATTTGCTAATAATGCGTAGCATCGTGCCATAAAAATAAATAGCACAAGCGTACTTTGATAGTGCCATAGGAGAGACCAGGACAAGTCATGGGCTCTTCATGTGTGCTGCCGTGCATGTGAGAAGACATAGAGCGCCTGCTATGTCGGAAAAAATGTTCACATAGAATTTGGTGAGACAATGATTTGGCGTGAGCAGAAAGATCACTCCAATGACTGTAATATTTGTCAGCAAGACTTTGCAGGCAGTAATCTAGCACAGAAAAAGAAACACGTTGTTTACCCAAATTTGCAATCAGCAATACACCCTGAAAAGCACTCAGAAAATTTACCTCTGCCCAAACCTCCAGATCAAGAAATGCCGAGTTCCAGTAGTGTACATGAACATTCCAGTGGTGAATATGTGGAGCCCAATGATTCAAAAAGCGAGAGAGAGCCAACACTATTTTATCAACGGGCTCTAAATGGCTCGATCTCTATTAAGCCAAAGACAAAAATGATCTCCATGCATCAAGGCTTCAAGAACGAAATCTTCTTGATTGAGGAGTGAAGATAGCACTGTACAGAAAACATGCAGAGATGCTGCTTGCGTTGCTGACCATGAAGGATGACTTATGCTTTTGTAATGACATCACATAACCTTTTCATAACACCAACTGCCGACTTTTCATGGAAGCGCCTAAGGATAGCTTCAAGCTGTTCTACTACACAACGGTAACACTCTAGCATTCGTTCCCATAATGCAACAACTGAAGAATCATTTGAAAATCTGGAAGAAATTCTAACAAGAACTCAGTATGGCGACCATAAATGGCATATTTGTGCATATTTCAAGGTTGGGGCCATACTTACAGTCCTTCAGCTTGGCTATAGTAAATTTTGTTGTTTCTTGTGCGTATTGAACTCTAGAGCCAGATCTGAACACTGTCCACGCAAGGATTGGCCAATCCGAGATGAAATTAAGCACGGAAAAACATCATGCTTGTGAAAAGTGATAGAATTCGTTTTCCACCGTTGCATTTTAAATTTAGCTTGTTTAACTTGTGAAAGCCCTGGACAAGGGTTCCTCTGTATTTGCATATCTTGCAGAGAATTCCCTTCAGTAAGTCAAGCCAAAATCAAAGAAGTGTATTCATAGGTCCCCAAATTCGAAAAATTGTACTTAATGAAACTTTCACCATACATCGCAAGAGAAAAGAGGCGCTTGCTTGTTAGTCTTTCAAGAAAGTTTGTGATAACATCCTGAGGAAACATCGTTCAAAAGACTATCTGCAAGTGGAATCATGATATGGGATATAACATGTCTAAAAGTTCATGTGATCCATTCTCATTAGGATTTTTTGAGGAGAATCTTAATGGTATGAGTGATGAACATGGCGATAGATTCCATCGGGATATTTCAGTGATGGAGCAACGATTCAAAGGAAAATGGAACCCTGGCATGTTGGCAGACTACTGCTAGAATATAAAACGCAAAGATCACACTCGACACAAGAGATTTAAGAGGACGAATGTCATTCAAGCTGACAGCTGTCTGATTTTTATTCATAACCAATAATAATCAGCTTAATCTGGAAGAATAAAGGCACTATCCAGAATCACGTCATTTTTCAACACGAACCATGTCATACGTGACATTTACTTTTGAACTTTATTGTTAAGACTTTCCTTGTCTTTAGTTCATTGGGAGGATTCACACCTCAGTAGGGATGCTCAAGGTATTTTAGACATTACTCTCTCGAACAAATCCTAACAAACCTGAAATTTGTTGCACTGTGTAACTGAATTCATGTTGATAATTATAGATTGACAGGAAAAAATGTTCTGAAATTTATTGAGTTCAATCATTGTTCCACAGATCGTTGTCTCAAGAAGTGACGATTTCTAGTAATGTAAATCCAATGGACATAGGCAAAAATTGGAACGGGTCTGGGGAAGTTTGGAAGGAATTGTTGGAATGAATATAATCTCGGTTATGATTATTACTCTGAAAATTTTGTGTCATGAAGATGTACGAATAAACACTAAAACATTCTGTGAAAAGGAAAAGATGAAAGCTGTTCAGTATGTTCATCCCCACTCGAGAACGATGCGGAAGTAATGAATAAAATATAATTCTTTTTATCAGGTGAAAGATATTTTGTTCATTTGTTCATGTATCGTAATGTATCGTAATGGGAAGTGCGCAGCAGTCGTGGAAAAACATCATTCGAAAAAGTTGTCTTCCTTCCTTGAAATTTCAAGGATTCTGTACATCGCACCCAGGGTTCAAATCAAGTACTGATGTCAAAATTAAAATGAACCGAAAGACCCGAAAACGTACTCACGTACTGCACTAGGAGTTTTTAAATTTTGCGTGTGGGAGGCATCGGTGTGCTCCTTTTTATTTGAAATATGTTCTGCTTTTCTACCGTGTTAATGTCCTAGTGGTTAAGGGATCGGCCTTGTATGTTGGAAACGAGGGCTCGCATCCCAGCGCTGGCGCGGCGATTTTCCCCGTTGGGTACAAAGGAAATCTCAAGCACAATACCGCACTCAACCCAGGTGTCGGAAATGGGTACCGGCTTCACGGGGGAACCGTCATGGTGTCCTATATATAGTGTTAGTTATAAGACATTTGAAGGAACCAATGCTCAAGATCATATGTATCAGGCTTGATTGGAAATAAAGCATCCTAAAGATGCCGATGTTTGTTTTGTTTAATCATCATTGTGTAAAAGTCCGCGGTCAACTAATTCCACATTTCAATAACTGATCCTCTTAATCGTGAAAAATATTAAATTGAGCGCCCAATATTCAGGTCGCAATAATTTCATTGATTAATGTAGACCAAATTTTAATTGCATGTTTTCTGCGAAGCGATTGTGTATTAGGGTGTAGTTCGTGCGAGTGTAATTTTGGGAAGTCACTCCGAGCGTATTATGTCCCAAATACACACATCATGTAGTAATAAGGTCCTGCCCACGAGAACAAAAAAAATATCAGAAATACGGTTTTGGAGTTGTAAGGCAGTCTAGGAACGAACATTGGTAAGTACTCGTAATAATTCGCATTTTATCAGCCTATTGTAGTGGATTACTAATGTCTTATATTACATTCATACAACGTATAATATAATTTTTATTCGTGTGCTTGGAGGTGAGCTGTTCCTCCAATCCGAGATTCCCTAATATATGCTATTTAGCTAGGGGTGAACACACGTCAATAGTGACACGACACCTTTTCTAGGAAAATCAATAGGTTAGAATTCTCATTTTATCATTGGAGCATAAGGGTTTTATAAGGTAGAGCCTTTTCACCCGTGTTTCCTTTCATGTTGATCTTATATTGCACGAGAGCGCCAAAATTATCTGTTAAAACAAAAATTTAGCACACTTCAACGCCTGAAATTGGACATTATCAGTGAATCCCGCGCTTATTATGCTATTAAATTTACAAATACATAATAAATTGACCAAATAAGAAAACAATAGGGCTCAGCATATCTTTATACACTATACGTTCAATTTTTTATCCCTAACCCACAATATCACAAAGGTTCTGATAAAAAGTATACGTTAATCATTTACATTCATTTGATTCGTATAAACTCTTGGCGTTGTTACGACCAGAAGCGTGACGTAATTGCTTCTTTACTAAATCTAGGATCAGTCCTAGAGATATAGGAGGCATTGTCGGCCCACACGCGCTCGAAGTACCTGCATTATTCTCTTATTCGAGCAACGCCGGTTTTTACACTTGTGCTGAACAGTCCTTTGTCATCCTCTCAAAGCACAACAGCAGTCAGTAACTGTGTAACAGCAGCCAGTAACTGCGTAACAGCAGTCAGTAACTGTGTAACAGCAATCAGTAACTGTGTAACAGCAGTCAGTAACTGTGTAACAGTAGTCAGAGAAATTGCTGGTACAAAAAATTTTAGGTAGTCTTAAGCTATCACTAGCAATCTCTAAGACCCAAGCAAAGTCATAATTAGCGTTAAAAACTTTTCTGCAGTGATGCGCTTCAATACTCGCCAAAGCGCCGGTTGACATGCAGCCGAGTTCGAATTAGCTTTGTGTTGTTTTGTTTTTTAAATCAATTAAATCGTTTAAAATCAAATTAAGAGTATGCGTGGTACAGTGTGCGAAGTGTTGTTTTTAGTAGTTCAGGTCCCATTACTAGTCCAGTGTTTGAAAATTAATCTAATTTGAGGACTCAACTGAAAAGATAGTGGCCCCGGACAACCATCTACACTCCTGATCAAAAGTTCAAGACCACTTGGAAATTTAGAAAAATGCCAACTTTCAGTGATAAATAATTAAATGCATTCAACTAAGAATCGGTAATCACTAAAGGTAAAAGCTGAGAAAGACAAAAAATAAAAATTGTAACAATTTATTAAGAAATCAACACTTTTAATGAATAATGACTTTTTTCAGTTGAACAAAATGATAATACCACATACAAAAATCATAGGAAATCTTTCTTTAACGACGTTGAGGTGAGCAAACATTGAACTTAGTACTGAGTACTGCCTCCATTCTTGTTAATAACCTCAAAAATTCTTCGTGGCATACTAGAAACGAGGGTTTCCATGAGGGCTCGAGGAATGTTGTCCCAGCTCCTGAAGATGGCAGCACGAAGTTCGTTTACTGACGCAAATTGTTTACCATTTCCATAAACATCTCTCGCCATCCACCCCCAAACATTTTCTATTGGATTTAAGTCCGACGAACATGCTGGATAACTCAAAACAGTGACCCCATTTTCTTGAAAGAAAGTCGTAGTCTGGCGGGCGGTGTAGACTGCTGCATTATCCCGCTGAAAAATCCATCCATCACCACACAAACGAGGACCCTCTGCTGACAGAGATGATCTTTGCAGCATTCCGACGTAACCAGCAGCTGTTTGACGACCCTGAACATCTTGAAGCTCCATAGTTCCTCTGTAGCAAAATGCACCCCATACCATAACGGAGCCTCCACCACTACATGGCGCGTGGAAAACATTTCAGGAGGGATTTCTTTGTCATGTCAATACCGTTGGAAGCCATCAGAGCCATTCATATTGAATTTTTTCTCATCAGAAAACAAAACGTGAGACCACTTCTCAACGTCCCATGTTTGGTGCTCACGAGCAAACTGTAAACGGGCCCCTTTGTGACGTTGAAGCAACCGAGGACCTTGTAGACGCTTTTTGTTCTTCATGCCGTTTTGTCGTAAGTGCCGCCTGATCGTTACTGCACTGCAATCAGCATCTGTGAGGGCCTTAATTTGCTTGGAAGACCGTCCTCTGTCTTGAGAAACCACCCGCTTCATTCTCCTACCGAATGCAGGTGAAATTTTTTCGATCTACCATAAATTTTGCTGTTCAATAATTCTCTGGGTCCTTTAGGAAGTTGCAAATTACAGTTTTACTGCAGTGAATATCAGCTACGATTGCTCGTTGCGACAAGCCTTGCTTATGCAGTTCGACAATTCGATCACGTTCTAATTCGGAAAGTTTGCTTGCTTTGGGTATGGTCAAACCTTTACGCTATCAGTGCCAACCTGTAACTAATCTAAAGTGCCGGAAATTACCCTTAAACTAAACTTTTTTCACCCTGGTCTTTTAATTATGATCAACTGAAAAAGTCATTATTCATTAAAAGTGTTGATTTCTTAATAAATTGTTACAATTGTTACTTTTTGTCTTTCTCACCTTTTACCTTCAGTAATTACCGATCCCTAGTTGAATGCATTTACTTATTTATCACTAAAAAGTTGGCATTTTTCTAAATTTTCACATGGTTTTAAACTTTTGATCAGGAGTGTATGCATGTTAAATACGGATCAAAATTGCAGCTGCATCCATCAGATGTCGTATACTTTTCAATTTTTGATTTCTAATTAAGCACACCACCATATCATCGAAATCTGCAAATTGAGGTACAAGACTGGTGAAAATATTAGAAAGAGATTTTTTGAAGCCTTAGACGCTGGGGCTGATTGGAAGACAATTGCAAGAACTTCAAGGGTGAACACTAGAACAGCGTGTGAATGGGTGAAGAAGAGCTCACATATTCCTCTAAATGAAGGTAGTTCTAAATCCAGGATGATTGTCGCTGTCAAGGTGAATATGGTATCTGCTGTCGAAACAAGCCCTTCCTTTACATTGTCGCAACTGAAAATGAGCCACTCAAATACATTGCACGTAGAAATGTAAGTCAATACATTTGAAAATTTGATAGATGGAGAGTTGTTTACACTCTAAAGTACAAGTATTGCTATTAATAGCATGAATCTCCAAGAAAATAACGTTGAGAGGTAAGCGCACATGGCAAAAAATTTTTGATGCAAGATCCATAGGATCTTGATTTCGATAGACGGAACAAACTTCTATCTCCATTGCAAGCGTGGAGCAGGAACGTCCAAGATCGGAACAAGAGCCTCAATCTTACTACCATAACACTAGAATGCTAGTGAGGTATGATGACCTCACAGGAAAGCGTATCAATGTATTCCCATAGCGAGTTATTATAAGTTTGATGATGTGTATAAATGAATGTAATACATGAAATATAAGGATGAACACAGTGGGGTGAAATGCTTTTGACATTTTTCACGTACATGTGTGAAGTAGATTACTTATACTCAGAACTGAAGGGTCGAAAAAACAGAAATTTGAAAATATTTTCTCGTGCAAAAGTAACAAAATAGAACTAAGTTGACCGCTTCCAAAGAACATGCTTCGAACCACACGACAAATTCATGATGTTCCTTATATAAGCTTGAAAATAATATAAATAAATGATGTGTTAAGTAACGTAACAAGCTGGTAGTTAGGGTAAAAAATACGACATTTAAAGCCAAAATGCGGGTCGCTGGCTCAGCTATTTTGAAGTAACTGTTGTGCGTTTGTACATAAATGCTAACAAACAAGCAATCTGATCGCATGCGCACACTACAAAAACTTGGGATCGAAAACTTATAAATGTAGGGTAATACTAATGAGCCAAAGGAATTCGTAATTTTTTCTCCAGTGTGTAATGCGGCATACAATTGTCGTTGAAACGGAAAAATGACGGGCTATTTTGGTCTTAAATTCTTTTATTGTTTGAGGGATTTTGATACTCTGCGGAAGTTTGTTCCACAGTAAGGCGCCTGACATTGACAGAGCTATCTACCCAATATAAGATGAACTGTAGTTTATAAGATATTATTTCTCTAATTCGGCATTTGGTTGCTTAAAGTAGAGGGAAGGAATTATACATTATTAGTATTGCTCTGGAGATATAAAGAGAAAAATACGTATTAGGCTTTATGAGTGAGGAATCTTTCTTGAATAGGCGTCCAACCGAGTTCATTTAGGAGAGGAGTTGCATGATCACTCTTTTTGAATTTACCCTTGCATTACATCTTGACCGCAAGAATCATATATTTTTTTAATCTGTTCGAAGATATTGAGGTATGTCTCCTCATACTAGGCTTCATTAAATCAATACGCGGTAACTCTAAAGATTGAATAATCTAGATTTTTCTTCGAGCATACTTTTTTATACGATAAAAAGCATTAAGGTTCCATTAATCTTGTTGCAAGTTTTGCTAACGTGAGACTTGAAGGACATGTTTTGATCGAACCAAATGCCTAATTTTTTACCTTTATCTAATGGTTTAACTTCATCCTTCCCTACCGTAAGATTCAGATTCGGAATTTTTGTAATTGCAACTTTGGATCCAAAATTAATGCATTGTGTTTTGTTCGCATTAAGTTTCAGACCATTTAGGTCTTACCATAATTTCAAGTTCATCAACAGAGTTTCAGTTTTTTTGCGTCTGCGGAAATTTCGCCACAGAACTTGTTTGCAATTTGAATATCATGTGCGTACATAGAGATTCGTATGAGAGAAGTAGTAGAAGTATTAGTAGTAGTAGTAGTAGTAGTAGTAGTAACATGGGTTCGGGACAATGGGGACAATTTGTTATCTAAGCGGACTGCAAGAGATCGATTTGATTAGTAGCTTTCAAGCTCACGGGTGATCAGCCTGGGATATTTATTTGTGTGTGTACTCTAAAGTTCATTGGCTAAAGATTAGAGTTCTGGAATATTCAGTAAGATAATTTCACGCACCCAAGAGATCATGAAATACATAAGATATGAAAAAGAGAAAAATTGGATTTGAAGAATGAGACATGACAAATTCGTAGTGGTATCTGTGATCTGAAATAGATTCATTCAGAACTGTCAGAGTTCTTTTTTACTGATGAAATTGCAACCTATGAACAGCTTCCAGCCAAAAATTTACTTTAAGCAAATAAGCCTGATGAATTTGGTGTCAATGGACGCGCGCATCAATTGTTTAGTGGATGGATGCCTAGCTGTGGGGACAAATGATCGCCGTTCCATGAATACAACATTTTCAACACATGTGGTCTTGAAACTAATACCATTTATCTGTCTCCTAAATAATAGACAAAACATAGCAGTTAATTTCATCATTTCTTTGAAGTTGGCCACAACTCTGTTCTAGAAGTAAACAACCACAGTTTGCACAGTGAACAGATGTCGCCGAGAGATACCAGCCACTATAATATGACATCTTCAAAAGGGAAGAGGTATTCATCAGCAATTTCAAGAATTCCACTGCCAATTTGAAAGTGAGTCAAAGCAAACCATCTAGAAATATTTTAATTTTTAGCGCTATGCATGAAACAGTTAAAATTAAAAGAGGGAATACATGAAATGCCCGAGACTGTTGAACTATAATGATGCCAAATTTAGGGTGGATTTTTTTTACCAAAAGGCTCGTCACTCAGCGTCAAAAACCGGCTCAGGATATCTCCTTCAAGTTTGTTCATATGTAATGGATTTTTCAGTCATGAAACCAGTTATCCTATATAACAACGCAAGTGAAATTGAATAATATTCTCGAAAATAAATTTCATCTTGGGACTCAATAGAATTTAGTTCATTTCGAGATTAAATCACTGCCGAAAAGAAACAAAACTGTCAAGCTAAGTTTGAAAAGAAAAGGAACGAAACCAACAAAATGTGCGATGAGTGTAGACGTTATGACAGCGGGAAATGTGCTGCACATGTGAAAAAATATGAACGGATTATCTGCGAGAGTAATTGTAACAAGAATTTAAATGGATATATCACATGAGTTATGTCAAAAGATACTTATTTTAGTTTAAAGATTTGTCAGACTAGTTACTTATCTGGATTAAATCTAAGTTTTTGGATTATTCCATAGGTGAATTCAATTTGAATGGAATTCATCAAATATATGATCATTAGGGGGTTTTTATGGTGACTTTTCATTTACATTATTTCTAACACGTCAAAGTGCCTCCAAATCACAAAACTGTAACTAGTGATTCAAAAATTTAGTTCAAGCAAGAGATTAGGTTGGTAATGAAAACCCTACTTTCATCATTGATAAGCTCAAGTTCATAGCAGATTGAAAAATCTTTCTCAACAACATCCATTCTTCCAGATTCCTAGACTAGCGCAACATTCTCATTTCCTGAAACCAACAGAATAATATAGCAGCGTTCTCAAAAATCATATCAAACGCATACTAGGAGAGGAAATGGTAAACACATTGAACATAAGAGTAAACCATCCGTGTTAGTTCTCGTGCTATATAGAAAATACTTTCAAAATTACTCTGTGTCTGTCGAAAATATTCGAGAGGAAAATATTACCAGGCGACAGACAGACAAAACGATTTGAAGGAAATACCTTAGGAACCAATTGGTAAAGATTTGAGTTACATGCGTTCACTCAAAAATAAAAATAAGGAGTATTTTCTTTCTTTACAATACAAACATCTTTGACTCTCACTTAGTTATTCCTTTGTGCCATGTTATGTTATATTTGAACATATTCAAAATAAATCAAGCATTTTTTTACTGGATGGAGCCACTTAGTTTATAGCCACATTTCGTCCAATATTTCTCAGATGAACATGTCTGTAAGACACAAAGGCGTCAATATATATTAATATATGTATACTTACAAAATAATTATTTCCTGTTTATAAATTTTCAATTGCACAACTGGCTCACAAGTGGTAAATATTTTAGGTATGATCAAAATGTTAAATACTTTACATTGGACATAAATCGAGTAGTGGAACTTTGTTGAGCCTCAGCTTTGAACGTTTGAAACTTCGAGGAACTCTATATTCCCTATGAGTAACGGGATTATTACTTGGAGGAAAATGAGACGCATTTGGAGAAGCCTGATTATCTTCTAGAAGTTAGTGATTATCGCACTGTTGATCATAATTTTCAGACGGAGAAAATTTTCATTAATTTTCATATTTAAAACTTACATTTTACGAAGAAGAAATGAACCAGGAAATTTTTTTCATAATATACATATAATAAAACTCTAATATTATTGTTAGCATGCTTTTTTGCTAATTTGTCAGAGTCTACGCTTTGCTTTCAGGAAAAACTTAAAGCAAAATTTAATTTTTACGTAGTGTAGATGATTCATCCTTCAATAATACGAAGGAAGAAATTTACATCGTTCTTTCCCAACTTATTTAAATCTCACTCACTGTATCGTAGATGCGGCATGCCACAAATTTCCATATCAGGAAGAATACGTCACGTTGTCTTTTCAACAATTTTTTTAATGAAATGTTTCCAATACTGGATTATCTTACACGTATTAAAAATGATTATCTACTAAATGACAAATCGGAAACTATTAGTTTTATTTATGATACGAAGAACCGGCGCACAGGTGATCAGTTTGGGATATTTTATTCACTCGGATAAACTTGTGTTTCAATACAATCATGGTGCTATCTTTAAACAGAGTTAAAATAAAAAGACTGTCAATTGGTTTCCTTTCTTCGGTAACATATAATTAATTTTGGGAAGTATTGGAAATAAGAAGTTTTTTAAACGATAACGAATTATCCTTCTCTCTCTAAAAGATTGATAATTAATTTCTAAGGTAAAAAAGTTAGTTTTACAACCAGAGCATATTGGGCAGGACATGATCATGGTATCATGATAACCAGGGCAGGACGTGACATATTGTATTATCATGATAGG
Organism: Morinoia aosen; assembly: GCA_030386875.1. NCBI lineage: Eukaryota > Metazoa > Arthropoda > Malacostraca > Amphipoda > Talitridae > Morinoia > Morinoia aosen. Next base: position 24,186,755 of record CM059562.1, read on the forward strand.
TTGGGTTAGCATAGGTCAAGATGAGATAGGTTAGAATATGTTCCGTTAGGATAGCTAAGGTTAGAATATGTTGTGTTAGAATTTGTTGGGTAACGTTGATGACTTTTTTTTCGGGTCCATGTTTTTTATGTTTGACATGATATCAGGATCAGTTTAGTTAGGGTAGGTTAGGATATTTTATAATAGTTTAGGTCAGGATGATTTAGGATAAAACTCATAAAACTATCATAAAATGACGGAATTTTTCCATGTGTCCACGTTTTTTTACGTTTCACATATTATCAGGATCGGTTCGATTAGAATAGGAAAGGATAGAATATGGTAGGACAGGTTAGGATAGGTTATGTTAGGTTAGGATAGGATAGGTTAGGATAGGTTAGGTTGAGTTAGGATGGGATAGGATAGGATAGAATAGAATGGGTTAGGTTAGGATAGATTAACATAGGTTACGTAATGTTGACGACATTTTTCAACGGGTCAATGGTTTTTTATGTTTAACATATTATTAGGAAAGCTTCGGTTGGCATAGGACTGGTTAGTATATACCATGTTAGGATGGCTTACGTTAGAATATGTTATGTTAGAATTTGTTGGTTAAAGTTGACCGAATTTTCTCACGGGTCCAGCCAGCCTAACGATGACATTGGTTGAGTTAGGTTAGGATAGGATTGGTTAGGATAGGTTAAGTTAGGTTAGGATAGGTTAGGTTAGTATTGGTTTGGTAGTGTCGATGGAATTTTTCAACTTGTCCGCTGTTTTTTACGTTTGACATATTATCAGGATCGGTTCGGTTAGGATAGGTTAGCATACGTTTACTTAGAATATGTTATGTTGGAAATAGTAAGGTAATGTTGACCGATTTTTTTTCACGGGACGACCTAGCGTAACAATGGCATCGTCCGTGGAATTTCCACCGGTCCAACTAGTGAGAATAATTTTTCGTGAACTCGACACTCGAAGCGCACACCACATCATACCCACAACAGTGTGTTATGTTAAAATGATAAGTTGCACCAAGAATAAGATGAATTTATTTAACGTATCAGTGAAAGACTGAAATTATTATTTGCAATATGGAAAAGGAAGTTGGATTTCCCATGTGTTATTCCTAAAAACAGTCCTAACATTTCCTCGCTTCTTATTTTTAAGGCCACCTAGCTCAATTTTGCTCCATATAATTATTGAAAGCAGAGCGAGGACGGCAGCAACCGAATAAGAAAGTAAGTAACCCTACAAGACTATGTGAGTTTTTTAAAACACACTAGACTACTCGTAAACCTTTAGATCATGTTGCTATTGCAGAGTCAAGAAAAAACTAAGCAGCTATGCTGAAGGTTACGAAAGTTTAAAAAGGGGTGACAACAACAAAAGAAAAATTCGATACCACTGTGCGGTACAATACATTCAACTTTTGTGCATAGAAATTATTCGGAATTATGTTATTACTCGCAGCAGAGCGTTCACGGTGACAACCAGCCAAGGAAACATAGAAACTTAATTAAGAGTTTATTAGTACATTCCTACTTCAATAATTAGCTATGCCATTCTTTGAAGAGGCTCTAAATGACTTATGCAGAGATCTTTATTTAACCAAAGATAAAAATGAGTTTCTAGCATCAAGGTGCCTAAATTATAGTAACATCAACCAAATGATGTCACCTACTGGCGATTTTTCATAGATGCATCCAAGGACAGCTTCAAGCTGTTCTGCTACACAACGGTAACACTCTGCCATCTGTTCCCATGGCTTATGGCCCAACCATGAAAAAATCATTTGAAAATCTGAAAGCAATTCTCACAAGCATACAGTATGATGACCATAACTGGCATAATTGGGCAGATTTCAAGGTTGTGTCCGTTCCTAAAGCTTTTAGAGTGGTTTTGCTAAATTTTGCTGCTTCCTGTGCTTATGGAACATGATAGCAAGAACTGAACATTTGTGCGCAAGGATTAGTCGATCCGAGTAGGAATAGAGCAAAGAAAGCATAACATCATGCACAAACAACTTGAGAAAAGCGATAGAATCCATTTATCACATTTGCATGTTAAACTTGATTTGTTTTAGCAATTTGTGAAAGCTCTGGAGAAGGATTCCTCCGCATTTGCAAGTCAATTTAGGAGCTAAACTTGGTGGGTAACCGTAAGTATATTCATTGTTACAGGTTATTGTGATACATGTTGGTACTGATATTCTATCTTATATATGAATTATACTCGTGCAGTTTGCTATATTTAAATTTCATTTCTGTGTGGAGGTGTGCCTTACCTCCGACTAAGACTCCCTTGTTAACGCAAGCTGGCGAGGAGCAATTAACGCGCATCTCGTGACACCACTCCTATACCACCCTCACCACTCTCGCCACTCCCACTACTACCACAAATTCCCACTATTCCGAGCATTCCCAATTTCCAGCAGTCCCGCTACTCCCATTACTCCCAATTCTACCACCGCCGATGACACTCTTGCTAATCCCCCTCCTCGAAATCTCAAGTACTGACAAATGCAAAACTCCCACTAAAATAAAGAAGACTATTTTCCAAGATGAGAACTAAGACAGATCACAGTGAGTATTTAAAGCTGCTCTTTTTCACATGTTGTGAATTTTCTCCAGAAATTAATCAGATTACAAATCTATTTCTGCTAAAATACATTCATTTCGATCTGCATGCCCTGAGGTTTTTGCAAGGAAGAAGCTATGTTCTGCTTCATTGAAATTCTTCGCTGGTTATTATGGGGAATTGTCTACTGTATTTGAACACGCGGAAAAATTGTTAGGGAAAAATTCTAATTGGTGTGTTTTTCTTCATTTCTTTCAACTCCGACCTAACTGGAAGCGATTTGAATATTGTCTCTGCTATGCCACAACGCTGCGTTGATTTTAGCTTTACCTCTTTAATTCTGCACTTTACTGACAAAATTTAAATTTGGGGCATGATAATAACCTTTCACACTGTTAAAAATAACGAACTCTTAACCCATTTCAGTAGTTTAGGGCCTTTTCGCCCATTCATTTGAACATCAGATGGCTGGTTTTAATAAATACCAGGTAAAATTAAATCAGTTAAAAATGTTTTTGATCTATAACTTCAATTTAGGAGCTGTTACATAAGAAGTGAGTTAATGCGATTATTTATCTCATTGCTGTCACGGATATTTGAAAGTGGTATTACTAAATTTTTTTTAGCACACTTAATGTTAAAGGAGAAAGAAAAATGAATAAGAAATACTGTTGAGAGAAAAACAGTCATTTCCAATCCTGAAACAAAATTAAACCTGTAAATTATTCGTCATCCGATACTAGCAATGAGAGTACGATGTCAAAAATGACTTGAAAAATATGTTAGTCATCAGTTGGAATGAATACATGATAATGAACTTTAATGAAAAATTGTTTCTCACTTAGAATTAATGTCTTTGCTGGAATAATACTTCTTTTCATTTTTTCTTCCTATTTACCTGTTCCTTTCTATATACTCACAATACTCCGTTTATCTGTGAGTATGATTGCGTGTGTGCATGGTTGTCACTGTCCGGTCTTTGCTCTCAGGAATGTCATAAGACGAAGTTCATTATTATGCTTTTAGTAATACGATTGGACCTTCACGCCTTTGATTTCGAGTTTGAGAAAGCACAGAATTTAATCTTCTTGCGAGTGGTATTTTGGATGCGATCTCATATAAATATCGATTTTCTAATTTATATTGTTCGGATATTAATTAACAAGAACCAGGAAAAGAATGTAGAAACTTAAATATTAATACAAGAGAAACAATAAACCATGCACGAAAAATATATTAAGGACTATTTGGTTAATTGAATGCAATTTTGTTTTCAAAGGTTTTAGCAAGTTTAAGTTGGCCATGGATCATCCGAAGCATAATCCTTGAAGAATTTGACGACTTATGGATAGGGCAAGTTCTCAAGCATTTTAATCTATTGAGTCGAAATATATAAGTTGCAAAACAGTTACCTTCATGAAGAATATGAGGGGCCTCACGCAGCGTAGTCTTCTGTCACACAAAATTGACGAGCATTTAAAGTATTTGTAATTCATTGAATATTAATTGTAGAGACTTGAGTGTAGTCTCATTTTAAGCGTTGACTTATGCACTTCCATCGTTTGAAAGGATTTTGGAATTCTTTTGAGAGCTAGGGATTTTCGTGAGAAAAATATGTGAGATTGTTTTGCTCGTTGTTGCGAAGGATTTTTAAAATTGTTATCACCAACTCTATTTGTTTGAAAAAATAGAGTAGAAAAGTAAATGAATTGGAAGTATTCTCTAGAGAGAAACATATTTCATTAAAATCAGTGAAGCAATTTCCTTTTAAAGTTCGTACTTTTGTATATATCTATCCCGATCAATGACCACCTTTGTTTCCAGGACATTTTTGACATCGGACTCATCCTGCCGGCATCGAATTTCGAATCAGTTGCGGGATTTTTTAAATTGCATAAACATTTTGGATGGCACAGTAACGTAAAAAATTCAAGTCAATTGAAATTTTTTGAGGGTTTCTTTAATTTTATTTTTAAATCACCCCTACATAAAAAATCTCATTGAGTCGAATCGGGAGCGCGCTGTAGCCAGATTAGATGTAGATGTGGAGATACATACACCTCCTGATTCAAAAAAATATTATGCATCTATGACAGTGTACATCAGTTTCATTTCGATGTATTGCCTTATTCCATAAGCTCTTCTAAAAGTGATGGAATAATGTTGTACCTATCATAGATGCAGATTATTATGATTTGAAAACAAACGATATAGATATTTCGTGAACATCTGTATAGTTGATGATGCATGACAATGAATGAAAATTCATATCAAGCGTTTTTGAAAAATCTCATCACCCATGTTGAAACTGCTCATGTCAATGTAGTTCTAAAGGTTCTTCAAATTTCTTCAAATTAGCCACGATAATTTGAATCTTGTCTAGAGGAACATTAATTTCGTGAGTTGTTGTTTTCAATACTTGACTAGGACACATGTCAAAAGATGACCTGTATCTACTGTATGTAGCGCGGGATTATAAGTGAACGTAGAAGTATGCGTTGCTGTATCATTTTGATTGTACCATACATCGTCAGAATCAAAATAGGTGAAGAGTTCGATAATAAGGAAAACCCTGAAGCATTTCAAAGAAACAATCCGAAATTAGTCTCTGACACGCTATCTTTTTCGAAACGGTAAGGATTACAAACCCTAAAGTATTTCATGGCATCCCAGAGAGCAATATTTGCGCATTGCCCGAGGGTTTCTGTCAGACTAGTACAGGAAGATTGGGTTATTAAACATTCCCGATGAAATAAAGTGCGCTTCAACACTGCAAATCAAAAGTACTGTTCAAGGATATCAGACGAAGGTTCGTATTTCTGTTGATGATAGGACTAAAATTCATGGATGACGCTCCAAAAAGTAGAAGTTGAATTGCAAACAGCGCACCAGAATTACAGGTGGTAGACATGATATGAAAAAGTACTCCATAACGTGCCCTCTAAATTTGTCTGATCTTATCCTTTATTTTTTATTGACCTTTAACATAGCTAAATACGTTAAGCCTGACCTGTAAAATTAACCTGACACGACGGGCTACGGATGGTTTTGGATAAGCATATAAATTTTTCTAGTTCTCAGCAACTCTCGAATGTTCCTTTAATTAAGTGATCGATGAGCGCATTTGTGTTGAGAGTTTCTTTGCCTCACGAGTATAAATAGAATAGTAAATCTCTGTTATAATTAAAATAGCTAAATTTGTTTGGTGTGAGAATCTGACGGGTCGGGACGGGTTCAAATAATCCGAGAGAAATGCTATTTTGTGAAATAACAAATTTAATTGGATAGAGTGCATGTTTTATGGAACCTTTCGGGTATATTTTTGACAGGCCGTGAGCGCAAGGCGCGAAAAAACCTGCCAATCAACCCGTTGAGAACGCAGTGGTGTATGTGTGTACCACAAGGTATATATGTAGCTCATTCACGTACCGGCATAAATTCACAGCATTTCAATTATTTCAGTATCTTTTTCAAAATACGTCGCAGTGTATTAGGTAAAATATTACCATCTTATACTATTTTTCACATTTTTCTAAATGGAGAGAAATATGAAATGCTAACAGTAAAGTGGGTTTTCAGCTCTGCTACTCACAACCTAACGTGACCTTCCGTATCAACCGCGCAAACGTAATCAAAGCGTTAATGAGACGCAGGAATTTATCTTCAATAAAATTAATTGACAAGCACAATAAGAACATAAATCTTAACCACCCTTTCACATCAAAACTCAAAATTATTGATTAAATTCCAATTACTTTACTTTAAAGACAGTGTACCATTAATATATTGGACCGATAACAGGCATTTTACTCCGAGGAGAGAACGCAAAAATGGAAAAGAGTCGCCTTGGCAATGAACAATTTCGTTTCTGTGCACCAAAGCCGTATCACGTCTTCCCTGCGCACACGGGCCAGGGCAGCCCAGGGAATATCTGAGGCACTCCCTTGTGTGACGCTCGTCGCGGTAGAAGAAGCAAGGTAGGGTCAAACTAGTCTTTTTTCCGTCGATCGTGAGGCAATGCTGACGTCATGGCAACGAACCAATAGCGGCGTTCATATTACTCTGACAACACGGCTAGCCCAAAATCTGGCACCACTATTGGCCTAGCGACATGTCACATTGATGATAAAAAGTTTGTTTGAAATGAAGTCGTTCTATTGGCTAGCCGAACAAGAAGAGGTATATTTTCCCCCATAGAAATGACTGTGCTTTGTTTCCTCTACCGTGACGCTCGTGTCTTGCTCCTGCACACGCATTTATTTCAGTATTTGACATTGACGCATTTCCACGGGCTCTTCCTTGGAAGTCAAATAACTTGTTGCTTTAATGCACTTCCAAGCCTGTGAAGCGAATCTCTAAAAAATACTCATTCACATTCTCGAATTTGTTTTCACAGAATTTTTAGTAGTCCTTGAAGCTAGGTGCGGAAAGTTAACTTCCTTAATCGTATTACAATAAAATATAACGTAGCAAATAATTCTCTTTATTTATTGTTTGTTCAAAAGTTACACGTTTAAAGTTGTGGTTTACATAGTTTTGAACATCATATAGGTTAATTGACGGCCTCCATTATCGACACTGGATGAAGCGAATTCTGGTATTTCTAATCAATCTCTCCAACATATTCATGGGTATGTTAGCTGTTCCTCCTGATGTTTCTTTTCAGATCTTCCAGAGTTTGTGGGCGATCAGTATAGATCCGGGATTTTAGAATGCCCCCACGAAAAGAAGTCACATTTGGCCAAATCGGGAGAACGCACCGGCCACTTCAACTTGCCTGTCAGTAAGATAATACGCCCTGGGAAGCGATTTCGCAAAACAGCCATGGACGCCCTTGAAGTTTCCACTTCTTTTCATCTGCACAGAACCAGTCTCCCTGAACGTAATCAGCCACAAAAGAATAGATTTCTGATCCTGGACAGTTGTCAAAAGCGCAATATTAAAGCGATTTCAGGAAGCGAGCTGAGTTAAAAACCACCGAACGTCCGCTGGAAAATTAGGCGTCTGCGGCAACTGCACGCTGTTCGTTACTCCAACGCATGATGACGACCAAACTACTAGGTCACACAAATTTACGATCTCCTCCATGGTCTACCATGATCCCCTCTCTTGAACGAGACCACATTACCTGCATGAAAATTTTATAAGCTTCAGAACACTCACTTCAAAAAAGGGAGTTAACTTGCTGCCCCTTAAAAAGGTTAAAATCTAGCTTTTAATTAATGAAAACTTGACTCATTTACAAAAAGCATTTGTCATTTACTAAAACTTTCTCTCTTTAAATCCCATTTTAATTGCTTTGGACATGAATCATTCAGGGCATAAAATGAACTACAGCGATAAATACCCTTCAGTTACTCAAAGTACATAAGGTGAGATGAACGTCTCTGTGATACAAGCTTCTCTTCCTTTCCTAGTTTCTGAATTTTCATCCTTCAAAGGCGGACAGGAACGAAATACGAGTATGTAGTTCAGCGTGAATAAATTACAATTCAAGAACAGAACTATGAAAGTATTTTGTAGTCCTGAGGTATTTACTTCATATCGTATGAAGTTCTTTGAAGAATCGAGGTACGCTATTCCTTATTTATATTTTTCATATTTTTGTTAATTGCCACTGATTATCATATGTTTAATACTGATAAGGAAAAGAACGAAGAGACCAAGAGACCACGTTATCAAACACCCGACCAACGCTCTGTGCATTATTGCCAAAGGAAATCTTATTTGTGAAGAATCAGATTGTTCATAGTGTTTTTCCTGCATACAAAGAATTGTAGTTAACTATTTCATTTTTCTAGGACAATACAAAGATGTTGCGCTAACTTAACCTTGTTTTGGCGGCTATTGAAAATGATATATTTCACCAACATTCTCCCTCTGAGCTACGCAACAAAATTATATTTTATCATACCTGATTCTAACTGGCTATCTCCAAAACTACCCTTCAAGAATAACATTACGCTGCAGTATTCTTCCGTCCAAATTTAGAATTAGTACTGCGACGTCCAAGGTTTCCCAAATTACCAATGCGAAAAAGGCTGAAGACTTGGTAGTCGTTAATGGCTGCCGATGATGTCGGCTGGGCTGTGAGCGCAGTATCCCGCACTGCATGCGCCCATAACACCAAATTCAGCCCCAGATCAACAAAAAGCTGCAAGCGACAGCACCTCCAGCCTGGGCATGTGTTTCTCAGAAGCATCGCAGCCTGCTAGCATCTGAAGGCTCTAGCTCAAGGGAATTTATTGAAATGCCCCTCGATGCAATATCAGAGCGCAATATCACCACCAATATCAGTCTGTTGCAGTTCCCTATTGATTTCTGTTCTCCGTATAATCACGGCAATTTTTCTTGACCTCCGGACCGGAGCGGCAGATCTTATTTTTTGGTGAGGCGAGGCAGCGGCGGCTTAGGAGCGACTCCGGCGCTTTGAAACACGGAGTGTTCCGAGGCGATGGGGCCTTATATCTTTTATGTCCCTTCAATGTGCTCAAAATAAGAAATTTGGTGTTTAAACCTGAAATACTACATAGAAAAACCGAAAATATAATCATAGCTGAAACGAAAAATATTTTTAGGGGCATAAAATAACTATCCGAAAATATTTTCTATAATGTGCTCTATGGCTTAATTTGGTATTCATCGAAAAAGTGCTGCCGGAGATAAAGCTTACGAATAATAAAGTTAATTATTTATGTGTTTTCAATTCTAAATTATGTATATTTATATATATATTTATATATATATATATATATATATATATATATACATATATATACATATATATATATATATATATATATATATATATATATATATATATATATATATATATATATATATATATATATATATATATATATATACAGTAAGCAAATTCAAATAACACCATACAAATTGATATTTTACGCGTAATTTTTATATTACAGTAAAGAGAGAACCAGATGCGAAATATAGACAAGGCTGGCGACGTTCAATTATTCTTGTAATCAATTTCGTCAGCCCGAAAAGTTAATGCTGAATTTAGGAAATACGAGACGCCATCAAAAGTTTCTCAGACTAGGTCTAACAATTTTTTTACTTATTTAACCTACTTATAACTCCTATCACCTTCAAAACGGTTTCCCTGGATAGCAGTTGTACGAATCCAGCGTTTTCCATTCCTGGTCAGTGTCGGAAAATCATTTCCTTGAAACCCATGAAACCCGTGCATCTTTTCTGATTTCGCTTAGTGTCAAGAACTGTGAACTTTCTTGATAATTTTCATTTGGGAACAGGTCAAATTACCAAAGACTATATATGATGTATATGAAGAATAGAGGAAGCCGCCGATATTGTATTAAATAAAAAACTGTGTGGTTTTCTTCGGAGCTTGATCAGGTGGATTGTCGTAACACAACATCCAGTTTTGGTTTTCCCATTATTTACTCCTTTTTCATCCCACTCTTTTTTCATAACTTATCAAATACTTGCGAAGCTTTCAGAAGCATTGCAAAAGTACCAAGAAGTTAATTACCAAATATTAAGGAAAATTTGCTGTCAGCTCGTCTATCAAATTCATCAGCCATCATTAGATTTTCTAATAAACGTTATCACACTATTACGAAACACAAGCTGTTGAGTGAACATAAACTCACAATGCAACGAAACTTAACGCACTGACTCGTTAGATACGGGATTACGTTATCGGAAGCTGATGCGCCGGCTTGTGCAGTCACGCCCGACAACCGAGATGAGTCCTGTCTGAGCTTGCAGGCACCTAGTTGAAATATTCAAGGACGCGCATGTGAAGCAATGCCATAAACGATTCGAACTTAACAATTATATTTGAATTTTCTATTTTGAAGTGTTGAACTTTAACGGATCAAATAAAAGCTGTGTTTTTTGCGGTTGTTCATGTTATTCTAAATAGTCATTATCGACAGACCCCTTCCTACCAGTCTTGCAGGAGGTGTTCCTAAATCTATTTTACTGTCCCATCAGAGTTTACTCTCTGCGATATAACCTCCGAAAGGTTATATAATCCAAACAGTCGATCTTGATCCAATGAACCACGTAAACAAACACCAATTTTAGAGCATTCACGCAGATTGGTACGTCATTTTACTAAATTGAAAAGAGTTCTTTCTATCAGAAGCATATCAGAGGTAAAAACTTTTCCTTATTAAAATTGGCCTCTGATGTTACACACCTCGTGCAAGTAAAACGACGAATTATTAAAGGAAGCCAGCGCTGCAGCGTGGAAAGTTTATTCAAGCTTATTTGCAAAACTCAAAAACTACTGTTCAATGTAACTTTTTAATAGTAATATTCAAATACTTATTCATATATGCATTCTATAGATCTAGAATGGGCAATCCCTATAACGTTTGATATTATTTTTCTCGTATAGTGTTTACTGGTCAAAGTATTTATTTCTATTAGTATTTCTCGTATAGTCAAATAGTATTTGAACATTCTTCATCTTGAATAGTGTCTGTAGTATACACCGTAAATATTCTTTACCTTAAATACATAGTATCTACTGTATACTTTTTAAATACACTTCGTCATCATCATTACTCCTAACTGTGTGATTTGTGTGTACTGAACTCGCATTAAATTTTTCAATTCTTGATTTAACAAAATATTGTACCCAATCTGCAATAAATGAGCCGAATGAAACCGGAAAAGGCAAAGTAATGTCTTGGTTTTATACTAAAATTTAGTTCATGTTCATTCAAGGCAAGTGACTTAGCATTTGAAGAAAGGTAGTTTGAGAGGCAGCAGTGAGTCAACTTAAATCGAATCTTTTTTTCATGAAATTTTTGTTAAAAAATTATCTGGAACCACCGACAGGTTATATTAAAGGGCGTTAGAAAATAAGTACAAGATATTTTGGGTCGCAAAGACTGGGGCGGAGTTGATCAAGTCTCGAGGCTGTCATGTCGGACGGGGCACAAGGGACAACTGCATCACGCGGCCGCTATCGTCTCGTGCCTCCGACAACTTTGTCAAACTTGAAGCGATTGCATCCACCCAGGTCGTCTATGTCTTCGCAACGTAGAAACTTGTAAATTCTTTTCGAAAGACAGAGAAGGAAAACTAGAAATATTTTGAACTCATTCGTGAAATCAAGTGTTTTACTGATCTAACAGATACTGGAATACTAAATTTTGAAAACGAGTAATTGTTTAACGCTTCACACCCATTTTCTTCCAACCCTTAACCCGTTTTTATCACCGAAAGGTATTCTTTTGATTCAAGAGAAAAAGTGCCTGTGGTCAGGTTTACATCTGCAGTTCCATAAAACTGAATTCTTATTTTGTACGACGTGTGAATTATTCCACTTACAATACCTTGAAGGTGTGACGAATTACAGAGACAAATCAAAAAATGTATGAAAGAGAGTTCAAGCTGATGGAACGTAAGTTAACGTCTGTACTCAGAGATGGAGGCACCGGTCTCACGCATGCTGCAGAGTGGACGAAGTCGAGATGTATTTCTATTTACTCTCAAATAGAACAGATTGACTTCTTTTAGTCGAAATTGTAACCAAAATGAAGTTTAGAAAAATTCTAGTATTCAAGCCCACGGTAGGCTACGGTGAAATGATTTTCACATTGCCTTTAACACACAGAACACACTCTTCAATTGATATTATTAACATTTTGAAACGTTTTCTTTTGCGCTATTTGAAAAAACTTATGGAGCAGTCGAGGCGATTTCTTTTTTACGGAAATCTAAGCGATCCTTCAACACTTTCACTACAAATGATTTTCGAACTATTTTGATCAACCTCATAATATTAAAAGCAACTAATAAGCATGCTAGTGAATTGAACTGAATACATGGTGCATACTAACAGGGATGTATCATATGAGTTTCCTTCATGGCACTACAAAATCCAGCATTTGAGACATTCATAAATGACTGCTCTTTCCATATTCCAAATCAATTTTCCGCAAGCGTTTATCTTCCGAGTCTGAAATTTTCGCCGATTCAAATATTTCTTTTCAAAACACCAGCAAGAACGAACTCCGATGGAGCTCCTCGATCTTGAGGCAGCTTTTTCAAAATTCGTCTCATTTTTTACGCAGGCGTTTGTTTACCAAGACCACAGAGTAAATCATAGCCACTATTCTCAATAAACTGTAAGAAGACGAAACGCAAAAATCCCGTTCCTCTGCAACAGATTCCAATAAAATGTGTTTGATAAAAAGAGTAGTTGTGAAATATTTCCTTTCAAACTGTGATGCAGAACTGGACAAAAGTGCGAAGCAAACTGGAGCATTTAAAGGAATCGTCTTCAGAAGAATTCCAGCACGTTAAGAGAGAGCACCGTTCGCTGCGGCAGCGAGCGCTTCGCTGTGAAGTGTTTTGAAGATCAGTGATGAACTGCTGACTGATAATATTAACTAATATTTTCTATACGAGGTCCTCAAATTCTAATATAAATTTGAATTGATGATTTATCTCAGAAAATTTTTCATGCTGTGCACAGATAGGCAGCCCGTGTTTTTCAAATTACAAATGAACTGGATTATTTGTGAGCAAGAATTTTCGCTCTTAACTGAATGCAACCATGATATGTTTACGGTCGTCGACCTGCAAAATTAAACCAGGTTACAGTATCCATCAGAACGCGTACGAGATGAAATTAGAATTCGTTGTCTGATTTGTTGATATCCAAAATATTGTCAACAAAATTACCTTTTTCTGACGAAATTTCTTTTGGTGTATAAATAACTCTGAACGATGAAGAAACGGTGAATACATCCATTGGATACTTGTGATAAATGAAAGCATTTAATTTCAGTGACCGTTGTTATTACCTTCTAAAATGTTCTAAGTTTAAAAGTAGGAAAATTGATTAGAGTAAAGGAAGTAGTTCCAGAAATTTTGGTCGTGCAGAAAATGTTACGTCAGTCTGTTTTGTGTCAGTATAAGAGCACAACTTTTGTGAATGTTTTCACAAGAAACCAGTTTGAGCATTAAAAATTATAAGGCCTCACTTGTAACAAGTTAGGCGTAAATAAAAATCCCAAAAGTGTTAAGTCATGATCCAAAATATTCCTTAAATATTCTTGAATGTGTGTGAGTCATAACACGAATGCACTCAGACTACATCCATATATACGTGGGTCGAGTGCCGGTAGCATCACTTGAACGTTACTGTGAGTTTTGCAGTATCTTTTTCTGCGAGCAATTATACGTGTTCTTTGTTTTTTAGATTATTCGATTTTGATGTGATGAATTTTCCCCAGTAAATTTAACCTGAATATGTTGATGTTTTAAAACATGAATTTGCAGGCATTATATAGTGTTCAGGCTTTATAGGGCGTGGCACTTCAAAAGCAATGAAGTCGCTCTCTTCTCCGGCCTTAATTTTAACTATGCATGCTAATTTCACTTTGTAGTGCCGGTAGGAAGACGCACAGACCAACCACCCGCACATACAAACAACGAATACATAATAGAATAAAATATAGCTCTTACCGTTCACTACGTACAGGGGATGGAGTACATACATAAGGACGACGGCGCAGACGGAAAGCTGTGATGACGCCATACTTGAACTGATCAGTTATGCGGGCCAGTGAAACGCAGGAGGTCTTCTTGGGGGTACACTTTATTGGTCCGTAGCAGGCGTGGTACAGGCGAGGTACGTGATCGATTGAGCGCAGAGAAAGCATGTTTATCGCTTATAAAGCTCAGGTTAGGGCGAGAGTAAGCGCGCATGCACACAGTTACTAGTTGAAAAACTTCCAAAACATCAGACCATCTTCAGTCATAACGGCAGACAATATTCAGAGCTGTATCATTATCATAGAATCATTATAATTACAACACTCACTGAACAATCCTTTCCTGTAATTGTAAAAGAACTGTAATTATACCTATATACTTTATTTCCATCTATTTTTATAAATTATCTATTATTTTATAGCCAAAGAATGCAACTTTCTATTGGCAAAAGTTTCATTCCTCCTTTTTACTAAATGTTCACTAATCGTTAAGACTAAGGACATAAAATTTAGCATTGCCACTCACATTTGTTATCACTACAATGGGTAACAAAAAAATATGTTTTGAAAATCGTCCAGGGTTTTCCAACTGAATTAGACTAATTTTGATGCTCTGAGTCCGAAAATGATCTTGGTTTTGCTCAATCAGGTCAGGATTTTTTGCTATGGAAATTTTAAAAAAATCGGTTTTTCGCAAAAAAAAAATTCTGCGGATCATCAGCATCTATAAACATAATAATTATAATCTCTGTTTTTATAATTGTGATTACTTTGCTGCTAATTTTTATGCAGCTAATTTACAGAAATGTGATTGAACTCAAAACCCCTGATATTAGCATATGTATAGCTCGTCAGGAGGTCTATATATGGCTGTATCTCAAAAAGTTGACCTGACAGAGCAAAATCAATGTGATATTCGGACTCAGAACACCATAATTAGTCTAAATCTGCTGAGAAACCCCTGACGATTTTTTGGTGTTATTTTACGATCTCAAGCTATCAGGCAGGGCCGTTAACATGTAGCATACATATATATTTATTTCATAAGAAAATGAGGAAATTCTGTCTCCGTAGCAATCCATGCTGTGAAGAGGTGGAAAATGTTACTTGAAAGGGGAGGCACTCGTAAAAGTTCTTTTCTGATTGCGCTAGCCCTAAGGCAGAATTTGAGGGACTTGACATTATTATTAGCCAAAATAATAGTAGGTACCCTTCGATGAGAGGAGCTAGGATGAACAGAAGATATTTCTTAAATAGAGTGCATTCTTGATGGAACTGTCGCAAATGATGATGGTGAAGCGCTGTTCGTTGTCAAATACGAAGATGGATTTCATCTAAGTGAACATCAGTGAAGTCTGAGACATACACAATATATTAAATTGGTTCAATCATGTAGAAAAAAAAATCAGTTATGTTTAGAACTGACAACGACACGTCGTAAGTACAGTAGAAGGGACATACCCCATTCATGAATTAATTTTGCAATTATTAGTAAAAATGGTTTAGGATATGAAGTAGTTGTTTGAAGATGTACCGTACTCATGAGCAGAGGTAAAAGAATGTCATGATCTATCAAAAAGTTCTATATACATTGATTACAACTTTTTATCATCGTAGACATCAGAAATTACGATGGTGAATGGTTAGTAAATTAGAGGTAAAAACTTGGTGAGTAGGAGTAATCATTATTTTTTTACAGGTTTTTCCAGCACACGTAACAGTGATTTACACCAACTTTTCACCGATTTTATTCTTTGGAAATCTTTCACGGTCAAATTCAACACGAACCTTCGCAGATTTACATACACCTGTTGCAAACTCATCGTGAAACAAATGGAAGGTTTTTCAAGAAACGGAATTTCCGATGAGCACCGAAAAATTTAAAAATTTAATGATTAAAGACGCGACTCAATGAATTGGTGTGAGAATAATGTTAAAAGACTATTCGTTGTACGATTGGAAATCAATCCAGCAAAGTGTGAAAATAGATCCGTACAAATTTTAAAGTTTACACACATCAGAACCCGATTCTTTTCTTCAACAATCTTCAAGTCCTCGAAACAACTAGCAATAAGTCATTCACACGGTAGTTCAAAAACAACGGCTAGTCGAACACTACGGCCAGTCATCGTATGGTTGGTCGAGCACTATATACCTGTGAGCTAGCAATTAAAAGATAGTACACTCACATTATGCACGGTTCTCAGCTTAGTGTTCTTGAGAAATCCTCTAGACAAAGCCTGGAGTGAATTTAGCCTAATAAATTGAGTCTAAGAATGACAATAAGTGTTTCAGCACTTGCTGTCTGATAAATTCACTGATGGATCATAAACTTCTGGTTCTTTAGAAAAGCTCGACACGCTTTAGAAACAAAACCTGTTCATTCCGCGGTGATTTGACGTACGCGCGCCATCAGTCAAAATGCGGGTCGCCTTCGTTAGCGGAGGCAAAATGTTTTCATCTGAAAGGTTCAGCCAGTGCGCGATATGCGGGCTCATCCTCGGCAAGAACAGAGAGCGCAAAAACCATGTCTCTTCAAACTCAAACTCTAAGCCATTTTAGTGGCGGATAAATTTCGTACGTTAACCCGAGGTATGTCCTTAAACTGAACATCAATACCGATGTTCGTTTTTTTGATTGCTACCTAATCTGGCGTGCAAGTCTGAACCAGGCAGAGTGAGGAACCAAATTTAGCAAAGCGCAGTTTTTAGCTCAGGACAGTTTTTGCTTGTCTATGTTAGAAGTAGAACTGCACGCTTCCGATGACGCAAGCGTCAAATGCAAGAGCGGACGAGTTACGATCCGTCTTCATTGCGCTGCAGGACTCCAAACTATGCAATTAGGGTGCGAGGGGCCGCTCAAAACTGCCTTCAAAGCTGCTCCCAAGAAAACTTTCCGCTTTGTTTTGTCCGACCTACAAATCCCCATTCTTAACTTACAAGCGTACGTTTTCCCTTGCATCTGAAACAAGTTCCGATACTTTTTACCTGCGCGAAATTTTTAAAACCAGATCTTTAGCTTGTAAAACTAAAATTAATGTATTTAATAGAAATGTGAGGTAGTTATCATTTTTTTGTTGGAGTTTCAAGCTGAACAATTGCAATTCTAAGTCTGTAAGTGTTCGACATATTAATCGCCAGTTTACTGCATTCATTTTCCACTTAAGTTAGATTTTCTGTTAGTTTTAGCCTCTCTAACTACAACGAAGCTTTCCAAAGAGATGAAGAATGGAAGTATCATCCAGTTTGGAGTCATCATCTAGTATGGAGTCAAAGGAACGCGGAATTTATGCACATGATTTGTTTCTGCACAAGATCCCTTGCACATGGAAAAAGTAAAAGGAAGTTTATGAAACAAGGTGAAACTTAAAGAAGAAAGTAGTAGGCACTGAAAACAGGACGGCAGTGAACCGAAAAAAAGATGGTCCGTAAAATAACAAAAAACCTATTCTATTTAAAAAAAAGAAGGCCTATACCTAACTCTCTGCTCGTAACTCCACATTTGTGTCAGTTCAAATTTTCATCCTCGTTCACTCAAGTGGATTTTCCAATAAGTTCAGTCCTTTAACATGGGTTAGTTAATTTTTATCATGGTGCGAGCCACAGCTGAGAAAATTTTAAACTTTTATTCGATGATGAGAATACAAGGCTGCTGTTTTTCGACATATTTGAGCTGCGCGAGAAGTTAGTTGCAACATCTCGCAACCGGAAGCCATTCTATACCTACTAAATTACGAAGCTGAGATATTCTGTTTTCACAAACTAGTTATACAATGCTAATTTATTAACAAAACATTTATCCCAACGTGGCAAATATGAAAGAATATTAACGTACAGGTCTCAATAACACCGCAAGACATCCGCACTACCCTCACCAACTGCAGCAATCATGAAATAGCTCAACCGGCTGCAGCTGCAGCTCGTATCCACCCATACCTGCTGCAGCAGCAGCACACAAGAGCGATGTGTACGCCGGCTCCAATAACTTCAGCATGTGTTTGTGTGTCGACATTTACTCTATACTCACACCACCAGACGCACGCCAATGCAGGCTTTCAGGCATCAGCAGTCAGTTTTGCAGCACATTTACACCTATAATTTTTACATCTGCTTCAGCATATTCACTCACAACGTGTACGTCTGCTGCAGTACATCCACACCTGTAACGTACAGTACTGCTGCAGCGCACTCAAACCTTCATCATGTACTTTACTTGTTCAGCAGTACGCTCACGCCTGTAACGTTTGCTCCAATACGCTTAAATCTGAATCATGTCCGTTCGCTGCAGTTCACTTACACCTGTATCATATACGTTTTCTGCACGGCACTTACGCCTGAAACATGTACGTTTACTGCACCACACTCACATCGTCACAATTACACGTGGGCTTAAGAACGAAACTTAAATGTAATCTCTCTCATAAATCTTGCTAAAGTGCTGCTGACTGTAATTTAGGGTGAAACGCAGTGAAAACCGGTAGATATGATTCTCTCACTGAGATTCAAAATTTTACGTGAAGTCTCAAAAATATTCATCAAAATCATAATGGGGTGGATTATATATAATTATCATTACTTCGGCTTCTGCTTGACCTGTGATCCTACGGCAATACCTGTGAGATAGCAAAGATGAGGGTGCCCACACCACCCCTGTCACCTGGAGCCTTAAAAAACGAAGAGCTCCGTATCCAGTAAAATTTAGTTTCAAACTCTCCACGTTATTTGCGTGAGTTTCCTCACGTGTAACATCCAAATTAGTTGTAACTTGATCGATTTTTTGTCGCTCAACCGAAATTTAAAAAAATTTAATCAGTACTCATTCCAAAACAGTCGGAACATATTCTCATATTTATTTTTCATTTACTAATACCCTCAAATAATAATGTTCGTCACAGCAAAGTGGGAGTAAGAGATACTTTGAACAAAAACATACATCATGAAAAACTGAGCTTTTGCCTAGAAATCAAACAAACATCTAAAGATATTCAACAAACTGAGAAACAACACAGAAAAATGTGATACTTACCAGTAGCGCACGTATCACACGCTCCCAGAGTAGCGCACGTATCACACGCTCCCAGAGTAGCGCACGTATCACACGCTCCCAGAGTAGAACACGTATCACACGCTCCCAGAGTAGCGCACGTATCACACGCTCCCAGAGTAGCGCACGTATCACACGCTCCCAGAGTAGCGCACGTATCACACGCTCCCAGAGTAGAACACGTATCACACGCTCCCAGAGTAGCGCACGCATTACACGCTCCCAGAGTAGCGCACGTATCACACGCTCCCAGAGTAGCGCACGTATCACACGCTCCCAGAGTAGCGCACGTATCACACGCTCCCAGAGTAGCGCACGTATCACACGCTCCCAGAGTAGCGCACGTATCACACGCTCCCAGAGTAACACACGTATCACACGCTCCCAGAGTAACACACGTATCACACGCTCCCAGAGTAACACACGTATCACACGCTCCCAGAGTAGCGCACGTATCACACGCTCCCAGAGTAGCGCACGTATCACACGCTCCCAGAGTAGAACACGTATCACACGCTCCCAGAGTATAACACGTATCACACGCTCCCAGAGTAGAACACGTATCACACGCTCCCAGAGTAGAACACGTATCACATGCTCCCAGAGTAGAACACGTATCACACGCTCCCAGAGTAGAACACGTATCACACGCTCCCAGAGTGGAACACGTATCACACGCTCCCAGAGTAGAACACGTATCACACGCTCCCAGAGTAGAACACGTATCACACGCTCCCAGAGTAGAACACGTATCACACGCTCCCAGAGTAGAACACGTATCACACGCTCCCAGAGTAGAACACGTATCACGCGCTCCCAGAGTAGAACACGCATCACACGCTCCCATAGTAGAACACGTATCACACGCTCCCAGAGTAGCACACGTATCACAAGCTCTGAGAGTAACATACCTTGGGGGCAAAATAATCCAACACGTTGATTAAACCACCAGATTCCACATTTTTAAACCCCGTACACTTACGAAAATTGGACAATACATAAACAATAGTATTGTAGAAAAAACCTATCGAATGATCAAAAACTTCATGGTCTCTTCTTTACTGCAAATTTACTATCGCAAAGGAAATTAGCCAAATTCACCACCGCAAAGACTTTTAATTTTGATGAATTTTGTGGAGTCACAAGTTTTGAGCGAATGTATTCACAAGTTGAGTTTCAGAAAATTCGAAGGTAAAAATTGCAGATGAGTTAAAGGGCAGTCTTTTGGATGACCGAGGCAGGCAGGGCACGAGCGGAACATCCCGGGCTGGCAACCCGGATGGAGGACCCTCGCGATCGCCCAAGGAGCATGGATTGCTGGAGGAAGACTTATCGATTGTAGTACTATTCACGAATAGACTTTCGATATTATGCAAGAACGAATATATTTTAAATATTATGCAAGAACGAATAGATTTTAAACATTATGCAAGAACGAATAGATTTTAAATGTTATGCAAGAACGAATAGATTTTAAATATTATACACGAACGAATAGAGTTTTAGTATTATGCGCGAATAGAGTTTTAGTATTATGCGCGAATAGAGTTTTAGTATTATGCGCGAATAGAGTTTTGGTATTACAAAATGAAGCCCTGGCCCCGGCTATCGCCACAGATTAAGGAAAACCTAGCTTCACGAGTCGCGTTGACTAGCAACCCGGACAGAGGATCACCGAGGCTAGCCTAATTAATGCCTGCTTCAGACATCGGGAAAATAAAGGCCGCCCGACTTACATCTGCCACTCAGGCTACGGCGTTCAGGTGTGCGGGTGTGCAGGCGAAGTGAAGCCTCCAGAGGCTAGCGCCCACAAGACGAAGGCCGCGCAGGGTAGGTGCCTTAGCCCATCATGGTTTCGTGGGCTCTCGAATTTAAAGGCGATTGATGACGCACGGAGATGTGTGCGCCGCTGAGGCTGAAATGGGTCTGCCGCTGTCAGGCGTCGTGACTCGATGAAGCTGTCTGTAATGGTCTTCATAATTGATGAATATCGGGTGGCCTCCCGGAGTGTATCTTTAACTTTGAAATTCAGTTAAAATATTTTATTACAACTCGCGAAGGCTAGTTTCCCCAATCGCGGTAAAGTAGCGTAAAATAAGGTTTTATTTTAGACAAGTATAAAAAGAGTACTAATACATTTAAAAGTTACAAATATTCAATAAAAAAATACATAGGAATACGTTTAATACATATGTGTACAAAAGTTTACAACACCCCACTTTTTTCTCGATATTATCCATTAAAATTATTGTCAGATTACTCCAGAAAGTTCTAATACATTCTACCATATGGCAACCGAACTTTCTTCAGCATTCATCTCTAAAACGTGTCATCGGTACAACAGCTCTCGTTCTGAGAGGTCATAGGCATAAGTAAGAATATAGACATCAGCAAAGACTTTCACGAACGTATTGTGGAGCTCATATTGAAGGTTTGGGATATTGGAAGATATGTGCGCAACTGTGTGTTCCTATAGCCTCGGTTGGAACCATAACACGTAAGTGGAAATGCCAGATACGACTCTCAGCAAGCCTCGAACTGGCCGTCCACGAAAGATTAATTAACGACCGTGCTGTTCGAAAATTGATCCGAACAGTAGTGCAGGGGCCTCAAACTACTCGCTTAGAATTGAAGGATGATCTCAAGGCATCTGGGATCGAAGCCAGCAAACACACGATCAGCAGGGCACTATGCTGTGAAGGTCTTAGCTCTCGCACCCATCGTGAGACATCTCTTCTCTAAAAACGTCACATCACCATCAACGTCACTACAACCCAGTAGCGTCTTTGGAACTCAGTACTGTGGTCAGATGAAACCAAAATCGAACTATTTGGGAGAAACAGCACGAACCATGTTTGGAGGCAACAAAACGAAGAGTGAAAACCAAAGTGTACCATACTCAGTGTTAAATTTCGAGGTGGCTCAATCATGGTGTGGGGATGTTTCAGCTCTTCAAGGGTAGGTAAGCTTCACATCATTGGAGGAACCATGAATGGCAGGAACTATCGTGAAATATTGGAAGATCACGTATCCTACCTTCAGCTCGCTTGTTAAAATTGAAACTTGAATGTACCTTCCAACAGAACCCAAACAAAGCATACTGCAAATGAAATCAAGGAATTGTTGAGGATGAAGAAGATAAACATGTTGAAATGGATGAAAACAATAAACATGAATCGCCTCGATTGTTGTGGAGGAAATTGAAATTGAAGATTCAGAAGAGAGGTCCCAATAACATCGCTGAACTCAAAGAAATTTGCATTAAAGAATGGAATAAGATTACACCAGAAGCTTGTAAAAGGCTGGTAGGGAACTACTCTAAACGTTTCGAAGCCATAATTATTAATAACGGCTGTGCTGCAACGAAGTATTAATGTATGTTTATTTCGAAATGTGTTGCAAACTTTTGTTCGCGTATTCATTACACGTGATCCAATATATTTTTTCTAATAAATATTTGTGGGTCTGAGATTTTTTAATATTAATAACCTTCTGTTGTTTACATTTAGTCCAATATTTGTGATTCTACGGGGCTTAGAAATGAGGAATCTGTCGAAATTTGTGTTAAATCTCATGATTGTACCGTAAATCTTATTTCAATTAACATTGGTTTCTAGGTTCAAGAGGTAATTGTCATTTTGATCGGACAAAATGCTCACAAAGTCATTGAAAAAACTGCTATTTGAAAAGAATGACTATTTTTTCTTGTATCTGCAGTGTACATTTGTTATAACGAGTTCATTAAAATCGAAACGTCCAGTAATGTAGCCTCATCATGTATGATTGAGAATATTCCAACTTTCGACGCCAACAAGATGTTCATGATCATTTCCCATGCTGAAGGGAAAGTCCTGCCATTTCTCTCTTGCTATCTTAGTATTTTTACATTTCTAAATATTTCGGACTACTTTACATTATATTAGAGAGGGGAGATTTTCTCTGCTTGAGAACACACGGCGAGGCCCAGCGCAAATCAAGGCACGGCGCGCGCGCTCGCTGCGAAGTATTTCAGACAAGAAGGTGACGCGGCCCCTATTGTAGCTACGTTGCCCCGCGCGATATCTGGCAGCTGCGACCGGGTTCTGCTTTTTATATTTTTTCGGAAATCATTTGCAGTTGTCCGAGGATCTCATTGGCGCCATCGAGCGCGCTCATTGCTGATCAATATCGGGCGTTTATTTCCGTTAGCGAGATCTTATTGAGCGTTTACGCTGGTGAACGTTCGGCATATGAAACAAGAGTCTTATTTATACTCGCTCTAAGTAACCGTGCACTTCTCTGCCGCTGCTGCGCACTTCATAAGAACAAATAAAATTCTTTGTTTACGATAATTCGATCTTTGGCCATACAGAGCCGTTGTGTTCGTGCATTTCAGGAAGACACAAAGATGACGTGAATTTTCGAATGAAGTACGCTTAGAAAGTATTGCAATGCACGGCTGCTGAGCATTTCTGTCGAACAAATAGTTACGCTGCGTCGTGGAAATACGTCCTGCAATAAGTGCCCAGAATATATACTCACCGTCCCTGTTTTCTCAGCACAGACGGAAAGATTCTCTTCAGCCTTTGTTGCTTCTGTGAGCGATGAGAGACTAGAGTTATGTCCGATCACTTTTTGTTAATCGTGTTCACAAAAAATGCATTGACTTAAGCTCTATGTAAATTCTTGACATGATTTATTCGCCGTAAATTTACACGGAACTGTAGTCGATTTAGCTCAATGTGACTCAAGCATTAACGTAAATTCATCACACTAGCAATAATTCTTTCAAGGTATCCTTTCAACTTACTCGAAGAATGATTGTTTGAACAAATTACACATGAAAATAACATGTACATGCGAATAATTAAAGTACACTGAATAACAAAAAGTGTTTGACATATCTTCGTTAGTTCTATCAACATTTTAAGATCATCTTCATCTTTTCTAACTTAGCAGTTATTTGTTATTTAGAGATTTACGAGGCCGAAATGATGGCAGTTACAAGAGTGTAGTAGCTAATCTTTTGACACATTTTTGTTTAAAACTCAGTTACCCTTCTAAATTAACCGGCCTCTTCGATCCAACTGTCTGAATCTTCTTGACAAAATTAGTTGAATAAATCATAGCGCGTTTTAAACCAGATTACTTTTTCAACACGTCGGAGGATGTGGGATGGAGCCCCACTTTGTTCAAAGGAGAAACTTGTTTTTTAACTTTCAGTTTGCTCTTGAAACAACTTCGTTTCTTAAAGGAGCATAAATGGACTTACCAGGTAACGTAGAGTCTAGCTTCGTTGAATACTTAACCGGCCTCTTCGATCCAACTGTCAAATTATCAAAATCTATCGGAATCCTAAATAAAGTTAAAAATTTCCTGCCTGAAACAGCCTTACAAATGCTCTACCGAACGCTCATTTCACCATACTTGCAATACGGAATAGAAGCATGGCACGGAACTGATAAAAATAAAGCCAACAAAATTTTTACTCTGCAAAAAAGAGCCATAAGAGCGGTAAAGAATCTAGAATATAATGCTCACACAAATGACTCATTCAAAAATTTACGAATACTTAAGCTCTCGGATCTCTACAAAATCTCCATTTGCAATTTCATTTACAAAACATTAATAAATGATGGCGACAATAGCCTAAAACAACTATTAACTGCGCAAACTGGTCATCACGACCATTTAACCCGAAATAGAAGTAAATTCATGCTTCCTTATTACTCAAAGGCTCGGTCACAACACAGTATCCTCTTCGTTGGAACTAAAACTTGGAACTCAATACCTGCGGAGATCCGTGAAAGTAATTCTTATAAGGTATTCAAAAAAAGTCTTGAGTCTCACTTCCTATCAGATTACTAGTCTTGTAAGATCACAGAGTCAAACCTTGTCCCCTACATAACTGGTCCTAATAATGTAATTTGCCTTGGTTAATTTCGCCGATCTTCAGTCTGTTCTTGAATCGTTTGTCGAATATACTGTTAAATCTAGTCCATATGAACTATATTGTGAAATGAAGCATCTAATTTCGAGTTAATTATCTCATTGATCAGTCTAATGCGTATCTAGTTTAAGTGAATTAGGTTAAACATTATTTTACTCCTAAGACTAACCTTGATGGTAGGATGCCCTAGAAGTCACTGAACTTATTCGGGCCCACAGGTAGCTATACTCAAATTTGACCATTGTACTAGACTTAAGAAACATTTTATCTCTGTATCACCAGTGGTAAATAAATTGTTTAAATTGTTTAAAATACCTGTAGGTTTGTTTCATGGGGAAACGACTGCAGTTTGAGCCCGGCTTTAGAGCATGAGTGCAAGTTAGATTTACTAATGATCAGAAGTTAACCTTTTTTGAACTTGTACTATAGGCCCATCGTTTAAACACTGCAATTAAACGTGTATTACCTTTGCATTTGAAGTTTACGAGGTGCTTCAAGTACAGTGCGTCATATAATTATTTTAATCTTTATCTTATTAAAAAAATAATTAATTTCAAGCATTTTGAAACGATTCAGAATGTTGATGAGGAGTGAAAAATTCGTCAAAATTAATATTCTTCACACAATCGTAGAAATGTGTAAAAAATTTTCTTGTATAGCAATTTCTGTAAGTCCTCAGATAATAATGAGTATCGCAGCGATTTAAGAGACATCGCTTGTTACCGACTAATGCCAAAAACGAAAAACATAGTCATGAGTGTACAACTTAAGAAAGTTTTTATTTTGTTCTAAAGCAATTTGCGCCAATTACCTCAAGGTAGCGTCTCTGCATATGTAAGCTATTATTATACATAGAATCTTATAAGTTTCAGCTTCTCGTCGAATTGTTTGTAGTTTCCGCATATACTTCGTGTCGGCGTATATACCAGGGGGTTCTCAAGTTTCGCCCATCTCGTTCAATTACATATATCCAGGTGCTCCTTAAATTTTGAGAGAAATTTAAATCCAGTGTTTACAATGTATCGCTAGAAAAAAATATATTACACAAAAATGTTTGTGCCTTTTTGAACGAAAGCATTTTTTAAATTTATTTTAACATATAAAATGTTGTATCCAGCCATTATGTGCAAGCCACATTCTCTTTATAATCAAGAGTATTTAGCTGCAGATATGCGTACATTACATTTTTCAATAGTTAAGTAATTTGTGAACTGTATCATTAAAATATGCATACAATTTTTTTTTTGGCTAGTTGTAAATCATGTTTAGACATTGAAAAAATTGCCGCAATTTTTACAGACGTACAAAAAGGACGAAGTAATGCTAAACAATAATTCATTATCTTCTCAGAATTGCTGGGTATGGATAAATATTTACGCTTTGCTTCTTGTAAATCCTAATTATAAATAAAAAGGCGAAGAAAGTCGCTTTTGAATTCAACATTCTTATTAAGACAGTCTAATACTAAAAGAAGAACGTTTCGACCCGTATGGTCATTTTCAACTCCTGTCGGTAGAAAATCACAAAATCGATTCAAGTTTCAAGCAAAATGATATACGATGAGACAAAATAGCATCTTAACTAAAAACCAACTAATACAACCTAAACAAGCTGAAGGGGGAAAGCGGACTGACTATCATTCAAAACTGATTTTGTCGTTAAAATGTACAGGGATTCTAAAATATGAAGATTAATAATACCAGATGTAGATGCAATTACTTTAAAATCGTTTAAGCGCACTGGAAGATCGCATTTCTCTGCATGAGAACGGATGGCAGAATGGGATGGCGTTGAGAGAAGGAGGCCTGTTCTGAAACTCCTACCAGCAAGCTCCGCAACGCGAATACTGAATACTTTCCAGGGCATATAGTATATGTTCATCATTTTCCTCTCTTTAAAAAGAATGTTATTTTTTGAAATATTTTTTAAATGCAATGGTTTTCCCTGACAACTCTTTAATTCAGCCATTAAAAATTTCTTGAATAATGAATTTTACAGCAAGCCGAATTCATACTTAGTCAATAAAAAGCCTTTATACTTCACATTACCATTTTTTGGGTACATATCGGAAAAACTGCAAAAGGAATTGCATTTACTATTATCTAAACATTTCATGCAAATAGATTTCAAAATTATTTTGGTCAATACGTTTAAAATAGGGTCTTATTTCAATTATAAAGATAAAACTCCCAAAGGCATGCTCTCATCTGTTGTCGATAAATATTGTTGCGCACATTGTACGCAATGAGTACGTGGGCTCAACTAAACGTATTCGCGTTGCGGAGCATGCTGGTAGGAGTTTCAGAACAGGCCTCCTTCTCTCTACGCCATCCCATTCTGCCATCCGTTCTCATGCAGAGAAATGCGATCTTCCAGTGCGGTTAAACGATTTTAAATTAATTGCATCTACATCTGGTATTGTTAATCTTCGCATTTTAGAATCGCTGTACATTTTAACGACAAAACCAGTTTTGAATGATAGTCAGCCCGCTTTCCCCCCTTAACTAGTTTAGGTTGTATTAGTTGGTTTTTAGTATGATGCTATTTTTTTCTCATCGTGTAACATTTTGCTTTAAATTTGAATCGATTTTGCGATTTTCTAACGACAGGAGTTGAATATGACCATACGGGTCGAAACGTTCTTCTTTTAGTATTAGACTGTCTTAATAAGAATGTTGAATTTAAAAGCGACTTTCTTCGCTCTTTTATTTATAACTGCAGGGTAAACACAATTCTTACTCTGAAGTATCTATTTTCTCTCCTGTTACCGGGTGTCCAATAATTTTTTTCCATTACTAGGTTTTAAGGAACTTTGCTCGAGAAACGAGTTTGTACTCAAATCAATTAGTACTCACCTTCGCTGCCGACGTGACGTGCAGTTGGCTCTTAGTCTCGTATATGTGCAGGGTGTTTTTTTTAAACGAGAACCGAAAAAAAATCTTTAATAAATTTTGACACAATGAACGGATTTCTTCGGGTCCCGTATTTAAAAAATAACACCCTGTACCTCTGTACATCGATGCTCTTGAAACGTACAACATTCTCGCACCTATTAAAACCACTTTGAAATACATTATATTTGAATTAACCATCCGCGGATCATTATAAGCCCCACATAAAATATTTCAACATTCCTATGTGAGAAAAGAACAATAGGAATATTTTTGATACACAGAAGCAAAGCGTATCAATTGCCCTCAGCGGCGAACGTGTTAAATGACTCTCGTTCGGAATGAATCTCATCAAAAAGATTCTATGAGTGCAACTGAGAGAGAACTACGTAAGAAAATCGGAATCATTATCTTTCTAGAGTCTTAAGAAGTTTCTGTTTGGACCAAAACCCAGTAGGGCTTTGAAAATCGAAGGGCAATTAAAAGCGAAGCTCATCAAACGGAGTGTCAGAAACAACTGCCGTGTTTGAGACAAGCTATGCCCGCAACAAATCCGCCGCACCGAACTCGGCCGGAAGTCATTTCACAATAAGCCCATACGCTGCACGTACAAGTGTATTGAGTCAAATGTTCCGTTAATTTTATTGTTGGTAAAGATATCGTGTGTAAACGTCGTGCGGGAAAATGTACCAAGTAAAGTTATTCTTTGCGTGTGTCCAGCGGATTTAATGTTCCGTTCATTTGCCGAAACCTTCCATTGGATTTAAACTGGCAAATTTTAGAGCGATGCATTTTTAGGTCGGCTATAAATTTCATAAATACTGGTAATATCACAGAGAACCAAAGTATTCTTGTACTCTGGAATGAAAAAAAAAATTAATTTATCCTTAGCTATCAACAAATTCGAAAAATGTTGAATGAGATGTACAGTTGGCAACGTTTTCACTTTTCATGCGTTCTATGAGATCAAGATCAAATTAATTGAATTTTATTCCAATTAAATCATCGAAATAAACTTAAAAATAATCTTAATTGTTCCCGTAGCTATCAAATGAAACTGGTTTGAAAAGAAAGTCTTTCTTCTTCCTCCGCAAGGAACCTACCAGTTGGGGCCAGACTGCAAGTCCCAGTAACTGGAGGAGTGCAAAAACTCCCTCGAGTGTTCCGAGGCGTCTGAGCGGCTCCATATTACAGGTTTCCTCCGCTCCGAAAATGGTTGACGCGCGCTGGCGGCGCTGATCTGCAATTGCTGTAATGATGACGGAGTGCCACCACTCGCACCGACCGCCTGGGCCCAAAGAAAATAAGAAATTAATGTTCTTTACAGCTCACATGATCGATATGCCCGATTTTCTCTAGGAGAGGATCTACTCGCTGGAGGGCCTCAGAAATGGCCACGGATGAACTGATTTTTCCGGACATGAGGTTGGAAGTGCTCAGTTCAGTGCACTGAGGAGTATCGTTGCAAGCCGATTTACTGAGTAGTCGTACGAACACTTATTTCATTTTACAGCTGGGAATAAATAAATGTGATTTTCAACTAACTTTAGGAAATTTTTTTTTATCATTCAACCGAACGAACTGTAAATTTTTGAAATTCATGAAGGTTATGTTGCAAATTATTCATTTGATATCTCACAACACGATAGAGAGACACAAGGGCAGAGACTAATAAGAACGCAAATCAATGAAGGGAGATCCAAAAATTAATTTGACAATTTCTAGAGGTAGGAAAATTCATTAAATAAATTTGGCTGAATCAAAATACTAAAATTATTAGATTGGTTGTGATTCGAAATTTTCTCCATTTTCTTTATCATTTCTCTTGGGGAACTTCGACAAACGCAAGCATAGACAAGTAGAAATAGATGGATTTATGAAGTAAGATGCGACCACTGGTGGCAGGCTTACAATTAACGTGCCACGAGATTTTAACAAAACATTCCTACACAACTTTTTGTATAACGCAATGTGCTCGTTTTTGTGAATATCGTCAAAATAGGAATAAATATTACGTTTTGTGACAGTGTCTTTTACTAGTAAATAGTTAGACGTGTCATGTACGTGAAATTTTAAAATCAAATTAATATTACGTTTTACTAGCTGGATCGATGAAAAATACTTTCATTTTTTCTTACAACTTGAACAATCGAATCCTACCATGACTAACCCAACCGATTCTATTCTAACTTGTCTTAACTTAACATTTGACCTATCTTATAGCGTAATCTAACCAAACTGCCTTTCTCGGCCTACTTAAATACAAACCAACATAAGCTTGAAAGTTAAACTGTTTCTTGACTGCCTATTTACAAAACAAAGACAAAAAAATACTCGACACAACACAGGTGTTTCTTCTGAGACAACTGTTCATGCTATAGGCACTCCACTAAGAAAGTAGCCGATTTAAAAATGTTGTAGTTTGTAAAATATGAGGGCTAGAAAGCTGAAATACGTAGGTTACATTGAAAAGAGCAGGATTTAAAGTTTTGTTTTACTTCGATAAATTTTTCTATTTGGTGTACCAGAAGAATAGAAACAAGAATTACCATGGTGGGGGTTTTAGTTAACGAAGATAAAACGAAATCAGTGAGAAAATTGTCTGCTGAGAAACAGGTGAAGAAAACTACTACACATTCATTTCTCAAAAAAGAACTATGTTTAAAACCAAAAAAAATGCATTGTCATCGACAATTTTACCTCAGGATAAAGATCAGAGGTTTTTATTTTGCCACTGAGTTTCTTCTGAGAAATATGAGCAAGTTCTGATCATATATTTTTGAATAAAGTAATATTAAGTGATGACGGTCATATTTACTAGTGCAACGTACTGTTGGGCATTAGTCAGAAGAATTTCACCCCTTCTTTCTTGAGTTGATTTCTCTCGTGCCCCTCGATGTTGTCCAGGGCTATGCCGAAGAATTTCCTCGCTTCTTTCATGTGTTTAGCTCTCTCTAGCAGCTCGGTGAGCTGCTCTGCATTATTCCATGAAATTTCCAAACGCCGGTCAAGGTTCAATTTAGCTCTAACTTCTCGTTGGCGTGCAGCATTGCTTCGTCTTGCCATTTTGCGTTGTTCATCCGATTAGCTTCGGCGTTTTTCTTGCTGTCAAAGTCTTGCTACTTCTCTCTTGCAGTTGGACACATTTCTATCCTTAGTGGCCTCTTTTGCCGGAATTTTATTCTGAAATGTCGTCTATTATCTCTTCGAAGCTTTTCAAGAAAATCACAATTTCGAAAACAAAAACTCAAGTTCCAAAATCTTGGGCCTTATACCAAGTGGTAGCCAGGTTACTCGTCAAACGAATTTAAAATATTTTCTTCTCGCATTATCAATTAAAAAAATCGAAGCGACATGATGAATTTCAACAGAGAAAGCTCCATAGAAAACTTCTATTTGTAAAAATAAGCCGATTGCGTATTCTGGATACCATAACCACACACACGGACGGAGGGACGAACGGACGCGGCTCCTTTATAATAGTGATTTGAAAGATATGCCAAGTATATGAAATTATCGAAATAAAATGAAACTTTATATCCTGCTTCTTTCAATGACACTTATTTCAGCCTTTTATGACTAATATTTTACATACTACAGTGTTTATAAATCGGCTACTTTTTTAGCGGGCACCCTAAATAGAAAAGAACTCTGGAAGAAAGAATAATACACAACCAGTTGCATCCATGCTACAATCAGTTTTGAACACCTTAAATTCGGTATGAATAATGAAATAAATTTAATCTACAGTGTGATTATCAGAAATTCTATTAAAATTTTTTTTCGTGAATAATAAAATATAACAAATAAATATTAAAATATTTATCAATTTAATAATAAAATGAAAAGATTTTATTTTAATAAATATTTTTAATAATAAATGTAGCGTGATTTTCAATAATTCCCTTGTTTGACGGGCTCCAGAAATCTTCATCAAAGTTTCACTGTAAATTGTGTAGCAATTCGTAAAATCAGCAAAGCAAAATACTATTCTCAACTCATCGCGTCTAATTATCGTACGCATGATACCTTGTTTCTCAATACCGAGAACAAATTTTGCCTCTGAAATTATTGCCGACCTAATTTTCATCCTTCAAATTATAGAAACAATGACACAGAGAAAAAGACGGGCGTTCGTACTTAGATAAATACATATTAGTTTTTTGACATAGATCTTTCACGAATTGTCATTATCAATCTTGATAGTGATGTTAGATGAAGTAATAAATAAGTTCCACCAGATGAAAATAAAGGCTAGATTCAGCCACACACACGTGTGACATCTAATTTCCATTCAGTTACTACTAAAGCTAAAATTTTACTTCTGTGGTTTCAATATAGTTTAATTATTACGTATATTATGCAGTCACCAAGCTAGATGGCCATCGATACGTCAGCAATGTAAAATTTTCTGCAAGAGAGCAACAAAACCAAAATTTGGGCGCTAAAACGTAAGAAATAAATGGAAATGTATTCCACACAATTAGCCGAGTTCATGTAACGGCCTACAAATTCTCATAATTTATTATAAATTTATAAAGAAATTCACTACCTTCAAATTTATAGCCGTAAAATAAAAGTAATTAGCCGTTGTTCCATTAAAAAAAAATTTCAGCTCCAAAACAATTTGGATGTACAATCAATCTGAAGGCGCTGGACGCTAAGCAAAAAAATTTTTCATGGAGAAATTTTTCAATTTATTGCTATCAACTGTATTTTGTTCCGTTGTTCTGAGAATTTTTTCTTTAAACTACACCTTTTTCACTTCAAATTAATCTAAGTCAAGTTCAATTTAATCCAAGTCAAGTTCAAATTAATCCGAGTCAAGTTCAAATTAATCTGAGTCAAGTTCAAATTAATCCAAGTCAAGTTCAAATTAATCCAAGTCAAGTTCAATTTAATCCAAGTCAAGTTCAAATTAATCCAAGTCAAGTTCAAATTAATCCAAGTCAAGTTCAATTTAATCCAAGTCAAGTTCAAATTAATCCAAGTCAAGTTCAAATTAATCCGAGTCAAGTTCGAATTAATCCAAGTCAAGTTCAAATTAATCCAACCCTCAGTTGAGTTATAAAAAGACATAATAATTTGTTAATTTGAATTTGTTTTGTTAAATATGTATCTATTGGATGTGATGAGCAAAACTGGTTTCGAGGATTTATTTACACTCATAGATATTTATATACATGAAATTCCACTTTACCACATATATGAAATCAAACACGTGCAAGTACAAAATATTATCATTAGACGATATGTAGATCTAATCTTTAAAAGAAATATACAAGTGCGATTCACTGAGTTCTAATGTACGATTTTGTTTAATTACAATTTATATTTGTACAATACTACCCAGATACATTCCTGCATTAGCAATAAAAATGTTGCCATCCATTCTACATAATTCCGTGTTAGTCGATGTGAAGAAATGTACGATCCACTTACAATACACAATAATAATACAAGAAACAATGTTTTTAATTCACTACTGATTATATTTGCGTGAGTTTACAATGCAATATATAATAGTTTTAAGACTTCAATAACTTTTAAAATAAGTATTTTATGAATATTTAAATCTTGAAAGTATTATATATTGAATTGTGAACACACACAAATAAAATCAGTATTAAGTTAGAAACATTGTTTCTTGTATTATTATTGTGTATTGTAAGCGGATCCTCCATTTCTTCACATTGACTAACACGGAATTAGAATGGATCATAAAATTTATATTGCTAATGCAAGAATGTATCTGGGTAGTAATGTAAAAGTATAAATTGTTATCAAACGGAATCGTACATTAGTACTCAGTGAATCTCATTTGAATATTTCTTTTGAAGATTAAATCTACATATAGTTTAATGATCACCTTTTGTATTTGCAAATATATGATTTCATAGATGTGATCAAGTGGAATTTCACGTATATAAATATCTATGAGTGTAAATAAATCCTCGAAACCAGTCTTGCTTATAACATCTAATAGATACATATTTAACAAAAAAAACTCAAATTAACAAATTATTATGTCATTTTATAACTCAACTGAGGGTTGGATTAATTTGAACTTGACTCGGATTAATTTGAACTTGACTCGGATTAATTTGAACTTGACTTGGATTATTTTGAACTTGACTTGGATTAATTTGAACTTGACTCGGATTAATTTGAACTTGACTCGGATTAATTTGAACTTGACTTGGATTAAATTGAACTTGACTTGGATTAAATTGAACTTGACTTAGATTAATTTGAAGTGGAAAAGGCGTAGTCCACCCCCCTTTATTTGAAATGTGCGCCCGCCGAGTATATAAATAGAATCGGCAAGAGACATCGCCGTTCATTAGCGGTGGCTTGCCGTAGAGGTAGCACTTAGTAAGGGTCGTCGCTGTTCATTAGCGGAAGCGCGACTGTCGAGGAAGCCTGTGTCAACTCTGAAGTACCAATAAACGATAACCACGTTGCTGCATCGTCACTCCCGAACCTCATTCGCGTTTAGTTACGAAGTTACGACCTGTATCTGAAAAGGCCGGAACATATTTGGTGGCCCGTGTATGGGGATGCCACATTAAAGATATCCACATTGCCCATTGAAGAAGAAAGATATCAAGAATTGATCTTCGGTTCTGCTGATCCGTGATTTTAAGTGTGGGGAGTGTCACCCTGTTTGGAGTAACGTCGCATAGTTATCACATTACTTCGGAGCATCGAGAAAAGGAAGAAGGACGTCAGCGCAGAAAATCGAAGTTCTTTCCAAGAAACTCTTCGAGAAAGAAACTCTTCGAGGGAGAAAAAATCGAAAATATACACGCTAACTCAGCCTTCACCAGCCTGGATCATCGCTACTCAAGGGAGAAGATGAAGTGAGGGGTCCAGATCAACAACCTGATCTGTCGACGAGATCTACGCATTTACGCACCGTCATCTGCAGCGAGAAGATCGACGAGAGCTACGCATCGCCAAAATATTGTTCAACGTCACCAACAAGTTAAGTGTACGCCGATAATGTTGCTTGCAAATTAAATAAGCATGCGCTCAATTTAATGATTATACATCATCATTATAAAATTAATGAGTAGGAAGTTGAGCAGTAAGCAGTAAGCAGTAAGCATTGCAAGCGCTGATTCCTGGGAGTGGAAGTTGAGCGGCGAGCAGCATAGGCATTGCAAGCGCGGATTCCTGGGAGTGGGAGAGCGTGTACGCGGAAGCGGTAGCCCATTGTTCTCTAGAACAGTTGAAGGAAGTTGTAGCCAGTGCTCTCTAGCACCCATTGTCCTCTAGCACATAATAGTAAGCCGGAGCAGCTTGCTCTGTTCAGTTTGCTGCCGACCTTCACGAGCTTTGACTTTGTGGTGCTGAATTAGCCTGTTTCAAGTCCACTGAAAATGTAAGTTATCATTTTATCGTATGTAGAATATTTTCATTAAATGTGTGTAGAACATTTCTCTCTTAATGGTAATTAGAGGTCTAAGAATATAAGAGTATTGTGTGTTTATGTCGAGAATACTTTAATTGTTGCGTTAGCTATGGCCATCATCAACCCCCTAGTAACAGAAGATTTTTCCAAAAAACTATTTAACAAACCCTTTAACTCGTCGGAAGAGCTCCTTCAGAGACTCGTGACTGTCATTCGCAATTTTCCCGAAGATAAGCAAATATTAGCGACTCGATCTGAGAGATCTATGGAAATCTATTTTGCAGAGGATGACCATTCGTCCGAATCAAACTTTGATGCAGCCTATGATGAGGCCGAAGTGCATACAATGACAAGAGGCGGATTTCAAGGTAGAGGTAGGACGCGTAGGCCCTACTGGAGACCAAATTTCCCGAGACCAACTTTCCGTGCTAGACCTCACGTGAAATCTTTTGTTGGAGATCGTGAACTAGGAACTCTAGAAGTCCAGGCATTAGAGACAGCTACTGAAGCAAGGCGTTGCTCGAATTGTAATAGCAATATGTGTATCTGTCAAGGACAAGGTGTGTCGGTAACCACTGTGGCTAGGAAACCGACTGATTGGTACAAACCGGGTTCATCTCAGACAGCCACCGAGCGTTCACTGCGTGATGTAGCTTGTTTTCGTTGTAATAAGTTGGGACACTACGCAAGAGACTGTAGGTCCGGACGAGAACATTTCAACAGACCAGGTAGACCTGATCGTGTCCGTGCGCGAGGACAGCATAAAACTCGTGTACCAGAAAAAGGCCAGGTAGAAACTTACCAAACTAACAGTGGCGATAATTTTTTAGCGTAAACTGCAGAGACGATTTCATTGCCGATAGAAATAACGTCAATGGTAAAAATGAAATTGAAATAACTAAGTGTGACTCTACGTCAGTAGCTCCTAGTGAACCCGAGGAGAATTCTGGTGCTGAAGATTCCCTCGTTAAAAATGTCGAGAGAATTGATGTGTTAAACATGTCTGGAGGTTCCCTCGTTAAAAATGTTGAGATGATAGATCCAATAATTAAGTGTCAAAATAGATATGAATCGCTGGGAGAGGTGGATTTAAGCGATGATTTGAATGATCATGGCACTGAAGTTGAAAGCCATTTGACAACGAACGTTTGTAAATACGAAAAAGATGAAGAAGTTGAAGTTACAGGACAAAATGAATTATTTGTAATACGAAAAAGTCATAAGCCCATGATTGTGCTTAGAAAAGATGCAGACCTGTGGAATGCATTGATTGATTCAGGATCAGAAAAATGTCTAAGTAGCTACCACAGAATTAGTGAGATAAGTAATGACGTGAAGCCAAGTTCTCTGACTATAAAAGGCGTTAACGCTACGAGTAATGTTGAGGGCGAGGTGGAGCTTGTCCTAAAGTTAAAAAACGGTGTAAGTTTAAAGACAAATGCTTTAATAATTAAAGATGGTATTTACAATTATGACGTCATTATTGGGCGTGATTTATTAGACAAGAACGCCGTTGTAGACTTAAAACAAAGATGTTTAATTATCAAAGACGAGAAAATTCCCTTTGCAGAGGTAAAACGACGAAAAAAGAGAAAGACAGAGTGTCTCGAGTATTTAATAGAGAATACTGAGTGTCTCATGGCGGACACGATTACTTCCAGAGCTAAGAAAAAAGTCCTAAATAAGCTAAGAGAGAAGAGAGAAATTATCAGGACGTGTAATGCTGCAAGAGTCGGCGAGGAAGTAAAAAGGGATGGTAAGAGAGAAAATCAGCCTGTTCGAGGCGTAGTTGCAGTTACCAGATCCCACACAGGGCCAAGGCCGTTAAGAGTGCATACTCAAAGAGTAGAGATTGCTCCCAATGTAATTTTGAAACATGTTGGACATGTTGGAAAGTGTAAAAATGGAGAATACATAATAAAGAAAGCAACTTTAAAAGAAGGCATTTGTGTCGCAGAAGCGATTGTGAGAGTTAACAATAGGAGAAAGATTCCGTTGTTGTTAATTAATAGCTCCGACAGAGCGATTGTTTTACCAGAGAACGCAATTATAAGTACTTTAGAAAAAGTGGAGAAGGATCACATTGAATCCGAAGTTTACTTGTCAGATGTACAAGGAGAATTAAAAGGAGGATTGAGTACCTTTGTGCAGGCAGCGAGTGTTGTTCAGGACAGTCATTTAGATGTCGAGAAGAAAGACACTAATAGTAAATCTGTCGGGATCACAGGAGTTGTCGACAAAGGGTACGTTTCTGATTCCAAAGAAATAGCCCGTGGTCGGCGGAAATTAAATAATGATGATATCAAGTGTAACGATGACGAAATGAAGCCTGAATTGCTGAGTTTGTTGAATGAATTCAGAGACGTTATTACTATAGACAATGAATCGATCTCCGCTGCTGCGATTAAACCATACAAAATACGTTTGAAACCTAACGTGGATGTCGTAAATGTCCCTCCCTATCGTATTGCCCACCGTTACATGGAAGACTTGAAAGTCGTTAACGAAAAAATGTTAGACGACGGAATTATTAGACCATCGATTTCAGCTTATAATTCACCGATAATTGTAGTTCATAAGAAAGATGGAACCATACGTCCGGTAGTTGACTTTCGCAAAGTAAATGAGGTAATTTATGAAGAATCATTCCCTCTACCGAGAATGGACGAGATTCTCTATAGTTTAAATGGTCAGAAATACTTTTCGAAATTAGATCTTAGGTCGGGATATCATAATATTACACTGACCGATGAGAGTAAGGAAATAACAGCGTTTACAGTTGGTAGCAGAAAATACGAGTTCAATCGTTTACCTTTTGGTTTAAAAACCTCACCTGCATATTTCCAGTCAGTAATGACGCAAACGCTATCTCCTGTTCTAGGAAAACTATCTTTCGTCTTTATGGACGACGTGCTCATATTTTCTAAGGAAAAGGCACAGCATCTTGCCGATATAAAAGTTGTACTTGAACTATTAAGAAACGCTAGATTGTCAATAAAAACGGAAAAGTGTCAATTTTTCAGTGACGAGATTGAATATCTCGGACATTCCATTAGTGGAATGGGAACCAGAAGCACCGGTACTGACAAAGTAAAGAATTTAGAAATTCCTAAGAATGTGAAACAGTTACAGTCATTTCTAGGACTAGTAAATTTCTTTCGTAGGTACATAAAAAATTTTGCGAGTATCGCAAGCCCGCTCTATAATCTTCTGAAGAAAAATGTTGAATTCAATTGGTCTAGAGATTGTCAAAACGCTTTTGAAAAATTAAAGAATGAACTGTGTGAAAGCACAATCTTGAGTCACCCAAACTTCGATCAAAATTTTCATCTGTTTTGTGATGCATCAAACGTCGGCATAGGAGCTGTTTTACTCCAATCATCTACTGATAAAGTTCGAAACATGAGACCTGTCGCATTTTTTTCTAAAACGTTGAATTCCACCCAACGAAGATACTCAACAACTAAAAAGGAGATGTTTGCTATAGTTGAAGCGTTGAAGTACTTTAAATATCTTGTTTTAGGCTATGATCTGGTCATTTACACCGATCATAAGCCTTTAGTTCCTTTATTTTCAAAGAAATTGCCTGAAGACAACACGCTCGCTAGGTGGAGTATTTATGTTCAAGCTTTTGATGCCAAATTAAAGTATTTTTCTGGGAAAGCGAATAGTGCCGCCGATGCATTAAGTAGATTAAATCATGACAAAAATCCTTTAACAGAAAGAGAACTATTAGAGTGTTCTGAATTAACCCCGGATGTAGAGACTTTTCCCGTTGTAACCAGGCCGCAAGCCGCTGCTGCGGGTAACAAATGTAACAAGCCGGTGACTGAGGGAGAGTTCGAGGAGACAATGTCAGGAAGTGAGGATGGAAGAAACAACAACAGTACTGCTGAACAGCAGACAGCCCCCAGACAGAAAACGAGCTTATGCAGACTGGATAAAGTTAACACGACTACAGACCATTCAAGTATTAACGACAACTGGTCGTTAGACGAATTTAAACGTGAACAAGATAGTGATCCCTTTTGTTCTGAAATAAAGGATGCCCTAGAGAATGCAACAAAAGTTACTAATACTGACATGAATGAATTTCTGATTATGAATGACATTTTGTATAAAAGACGAAGAATTGACAACAGACCCAGCACCATTCTGACTATTGTGGTGCCATATACTCTGCTACACAAGACAATTTTATTTATACATAATTTGTCCCACACAGATTTGAATCATACCTTGTTTAAGTTTAAATTAAAATATTTTCATCCGTACGAACGGACAATTACACGCAAAATTGTTGAATCTTGTGACATCTGTAAGATTCTAAAATCACGAATACCGACGCCGATTAAAATTCTAAATGCTCCAATTGGAACACGATGTTTTCAAACGGTCAGCATGGACTTCTACGGTCCATTAACAATGACAGACAATGGTAACAAATATATCCTTGTCGTGATCGACCTATTCTCGCGTTTTGTTAAATTATATTCGACTAGTGACCGACGTACAGAGACTGTTACAGATTGTCTATGGAATTTTTGCTGTTTGTTCGGTACCCCGGACGTTTTGTTGTCCGACAAAGCTTTAGAATTTAAATCATCTACTGTGAGAAAGTTCACACAAGGACTTTCTATCTTGAAAAAGGAAGTTCTGGCTTATTCCCCTTTTTCTAATGGCATTGTTGAGCGATGTAATGGAAAAATTCGACACCTGCTCAAGTTATATCTAAATTTTCTCACTCATAATGAGTGGGATAGATTATTGGATATTGTGGAGAATTCGATTAACAATAGTTTTAATGAAACTTTAGGCGATACCCCCGCATACACGGTTTTCGGTAGAGATACGTGTGTGTATATTAGTTCTACTAATTTAGAAGACTTCAATGTTGTGACTACATATGAAGATGTTCAAAAACAAAAATTTAAAGAGTCATCTATTGTAGTGAACAATATTAGAAATGCAATCATTAACGCCACAATCGAAAGAACTACATATAGGAACGTGAAACGTCGCGATAAAAACTTAAAAGTGACGGACCGTGTACTAGTGAAAAATCATGCCAAAAAACACAAACTACAGCTAAATTTCTTAGGACCAGGTATCATTGAAAGGCTAGGTAAAAATTACGCAGATATTAAGATCGGTAACAAGATTATCTTATCGAACTTAAACCATGTACTGCCTTTAGATAAGTTAAAAAGGTAAAATTGTCAACCTAGTTTGGAACTGTTCATTTCATATATTCCGAAATTGCCATTCCATATATGTATTTAAATGGTATTTAGCTTGTAAGTGCGTTCTATGAGTTTTAGCTTGTAAGTGCGTTCTATGAGTTTTTAGCTTGTAAGTGCGTTCTATGAGTTTCTTTCTTAAGACTTTATGTATGTCTTGCGTTAGGAAATATTGTGTTGCGCAAACACCTTGTGACGAGATGTTGAGCTTAGGATGTTGTCATACTGTTATTGCGACATCAAAAGGTTGTGTTCATCAAGTCGTAAGCTAGAGTTGATAAACTTAGGTGAAATCGTGGAAATGTCGACACGAGAGTGCGAGTGCGAAGCCCGCGAGAACTGCATCGCATCTGCCGCAACTTGTTTAAAAACAATGGCAGGCATTGTAGTTGGAATGAATGTGTCTTAATGAGAAGGAAGCGTTGCCTTAGTATAAAACGAGAATTGTTTACTTTAAACTTGTGGCCATGCTAATCTCCTGTCTCGTGTCCTTTCAGATTCCTTGGGCGACTCCTGAACAACTATTTGCAGTTCCACCTCAAGTTGGCGCATAACACTACAACGCTAACTTCTACATTCATATTAACATGACAAAACACACGTACCTCAACGATGAGCTTTCATCTCCGAGGGTGTCCCTCGAAACTTCGAAAAATGGGGACACGCTCACGCACAGAGTCCACGTGCACGTACATACAAGATGGATCTGAATATTTTCAGAATATTTCTTTTAGAATATATTGTCTTAGAATATTTCTTTTTATACGGAAAATTACGTGTTCTTGGTGTCGTTAATTATATCCTTTGATGTTGTTTTACTCGCCCCATGGAAATGTTTTGTTTCAAGATAAGGAGACGAATTATTTGTATTGCGAATGAAAACCAAATTGCACGCTTGTAGATTGGTTGAATTGAATTAATTCATTTATTGATTATTCTATTTAATTTACTTTCAATATTTAATTTAGTTGAATTGAAATAAGTTAATTTGAATCGTAGGACGATTTAAATCGTACGGAAAAGCTAATCGACGTTTAACTTGCCAATTGTAGTAATGTAATGTATTATTCTCGATTTGACGGTATGTGTCCAGTTTGTTCAAAAAAAGTGTACCTTGTAGAGATGATTTATTACGTACGTGATTTGATTTTTGATTTCGATAAGTTAATAAAATTGTGTGGTGTATCCAATAGTGAACATCGGAAGCCTTTAGTGTCATACGTTCTGATCTGTTCGAATTGACTTGACGGATTGTAAGATTAATTGATAGTCAAGGGAAAATCAAAGTTAATTGAATAACGTTTAAAAATTGTTATTGTCATAAAGAATTTTTAAGTATGGGGGGAGCATTATGTGCGCCCGCCGAGTATATAAATAGAATCGGCAAGAGACATCGCCGTTCATTAGCGGTGGCTTGCCGTAGAGGTAGCACTTAGTAAGGGTCGTCGCTGTTCATTAGCGGAAGCGCGACTGTCGAGGAAGCCTGTGTCAACTCTGAAGTACCAATAAACGATAACCACGTTGCTGCATCGTCACTCCCGAACCTCATTCGCGTTTAGTTACGACCTGTATCTGAAAAGGCCGGAACAGAAATAAGAAAGTAGGCAAAAGGAAAGAAAAGCAGAAAAAAATAAAAAAATCAATCTCTCGAGAGTTGGTGAGGCCGAGTGCACACGGCCCGTATCACACTCATCGCACACTTTCTGCTGGCTTCAGACAGACAGACGGATGTGGCTCTTATTAAAGTATAGATTCTGGTTTACTTGAAAAAATTTTTGCATCTGGTCTGCAGCATCTCTAGACTTTTAAAGCTCTCCTTACTATTTAAATCCGATATAAAATTTCTCGTGACTTCATAGTTTGTAGAATGGTTTGAAATGGCTCTATATTATGATAGATTGAAATCGGTTGTTAATCCTTAATTTGAACAGATTCTAACAAAAGCATGGGAAGTTTAAAAAGCATCTTTCTAACCTAATAATACCCGTTGTGTGTTGATTTATATATTTGTTTGGTGTCCGCTTCTTAAGAAACATAGGATGTCTGAGTTTGCGGTATCATGGATACCGAATTCCTCAGTGTATTGAAAGATGGCCTTTCATTCATTGATATGTTTGACATTTTATCAGAATAGATTCGGTTAGGACATGATAGGTTAGGATAGGTAAGTAATGTTGACTGAATTTTTTCACGGGTCCACTTAGCTTAACGATGACATTGTCAGTGGAATTTCCACGGGTGCTGCTACTACCTAATAATACCCATGGTTTATTAGTTTTGAGTCCGCTCCTTGCATTTCTCTGTCACGCTCATAAGGATAGTTATAATCACCGTATCTGTGATACGAGTTTCACCAGTGCGAGAGTACAAAAATATTTTTTATCACGGGTACTGTTAGGATATATATTTTTGTTAGTCATCCTCGTCTGGAAAGTTTGTTCAAGAAAGGTATTGAATCTCGTCATTTTTGGCGGGCCGTGCACACTAGTATATTAATATTAAAGCTTAAAACTAAGTTCGTGTGTAACGCTCTCATCCGAATTTGCGGCATCATGGATACCGAATTCCTGTTGTTATATAAAAAGATCGCCTTTACATGCATTGATACACTTGACATTTTACCAAGATAGAATAGGTAGGATAGGTTATATTAGGTTAGGTTAGAATTTTTATAATTTTTTACTTTATTTTCATTTCTTTTCTATAATTATTACTTATTACTTCATATTTTTATTTTTTCCATTTTTTTCCTTTTTTTAAGTATTTGTTGTTTTTATTTCCTTATTTTTTATATTTCGATTCTTTACTTTACTTTTTTATATTTTTTAAAATTATTTAGTTTTTCTACTAATTCCATTTTTTCTTCTTTAATTTTTTATATTTTTTAACTGTTTTCTTTTTAATGCATTTATTTATTTTTTATTTTTTATTTTTCTATATTATTATTTTATTTTTAATATTTTTCCGTTCTTTTAGTTTTTTTTATTCATTTTTTTAATTTTTTATCGTTTCCATTTTTTATTTCCATTATTTTTTATTTTTTGTTTTTTATCTATATATTCCTCAGTGTTACATAAAAAGATCGCCTATACATGCATCGATCCGTTTGACATTTTATCAGGTTAGCATAGTTTAGGTAATGTTGATGACATTTTTCACAGGTCTTTGGTTTTTATGTATGACTTATTATCAGGATAGGTTCGGTGAGCATAGTTCATGTAGAGATAGGTTAAAATATGTTATGTTGGGATAGCTTAAGTTAGATTATGTTGTGTTAGAATTTATTGGGCGATGTTGATGAAATTTGTTGACGGGTCTACGGTTTTTTATGTATGACATATTAACAGGGTAGATTCGGTTAGGGTAGGTTAGGATATCTTAAGTTGGGATAGGTTAGGTTAGCATAGGTTGGGTTATGTTGACGGAATTCTTTCATTGGTCTGTTTTTTTATGTTCGACATATAACCAGGGTCGGCTCGGTTAAGATGGGATAGGATAGGTTAAGTTAGAATTTGTAAGGTTGGAATTGGTAAGGTAATGTTGACCGAATTTTTTTCACGGGTCCACCTAGCGTAACGATGGCATTGTCCGTGGAATTTTCACGGGTACTGCTAATTATGAATTATTTCATCCTTTTTATATTTTTCCATGGTGTTATGTTGAAGCTAAACAGGTTCAACAAAAGAGACCCTAAATCGATGCGAGTCCTGCACCATCATTGTCACCAGAGGAGATGCTTCTCCTCTGGTGATAATAGAAAATGGAGAAAACTGGTAGACGAGGTTAGATATGGAACTATTCTATTCATTGAAGTTGCGCTCTACTCCCTCAGTTCTCCACCCAAGAAGCTTACAATTCAAATGAAAATCGGAACGATCGCTGAAAATACTTCCTTTCTGTACGAATAGTTCCACATTTAGGTGAGCAGATCGTTTTGATAGAACACATTTGAAATCGTCCTAAAACAATGGAGTTGCTAATTTTTCTCTGTTACGTCTTTTGATATTGTATTTGAAGGAATATTTTGTAACACATTAGAGTCATGCAAAAATATACGAATTTAAAGAATTGC
The DNA here is from genome assembly GCA_030386875.1 of Morinoia aosen. Taxonomy (NCBI): domain Eukaryota; kingdom Metazoa; phylum Arthropoda; class Malacostraca; order Amphipoda; family Talitridae; genus Morinoia; species Morinoia aosen. The sequence goes on from CM059562.1 coordinate 24,231,413, forward strand.
ATTTGCATAACGTAAGTTGTCCGTCCTCAAATTCAATGTAAGTTACAACACCCAATAAATTAGCAAGTTTTCTCAAAGCGCAATTGTTAACATTATGTAATGTTAACCTTCATGAACAATATCTATGTTGGACACACTACGTTGCCTATACTGAATGAAAAACAGCAATGTTTATTCTGATAAGGCCTAGTGAACAACGGACGATAAAATACAAGACGCACAGAGTTGGGCACGACGAGAGCGTCACAGCGAGCCTAGCTCCAATATAGTGAAACTGAACGAAATTATCGCGATCGTATATGTTAAGTCCCGATACTCGCAGAATTTTCCAGGAATTTTTGTGTCTCCGGGAGCTGTTTATTATAAAAGCCTCCTTTGAAGCTTGACGCCGAGGTGAGGCATTAGCATTTAATGAAACTCAGGTCCTGTGCACTTCATGTCAAGTATGAAATAAATCATGGACTGCTCCAAGGAAATACGCTGCAGCAGCTACAGCGGAAATGTCAGGTCGAAAAGTATTGGTTCAATTCTACTTTTTGTATGCGTGTGTACCACTGGAACTCCATCGTAAAGTAAGGTAGTGAATTTACGCTTAGTGAGGAGTGACCAGGCTTGTAAAATATGTAGAAAGCATTCCGTCATTGGTCTGACAGCATTTCCTGCCGCAGGACTAACATACACCTTATTCTTAAAGTGATCCCGTCAATGTTGCCTGCTTCAATTTGTTGTAATTCTTAATTGATGTGCAGCTCGCACAGAAGAAGTACCAACACAGGCTTCGTCTGTGCAGGGAGACGATGCACTGCTCACAGTCTCCGGCTATATCATTTTAGTGGCAGTTGAATGACACGGACTTCAGATATTGTGACTGAAATTATTTTACTTTAGTACAATAAAATTATTTCCATGTCATGTTTACGTATAACTAGACCTTTATAACGCCAGTAGGAGTAACTGAACCAACTCACTCGAGCATAACTGAACGATCACGACTGAATGGTAAGCACTGGTCGCTGAGCTGCATAATACGACGAGACTTAAATTAATTTCGATTAATTTTAAAAGGCGGCTGCAACGTTGGGGAGCCATAAAAGGAGAGAGAGTAGCGAGCTGATGCTCGACTCCCATCCTAGAGAAAGTTTAATTGCACTAGGTTTAGTCTTCATCGCATCGCTAAAGACTTGCTGCTGCGCATGCTGCATGAATATATTAAGAATATATTACGCGATGAGCTCTGCCCTAGCTTGAAGCTCCGTAAAAGAGGAGATATTGGCAAGACACCTGGCTCCGCCATCTTGCCAAAGTTCCTCACGACCCGGAGGAGAGGAAGGGCGCCTTTTCTGCATCAGATCTAGCGCTGCAGAGCGCACCACTGAAGGATATTAAACCCAAGCTCAAAAGAGGGCTCGGGACGGCGATTGTACGCATGCCAAGTCAATAGTCGTTTTCGGTTGACGCAAACAATTGTTCATTCTGGGCAGATGCTGCTTGAACTGAAGAGTTGAAATAGTCGTTTGTTGAGAATTTAGTAATCTCAACGGCTTAGTGCAGTAACAATCAGTCACAACCAGTGATGATGAGCGAGGGCAGTAACAGCAAAAGTTAGTTATCTAAATAAACAACGTGTTAACCAAGCATATCCACAAATACTCTCTTTTTGCCTAGTGTCAAAGTTTAGACCGCTATAACCTAAACAACTACACACAACCTTTAATAATAACTTTAGAAAATTAGTCTATATTATTAAAACCTGCACAATTTACAAGTCTCTGTAGAATTAGTTTAGCTTGCATCATTTTCAGCTTGAAAGAATAAAACGAAATGCATTGTCCAATATTATTAACAGCCCTCCACTTATGTATCCAAGAACAAATAAATTTCTTCTCGAATAACGAAGTGAGACTTCCGATTCAAGAATTGAATGGTTTTCTAACTTTCACTTCCGCGTAAGGGTTTTTTCCTTTACGAAATTCATCACAAAAATATCTTCGTTTATGAATAATGTACTCCTCAGACTATGAAACACAGCAAGATCTTGAAAAAATATACCAGATGAAATTAACTCGTAGTAGGTGTGGTTCGGTCGGCCTTGTAATCCAATTTATCATTTTGCGATTTCCCATCTACTTTTTTCACGCGCAGTACATCAGTGGAATCATTGAGATACAATCAATTTTAACTTTTAGGGCATCAGAAGGCCTTATTCTACGTTTAAATTTCCTTTACTCTGGAACACTTAACTTAAGCGAACCCTTAGATGATCTAATGGTTGTTCAGCGTGAGAGAATGGATAGGGTTGACCCTGTTTGGCACTGATGCCAGCGAGAACTGCATAGACAAATTTTGATTTAGGACTGGTTTTATTTCTGAGCAACAGCTCTATCATTATGAACCTTCAAATGAAGAGGAGACAGTTGTTTCTTAGCAGCAAGATTATGCAATTTTTAAATAAGAAATAAAATAACTTCTAAAACCCTTTTAAATTTACTTTAGAAGTTTTTCTTACGCATTCTAAAAACTATAAAGTTCTGAACCTGAATTCCAATGAATTGGAAACTGTATTGAAATCGGGTTTTATTATAGTAAGGACATATTAGTTCACTTTGGTCTCTAGTTGAATTATTCTATTTATCCAGTTTGAGAAGATCCTAATTCAATAAGGTCTTTATCATTTATATCAAACATTAAACATCATTCATTGACTTGTGCAGAAAACTACATAAGAAGACTAGTCTCAGAGCTCAAGTTTTTTAGTTATTGGAAAGAATGATTAATTTTATTAGTACTCTATATTCTAAATTTTCATCGCCCTAACGATTTTTTTTATTTTGTAGTGTCAAAAGTACATTCGTTCTCCTTTTGCAAGTCAGTCCCAAATTATGCTTCTATTCCATATTGTATGAACGAGTTCTGGACAGTATTTTTTGATGGTCTTCAAGTAAAACATTTTTTACTCGATGGAGAATTTCATTTGCTTTAGGTTTTTTCAGAATTAATATACGAGATTTTTCTGTGAGTCAGGTTCTTTTCAATCATCATTTCTAGAAAAGTATACGTATTAGTTCTTCAATCTTGCCATTACCGATTTTGGTGACAAAGAAATGCATTTCGGCAGAGAAAATTAGTATATATTTAGTTCATCGACATTGATGTATATTTTATTCGCTCTGAGCCCCTTCAAGTCTTAATTTGGTTTTTCTTGTATTCTGCCTGCCCTCGAATCACAGTTTTTACTAGGAATTGTTGTAAGGAGAATACTTTCAGCAGCAAAACGTATGAATTTTAAAAATGAAATATACTGAATCGTATCGTCAATACATATCTGAAGCAGAAGAGGTTCCAAAACCGATTGATTCATGTGGAACGCCAGGGTTTATATCAAAAAGTTTCGAGCGGAAGATACTAATTACGACAAATTATTTACGATTCGTCACGTGTGGTTTGAAGCATTTATGAGTAACTCTTATAATGCTGTAGCATTAGAACTGTGAGAAAAACGCTAATATTATGACAGAAAAACAGATATTAAGACATTTATTTCGTCTATTTTTGAAGGAGATTTTATAGATGATTCAAAATGGCTTGCAAGTAGATTTTCAGATCAGAAACCATACCGTTCATCATCGAGAAAATATATTTGTTCGAGGGAAGAGTATGTGCAGTGCACATTCTTGTGAATAATTTTTTCGAATACTTTGCTCAAAAATGGGAAGACAGCAACTAGTCTATAATTGCTAACATTGATTTCATCACTTTTTTTAAAAATGGAAGTTTCACTGGCAATATTTAGACAGTCTGGAAATATACATTTAGAAACAGAATGATTAATCAAATGTGAGATGATCGAAGGTTTAAAATTAGCTACATATATGTAGTCACTTGTACTGAATGCAACTTCAATTCACTTGATTTATTTTTTTTAATTATTTGTACAGTCAAGAACACCGGAGGCATAAGTTGGTGTGAAAAGAAAAGAATAATTTTCTTGAAGTTGATCCATTTTGCTTAAAATATAAGTTGGATCAGTTGTAATAACATCAGTTATATTTTTGCCCATGGTAACAAAGAAGTAGGTAAAAAAATTGCGAAATCTTCTCCCCGGCGATATGTTGAATTTTCTTGAACAATAGATTCAATTCTCCACGCCGCTTTTGGCTGGTGCTGGTGCATAAATGAGCGGAACGGGATTTTTTAAACAATTTTTTTGAATACAGAAAATTTGAGTGTAAATACATTTTTTCAGTTTTCATTTGACGAGTAACACTATTTCTGAACACGTCATGTTGTAAAACTCCTGGCATTTTTCCTTCACTGAAGTGAAGCGAAATAGGTTTGACGTTTTTCAATGCTGACAATGATGTCTTGAGTTTTCCGAGGCTTTAGTTCGTTTTAGCATTGGTAGGCAATCTAAAAAAGATTGGATCATGACGAACACTCCGCGCTCAAATCTCCACACGACCTCACTCCAACTTCATTATTCAGTGGATGCATTTACGATATACATGCACCTATCTTCTTACGGAATACCATCTCGCCGATGTAGTAAAAATCCCACAACTTTGTACACTCTCTTGTGTCTTAAAACTAGAGTTGCTCTTTCACGAATGTCTTCTAAGCAAACTCACGACTCCCTATGATTTTAGATAGTTGGCTTCTAGTTTATTATCTTTATTTCTCAGTCCAGCCCGTTGTCGTGTATAAAGAACGTTGAATCAGGAAAATTCACGAAAGAAATTTCATTTCATTCTCGAGGTGAAGAAGTAATCAGGAAAATACTCTCTGAGCATCTTCGTATCATGGTTCAATAATTATCTTTCTCTGATGTCAGAAATCTCGATTCCACACTTTTATTCTTCCAATGGTCATAACAACTCTACTATGTACTTCAAACTAAGAGAAAAGATCGAAGATTGGTTATACCTACTAATATTGAGGTTATCATAAATTCATTTAAGTTTTTAGAGCCCAGTAATCAAGCCTCGCTTATTCTCAGAGGCTTAATGTATTTATTCAAAATGATGTAATCTTTCAATAACAGTTTATTTGTTTTCAATTGAGTACCATAAATGAGCCTCGTGCGTGTGAAGTGTAACTAGGCTATTACTTATTAAATGTTAGAAGCGTTTATTATCGTAACCCGTAACATTAATCACAAATAAAATTTAGCCAGCACGAATCAAGAAACAACCACAATACCAGCGTTGATAGCATCCGGCCGGACCTCAAAAATGAAATTATAGCAACCAATCATTACAGTAAGGAATTTAAGACAACAAGACTGTCATAAAGTACGCCTCTGCGTATCATTATCATGTCTTCCACGCAGGAAATAAAACTCCTTCATGTCCTTCATTACATCAAAGACACCTCCCCATCATCACTCGGCTCTGCTTGGCTTATTCACTGTATCAACCGAATGCCGCTGGTCGTATCTGAACACATTACCATAGGACAACGAACGAACTTAGAGCTGCCCCTAACCAACCTCAACATGCTTTCGCCCTATAAACCACCTTCTTTCACTGCTTATCAAACGTCCAACAGCAGATGTCAAACATATTTTTCATCAAATGTTGGAATTTTAGACCGTTTTCACTACGGCTTCTTTTAACAAAAGCAGTATATTTTTCTTAAGAAAGACGATCATCTGATGCTGCTTACCGGTTTCGGTAAGCAGCATCAGATGATGCTGCTAGTGGCAGGATAAAACCCCAGTGCTATGTTAGGTCTTCTTAGATACCCCAGAGCCAAAGTTTTGAGTGGTACAGTAGGCAAAAGAGCACTGTGGCTACTTTTTTCACGATGTGCGAGGCCATCCTTTCCACCAGCAAACCTGTAGCCAAACACATCATTGATATCCCCCGCTGCTAAAAAATGCGAGTACTTGGATTTCTGTTTTGATAGCTTAGTACCACTCTTGCTGCTCTATAGAAGATAAATAGAAAGTAAAGTTTACGAGAAATAGGTAAATACTGTACCAAGAAGCAGTGTTCAGGAAATACCATGCCACAGATCTCAAGCAGCTCAATGAAGTCTATAGTGCATTGAGGAATAATGAAGCAAGGCGAATTCTGGTATACAATATATAGGTCATTACAAGCTGCCCACATTTTGGAACGTTATTGAGATTTGTGCGTGAAATCGTTTGTGTATATTATTTTGCGCTGAAAGTTTTCAGTATTTGAGTGGCCACTGAAGCCAAAGGCTATTCAACGTTTCATTTGGTACACCCAATAAAAATTAAATAATCTCCTACACCTCTCTGGAGCGACGTTGACAACGTTGGGCGGATGTGATCGAAATGTTGTCAATCAGTATATTAAAGTATTTAGATACAATTTAGATCTTTTCCTAAATTTTCGAGCTGAATATAATAAACAGGGATGCTGAAGTAGTGTACTAATGGCTTAAACAAATTTGATAGTCTAAACTTCAATTGAATTATTGTGTTACATGCATAGCTAAAAGCAAAACAAAACTCTGATGAAGTAAATATAGATTCCTCGCCAAATTCAATTCAGTTTACTAGAACGAAATGGTTCAAAGTAACTTAAGATTCTTCCTAAAAGAGAAACAAGTTGAATCTGAATCGGAGCACCTAGCTTAGTAATTCTCAGTAAGTAAAACATGACTGGAATAGGGAAATTTTAACCTAGAATTCAAATAGGTAAATCTACTAAATATCGTAGAGAGACACGTCGAAGACAAAAAAGTCCGAGCTGTGAACGCCACAAAATTCTAACTCTCATTTAAAATAAGAGGTTCCCAACTTAAATAACCTTCATTTTTGAGCCTAAGCTAAATGGCCCTAAGTGTCACATTTACTGTCACTTCACAAGACGAAGGGCCTTTCATGGATCGTTAAATTTTCTACTTGAACAATTTCAATTAAGTGAAGTTTAAGTGTAGTTATACTAACGTAATTTTCCTCCCTCGGGTTGAGCCTCTCAAGAAATTCAAACTCCTCACTGTTTCACTGTCCTAGTACTTGTCGAAGGACTAGTACCTTAAACTTTAATTCATCAAGAATCTGAAAAACCCTTCTTGCCTGACTTCGTCTTAATGATACGCGTATGGAAGTGGAAAGCATGGCGAGAGCAGCGTAAAACTTACAAAATTATTGTAAATTGAATGTTCGATCCTTTAAACTCTTGCATAACATTCAACCGCGCCCCCTAAGTCATTCATCCTGATCTCATAAAACGTCATTGCTGCAACAAATTTTGATTAGTATTTAAAGCTTATAATGAGAACTATTAAGTTAGCCAGAGACTGCTTCTTTTTGCGATTAGTACTTAGCCAGTCAATATTGAATAAATTGCGATTGTAGAACTTGGATTTCATTCAATTATTCTATAGCAGAGATCTAAGTTCGCTTTGTTGCAGGTAATAAGGATACCATCTCAAAGCTTTAAACTTTAAACTTCGATTTTACATAGGAGTTCACGAAGTTGAAACTGTACTTTTGCACCATCAAAAGTTCACTGTCAAAAATTACTTCTCTCAATGAAGACATAAAACAAAGATTTTATCGTAAATCATTTTTAATTTTATTCCAGCTATAATTTTTTATCTGAAACCTTATTTCATTTAAAGTAGAAAGCTAAATATAAAATTTTATGTATTTTATAAAGCGTTGCTGTTAGTAACAATACAAAGCACAACCTTCAGTGAACTTTCAATTCAAAATAAATTCAAAAGGAAGCTCCCTAAATATTATTCAACTTATTTTCCGGTACTTCAAAGCGTCTTGAAGAAAAAAGGAATCATCAAAGAATTATGTCAAAATCTGTACATTTCCATTTGCATTGCAGTCGATAACGTCTTGGAAAGTTCTGAGTTTATGAGAACAAAATTCTTTCCCGAAGCCCGGCCCCTATGAGGGGCACCATGTAGTTAGGGACAGAAAGCCCTTGTCCATGAGGAGTGCAGTGGACGAGTAGTAATGGACCGAGGGTAGGAAACCCTACACCACAAGGAGCACGGTGCATCAAATCACAGCGACAGACAACCCTAGCCTACGCGTCAAAGTACAGGATAAAGGACAGCAAGTCCTAGTTTCACAAGGGTCACGACGAAGTTGAAGAGAAGAACTGGCAACACCCCGAGTTCGAACAAAGTAGGCTGCCGGATGAGGAGAGAAGCGGCGTATCTGGCCTTCCGTATGGTTGCGTCCGCCATCACAACACGGCTATTTATGCAAGTTCTCGGGATTGCGGAGGTTATCTCAAGATAGCGGCGCTCAGACCACGACCCGCGCCCCTGAGTTCATCTCATCTGTTAGACGCACGGTCGCTATCGAGCTTCTGTGAGACACTCTTTCGTGAAGTGTCGATAGCCACGCTGTAATTCATGCATTCTTTTCTATAGCCGGGAAAGCTGGCTTTCTTTTCAAAGAGAAAAGCGTTCAAAAGCAAGCAAATTTTGGTAAAAATACGTACTTCATGCAGTGTACTCATGTTTGAGAGCGTACCTATAGATGTATGTATTTAAGCAATGTTTTTTCAGTCTCAAGCTGTTTTTTCGAAAAAACTACTGATGACAACCTTCTTTTCGGGCTGAATTGCTGGGTGTTTTTTTTACTCTAGTTTCATCCGATTTTCAAATAAATTTCCTATTATTATTATTGGTGATTAACAAGTTGAGAATGCAGGTTAAATGTTGCAAAAGGAAATGAAAGTAGCCTGAACATTCAAATAGCAATAAAGTGATGAATCGAGTATTACATCAAATAATCTGAAAACACCACTCTTTCAGGCACTATTGTGGCGTCTCGTCAGAGTAAATATAATTGCAAAAAATATAAAATTCGATTAGAGCATGTCCTGCTATTATTGGAACGAGGAGTGTATCGATACCAAAATCATATCATAACTGGTGCTCTAGTATCAAATTTTCCTTATTTATGCATTCGCTTTTCAGAACTAATATTACGCTATTCATATCTCGCTACGAGATAAAAATGCTTCTCCAGTTGTAACCGACGGATGCGAAGCATCTCATGCATCGCATCTCTACGCCATATCTGACTCTGTATTCGTAAGATCCTAAGCGATTCTCACGATGACAAGAACGTATGCGGACTTAGCCGTTGTTCAAAGTAGCCCAGTTTTTTCTCATGCGCTTCAATAAAACCCACTACACACAATATTTCTACTGTTCATGAATTAGTTAAACCAAAACAAGCAGAAAATCTTCGAGGGGTGCATTATAGTCTCGTGATCTGAGCACCCCACCACTTACGAGCAAACCTGGCCTTCATTTTCACGTTATCGCAAGCCGAAGGCGTTTTTCTAGTTAAGAGAGAACAACTCTCGACTAATACACAAGTTTTGCCGAAAGAATTGATGAAATATTCTGATGACTCTCTTCGAAACCGCTTTATAAGTAGTTGTGAACGATATATTTGAAGAATATGTCTCGCTCTAAATGTTGTGGAAGATTGAGTTTTACGTGCACAGAGCTGTTAAAACTATAATATCCTTTTCTCAATGAAGACTATCGGAATTGAAATTGAAACGGATCGGAATTAGGAATGGAATCGGTAACGGAATTGGAATTGACCTCTGCATCAAAATTGTAAATGGCATCGGAATTGTATCGCCAATTGTTGTATATTTACAATATTTACGAACACATCCGTAATGGTCTGTCAAATATTTAATTCATGATAGATTGAGTTTGTTCACATGGGTAGAAAATTTCTGAATATTCTTAGTTATTCTTCATTCATATGTACAAATTGCTAAAAACTTTAGAAACAGTGTTTCACAACCAACAAAAAACTTCAATAAAATTACGCAGTTCAGTTTCTAGTGTTAATGAAAAAGATCATTTCAAATTTTGACCAGATTTTCTGTATATTCAACTAGTGTTTACCTCGCGCAGTCCGGGCTCATATAATGTTAGACTTTTGCTAGCGACTGAGGCAAAAACGCAGCAATGAGGAGGCCAAACGCGCTGGCAGCTGCATGCACAGGTGCCCCGTACGGCTGGTGCCACAGCAGCAATTTACTGGACAATTACACAGCAGCTTTGCCCCAGACACTGACTAATGATACAACTTTGATCCCTGCTAACCTTTTGAGAGGCCGCCTGGCGAGGCGGGGCGTCTGCTGCCCTCAGCGCAGACACTTATTCTGCCTGGAATGACGTGAAAATATCACTTCATATTAAAATAAGTTATGCTCAGGCAGGCGTGAACAATGCTGGATGTTCCCTTGACTTACGCATGAAATTTGACTGTTGTTTAGTCGGTAAATGCAGCACGGCGGCGGAGGAAATGCATGATTTTCAGAGCAAAATAACTTAGCCTATTTCAATGATGAACAAAATTCAGTTGCATCGAGCGAAATTTATTCTGTACATTTTTGAGAGAGTCGTAAACTAATTAGGGGCGTCAAATACTATAAGTCCGATTACGTTTCTCTGCTGGATATAAATTCTGAGCCATTTCTCAAGGTTCTGACCTGTCTTCTGCAACATTTTATCCGTCATAATCTCGAATTTGTGGCGCTTGGATAACTTTGATTTTTCGATCGTGTGTATGTGGTTTGTGTACGTACATTCGTAACGTGGGGTACCCCTACAAAAGTAATGTTAACATAGAAGTTGTTGGAATGTGACAACAAAGTAACCATTTTTAACAGACTTCTCAACAGTAAACTTTATTTGCACTACGCTCCAACGCGTATGGGTACGGAAACGGCATTGTCTTACCTGCCGGCCAGATGTGGCGGCTGCTCATCTACCGGCCCACCGGGGAGCACTACGAGATAAAAGACAAGACCAAAGGACAAAGTTCTTCTGCGCCGACCTTTAGTGCTAGCGGTTCGAGTGGCATGCTCGATGGCGTCCAAATTAAGCACAATCAATTTTTCTCTCAACTATTCATGTGGTCTTGCTTGAAGTTTTGAATTTGGAGTAAACTCCAAATTCAAACTTTCAAACATGAATACCAAACAAGGCATCAATTTAGAGTAAGCGTCACACCGTGTTCTGGGTCCATTAACTATCTTTTCATTCCTATGAAAAAGATGCCAAAGACAAATTTTGAGAAGATAAATAGTTTCCCGGGGTGAAACTGTTATGAACGTTTCATTACCCTAGCATATGAGGAAATAGTATATTTATCGTAGGTGTGTTGAATTAGTATCTCAGCCCTTGTTTTCCGCATTGCAGTAACCAATTCTTTAACCTATTAACTATGTCCATCTCATGAAAAAGTGAATAAAACTTTTCTTGCATGGCATCTATTGTCAGCTGCCTTTCGAAATTAAAGTACCACCCAAATTATTTTTTCTTCGATAAATAATTTTTAACCCTTTCTTGCTCCGTGAGGTAGATGAGACACGAGCCCAATTATGTAAACGAAAATATCAAAATACTAAATTAGTACCTCTGTGAACCATGAGCCAAACTTGGTGTAAAAAATAGTTTTTAGTGATGATATTTCAGCGGCTGAAAGGCACATTGCTGCTTTGTACTATTTTACTCTCGCTTTTCAAAAATGTGCCTTTCAGAGGATAACACTCTCATTGCACATTTTAAATGGCATAGAAAAGAGTTAATTTCTGGATGTTAAATGACCACAGTCGATGTGAGTTTCTGTTTTTATTATTTGAAGGTATCTTATATACCGTATACTACAGGTAAGATTTAATTGAAAACTCTTGCGTTTTAATAACAGTGTGTTGGTAACTGCGTGTAAAATTCAATAAGAAATATTCCTTGTTAAAAAACACTGCACGAGAATCTAACTACAGCCCAAAGCAATACATTCATAAACTAGTTAAATAATGAATGGCAAGATTAGGGTCAATTATGATCACAAACATAATTAATTTGATTTACGAAAGGATTTTTATTAGGCTTATCCGTTCATCCTAACACTGGCAGAATTGTCTTCCATTAGAATTAGAATGAACTTTGAATCAGCTCCTACACGCATCTAATTTAAAATAGACACGAAGTAATTCATCGTTCAGAAATTATTTTTCCCTGAACTAAACCTGTATTCGAAATAGAATTCCTGTATAACTTCGATACACTGTTATAATTCTGAGACATTCAATCAGCCAACCATTTTTGTCAAATTAAGCTTCTCTTTCCAGATTTTCAAGCTATAAGTCTCTACTCGGTTCTCCTTTCAATGAGCGTAACTCATCAAGGCGGTCATCAGTCACGGCGACCAGTCGGCGATCAGGGATTGTGTTATCGTGACATCTGCCCCGCCGCCTGCCGTCCGGACGTAAAGGTGATTAATATTTGCATCCAGCTTTCTGCTGAGGCCAGGAAAAGTTGACGGTGTAGCCTCGGGATATCCCTGGAAATGTTCCTAAGAATTTCAGCCAGAATTGATTGCCTTCTAACGAACTGTGGATGAAGATTCAATACTTCATTTCTGATGATCGAAAACTCTCTGTTTATAAAGAATGAGAGCGTTAAATTAAACAGGTATTTTAAAATGACATCATTAAGATAAATAGTCAAATTTTTTTCTGTTTTGAAAAAGGTAAAAGCTGAAGTATATCGAATGATGTAGTGCCTGCTGCAGTTACATCGTTATGCCATTTTCTGTAATGTCACCCAATAACGTAACTGCTAGTCGCCTTATGGTATTTCTTTATTTGGCCAAAAATATTTACTCGAACATGTATGATGCATAGTTGACTTTGTTTAATCTGATTAAAAACATTCTAGTTTAATCAGTTATCCAACATGAACATCAGAGGGCGTTCTCAAATTTGACCCGATAGAGTGTGCATATCTCACTTCATTTATGACGTACTTAGTTCAATTATTTCAGGCTCCTTGATGCAGAGGCTCATCGCAGAATTTTATGTTAAGGATGCAATATGCTGTATAACCAGGCCTGACACCACTCACACATGCATTCACGCACAATTCATGGCATGAATTATGTCCAACGTTTAACTTCTGTCAAACGTGAACATATCAAATGTCCTTAGTGTAAGATTTCGAAAGAAAAACAGAATAAATTATTAGCCAGAATCATCGGAATTACACAAGGAAAGCAACGTATCATGAAATATGCCGGAAATAACTAATGGTGCTGTTATGGGTTTGCTGCATAAGATGATAGCGTGTCCGCACCTAAGGCTAAATTTGAGTGACTTTGTGGAGCATGTCTGGTGTTACAACTTTGGGCAAGACTTTCGAAGAAAACATTCAGTTAATGAAAATAGTAACCGGTCCTCATTGTGATGTTTGTGAGTATGCTCCTTGTTGTGAGGTGACGCTGAGTGTTAGTAGTACCCGTTGTTTGTTTCTCTGTCTTTGTTCCGGCGTACGTTTGCTAACGTTCGCTGCGAATTATGCGGTCTAAAGTATGTGTTTAACGACTTGTTCCATATCATAACTGTGTACTATAATATTTAATGTTATCGGCCCATTTTGTAGATTTTGTCTCGTATTCATTTAGGTGACTGTATTCTCCATCATATGCAGTTTAATGTGTTGTAGGTGATCTTTGTTAATATTTTTAATTTTGTTCAGAATTTACTGTAATTTCCAAAAGATCTTTAGTTTAATTTTCTTTAACGTAATTATTGAAGAATTTAAGTTCGTTCGAAGCTTATGCTCAAATCATTTCCAGCAGTTACCTATGAAATCTCACGCATATTTTGAAGAGTTCGTTAGTCCTAGGTATCACAAAAGATTATTTCAACTTAACACTTTGGCCACAACGTGCACCACCGGTGGCCACGGAGGCTATTTTCATAATGCTAATGACCGACCAAGAGTCGCAAACTCAATTTTCATAAATACTAAACTAAAACTAAATGAAGGCTTGATCCTGATAATGTTTGCTATTTTCAAAATTGCTGGCTACAATTGACTTTGAATATGAGTTCAATATTGAACTTCAGTTTAAGCCATTGCGGCCAAAATGTTAATAAAATGAGAAAGCCAGAACGTCTGTAAGCTATGCATTACTCAGGTAAGATCTAAATGCGGACCCATGTACCAGAAATCCCCTTGGTATTTAACATATTTCATAACTTTCTAATTTGTTTTTGTTGGGAATCCTCCAGTTTCCACTTTGCAGGAGTGGCATCACTGATCTCTAGCGTTTGACATTCCTGCGAGGCCTCACCGATTCTTCGGTCGCTGTCTTACTTACGAGGAATCGCCGAGTCTCAGGTCGTTGCCTTACCTGAGAGACTTCATAAATCTTCTGGAGTTGGCATGCTTAGCAAAGGATAACAACCAACGTGATTCCAGGTCTCACCGATGGGATCAAGCAGCACTCTTTTTACCTTTTAGTTTTTCCTTGATTATCATAACGTATTCATATTTATTTTCTGTTACATTATTAGAATACCTGTGAAATTTTCTAGGTCAAGTTTAATTTTCCCCTCGGCCACCTCATTAGCACGACAGTGAAGCAGCTAACCCTGACCAAACCAGGTTTATCAATGCGCGGCAGCGATAGCATCTACGGCTCGGGTCAGCACTAAACTAGTTATGAATTAATTTGTCGAGTGCGAGTAAATGGATGGAGAAACAGCAGTGATTAGCATGCGGTAGCAAAAATATAAACGATGAGAGAGACTGAACCTCTGCATAAGCAAGGTTCATTGCATGGGCGAATGAATTACCGAATGCAGTTGAGTGTTAGTGAACGCTTCAGTATTTTCATCAGGGAATAAACAATCACAAATCAAATTCACTCCAGGGAAACAAATCGAAAAAAAATTAAGTGCATGGAAATTCGACCAACAACATGACGTGTTGATGAAAATAGCAAAAAAAGAAGCAGAACAAGCAGCACAGCTGTTGATCGCATTTAATAATTCGCGATCACTAGCAACGACTTACTAATGTACTCCTGGTGACGCGAAAATTTTCAGCACATGTTTAAGCTTTCGTTCCGGTTACTGAGCTCGCTGTTGCTGGTAGTGATGAAGTTAATCCTGGAAGAAATGCTGCCTGATCTTGGCAAGCACAGGCAAGAGTGCGTTCAGATGGAAGCATTAGACATGTATGTAACTTTCTGAACCGTGGATAAAATAAACCTGTCGTCTAAAGTAGCAGAACAGTCGAATTCACTCGAATATTACTCATATTTACCAATATTTGAGACGAATGTGGGGGCAGTGGTTACTTCACAGTAAATGCTCGCATTGAATACAACGGGAAAATTTTTCAATCAAATATATTCAGATTATTTTCTCAATTTGCATATGGTACGGCTAACACATGTAAATGAGAGTGCCGTCATACACGAGAGTTTGTACTACGTTGACAACCACCCGCTCTCAATGATCGCTCTGCTTAATTTTCAACGCAGTGCACCCGAGATATTTACAAAGTTACGTACACTTCAATGAAGTTAGTTATGATGAACCGCTGCTAGTCGTGAGTGCAACAGACGTTTGATTTTCGTGTATATTTTATTTTGTGGTTAAATTTAGACATTCGGTTACGTGAAAAGCTAGACACTGATTCCAATGATCGTAGTCCTAGAGGATTTGTCTGCTCTAACCGCAGCCGACTTGAGAGTCCAAAGTAGAAACAGAAAAAGTCACTCACAGAAATTCCTTAGACGTTTTGACACTGCTTCATTTTTTTTACTCGTTAGTGTAATACCATAAACATTTTCCTCTGATCATAAATGTCGCATCAATATTTTACGTTGATCAATAACATAGCCTTGATAGTTTCCTTCTTGAATATCGTAATACCACAATGTTAATTAGTATTGTACAGTAAGCTCAAAATTTTTAGCTGATCATTATCGCAATCTAGAAATTGTTCGCTGAAGAGTATTGAAACATCAACATTTACAACAGATCAGTACTAGAAGTTCAGCTTTCTGTTATGATCAACTTACGACGCTCAGCATTCTCTGCTGACCGTAACGATGACCTGAATATTTAAAATTATTTAGCCTCGTAACGTGATAAATTTTTGCGAATTAATTTCATGAGCTGAAGACGAATTTATAACATCAGCTCAACCCTGAGACGAGCGCACGACAGTTTTGTGCAAACAGTGCGCAACTTGGCTGACATTGTACGTACCACAACTGCGACGCGCCAGCATGGCGCACCAGCATGGCGCACACACCAGCATGACGCATACGGCGTATCATGCCTGGCGCTCACACCAGCAAGGCGGACACACCAGCATGACGCACACACCAGCATGGCGCACGTACATGGCGCATCACATCCCTGCCCACACGCACCATGAGAGCGATGTTCCCTCGCGCCCTCGCACCGTTTTTGCTCGCCCCACCGCCGATGTTGTCGAGGAAGCCGGGCGGCGCATGATTTATCGCCCTGATAATTTGCTCCCAACAAGAACCGAGACGAAGGGCTTCGCACTTCAGTTCTCGACTCGTACGTCCGTCTCTAGCTTAATTAATCCTCGATCTCTTACTGTCGACCGAGCTGCTCTTATTTTCCGGCATTTGCAGGTACGCATACGTTAGTTTAATTTTATATCAAATTATGGAGTTCATTAAAATATTTCAAGTCTCAATCAACTGTGACAGCGTTTTTTTCTTAAAACGTATTATAAGCTTATGGAGAAAAATATTTATCAACTCAGGTGCTTTCGCCAGTTCTCAAATACGGTATCAAAATTGTTTCAACTTAAGTAACTAAGATAGAAGTGAAGAAAATAGCGTAGTTTCACAATCGTTATTGTTCAAAAGCCCCTCATACCATATACGTATGAGCACCTTGTGTAAATGTATACTCATTTGGATAAGCCTAGGACACCCTCGTCCAAAAATTGAACTCCTCTCTTTGAAAAATCTGCTTGCAGTATATAAAATGATACTGCTGCACTGTGACACCGTCCTTCCATCTATGCTAAGAGCAATCAATGGAACCTGGTCGAAAATGACGAAGCGCATAACTGAAATTAATGGCATCCGACGGTACATCTGCAGTAGCTGAAACAATTTATGTTTTCAGAGGAAAGTGTAAAGCACCAGGACATGACAGTCTTCAGTGTGGTTTTATATCCCATGACTGAAGTTTTGTCTTAGGATTGGATAGTTCTTAGGAATATTGGTTTTGTTCGCATCCCCAAGAGATGGCTGGATGAACTTGCCTCTCTTCACCGGCTCGAGGCCAGCACTTTGAAGCAGGATTCTCAGCTCACGTTGTCATGGTAAGCTTGTACTCACTTAACACCACTTAGCATTGCTCTATTCTGGCCTAAGCCCTAAAGTTTAATCAAGCTTTTTCGAATAAAGTTTGAGCTATAAATTTAGCACAAATATAATTTTAACAGATTATAAACTGTAGGCCTTGACAAGAAAAAAAACATGTAATTCGGCCAAATCGATAAAAACTTTCGCTGAAACGACGACGTCTATTCAAAATCGGACTCATATGTATGTCAGCGCGGATGGCCGAGCATTGAGGCTCTGCAAACAAGACTTGTACAAAGTAAAACTTGCATACAAGACAGAAGCAGGATTTGTTTAGATACATTCTGGATATTTTTCAAGCTTCCATATTCAAGCGTGAGTGGATTAAAATTAAAATATGAGCGACAGTGTTTCATGCTTTCTAATGCTGTCTAGGTCGTCTCACAATTATTTGCTGACTTCAAACCTAAATATAAGAATTGTCTGAGGTAATTTTTGCATTTATAATATATATATGTTATACAAATGCGACAAAAGTGTATTTGCATTCCACTGTAGAAAAAAATATAATAAAATGCAAATTTTTCCTTCATAAAACATTGTATTACATGGCCACAGTAACTTGAAATTCATAAGAGACAACACCACATTTGCAGAGCGCACAATGATCCTAAATTGGCTTTATTTCCATCAAAAAACTTTTTTAACCGACACAAAGAAAATAATTAGCTACTTTAACAATTCAATTACTCGTGTTTCACTGTGTGTAAAGATCATGAAACAGTAGACAGCGATGATGATAAAAACTCTCAATTGTATATAATTCCGCAAAAACTTCGCAGCTGGAGTAAAAAATTAATCGCTCAAATATCTCACGTTTCGCTAAGACGTCTCACAGGCTTAGCGTTTTATGTAAAAGACACACTTCCTATCAACAAGTTAACAAGTTATATTTTAATTGCGCATTTGTGCGCTCGGTGCATCAAAGAAGGCAGTTCCTGCTGCCCCGGCGTAGAGGCGGGCTGGCGCACATCGTGAGCCGGGAGACGCAACGCTCGGCGTCTCTCAGCAGCAACAGCAGCTGTTCCCACGGGGCCAAAAAGTCCAAAATTTCTCAACGCGCCTCGCATGGCCGACAGAATGAGCAAGAAACTTTAGGCTATTCGTTTTGAGCAAGATGGAATGCTCTGCCAATACTCCGAAAACACTCTATTGACGTCCGGTCCAGCCAAACGAGATGGAGACGGACTTATAAAAACTGAAAGCCGGCATGCCTGCCTTGAGGAAGGTAAAGGAATGTAAGAAGCAGCGGAGCTCTTTGAGTCTGTGGCAATAACTGTGATTGATAGAAGATCGTGAAAATTTGAAAAGAATACGAATTCCACTAGACAATTAATCACAATTAATCACATAAGATAAGATTACAGTAATGGCTTATGAGCAATTTAATTTATAACAGAATTTGACTTTTGAAGAGAACCATGAAAATTTGTTTAGGACTAGCAAAAATTTTATCATCTCACGTGGAATTTGGGAACTACATTGATACGTTGTTTGATTGGTTCTATAGTATACCTGTGTGCTGTCTTCGAAGACACTAGCCTGTGTTAAAAATATATATATGAACAGTATGCATATTGATTTATTAATATACAGTATATATAGAAAAATTTCTATATATATATATATATGAATGTGTGTGTTACGAAATATAGCTCGAAAGTGCACGAAAAAATAACGGCGTCACTTACGGAAAATAAAAGTATTCTTACGCCTCACGAAGGAGGAAGATAAGTTGGGGGAAGGCTTTTAAGGACTGAAGCAGGGAGAAGCTTCCTCAAACAAACTTTGTGGCTATAATTAAATTTTGAAACATAAGTGAAGTAAATTCAATGCTTAATTGAAATGTATACAATGCTAAGAGATAAGGGTAATAGATGTACTTATACAATCTAGATAATTACACAACGAATTGTGAAGGAGGCGCATGGGTTAGTCAAAGCGCAGGAATGAGCATCGAGCTTCAGAGAAGAATCCAGAAGAAATAATTGCGAGAGGTATGTAAGAGAAGGCTTAACGACGGAGAGGGCTTTTTTGTTGAGAGGGTGCTTGGGAGTGCTGCACGCCGCAGTGAAGAGCTTGGTCAGACGGGAAGTGTTGGCCGCTGTTGCAGCGCACGGGCATACCAGGACACCATGCGCATCCAAACACAAGTAATTATAATCAGCACTAGCGCACCCCTGCGCATCAGTGTAAAATGGAACTAACGTACCAGAGCACATTGCGCAACAGCATCAGAGAACTAGTCTACCCAGGACCAGAGGGCCAGTGCACCACGCACATCGCAGTACCAGTATCCAACACTAACGTACCACGGTGCACCGGAGCACCAGAGCACAAGGCGCAACACAGCACCAGGGCACTAGCCTTCCCAGAACCAGAGGACCACACCACACGCACCATAGCACCAGTACCCAGCTCCAGCACGCCACAGCGCACCAGTGTACCCGAGCACCACTACACTACAACTCCGGCGTACCCGAAAGATGGTAGAGAGGTACCCTACTTCTGACTACCGAGCGAAGGAGGCGGAACAGAGAAGCAGCGACGGGGCAAGTTAGAAGCGAACGAAGAAACGCGTGAAAGGGGAAGTTTATAATAAAATTTAAGGTTTCGTTTCAATGTGAATTAAATTATAGTGAAATCGTGTGTCGTGACTAGGCCACGCAAAAAAATGTGACATAAAGTACTCAACTATAGCGTAGACAATTTTCAGAATTCAGCACGTATTTTCTACCCTTATAGTGCGGCTTGCATTTAAATTATGATGTGGTTGTCTAGAAATTAACTTTCTAAGCTCTATGTTCTGCTGCGGTCAACCTTGTGTCGTTGAATTATTTTGGGGATCTTGGATGGATTAGGGGGTTGTGCTAGGCTCATTCACGGTGTTTTCATTGTTTTTTATAACTCAGGCGCTCACTATAAATACAATAATTATTCTTTCAGCTAGTCATCATTATCTCTAAGTTGATCAAGCAAATGCAGAGTAAAAAGAGCTCCCTCTATTTCTTATCTCTCTCTATCTTTTATTTCTCTCTTTCTACGTTCTTTTCCTCTCTGATTTTTCCATTTCTTTGTTTCTCTCTATCGAGGGTTTAAATCCCTCTTTGTCGCTTGGCGCTCTCTTTACACCAGTTAGGAGGGCGTTTAAGGTGCCGTGACATCTGAATTTTAAATAGATACATATGCATGCTCACATATATGTGTGTATTTACAGGTGTTGCAAAATAGTTAGTACAAACTTCGGCTCCTAATAGAAAGTATTGATATAAGCACTATTTCATCAATGAACAAAGTTCAAAACTCTTCGTTAATGTGATATTATGCTTATAAACTTTTAAGACTCATTTTTCGCAGCACGACAGCGTATTCGTAAGAGACAGGAACAGATCAATAAGGAAAATTAGAATTGACAAATTTAGGCAGGATTGAAGCCATACCTGTTTATTCTTACCTGTAAAATGATTAAAAACCTACTATTGTCAAGTTTAAATAAAATTCTGAATAAATAAATTTCTAGAACTTTCCAGTCAAAGTAAGTAACCTCTAGTTTGAACCGTAATCGTTTTTCAGTTAGCATCGTGACACTGTGTTGGTAAGATGAACAGACTAACAAATGCAGAAATGGCTGATATGCATTTCGTCTATGGTTTTGCTGAAGGTAATGCAAGACGTGCCGCAAGAATGTACTAAGAATGTTAGCCGAATAGACAGGTGCCTGTTCATCGATTATTCACTGTTTTACACCGAAGATTGTGTGAGAACGGAAGTTTTAGTGCAAACAGAGTGAATGCTGGTCGCTCGAGACAGCTTGATCTGGATCATGAGGAAGATGTATTGGAACATTTCCGTGAAAACTTACATACGAGCACTCGGGCCGCAGCAGCATCCATGGAATTCAAGATCACACTGCAGTGTGGCGGATGTTGAATCGGAATAATTATCATCCGTATCACTTCCAGCGAGTCCACGGACTACTTCCTGCAGATTGTGCTCCTCGCGAATGATTTGCGCAGTGGTTTTTGAATCAGGAGTTAGACGATGCCCATTTCGCAGAACACGTCGCAGAACACGTGCCCATTTCGCAGAACACGATGAAGCTACCTTCAACCGTGATAGAATGTTCAATTTCCATAATTTTCACGAATGACAAACTAACAACCCTCTTGTCATCGCTACACTATCAGTGTTTGAGCAGGTACCGTTCATGATCAAATCATTCGCCCATACATTCTGCCAGAGCATCTCACTGGGAATATTTACAGAATCTTTCTTGAAGAATTCCTTGGATTTATTGGCCGATTTTTCGTTGGATATTCGTAGAAGAATGTGGTTTCAGCATGATGGAGCTCAGGCACATATTGCTTTGAATGAGAGACGTTTTCTTGAACTTCAATTTCCAAATCGATGGATTGGTCGTATGGTCCTGTGTCCTGGCCGCCAAGATCTCCTGATCTGATTCCGTTAGATTTTTTTGCGGGGGCACACGAAAAGTCTTGTTTATGAAACACCTATCGAGTCGGAAGAAGATCTTGTCGCTAGAATTGCAGTCGCTCTTGGAGATATTGCTGAGATACCTGGAGTCTTTGGCAACATACGCTACTCCCTCCGACGAAGGTATCGTACTTGTATCGATGCTCATGGTAGACATTTTGAACAATTACTGTAATGAGGTCCTCGTTACTAACGAATTATCTGCTGTTAATTTGGTTTTGATTTACTCTCTTGTGTATTAATAAACAGAGTGTAGTCAATACAGTGTTCTTATTTTATATACCAGGTTATCTCAAAAACGAAGAGTTTTTAACTTTTGTTCATTAATAAAATAGTTCTTATGTAAATATTTTCTATCAGAAGCCGAAGTTTGGACCAACAATTTTGCAACACCCTGTATCTATACATGTGTGTGTGTATATTCATACATATACACGTATATGTTATGTTAAGTTTAATGCCACAGTTAGAGCGTACAAATTTGAAAGATAATTAAAAGTTGGCAAACGAATTCTGAAGGTCCCTGCATTATTATTATTCAATATGAATATTAGTTCCATAACTATTTTTATATCCTCTGTGATTATTATTATTTCCTCCTTCTCCTTGCCATGCTTTTGGTTTACAATTCAGCCTTCTACTCAATCGAGCATAAAGTTTGTTCTGGCATCGTAAATAAAGTTTGGCCTTGAATGTTTCTGTTTTCTTGCTGCTATTCAAGTGTGAAAATCGCCATTCTGGTATCTGCGCATTATGTGGAGGTGCAAAAACCGAGGGTACAACTTCTTGTGGAGAAGGTGCGATGGCAGCTGAAAAAATTTGGTACATTGTGGCCACCCAGCAATTCGTGTCGAAAGTACTCGTAAAATCGGCTTATGTTGAAAAACGTTGAGCTGTTACATGACAGTGTTTGTCTAAACGTAATCATATGCAGTTGATATCTTTCGCTTTAAAATTATAGACGACTCTGCTGCATCACAGATTTTGTGTCTTCCGACGATCATTGCCTCTAACGTTCAGAATGCTGTGTGAACTCGTGACTTTATACGGAAAAGAAGTACATACAGATGCAAAATGATGCCGCGCCGAACCGAAAACCTTTTACAATTACAGGATGATGTCTATTTGAGAGCTGATGAGCCAAGTTCATCAACAAGACGCGGGTTAATGAAAAAATAATTTGCTAATTTGATTCATGTAAAAATTGAAACGACTTAGGAGAATTTAGATTGTCCACCAAATGAAAATTGTCAACAGCCAGAAGAGAAGTAATTCCCGTGGAAAGTGTGGAACGATCGATTTGCTACGAACAGAAATTTGAAAATGTGGCCACCGTTGACAAAGACTTATACAGCAAGGAAATTCAGCGAGTTCATAGCATCCAGTTTGAGTTTGAAAAGCAAAATAACACCAACCGAAAAATTTTGGAAATCAGGGTCCGTGATCTATCAAAGTCGATATTTACATTCTGTGCTTCATACGTGCCGGCACACTGAGAGCTTCTTTAGCGTTACAGAAGACAACAATTAGCTAACTGATCCGTTGTTTGTGCATTTGCATTCAATTCTTTCTATACAAAGCTAATTCAACTAATATAATGGGAAAAGAGTTCTCAATTTTTGCTCTACATATTCTTGTACAATGAACAGTTTCAGCGGGAAAAGTTAAGCGATGAACAGTTAAGTAAAACAATGGGAAGCTAAGCAGTATTGAAAAAACAGTTTGCTGCTTAATTTTGTCCTAAAACAAAGAAAACAATCAGCATTGAAAAGGGAAAAAACTGCAAGACAAAAACTATCCGGTAAAAAACATAGCTAATGGCTTAGTCTTGTGCGTCAATAGTTACGAGTTTGATGAGTTTCTTTTCTGAAGGTATAACAAATAAGAGTTTATCTTAGGTAGTTATCTCTCTACCAACTCCTTTCACTAATTCATCCGTCGTGTCATGGCCTGGTATCAACTACCACGATAGCTACTTGTACGGGTAGAAAGGGGATGAAGTATCAAGCGCCTTACGCAGCTAACTCAGACTTAATATGTAATGCACTTAATAAATTATGACAATAATTGAGAGATCAATTCAACCCCTCAATTCCCGTTGAAATCTATTCGAGAAGAGTTTGCGAAGCCTGTCTTGCTGCCAACGATCTCGTCAAGGGCTGGGAGTAGGTCTCTGGCGGGAAGCAAGAGGTAACATTATGGCAGGAGCAGCCCTCTCAACACTTCCTAAATATCTCGGCACTCGAGATAAACATTTTAACTTTTTCAATTTGCGGGATGCCTATGCATGAAAGTTGGGCAATCTGTTCTGGAGGGGAGCGAGCGCATGAAGGTGGAGCAGGACAGCGGACTTCGATCAACCGCTCGAATATTTTACAGGAACTTTGGCACGTACGCAAGCGTCAGGAAGAAGTGATGGCAAGGGCAAGAGAGGCTCATAAACGCCTATCACTTAGATATAAATCTTGATTGAACACGGATAATAGCCGTTTGATCTCAACAATCCGTAACCCTATAGTGTTTGTTCATGTTGATCCGCATTTCTGTTTGAATTCTAGTTTTAGTGAAACCGTCGAATGTATTAAAGACTAAAATTAGTTTCCCCCACATCATATGGCAAGTAAAAATGAAATGACAGAGTTTCACTCGAAAAGCACTATCTTTGACTTTACTCAACCAACTGTATAACTTCCGATGTACCAATACATAGGGTTCATTTTTCAACTAATAGAACTAGAGCTGAGCTCATTTTTTTGCAACTTATGAAGTAAAAAATCATAAATACGCCGTTTAAATCAACTCTGGAATCCTTAAATCATTTGTCCGGATGGTCTAATCAACGCTTTAAACCTATACGCCGATAACCATGCATTTTTAAACTCAGCTAGGTTTTTCCATTGTCATCTCTTTATCCCACTCTAATTTCCCAACACATCTTGGATTTTTCATTCATTGCCAAATTTGCCCTCTCAGAATCTATGAGCATAGACTTCAATTCTGTGTCTCCTGAAGGTGGTATTGCTCTTCTGAAATCTCTGAACAATGTCGCTCAATCCAACAGCGTTTTCCTATATCCCCATACCGCCTTGATCTGATTGTTTGAGTGAACCGAAAGAAAAATGAATGTAACATCCCAACCCTCATTTTGTTGAGGCCTGCAATGTCGAGCAGGTGACTGCTGGCCTATAGCCTCCTGGTGCTGGTCAAACTTTGAGAGGGTAGTGTTGGCAAACAAATTTTCAGGCATGTGAGCACGTAACTCTTAGTCGTGCTTCGCTTTTATGAACTTATCGTAAAGATTTTTGAGCTTCTCATGATTTTTACTTTCATTGAAACTGAATAGCAAGTTCAGAATTAAGCGATCGTTAAATGTGCTTTTTCCTAATTGGACAGAAATGAACTTTTTGCTGTGAAAACAAAACTAAATATAATGGTGAAAAGAAACACTTTTGCGAAAAAGATAGGGGAAACTATTACTTTGCAAACACAACAATAAAAAATTTTTACACAAACTATGAAAATTTTTACAGGCTTTGTGTGTAAAGAAATTCGATCAAACAATTTTCGCTTAAAACTCAATTTTTTGTTTTTATGATTATTTTTGTTTCATTTTATTTACAGTCTGAGCGTCAGCCGGGCAATCACTTTACATCCAATATATGTAACGAATGTAAAAACTGTATCAAAGTGGTACTACACATTTCCTTTCTCATGGCCATTCGAAGAGACTCGCAATAATCTCTTTCACCAGTGAATGCTTTTCATCGTAATTTCTTCAAAGTTCCAGGCCAATCAGTGATTAGCGACCGCGTACTAACCGAACTTCTTAATTGGCCAATCCTGCCGAAAACTGATAAGTTCGATGATGACGCATGAGAGAGCAACTCCGGAAGTTTAAATCGACTGGAGAATAAAAAAGACACGGCAATGCCAAGTGAATGACTGAATTTCCAGAAGGTATGATTAGGAGATGAGTTTGTGAGGGAAGTTTTGCATCAATGTAGGCTGAAGTTACTGGAGTTACGGAACAAGCGCGGGGCATGTTGGATCTTATACAATTTCTGCAAGTTTTCTACAAATTTTTTCACCTTAGCGCACACACCGCAAACAACCAGAAAATAACGATGTCAAATTCCATATTGACTGCACGCTAAACCTTAGACGTAATTTAATCATAAGTCAAAATTCAACGAGGCTTTCTTGAGCAAATTTAGGTCTATGACACCCGACAGCTCACGTCGTTGCGGATATTTGCGAAGGTGACGCGAGAAATTTAGGAGCGGCCTGTAGGAATTCTCGTTAGGGAATGAAGTTGCAAATACTTGTTATTGCCAAACTTGCGCCTCTCTTTGGTCTGGCAAACGAGGGCACAGGAATTTTTTCACCTGCGCAGGGCGCGAAGACCCTTGGGAGAGCCCAGCAGCAGTGGGATCAGATACGGTGCGATGTCGCTGCGTTGGGAAATGAGCACGGAGATTTCGCTGAGCAAACTGCCTAACTTCGTCCCCGAGCGAACCCAAGTCGGGCAGTAACGAGACAATGCTTAGGGAAGGATGCTTCCGAGACCTCCAGAATGGAGGGGGCGGCCTTACTTTGCCCCGGATCAGGAGGGGGGTCGCTTGCGCAGGAATTATGCGGAGCCTATCGTGTCGAATTGCAGCTATTTCTCTCCGTCTTGGTCAATGGCTGCTAAAAAAATGTTTCGCTAATTATATGCAAAATTGATCACTGGAGATTAACCACGATATGGCAAGACGGTTGAACAAGTGTTACTGGTGAGAAGTAGGTATCGTTAACATTTGTTTACCAACTTACAAATATTTTCATGTGTAATTTTCGATTGCTTCTAAGAATATTTTTTCGCGCTATTGTCCTGTGAGCATCGTTTCTGCCTTTGAAGTCTACAAGTTCTTGACTCATCAGAGATGAAGAGTTGTAACTATGAGGCCCACATGGGCGAAGAAGTCTGAAAAAGAGAAGCCGTTGCAATTAGACAGAAGAGACCAGAAAAAACTTATATTCAGCACACCCATTGTTGAATTCTAATTTCTCCCTGAGTTAATTGAAGCGCAACCTAAATTATTCTTAAAAATTATTTCAGATCCTACTCCAATTTTTCAAGAGGTTTTATAATTAACGCCATAAAGCAATGGCGCTTAATCCCCTGGCCAATCCGGTAACCACTGCGCACTTCTGGGTCGAGTGGAGAATTGTGAATAGCTTACTTCTTTTTCCTACGGGAGGAAATAATCTTCAGCAAACAACAACAACTCAGCGTACTCAGTGTTCACGAAGATATTTACGAGTAGCTTATAAAAATATAACTAGATACCTAGTGAACTTTAAATCCTCAGTAATGATCAAAGGAGGGTTTTCTAGTAGACATTTCAGACTTCAACGTAAGACACCAGAAACGCGGTGTCAGAAATTGAGCTCTACAATAGTTTTCCATCATTTAAAATTTCAGGAAAGTCGTTCATAGAAAAACAAGACGATAAAAAATGGCACTTATCTGTCGCAATACCATGGCATACTAGCCACTAATCGAACGGAACTCAACCCGGAAGAGTAAGTAAATTAAAATTTGTAATTTGTCAGACTTACAGAAATTATAGTTGATGTTCATCGTGCGATGTTGCTGTTTTTCGTATAGTGAACTCTATGGTGAAGCCGACTCTCACCAAATGCTATAATATTCAAAAATTGTATTTTTAAATTACGTTGAGTTCTGTTTTCTTTTATTTCACTCACATGGTTGTATCAAAAGTTTTCTGTTTCTTTCTAGTACGTCAAATTTTGGTTCACGACCAACTCTCTGACTGAGTATAATTACATTATTTAGTCCCAGGAAACACCATTTGATAAGGTACTACGATGAGAATAATATCAATAGACACGGTTCGAAAACCAATGGCATAAATTCAGCAGAATACAGGAAAACTAAAAAAGAAAAACATTTTCAAAAGTAGGAAAAATTAAAACATTCCTTGTTTTTGAGATGTCGAATCGTGATCGCGAAGGGTGTAGGTATCTTTGGAAAGTTTTCCATTTTCTGTGTTATCTTAAATCCCCCCATTATAACTACATTTTTTACTTTAATGGACGTCTAATACCATTGAAAATAGCACCGACGTCACATATTCTCTAATAAACTCTGAAGCGACAGAAATACGCATGGCATATTGATCGGCGAATGACAATATGAAATTGGGTGCTAAAGTGCGTGCTGAGCGTCCTCCCATGCAACCTTCATTTTTCAGATCACTGCGTGCACACAAAACTGCTTCACCGGCTGCGAGACAAGCAGTGTTCTGATCAGGCAAACAGAGGATAAGAGGGAGGTGGTCAGGGCACGATATCGCTCATGAAAAATCAAATAACGGATGCTTCACGGCAGTTTTATCGTATACGGGCATAGCTTCTGTTTAAGGTACAGACCTGCTTATCCGTAGCAGACAGAAATTTTAAGAAATTACTGTAATTTCAATTCTCGCAAGTTATTTTTCTTCAAACGAACGATCTTCAGAAACTTGAAAATGAAGAAATCAGTTAATATTGAAATCACATTTATTAAAATTTCAGAGGGTATTATAAAATATCTACCGAGAATTTAACTATTTTATAACACGTTTTGGAGACTAGCCATCCTCAGTAAGTCAATCGGTAAAAAATTGAAACGTGAAAAAATTCAGTCAATTCTAGCAAACACACATGTGTTTGAAATTTACACAAATTGGCAGTGGAAATGAATTATTTGCACTATTTCTGACGGGTTTTTCTTTATTTATGTAGAGGGATTCTGAAATACGTAAGTCGAACTCATTCGAGGCAGTACGCAAAATTGTAAAATCGTCTTTTTGCCATGCGGTCGCAGCACTGGTCGCTGTGAAGGCGAATAGACGAGTGAATCGGTTGGGTTGAAATTCTTCCACTACGGGAGCTGACTCCACGGTGCTGGGCAATCCTTACGAAGAATAGCAAAGACTTTTTGCTGACATAGCCAGATGTACACTATACACAACTATACTTATAGACAAGGGGTGACCATCACTCGCTTAGGACAATGGCCCGCACAAGGAAATGGCGTTTAAAAAGGATCTCCAAATCTCTTGATATCTTATCCGTGAAATCACTGAAATACTGAAAACACATTAAACACGTTGTATTGGGTCTGGAAGAGTACTAGTCATTGAACATTTTTTAGTCAGGAATTTCTAAATTTGAGCATGGACTGTAGAAGATGGAAGCCCGTCCTGACACAGAACATTTTTCAGGGAAAAAAATTCACCGGGTAAATTCAGATTCATAGTTCGAACAAATGTTATATGCATGATTCAATAAGGTCTTGATAACTTTAACTTTGAATCTATCGTTGCAAAAACTGAAAAAATTTAAACCTATTCAAATAAAAATAGTTTTTCAAAAAATAGAGGATTTAAAAGCCTATTCTAGTAATTTTCGAACCTGAAAATGATAGATAATTTTTTCTTTCAATTTGGACGGTAAATTTAATAGAAGGGTACTTGGAATTCAAATAAACTCTGAACATAGGGGCATGGCTAGGATCTCGAAATAATTAATGAATATCATCAATATATCTTCGGTAAAATGCGGGTTAAACCTTGCGGGTCAATCCGCAAGCTATTTTTGCTCCCAACAGCACACTAAAATATTTGCGAACGTTGGGCCCTAAGGGAGACCCATCTGAAAGACCTTCAATTTGTTTATACATTTTACCAGCAAAAAAACTAAAAATAAAAATATAGCGAAAATGGATTCAAATTTCTGCGAAGATACCGCGAATTATTTCGGAAGTTATCGAAGGCTTTTCTCTTGACATCGAATTTCTTACCAGATTCAAAACCTTCGGTATAACCCCTACATTTCTCCGTTTTAAGCTTCAAAAGAGATCGCTTCATGCATCTCACTTGTACAAGTCCTGACTGACTATTTCTGCAGACTTTTAAAAAATACAGCAGTTTTGTGTTCACCGTAACACTTTTGGTTTATTGGCTCAAGTTAAAATTCTGATCTCTTATGCGAATTCATTTCGATTGCTCAAGCTCAGAGCGGAGCTTGAAGAGAGTGTGCTTCTCCACAGGGGCAATTTATTTAGGGCAGTTTCAATTGGGCACTTAGTATACTTTCGGCAAAAGCAAAGAACAATAAAAAGATCAATTGAGTTACGCTGCAAAAAATGCATTTAGTACACATTCGCTTGCCTTAGTCAACGACACGCTTACACACAGCATCCCCGCTTTCTGTGCACGTAAGATATCACAATACGTTGAAGCAGAAAGAAGAAAGAAAGAAAGAAAAAACTTTATTTCCAATAGAGAT
Organism: Morinoia aosen; assembly: GCA_030386875.1. NCBI lineage: Eukaryota > Metazoa > Arthropoda > Malacostraca > Amphipoda > Talitridae > Morinoia > Morinoia aosen. The sequence goes on from CM059562.1 coordinate 24,261,441, forward strand.
TGTACAATATTACAATCATTGGTTTTTAAATATCTTAAAATTAATACACTTAGATGATACACACACACGAGTATTGAAAAACTCGTGTCACTAGTCGAAAATAAATGATTGAGGGCAATGTACTCCTAATCTTGCTTAATCTACATTTGACAATACATGTAATGATAATTATAAGAGATAACGCAAATTCATGGACGATGCATTTTCATTGTGGGGTGAAAAAACTTTTGACAGTTTACATGTACATGACATAAAACTTCGCAATTATTGATGCCAGGAAATAATATATGAATCGCTTGTTTCGGCAAATGTTCAAAAGTGTCATTTTAAGGAAGCATGAAAAAAAAAATATATATATATAAATACAAATCCATATACATATATATACGTACATACATATATACATACATACATACATACACACACACACAGATATATATATATATATATGTACGCATAAGCATGAGGACCAAGAAGATTATAAGTTTTGTATTTCTAATTCAACAATTTTAACATAACGGTCGTTAGTTAATAAGCATTTTATTTAAATATAAATGGATGATCGTACAACAAATGTATAGTTGGTACATGAATGCTTTGCAATAATAAAGAGATGACGAGTTAGGTAATGTTACAAGTTGAGAGTGAACAGAAAATGACCATTATCTCTAGTAAAATGCTAGTTGTCAGTTTAGTACACACATATGTGCACACATACATGTAAATATATACACATATATGTACACATAAAAAGAAAAAAAAATGGTTTATTTCCAATAGAGATGGTACAAAAGTACCATCATTGGTTTTTAAAATATCTTAAAATTAATACACTTAGATGATACACACACACGAGTATTGAAAAACTCGTGTCACTAGTCAAAAGAAATGATTGAGGGCAATGAACTCCTAATCTAGCTTAATCTACATCTGATAATACATGTAATGAAAATTGTAAGAGATAACACAATTTCATGGACGATGCATTTTCATTGTGGGGTGAAAACACTTTTGACAGTTTACATGTACATGACATAAGACTTCGCAATTCTTGACGCCAGGAAATAATATATGAAATCGCTTGTTTCGGTCAATGTTTACAAGTGTCATTTTGAGGAAGCATAAAAAAAAGAAAAATATATATAAATATATACCCACATACACACATATGTACATATACGTATGCATGTGTGTATATATCCATACACACACTCACACACATACATACACACACACATATATATACACGCGTTTTACGGCCATGTGTGTGCCTAGGTTACGAAAAACACCGGTTTCGTTAACATGGACACACACGTGTGTACATATAAGCAAGAGGACCAAGAAGATTATAGGTTTTGCATTTCTGATTCAACAATTTTAACATAACGGTCATTAGTTAACAAGCATTTTATTTAAATATAAATGGATGATCGCACAACAAATGTATAGTTTTTACATGAATGCTTTACAATACTAAAGATATGACGAGTTAGGTAATGTTACAAGTTGAGAGTGCACTGAAAAAAAGACCATTATCTCTAGTAAAATGCTAGTTGTCAGTCTAGTACAAACATATATGCACGTATACATGTAAATATTTACACATACACATGCACACATATACCCACGCACATATTTACACCTGACTCGTAAGCATACGCAAATGCATTTCTATACATCGAGGCAATACATACGCATTCTACAGAGTGTCATACGCATAGCGTGGACACGTACACATTTACACAAGTAAGCATGTGCGCAAATATCAGCGTAAACTAGTCAGTATAAATCAGAATTCCAATCGAGGGAAACGGAGAAAATATCTTTTATTATAGCATGAATTTTATAAAATTTCGTACTAAAAATAGTGGCACAAAACAGTCTACTTAAGTCAGAAACATGAAAACGATTGTGGGACGTGAATAAGAAAGAAAACCTTAATGTCCTATAATGGTTTCATATTAGAAAAAAAAAAATCACATTATCTTTGAAATATGGCGCAAATTGTCGTCAATTGATAAACAAACATAGGTATCACATTATTATAAGCATATAACTATAGGCCGAATAAGTATATTACTGCAGTATAAATGGATGATCACACAACGAATTTATTTTTTTCTACATGGATGCTTTACAATTTCATATTAGAAAAAATACATTATCTTTGTAATATGGTGCAGAATGTCTGTAATTGATCAACACACACACACATAGGTACCATGACGGTCTAGTTTGATGCTTGCACAGAAACGGAGAGGAATGACATAAAATGCACCTTCGACTGGTTCATCTACTCTAGTGCACACAGTTGTACGTGCACATATACACACCCATATGCGCACATACACCTATATACGTACACACATATCCAAGTAAGCATGTTTGCAAATGACAACGTATAGGCGGTCAAATCATAATACCTACGCATAATTCAAAACTGTTGTTTGATGTCTTGAATTATAACACAATGAGCGAGGGAGATTCTTCAGCAATGGAGATACCAGGTAAATGAGATTCGTCAGTACTCATTCAGTATGTTCTGTAACTAAGGATTATTATTGAGACACAAGATGACGAGTTATTTTGGCTTTAAATTCTCTCGGTCTTTGAGGGACTTTAATACTCAGGGGAAGTTTGTTCCACAGTAAGGCGCCTGATATGGACAGAGCCTTCTGCCCTAAGTGAGATGAACGATAGTTGACTAAGACATTATTGTTTCTGTTCGGTTTTTGATTGGTTACAGTGGGTGGATGGAAACGCACTATCTCAGCATTGCTCTGAGGAAGATATAACGAGGAGAATACGTATTGGGCCTTCTGCATGAGGAGCCTTTCTTGGATAGGGATCCAGCCGAGTTTATTGAGGAGAGGGGTTACGTGATCACGTCTTTTGAAATTACCGTTGCATACCACCTTGGCTGCAAAATTCATGCATTTTTGTAAGTCCCTTTGAAGGTATTGAGGTAAGTCTCCCCATACTAGGCTGCAGTAGTCAATGCGCGATAACACAAGGGATTGAATGGCTAATAATCTGGATTTTTCGTCTAGCATACTTTTTATTCGATGAAAAAACATTAAAGTTCCGTAGATTTTGTTGCAAGTAGTCTCAACGTGAGATTTGAAGGACATATTTCTATCGAACCAGATACCTAGATTTTTAACTTTTTCTGATGCATCAATTTTATCATTTCCAACTGCAAGAGTAAGATCTGAAGTTTTTTTAATTGCATCTTTGGATCCAAAAATGATGCATTGTGTTTTGTTAGCATTTAATTTGAGACCATTTCGGTCGTACCATGATTTCAGGCTAGTCAGTAAAGTTTCGGCTTTAATTTGCGTCTGTGGTATTTCCGATACAGAACTTGTTATTGCAATTTGAACATCATCTGCATACATAGAGATCCGTGTGTTAGAAGGCATTGGAGGGAAATCATTAATGAAAATAGAAAACAGTAGCGGACCAAGAATGGATCCTTGGGGAACACCAAAATTGTTTTGAATGAATGGGGACAATTTGTTTTCTATGCGGACTGCATGAGATCGATTTGACAAGTAACTTTCAAACCATTGCGTGTCTATTCCCAAGTTCAGTATTTTACGTAGAAGTCTTTCATGTTGGACGCTATCGAACGCCTTAGAGAGATCGAGTAGTAGCAAGAGTGTTACATTCTTTTGATCGATGTCACTGTATATTTTTTCAGATATATTGAGCAGAGCGTCTTGAGTGCTAGTATTTCTTCTATAGGCATATTGATTTTGGTGGAGTAAATTTGACTCGTCCAGGTGAAATGACAGTTTATTTGTCACCACTTTCTCCAGTAGTTTGGACATGACAGGCAAAAGACTGATGGGCCTGTAGTTTGATGCTGTATTTAGGTCACCACTTTTGTGCAACGGTCTAATAATGGAGTGTTTCCATTGGTTTGGAAACGTATTGGTTACTATTGATGTATTAATTATCAGACGAATCCATGGTGCTGTAACAGGGAAACTATCTTTGATATATTGAAGACTGATACCATCATGTCCAACTGCCTTTGTGTTTTTTAGTGAGTATAAGATGTTTCGTAACTCTGGTAAATCGACAGGGCGTGGTCTCCACTTGACATCAGTCCTAGAGGGTGCAGTGGGGCATGAATTTTCAATTGTCGTTTCATCTGGATTGGTACACACCTCACTGAAAACTTGAGCCCCTACTTTTGAAAAGAATGTGTTGAAATCCGTGGCTGTTGCCAAGGGATTTTCAAAATTACTTATGCGATCTAAATTTTTATATGGGGCTACCTCACTAATGATTTCCCAAGTTCGTTTCGGGTTATTTTTAGCCGTTATCAGTGCCTGGTGGAAGTGAGTTTGTTTCGCTTCAGTGATTTTCTTTCGAAGAATTTTTTCATGTTCTTTATATCTCTTGTATAAGGTACTGTTTGATCTATTGTTTTTGTACTCTCGCAAGTTAGCTTTCTTTATTCTGCTCATCTCTTTAACTTCGTCAGTGATCCAAACAGTTCGTTTTGGCTTGGTTTTTTTGGTGACGTAAGGTGCACATTCGTCGAGAGCTGCTGTGAAGTTCTCGTTGAAAATTGACACTTGTATATCAACATCGTCAGATTGCATCATTTTCTGGAATTCGGTAGACCTATCGAGAAGTTTTTCTTGAAATAGTTCTGCTGAATAGTGCCTTTTCGAGCGATAGGTCATTAAGCGGTATTTTTGTCTTTCCTTCGCAATATTAATTTCACATTCTATAGAGTGGTGATCGGAAATAGAAGGTGATATTACTGTACTAAGTATTGCGGTGGGATTATTTGTGATTGCTAGATCGAGGAGAGTTGCAGAGATTTTAGTGATGCGAGTCGGTTCTTTGACCATTTGTGATAAGCTTAGTTTATACAATAGTTTGCTTAGCTGATTGTTTTTATCCGTTAGGTCAACATTGAAATCTCCGAAAGCAAAGAATGATCTTTTTGCCTGAAGGATTTCTTTGAAGGTTTCCTCAATGAAATCTAGTGTTCGATTTAGGGGAGACGATGGGTGCCGGTAAAGGCTGCCAATGATTATTGATTTGTGTTTATTTATTTGCACTTCTAACCAAACCATTTCAATGCCTTCGCAAACTTTATTCACTAGTAGTGAAGATGTTGAGTACATTTCTTTCACAAAAATACAAGATCCACTACCTCGGCTGGTTTTAGCGCCATCGTAGCGGTACAACACGTAATCAGGAATGTTAAAAAATGAACTTTGGGTTCGTGAATCAAACCATGTTTCTGAGACACACAAAATGTCAATTTTTTCAGTGACCAACATTACTCTGATTTCATCCAATTTACCATTCAGGCTTCGAGCATTTACATGCTTAATTTTGATTTTACCTATATTAGCACTCTTTTTAAAGGTAGCGAGGTTACTACTATCTCTACTATCTTCAGGGGATTTATCGATTTTGTCTAAGTTGCCCAGGGTGTTTGGCCCAGCATCTGCTATGTAAGAAAGTCTACTATTTGGCTGGGCAGCGGCACTTTGTCAAGATGAGGTAACCCCGGTCTGATTTTTGCCTTGTGTGACAAGAGCACTGTAGTGATCGTTTTTACGATGGAGCAGTAGTGGAGGGTTATTATTTGATAACTCTGAAATGGGAACGACTGATATTTTCAAAACACAATGATCTTTTTCATCCAGGACGAGAAGTTTTTGGCCTGTCACATTTGAAATGATTAGTGGTATAAGGTCTACAGCAGCTTGGTCAAAATGTTTTTCGTTAATGTAATTATCTATGAGGTTTTGCATGTCGCCACTGTTCTTGTCAAAAAACTTAGCATATGTGCTGTAGTTTGCTTTACTCTCTGTTTTGATTGCAGCCTTTAGGGAATTGTAATTCCATTTTGATGCTGGTTGTTTTGTAAGTAGTTGAGCTACTGCGTGGAGGAGGCAGTGTCCATCGGCTTTGGTGGGAATCAGTTTTATGTTCCATGATCGTTTCAATTCATCCATTGTGGAATTCATGCGTTCACAAATGCGGCTGGAGACGTTTTTTTTCGCACTTTTTTCATCATTAAGAGGTTCTGAGAGGTGCGGGGAATTTACGTTTTTCTGGCTCTGAATTCCTGTTCTGTGGTGATTTCTCGTATGGGGATTTGCAGAGAACTGAGAAATGCTCGTGTCAATTATATTTTTCTGGTGATGATTGTGCATACCGTTGGGTAGTGGATTTTCCATCGATTGTCGACTGCAATTTTGCAGCGATTTCTCTCTTCCTATTGATTTTACTGCTTCCGAGTATGTGATTGGATGTTGATTTATACTCGTGTCTGAGAGGGGCTTTTCATCCTCTTCATCAGCATTGGATAGCAATGAAAACCTATTTTTTGTAGGCACTCCGCAGTTGTTTGTGGCGGATGCAGGAGAGGGCTTGTTATATGAGGGCAAACATCGGGAGGAGAGGGGAGGAGAGGGTTTGTTATATGAAGGCAAACATCGGTTTATGCTGCTGGAGGTTTCACGTGGATAGGCGGTCAACTTAGAACAATCATTCAACTCATTTTGCTGTTTTGAATAATCATTAGAGTATTCAATTTCTTCATTCAGATCATGGGAGTTTCTGACACAGGAGATAAAATGTGAAGTTAGTCTCAAAGGTGATTTTAGAGCAATTTGTTGAAGAAAATGATGCGTGTCTTCTCGCGTAACGGGCCAAGTGCGGACATTGTTGTAAGCTTCATCAACAGGACCGGTTTTTACATTTGCTCGCAGCGGAATCAGTTTAAGACCATTTTTTCTGCACAGGCTCGATGCCATGTACAATTGCTGCCCACTGCAGGCACTCACCACATAAATACGAGAAAGAAGATTCTTTGTCCTGATCAAATTTTTTAATTTCGTGAGATTTTGGGACGAGAGGCTCAAACCTTTGAAACTAATTATATAGTTCCTGAAAGGAGGTGCGCGTTCAATCTCATCATAGAGATCATTTAGACGTTCCGAAGTTATGGTCTGAATCCTGCATGCACTATCAATGTCATCTCTGTTGATTTTTGTGAGACTATTGTCTCCAACGAGAAAAGTGTCTAAAGGGGATTTCGCATAAGGATGGTTACTCGCAGCTACCACTGGCGTAAAATCATGAGCGCTGATACGATAATTTAAAGCAAAAAGCTGTTCTGTAATCACTTGAATATTTGATACAGTGGAAGAAATCGACGCTGGGCTTGGGGGACAATTTTGTCTCAAAGCTTTATTGAGAAATGCAGCTGTAAGAGACAGCGTGTTATTTATTTCGTGAATAGTTTGGGAACTGGTCATTTGGAGAGGATGTAAGTACCCATCAAAAGCGGTAACAGGTCTGGTTGTATTTTTCTCCACTGAAAATCTTACGTTATCCTCGCAGTTTACGCTCTGAGGTATTTTACTGCCAGTATTAGCTGCTTCGTATGCATTTTCAAACATAACTTCGCCACCTGAAAGGTCTACACACAATTTATCATTAAAATTATAATTAAAATTACCCCTTTTACTCTCTGACTGGTTGCACACATCCAAAATTTTATCGCGTTCTAACGATGACGTTGGTGTTTCCGTCGGCGGTGAACGATTTTGAGCTTTCTCAGTGACGCAGGGCAGGGGCGACGTCGCCATGACGCAATCGTTTCGGCGAGACGAAGGAGCTAGCAGTGCTGTGGCAGCTTCCGCCAGTGAGGACGTATCTTCTTCACTAAAGATTCTCGGCTTTGTGGACGATGAATCTTCTCGGACACAGTCCAAAGCGTGGGGTTGAGAGTCGAGTGCTGCTTGTACGGAATTTCTTGAACTCGCTTCGGGTGTGCCCGTAGCAGGTTTCAGAACTTGAGAAGATGAATTATTACTGGGAGCTGAATTATTACAAGCAGCGCCTGAGAGATTTTCGCCCGTGTCAGATGACTCTGATTTTGCAGTCATTAGTGATGCTTCAGGGGCTGAGAAACACTTGCTGATACCAGACTTCACGAACGTCCGAGAAGCATTTTTCGTTTTGAGTGTTTGAGGACCTTGAACAGATGGATTCACAGGGGCGGATTTATTAGGTCTGCCTTTCCGCTTTATGGCTGGTGCTTGACGCTTTTTACTGAGCTTTTCGTGCGAAGCTGTACTGGAGGATGTTTTTTCAGATGGAGCAACCTTCCGAGTAGTTGAACGAGTTCTATATTGATACATTGTGACGTTGATAGAGAGGAAGAAAAATTAAAATTTGTTCATTGGGTTAAAGTAGAAGACCTCGCCTTTTAAAGGTAGATAAAAAGAGACTGCCAGTAGGAAAGCAAGGGGGGGGGGGGGGGGGGGGCTTGGGGTGTAAGACAGAGGAGGACAGAGTGTGAGCGGGAGGAGGGGGCAGGATGCTTGCGGTCGGCAGAGCAGCGTTGCTTGCTGTCCTGCTTGGGGAAGAAAAGAGAACAGAAAAAAAGAAGAAGAAAAGAAGAAAAAGAACTTCAACTCTTCCATCAGGAGATTGCTCTGGTGAACTTTTCGAGAAACGTCGGATTGTTCAAGTTTACTTCACATTGTGGAATTATGCTCTGTCTGTGAACACAGGCTTACTATGTTTAACATGGTAAGTTTTTCCCGAAGTTGCTGGATCAAATTTATTTAATTTTTATATTTAAAAGTTCCTTCAAAGAAGAAGAAGTTTTTTATCCTTCTCACATTTAACGTCAATAGTTAACCAAAATTGTCCATCAAAAGAACATGAGGTAAGCTAATTTTTTTTTTTTTTTTTTTTTTTTTTTTTTTTTTTTTTTTTTTTTTTTTTTTAATCAAAAATTGAATGAGTACATTAGAAATTTTCAACATTCATGCTCTATTGTAACAAAAATAGTTCACAAAAAATGGTCACCATTATTTTCCAAAGATGCGAGTTTGACAGAGCACACTTTCTATTTTGTTTCTGGAGATAACGGCACTTGTCCTTCCACGTTAAGAGTGGAGGTGTTTTGGAGGGATGGAGTGGAGATGGAGGGGCCAGGGGTAAGCTTGTTCGCGCTGCCCTCACCGGCACTGCGAAAGCATCACTAAGTTTTCACATCTCGCCACTCTGATCTGCTTGTTAAAATGATCATAATTGAATCACCGAAACACTGAAAGTTCACTTTTACCATTTAGTTAGGTAGACGGCACATTCACGGACACACAGTTCTAATTTCGTACTTCGTGGAGTTTTTCTTCCCTCACATTCTGAAACAATTTAGCTCCGGTAACATGGAGCGTGCGTCCACGGTGACAGTTGACGCAAAAATCCAGAACGTGGAATTTATCTGGGTTCCTAGATCCGACCTCAAACCAAGAGATCCCAATATTCTACACGAGGTATTTCTCGTTTCGAAATAATATCCCCACTTTTGCGCATCAGACAGAATTTATTTAAATAATAAGTAGAAGCATGACGAACTGAGGGCGAATGTTTCAATACATCATCATATCATTTTCTGATCGGCCAATGAAAAACTCAAGTCCAGTGTGTTGAATGGTCCAAAGATTCTGCAGTTTTTCGATGATGAGTATTTTATTGGGATAATGTGAGAACTTGAAAAGAATTCAAAGTTATAAATTCATAGATGCCGTCTAACTTTAGTAGAAATACGAAAGCAAATAATTTTACCGACATTGATTAGATACTACATTAAAGAGCTGCAGAACACTCGGTCGTTACATGAGCTTCAAACTGCATTTTCAACACTATGTTCACAGCCAGGAAATTCATGCAGCAGCCACAACCGAGCTTGTTGTTATGGTTAGAAAAATGCGATGGTTGAGGAAGAACGGCTGCGGAGTAGGTGAGATATTTACAAGTGTTAGACAAAAAAATAGAAACACCTAACATTTTAGCATCATAGCTTTAAACCTGTTTTAAACAATCACAACGTGACATATTTTAATGGTTTTTGTCTATTATTTTTGTGATTTCATATGGTTATTATGACTGTCTTTTGCAGGTCATTAGAAAAACGTTGGTTATAATTAATAAAATGGCAGACCTCTTGGACTCTCATAGAGGCCAAATTGTTAATTGGTACTCATATGGAAGGTGCAAGTGTAACAGAAACTGGCGTTTCAAAAGGTACTGTTTCCAAAGTAATGACTGCCTTCGGAAGAGACGGAAAAACGTCCTCAGCAAAGCACAGGTCGGGCCAAAAGGTGAAGTTGTCTGAGAGAGACCGTCGGACTCTAAATTAAATTGTTAGAGAGTATCGCAAGACTGCACGGCTCCTAAAATCACTGCAGACCTCAATAAACACCTACAGAACCCAGTTTCCACAAAAATTGTTCATTGGAAGCTGCACAAACCTATATTCCCCGGAAGAGCTGCAATTAGAAAACCTCTGCTCTCGTTCAAAAACAAGGTTTGTCATGGCGTTTCCATTATTTTGTCCAAACCCTGTGTGTCACTCACTATTATTGTAGCGTTAGGATTTTCAATGGCATCTCTATTCTAAAAAGTACACAAACATAGCAAATATTTCATTCAAAAATTATCGAACAGTTTTACGACAAAACAAAAGTGACACCCTAGATAGAATGAAATAATTTTGTATAACATTCCAGTCACGCACTTTTTTTGTTAGTATAAAGTTCTAAAGCAATGTGGAAAACATGTGCTGATCTGTTCAATACAAAATTTTTTGTTATTCACAGAGGTATTTAGGCTCCTTCGTTTCAAAAAGTCGACATGAGAAAGAAAAACTTGAATAACCGTCAACCGTCGGAAATGGCTTTTCTTCCTGATACCGGATATCTATAATTTCATTAATAAATAATAGACCTGAGCATGTTTTGAAAAAATTCAGATGGGATGTTTTATTTTTATTAAGATAATTTTGAATGTTATTCAGTTTAATTGTGCATGTGAATATAAACCAACATTCTTGCAATGGAACATTTCTCATAATATTTATGGGAGTGCAAACTTTGATCTATTTTTCTCAATCGTATAAGGGCTGACTCTACAACTATCCTCGATGATAGATTTATGACACCCAGGTGACCTATGTAGGTTCCCAGTCTAATTTTTCTGCCAGGGCATCTATGATTTAAGGCGCCCGAGCTGAATTTCTGTGCTTTGAGGCTAAAGTAACGGTAGCCCGGCGAAATAGTTAGACTGGGTTATAATAAGTTTTAGGTAATTCATGCACTAATATGTTTTGTATCTCGATTCCAAATGCCACGCTTGCGACTTTGGGCAGTTAGTTACAAAATTAATTTTCTATTCAGAAGATTTAAAAGAAAAATTAGTTAGTGAACAAATATTGCGCTCTGTCTGGTGCAGTCCGTTTCCTAAAAACGTAAAATTCCCTGGTACAGCCGTAAGCCTTCACTCCGTTGGTACACGCAAGCTTGAAAATGACCTCTTCTATTGGAGCATACCAAATTTTCAAAGATAAAATCAAACTAAGTAACTTCGTAAAGGAAGAGCCCTTACGGGCTTCCCCTAAGTTCATGATTGTTATTATAGAGGAGCTCTTATATATGCTGGCTGCTCATTCAGTTCATTATAGCTACACGCTGCTTTTTTGTTCGTGTAATTTTAGATCCCCTATTTTCTTACATACTCTATATATCTAATACTAAATTTTTTTCATGACAGAGGTATTATTTGATCATGTACGGACAAAAAATGCCATCTCTCACCCATGCAATTATTCTATCTGCCTGAAACCCTAGAATTAATCTCTTTCTTTGTTGCCATAGCAATATGCCCTCGTGGTTGAGACGCAACTTTTCGCACGAAAGTTGTTAGCTCATCCGAGTGAAGTACGTGATAATCCCTTAGAACATATGAGTAGAATCCTTATTTACTGCTCATGATGCAAAGTATCAAACACTGGTCACAGTTCATTTTTCAGATGCCGACAACATGGCCTTGGTTCTAGAATACAAAGTAGCGTGCCATCTCTTGTACAAACTGGACACAAATGTTAGTAGAAAGTAAAGCCGTTGAAATGTATGACCTTGAGTTATTTACGCGATTTCGAATATTTGGGTGTGACAGTAGGATTGGAATGACGATTAAATGTAATTTTGAATTACATCGAACTGGTATTCGTTACAGGAACTTGGGTACACGGTTTACTCTCAAAAAAGTGCAACTAAATTCATTTGCATATTCCCTTGGAATTTGAGATAAAGTGTTAGGATTTTCAAATAATCAAATATTTATTACTCATTAATAAATTATTTTCAGATGAACTTAGTCTAATTTCGAAACATGAAATGTCTACTCCCATTAAATTTTTTTAGTCATATTAGTTGAGTAACTGTGACTTCATTTACTTCAATGGAGTTGAACATCAAAATATGTAAAAGATAAAGAACAAGTATTTTTAGAAGGATAATATTTATTTTTTATAACACAACTTTCAATTCCAGTCCCTATCAGTTCATTTATTCCAACCAATGACTACCGTTGCTTTTTTTCGAAACACTTTCGGCATCGGTCTCATATTGCTCACATTGATTTGCGAATCATTTCACGGTTGTCTTTAAGCTAGTTGACATTGGGATGATACGTTCTCGTAAATCTTGCAAGTCTATTAGAAAATTTTCATAAACTTTGTTTTTTAAATAACCCCAGAAACAGAAATCGTATGGGGTCAGGTCGGGACTACGTGATGGCCATTCTACCACACGTCCAACTCCATGACACGTTCGCCGAAAACTCCGATCAAACGTTTCTTTTCAGGAATACTTTTGTAGCATGGAGCCCCATCTTGCATCCGCCATATTCTGTTTAATCGCTCCCCGTAACCAGTTTGTAACGGTGGAATGATTTTTCATTGAGCAAGTTCAAGCTTGGCCGTTCAAATTTTGTTCATAGGAAATTGGCCCGATAGCCTGACCAGTTCTGGGAAGTCCAATCCAAAGTGAAATTCTTTCTCATGAGTTAGGTCTTTCGAAAAAATATCTTGGTGCGTGTTTATAAGAGGAATATGCCCTATAATTTTGAGGGTTAACCGAACGATTCATATGAATAGCCGTATCATCAAAAATAACGAGGTCTTCAACAAATCCTTCACTTCTGTCAGTAAACCGCCTACAGAACATGTTTCTTCTTCTCAGATCCTTTTCAGCCAATGTTTGATCAATTTCGGTTTTCTGAAGGAAATAACGTAAATCTCTTTGCATAATTCTACCCACCGTTGTCTAAGAAAGATTAATTTCATTTCGCCGAAAAGAAAAGATCCCTTCTCTTCAATTTGATCCCGTACCTTTTGAATTTTTTCTGATATTCTTTCCGTAAAGCGTCTCCCAGAATGTCCCTAGTCTCTGTTAAGTAAAGTCCCATGTTCTTTAAATTAAGCAACTTTCTTTCTCGCAGTTGTCTTGCTTTAAAATCTTCCACCAAGCTTAGTTTGAAATAGTTCAACAGTGGCTCTGACATTTTTTATTTCAACATAAATTGTGATGATGAAGATTCGTTGTTCCTGGGTTAATTGCATGGTTAAACTCAGGGCAAAATTAAATCTTAAAAAGTAAAACGTAGATGTAAACAACGTGGATGTAAATGTAAATTACAGGCTGTGCACAAGATACAAAAATTTGATCCTGCAATCAAAACCTGATGATAATAAATATTTGAATCCCAACACTTTTTGTGAAGCACCCTGTATGTCCTGCAATGCAACTTTTTATTTATGCGCTCAGTAACTATATATATTGCCGCTCACGTTAACGACCAGTTACCTGCAAATCATTCCTATGACAAGTGTGATAATTTGATATCAGAACCTAGGAAGCATAAGAACGCAGACTCAAGACGGTTTTACTTGTGCGACTGCTCTTATATATACATATATGTAAATACTGGGTGTTGGTGGAACTCTTGGTCCAAACTTCGGCTACTAGTTGAAAATACAAATTTAAACACTTTTTCATCAGTGAAAAAATATCGAAAAACGCTTAGTTTTTTAATTATTGGGCTTAGCAGTTTTTAATGCTGCGCTTCAGGAACTCACGGCGATCCTAGTTAACCACATGCACTAATGTTCAATAATAACACACGAGGGTAATGAAAAACGTTAAATAACATGAGGTACTTTAATAAATAATAGACAGTAACGCATCAAAGTAGGTGTTCAAAATTTCGACTATTAACATCGATACACGCACGACACCTCCGTCGAAGCGAGTTGCGTACGTTGCCAAACATTCCTGGGTTGTCAGCGATATCTCCAGCAGCGACTGCAATTCGAGCGGCAAAGTCTTCTTCCGACTCCACAGGTGTCGCATAAATCAGAGATTTCAAGTGCCCCCATAAGAAAAAATCTAACGGAGTCAAATCAGGTGATCTCGGGGGCCAGGACACAGCACCGCCACGACCAATCCATCGATTTGGAAATTGTTGGTCAAGAAACCGTCGCACATTTAGAGCATGATGTGCCGGAGCTCCATCGTGTTGAAACCAAAGTCGTTTACGAATACCTAATGGCACATTTTCCAATAAACCAGGAGGGATTTCTTCAAGAAAGATTTTGTACACATCTCTAGTAAGACGCTCTGGCAGAATGTATGGACCAATGAGTTGATTGTGCACGATACCTGCCCAAACATTGACAGTGTAGCGATGTTGGTGATGACGTTCATGGATGACATGAGGGTTGTTCTGCTGCCATGAGTGAAAGTTATGATAATCAAAAATTCCATCTCGGCTGAATGTTGCTTCATTCGTAAACAACACACACTCTGAAAAATTGGCACCTTCTACCCCCCGATCTAAAAATCACTGCGCGAATCGCTCACGAAGACCATTATCAACGGGAAGGAGACGCTGGACTCTCTGGAAGTGATACGGATGATAATTATTCCGGTTCAATACATGCTACACTGTACTATGGTCACGAATACCCAAAGATGCCGCTGCGGCACAGGTGCTCGTTCGCGGGTTTCTACGGAAATGTTCCAACACTTCTTGCTCTCGATGATAATTTATTGGGCGACCAACGTCTACTCTGTTTACACTAAAACTGCCGGTTTCCGTCAATCTTCGGTGCAATGCAGTGAATAATCGATGATCAGGGACTTCTCGATTAGGGTAACGTTCGTGATAGATTCTCGCGGCACGTCTTGCATTACCATTAGCAGCACCATAAGTGAAATGCATGTCTGCCATTTGTGCATTTGTAAGGCGATACATCTTACCACTTCAGTGCCACGGTGCTGACAAAAGATACACATACGCTTCTCACCAGGGGTCGCTAACGTTGACTAGGAATTTCTAGAAATTTCCTGAATCTGTGAATTAATGTTTTAAACTGTAAATAAAACATGTTCGATTCTGCCAACACTTGTTCATTCTAATTCCCCATATTGCCTTTATTCCTGTCTGTTGCGAAATCGCTGTTGTGTTCTTGTAGCGTAGCTTTAAAAACTTCTAAGCACAATAATTAAAAAACTAATCGTTTTTCGATATTTTTTCACGGATGAAAAAGTGTATAAATTTGTATTTTCTACAAGTAGCCGAATTTTGTACCAAGAGTTCCACCAACACCCTGTATATATATGAAAAACTTTCAAACTCTTCACATAGGAGCCAGAGTGCCGCTCAAAACAAGTAGAATCAGATAATTAACATGACTTATTATTTAACCTGGAAATCGGTTGATAATCGTCCCTTTCACTCGAGCAAAATATTTCAATGTCAGTCTATATTACTTGTCCTTCTGTTAGTTAGTACAACCGTGACCCTTGATAACTCAATGGGTCGTAGTAATGCTCCGACACTGTTAAATTAGCTCTACATATTTTTACGCAAGAATTCAAGCGACTAAAGCAAGAAAAATTACATATGCATTTTAGCATCATTTATAGCCTGCGCGAATAATCGTAGCAAAGATACTCTAAGACTAAGTATTTCCGCTCTATTCAATCACTTCTTCATTCAGCAGTTGACCATCTTTGGAGTAAAAGCTCTCCAACCACAGAGAATCGAAATCTTCCTCAAAGTTATATCTGAAAATTTTTAAACACTGAAAAATTGGTGAATTAAATGCAAAAGAATGACATTCTTCTCACTGTTGTCAAACCCGTAAAGTTAAATTGAATTTATTTTCATTTAGTTGCTACATCAGGACAAGAGTTACTTTCGTCTACTTCAAGTGCCTCAGCGCAGCATTTTCCTCATGAGGTAAATTTATACTGAGTACCAAACACGGAGTAAGACGAGGGTGAACTATAAGCAAAAATATAGTAAATACAGAAGTTTTAAGTGTTGTTAACTAAAGAGAAAAAATTTCAATGTAATAATATAGTGTTCATTCATGTTTAGTTTGACCTTTGCTTTGTACGTACAGTTTAATTAGAAATAAAGCCAGTTCTTTTTGCAGATATTTATTCCACTACAATCTGAAAATCAAACAAAACCATGACCAGTTTCATTATCTCAAATCAATAAGCCGTGGAAATTCCACGGGTCTTGCTAGTTGAAAATATTTCTCTGATAAACTTGATGAAGATGAAGACACAAGGAGGTACATGATCTCTAAAATGGATATTTGAGGTCAATCGTATCACTAATACAGCTTGTGGAATTGATAAGAAGCATGGGGCCAAGCTGGACGTAAAGTTTTAAACGAGCGCACCTATTCATATTGAAGCACATGAGTTATAATCATTTGTAATGTGAAAAAGAAATTCAATTTTCCATTTAATGTCAAATGCAAAGTGTTGTATTTTCGTCCATCACATTGCTGTTACCAGTATGTTGAATTTTGCCCTATGTTATTATTGCAAACAGTGACTGTTTTAAGAAAGCTACCAAGCAAGCGAAGCAGCCGATCAACGTTTTATAAGAGCTTGGATAAAATTATGGAATGAAAAATTGAAACGTTTCCAAACAAGTATTAGATATAATGGTTTCGATTAAAAAAAGAAATTTAAACTCAATTTAACTGCCTCCAAAGTCCCTAGGATTTTTTTCTAAACTGACACAAAACACCTGGCCTGAATTCAAAACATTTTTCGTTCTAAAACTTTTACTGAAAATTGTTTCTCTGTAAGTAAAAAACTGTCATTTGATCTGATAGATTCTATGTATATTTGTGGCATGGAAATAACTATATGCGTGTGAAGGTGAGTCAACCATAGCAGGAAAATATCACTAGCCTCTTCCAGCACAGCATCGGCAGACGGCGTTAATAATTTTTTATCTTCAGCCCTCGTTTGACAATCCTAAAAATGTGATGCATCAAAAATCAATCAAACTCTTCAATACGTAATTTTTTTAAATATTTTCTCTAAATTTTGAAGGCGTTGTGTTGCCCGTCGAATTTCATTGAAGCATCGAATACTTCTTTGACAAATAATCTGCTGTACAAATGTCTTTTTTGAAGTAGAACATTCAAAAAATTACTCTGAATACCAGTTAAGAAGATACTTCAGACCCAATAAAAAGAAGCAATCCTCTGGAAAGATCCCCGGCCGACAGTAAAACGTGCGGGCGTCCGCGTGCAAGCAGTCCGCTTTTCAATACGAGCTTCTCCAGCGAGTCGCTTAGGATCAATTTTCAACGCCTGTACGAGTAATAAAATACGATCCCCGGGATAGCCTGAGTATTTTCAAATTTATGGCTTTTTTATTATTGGTTTACGAGTGGTGATTTCTCGGCAAGTGTTTCATTGCTTCGAGGTGCCAAAGGAGACCCTGTGTGCTGGGCTCCAAAGAAGGAAAGTTCCCTTTTTACTGCAGAGAAGATTTGCGTTTTATTCGGATTATGCTGGCAGGTGTTGGATTAACTTCGGCAGTGAACTAGAACATTAGGAAAGTATTTTAATCATATTGAGTTCAGTGCATTATAATCATGTAAAACTATTGATGTTTTGTAAAAATGTATTTTTTAATGTCAATAACTGATGCCACTTAATTAACATTATAATTTCATTGCACAGCCTAACCAAGACAAATTCTACAAAACCTGATACAGTGTATTACAACAAAGTTTACTGACGGTTTCACGAGCAAGCAAACTTTAGAACGACTAGCATTTATTCATGCCATCTTCTTTTATTAAACAAATTCCTACACCAAGTTAATTAACATAAATCAGTAGATACTGATAAAATATTGCGAGTCGGCCCCGAGGAGCGTCAATCTGGTCAGACAATCTCGTAAACCTGCGAAAAAGTTGATTTCAATAAAGGTCCGTTCCTGCCATCTTTCGGTTTTTGTGTGATGACACTTCATGCAGACAATTGGTGCCTGGCATCCAGATGGCTGCTCGACTCTGGCTGGTCAGAATGAAAATTCTTGTTCAAGAGAGCGAGTCTGACTGTGTGGTCACAAAAAGCGTACGAGATCACGGCGAATGTAGCGGCGCGATGCTCTTATTTTTTTATCTTTGAACCCTATTGGGTGAGGCTAAAATCAACCTAACCGTACAATTTAGCGTGGCTACATTTCTACTATCAAAAAAAAACAATTGCATTAGAATATTAGACATACTAACACATTCGTCAACAGATGAACTAAACGTTACACCTTATGAGTAAATATGGGTAAAAGTATAATAAATAGCTGAATTATGCTGAGTGAAATAACTGGATCAGTCGAGAGAGTCTCATTCAATGAAGCTTGTTTTTGGTATTTCGAATTTATTTTAGGGAAGCGATCATGCAGTGTAACAAACCATGAATATTTGTGCTAAGAAGGCTCCGTTGAGTTCTTCGCCCTGAGCGCTTTAAGCATTTTCTTATGAGGAAATGTGAAATTGAAGCAGCATTCTACTGATTTTTTAAAATTAAATTCTGGTAGCTCTCACGAGAAACGTAGAATAATGTGATATGTTGGCTTGATTATTTTTGAGCTCGTGTTCTCTGTATTTATAGAAAAATTTTAAGACGGGGATACACGTAATACACCTACAATATGCTGAAGCTGAAATCAACGGAATGCGAGTTCAAGTCTCTATTTTTCTTCTCATAAATTAATTAACTAGTCGGAAAATGTTCTCTCTTGCAAGCGTGAAGGAGAAAACATAGTCAATATTCTATTCGACGACGGCATCTCGCATACTTTGCAACTGTCATGTAGAGTGTTCACGTTGTACAACTGACATACTTCGTGCAATCGCCTCGAAAAGGAACAATGTAAAACACTGAGAAGAAAGAACGTATAGGAAGCCAGCTTATTCCTAATGAAGTGTTGTGTAATATTATTCAACGACGGGCTTAAAAAACTATTTTAATGTCAAAATTTTCAGTATGTGGCTTTACCAAAAAATAACACATCAGTTATACCGATAAGATTGCAGCTGGAAAAAATAGCTCTTGATACGAAGAAAAAATATTCTCCAGCTCGTTCAATGCTTCGCCCCATATTTTAACATTACAAGGTCGCCTATGAACGAAGCGACTGCCCTTGTTAATGCAAAATATATTTTTATGTCTGCAGAGGAACCTTTGCCACTTTTAAGCACCTCCACCTACTAACAAGAGGTAAAATGTTAAATTATTTTCTGTGTCATCTGTTTTGCGCGATCACGCTAATTTGCATCAATTCTAATGTAAGACGCCTTATAAGACGTCGAAAAATTAACAATCCTAAGCTAAACTAAAGCATGGGGTATTTTGAACTGAATTTGGCTTAGCAGTTCCCGAAAGTCTTGGATTACGACTCAATCAGCTCTGAAGTACCTAGCCGGTTGCAGAGAATTTCAAAATTACACTTCCCTCAAACTACTCACAGATTGCTCTTGTGTGTCGCCTTCATCATTTTTGTAAAAATTTTTCTTACAGACATGCACGATTTGGGCAATTTCTGTCTCTTCTGCTTGGTTCACTCCGCAGTGTCGCGTGTGTTGAGTTGGTGAGTGTGGCTGTCGCACACATACGAGTATAGAGACGGGCGGTCCACCAGGCTGGACCTGAAGAACAAGTGGGTGAAAATCACTCATCTGAAACACACTCGGCTAGACGGCAGTGATATTTTTGTGCCACGCGCTCCCTAAAATGAGAAAACTTCGCGATTTCACTGCAACTTCAAACTCTTACATTCAAGACATTTCGTTGAGTTATTAAATTTTGTTAACAATTTTCGTTTACAAGGGAAATTTCGTTCATAAGGGAAGAGTTGATAACTCGCTCGGTAATTAATACTGTTCGTCATTGTACGTTTTCGAGTAAAGTTCCATTGAATTTCATAACAATGAATTTGTTATTTATAAATGGAACACTATTCTTGAAATTTATTCCTTTGCCTTGCACCTTATAATTTCGATTCAATAATCAATTGAAAAGTACCTCAATTACCTTCGTTTTAAATGACTCTAACTTCATTGAGAGTGAATTTCAATGTTTCTTCTTGATGTACACGTACGACTTTAATGACCTATATTCATGGGAAGGATTCTACTTTTTACCTTCTTCGGAGATCCAATAGGATCTTGTAAGTCGTTGGATTTCTCCAGCGGAAGTCCGTGCAACCTGGCAGCTTGTAGGGGTTCTCGAGGCGTACTCGTAGCATCATAGAATTAAATAAAAGTCTGGTATATCTTATAGCATTGCAGCATGGACCACAAATTAGCACTCAACATAAGTAAATGAAAATTGTCCTACATGTTTCTACCAATATGAGAGATTACAAAGTTTTCCAGTCGATATTCAGTAACCTATTAAAGAATGAAGAATTGTTGACCGCACAAATGAAGAGTAATCACCCCATTCAATAACATTTTTTCTATTTGATTCTAGTTTAAATCGAGCGAGGCACAAAGTGAGACTAAGCGGGCCAAGTCATATTTAGGACATACCAACAGAAAGTGCTCAATGGCTTCAGGTATGGAATACTTAGAACATAGAGGGCTGGAAAACATGTTCAAAATATTAAAAATATTCCTCTCCCGGGGTCTCCCACTAGCCTCCTCCCACATTCTCTCCAATACGCCATCATTCTCAATTTTCTAGTTCATTCATATTTTCCACGTAACTCAAATATGTCAGTACAGATTTTATGTTTCTGAAGCCCATTTTTCACACTCGTTAACGATCTTAATACCAGCTATTCCAGTGAGAGAGTGAACCCACTAAAGTTGACTGCTGATGGGAGATTCGAACAGACTATTCATTTCCCGCCAACAATTTTTTATGATCGCTCAACAAAATTTTAAATAATGTTAAAGGTACGTCTGGAGTCATGAAAGAAAACCTCATTTTATATAAGATGCTTCTTATGAAAAACTTTATGGCTTGTGAAATTGCAAAGAACTCTGCTCCAACTACTGAGGGACCTGGATTCAGTAACCAACCGTGGTGACGATCAAATGTGAAACATGAATAGCAGCACAAGTTGAACAAGACTTAAGTTTAGGGCCATCAGTATACATTCTATAACAATCCCTATCACGTGTCAAAACAAACTTCTCAAATTGTCTATTAATATTTACTGATCTAAGGGTGGTCCGTACATCTGTATAAAATAGCCAAAACAGGTAGTGTGAAATAACTATATATGTAAAGACCAAGAGTTCAGTGTTTTTCTTTACAGTGGGAAAAGTGAACTGAATACTATTCAGTAATCGAACACGTCGGGATAAAAAGTCACTCCTGGGTAGAGATGCAAATATCACAATTTTTCATGCAAATTCTGTACAATCAACACCAAAACTACTGTACCTCAACACAACTCACGACCTCAGCGAGGCAATAAGTGCTTCAGCTTCCATTGAAGATACTGGAGACATCTCTTTAACCTCCAGGATGCATCAGAGGGCAGAGTTAAGAACAGTATTCAGTTATTTCAGGCTCTTCTCTAAGAACTCTCCATATACAATGTGCTTATAAGCACACTCACTCCGAATGTACACCTGACCGAGTAGTTTTTGGGAGGACCCCAGAATGCGCTCAGCACCTACACACGCCTCTGCCCGTTAGTTCGGAGATTTTGTAAGTGAAGGAAAAAATGTGGCGGAAGACAACAAAAATAACTCCGAGTGCACGTTGTCGCTTCCTGTTGCTAATATGCTTGCAATTTAATCGCAAATTAAGTCATGAAAATTTTTTCTTTTTATTATGTACTTGATATTTGGAATTCATTGTTAATTTTTATCTGGTAAGCCCCTGTTTGAATATATTCATATACTTGTGCATCGATCTCTGAATCTCAGCTGAGGATTCCCCACTAGCGATAATTGTAATGAAATCGGCATATGGAATACACTCAACATTCTGCACCTTGGGTAAGTCATACAACATCACATTAAAGAGCAAAGGATTTAAGACAGCTCCTTGAGGTAGGTCATAGTTTATATCCCCGTTCTATAAAAAAGTAGTCCCAATTCTCTCTCGGACTGTTTTGTTCGAAAAATAAGAACGGTACCGAAGACCAGTGGGCAGGTCACAACCCAGTCTAAGTAGCGCATAGGAGATTCCAGCTTGCCACACAGTGTCATATTTGGGCACTTTACAAGTCAACATATATGCAGCTAAATAATAGCTTCTACTAGCAAATCCTCGAGAGCCAAGGCGTCATAACCCAGTCTAACTTTTTCGCCGCCTGCATGCGCATGCAGGCGGCGAAAACGTGCGCACGTTTTCGCCGCCTAAGCGATTTAATCGCTTAAATCGCTAAGGTGGCGAAAAACATGCATGCAGGCAGCAAAAAAGTTAGACTGGGAAGTTAATCGCCCTTGTCGTAATCCAGTTTTGTAAAACAAAAATACTTGACTAGTTACAAAAAGTGAGTTAGTCTATCTTTTGTTATTTGTTCCAGAATTTTTTATAAGCATAATAAGTACCGTAATGAGTCTATGACCCTCAGAGTTTGCATGATTTTTTTCTGTTTTTTTTTTTTGATTGGGTGGATAATTCAGCGTCGAGACGGTCCAGAAAGACAAGAAACGGCTAACTGCTGTACAGTGAGACTGCTACTTGTTTCCTAATGAACGCTCCCTTGCCGCCGTTGGGTTCCCATCTAACTGATGCTTCCTGTAACTATTGTCATGATATCAGTTTCATATTAGACCAAAAAAAGACAATCGAACGATATAAACCAATGACCAGTTTTTGTCTTGAAACGCCTGATTTATTTGTTTGATATTGACTCATGTTTGCTAGATTCACGTCACTCGCAGCACCATTCAAACACAAAAAGGCAGTTCCACACTAACAACAAGCAAGCCAGCCTCCACCGACTAGCATCGGAAATCAATCAGTACCACTACACCCATTTCTGACGCGCGTCCTATTATTCCTCGCAACTCCTTTCTGTAATTAACAACTGTCTACCCACCCCAATCAAATGAATTGGTGCTCACGGAGCATGCCCATCTTCATAATCTTTTTGCGCTCAATGCGTCTTCGAAAATATACGTTTTACTTCCTTTCCAGCTAACAACGTCTCATACTCAAAAAATATTTGAGAGCAATAAATGTATTGTGTCATTTGAAGTGGCTTCTTCAACGAAACTCATAAAAATAATTCGAAAGCTGGGGATTACATGTATGTACACGTGATTTAGTTTGACGAATTTAAGGAGATATATATATGTGTTACCAAACGAAAGAATAACATTGACTTGAAATATTTTTGAGACATACTATATTTAATACTGCGGAAAGATTTTTATAGCACTTAAATCAAGATAACCAAGTTATATTTCTACCTTCTGGGGTACAAAAGGGATTGTAATTTCTCCAGGGGCTGTTACTCTATTGACGTGAAATTTTACGATTGAAATACTTTGCTACCATTCAGTTACTCAGCTTCATCATAACATAAAATACAAGTGGTATTGATATACAAATTTTCCTTTTCATTGTTTAAATTTTAAATTTATTTGAAAAACATGAAATAAAATCATATCACAACCCAAAAATAAAGATAACTTTATAATTACAATGTTTGAATCTGCTGTAGGATAAGTTGGCGTGAACTTGAATAGTTGGAAAATACAGAGATGCGATGTTGTTTTGGCATCCCGCCCATGAATGAATGAAAAACGAGAAAATCTTTTGGTTGGACGCGAGAAATGAAGTGTGAATGTATTTTAACGAACAAATAATTTGATTTTGAAAATATAAAAATGTTTAACGTCAAAGTACACGTGATCGAATTAAAAATGTTAATTAGGACAGTCCCCGGATTCTGAGAGTTGTGCTGCAATACAGAGTATCAAGAAATAAAATTAAGTGCCTAACTATTTATGAATTATCTATACAGTTACCGAAATATCTCAAGTTGATAATTTGAGCTCATTTTTAGATTCCTACATCATTATAAACTAACGTGCAAAATCAGTTTATTACTGGCTCTTTTCCTTTCTTTTTATCCATTTCTCCTTTTTATTTCCATATTTACCCTGATTAATTTTAATTCTCAAGTTCAGCAGCGAAAAGATCCGAGATGAGTCACGAAATCATTAACAACGAGCCTTGTGTGAAATGGCCTGCCGCTTCCTAGGCAGAGGAGGATCAGGGCGTGAGGTGGGGAACAATGGTTTTATATTTCTTGTAGTTTTCATTAATAAGAGGGAAAGATAAATTATGATTGTAAAGTTTTTTGAGTATTCATTAAGGATAATTAAAGATGAAGAATGACTGAAGATGTCCTGTAGCATTTGTTAAGTGGAGGGAAAGATAAATTATGACTGAACGTTTCCTGTAGGATTTATCGAATGGAAGGAAAGATAAAGAGTGTCTGAACATGTCTTGTAGTATTCATTTAATGGAGAGAAAGATAAACAATAACTGAACATGTCTTGTAGTATTCATTTAGTGGAGGGAAAAATTAACAATGATTGTACATGTCTTGTAGTATTCATTTAGTGGAGAGAAAGATAAACAATGTCTGAACATGTCTTGTAGTATTCATCTAGTGGAGGGAAAGATTAACACTGATTGTACATGCCCAGTAGCATTCATTTAAAGAAGGGAACGATAAATTATGACAATAGTTTTATGCAGAGCATTGAGTGGAGAGACGACGATAAAATGACTGAATATTTTCTGTACTGTACATTAAGTGAAAGAAAGCGTTCAACAATGTGTAAATATTTTCAGTGGAATTCAAAGTGAAGGATTAAAAAAGTCGCCAGCGACTGGTAATGCGCAAATCGAAGGACTCAGTTATTTCACATTTATTCAGCTAGTATTTCTTCAGCCTTTAAGAGGAAATTTTGGGCTAACATTTGATATGCACCAGAAAAATAAAAGCACGCTTAGCGGACAAATATCCCATCGTGAGTATTTACGGTAAAAATTTGCATCCACTAATTTACGGGAAATTGGCGAGAAAAGCGTAAATATTTGAACAAAATTTCAGCCATGCAGTAGATAGAAGCAAGCTTTCAGTTCAAATATGCTGCAGTAAATAGATGCTGCAGTAGATAAATGCTGCTGGAAATACACGCTGCAGGAGGTAGATACACTCCTGATCAAAAGTTTAAGACCACTTGAAAATTTTAAAAAATGCCAACTTTTCTGTGATAAATAATTAAATTTTTTCAACTAGGGATGGGTAACTACTAAAGGTAAAAGGTGAGAAAAACAAGAAGTAACAATTGTAACAATTTATTAAGAAATCAACACTTTTAACGAATAATGACTTTTTCAGTTGATCATAATTATAAAACCAGGGTAAAAAAGTTTAGTTTAAAGGTAATTTCCGGCATTTTAGATTAGTTACAGGTTGGCACTGATAGCGTAAAGGTTTCACCATGGCCAAAGCAAGCAAACTTTCCGAATTTGAACGTGGTGGAATTGTCGAACTGCATAAGCAAGGTTTGTCGCAACGCGCAATCGCAGCTGAGATTCACCGCAGTAAAACTGTAATTTGCCACTTCCTAAAGGGTCCAGAGAATTATGGAACAGCAAAATCTAGTGGCAGACCTAAAAAATTTCACCTGCATTGGGTAGGAGAATAAAGCGGGTGGTTTCTCAAGACAGAGGACGGTCTTCCAAGCAAATTAAGACCCTCACAGATGCTGATTGCAGTGCAGTAACGATCAGGCGGCACTTACGACAAAACGGTATGAAGAACAAAAAGCGTCCACAGTTTGCTCGTGAGCTCCAAACATGGGACGTTGAGAAGTGGTCTAAAAAAATTCAATATGGATGGCCCTGATGGCTTCTAACGGTACTGGCATGACAAAGAAATCCCTCCTAAAATGTTTTCCACGCGCCACAGTGGAGGAGGCTCCGTTATGGTATGGGGCGCATTTTCCTACAGAGGAACTATGGAGCTTCAGGAGGTTCAGGGTCGTCAAACAGCTGTTTGTTACGTCGGAATGCTGCAAAGATCATCTTTGTCAACAGAGGGTCCTCGTCTGTGTGGTAATGGATGGATTTTTCAGTGGGATTATGCAGCAGTCCACACCGCCCGCCAGACTACGACTTTCTTTCAAGAAGATGGGGTCACTGTTTTGAGTCATCCAGCATGTTCGTCGGACTTAAATCCAATAGAAAATGTTTGGGGGTGGATGGCGAGAGATGTTTATGGAAATGGTAAACAATTTGCGTCAGTAAACGAACTTCGTGCTGCCATCTTCAGGAGCTGGGACAACATTCCTCGAGCCCTCATGGAAACCCTCGTTTCTAGTATGCCACGAAAAATTTTTGAGGTTATTACAAGAATGGAGGCAGTATTCATTACTAAGTTCAATGTTTGCTCACCTCAACGTCGTTGAAGAAAGATTTTCTACGATTTTTGCATGTGGTCTTATCATTTTGTTCAACTGAAAAAAGTCATTGTTCATTAAAAGTGTTGATTTCTTAATAAATTGTTACAATTGTTATTTTTTGTCTTTCTCACCTTTTACCTTTAGTAATTACCGATCCCTAGTTGAGTGCATTCAATTCTTTATCACTGAAGAGTTGGCATTTCTCTCAATTTTCAAGCGGTCTTAAACTTTTGATCAGGAGTGTACCTCAGTAAATAGATGTTGCAGTACGTAGATGCTGCAGTAGATGAATGATACTGAAGATATTTACCGCAAGAGAGCAATGCTGTAGAGGATGTTTTCCTAAGATATCAAGTTTGTCTGCAATTTACCCACAAATTTCTGCCATGTATGTATCTCGAGTCAACTACCAGTGTCATGCTTGCATGTCAATATACCTGCTTCTCATGTATGTCGATCTTGTTTTCTCGTAATCGATAATTCTTATGTTTCCCTTTCATGCCTGTTTCTCATGTGAATTGATCATGTTTACCTCCTACGAACCTACGCTTACAAGTCATGTATATACAGTATGTCAGCCATGTCTGTCAGTCATCAGAGCCTGCTATGAGTACCAGCCACATGTTCCAGCTACCCATGTTTTTTCCCTTCCATGTGCCAGAAATACAAACCAGCCAAGAATACCTGTCACGTGTGCCTTTAATACACACCAGGCATGCCTGCTCGTGATGTGTGGCTGCCAGATGTGCCAGTTATCGACGCCTTTTTTCATACCTGTCGTGTGTGCCAGTCACACATGCCAGCCATGTATGCCTGTATGCTGTCAAGTGTGGCTCCAGAGCAGCGCACAGCCGTGGCAGACGGACGTGGCAGACAGACGGAGCAGAGAGACTGGGCAGAATGCACGAGACAGCAGCTGTCAATATGGCGCATCATTGGATGATATCAGGCGAGCTGCTGACAACTATTGCCAATAGCTGACTGCTGCTCTCGAATGCGCCTCCACTGGAGCGGGCGTGCGGGGCTGTGCTCATAATACATGGAAATGCTCGCCTGCAATTCCCTGCCGACTCAAGACACGGCTTCAGCGCGAGATACAGGCCCGAGCTTTGGCTTAAGTACCTGGTGAGGCACTAATCACTTGCTAAACATCAAGGGCTTCGGAGCATTTAGTTGATGATGAAATTCTATTCAATGCACAATTACGGTAGGTTTACATGGGAATTTTCACAGGTAGATCATTGGGCTCGAAATGCATAATCAATATAATTGTTTACTTCCAAGTACCTTACAAATTTAGTCAAATTGATTTTTTCGCTTTAAAATATTTTTTACTAGAAAAGCACAAACAAGAATGTACTTGCAATTCGAGCAAACGTAATTGCCAGAATATGGTGACCTCATGCGATGCAATTGTAAGCACACGAAGTGTTGGATTACGTTATGTTAGGGTGCTCAGCGATCTCCAGGGGCTCATTGCCAAATATGAATAACAATGACAGTTGTAACTCAGCGACTTGCTGTGAAGTCTCGAGTGGTACTTTCCACAGAACGCATTTGTGAGCGTCACTACGATATTGCCATTTACGATAATTAGCCGTTTTTGTCAGTTCTCTTGAACCTTCGAGCATTGTGCATCAAAATCGTGAAGAACGACAAATCGAAGCTCTCAGTTAATGCTGATAACAACCAATCTAAAATCCAACACAACTGATCTTCACTTCTGTTAACAGTGCATTAATTTTTCAACCGTATTGAAAAATCCAAACACGAATTGTCACTATAACTTTTAATTATCTAGAATTTAAACATGTAATGAATACCCCATGGATTTCACAGCGTACAAGTGATCCATTGGTGTCTATGGTCTTGCGTGTGTGAGTTTCATCACGGTCCCGTCACAATTGCATACCAGCTAGGACATTGTTAGGACGTCAGCTCCTTTGTCGGTTAGAAAGATTGTTGGGCCACTCGCCAAAACAGAGTTTACGTCTCCGCTAAACTTCAGTCATCGATTAAACAATCAAGGAATTATCTACGACGTCTTTCGATCCTCTGAATTCTGCTCAACGATGAGTACCGAAAATGTTTACTGCAGAATGAGGCAACGGTTATTTCAAGACTAACGGAAGATCTCCTTCTTGGAAGGCACGAGAAAGCTTTTGCCACTGAAATAAAATACGCTGCTTGAGAAGGAGCCTATGTTGAAAATAAATAAGTAGGGGATGTTCATTGACCAACGTTTAATAAAGTTGCAGAACAAAAAGGGTGTTACATTTTTTCCTGAAATAGCAGCACTCTCGTAAGTTTTGATTCATCCTGTGACGGTAAAAACATAAAATTCACTGCTCTGCGCAGCAAAAATGTACTGTAAATGCACTTAGATTATCTTCAGTGACCCAGAGCGATTTTCATTATGAAAATCGCTTAAACTATAGCTCTAAAAACTAGCACCAGTTTTTTACGAGTTTAATCTCAGTTTGCAATATGGGCACAAGCATAAAAACGGACAAAAGATTGTTAGCGTCTCACACGTCTTCAATGATGGTATCAGTAAATTCACCCCTTAATTCGGCGTTACCGACGACCATTCTTCATAAATCTTTGGCTGCAACATAGTCGGAATTGTGCTAGTTAACACAATATGCCTATAGCATTCAATGGGAAGTTTTAAGTAGAACTTTTCATCTCGTAATAGAAATAAAACGAGGTTTGTATCGCTACCTTTCACTTGTTCACATTACTCGCACCATTGTGGTCATTGCATGCACGTTATTTTTTGAGAACTGAATTCTTGTTCTTCAACGTTCGAAAGTATTGCTATTCTTCTTAGCCTTCGTATTTTCCCCAGATATCTGGGTCTCATCGCAATAGCGAAAATTTCTACCGTAAAAAAATATTGAATGAGTACATTAACTGTGCTAATGACTGTGCACATTTATAAACTATGTGATTTCATAAGAAGTGCAAGAACTTATTAATGCAACACGTCGTACTTCTAAAATCTTTGGTATTGTTTCTCGAGCCGAGATATGTTATAAAGTCATTATTGATTCGGCAAGCCACGCTCATGCTGACTGTTTTGTTATGCAGTGTATGTATCATTTAACTGAAGGGTTTCAATGTGAGCTGCATGTCGTCCTGAGAAATTTATTAAAACAAAAATAACCGCGAAATTACTTTCAATTTTTTTCATAAATCTATGTTAGTAGGACCCAAACCCTCACCTAAGGAATCCTAGGTGGGGTGCTCTGAAGTTTTATCGCCTCCAATTTGCAAAACGTCGTTTAATCACACAATTGGGAAATGTCAGCTATTGCACTCAAAGTATGTTTTCTTGAATGTTGTAAAAAGCTCCTATCTCATTCTTGAAATGCCAGGTATTGTTCTCAAAGTATGTTTTCCATAGTATTGTAAAAACTCGTATGTCATTCCAGCACCTGACTAGCGTGATGTGTCCGACATGCTTTGTCTGTTCCTGATCTCATGACCTCTTACATTTCGAAAATGTAATTGTTCTTTCTCAGCATCCTTCATATTTCATTCTTTAATTGTGTGTTCAGCATAACTGTGAAACAAATCCATCGGATGATGCAGTGCGAAACTCAGCCCTCAGTTTTAAAGTACTGCTATTTCGTCAACCCGTGCCCACTACTGACCCTACACTCGCCTTGAGTCGACCTGGATTTTAGAGCGTGATCCGGCGGCCGGATCACAAGGAGGTCGTGTTACACAGGCGCGAGTGTCCCGCCGAGGCCTTTAGGTGTCGCATGGCCATTACGGCGCGGCTTTCGTTAGCTCGCCAAATGCGCTCGTCTCCATCGACCGATATGACAGGCGCTCAAATTCGGTAGCCAGCCAAAAACTGCGTCTGCTTAAGTCAACTTTGGGTTCGACAATGTTCGCTGTACTTGGCTTCGAAACTAATATTGTTGTACCTCGAGCTGAACATCTTGTGCAAATCTCAAATTACACAGATGATAGTTAATCCCCATTGTTTTAAAAACACCAAACACGATTCAAGTTATGAATAGCTGGAAATATCTGGAATTAATTTTTATCCATTCGAGTGTCTGGGTGCCATGGTTTCAAAATCTCACCATCGGGTTCTGGGTTCTGAAGGCGACATCCAACAATGGTCTACTACTAATATCATTTGTATTTTTAGTGAAGTATTCTAAATTTTTATACTTTCTATTTTATTAAATAGTTTTTCATATATTAAATAATTTCCAATTTATTAAATCATTCATAATTTACTTAAATTTTTAATTTATTAATAGGAAACAGAATATAATACAACAGGGGAGGCGCTTCTTGAGAGAACAAGTGAGGCTGTAAGCGCAAGCAAAACTTGGAATATGTGTGCGGCGTGACGGCCTCCTCCCTGAGCTGGCGGGGACGGCCTCACCACACACTTGCGGGCCGACTTTATGCAAGTAAACCTTGTACTTGCCATTCAAAGGAAGCACACGCACAAATAGAACACGGAATAGAACGCATCATCATAAAATCCAGTACCGAACGGACAGAACCAAAATGTAGTATAATGTTTCAGATGGAATCTAAGCCGTGGGGACTAATGCAACATTCTCAGACTTACTTCTTACATATTCGAAACTAAACATCAGTAAAATATTGATTGCTCTCGTGTATTTAAGGGTGAGGGATAAAATATAAATCCCTGACATATGAAAGTCGAGTTTCCCCAAAGATTAGGCCCGATAATTAATGGGTACACGGTTTTGTGTAGTCGTATGAAAAAAATTGTATATAATTCGATAGAATGCTGTTGAATAAAAAGGAAAGAAAAACAATTAATTTACAATGATGGTACAAAAAATACCGTTGTTTTTAAAATGCCTTGATGCAAAAATCCTCAGTTGATAAACCTACGTAAGTACCATGATACCAATGTCAATTGTCGCACAAATGATTGAGAGAAAAACATTAAACTGTGTTCTTCGTTAATTAAGTAATTCTGAGTTTGATGATGCATATAAATACAGGTTCAATATATATTGTGTCCCAGTCCCTCGAAAAACGAAACCAAAAATGAAAATAATATAATTCAAAAACTATTTGCTGCATTTGCAAATGCCGTACGTTTTGATAAAATATCTTCAAAAATGTTAAATAAGCAAATAAATATTAAAAATGATATTAAATACAGAAATAAATACATAATAAATTGAATAAATAAAAAATTCGTTTTAAATACGTTGCTAAACCGTATTTAAAATAAACCTTTTTTACTTTTAATACTTCCAGTGCTAATGTACTTCGTGACTACGAATTAGTAACTGTTTGCGTCCTTTCTACAGAAATTTAAAACAGATTTATGAAGTTATTAAAATAGAGGGCTATACATAATTAGCTTGTTCTTCAAGTCAGATATCGGTATCACAGATGCACGACAAAGTTCAGTGAACAGATTTTATTGTTAATTTTTCTAAAACTTAAACTAAAGTTGAATTGATGCGTGTTCATTTTATTGTATATACATGTATATATATATTTATAACATATGCATACGAAATACTAAAACATTTTTTATATATATACAGGGTATCAGCCTTTTACGATAACCGGGATTTTGAAAGTTAGATGGGTGGACGTAAATAATTGTGTTTCTAAAACAGAAAGGTCGACTAGGCAGACATTTTGAACTACCTTTCCGTGCTTACGTATCAACTAGTACACCAGGTAACTAGCTCGTAAAAACAATTTTGATGCGATGCAACTATGTTATTTATGTACGATAGCTGGAATAGTACTCGTGCGTAACTCACGTCTTAATTTTTTGTGTTTTTTAAAATAAAATGAGATGTACACGCGCACCTTATTTCCTGATCGACAGTAATTAACACGTTCCCTTTCTTTTTGCGCGTCAATTACGGTTAACCTTGCCACAAGCTGAGCAGGTAGCTGTGCATGCCCATTTCCGTTAATACCAAAACAAAATGACTTTGATGTTCGAAATTAGCATACTAAACCTCAGCAGAGCTCTTTGAGAAACTTTTTGATCAAAATTAAAAAGTTCTCTTTACATCTATCCGAGCATTTACTGTAGATATGTGGACGACATTTTTGTTGAAGTACAAGACCTTGAGCACCGGGAAGCGTTAAGGGGTTTGTCTGTTGAAAAATCTGTTTTAAATTTCACGTATGAGTTAGGTCTACACGGTAAGCTCCCACTTTTGGATGTTTTGGTTGAAGCTTCTAACGGTACATTCCATAGATCCGTTCATGTCAAACCTTCCCATTCTGGTGAAATTATTAATTACGATTGTGAAGCTCCGCAAATCTGTAAAGAAGGCGTCATACATACCTTGATAAATAGAGCTCATAAAGTTTGCAGTAACTGGGAAACTTTCATTCCGAAATGCTTTGAATTAAACGTTTACTTATAAATAACAACTTTCCTAATGCCTTGATTGATAAAACTTCTGATAAATTTTTGAACCGAATCATGATCAGTGACAATAATTCAGTGAATGCAAACCGTATCAATATTTTTTACGAAAATCAAACGCATAATAATTACAAAATTGACGAACGGGTGTTTAAAAACATTGTTAAAACCTTTGTTAGGCCAATAAATCCTGAAACTTCTATTAAAGTTTGCGTGTATTGTAGGAATCGTAAAATCAGCGACCAATTAGTAAAAAATAATCTGTCTGCATCTGGGGTCAACGATCTGGACAAGGTCAGTGCGATCTATCAATTCAAATGTAACCGAAGAGAATGTAAGTCTCTTGATAAACGTTACATTGGCATGACCAGAATGAATCCTGAAGCAAAGATTAACAGCTCCTATATATCAAGGTTCCATCTTCAATCATTTCCGTGTTGACCATGGTTACAAACCATCCAATGAAGATCTGTTCCCTAACACCAAAATCCTTATAATGTTATTAAAAAAGATCATATTCATATAATTGAAGCATCACACATTCATGAACTTAAGCTTTCCCTTAATGAAAACACTGATGATTTTTTGCTCTTAAACTGTTTAGCAGAACTTCAACTTGCTAGGTATGACGAGGCTGCTCGACCATTTTGCTCTTGTCTCTCGTGTGATGAACATCGAGGTTTTTGTTCAATATATCTAGTCATACTTCTATTTCTGTGATAAAAGGTTCTTATTTTGTCTAGTCGCTTTCGTCTTTTGTGGTCTACATATCTAGTCTATATTACTTAAGTACTTGTTTTTGCGTTTTTTCCAATGTGACTGAAAATTATTTTGTATTTTTTCCACCCTGAGGATGATGTTTGATACGTCGAAACGTTGCATTTTATAATTAGACAGAAATATAGATTTTAATGAATTGCTGTGTTTTTGTGCAAAAATGCTAGGAGCATTCCTGAACCGGCTTACACGTGAAGAAATTGAACTATTTCGTGAGGCTGAGAAGTTAGAAAAGATGGATAAAAGTAAGAGGGTGACAACACTGGCGGGAGGAGTAGTCACTCGGGTAGCTTGTTGGTAATCCTGCGGCCTCTTAGGCGCTACTAAAGAGTTCCCGTGGCACTTCACAACTTCAAAATTGTAGACACTGAGTGATAAGTATGACCGTATAATTTTGGAGTTTCTAAATTCAAGCCTTAATTAGGTGGGTATCCATAACATATTGTTTTTTTTGTGAGAGACAGAATGTAAGAATTATTTGTTATGTTTTTGTTCTTTGTACTGTCTTTTTCTTGTATATTTAAAGTTTTTGTTTCACTTTTCATAGCTTCCACTTGGAGATCTTCCGCTTGTTTATGAGTGGGTGTTATCTTTACAGACACACTGATGAGCAGCTGCGTCCCGAAACGTATTTCTTTTGAATTAGATTGAGAGATTTTCTATTCTTTAACGTGATTAGAGTTACCACGCTGTTGCTGTTAATCATTAGTATAATAATTTCTTAATTGCAGAAATTCATTGATGATAATTACGAAAGATTAACCTGGCACAACAGATAAGTGAGACTCACAAATTTTAAGTTAACTTAGTATGTGAGAAAAAAAATTAGTTGAGGTCTTCTACAGTTGCTTCATGTTCAGGGCGACGCAGCGCAATGCTGTGTAAGTTATGCCATCAACATTTTTATACGTAGTTGTTTGAGCTCTTCGAAGCTATTGCTAAAATGAGTTTTGCATTTCGAACACAGTGTGTGTGTGTGGCTTGTTCTTAAACATGGATTCGCATGACATCGACCAGTGATACATTCGTGTGTGCCAAGCAATAATCAGGTTTTGAAGTTCACAAAAATGTGCTATAGTTCCCGTAACGAACTACCCGCAGTGCACAATGATTTAAGACATTGAAATTTTTAGGCATTTTAAAAATCTTCCTTTAATTTCATAATTCGAATGCAGCTCTAATTTTATTCCCTTGAGCTTGAAGGTTTCCAGAAGCTTGGTGTCTAACGCGGCGTTTTTAAGTTGCTTATTTCGAGGCACTCTGACCTCTCTCCTGCTTTTTGAGAACCAACTCGTGAGCACCAAATCAGTATTCTCCAACACTCGCTCTTGGCAAAAAATCTTCAATTTCTTTCCTTCTAAAGCCGACGAAAAATTACCCTGGAAAGCTCGCAATATCTCTTGAACGGAAGCTGTTTAAAAGTTCTGAAATCGAGTCAATGAGAGTCGCAGGTGTTTCTGACATTAAAGCTGTATTGCGATGGCCGCTCCAGTATATACGAGAATTGCTTAAAAGTCATCGTTAAAAGTTTGCAAATGGTCTGAGCCGAAATTAAAGAAGTGGTCAGCGTCTATGAATCAAAGGGGAACTCAATCATTTAGAATGGACCAGTTGAAAGCCAAACTTTGAATTGGGGGAAAAGAAATTAATTTATACACTGCGAGGAAATTTTTCCGCAAATAGACACTGTCTCGCTGAAGTTTTCGTCATGAATCGACTCGGGTGAGCATACAAAATGAGATTTTTTAGCAAATATTCAACTAATGCAAGCATACTGAGAGGGCAAATATTAACTGTGGGTCAAGTACCTCGATCACATGTAGTAGAATGTCACTGCGCTTCTCATTCATGGAGTGAAAATTGACAAACGTATCCACTATCTTACCTAATAATACCCTTGGTGTGTTTATTTATTCATATATTTCTATGTTTGTTTTACGTTCGCTTCTCATGAAACATAGGACAATAAGACAAAAAGTCAATATTTAAAGGTAAAAAGAGTAACTTGGCAAATAATAGAATAAATTTAAAAATTGAACGAGTTTGTACACAGGATACTGTTTTATTTTCAGTATAAAATATTTTTTGAAGAGAGACATTCAAAAAGATGTAATATTCTGGACGATTTATTTAAGGAAAATACTGAATCCACTCATTTTTGACGGGTCGTGTATACTGGTAAAGAATATTGCTTCGCTTTCATTGTCTGAATTTCTCCTCAGAGCATCGGTTAGTGTGGGGTTAAGATGACATAAGAGAAAGTTATTTTAGTTGATATTAGACTGCTCTCGGAGGCACAGGCTCTCCTACCAGAGTTGACTCCGTAGCTGAGGAGATGTGGAGCAGCAAAGTACGAAGTAGTCGTAGCTGAGTAGATGTGGAGCAGCAAAGTACGAAGTAGTCGTAGCTGAGGAGATGTGGAGCAGCAAAGTACGAAGTAGTCGTAGCTGAGGAGATGTGGAGCAGCAAATACGAAGTAGTCGTAGCTGAGGAGATGTAGAGCAGCAAAGTACGAAGTAGTCGTAGCTGAGGAGATGTGGAGCAGCAAAGTACGAAGTAGTCGTAGCTGAGTAGATGTGGAGCAGCAAAGTACGAAGTAGTCGTAGCTGAGGAGATGTGGAGCAGCAAAGTACGAAGTAGTCGTAGCTGAGGAGATGTGGAGCAGCAAATACGAAGTAGTCGTAGCTGAGGAGATGTAGAGCAGCAAAGTACGAAGTAGTCGTAGCTGAGGAGATGTGGAGCAGCAAAGTACGAAGTAGTCGTAGCTGAGTAGATGTGGAGCAGCAAAGTACGAAGTAGTCGTAGCTGAGGAGATGTGGAGCAGCAAAGTACGAAGTAGTCGTAGCTGAGGAGATGTGGAGCAGCAAAGTACGAAGTAGTCGTAGCTGAGTAGATGTGGAGCAGCAAAGTACGAAGTAGTCGTAGCTGAGGAGATGTGGAGCAGCAAAGTACGAAGTAGTCGTAGCTGAGGAGATGTGGAGCAGCAAAGTACGAAGTAGTCGTAGCTGAGGAGATGTAGAGCAGCAAAGTACGAAGTAGTCGTAGCTGAGGAGGTGTGGAGCAGCAAATACGAAGTAGTCGTAGCTGAGGAGATGTAGAGCAGCAAAGTACGAAGTAGTCGTAGCTGAGGAGATGTGGAGCAGCAAAGTACGAAGTAGTCGTAGCTGAGGAGATGTGGAGCAGCAAAGTACGAAGTAGTCGTAGCTGAGGAGATTTGGAGCAGCAAAGTACGATGTAGTGACACAGTTGAGCTAGACCACAGTGACGCCCGTCTTCACACCTTACCATCAGTCACCCGCCTACTTCATAACGCCGAACACAGGGGGTCCGTAGAGCAAATCCAAGGCAGTTTTTAACAACAATGCACATCCTGAAGGCAGCTTTAAAAATTATAATCCAATTAAAGACGAATAAAAGTTAGATGGCTGTCCGAAAAAAGCCGTATGTGTTGTGAATGTTGGAGCGTGTCTGCCTTTTATGCAGACACAACGCTAAGAATATGGTTAGCCAGGCGTTCTTAGTTAAAGGATTGATGGCGGTTTGTGAATGATAAAGGCACATTTTACTGAACGTTCTCTAGCAAATGAAAAATGTGATTATCCTAAATTTTTAATTCCTTAATAACAATTCCCGTGCAAGAAATTAGTTTTCTTCAACAAGTGGTGGCGGTGAGGCAGATAAAAATTCAATCTGTCCGCTCGAAAGACGATCTGCGGATCCAAGATGGTCCGAGAGTCGCGCCGTCCTCGACCTCCCATGTCTCTTTTTTGTCGCGGCTGTGGAAGAAAAATATATTTTTAGAAAAAAAATATGGAATACTAACGATTAGCTTTTTTACGAAGTATTCATTTCCGCAGAAAACGCGTATACTGATTAAGTAAAGTCATTAATTTACATCTATTCCGGGAATTCTCAATCTATTCAGCAAAATCGGCGTATTCTTTATTCATTCTAAAAAGTTGAAAAGTTCAGAAAGTTCATTGGAATCTCTATTTGTTAAGTGAATATCTAAATTCTTCATCGACTCAGGAAATATAATCTATCCAATCGATCCTCAATCTATTCAGTTAATGCAGTAATTATTTTCAAAAAAAAAATTCACGGTCTAGTAAAAAACATGAAAACATAAACTTGAAAAGTTGAGGATGCATTAATGTGTAGAATAATTTTGATAAACATTGTGTCTAAAAACGGTTCCTTTTGGATCACGTCCATATTTACGTTTGTGACTATTATTCCGCTTTCAATGTATTGTTGCCAGCATATCACCAACCGTAATTAGCATATTCTATTAGATTTAGTCCTGTCACAAAATAACAATGTAATCATCAAATTTTAAAGAGAGTCAGCAATGAAAGATCGAACTCATAAACCGGCAATTTATTTTATCAACAATGGGTGTCAAGCAATTTCGAGTTATTTTCCCGCCGAACTTATCTTCATAATGCTATTTTTACCATACTGTATATGTTCAACATATCTTGAAAATTGATAATTTTGAAGTCAATTTCCATCAGCAAATTTTCACCTCATTTTTTTTCCTCCGCATTGATCGAGAACATCGATCGAACCAGCATATGTGCAGTATATTAATCTAATTTTTTTTTCTTGAATTGCGCATGTCATTCGCACGAGAGAAACTCCCTAATTTCAGTCATAGATGGGCAAATTTTCTGTGTACTTAATAAAATTATTTCAAACACCAAGAATTATTAGCTAAAGTCGCAATTATTCAAGTAAAACGACATATTAGGACGACATTATGAAAGGATTGCATTCTCGGGGGCTTATGACCATTTGTAAATGGAGCATGGGAAGGCACTTCTCTTCATAGCTGTGGATGAATTAAAAATTAGTATAATTCATTAATAAGGAGAAAAGTCTTCTGTCGTAGACCACTCGCATTAATAATAACTTGACCTAGCATCCAGCTTACGCTTCGACAGCAGTTATTGGTCGTGATAATAAAGCGCTGATCTTTAGAGTTAATGGACGAGTGGGACACTCATTTCTTTATCACTGATTACTTTCTAAAAGCCTTTAATTAATTATTCATTTTGAAATTTTAATTGAAAGGTTAAGGTAATATTTTACTGAAAACATTTAATAGCTAAATTGACACGAAAGCTGCATTATTTCAGCTATAGTCAAGTTATGTAAGGTTAGGTCAGGTTATGTTGTGTCGTGTTGAGTGCTACTGAATTCTCAGTTTCAAACGCATTGCTTATTCTTTTTTACGTAGAAAGATAGTGAATGGCCGTCGTGAAGGCAACAGTCAACAAGCTTATATTAATACAAATCGCTATCGTTGATATAAGGGCTTCCATTCAATGCTTAAACTTTAATTTAACGCAAGATAGTTCAGCGATGAGTAACAATGACGTGACCTTTTGAAAAACTGCTTCATAATTGAAGTACAAGGAGTAAATATATATAATTATTAGCAAAAATTTTAGGTTAATTGCAAGCACCAGAAAGCATGTAAAACGAAACTTTAGCTAAATGTACGAAGTTGTCTAAACATGTACTAAATGGCAAAAAACTCCGTGGTTCATAAATTCCCCAGAAAGCGCTTGGACCACCTTTAGCTTGAATTAAAGCTTTCATTTTACCTGACATTAATTTTACAGAAATACACATTCTCATAAGCTATATTTTTGCCCACAATCGGAGTAACCTGCATCCCAAAGCAGTCAATGTTGGGGTATTGAGCGATGAGTAACGCAGGTTTCTCACTAGTTTATCCCATAAATTCTCAATGGGGTTTGTATGAAGAGATTGCGGTAGCCAGTCCATGAGCTCAAATGTTCCCTCATCCGCTGTAAATCAATCTTGAACATTTACATTCCTGAGGAGGCGAGCATATCCGACCTCGAAGATCCCGTAGCAATCAGAAAAATACAACTCCATGGAAAAATGAACGTCATCAGAAGTATCACGTCGATTCATAAATAATTTCCGAATTTTTAATATAAATTAGAAGTGCTTTTTGCTTTCAAACGATCAAATTTTGGTCTAAGGTGTTGAGGTGTTTTTTTTTCAAGGTGTCAGTTGATGAGGATGGTTTACTGATATTTGAACCCATTTCTCCTCACGATGAGCTAAAGTGAAGCAAGTAAATAGCGCTGCTTCCAAAGACAATTGTCTCAGACCTGAGCGCTTACGTGCGAGAGCGAGTGCAAATGCCCATGCGCTTTCGGAGGAAATCATGAATATAAGTAATTTAATTCACCTCTTACATAAACAAATCACTGATTCTCTCTGCTTTTAAGTTTAAGGTTAAGTTTTCTTCCCACGTTTAGACAAAACGATGGCATGTTTGGATTCTTCAGCCTTGTGATCGAAAAGACTAACTTTAATAATATTTCTCTTTGATGGCCCACTAAAGAAAAATCTCCTGATCCGGCCATGTAAATGTACCTCGCAAGTACCAAACCATAAGCACTTAAACAGTGTGCACATGTATTATAAATAAATTATGACGTAAATATTATGATGCACATAAGCCCAACTAAATGAATTTCCCAAATCATCATATAGGCTGAGCAATGTAATGCCCAATTTTTATTTAAGGATACCTCAGTTGAAACCGTCAATTGATGAAAATATAGCGAAAACGAAAAAGTTTTTTTTGGTATCAGACTATAATAAAATCTTCTCCAGCTAGTCAAGCTCAAAGAGAGATGTTTCCTCCACACTTGAATTAAAAAAAAATATTGAACCAATTTTTCTTCGTTGTATTTTAAAATATGAGAGCTGGGAAAGAACTTTTCAATGAAAGTGACATGAATGAACTAATGAAATGAGAAAATGAACGTTTTAAAATCCTATCACTGCTACGTTTTCACTCAGTCGTGAGAAAATACTTACGTAATGAAATCTAAAATTTAACATTATTAGCATAAGTTCACGCGACTTTAAAATTAATTTAATAACGCATCGTTTCCTAAAATATACATTTACCGTGAGTCCACTCCGATAACAGAGCCCTGTTTTAAGTATGACTAACCCATCCGGCTAAACAAGCACTGTGCTGATAATGAACCATTCATCTTAGTCTTTCTAAGTTTTCGGTTCCAGTTCCTTCAATGAACCAACTAAGTTTAATTCACAATGAGCGAAAAATATCATCACACTATTTATAAAAGTTTTTCTTACGCAGGAAATTCCAAAAGCACGTTTCCTCTACATCAACAATGTTTACTCCGCTATCAAATCGAAAGGTAAGTTGTTGAATAGCAGCAGTTGTCTTCAAACAATTCCATTTTTTCAAAGATTAAAGTCTACGGACTTTAGTCCGAATATTTAAGTAACTTATTTAGCGTATCTAACGTTTTACTAAGAGACATATTTCAGAGTTCTGCATATCACATCCAAGCATACGCTGCTGATCAGCATTCAACGAAGCTACTGAGTTCTTTTACATTGTATTTAGATGAAGGAAGTAAAATAACGTATTTATTCGACGAAGGTTCAAAGTTGAGCCAATATACTCGAATGCATTAAACCTGATGATCACCATCTCTCGAGCGAGCTGCAAGCGAGCCGCACGATGTCGGGGCCTCGGTCATCTAGCAGTAATTAAGTCAAAGAATACCATGCATTTAACGGTCTGCGGAGTAAGTGAAAATAATATCAAACGCCCCCGAAAAGATGGTAATACTAGTGTAATAAATTCCCAGAGCAATGAATATGATCCACTCATGGATAATATTCATTGCGGCATGCAATTCTACTCGTAAAGTGTTCTATTTAATTAATATACTTGTACATGTATCGAAAATGCTAGTGAGGGGCCAGACTTGAATTCCCTAAGAGACAAGTGGTGAACACAGAACGAAATAATAATTTTAGGCGATCAAAAGAAACTCACTGAACAAATAATAAACCAAAAATTGAACTTTGTCATTTCTTCATTTCAATCATTTATTAATAGGTTATTTTGAAAATAAAATTTGTTAATTACCAACACTCATTCAAATCACAGATGAATAACTACAAGAGAAAAGTGTTTCTGGTTTTCAAAGATGTTAAGTACTCGATTAAATAATAATGAAAGATAAGTATGTACCAATGCATATGAATATGTTCCCAATAATTTTAATTTTCTATGAATATAACGCTTTCTTTTCCTGCCCGGGAGTACAAAGACATTTGTTTGTTATATATTTTGTACTTAGAATTTTTAGTTTGGAATTTTCTAAAATGCAACTATGAAGGTTACCAAATAATGTTTTCTTTAATCTCATGATCCCAGGGTTGGCATTCAAAACCACACCCAATAGAACACACGAAAAAATAGCAAAAAGAAATCCTTAGAGTGGTTTTTTAACTTAATGCACTAACGAATGCAAAAACCTGTAAGAAAGGCACAACGCAAGCTTCATTGTTTTTTTATTGACTTATTTTCAAATTTAATATATTTATCATATGGGTTGGACAACACAATTTGTACCATCATGTGGAAGTCTGCTGGCAGTGGTAAGTCTTAATTGCATTATCTTAGAGATCAGCATTCGGCCTTAAGTGTTTGAATATTTAAGGAGCACTTGAGCTTTCCCTGCCCCAAACCTACACCGAACATTGTCACAGACAGTGCCGAGTGGCGGTGTGGTCTGACAGTATGTATCCAGGTGGCATCACAGAACAGATCTCGTGAAGCTTTTTATTTTCTGTCACATTTGAATTAATAGATAAACTAATGGGAAATTTTCTAAGTTGAACATTTATTTTCTCTTTGTCTTCTTGAGAAGTGCAAAGGAACTCAAAAGTCTTTCTCCGTTTTACTTGTGGTGGTGCAGTTAATTTTACTGTAGTTGGTGCTAATGCAGAAGGAAAGGATATTTTAAACGGGAAACTAGTGGGCCTAAAAATTTAATTCAGATGCCGAGCCTGCAGTACCATGTTACACTTGACGACACTGACAGCAAGACTGAGAGAGCATGAAAATCAAAAATTTTTAAGTTACCAAATCATACTCGTTGCAGGTTGGCAGCTACTGCTTTTGACTGGGGTAACTTAAGCTGTGTTCACACTGCACACACAAATCATTAATGTTTCCATTAGAAAATTACTTGTGAGTAGAATTTAGGATACCGTAATCCAATACAAAAAACAAATACAACCCAACAAAACCCAATAAGATCTTAAATTAAACAGTAGGGCTGAGTTTTTTCTAACCCTGACCAACCCAAACACGAAGCCTGAATGACGCTGTCCAGCAGAGGAAGACACATAATACTGCAAAGTCGAACATACGAGGAAACTAGCTGTTGCACAGAATCTTTGGCGACTGCTGAAGTGCATTAGAATTACGGAGTGACACTTAAAGGTATCATTAAAGGGAATGATCCAAACGTAAACGGTGCCTGAGAAGTGCAGAGAATAAAAAACACTGAACTGCTGCGGTAGGATAAATACCCAAGAATAATTGATTGATTATATGTTAGCTT
Organism: Morinoia aosen; assembly: GCA_030386875.1. Classification (NCBI taxonomy): domain Eukaryota; kingdom Metazoa; phylum Arthropoda; class Malacostraca; order Amphipoda; family Talitridae; genus Morinoia; species Morinoia aosen. The sequence goes on from CM059562.1 coordinate 24,304,713, forward strand.
CAGCCTCTCTTAACACAAAAAAGATGTTCAAAGAGAGCAAGGATGAAAGTGCCATTTAGTACGAGGGAAAGCGGAATTTATCCACAAGGTGCGTCCCTGCCAGGATCCCGTGCACGTAGAAACAGTATATTAAGAAGGAAACTTAGGAACAAGATAAAAGTTGAAGAAAGCAGGAAGTGCTGAAAAATAAGAGAGCAGTGAACCGAAAAAAGATTGTCCTTAACAATACGAAAAACCTTTCATTTCGACCTAACTCTTAGCTGTGGACCTCACATTTTCCCTCTAGGAGTGCAAATTCCCACAGATAAAATTGTGTATCCCACTGAGGAGTCCATAGGAATATCTACATTGTCAAGTTCACGAATTTTATAGGACAAGAAGCAGTGTTGAAATAGCATTTGAAAAAAGATGATGGCTCTTTTGACTTTTTTATGAAATTAATGAGCAAAATTTTACATAGCTAATTCGAAACTAATTTCATCACTCAGAGAAATCATGACACAAGTAAGTGTGTATCATATTTTTAATTTGAGAATCATGGATGTATACGTTCGCAAGAGTCAACTTGAGTACACGTTTTGTAAGCCCTGTTGTATAGTGACGCTCTTGTGACATTTATGGAGGTTCCGGCTGCGGAGATTTATGAGTCTCGCTCGCTCGGCACGGTCACATGTATAGATAGAGCTTCCGGCGGAACAGCCGATGCGCGCCTGGTATTTACGAGCGCCGGATAGGTCGGAAGCGCCCCTACTGCCGGGCGGAAGTTCATTGTTCGAACTAGACTTAAGAGCAAGCTGTGTGAACTAGAGATCAATACAATACTAGTAGTCCTGCTGTTCGTTTTGCTATCCTCTTGCCTGGTTTACGGCTAGGCTAACCGATCTACAAGTGCTGTCCAGTAAACCTTATATCTTGCTGAAATTCCATGTTGTTACAATTGACGACGAGGCTTCGAACTTGCGAAGTCAATTTGAACTTTAAAAGTGCTCTGAAATTAAGATGGCGTATTCTACAGTCAGCTGCCCTCCGTTCGACGTGGAAGTGGAAACAGTGAGCGAATTCTTGGAGCGCTGGAAAGTACAAAGTGCAGACGCTCTTCAGAAAGCAGGAAATAATGGCGGTAAAAAAGCTAGTATTTTAATCAAAGCTTTGCCTGTAAACATAATTACTGATCTACAACGAAGAATTAAACCTACGTTACTCACTGAGGCTACATATGAGGAACTTGAAGGAAAATTAACACAGCAATTTGAAATTAAAAAATCCATCGTCGGTGCATCGGTTACATTTCTAAATAGAAAACAAGGTGCTAATGAATCCATAGAAAGTTATGCTAAAACATTAAATGACTTAGCATCTGCATGCAATTATGGTAATTGCTGTCGTGATCGTTTATTAAGAGATGCCTTCGTGGCTGGGCTACACTCAGCGCAAATTCTCAGCGCGGTTCTACAGAAGTGCGATAGCAAGTCCTTCAACGAATGCGTTGAACACGCAAAACTTTTCATCTCAAGACTTTAAAGATTTTCTTATTTCCAACGGCATTGAGCACCTCACACCTCCGCCCTACTCTCCAGCAAGCAATGGTCAAGCTGAGAGGGGGGTAAGAGTCATTAAAGACTTTTTGAAAATACTATCTTCTTCCGAATCATTCAAATCCCGTCTAGCGAAAGCATTATTTCAATCGCATTGTATTCCGCATAGTGTTACAAAAATTGTTCCCTCTGTTGCGCTGAACAATGGTAAATTTGTTACTTCCAAAGATAAAGTTCATCCTAAATTTTCTGTGTCCAGGTCTAAGCCTATGTATGTAACTCAATTTGATGTCGGGGATCAAGTTCTCGCTCTGAATTTAAGAAATGGTCCCAAGTGGTTGAAGGGAATTATTGTTAGTAAAGTTGCCGTTAATATCTTTCATGTTCAAATATTAGCATTAAATGTAATCTGGAAGAGACATTCAAATCAGCTGTTGCACAGTAGTTTGGAATCTACCGGGAGTGGAGCAGCAGAGACTCCTGCTTTTCAGCCTGTTAACAGCTTTCCTGCGCAAAATGAACCTCGCAGATCAGGCAGAATAACCAAACCTGTAATACGAATAGGTTGTTGAGTTCCTCCTTCCCTTTGTCACATATTCATCTAAAGGGAGGGAAGTTGTTGTATAGTGACGCTCTTGTGACATTTATGGAGGTTCCGGCTGCGGAGATTTATGAGTCTCGCTCGCTCGGCACGGTCACATGTATAGATAGAGCTTCCGGCGGAACAGCCGATGCGCGCCTGGTATTTACGAGCGCCGGATAGGTCGGAAGCGCCCCTACTGCCGGGCGGAAGTTCATTGTTCGAACTAGACTTAAGAGCAAGCTGTGTGAACTAGAGATCGGTACAATACTAGTAGTCCTGCTGTTCGTTTTGCTATCCTCTTGCCTGGTTTACGGCTAGGCTAACCGATCTACAAGTGCTGTCCAGTAAACCTTATATCTTGCTGAAATTCCAAGATATTACAAGCCCTTAGGAAAGCTAAATCTCATATTCACTATCAGTAAAACGTGGTAAAGGGAACAGTGAAAATTCTTATAATTCCCTTTACCACCTTTTACTGAGAGTTGAGAATGACCAGTAAATGGGTCGAAAGGTTTTTTTATATTCACTATTAGTGTAGTGAAAAATTCTCATTAACTTACATGGAAATTTATGAATCTAAAACTTTCTCCAGAAGTATACTGATGTTTGCACCTTTTAAATATATCGTTATTTATTCTCAGCTTATTTATGTAACTGAATAGTAAGGAAAAATGAAGTTACTTGTGAATTACCGTAAACGAAGATCAACTCTGTCTTGGTCGACACTGATATGAGCCAAAACGTCACATGAAGCCAGAAAGTATGCAACAACAAATTTAAATCGTATATACGCGTGCCTGTTTTATAGGAAATGAGATACGTATGAGAGGGTAAAAAATGCTGATTTTTTTCTCTCTGAGCAAACCAATTTTTATCCCATTTTAGAATGACTTTTTGACGCAGCAAATTTTGATACGAACATGGTGTGGTGGAGCATTTTATTTTCTCTCTCAAATTGCGGCGGTTAGGAAGAGGAAGAGAACGGTATTTTCACTCGCAATTTTCACACCAAAGCTTTACACCAAAAGACATGTTAAAATTTATAAAAAGGTCCTGGATGGCTCCAACAAATTAATTCTGGGTTATTCTCGAGCAAAATTTAAATTTAGAATGGTCATGGTCATCAATTATATTTCAGATAACACATGCTGGAGCTATATTGAACTATGATTTTTGCAAGGATGTATTTTTACGTCTTGTAACTAGGGGTTTGGAGGCAAGATTGATGGAATGATAAGGTGTCAGCGACCTTAATCAAAAAATACACACGTGACTAGCAATCAATATTCTGAAGGTATCCTTTTTGATGGTAGAAAAACTAAGGTAAGATGGACCAAGTCGCATGTTTAAGCAATTATTAAAAACGACCATGTCATTTTTAGAGTATAATTCACGCAATTTTTTTTCAGTAATTGAACTGCTCACTCGCTCGTTAAAAGTCTGATGGATTAGATGGTGTTGTACAATGTACTTATCTTCTCTCACAAAAAGCATCATTTAGTCTAAGTTTCAACATTAATTCAGTTAGTTTCTACCCGGAGAGCATGAAATCCTCCATACTCAGTCAAAACAGCGAAGCTCACGCTGACTATTTTCCCGAACACGCACACAACCAAACCTTGTGTGAAATCTGGCCCAGACCGATCATCACGAGACAATCGCTCACAAATCTGACAGCTTTTATAAAAACTACAGCAGTCCAAAACTGCTTAACGCAAAGGGCGTCAGTGCGAACTTGACCTCCGATCTCTGTGAACATGTTTAAGGCATCAGTCTGGGCAAACAAAATAGTTTTTCATTTGATACGTATTCATTTTTAATTCTGGGCTACTGATATGAGCAATTAATTGTTTACATGGTACTTGTTCGAGCCAAATGTCGGTTCTCACAATAACAAAGATATCATGCTTATGTCAGCTTGAAGGCTCATCGGAACAAGGCATTGAAGCTGTGTACAAGGAAGCAATGACAGTAATGCAGCAAATAAGTTCACTTACTGTACATAAGAGACTCCTCTGTCGTGAACCATGAAGGATCGCGTTCATAACAGACATTCTTGAGATGGGATGAACAAAGAAGATGGCGTCAGAAGCCCAACGTGTGATAAAAATATGAAAATACGTTAGCATAACGAAAGTTCCTGGTTAAACATCCGTCCAAGGACTACTAAAAGAAGGAGATGTAACGTAAATTTCTTGGCTTAGCTAACGGAGGCCCTCTCATTTCTCGTCATAAGTTTCAAATTTTTGCTAAAGCCGTTCCTAATTAGTTCCTGAGAGCTGTGCACAACAATATTCACAGGCAAATGGAAAATAGATTGATTGTGATGTAAAAAATAATATAAAACAGTTGTGGTTTTTAGCTGTTCTCATAGGCTGAAACATTGCCTAGATGCCTTCAATATATTTATAAGTATTGTTCACGATAGAAACTCTTGTGATGTTACGCTTCAGTATTTTTTCAAACTTAATTGTTATGAGAGAAAATGAGCATACTTTGGTTATTCCTTCGAAAATATGAATGATTATAGTACAAACTGATTATTTCCCTTTTTTGTTGCTAATGAGACCTAGGCATGCATTATTGGACAAAAATTGCTGCTGATCCATTTCAGCCAGCGTTTGTTTTATTCTGAAACCATCGGAAAATTTCATTGCAATTTTGGCTAAGTTGTCTGCAAAATGAATTTGTTTTCCTTCTCTTTTGGTCATCTTTGGCTCTAGAGACGTATTGAAGAAACTAATTTGCTTAACTAAGTAATCAAAAATTAGTTTCTTTCTCGAAACCTATATCATGTTTCTAATGTAAAGAGAGTAGAGAACACGAGCAACTAAATTCAAATAAAAAGTGATGTAGCACTTGCTGGAACACTAGCATGGCAGGTGCAGGATACGACTGTCGGGCAGGTTTACCATTGCGCCATAATTTTTGTACTGAAAATGATTTTTAAAAAACAATTCGTGAGTATTGATAAAATCATTCCTCATTTTCACGTGTACAATTTGTTTGCTAAACTGTTTTTATTAAATATTAATTCAGTTTGCTTACACAAAAAAAAAGATCTTGTTACTCTGGAATATTTCAAAACCCAATAAGGCTCACACGAGGGTGTCTGATAATTAACGATATGTGTGCTAAAAATATCACTTGTTCTCTGAATAATGAAGAACATGTGCTATTATTAATTGATAAAGTTAAAATAGATCGCAATTCGAACATTTTTTAAAATCTCTGGAGTGCACCAACCCGATAGTTATAAGGCAGGATGTTAGTCAATACCTCAACAATTCGCGCCTCCCAAAGACTGCTACCTATAATATTAATTTTGAATGATAGTGCTCTGTAAGAGCAGATATACTTCCATTCTTTGGTTCTATACCTTGTATGTTATTCTTTTCAAGATTCAGGAACTAAAATGTTCTACTCCTGATAGGTTACAATCAAAGCCCACAGTTTTCAACCCAAAATACTTATATTGCGCCCTTTTAGACTGAAAGTTAGCTCTCATTTCCTTCTGGGAACAATATACATTCTCGGAGCATAAAAAATTTTAAATCTGTTGCTTGGTAGTAATTTTGGTTTTGATATAAATTAGAACTTCATGAAACCACATTTGATGGCTTCCGCTAACATTGACTAGAAATCGGCTGTGTATACCATCCTTTTAACATGTCTAAACAAATGTTCACTTTGCTTAAATCGTAAATTCAATAAAATTTAAAAGCGAATAAAATGCTCACAAAATTAGTCATTTTCATTCAAAAGAAAAACCAAAAAATCGAAAACGTTTCGGAAACCAGCTCCATCATCAGTTCTGTAAAATACAAAGTATAATCAATCTAACGCAAGCATGAAAACACGGTCGATACTAAATTCTAGAATATACAAAAAAGGACAACTATGCATTAACTATCTGGAGGGGATACGAGCTAAGCATATTGTTCAAAATTGATTTTTCCTTAAAAATATGCAAAGACTTTAAAATCCTAAGGTCAAAATCACGGGAAGAACTGTCTAATATTTTAAAATCACTACCACAAATTATTGCATTACACTTCTCAGCATGGCTGCGTATTGCTGAATGAGGAGGATTAGCCAACAAGCTACCAGTACGAAAACTCCTTCCGCGGTGCTATGCCACTCATGCGTAAATATTGCGCGACGTCATTCCGCCGTACGCCGATGCGCACTGCGAACAACTATACTTATAGACAACAGAAGAGCGCATGAGCCCGGGAATTGAGTCTTTGAACCGAAAAAATGAACCAATATTTGCTCTGCTAATCAGTATAACTCGTCAACTTACTCCAGGAAAATGCTCAATGAATAAAGACTTTAATTCACGAACTAGTTTTTCAGATGAAGAACCGAAATGAGGTATAGTGCAATAGAGGTAATTTTCACACTTGACCGGAACGGCGGAATCAGCAATATTTTCTTGACAAAAACTTTTTAATTTGGGAGTTTATGATTCCAAGAGGAAAACCATTGTTACAAAAAATTGCGTAGATAGTTAAATTCTGCGTGTATATCATTGAAAGATGAACAGACATTGTAAGGCCTGTTTACCAGCGTTTTGATTCCGTTAATTTTGAAAGTGTTAGAGCAAAAGCTAAAAAAACTACTTCCCAATCCTGTGAACGTTCGCTTGCGATATACAGAAGTTACACAATTTTCTCCATTCCTAGAGACACGACAATCGAGAAATGATAATTGAGCTAAGGCGATGCAAATGCATACTATGAGTTGAGGATCGTATCAACAACTTTTTACGTGAGCTGAAAGAAGCTTCATTGTTATCTGCCGAAGCTTATACTAAACTTTATGTATCTGGATCTAGTCCGGGTGTTTTGTATGGAATACCTAAAATTCACAAGCCTAACTTCGCCTCTATGTTTCAATTTCAACCAATATTTTTAGCAATCAATACTCCTAATTTTAAACTTGCTAAATTTTTAGTCACTGTTTTAAATCATTTGACAACTAATGAATTCACTGTCGATAGCTCTTTTATATTTACGGAGAAATTGAAAACTATCACGAATGTCAAAAATTTAACTATGATATCATTTGACGTTGAGAACCTATTTACAAATATTCCTCTTCGTGAGACCATAGAGATATGCCTAAATTCCTTGTTTCACGCGCCTGACGATAAAGTTATAGGACTTAATCGAAATTTCTTTAAGACGTTGCTTAAGCTCTCTGTCCTAAATTCTTTTTTTATGTTCACGGGAAAATTTTACAAGCAAATTGAAGGTATTGCCATGAGGAATGCATTAGGACCAACCTTTGCAATTATTTTTTTTTTGTTTCCTCGAGAAAAAATGGTTAGCTGAGTGTCCTTCACTCTTCAAGCCCGTATATTATACTCGTTATATTGATGATACTTTCCTGCTCTTTAAAAGTCCTTCCCACGCTCAGCCTTTCCTTCATTATTTGAATGAGAAACATCCATCAATTAAATTTAGTATGGAAATTGAAAACGATGCTCAATTATCATTTCTAGATTGTCGTGTCTCTAGGAATGCGGAAAATTGTGTAACTTCTGTATATCGCAAGCGAACGTTCACGGGATTGGGAAGTAGTTTTTTTAGCTTCTGCTCTAACACTTTCAAAATTAACGAAATCAAAACGCTGGTAAACAGGGCTTACAATGTCTGTTCATCTTTTAATGATATACACGCAGAATTTAACTATCTACGCAATTTTTTTGTAACAATGGTTTTCCTCTTGGAATCATAAAATCCCAAATTAAAAAGTTTTTGTCAAGAAAATATTGCGATTCCGCCATTCCGGTAAAATGTGAAAATTACCTCTATTGCACTATACCTTATTTCGATTCTCCATCTGAAAAACTAGTCCGTGAATTAAAGTCTTTATTCGGTAAGCATTTTTCTGGAGTAAGTTTACGAGTCATACTGATTAGCAGAGCAAATATTGGTTCAATTTTTTAGTTCAAAGACTCAATTCCCGGGCTCATGCGCTCTTCTGTTGTCTATAAGTATAGTTGTTCGCAGTGCGCATCGGCGTACGGCGGAATGACGTCGCGCAATATTTACGCATGAGTGGCAGAGCACCGCGGAAGGAGTTTTCGTACTGGTAGCTTGTTGGCTAATCCTCCTCATTCAGCAATACGCAGCCATGCTGAGAAGTGTAATGCAATAATTTGTGGTAGTGATTTTAAAATATTAGACAGTTCTTCCCGTGATTTTGACCTTATGATTTTAGAGTCTTTGCATATTTTGAAGAAAAAATCAATTTTAAACAATATGCTTAGCTCGTATCCCCTCCAGATAGTTAATGCATAGTTGTCTTTTTTTGTATATTCTAGAATTTAGTATCGACCGTGTTTTCATGCTTGCGTTAGATTGATTATACTTTGTATTTTACAGAACTGATGATGGAGCTGGTTTCCGAAACGTTTTCGATTTTTTGTTTTTTCTTTTGAATAAAAAGGACTAATTTTGTTAGCATTTTCTTCGCTTTTAAATTTTTAGTTCCTTTAAACAATCTTAGCATCCGCCACGTGACTCGTTTCTGGGTCTTTGCTTCATGAGCCCGAGATGCGTCAATTATTCACCTCGCTTTTGCATGTGTGCAAGGAATTATCCCTCAGTTGCGACAAATGACCGAAACCGAAAAATATTGAAATATTCGTTTTAGAATTTAATTAAAGAAGTTTCTCTAAAAACAAATTCACACAAGGTAGCCATTTTTAAAGTCTGATGTAATGCTAAGAGCTGATACACGCCAAGGTAGCCACATTTAAAGTCCAAAATAATGTTATATCGTACTTTGGAGAGCTATATAATGAATCCTTCATATTAAAATATTTAAACGTTAAAACAGAGTAGAGCAGTAATTTGAGAAACTTACATTAAACTAAGACCGTAAAATATCAGTATTTCAATAGCAGTGAAAAAGTATAAATTAAGTTTAACTTATTTGTACTTTAACCGATGCGTGGAAATCAAATCAAGATCAACCTGCATAATTTTATAAAAATGAAAAAATTTTCAGTTAACCTCATCTTTACGAAATTTAGTCAATACAAACCTAGAAACTGTCATTATTTCTGCACAAAAACCAGTTACTCCTGCTCGATTTTGGATCTTTGCAGACCGACGGAGCTTGGTAATAATTCAATCTCTTCACTCTATTCAATTTTTAATACTCGAATATTTTCGGTGAACACGCTACATTCAAATTCTTTGAGCTGCGCATCCCGCATCCCGTTTCAAGAGTAACCTATATAGAAATGGGTGAACTTAATTCACTTATTTTCCCAGCATCCGTTACATTCAATTTTTCAGTCCAAGGCTTGTATTATTAACATCTTCTGCAGCATCTTGTTTGTTTGAAGCAAAATGATACAACAAAAACTTTAAAAAGTTTACTTGTCAGTAGAATATCCCGCTTATGTTTTGCCCAAAAGCTTTCTCTCTTCCCTTCCGTCCCATTCACAACCAGTAGAAACTCGTGAAATAGTTAAATGAATCAAAATTTAATTTGATCTTTGTTGACCTTTGTAAAGCGAAGGCAGAACGAAAGAAGCTTTAGTCTTTTTTCAACAGTAAGACTTTCAAAGACGATGTGATGATGTGGAGGCACTTTATAAAGTCAGGATTGAGGGCCATCACCTGTTGTATTGAAACAATGACATGTCATGAGTAAGTGAACATCTTGTATGACCGATGGCACCCATGCTTGATTGATACGAAATATTCTAAGAAGACAACGCTCGTTTCGTTGGAATACCATGATGACCCAGAGAGCGCGAGCCTTAATATGTCATCTGAAACACTCACCGAAGTTTCAGTATTTGAATCTCATAAAAAATTTAAGGGTTCAACTGTAAAATAAGCTGATAATAATCTAGGCACCTCTTCTATACCCGAATTCGTGAGAGATTAATTTCACTACGGGTAAACATCCATTTTATAAGCTAACAACATCTCAAAGAACGCCTTGAAGATTTGACACTTTGACGGCGCCGTCAGTTGCAGTGGTCACGGAAAGAACTTTCATAACTCCGCTGACCGATGAGTTTTCACAAACTCAATTTTCATAAATACTAAATCGAAAGTAAATGAAGGCACGTTAATGTTTGCTATTTATAAAATAATTTACTACGACTGACGTTAAAATTAAGTTGAATATTGAACTTCACTATAACCCACCGCGGTCAACGTGTTGAAGCGATCAGCTCATTAATGGCCCGCAGACTTTTTCGCAGTCATCTCCATTTGATTAAAATGCAACATTTTTTAGGACTGACAAGGAATCATATTTCATTAATCATATTAAACGTGAAATATATCAACTTTTTACACAGAATTTAACAATTTCAAGGCTCCGTCGGTTCGATCATTTGTTTCACCAAACATGCCGACGACAGTGCGGAGCAAACGATCGCCTCTCCTCGCAGTGTGGGTGCTGACTTTGATCATACCGCTAGGTTGCGCCCATTGGCTCTGCAATGATTCCTGTCCACTGAACCCAGTCGTGTACGCGTTGAGCGACCCCTCGGTTCAGACTTACGAGTCAGGGAACTGCTTCTCCCACCTCCGGCAGCGCTACGCTGTCACTCACATCCAGTGCGGGGTGCTTTGCCTCATGACGAACTGCGTACACGCCGTTATGGGCGACGGTAGGTGATGGCTACTTTAGATTAGATAAGTTAGTTTAAGCCTCATCAGCTGTAACAAAGGCGTTCCAAAAAGAAGAAAGATGAATGCACTATTAAGTATGGAGTAAAGGAAACGCGGAATCTGTGCACAAGGTGTGCTTTCACAAAAAGGCTATGAAATAAGAAAAAAAGGCTAATCAATACAACAGCAGTGAACCGGTAAAAGATTGTTTTGAAAAAATTAAAAACCTATTCTATTTCAACAAAAACAAAGCCGTATACCCAACTCACCGCTAGGGATCTCACATTTTTCCTCTAGGAGCGCTAATTCCCATTGAGACAATTGCCATATCCCCTGAGAAGAAATGTTTACTACTGTTACTAATATACCAGTGCCGCCATAAATGACTAGTTTTTGACACGTGAAAGAATTTTTTTCCAAGTGATGAGCAGCCTGATGAGCAGCCTAACTTGTTTTATCCTAACTCATCCTGACCACTCCTAGCATATGCCGATCCATCCTAAGCTAAATTAACATATCTTAAGTTGCCGTAACCTATCTCACTTAACCGAGCTCATCCTAAGCTATCTTACTCGAGCCAAATCTATGCTAACCAAACGTATCTTATCCCGTGTCATCAGAAATGGTGGCACCACTTAGCACATAAATCTTCGCACATTTTCTGATTCATTTTAAAATTTAATGATCTATTCACGAGGTATTCCTTTCGTTGAAGAAAAACAGGAGTAAAATTGCACATCTCTTTGAAGGAAATGGGTTAAATCGTGCATCAGTGCAATGGACCTGATCTTATAATATTTTCACAGAGTGACGAACAGATGAACGCAGTGCTCACTTACAAGGTGTTAAAAAACAAGAAGAACAAATTTTGACAGTTGGCAGGGACACAACATGAAATAAATACATATCTGAATGACGCCTCTCCGAATAGGTGGATAGGGCATGGTGAACTGCAGTGGCATGGACTCGAAAACCTCCAGACATGAGTCCTTTGAAGTTCTTTCACTGGGACCACCATAAAATCATATTTTCAAAACCCCGGTAGAGTCCTAGATGGACCTTGTCGCGAAGATAACGGTCGCAGCAGGAAACATTGCAGATTATTGCAACATTGCAAGACTTTGTATCGTGTCTAGCAATCCAATCGGAAGAGGTATTAGGCCTGCATTGAGGCGGAGGCAGACATTTCGAAGTTATTTTAAAATTTATTTGATAAAAAATCTGTGTCATTGATATTCGTTTCTTTTTCCACTAAGGCATTTCGCATTTAATGTTATAAACCGGACATAAAGATTGAACTCTTAGCCTCAGTGTCTTGAAAACTTAGGAGGTTTGAAATCCTTGGTGTTCGCGAAAGTGCGTTTATTTTCCGAGTCCTTGGATATTTCTAAAGTTTGTACCTCTCGTTTTTTAACATCCTGTAGATATAAACCAATACTGTACTTAAGCATCAATTTTTGAAACAAATTTTGGTTCAGTGTTTGTAATCTAAAATCCTAATGTGCGTTATCGAAGCTTTTTTCGGAATGGGTTCGCTTGAGGAAGATTTTTTTTTAAATGTGTAGTTAAATACCAAACCTTTTTTAATATCATTGTATTGAGTCAATGCGAAGAAAAACTTGTTCGCATATTTATTGAATGATAGTATGAATAATAACTTTTCTTACAATTTGAAATTCAGCAATAACGGTTAAGAGTCTTACGAATATGATAATAAAATAAAACTCTGTTCGCTTCCTGGAATTTACTTTTCAAACCAAATATGTAATTAAAAAGATTCATACCTCTGTACAGATTTTTCCATCCATTCCTAATTTCAAACTACGGATGATCAATTTGATTTGAGGCATCGCATGCACAGCGACAAAAACTGACCAATTATTCACGCACGTGAGGCAGTGATTCTGAGTTTGTTGGTGCCAACAGCGCGACCTGAAGCTTTGACTTGACAGCTGTGACTTCATTGATGTGACTTGGTCCGTGGTATGTCATAGATGTAGTGTGACAGCGGTAACTTGTTAGCTGTAACTTGACAACTGCGGCGTGATAGCTGTGACTTGACACATGACTTGACAGCTGGGACTTCATTGATGTGACTTGACAGGTGGGACGTTATAGCTGTGACGTAACAGCTGTGACTTCACAGCTGGAGCGTGGTACCTGACTCATAATCAACAGGTGTGACTCGAAAGGTGGGATTTTATTAATGTAACTTGACAGGAGTGACTTTGTTTGTGTGACTTAACAATTAGGACTCTATAAATATGTCGTGACCGCTGTGATTTTACGTTTCTGACTTGACGTCTGTAACTTGATAGCTGTGACTTGAAGTCTGTAACTTGACGGCTGTGACTTGACGGTTGTAACTTGACGGTTGTGACTTGACGGCTGTGACTTGACAGGCTGGTGTTACTTGATAAACGTGACTTGAGGAGCGTTACTTGACAGATGCACATTAAACTCTCACAAAATTTTGTCTACGTATATTTTATTCGAAGAAATGAATACATTAATCACACGTTTTGCATGTCTGGCCGTGGCATTGCGAAGATGTCATATAGTTCAGTTTCAATTTTTTGCGCAGGGCTTCGAGGGTCGTTTAAGTTCTTCAGATGACATGGAGTAATAAAATAGATAAAAGTCCCAGAGGTATACAACGGGCTGCAGCCATGCTTGACATGACCACGGAGCTTGAACTGGCTTGAACTGGCCAATAAATCACTCAAAACTCAATATAGCCTTAAAAAAAGAGGCTTGCAATTTACATCTTAGGTCCTCTAAAAACTGAGGGTCTTGTACGCAAGTCGTAGTTTTGTGAGGGTTGCATGCTGGTACATTTCCCTGTTTTATTCAGAGCAAAATGTCTGAATGCTTTTTATGACTAAGGTATCTTTTGATTTGTCAGTCTTCGGTGGAGAGCCAATATACTTTCGGTAAAATTTACGGAGCCATGGTTTTCTGAGCAACATATTGTACAGTAGTGCAGATTATCACGACAATAATATTTTCATTACATTTGTGTCTTTCATTTCTATTGAGAACATACAGCAAATTAGTCATCACTATAGGTCTAATAATTTAGAAAAGTCGTGCAGCCAAATAAATCATGACTGAAGCGCACGAGTGTGAGTTATGGTCTCAAAAAGATGATTATGTTCTTTTGTTACATATTTTGTTACTAAAATACCTTAAATTCTGTTGAAATTCTTTCAGCATAAATAACTCTTTTGAGCTATCCAACACAAAACGCTTAAACCCTCCTCCATTCATTAGCCTCGTTATTGCTTGGCTAAAAGGGGATTTATATATAACGCCGTGATGAATAATATTTGATAAAAAATTTCAAGTCTTCATCACAAATTTATTTCCAATTTGTATGAAATGAAATACCGTCCACTATTTTCTGCTCCCAGCAATGCTGATCGTCCTGATTATCGCCTGAATCGTTCCTCAAGCAATCCTGTTACAGGATTCCAAGAAAGGAGGAGAATCTGCAACTTCTACAAACATTTAATTCGGTTTTGAAATTTTTCCTGGCTGGTGTGTTCACCAACAGACGGGTGCGTGCTGCTCGGACACGGCATCTTGTCCCTGCCGAGCCGTGGCATTTTCAGGCCGGTGAACTTCGCTGTCGCTGAGCTGGTCGAAGTGGCGCACGAGAAGCCTGTCTCGGCATCCTCCATGTCCACTAATTTTCCGCTGTCCCAACAGTGAGAATTTTTCTAATCTTATTAATGTCTAACGGGTGGATTCAAGTCATAGCAAGAATGAATAAGAACCCAAATAAAAAGCAACACCCAGTCATAAGTTCCACGAATAGTGGGATTACAGGCATCTTAGAAGTTATGCGCGGCACAAATCGTAGGCTAATTTATGGACTGGAACAGTAACAAGAATGAAGGTCAATGCACAAAACCCTCAGTTAGCTAAGCTCATTATCGAGATGCCACTCTGAAAACAACACCACATCTCGAACAAAAGGTCTTGATATTTTCCAAAAGGGCGCATGAAAACCGTTTATTTCCATAAGGTTGGCACATGAGATACATGGCAAACATATTGGCTTTTAAAAATTTCTTAATATAAGACGTCCTTAGACAAACGTACTATACAAGGAGTACTTATAGACAGACTATACGTGGTCTACTAATAGACAAACCATACGAGGTGTACCAATAAACAAACTATACGAGGTGTACTAATAGACAAACTATCCGAGGTGTACAAATAGGTAAACCATACGAGGCGTACCAATAGACTAACTATCCGAGGCGTATAAATAGTTAAACCTTACAAGGCGTCCTAATAGACACGCCATACGTGGCGTGCAAAATAGATTAACCCTGTCATGGGCAAGTTAATTCAAAAATATCTTTTTTTGGATATTTTATATCCCAAGAAATGGCTGACAACTTATAAATAATTTAAAATACTACTAGAGAATTCTTCGGAATTCCTTAGAACGGTAACGCGATATTACAATGGATTAAAACAAAGGAAAGATAAAGCCTGAAGTAACTATTGATATTTACCAGTCTAAATTTTAGTGCACGGGGCGATACCCAATATCTTGGACACAGCTTCGGTAAATCCCTTCAGAGATCTCAAGTCCTTTCAGGAAAGAGTACCCCTTTAGAAAGATTTTCTCTAATATTAAACCAAGAGAAATGAAATTTAGTATACTGATAGGAAATGCAATTAGGAATCATTTGACGTCCATGAAAAAATACGATTTTCCCCATAGAAAACGAGATATTCATAGAAAACGAGATTTTTTCTTAAATGCATCTTCTCCTACATTTTTTGAGTAAAAGGGATGATTTTAGTGTCATTGGATGCGGAAATACTTGTAGATTCCAAAACTAACATGAAATTCTCCAAACTTTAGTTTGAAGTTGAAAAAACATGAAAAAATTCAAGGCATGTCTTCTTTCGTTAGATTTCGTAATTTATGACGTCACAACTTTCGATCGGAAATGAATTTTGAATTACCATTTTAGTTATTGGGATGCCCCCGTCGTTCCGCATCCAATGATACCAAAATCATCACTGTAGCCTAAAAACTGTAGGAGGAGATGCATTTTGAAACCCCACATTCCGATCCTCCCAAAAAGGTAAACAAAAAACATGACAAATCTCAATTTTTTGATTATTAATGGTTGGGTCAGCTAAGACCCTTGAAATCATTATACAGTAATAAAGAGACATAGATGCAGTAGTAAAGAGACATAGATGATGACATAGCAACGTCGCGCCGTGAAGAAAGTGCCAAAGGGGTGGTGTAACATGATAAAATACTACTCCCTCCTTCCCTCCCCCCTCCCCATACTTCAAACCCCCGTAGCGGGCGAACGAGTGAACGTCCGAACCGTATTTTTTCACAGGATGTACCTGACATCTTACCCTTCCTACAGCAGCTAAAATCAATACCTCTAGAAAATTCTACATTCATGTGGTACTCTTCCCTTCAGCGAGTGATGTACTTTTGAACATTCCAATCAATTAACATTACTCAAGAATTATAATTACTGAATAAAACGTTCTTCAAATGTAGTCGAACGATTATGAATTGGATTATGTTCCCAATAAAATAGTTTTTCTCCTACTAGCATACTCTCTAATATCGATAAACTAAATTTATAAATGAATACAATTGAGAAAACTCAATACACTGTTAGAGCAACAACTCAAATGAAACACTTTGAACGTGTTTAAAACTACCATCCGAATTATTTCACTTCTAATGTAAGTATTACGAAAGATTAAACTCATATTCTGCAAGTTTATAATTAATTCCTTATAGAGATACTCACCACTATGATTCACTTTGATGAGTCTATGAGTATTGGAGATAAGCCATGTCGTAAGCAAACACTTCACATTTCATTTATTAGTTGTACGTTTATTTTGCCTCATGCACTTCAGAATAAGACTACTTCGTAACATATCCTTATTTAGCGCGTGTGTTCCGCAATGCGGAAATATCGTGTGGTCGAAATTGCTTCGTTAAAGAGTTACTAAGACTTGAAATTTTCCCATGGCCACCAAGGTCTCCTGATATTGCACCTCTAAGATTTCTACTCCTGAGAACATTTGAACAGTTTGGTGTACGAAACACCAATTCATTCTGAAGAAAACCTCTTTGGCAGTATTGTTGAAGCCTCAGCAAGGATTCGTGAAGTTCATGTTGTCTTTGATCGCGTCTGGCAATCATTGCACTGGCATTTGAACACCTGCATCGTTACAGATGGTCGTAATATTGAACACCTTTTGTAAATACCTAGCTTAATTTGAAAATTTATTCATTTTGTCGTAATAATTAAGGCTGTTATTGTTTTTTCAGTTCACAGTATGACTGCTTTCCTAACTTCTACATTCATTTCCCAGCCACTCACTAGGTACGAATTTTCTTCAAATTTCAACTTCTTTCAACTCTTCGTAGAATCATTTTCGAACACACGGTTACTCAGTAAAAAGTGATCAGTTCATCAGCATCAACCTTACGTACAAGTTTGTTCAGTAACGTGCCGGTCACCCTGTATAAGTGTATATAAATACTTTACGTGTTGTAAGTTCTAAAAATGGAAAAAGTACAAATAAATACGCGATTAAGGTAATCATGTTTTCTTCATAAAAAAATTAGTGAAAATGAACATGACGTTCGACCTTTTAGGTCATTCTCAACTTTGGAGCAAGACGGAAAGAAGAAAACAGTCAGACCTAAACTGAAATACGTCAAAAGGGGAAAAAAAAATGAGTATAAATACTACACTGGTAACAACGGGAAAATAGATTACATGTCGTTTTAAACAGATTTGTCATTTAAGATCAAAATGACTCTAAAATGCGCAGCTTCAATATTCCAGATACAGAGGTTATTGCTATAAAATCGTCTAACCAAACTGGGAGGTCACACCTCTCTGCATGAGGGAGGCATGAAGAATGTGAAGGTGCGGAAAGAAACTGGTTGGGCCAGAGCTCCTGTCAGCATGCTCAGAAACACGATTACAGAGGGCTGGAGTACTCAAGCTCCCGTACATACAAACTCTATTACTCAGATTCACATTGTGCATAACTGTTATAATGAATAACTAATAGGGCATGTCTTTGGGAGTTTTATCTTTATAATTTTAAGGCGATCCTATTCTGTACATATTACCAAATTCCCTTTTGAAATCATTGTGCGTAAAATGTCTTGCAGACATAAAATAAGTTCCTTTTAGGTTTTCGATGGTTTGCTAAAAATTAAAAATCCAAAGAAGAATTGCTCTTCAACAATGGTAGGACAAAACTTAATATCGGGATCAAACTTTTCATTCAAAAAATTCTTAGTACAGGAATCTACTCATGTCGACTAAAAATCATTTCGGCTGAAAAACTTTAAAAATCTGAATTTCCTTATGCATTACGTCAAACGTATAACACACAAATAAGCCCTTGATATTAATAGCTTTACACTGTTCACTTTAAATTTACATGTACAAAAGCTAAAGAAGCTTATTCCTAAGCCAGTACCCGTTTGTTTCCAGAAGACCGAACTTTGAAAACTACCATATTTCCGTATGGTTTCTGCTTCTAAAAATTGAAGTCAGTTATTTTCTTTAATCTCCGTAGTAAATTTAATATTGGGGCATTGTGAATTCTAATGTGCTAGAAATAAATTGCAAAGAGAGAATTTATTTCTGGCACAAAGTCCCGAGACACCTTAAATCTGACTATGAATTTTCTATGTTTACAGCGACAATTTACTCTCTAACAGCAGTTAACTTGAAAGAATAACGCTGCCAACTGTAGAGCTACGAAGAAGTGAGACGTTCAAAAATTCAGCCCTTTAAACAAGTAAATTCAGTTTAACTTCAAACTGGATGTTGAACTCTTCGTCGAATGGGAGTTTGAAAAACCATGAAAATAAATATCCAGTGCAATGCTGAATGTGTAATTATCCTTTATATTTTACGGATTATAGAAAGTTTCATATTAAATAATAATGAGTTTTCATTTTGTTTTAGCGTATGACCATAATGAGCGCTCCCACGGGAGAGATCTATGATCCCGAGCTGGAGGTTTGATAATTCCTCCTTTCGTTGAAATAAATTGAATAGCTGCTGTTTTTGTTTCGATCCTTTTTTCAGTTCATTGTTGTGTCCTTTTTTCGGTTTACTGTTCACATTCAGCTCCGATAACTTTCTACTTCAACCGTTCTCTCAATTTAATTATAAATGGTTCCTCCCTCTTTCCTCTATTTTGAACACCTTAGTTGTGGCTATGGGGAGGCTAGAAAAAACTCATTCAATCAAATAAATAATTTAGGAATTTAAAAACGAATAAAGCCTTAAGCATTGAAATCATATTTAATAAAAATTTTACAGAATATGAGTTTAAATAAGTATTCAGTGTCTAATCCATAAAACGTTTCGAAGACCAGCTCCCTCTCCATTAATGACATCCCCGGAGGGCATTTCTGTCAAGAGAAGAAATGAAACATATAAATAGACAAATGAAATAAAGCGCTCGTGAAAAGATTATCTCCGTGCGTATGCTGAACAAGCCATGAATTTCACTTTTGCGTGTAAGTTTGTTTACGCGTTTCTAGATGTGCGTGCTGTGTTGCGGGATGTTCTTTACAAATAACTTTGTGACTAACTTTTTCTCAATACTTGAAAGTCATTTACGATGTGTTTCAATCTGTTTCGGTATAGCCGTTTTTTTTTGTCTTTTCTAACTTCGATTCAATTAATATCTTAGGAATTGCGAAGAATTCTTTAGTAGTATTTGAATCATTTATAAGTTGTCAGCCATCGCTTGGAATATAAAATATCCAAGAGATTATATTTTTTATTTTTCATTTAACTCTCCCTAGACAGGGTTAATCTATTAGCACGCCACGTATGGTTTGTCTATTATTAGTACGCCTCTTATAGCTTGTCTATTAGTAAGCCTCGTATGGTGTATTTATTTGTACAGTACACCTCGGATAGTTTGTCTATTAGTAAACCTCGTATCGTTTGTCTATTAGTATGCTTCGTATGGTTTATCTATTTGTACACCTCGGATAGTTTGTTTATTAGTACTCCTCGTATGGAACGTTCGTCTTAGGACGTCTTATATTAAGAAATTTTTAAAAGCCAATATGTTGGCATGTATCTCATGTGGCAATGTTGTCGGAAAAAAGGTTTTTCTTTTTTTTTCTTTTTTCTTTATTCCTTTTCTCAGCCCATTTATATTTGGATAGCCCAACACCATAGACTCAGTTGTCGTAGGGTAGCGGAAGACCTCTGACACAACTGCCTCATTCATCCATCTGACTTCTCAGCGAGCACTGTTGTGACGATAAAGCAGAGAAGAATTTTTCTATTTAAGTTCAGTTGCAAATGATTTAGACTTACGCATTTTAGAATCTCTTTATATTTACATAGAAAAACCTTTTCTCAATGCCATCAATAGTTCATTTCCTTTCCAAATTCACATGTATACTTTATTGTGTCCTTGTATTTTATAAAATGACCGATTTTTTAAAGTTTCAATTTTTCAAACCGATACTGAAGATGGAGCTGGTGTCCGAAACGTTTTATAGAATTAACACTGAATACTTATTTCAAATTCATGATTTGTAAAATCTTTATTAATTATAATTTCAATGCCCTACCGCATTCTTCGTTTTTAAATTACTAATGACCATACGCTTTAAAGAACTTCCCTGAAAAAATACTTTAACATATTGACTGCGTTTTTCGCGGTTTTACGGTTGGTTTAGTAAGGTAGTAAGAAGCGGAATTGGGAAACTCGCTCAACTACTCGAACATATTTCTATCCTTTCTAAGAAATATGCGAAATATAATCCCACGATAACATTTTACCTTATAGGATAACATTCATTTTTGATAAAGGTTGCAAAACAGATGAAATGCTATTCATTCATTCCGGTGCGTAAATGAGCAATTTATCTAGTGGTACACATGTGTCCCAATACGCAGTCAGCGTGTTAACGTATGACGCTGAATTTTACATCATCTGTGCGGAGATTTACTATACGGTATGAGTTTTTGATCACTTTGTAATAGCATGAGTTACCAAAGTTACCAAAGTTACCTTTTCATAATTGAAAACTTTTTAAAATCAAACAGGGAACCAGCGAAAGCGAATGACGGGAAATTCCCTCCAAACGAATTTTTCCTCTCCGGTGATGGAACCTTGGACCCCAACCCTTATCTCCTGATCGACCTGCAAAAGAACTATGCCATTCACCAGATATCCTTCTTGCCGCGCACATCTTTGCCCAATGAACAGTACGCGACAGAAGTCTCAACGAGGCGCGGAGAAAACATCACTGTGAGTAATGCGAGCAGCGTAGGCATGTGAGATATTAAATTTGCTACAGATCATAACGACAGCGATACTCTGAAACATTATTTCTGGTACATCTTCCTCACTGACACGTGGTCCATGCGTTCCTCAAGGTCTCCATTTGAAATTAGTTTCCAATGAAATCAACTTTTACGTCATGGTTCGGTTACTCAACTTTTGGTACGTACAGTGTAACTGACTACCGTAAAACGTAAATTTCTAACTCCCCCATCCCAGAAGTACCAGAGCCCGAGGCAACTTAGAGGTTTTTAAGGACATTTAGAATTGAGAAACGACGCCACAAAATTATTGGAAAATGGCCTCTGAAATAAAAGACATAGTTTGGTAACACAGTGTCATTTTGGTAATCAGTAATCATTAACATCGGTCAACATGGTCGTTATGAAGTACAAGTCCTTTTTGTATCCTAAATTATAATACTCTAATACCCTAAGAGATATAACTGAAAGACTAATATGTGTACCAAGATCTTACGTCAAATTCATTAGGGCTTCTACTGCTAGAAATGTTCAGATACTGTACATGAAAATCGAAAAAATATAGTTGCTTAGAATTCTTATGGTTTCATAATACAAGAAGTCAGAAGATACTTGATAGAGTACAACATGTTCCATCAAAAATACTCTCACACAAAGAAACCATCATAACTTTTAAAAGAATTCACAAATCGTTACACGCTTCATGTGTCTAGAAAACCCAAAAAATTAGTACACGAACTAATTATGAGTACCATTATTTTTGGTGGACCCTGCAAGTCGTAACAAACCAGGTCGTTAGTGTGTCACTGAAACAACTAAAATAAAATCTTGGAACAAGGCTATTATTTAGGAAGCTTAAATTTTGAAGGACGCCGTACACTTTTTTTTGGGACAAAAAATTTTCATTTAAAAAAAGTTTATTTGCTTTAAATAGAAGCTATATATGTACTGAACAGCCACAATAATTTTTAAAGGTGTGCGCGCAATAGAACGCTCACCATGGGGGGTAGAGTGGATGTGAGGGGGAGATGTTTTTTGTAAAAAAAGTTATTTTTTGAACAAACAATTTTACTTTATGAAAAACCAAGCTTTTAAAACTTGTTAACCACACAAACGGAAAACATTTATTTACTAACAAACAAAATGTTTGTTTGTGAAAATGTCATTTTGTTTTTTTACTTCCATGGAAACCTAAAATTTCCCTCTCGCCAAATCCGACTCCTCCAACAATTTTTTATTGTAGAGAGTCAAAATGTTTTTTTAAAATAAAAATTTTAGGGCAACACCACTGAAGTAGCAATATGAGATTTTCGGATTGGGTGACAAACGGCAGGTCGTCAAACTAAAAAAATTGAGTTTTTTTGAAAATTTTCCAAAATTGTTTTTTGTTAAAAATATCTCCAAAATTGAAACAAGCTTTAAACACATTCCTACCTCAGCGTTGTAGCCCAAATGATTATCTTTCAAATGACACTTGTTTCACGTCTATAGGTCAAAATTTGTAGGAGTAAAGTTTGCCGTGTACCCCTCTAAATTCCGTTCTCTTTGCCGTAACTCATTTTCTATGAAGCAAATTTAAAGTTTTTCCGGTTAATGTTAAGGAGATGCAACTAATCGATTTTTGAAATTTCGTTGCCTAAAGCATATCAATTACATCGAAATAAACAACTTATCTTCCATGGACTTTTTGGGGCAAATAAGTATTTATCGAGTTATAGCGGTATGTTAATTTTTGTTTTTGATGACGAATGCGCTCGAATAAACAGCTACTCATCTATTTTCGAATTTTTGTTGCTTTAATCACGGTAATAACATCGAATTAAACTACTTTTCGTCTATACACTTTATACGGCAAATGAGTATTTAACGAGTTATAGCGGTAGGCTTAGTTTCGTCTTTGAGGACGAGCGCGTCGGAAACGAGACTCCATTGCAGTGTTGCCATATGACGCGCTCGATGAATTACTTCCCGCTTCAAACACTGGAGTTTCGGTCAGTAATTTACCGCTCTAACTCGTTAAATACTCATTTGCCCCAAAAAGTGCATAGATGAAA
Organism: Morinoia aosen; assembly: GCA_030386875.1. Classification (NCBI taxonomy): domain Eukaryota; kingdom Metazoa; phylum Arthropoda; class Malacostraca; order Amphipoda; family Talitridae; genus Morinoia; species Morinoia aosen. The sequence continues at coordinate 24,327,882 of CM059562.1, forward strand.
AGTTGTTTATTTCGATGTAATTACCATGATACAGGCAACAAAATTACAAAATTCGATTAGTGGCATCTCCTTAACATCAACCGTTTTTCCCAAGATGACCCCTATTTTGTCATACGATTTACCAGTCTACTAAAGCTCATTGGCATTGGTTAACAAAGAAAAGAAAAGTTGTGAAAGGTGTACGGTCCCCTCAAGCTCACTCTGGAACATCAATGATGGACTCAGATCATCTCGCGTCGTCGACGGCCGTTGCACGCCGTTGAATGTTCTCGGCAATGCAGACATTTGTTTTGGAGGGACTAGAACTTTTCTGAACATTATATAGAGAAAAGTGTGATTAGTAGCATGGATAATGAAGAAAACTTTAATTCTACGTAGATATGTAGGTTTCCAGCCAGTTTAGTTTCTGTAACCCTGCGGTAGAATTAGCGAGATACTTATTTCTGCACAAATGCTTTATCACGAAACAAGGAATCATAGTTCATCATCCTTCGTTACAATCAAAAATCTGCAGTAGATTTTTGCAATATACTGCGCGCAGTTTGCTTGTTTTTTCAGTTCACTAATATATTCAAGACTTGAAAATGGCTCCATAAACACATGAAAACATGGGCGGATAAGTTTTTATTGAGAATGATTTTATTAATTAACAACATTATTTTCAAACTCTCAGTATGAGATATATCCCTAAATAATTGTTATGCAGTTTAACTACCTTGATAACAACTATCTTAAACGACAGTATGTTAACAAAATTCTTCTTCAGTAGTAAAATACAGGTTTTCAGAGAATAGTATATAAATATTCCTCACGACTGAATGTACTTATCCTATCTGACAAAACTAAACGCAACTGTCATGATCTCTTAACCATTGCAGATCTACGTGGGTAATTCCAAGGTAAACGACGGTAATTTCGAAGGAGTGTACGATAAGCTACTGTTTATCCGCCGAGTAAAGATGGACCCCACCTCGGGACTACTCAAGTGGTCGCGATACAACGTCACGCATCCCAAATGTGGACGTTATCTGGCTGTCAAGAAAGAGCTGACAGCTGAAAACCCTGATGACAGGCCTTTGGAAATTACGGAAATCATGGCTTGCACTCTTCAAAATCCGTAATGGTCCTTGGATATACAGAGATGGTAAAACACATTCTAGTTGATCCCTGAAAGCCATAGGAAATTACAGAGGCCGAAGTGTGCTCTACAGTAGATCTGTATTTGCTCTTGGAAATACAGAGAGAGATGGTCAATGTGTGAAAAATATCCCATGAGCCCCATGGAATTAACGTACGCATGAAAGACTCCTGCATATAATAAAACCCGAAGGCAAAAATCGACTGCAGCATTTTAACATTTATAGGTGGCCCAATATTGCCCTTAATTTGACTTATATCTTTCACCTGGTATCTCGTATTCTCAAGTTCCAGTTCTGCCCGATATGAAATTTTCTCACTCATGTTGAACCTGGGTCTGTATCTCAGTTATGAAACAAAATAAAAGAATGGAGAAATACAGTGGTGTTGACAAATGAATCTGGAAAATAACATGGCAGTGCAACATTGTCTATTCTAGAAATTGACAAGGTAATAAATTTAAATGAACAAATACGACGAATTCTGATGGTCCTCGTACAGCGTTCCCAGTAGCGATGATGTGGTAAGGAAAATTAAAAATTTTAACAATTTTAGTTCATATACAAAATTTTTATGCTACTAGTATACGAGAAGTGTAAATCAATTGCTGGAACTTCTTTTTCTTCACTCAAATAAAATTATGATTCAACATTATATCTCTTAAACAATTTTCCTTGGGAATTCCAGAAGCACTGGAGACTTAATTGGAACGTAGATACTGGAGTTGCTTGCATCTGGTGGGTAACAGCTGCTTGATTGTTTTTGAGTGCCCCAAAATGAAGAAATAAAAGAAATAAAACAAATTATTTTCAAATTGTTTTTACATGAAATACATTGCAACAAATTGTATTTAGATATTTCTCAACACAAAGGTCCTAAATTTATAGAAAAACCATGAGAGGTAATCAATAGCCGCGTATGAGCTAAAAATATAGTTGTGAGAAACAAAATAAAAACATTTTCGAGGATATTTCATTCTAGACAAAAGACAGAAAGCTTATAGATACTGTAATTATTACTAAATAATGTCGTGAAGGATGTCTGCGATAAGTTAGGGAAAAAAAGAAAACCTAGAACACTCTACTGGACAGACTAAAATACCGTCTTAAATGATTTTCAAGTGGTACGAAAAGGCTGGCCAAAAGTAATTTACGAAAAAACATAGCACAGAACCCATATCTATGACAAACGAACGATCACGCGGAAATAAATTTCAAATCACATTCATCAAACGATGAGTGTTACGTATTTCCCGGAGCAATTGAAACACGAGTTTATTTGGAGACATATGGAGCCATCAGTCAGGCGTTTGGATTGAATCGAGTTTTGTTCTATTGGACGTACGTCTATGAAAATTTGAAGATTACTAGATCTCTACATTTGTAACAACTTATCTTAAACAAAATTTTTTCATAAGGCCATAGAAAATTTTTTATTTGAAAAAAATAAAATTATATATATACATATATTATTCATTATAACTTATTATAACTTCGAAATTTACAAAGCTAGAGCAATGCGGTTTGTTGCATTTGAAAGTCAAACGTGCGCTCTATCTATAATACGGGTGGAATTTTTGATTTATTTCATTCCGAATTTATATGAATTTTTTTGTCAGAGTCTCAATGCAAAAATGCAAAAGTTATAATTTTAGGGTAAAAAGTCTATGGAAAGCTTTACAGAAACAATTTGGAAAATCCACCCGTATTATTGGTAGAACACACATTTCACTTTCAAATGCAACAAACCGCATTGCTCTAGCTTTGTAAACTTCGGAGTTATAACGACATACGTCTTGATAAGTTACTTTTTTTATAAAACCTATTTTTAAGAAACAAAATGCTTCTCCTCCTACATTATTTGAGCTACAGTGATGATTTTGGTATCATTGGATGCAGAAAAACAAGGGCTTTACAATGTATTGAGAAGTTTTTCAACATTCATTTTTGTTTCAAAGTTATGACGTCATAAATTTGAATTTTCTTGAGAATATTTTGATTTTTTTTCTTTTTAATTTTTGAAATTTTTATATTGGAAATTTGAGGAAAAGCATTCAAGTTTTTGGAATGTCCACGTTATTCTGCATCCAATGATACCAAAATCATTACTGTAGCTTAAAAACTATCAGAGAAAAAGCATTTAGAAACCCCCCCCCAAATGTCGTTTTCTATGATTTCCCATTTTCTTTTCAAGAAAATCGCATTTTGTCATAAATGATAAATGATTCTAAATTGTATTTCCTATCAGTATACCAAATTTCATTGCTCTAAATTCAATAATAAAAAAAATATTCGGATGGGGATGAGGAATATGAATGATGAAATATATAAAAAAATGAAATGGAAAAAAATTGAAAATTTCAGATTTTTTTTTTTTTTTTTTTTGTCCACGTTATTCTGCATTCAATGATACCAAAATCATTACTGTAGCTCAAAAACTGTAGGAGGAGAAGCATTTAGAAAACCCCCCAAAAATGTCGTTTTCTATGATTTCCCGTTTTCTTTTCAAGAAAATCGCATTTTGTCATTGATGATAAATGATTCAAAATTGCATTTCCTATCAGTATACCAAATTTCATTGCTTTAGGTTCAAAAATGAAAAAAAAGGTCCGTAAGAGGGATGCCCTCCCCCCCCCCCCGGGAGGGACGTTAGCTCTGGGGTAGGTTCCTGATATTTTTACAGACATTCGGGGACATGTCTCTAACTCATTTAAAGCAATAAAAACAAAAATCGGGAGAATCGACCTTTGGACTGCAGATGCCCCAGAAAGGTCCCCAAATGCTTCCCTTAAGGCAGAAACTGCGAGGAAGGAGATCGGCTCCTGACAAGCCAGGGAAGCCAACATTGCTAAAAACTGCAGACACAAATTTTAATTCACTGACCAGTAACTAAACTTAGCAAGGAAAATATGTAAACTTACCTGCGGACAGGCAAAGCAAGACAAAGACTGGAGCGAACCTATGCCAACAAGTTAGGAACGCTTGAACAACAATAGAGTCGAGGAGATCACGAAAGGCTTTTTACCTTTATTATTACGCTATTCAATCCTACGCCAACAATCGCCTAATCAAAATATGAATCCATTTAACAATGAGTGAGGAGATTAGTTTACAAATACTAAGCCCAGATTACGTTTATTTTCATTTATTTATTCGTGTTTTGGGCACAGAAGTGCAGGACGCTCACTATAAGAGCGATAAATCATTTTTTAAAGCTGTGAGCCAGTGTACTAATTAAAACAGTGTAAGCTGAGGAAGCTTCATTCACAGTAGAACTCTAGAAACTTATAAGAGAGATTTTTGTTCCGGGCTAGATGAACGGTAACTGAATAAGAAATCCTTCGTCCTATTTTTTTTTTTTTTTGTTCGGAATACTGGATAAAGAAAATTTTACAACATCGGCATTACTCTGACAGACGTAGAGAGACGAGAACATGAGTCGGGGCTTCTGAATGTGAAATCCTTTTGGTATTGAGTCTAGCCTATTTTTTAAGAGAGGGTTGGATGATAACGTTTCTCTTCGCACACAGTTTTAGCTGCACTTATTTATGAAGATATTGAGGTTCGTCTCCGCAGACCATAGACTGCAGTGGCCCAAATTCGATAGTACTAAAGACTAAATGACAATAAGTTTCCCCGTCAGGAGTGTTAATAATTTGATGGAAAAACCGTTAAGGCTCCGTTAATTTTGTTGCATATTGATTCCAAGGGTGGTTAGAAAGTTATGTTTTTGTCAAACCTAACACCGAGGGATTTTAGTTTGCCCACGGGCTCGATTATGTCATTTCCAAACGTCAGTGTAATTTGTATTGATATTGTAATCGCATTATTTGATTAAAAAATAATGCGTTTGCGTTTTTAAGTTTAAGAGTAGGGACTGTAAGGGCTCGAAAATAGGGTAATTCCAGACGAGGTCTCAGACTATGAATAAAAAACTCCATAGCTAATTTGCGCTCGATCTGTTTTGGTCATGTACTAATTCCTTAGTTTTTGTCGCTCAAACCGAAATTATACCTATTTATGCTAATATTATTTATGTTATTTCAAAATGGCCGCCATCGAGGTAAGAATTCGAAATACAACTTCATGGATATCATGATCTCCAAGTCATTACATAACAATTCTTCCTGAGACTTCACGAGCGAGTGATTGACACTTAAAAGTATCTAATCACATAAACACTTCAAGAAAAAATATTTTATAACGAAACGTTGGCCTACATATGATAGACAGAAAACTGCTATTTTTGCATCATGAATTCAGAAACTGAATGGACATAGTTCAGAAACCATTATAACTAAGAAGTTGATTTTAGTACGAACTGAGCTGGCATACATACTATTCAACTCGGTAAAATTTAATGGATATTTTAGGGACGGTTCCTGAGGACAGCTGACATGCATATCAATGGGCATGAGTAAAAACATAGTTTTGATAAAATCAGCTTTAAATATTAAACTCATCAGAAACTTATCAAAGAATAGCACGAAGCACGTGTTTGAACGCTCAAACATGGTCAACGTTAGAGATAAAAACTCGTTTACATTTTTGGATGGAAATCCCGAATTTGAGAATTTGACGAAAAATCGGATTTCTGAGCACCCCCCTTTGCTCTTAGGTCATTTTTATCATACCACGATTTCATGTCGGTGAGAAAACTTTAAGCATTGACTTATGTAACTGTTAAATCAGCTGTGGAACTAGTCTTGACCATTTGGACGTTATTAGCATACATTGAGATTTTTGTGTTTTTGTCATGGTGGAGAACTCATTAATAAAAAAAGAAAGTAGGAGTGGGCCGAGAGTTGAACATTGAGGAACTTAAGAGTTATTTGGTAGGATTGTGGTAAGGATTGAACCCTGAGAAACGCAAAAGTTACTTGGCTTGAATGGAGACATTTTGTTATTTAAGCATGCTGCATGGGAGCGGCTGTCAAACTACTGTGTGTCATTTTTAATTAAGATTCGATACTTTTTGTATGAGTCTTCAATACTAAACATTGCCAAACGATTCACATCTTTTGAAGCAATTTTTCGAATTTAAGAGCTAGAAAAAGTTATGAAAATTCAAATCATGCGAATGAGGAGGCTGAGTACCACAAAAACTTTTCCAATGGCTAAAAGCTGGCTAATCGATATTTCCGCTGGGCGAAGTTCATTAGATTTATTTTCTTGATATGACAGTCGATCGACGATCTAAAAGCACAACATCCTAGCTTCTGTCAGCATTTTCATTTGTTCTTGATGATAAAGGCTTTACGCAACGTGGTTTATGTTCAATCGACTCTCTGCCATCTGAAAATACCGTAAACATTTTTAATGGTGCTCGCCATAGCCGTGTGTCTATAAGCCCTGCCTGCCGTGCGGGAAACGCGGGTTCGAGCCCCGGCGCTGGATGGCGATTTTCTCTGTTGGGTATAGGGAAAAAATTCAAAGCACAATACCCCACTCTACCCAGGTATCTGAAATGGGTACCGGTCTTGACCGGGGAAAGCGTCATGGCGTCCTGGCGTTAGTTATAAGGCATTTGAAAATCCAATGTACAAGGTGATATGTATCAGGCTTGAAATTGAAAATAAAGCATCCGTAGATGCAGTTATTTGTTGTTTGTTTGTTAAACTATTGAAAAACGTCTATCCATGCCAAACTTTGTCTCCTTAGGCCTTCTGATGTCTTGTAAAAGTTTCTGATTCACAGTGGCCATGTTTTAAAGCACACCATAGCTTAATATTGCCCTCTTTCATTTTCTTAGCACTACCTGGAAAAACTGTTTCCCTAAAAAAATACGGACACCCTACTAACTCCAGCAAGTTAAAACTCGCACTGAACGTCTGCAACGCTTTCACCTATACCATCCCTCCAAGCAAAGCCCTGCTTCTCTGTTGTCTCCAGGTCTCTACAATGATACAATTGTATCTTCCGATGGGGAATCAAAAATAAACCGCAGCATACTATTTGCCGATTTAGGAGCAAACCGTTGTGGGAGAAGGTCTGAGTTGATTTTCAACCGCACTCTGGTGGTCGGTCGTTGGCCACTACCTGATTCCTTTTCAAGCACCACAGCAGATTTTTTCTAATCTTGTCAAGTTAACACAATTTCTGTATTTCTGTTGACCACGCACGTTGTTAATACATGGAAGAAACCATAAAGGCTTCCACTCCCTGCAATTATTGCAGCATTCTTTGTGTCTCGCTCTTCTCTTGCCTACTGACTGCTTAGCACTCTGGACCCTGAAGAAATAAAGTCATTCATCCACAAAAGCAATCGTGTGACACGAGGATGCAGACTGGATACATGCATGTGCAGTTACGTTGGAAATTATTCTCATGTCTGTATTATTCTCTAGTGGGTTCGTACAAAATTTTTAATAATGTACTTCTTTTCCTGCATGTACTAAAATGTTATACTATAAGTTTTGAAGGTGCTTTAGAAGGTAATGCAAACTCAAATTCAGTGACACAATGTTCATATTCATCTGTATATTCTCTTAGAGCGAAGCAATGTAATTTAATTAATATGTTAATGTATTAACATGTGAATCGAACATAATTAAACTGATATTCTTGTTTCTTCTAGAGTATTCTACAACGCTAACGTAAGGTTAGTTTTCGCGAAATTCATCCCTTCAACTTCAACAACAATCGAGACCAAGTGGGGAAGGAAAAGGAGCGCAGGCATCGAGGGAAGAGTGAAAATTATAGATGCTCACCTGAGTAGGAGTGGCTGCAAATCAATTTCGATGTAATTTGATGTTCCTGTATCATATAAAGAAGAATTACATATTTAGCGCCATCAGAACCATACAAGACGAGAACGGAGACTCTTTCGTCCCGATCGTCAAGACAAGTGGTGCGAGAAGTTAACAAAACCCCGACTACCGCAGGGAAAGCGTCGTTGTAGTCGAAGTATGGAGGGAACAGAAATTTAAAGATCAACACTGGGAAGAACATTTTATAATGAAAGGCTTGAAGGATGCAGACCGGGGAAAACACCTCTTATCGCTGTTTGACACATTAAATCCCAATTAGCTCTAGCTAGATGATATTTTTATAAGGTAACTATTAGGGGTACCGGAAAGATCTCTCCTCTTTTCTTTATCCAAACTTTAAAACATATGAATAAGTCCAAACAGCTGTTTTCAAGGTCAGATCGGATGGCAGATATCAGTTAAACTTTATGTATAATTAAATCTATTCCCTATGATCCTTCAAACACACCTTAACCCCATGGAAGAGAGGTTCCAAAGTAAATCATATAGTTCAACAATCCAACAGCAGCAGGGAAAAACCTAAACGCTGTCTATCCAGAAAATGTGAGTGTTCGGAACTGGCGTAGATGGTGTTTGAAATTTAAAAAGACTCTTTCGATCTTACTAATGAGCCTCGAAAGGGGAGACCCTGTCTTTTTGATGAGCTTTTGAAAGCTGCAATAGAAGATGATCCTCGAGAAACAATCAGAACATTGTCCCAAAGAAGAAAGAAGAAAACCGTTTATTGTTAATATATAAAGATAATACAAAACACACATCTTTGGTTTTTAAAATATCCTAAATTAAGGATCATCAGTTGATACACACACATGGGTGTCGTAGTACCCTTGTCACTAGTCGAATCAAATGATTGAGGGCAATGTGTCCTTATTGTTACTTAATATACGTTTGATAATGTACGTAACTACAATTTGAAAAGAATTTAAATTACGAGTTCAGGGACTTGCGATATGAGGAATTAATTTTGAAGATAAAATAGGTGGATTGAAATAATTCTGCGACTAAGACTATGAGGGCGACATTCAGAACTATATTTTCACTCCTACGTATCAACTAGTATATCAGTCAAGGAGCTCGGGTGTCACGAGACGTAAACGTCTTCGCTTGAGGGGTTTAAACCTCAGATAATCAGAGAGGATATGGAAAATACCGAGATAAAATGTACTCAGCAAGAGTGAATAAAAGACAGAAGAAAATAAAAACAGTAAGTGTTCTACATCTTTCCATCATTGTGCACTAGAATCAACACGGGATAATGACAACTACCAGTATATCATTTTACGGAATTCTATTTAAGTTCAAGTGCAAACACGTGAGAAGATAACTTCAGACTATTACACTCACAAAATAAACACGTCAAATGATGAAGTGATCACGACACATCCAATGGGAAGCTATAATGTATTCAACGGCAGCACCAAAACAAATCACGTAGTTTTGATGAATATCACAAAGCCAAAAATAGTACCCGTAGCGAAAGGAAGTTGAACACAACACGATCATAGGAGTAAAAATGCATATTATTTTAATGGCACCAGGAATACGTACAACAAATACACAATCACTGACAATGCTGTTAGCACTTTTTCACGGTTTTCGCATTTCTCTTGCTAGGCTCGCTTTTCTGAACTGCACTGTACCTTTGAAATACCACTGTACCTGAACTGTAATATGTTACACTGAACTCTCACTTCTCCTTCCTGAGCTTTCTTACACTGTCGGCTGCGTTTTTCTTGTTGGCCTTCCTATTTGTAACCGCACTAAGGAACACTTGAACTCGGCTTTTTGCGCAAAATTTAAGGTTGATCGTTAAAATCTTCCGCACTCTTTCGTGTCGCTGAACATTCGACTTCTTCCCTCGGTCTACAGGTGCTCCGAAGACCCGCCATTATCATACTTGCCATCTGTTGCATCCCCGCCGTATTTGTCACTATCTGCCTTCTACACTGCACTTAGCAGTGCAAGTAGATCATGATGCTAGGCCCTGATTTGTATTTTCGTGAAGCGACTGCGATTGCGTGAGTTGCCGACCAGCGCGGAAACTTTCCACCAGCCTGAGAACAATGAATTGCTTTTAATATATATTCCCCTTACGCTCATACACCCTGTAATTAAACGGTTGATTAACAATGCAAAACAAATTGAAATGATTCAATCCCTTATTAATTTACAGTTCGGTGACATGACATTCACCTGTAATTTGAGCGACTGAAATATGGTAGCTCGTTTCCGTACTTATCATAAATAAACGCAAAATACTAATTGTTACTAAATGCTTGAACATTTGAATGAAATCGCTGACGTTGAAAACTAATACAAGATAGCGTCTCCGAAATCTAATCGGCTTTGCCTCACGAAGTGATAATTTTTTCCCCCACTATTTAAAATGCACCAAACTTCCAGATATATTTACTCCCTGAATTAAATTCTCGCAAAACTTCAGTTGATTACGTACCTCCCCTTTAGATGATTTCTGGGCCTACATCTCGTCAACATCTGGGCCTAGATCTCGTCATCTCGTCATCTCGTGACGTCCTACGCCAGTTTTGTCTTACGCAAGTGGGCCTCCCCTCACTTACGCTGCGTTCATATTTGCCGCTGCCCATTCCCTTCTCGACTTGCGCGCGATACTTCTCCCGCGTATTCCCCCAGCTCTGATTGGCTGGTTTGTGCACGTTTTCTCCTTACGCTACGTGTCCCATTGTCAGGCCGCGCAAGTGTTGTCGAGTCTTTTGCTAGAGTTACCCATAATCTTAAGTATTTTCTTGTGTATCCAGCTCCCTGAATCTTGCCTTGGTCTGTTTCTCGTCGCTGATGATGTGTCTGTGCATTTACTTGAGTTAGCCATTAAAAATCATTTGTTTGTCTTTTAACATTTCATGGTTAGTTTGAGTACTTAGCTAAATAGCACTAATATTTTATATGTAATTTTGTGTGTTGTACCATGTTATGCGGTAGCTCATGTCTGTACACACTATTTTCGCGAAAGAAAATAAACCACAGTCTATGTTAAAATGTATCTGTGTATGTAAGAGCCACTGCGAAGATATTCTGTAACAAACAAGTCACATCCTAAGGTTAAATTAGTTTGCCTTTCTCCATATTGATACAGGCTTTAGCCTAATACGAAACCTCGGCTAATAAGGGTTTAAGTAACCACCTCGGGAGGACAAACTATTCCGCTTAGTTTGTCGTAAAGGAAGACGCTGTCGCAGTTCGGCACTAACAGAATTCACTTCTGTTGCCCCAACGGACTTTTTACGGCGCAGTCAGTTGCTCGTCTTCCTAACGGTACCACCGTAGTTCGGGACAAAGAGAATTTACTTCTGTTGACCTAGCGGACTTATTACGGCGTAAGCGGTACCCACACGAACCTCAGGAAGGGCAGCTGCGCAGAAAAGCTGGCTCCCCCGGAACAAGGTAGCTGCACAGAGAACAGCCCTTTCACGAGCCCTCACGTAGACCGCACGGCAGTATCGACATATTCTGGCGCCCGAACAGGGACCCAGAAGCTTTGCGCGACTACCAACGTTGCCTGTGATTTCTGGGTTCTACTCAACTACGCGGACACCGCATCATTAAAACAAGATGAACCTCGTCCACCGATGCGGAGATACCGGGAAGAATTTACCAGCCGCCTGAGGCATTTGGAAGAAGCAGAATAATGATGGCATCTACGGATGCTTTATTTCCAATTTCAAGCCTGATACATATCACCTTGTACATTGGATTTTCAAATGCCTTATAACTAACGCCAGGACGCCTTTACGCTTTCCCCCGGTCAAGACCAGTACCCATTTCAGACACCTGGGTAGAGTGGGGTATTGTGCTTGGAATTTTTCTCCTATACCCAACAGAGAAAATCGTCACCAGCGCCGGGACTCGAACCAGGGTCTGCCTGGACGGAGGCAAGTTCGATGGTCGCACGACTACGACGAGTGCAGAAGTCGCAGAACGAGCAGCGGAACGAGAAGCCGCAGAACGAGCAGCGGAACGAGACCACGAGCTCAGACTTAGACAACTCGATGCTCAAATCGCTCCTCAAAATGCTAGAGTGAAGATACCTCCACCGGCTCAATTTGATCCCACAAAAGAAAGGATGGACGAATTTTTGCAACGCTTCTGCAGTCATACAACAGCAATTGGATTCACTGAAGTCGATGCTGTTGTCATGCTCCATAATTTGGTCACACCGAAGGAACGTCGACTGATCGATACCCTGCCCGCAGCAGATCGCTTCAAGCTTCCTGAAATCAAGTTGCTCCTACTGGATGCTCATAAAGTTACTCCGGCAAAACTACGCGCTAACTACTACGGTTGAAGCCAGAAGAAGGCGACAATATGTCACGTTACCTACGGCGACTAGAACAAGCCTTCGACGCTTGGTTAAAAGGATGCAAAATTGAAGCCAACTACGAGACTCTTCGTGACTTTCTTCTTGTTGACCGAACATATTCCAGCTTGCCTCCCTTCCTCGCTAGTCAATTGCGTGACAGAGGTGGTAACACAATCTCAAGCCTAGGAGAGCAGGGTGATAGCTTCTAACAAGCAAGATCTCATACATCGCTCCATCAGCTTTGTAAGGGTCGCACACTGCCAACAACGACGGATGCGGGCCCTCCAGCACTCAAAGCGTCAGTAGCACCAGAGCGACGCTCGACATTCCCTGTCCGAGCCCCGAGCACTCCAGCAAGATCATCCAACTCCAGCAACAACTCTCGAGGAACGCCAACAAGAACTTCTAACACACATGGTGGTCCCATCAGCTCAAGATCGGTCAACACTCCGCAGCACGAGGAACAACGAGGACCTTATACTGGATTTTACTGCACTTTCCATGGCCCCAATCGATCACATTCCAGTGATGAGTGCCGCCAATTACAGAGGAGACAAGGTGATAGCCACAGTAATGGAGCAGCACATGCAAGCCCACCTATCTCCAGTACTACAGCTGGAGTAAACAACCTAACAACGCATGAAGAAGCAGATGAATACGACGATATTCCCCAGTCGCATGCAATCACATCGCCTCGAACAAGCTGATCGAATTGGGACAGCTGAAAACATGTTCTGGCACCGTGAACCAACAACCCGTCCAAGTACTACTAGATACTACTACTAGATCTTTACTACTAGATCTTTCGAGGTGCCTCTTGCCCGGGTCTCTTTCGTTTGCCCCTACTACCACGGAGAGGTGACAGCCGTAGCCATGGAAGAGCTCTCCCACGACGTCATCCTCGGCCGAGTTCCCGGGACCACCTCCTTCGAAGAACAGATGACCGACCATGAAGAGCAACCAGTTGCTACAGAAGTCTCTCACGTTGTCACAAGGGCAGCAGCAAAAACGATCGAAAATCCACCTGCCGCACCAAGCACTGTCGATATATTGCAACACAAAAAAGAAGACTTCAAGAAATTACAGCGGGAGTGCAAAACATTGCAGCTTTTATTCAAGAAAGTTGACACTGGCAAAGAAGAAACGCACAAGGATGGCAGAGTCATTACCTTTGAACTCCATGACGGCATTCTCCATCGGAAAACGTTACGAGATGGTCAGGAAACCCATCAACTTGTAGCATCTGCAAGCGTGCGCCCAAAAATCTTGGAAATGGCCCACGACAATCCACTTGCTGGCCACTATTCCCAAAAGAAGACTCAGGCACGACTGGAACGAGATTTTTTATTGGCCGTCCCTAGCAAAAGATGTGGTCCAATATGGTCACTCTTGTCATACCTGCCAAACGCACGCACCATCTCGACCAAGAAAGGCACCTATCTCATCCCCACCGATCACCACTCCATTCTCCGCGCTCAGTGTTGATTTGGTAGGCCCGTTGCAACCAACTTCGGCACGTGGCCACCGATACATTCTCACCGTGGTGGATCAAGCAACTCGGTACGCAGACGCCGCCCCGCTCAAACAAATAGATGCAGAAACAGTCTCCCAGGAGCTTCTCGAAATCTGCAGCAGAGTTGGTTTCCCTCACACGCTAACAAGCGACAACGGCACTCAGTTTACAGCCGCAACCTTCGAAGCTTTCCTGAAACTCGTAGGTATCCAACACCGATTGACGCCATTATACCATGCCCAATCGAACGGCATAGTCGAACGCTTCAATGGTACACTCAAAGTCATGTTGCGGAAATTAGCCGCAGAACAACCCCGAGACTCCGTGCTCTCCGTGGCACAGTGGTTAAGGGATCAGCCTTGTATGTTGGAGACGAGGGTTCGTATCCCGGCGCTGGCGCGGAGATTTTCCCCGTTGGGTATAAGGGAAAGGCTCAAGTACAATACCCCACTCAACCCAGGTGTCGGAAATGGGTACCGGCTTTACGAGGGAACCGTCATGGTGTCCTATATATAGGGTTAGTTATAAGACATTTGAAAAACCAATGCTTCAGATCATATGTATCAGGCTTGATTGGAAATAAAGCATCCCAAAGATGCCGATGTTTGTGTTTGTGTGTGTTTGTGAGACTGGGACTTGTATCTGCCTTCCCTCCTTTTTGCTTATCGAGACGCTCCTCAGGCCTCAACCGAGTATTATCCTTTCGAACTCATCTACGGCCATCGCATCCGTGGACCTTTAACCGTGCTCAAAGATTGCTGGACAGATGGTAGCTTGCATGACGACACGAGCACTGCTCAGTATCTAATGGAAATGAAGCACCGATTGAAAGAAACATGCAAAATCGCTCGCAAGAATCTGAACAGGAGCCATGAGAAAAGCGCCAAGTTCTTCAACAGACGTACCAAGATGCAAACTCTAAAGCAAGGGGATAAAGTCCTCGTATTTCTGCCCGATTCGCGAAAGAAGCTACTTATGAAATGGAAAGGGTTATGCAGTAAAATCACGCCTGGGAACCTATACCTATACATTGGACGTGGACGGAAACCAGAAAGTTTATCACATCAACCTCCTTCGCCAGTACCACGACCGGGAGCAGCAAAGTTCCGCTTCACCAAACGAGAGTGATCTCGAGGAGGGCGACGAGAGAGTAAAGGAAGCATTTGCAGCGGTTGGCCTCGCCCTAGAACCTACCTGCGGAGAAGAAGAACTCGACCGGAAAGAACCAGAGATACCGTCACCCGTCGGAGAAACCATTGAAGACTGTCTCATCTCCTCTACATTGACTACAACACAACGCTCAGAACTCCAGGAACTACTTGGAGAATATCGCGATCTTTTCACAGATACTCCCGGAAGAACCAGCACGGCAGTTCATGATATAAAATTGAAGGATCCTTCCAGTTTTCGACTGCAACATTCGTATCCACTTCCCCTAGCGCTGGAGCCTGAACTGCAGTCAAGTTTAGAGAAGTGGATGAGGATGTGAATCTTGACGCCATCCACATCACCTTACTATTCACCGCTCCTTGCCGTCCGGAAGAAAGACGGTACCCACCGATTTTGTCTGGACTGCAGGCACCTCAACAGCCAGACAGTATTCGATCCCGAGCCGATAGCAGGCACCATTGCTATTTTTACCAATTTAGCTGGCAAAACAATCTTCAGCAAAATGGATCTGACCAGTGGATATTGGTAGGTACCTCTACACCCTGAGTCCCGCCAATACACCGCCTTCAAAACTAGGTCTGGCCTCAATGAATTCAAACTACTGCCTTTCGGCCTAGCAAACGCTCCAGCCACTTTTTCCCGCCTCAAACGTCAAGTCACTGAAGGACTGCAAGATACCGAGGTCTACATGGACGACATCTCAATCGCCTCGATCACCTGGGAAGATAATTGTGCAGCATTAGCTAAACTGTTCGAAGCTCTTTCTCGACATGGTCTTAAAGCGAAGCCGTCCAAATGCGAATTCGGACAGCCTCCAGTATTTGGGCCATCAACTCAGCAGTAATCAGATCCAGCCTCTCGAGAACCGAGTCGAGGCCTTAAAATCAGCTCCATTCCAAAAAAAAAAACGGGAGCTCCGAAGTTTTCTCGGTGCAGTTGGGTACTACCAACAGTACATTCCTAACTACTCTGAACTGACATCTAAACTCCATGATTTCCTAAAGAAGAACTCCCCAGAACAAATACCTTGGACCGATCCAACAGAAGATCTGTTCGAAAGTTTGAAGACAGCGTTAGTCAGGAGACCGGTCTTACAGTTATAGTAGTGTGCTACTATTTTGAATCCTTATTATTGTTAGTTGCGTCTTGTTTGTTAGTAGTTGCGTTCTGTATACTCTGGAAAGTGACATCCACGTGCGACCTGTTACGCGTAATAGCGAGAGCATGTGGAGGGTTGCCGAGGATAGGTTAGGAGAGTTAGTTTTGAAGCTGTAGAGGTCGGTTTGGCTACCTGTGCACTCCTCCGTGTATACTTTCATCGGTGACTACGTTGTGCGTGATATGGTGGGTCTGAGCAAGGACAAGTAATAAAGGCTAACGTCCGGTGCTAGAAGACTCCGCCATAAGATAGTCGCCAAATGTATGAAGCAGGATTGTATAGTTTCATGTAGCATAGTCAGGCCGACCGGTTTTATCGTAAGTGGTCTGTTTTAAAGTGTAATATCCTGGATGTGAATACCAATAAACGTAAGTTTCGCATCTTGTTGTTTTCCATGAAGACCGGATTTGAGAATAGCGCCATAAGTTTGGGTCTAGAAACTTTAAGGAAGCTGGTGCGAAGTGGTCAAGAGAAATTCGGTCGTACTTTGTGTTCGGGTGCGCTTTGGTAAACCCTTTGTTCGGCGACTGTACCGAAGTCGGGGACGTCTTGGAATTTGTTGGCTGATTCGAGCCTTGGATGCTCTGGAGATAGGTTGATAGATGAAGACGGATCCTGGAGGGCATTGAAAATAAGGTAGCAGCGCTACAACCTGTGTTTTACGTTGGTTAGGCTGGTGAACAGGTGGTCGCGCAGCCCAGTGAATATAAATTCCGCGACCCCGCGGCATCAGAACTACCACACAGTTACCAGACCCCAGATGTCCTTTCATTCTACGGACAGATGCCTCCCAAACTGGACTTGGAGCAGCTCTCCTCCAGCCAAGCCAACGAGACTTCCGTCCCTACGCGCCGGTAGCATATGCTTCACGTCGACTGAGAGGAGCAGAAATAAACTATTCTACCATTAAAAAAGAAGCGTTAAGCATCTACTGGGCTCTACAGAAGTTTGAGGTCTACCTGTATGGACAAGAATTTGTGTTACAGACCGACCATCGACCGCTCCTTTATTTACAACAGGCAGACAAGTTGAACCCCCGATTGAAATGCTGGGCTTTGTGTTTCAGCCTTTTTAGGTTCCAAGCAGAACACCTTTCGGGAGTCGACAACCACCTTGCGGATTTCCTGTCTCGGCTATCGTAGCAGAGACACCCTCCCCCGGGCGTGTCAGGCCGCGCAAGTGTTGTCGAGTCTTTTGCTAGAGTTAGCCATAATCTTAAGTATTTTCTTTATGTGTCCAGCTCCCTGAATCCCGCCTTGTTCTGTTTCTCGGCGCTGATGATGCGTTTGTGCATTTACTTGAGTGAGCCCTTAAGAATCATTTGTATTGTATTTTAACATTTCATGGTTAGTTTGATTACTTGGCTAAATAGCACCAATATTTTAAATGTAATTTTGTGAGTTGTACCATGTTATGCGGCAGCTCATGTCTGTACACACTATTTTTGCAAAAGAAAATAAGCCACTGTCTTTGTTAAAATGTATCTGTGTATGTAAGAGGCACTGCCAAGAGATTAAGAGATTCCGCAATAAACAAGTCAGATCCTGAGGTAAAGATAGTTTTTATTCCTCCTTATAGACACAGGCTTTAGTCTGATACGAAACCTCGCCTAATATGGAGATTAAGTAACCACCTCGGGAGGAGAAACTATTCCGCATAGTTTATCGTAATTGAAGACGCTGTCGCAGTTCAGCACTTACAGAATTTACTTCTGTTGTCCCAACGGACTTATTGCGGCGCAGATTGTTGCTCGTCTTCCTAACGGTACCACCGTAGTTTGGCACAAACAGTATTTACGTCTGTTGCCCTAGCGGACTTATTACGGTCTACGTGGTACCCACACATAACCTCTCCCTAACGGTACCACCGTAGTTCGGCACAAACAGAATTTACTTCTGTTGTCCTAGCGGACTTATTACGGCGTAGGTGGGACCCACACAAACCTCACTCTAACGGTACCGCCGTAGTTCGGCACAAACAGAATTTACTTCTGTTGCCCTAGCGGACTTATTACGGCGTAGGCGGTACCCACACGAACCTCAGGAAGGGCAGCTGCGCAGAAAAGCTGGCGCCCCCGGAACAAGGTAGCTGCACAGAAAACAGCCCTTTTACGAACCCTCACGTCGACCGCACGGCGGTATCGACACCCATGTACCGGTCTGAACCCTTGAGTGAGTCCCATTCTCTTCCGCGTACGTTTTTAAATACCCTTAGTGGATTAACATTTATTCGTTTTTCATTACTTATTTTGCATCTGCATTTCATTTCAATATTCAATGAATACTATACTCCACATTCTGCGCACGCCCGTATTAGTAATCCCCCAGTTTACCTCCGACGCTTGTGGAGACGCTTCCCCACACTTCACCCTTACTGACACCACCCAAAGCCTAGCCCTCGATTGTACCCCACGCTTCCGCGCCTTCGTAGTTTCGCATGCTTTCCGCATTATATCTGGTCGTAGTATATGTTTCTCTACACGGGTAAAATTGTGTTTTTTATTACACCACGAATTTATTATATTTTCATGTTAATAACAGTGACACAAAATAATCTACCTGAGTTGGAAACATGAAGAGAACTGTTCTACGGCAGCTAAAATACGTTTAACAAAACTGGAGTAATACGTGGAATTTACTTCCTAGATAAGGCTGTCATAATATACTAACCAGCGTAAAAAGTGATAAATTACGCCGCATAATGCTAACAAAAACATTTTAAGAGGTGAATAAGAGAAGAGAACACTAACGTCCAATAAAGTTAATATATCACATAAAATTATACTATTTTTGAAATGTGTTGATGCAAATGTCTTTAATTGATAAACATGCATGGGTGCCATGACCGTCGATGTCGATACTTGTACAAAGACTGAGTAAAGAAAAAATAAATATTTTGTATAAATATATCCAATAGCTGTAGTTGATTGAAGTTGAATGGTGTTTATTTTTTATGAATATAATAATGATAAATATAATAAA
Organism: Morinoia aosen; assembly: GCA_030386875.1. Taxonomy (NCBI): domain Eukaryota; kingdom Metazoa; phylum Arthropoda; class Malacostraca; order Amphipoda; family Talitridae; genus Morinoia; species Morinoia aosen. Next base: position 24,346,947 of record CM059562.1, read on the forward strand.
CTTAGTAGGGTGAAAATAATTATGACAGTTTCCACGTACATTGACATATAAGCATTGGCTTTCTTGAAATCAAGGAACAATATTGATAGTGTTTGTTACAGCAGCCATTCAAAAATATCTTTTGGAGCAAGCATAACAAAATGAAATTGAGTTAATTGCTCAAAAGAACAAGTTTCAAACCACACACCAAGTATATGAGACTCCTCATTTAAATGCTTGACAATAATATAGGAAAAAAATGAAAAAATACGGTATTTGTAGAAGTGCATGTCGCGATTAGAAATTTCTTTGCAGCAGCAAAATTAATATGCGTAAGTGTATGCATGTATATATGTACAGAGATAGGCCTACTGGGACACAGTCATGAAATTACAAGTTATCTTTTTTAATTAAATATTTTAACATGAAGGTCCATAGTTATTAAGCATCATATTAAACATATAGAGGTACTATGACGACCCATGTCAGTGCTTGTACAAAAGACTGAGAGAAAAACATACAAATGTATTCCTTAACAAATTATTTTGCGGTTGATGATGTTCATTTATGAATATAAAACAGGAAATTTGAAGAAGAGCCCACTGGGATGAAACGCTTTTGACAGTCTCCATGTACATTGGCATACGAGCTTTGGATTTTGTGACATCAGGGAATAATGTTGAAAGTTTGGTAGATTATTCATATTCAAAAATTAAAGAGAAGTCAAAATGTGGAACATTCAAAAATATCTACTCGTCCGAACATAAAAAATTAGAACTTAGTTGAGTGCCTCAAAAAACTGATTTAAATCACACAACAAAAGATTATTTCTTATATAATTGTTTTAAATGCTTTACAATAATAAAAATGAATGACGTGCTCAGTAACGTTACAAGTTGAGAGTAGAAAAAACAGTTTTTATAGCTTAAATGCAAGTCGCTAGATTAGTACACGTATGTACATTAGCATTATTAGTACACGTGTACACATATACATGTACATACGAGTATATATATATATATATATATATATATATATATTTATACATACATACCTATATGCGCATACACACAAGTACCAACTTAAATACACATAACACATATATATATACTTATACATACACATGCATGTACGTAAATATCAATATATAAACAATCACATTCCAAATCCATTCTACAAAAATGTAGTACAATGTTTTGATATATAGGATTATGACCAAAGAAGATTCGTAACTACTTTCCAGTAGGTACTGCGGCTTACAATTATTGTTGTGACGCTTGATGACGTGCTACTTTGGTTTTGAAATTTGTCAATGTTTGAGAGATGTTGATACTCTGGGGAAGTTTGTTCTTCAGTAAAGCGCTTGATATTGACGGAGCCTTCTGACCAATAACAGGTGAACGATAGTTGACTAAGACATTATTGTTTCTATTCGGCTTTAGGTTGCAGTTTCAGAGTGACGGTGGAGGGAAGGAATTGCTCAATTTCAGCATTTTCCTGAGGAAGATACATACGAAGAGGAGAATACGTATTGAACTTTTTGCATCAGCTACCTTTCTTGAATAGGAGTCCAGCCGAGGTCACCTAGGAGAGAGGTAACGTGATCACTCCTTTTGAATTTACCTTTACCACCTTGGCTGCAAAGTTCATGCATTTGTGATGATCTCAGCAAGCAGTTCGCTTGTACCCCACCACACAAGCTTCAAGCGACCGGCCGACACCCTGTGCAACGGCAGGTTTCGAGGTGGCTTCCGGATTGGCCTAAGCGCCACCGAATTACCAACCAATGGGGACGCGTGCCCAGCGCGTTGCCTCACTCACCAGGCCCTATATTAGGAGGGACAGAAGAAGCTCAGCCAGTCTTCTCAGCAGTTTCGACTTTCACAACACCCACAGAAGACACTCCGCCAGCAACAGTCTCTAATTCCTCTACAGCCGCTTCGCACTCAATAGTCACTCTACCCCCATCCGTGATGCAACTCCACGTCATCTGACGGACTTCCAAGATGTGTCATAGTGCGTTGCTACGTGACAGCAACCTTTTCCTTCAGCGCGATCACTGTCGCCGATATTCGTAATAGAACGGCATTTATTCCAGTTGTGTTTTCTTACCCTGTCGGGTTCGCTGGTACCTCAGGCACTCACTTCGGGCATTGATTTTAAAAGTCCTTAGATATTTATTGTCTGTCGGGAGCGTAAAGTAGCCTGAGGAAGAATACCACGCATTTCAGTTTTTGTCTTTAAGATATTGAGGTATATCTCTCCATACTAGACTGCAGTAGTCGATACGAGATAACACTAAAGATTGATTTGGCAACAATACAGTACTCATCTGTGGTCAAAGTATTCATGTGAGGGGATCTGGTAAATCTGAAGGATATGACAGTAATAAATTTTCCACTTTTCGATGCCTAAACCTAATGAATTGAATCAAAATAAACAAGTTTTCTTCTATGCACTTTCCGTGTGAAATGATTATATTACGAATTATAGCGATAGGTTTAGTTTCATCTTTCATGACGAATGTGCTCGAATAAACAGCTACTCATCGATTTTTGAATTTATGTTGCTTGAATCATGGTAATAACATTGAAATAAACAACTTTTTATCTATAAACTTTTTTCGTCAAATGAGTATTTAACGAGGTATAGCGTTAGGTTTGGTTTCGTTTTTGATGACGATTGCACTGGAAGCGAGAGAGCATTGCAGTGTTGCTGTCCAACGTGCTCTTTGAATTACTTGCCGCTTCAAACACTGGAGTTTTGGTAAGTCATTTACCGCTATAACTCGTAAAATACTAATTTCAGACGGAAAGTGCATAGAAGAATACTTGTTTATTTTGATCTAATTACCTATGCTTAGGCATCGAAATTTACAAAATCAATTACTGTCATTTCCTTCAGATTTACCGGGGATCTTGAGAATTAGCCAACTGTGAGGTTGATGTAAGAAATATATGATGTATATAACTTTAATGTTCAATCTTGTGCTGATTTTTTTATTCACATTTTGAAGTTTTTCATTGCTGCATTATGAATAATAGCATTGGTTTTCTAATGATTATTTGTGAATTTTATGTAATTTAATGTGACATGGTGACTGCTTTCTAATTTATGTGACATGGGTGATTGCTATTTAATTTGTGACATTGGTGAATGCTTTATAACTAATGGGTGACTGCTGTTAATTTTAAATGGTATTGACCAGTACAAAACGATTCTTTACTGCTTTATGAGCTGAGAAAATTTGAGTCTATCATAAATGTTGAATTATATTTTATGCCTGTTATTTTTCATTGCAATATTTATTATATAATTCAGCTTAATTTAGGGGTCTTCAATTATATTTTAAGATTAGTTAGGTTTGTTTCCTCCATAATATGGGGACAAGTAACCCCCAGGCAGATACTGTAAGGTGCCCTCAGCTTCAACTCATTAACTGCAATGGGTTAAACTGAAGTTCAGTATTTAACTCAAATTTAGATTCAAAAGTTTTTGAAATTTTATCTATATCAAACATATACTGGGAACTTTAAATATCAATAATTTCAAGAAATTCTTAAAACTTAAGCACGACCGACCAGTGGGTTGCATCGCAGGCAGCGTGTTAAATAGGTCTTCCAAGCAAGTTTTTTTTGTCCCTTGTGCTTCTTTTAGTTGTTATGCCTTTTTGCCATCTCATTTTTGGCTATTTTTCTCCTTTCTTTCTAACCTGCTGTGTATATGTACAGGGTATCCTGTGGGGAAACTCACCTTGTGCATAAATTCTTTGTTATCTACATGCGATAGTAAATGGTACTTTTTCTTACCTGAGCAAATCATCTTTACAACAAAATTAAAGCCTCAAACTGACTACTGTATATTACACTTGTATAGGAACTATAATTTGATGGCAACGGAAAACTTAAATTGTAACTATAAATAATTCTCACGTAGGTCAATTTTGATTGATGATATTCACCACCTAATTTAAACACAGTTAATGACATACCTCAGCCATCCACTGGTTAGTCCCCTCTGGGGGTACAACTTTTGTATCTATGGGAATTACCACTCCCATGGGAACAATGTGAGGGCCCAAGCTAAATGTTAGGTAGGCCATCTTTTTGTCAAAAATAGAATAGGTTATTGTTGTGTTAAAGACCATCTTTTTTTTGGTTCACTGCTGTCCTGTTCTTTCAGCTCCTACTACTTTCTTCTTCAACTTTGATCTTGTTTCATGAACTTCTTTCTCATCTTACTGTTTCTATGCCCTTTCTCCATAGATTCTGCATTCCCTCAACTCCATACTAAATGGTGCCTTCTTCCTACCTCTCTTTGGATTGCATTTATTGCGGATAGGGAGGCTTGAACTAAATAATAATCTAATCCATTGGTCAGTCTGCCAGTGTAGCAGGAGTGGGTTTATTTCTTTGTTCTTCAAGAGTCTTAACTAGTGAATTGGAGGCTTAAGTTTGTTGTAATAATTTCAAAATTTCTCCAAAATATTCAAATAATTATACATTAGAGTTTATAATTAACAAAACCATTTGAATTCTCCTTTGGGGAAATCAAACCATCAATTATCTGGTAGCTTCTTTTTTAATATACACAACCTAAAAATCAATTTGTTATTTATTGTAATATTGTCGTGGTCGGGATTCTTTTACCACCGATGTCACATCATTCCGTCGTTGCGGAGGTATAGTTCAGATGTGATTTATTCGTTTCCTTTTGTCGTGATGCTTGATTACACCACTTTAATATATTTTCATTAAATAAGACGTGAATCAATGTCCCCGCCTTGATTTTAATTAATTAATAGTCTATTAATCTAGCTGCCACCACCATATGGAAGGGAAAATTATTTTATTATGAAATCAATTTGTCAATATGATTTGGGTAACGTTACATACTTTGAATGCCTTGTCTCTCATTTCCATAACGCAGGAGAATGATACACAATTGTGAGCTACATGGTAAATTTACTTCCTAAGAATCAATTAGGTGCGCGACACAAATATTAGCTAGAGAATTCACTACATAAACTTCACTTGCTATGTCAGAACATGATGATATTCTGCGTTACGGACTAAGACACTGATGCGGAAAGGTTTAACAAGTGACAGATAGACTGAAGATCAACTCAACTTAGTTATCAGGTGGAGATGTGCCTTGACCGGTGGTTATGATGCCGGGCTTGGGCGTTAGCGTAACCCCGAAGAATTTGGCGTCTTGGCGCCTCGTAATACGGTAGCGTCACAGTGACGGCTTGGTAGTCGTTCACCCACGAACAGTTCAGGATGAATGGCCCTCAGAGGTCACTTTACAGATCAGGCGTTCATTGAATACTTATTGGCTTGGTCGTATTTAGTTATTACGTGAGTTTACAGCACTGGCACCAACACCCCGAGGTGCGGCCGAAGATTTCAACGACACGATGTTGCTCTTATCGTACCCGGAGCCTGACTGCCTGCTCTCACCCCAGCCTGTCGCTTGCACCCCGAGTTCACAACCGTACCCTAATGTTCTCGATTGTACGTCTCTCGATCGAATATCAAAGTCATTCTAACATATATCGAAATATGCCTAACTGAGTCAATAACATCCCTATGAGTTCCTATAATGAAATACGTAATAAACTACAAGAAATCAATTCCTAGGGAATAGAAGAATTACATATTAAAGTTGCATGTGATAGCGGCAGACGGCAGCTCCTCTCGGTCGTTGGGAGACCTCGACGTAACACGTCCAAGACGATGAGCTGTAGGTTCGTCTAGAACTCTCTTCGATGTTTGGTGCGTTGATCCGTTGGTAATTAGCGATGGAATATCTCCTCAAGTATGATGATTGACGTAGTTCCTTTTATAGCACAAAAAAATTTCTTGGACACGCAGAACAAAGTCACAACATATCTCCGGGTGCTTATTGGACGAGATTCGAACTCCCGTTCGAACTTCTTTTATTCATCCTCTCCAGGGGCTCTCGCGTGCGGGTCACTAGAGTCGAGACTCGGGCGTGACCTGCTAGTTGAGGACTGACGAAACGATGCGAGGTTTGTCTTTCTGACAGACACTGATACGATAGATCCATACGAAACACATGATGCAGTTATTCCATCGGCGGAATCTAGTCCCCTACATAAAGTGCGAATCTATCCCTCGTCGTTGAGGTTACCCTAGGAATAACCATGAGAGGTAAAGACACCTCAGAGAGCTAAAGAACTCTCTAAATAGCTTCCAGCAACAGCAGGAGATGTCAAGTTCCTTTCACTGCTGCATTTAAAGTAAAAACTTCACGAGGCTTCTTGTTGAAGAGTTTTGGAACCTTAGACCGGCCCATGCAGAATTTCATCCGCAGACGTCCGAAGAAACCTGCAGACCTTCTTCCGTGCGTCGATGTGCTGCTTTGTTGAATAATCACTGTCGTCGATATTCATCACTCGCCAATTCAGTTCATCGTAGTTATGCTGCTGCCTTGTCGAATAATCTACGGTCGTCGATATCTACCTCTCGCCAATTCAGTTCATCGTAGCTTCTGCTTCGTAGGTTTTCTATTTCACCCTGGTGTGCCCCACGTTTTCTCCGTGCGCGACTCATTTCGGGTAGACTGAAGAATTTTCTTTCAAGCTCCGTCCTGCGTTTTCTAAGCTCCAGCGCGCGTGTTTGCGTGCGTAGGTACGTTAGCTGGCTCGTGAGTTCGTGCGCACTGCCGGTGTCGGTGAGGCTGTGAACGTGGAGGAGTGGCTTTGTGGAGGGGAGGTGTAGGGGAAAGCGTAGCAGAGCTCTGCAGCAGCCTGAGATGGTTGGCGTCTGAGTGTATGTTCGTGTTCACGAGCATATCCGTGCGCACGCCGTGTTGCGTTCACGTCAATGTGTGTATGCGATTATGCGTGTGCGAGTGAATGCGTGCGTACGCCGTGCATTTTCAGTATGTATTATGCGTAGGTGTGAGTTTGCTTCGCAGACTCCTGCTGGCCACGTCGTTGAAGTACGTCGTTGTAGTATATTCCGGGTGTGGTCGTCCAACGTTCCTGACGTCGTAGGCGCTACGACGAGTGTAGAGCTCGCCTCGCCCGACGTCGTGTCGCCGTTGCTGTCGACCACAGCAGCGGTTGTCTGAAAGACCCGAATTCATGAAGATCTATCTTCGATTTCTTAATTGTTTCCCGGTATATTTCTCTGAGTGTCTCCAGTTATCATGATCACAACTCAATCCAATCAATGTCTCAGTCGTATGCAGTGTATGAACGCAATTTAACTATCAATTGATACATGATTTGAATACAATTAAAATGTTTATGAATTAAAATTACATTGAACATTTTTTTTAAGACACATTTGACACAAAAGAAACTCAGGAAATCGCACGGGATAATCGTTAAAATTACCTTAAAATTAACATCCTATTTGAAATGTAAATTTTTGAAGAAATTAATTTCTTAATTCAAACAAAATTCGTGGAGTTAATTCGTGAGAGTTTGATTTTTAACAATCAATTACAGTTTATAAAACTCGATTTCTAATGAAATTTCAACGGTTTTTAAAGTTCGTCTACTAAATAACGTAATAAATCTTAAGAAAGATTTACGTTGTGGTGAATATAAATGTTGTGTCTAAACGTTGAAGCAAAATTTTCTTAAAGCTAAAACATATCTCGACTTAAAATGCGTGTTAACAAAATTTTTCTAACATTTGATAATATAGTTGAAATTACACAGTCATGAAATTTTCTAATATATCCTACGCAAATTAAATTTTCGTTGGGCATAAATTATAACTAATTTCTTACATAAAATCAACCTTAACCTACAGAAATTTCCTTTGTCTAAAACTATTCGCTTGTGATAGCGAAATGTGTGCCACTCTTGTGCGGTACGCCGCCTGTGGCATAGGCGACGCCATCTTACTTAAGCCAGTCGCTGCGCGTCGGCTGCGCGTGAAATTAGAATTCTACGTGGCTGTGGCTGGCTGTAAAAGTTTACATCGCTATTTGCAGACCTATATGGTATTTATAGTTTATGAGAAGACTGCGTTTTGGAAATTTGAGACTCTTCTTCTTTTAGGCTTGATTGGCTTGATAAAGCATGAGCGGGTTTTTATGTTACGTATAATTAAATTTATTTTTGTACGGAGGCTGTGAATTCGGCATGAGATTCTACAGTAACATTTACATTCAAAGCAAAACTCAAATCCCACCGCTGCCACCATTTGTCGTGGTCGGGATTCTTTTACCACCGATGTCACATCATTTCGTCGTTGCGGAGGTATATTTCAGATGTGATTGATTCGTTTCCTTTTGTCGTGATGCTTGGTTACACAACTTTAATATATTTTCATTAAATAAGACGTGACTCAATGTCCTCGTCTTGATTTTAATTAATTAATAGTCTATTAATCTAGCTGCCACCACCCTATGGTAGGGAAAATTATTTTATTATGAAATCAATTTGTCAATATGATTTGGGTAACGTTACATACTTTGAATGCCTTTTCTCTCATTTCCATAACGTAGGAGAATGATACACAATTGTGAGCTACATGGTAAATTTACTTCCTAAGAATCAATTAGGTGCGCGACACAAATATTAGCTAGAGAATTCACTACATAAACTTCCCTTGCTATGTCAGAACATGATGATATTCTGCGTTACGGCCTAAGACACTGATGCGGAAAGGTTTAACAAGTGACAGATAGACTGAAGATCAACTCAACTTAGATATCAGGTGGAGATGTGCCTTGACCGGTGGTTATGATGCCGGGCTTGGGCGTTAGCGTAACCCCGAAGAATATGGCGTCTTGGCGCCTCGTAATACGGTAGCGTCACAGTGACGGCTTGGTAGTCGTTCACCCACGAACAGTTCAGGATGAATGGCCCTCAGATGTCACTTTACAGATCAGGCGTTCATTGAATACTTATTGGCTTGGTCGTATTTAGTTATTACGTGAGTTTACGGCACTGGCACCAACACCCGGAGGTGCGGCCGAAGATTTCAACGACACGATGTTGCTCTTATCGTACCCGGAGCCTGACTGCCTGCTCTGACCCCAGCCTGTCGCTTGCACCCCGAGTTCACAACCGGACCCTAATGTTCTCGATTGTACGTCGCTCGATCGAATATCAAAGTCATTCTAACATATATGGAAATATTCCTAACTGAGTCAATAACATCCCTATGAGTTCCTATTATGAAATACGTAATAAACTACAAGAAATCAATTCCTAGGGAATAGAAGAATTACATATTAAATTTGCATGTGATAGCGGTAGACGGCAGCGCCTCTCGGTCGTTGGGAGGCCTGACGTAACACGTCCAAGACGATGAGCTGTAGGTTCGTCTAGAACTCTCTTCGATGTTTGGTGCGTTGATCCGTTGGTAATTAGCGATGGAATATCTCCTCAAGCATGATGATTGACGTAGTTCCTTTTATAGCACAAAAAAATTTCTTGGACGCGCAGAACAAAGTCACAACAATATTCTTAAAAGCATTTCAAATTTGCCATCCTCATGCACTGCTTTCCCCAATCACTGCACCATTATTCCTCATTTCTAGCACTAAAATCTCAATCATTTCCACCCTAATGTCCTGCACATGGTTCCAGTGTGAGATGGATGGTGCAGCGCAGAAGAGGCCCCGTGTTCAGGGAGCAGTACCTGAGGAGCAGCTGTCACGCACTGCCCCGTGCGGTGACTGGCTCATGGAGGCAGACACCCAGGCACACTTTGCTCACAAGGTACTTGCTTCCTGGAGATCTCAAGTCCAGTTGTGTTGGTATTTGTTAGTAGGTGGATTGTTGGTATTGGGTCAGTTAGATAATGTATAGTTAGAATTGTTTGTTGAAAAGTGAATAGTTGGAGTTGTTTGTTAGAAAGTGAATGGCTGATTTGTTTCTTAGATGATAGAAATTTGGTGTTAGTTAAAGAGTGGATGGTCGGTGTTGTGCTTGTTAGAAGGCGAATATCTGGAGTTGTGTCAGTTAAAGGGTGGATAGTTTGTGTTGTTTCTTTGATGCTTTGTGCTGTATTTCTCTGAGGGTGTTTATTCTCATAGGATGTTGGTGTTGTGTTTGTTAGATGGTAAATAGTTGGTGTTGTGTTTGTCAAGGAGTTAATAGCTATAGTTGGTTAGTTGTTGGTGTTATGTTTATCAGAGGGTGATTTATTGGTGTTTGTTTGTTGAAGTACTGATAGTCGGTGTTTTTTTTAGATGGTGTGTGGTTTTTTGGTAAAGGATGGGTAGTTGGTGTTGTATTATTTTGAGGGATGGTAATTGATATTTTGTTTGCTAGAAGATGGGTAGCTGGCACTGTTCTGACAGAGCTTGTTTTGTGAATAAATTTGTTTCCCGTTTAAAGTTAGAATTTATGCATCCTATATAAAACAAAATAATTTTTTGGGGGATGCATAAATAATTAGACCTCTATTGTATGCTAAATAATCTTCAATACGGTAATTTACCTATCACGTTTAGTTTGTTTACACATTAAAATTGGTGTATGTTTAATTGTGATCAACCAAAGTCATTAGTTTTCAGTGTACTGCTCATTAAGCAATTAATTTCTCATTGCATGTTAATCATTCATTGGATTGAAATCTTTACCATATTTTGATTAACGATACTCACTAGCGCAACATGTTTTTATTGATACTCAAATTTTACAGCAAACGTGCGTTTGTTGATCTAGTGTTTTAGATTATTTTTGGGCATGAATGAATTTGATTTTAAATTTTTGTTTGCATGAATCGTTTTTTTTAAATTTCACTTACTAAAGTTGTAGTTACACACAGCCTCATAGATATAACAGTTCAAGTTACTCCTGTGATTAACGTGCAAAAGTGGAAGTTACTGTGGAACTTTTATTTACTGAAGTCAAAGTTCCTCCCACACATATCACCCCCGGGGGATACAACTAATGTGTCCATGGGAATTAGTGCTCCCAGGGGTGAAATTTGAGGTCCTGAGCTGAGAGTTAGGTAGTCCTTCTTTTGATTCAAATAAAATGTTTTTCTTGTTATGTTAAAGACCAACATTTCCAGTCACTGCTTGTTTTTCAGCCTTCTTCTTAACTTATTTTCACCTTCCTCTTTAACTCACCGTTTCTATGTGCTCGGGATCCTGAGCAGGAACACACCTTGTCCATAGATTCTGCGTTCATTTAACTTCATACCAAATGGTGCCTTCATCCTTACTTTCTTTTTGACATCTAAGTTGTGTCAAAGGATGGTAAAACTAATTTATAATCATTGACTCCGATACACGTAAATGTAGAGATTAGTTATCAATTCATGGTAGTTGATATTTCACTAACAGTCTCTCATGCTGAAGTTGCTGGCAAGTCAATAAACTTGTCCTACTTTTTATAACTTCAAGAGATGCTAAACTGCGCTTAGAAGTGAGGCCTTACTGGAGGACAGGCCATAGTTAGTTACTATAGCTTATTTATTTAGAGACTCCAGTTAGTACTGGAGGACAGGCCATAGTTAGTTACTATAGCTTATTTATTTAGAGACTCCAGGTACTGGACAGGCCAAAGTTAGTGTTGGCTTACCTTTAACGTTGCTGGTGGCCGACACCGACAGCAACCGCAAAACAGCTGCCACTGCTGTTTCACCTTCCGCGTTCTCCCAAAGACACGAAAGCAAGGCACTGCCTCCCTTACACAAGTACCGATTGCCGCGAAGAGAAAACCAACGAAGAACGAAAGCACGCGCGTCTGCACTCCACCGTTTCCATCATCACACTGCCGATGCAGCGCCGGCAGCGAGCCGAGGCGGTTGCGACATGGTACGACAACTGCCGCAAAATACGACAACCCCACATCTCCCCCAGTGTCTAAGGAAATTAGCGTGGTGGGGTGCCTAGCACTGGTACTCGTTTAGGTACGAGGGACGCCGTCGCTCATGGCGTGACCGCCTCAATTGCGCCGGCTCCCCCTGGTGCTGCTCCGCCTCTCTGTCAACAGCGGCAGGCTCCTCGCCCTCTTCTTCAGGGGAGTCTTCACTCGACGCGTTATCTGCCGCCGGCACCACTGGCGCCGCGTTTAGTGCGTCAACAACCACTTTCTCGGGCGACGCAAGAGAAGCTGCACCGCCGCCGCCACCTCCACCGAAGCCAAATACTTCGGGCTCCGCAGCGCCATCAACACCCCCATGGTTCTCGGGAACACGGCCTCGTTCACCACCAATCCGCCGTCTCCTGACGTCTCGCACTTGCCAAGGCATGCCGTCTACGCAGACTACGTATTTTGACACGACGCTGGTGACCTCACCAGACGTCCACTGCTTCGTGCATGAAGGCAGTGGGGGTTTCACCCACACCTCATCACCAACAGCAAAGCTGTTGTGCGCGCAGCCATCACTCACCCGACGATTGATATCGAATGGCACTCGCCAACGATATCGGAATATACCGCTCGAAGGGACTGAGCCAGCCTCAGTGTCCTTCCGGGGCGTCACATTGTACCAAAATGTAGCCTCTTCAGGAGTGATACCTCTCCTGGCGGCGATCCTCTTAATCGTCCGGTGATTTCTCTCAACGATCCCGTTGCCGCTCGGGGCGAAGGCGGCACGGAATCGCATTGAAATCCCCCACGCATCAGCGAACTGCTCCACAGTCGCTGATCGGAACGCCGTAGAATTGTCCAGTAACAACTCGTCACACGGCCCTCGCTCAATTACGACCTCACGCAAATGAGCGACGATGCTCACTGCAGACTCGTTCAGCAGTCGTCGACAGATGGCGAACCGCGAGGGTCCACAGTCAACTATGGACAAGTAGAGCTTGTTGCAATAATGGGTTACGTCAACCGCAACCCGGCGCCAACTCTCCTCCACAGACAGACCTCCTCGCTCCACGAGATTTTCCTCCCGCAGCGCAGCATCGATCCGCTGGCAGGCCTCGCATTCAGCCAGCTCACGCTTCACCTGTTCGCGCGACAGATCACTACGGATCTGACGCGCCAAGTAGAACGTCCGATCGATGCCCAAATGATGCGGCAGATGAGCCGCCCAGATGGCATCCTCGAGACTCTCCCCAGTGGCAAGCACGGCAGACACCTCTGCGACGGCGCCACCACCATCGCGGTAACTAAGCCACCTCTTAGGTACCCTGGTCAGCTGGTCGGCCTTGTTCTCGATCGTCGAGACGAAGCGAACAGACACGACCAGACCAAGCTCAGCGATCGTCTCACGGATCACCCCAAGACGTCGCTTCACGAGCATCTCCGCCGCGCCCTTCGTGCGAACACGATTGCGGCCGTCGACAGTATCGTCCATCCATGTGACGACTGTCCGGGAATCACTGGCGACCGTGAAGGTCTTAAAACCCCACGCAATCGCCAAATTGATACCCCGCTCCACCGCCTCCAACTCGGCCACATTGATATGCAGGTGGTCTGACTCTTTTCGGAGCCAAGACGCATCCTCCACAATGCGGCCATCGACCTCAAGGGCCACACCGACGGCGAGGGAGCTGGCATCAGCCCACACGGTAACCATACCATGCGGGTCGACACCCCACACGCCCCCAACAGGGTCTTCCCGACGAGCCCGCGCCAACAGCTCCGCAGCCAACGAGCTGACAGAACCGTCAACCGAGTCGTCCCAAGAGCCACTGCACCCCAGCCGTTTCAAAAAACTGCAACAAGGACGCAGCCACCCCGCCACGGGGTAATGGCCGACTAACCGACCGCACAAGTAAAACAGCCCTCTCTTCGTTAAACCGACATTCACCGAACCAAACTCGGAGAGAGCAGTCCCTCGCGACATCCGAAGATGTCCGTTGGAATCTTTCCGTAAGGAAATTCCCAACAGCCGGCCCCCATCCAGGCTCTCAGGCTCCTTCGTCGCAAGTCCGTACCTCGCCAGATGCTCCCGGAGCTCCTGCGCGCTGAGAATGGACTCACAAACCACTATATCATCGATGTAGTGGTCCGTCCCTCGACGAACGCGGTCGTTCAACGACAGAACCTTGCCGAGAATCACCGTCATGATTTGAGGCGCACACGAGAGGCCGAAGCCTAATCGCGTCAAAGCGTAAGGCACACCCTTAAACTTCACGATTTGGTACCGCCACAGATCCTCGGAAACGTGGATCTGCAGGAACTCAGACTTAAGGTCGACGACTTTAAGCTCGCCCCGCAGCTGCCGCCATTTCCGAATCTTCTCGCCATACACAGCGACCATGTCATCACCAGTATGACACTCGACAAAGCCGTTCAACTCACGATAATCCATGACCGGACGGACTTTCCTTCGTTGGCTGCACGACAGCCAGCAACGGAATGACGCCCTGGATGGGGCCATGCCATCGCCTCAACCAACCCTTCGAGATCCAACTCTGAATCTCCGCATCATAGCGCTCACGCACGAGAGGCGCCCGAGTACATCCGTACTCCGCGATCCGAGTCTGCAATCCCTCGGGCGGCTTCTCGGACCACCGTCAACTGACGGTCCACCTATCGTCAGCGAACCTAGCAACAAAGTCAGGGTCGACAATCTCGATCGGCGCTGGCGCACCTCTCGACTCCACCGACCCCGCCCCTGCCACCAGGCCAGCTCCCAGCTTGGCACAGGCAAATCCATTGCTGGACCCCCTACAGCATCCAGCTGACCAGGATCTCCCCCAGTCAACTGCATACTTCGAGTCAGGACCTCTCCTGACGGTGACGCCCCCCATGTGATCAATAACATCACTCCCTAGGAGACAGTCCACGCCAAGATTCCCCAACTCCGGCATGACGAGCGCAGTAACACCAAAACAATGCCCCTGCAACCCGACTACCACACGACAGTGCTTCCCCACATGGGAAGTTCTGCCGTCCGCCGTTAGCAACGGCCGCCCCGGCCGGGGGCGTTGGCCCACTACCACCCGCGGACAAACCACCGTCCGCTCGCTCCCGGAGTCTACCACACACCAAGAACAATGCCCTGTCAAGATGGCACGAACGACTGGCAACCGACGCCCCGTCGTAACGCCAGTCGCTCCGAGCGATTCTAGATCGCCCCGCCCCAGCGACACACTCGTGCCGCTCAAGGTCCCTCTCTCCGAGGAGGTGCCGTCACCTCCCTCGGGGAGAGGAGACCTCCGGTAAGCTCGGCTTACACGGTGTCCATTAAGGAGGACGCGTCGCCCCGACTGGCGTCCTCCGCAGAGAAACCCGACCCACCAACCGTAGGCCTACCTACCGCCGGACAGTCACAAGCAAAATGCCCGACCTCTCCACACGCAAAGCATGCGAACTTCCTTTTGGCGGGAGCCTTCACGGCCCTCCCGCCAGCAGGCACCCCAGCGCCTTGCTTATGCGGGCAAGCCCGCACGCGGTGTGCACCGCCACAGCGGTAGCAAGCACCCTTGCCACCACTGCCCTGCTTCCCCGAAGCAGCAAGATCTGCCCCGAGCCTGGCCCCCTGGCCTCGCCCGGCTACAGCCCTCTGTGCGGCCATTCTCTCCCGCACTTTCGATACCACAGCATCGAACGGCACAGTATACGCGTCCTCACGCGAAACTGCCCAAGTATACAGAGAAGTGGGGAGACCCTCGTAGAACTTGACCCTAAAAATCAAATCCTTCTTAGTCGACCCCACTCCCACGCAGACGCGTCAAGTCATTCAGGTACACGTCCACCGACTCCCCGGTTGCAAGCCGACGGTCGGTGAACCGCCTATACGCCTCCTGCATAGGCAACGCAAATTGCGAGGCCAGCGTAGACCGAACTACCTGCCACTGAGCAGCATCACCGACAGTCATGGAGCGAAACACTCGAGCGGCGTTGCCGTCGAGCATGAACCCGATGACGTCGGTCGGAGCTACGCGCTCCAGCTGGCAGAGCCTCTCCAGGTTCTCCAGCCACTCCAGCGCGTCGACCGATCCATCGCCGGTCAACTAAGGCAGCTGCCTAGACAACCGGTCGAGGATCGGGCCACGCACCTGAGTCAGGATGTTAGCCAGCAGGCTAACATCCACAAGCACTCCCGACGTGCTCCCCGCCGGCGGCACTGGCGATCCCGCATCGCCAGCTCCGGCTGCCGCAGCCTTCTCAGCTGCGTCAGCTACCTCAGCTGACGCAGCCTTTCCAACCGCCGCCATCTTGCTACCCACAAGATGGCTACCACCGCCAAAAGCCTAGATAGCTTGTTGGCTTACCTTTAACGTTGCTGGTGGCCAACACCGACAGCAACCGCAAAACAGCTGTTTCACCTTCCGCGTTCTCCCAAAGACACGGAAGCAAGGCACTGCCTCCCTTACACAAGTACCGATTGCCGCGAAAAGAATACCAACGAAGAACGAAAGCACGCGCGTCTGCACTCCACTGTTTCCATCATCACACTGCCGATGCAACGCCGGCAGCGAGCCGAGGCGGTTGCGACATGGTACGACAACTGCCGCAAAATACGACAACCCCACAGTTAGTTACTGTAGCTTATTTATTTAGAGACTCCAGGTACTGGACTGGCAGTAGTTAGTTACTATTGCTTATTTATTTAGAGACTCCAGGTACTGGACAGGCAGTAGTTAGTTACTGTAGCTTATTTATTTAGAGACTTCAGGTACTGGACAGGCAGTAGTTAGTTGCTATAGCTTAATTATTTAGAGACTCCAGGTACTGGACAGGCAGTAGTTAGTTGCTATAGCTTATTCATTTAGAGACTCCAGTTTAGTGATGCAAAAAAAACGGTTTTATTTGATTGCGTTTTTTTTGCAAAAAAAACGTGTTTTTTATGTGTTTTTTTTTGTTTTGTTTTTTTTACACACCTAAATTTTGTTAAGTATATGCCTGGGTTTTTTTGGACACCTAAAATATATTAATATCCATGTTTTTTAGTCATTTTATTGTTATAAAAACATCAAAAAGAAAACATACAGTAAAAGTGGCGGCAGATAACCCACAATTACCTACCTAGAGGCGTCTAAGAGGAACAGCAGGAGCCACAGAACTTATATTGATTGAGTCAAAATTAAGAGCTTACTATCTCTACTATGTCTAATTTTATTTTTATGTGACCAAAAAAATCAGACTTTTCAGAGATAAAAAGCTCTGAATTTTGACTCCATCAATATAAGTTCTGTGGTAAGTTCTGTGGCTCCTGCTGTACCTCTTAGACTCCTCTAGGTAATTGTGGGTTATCTGCCACCACTTTTACTGTATGGTTTCTTTTTTATGTTTTCATTACAAAAAAATGTCTAAGAACCATAGATATTAATATATTTTAGGTGACCAAAAAATATGCTGTTTCTTTAAAACATGTTTTTTTACAAAAAATTCTGACTAATAAAAATGAATATCAATATATTTTCTGGTGCCAAGTATAACCATACTGTTTTTTTTACAAAGAATCATGATTAAAAAACAATATATTTTATGTGACCTAAAAAGCCCCATGCAGTTTCTTTAAAAAAAACATGTTTTTTACTAAAAAATCATGACTGAAAAAACATGAATAATACTTTTATGACACCAAAAAAATGTTTTTGTACTAAAAAATCATGACTAACAAAACATGAATATATATTTGAGACCTAAAAAACCCCATGCTGTTTTTCAAAAAATATGTTTTTTTACAAACAATGATGTATAAGAAAACCTGGATATGAATATATTTTATGCGACCAAAACCATGCTGTTTTATTTTATGTACTTTTCCTAAAAAATCGTGTCTTAAAATCATGGATATTAACATATTTTATGTTAACCAAAAAATCATTGTTTTTTAAAACATTTTTTTTATATAAAAGTTATTATTATTCATTTTTTGGTCACGACTTCTTTGTAAAAAAAATACCCCCTCAGGGGGATACAATTATTGTATCTATGGGAACTAGCGCTCCCAGGGGGACAATGTGAGGGCCCAAGCTGAGAGTTAGGTAGGCCTCCTTTTTGTTGAAATAAAATGTTTTTATGTTGAGGACCACCTTTTTTCGGTTCACTGCTGTCCTGTTTTTCAGCACCTACTACTGTCTTCTTCAACTTTGATCTTGTTTCATAATCTTCCTTCCTCTCTTTGGATCGCATTTGTTGCTGGGTAGGGAGGCTAAAACTAATGACTAATCTAATCTGTAAAAAAACATGAATATTAATTTATTTTATGTTACCAAAAAACCATGCTTTTTGAAAAAAATATTTTTTACAAGAAACATGAGTGTTATTAAAATTTTATCTGACCAAAATAAATATGACCTTTTAAAAAACATATTTTGTTCACAAAAAGTCATTAATATCCATGTTTTTTAGTCATGATTTTTTTGGTAAAGAAAACATGATTTAAATAGAAACAGCATGGTTTTTTTGGCACATAAAATGTATTAATATCCACATTTTTTAATCATGATTTTTCTGTAAAAAAAGATGTTTTTCAAAAAAACAGCATGGTTGTTTATGGTAAAATAAAGTATATTAATATCTGTGTTTTTTAGTCATGACTTTTTTGTAACAAAAACATTCAACAAACAGCATGGATTTTTTGGTCACATAAGATATATTAAGATCCATTAGAACCGTACCAGGTCTTAGAATAAAATATCCACAAAGAATCTATTCACTCTATAAAATCTTTTGGAGACTAGCTCCATCCTCAGTAAGTCATTCAGTCAAATGTTTTTCAAAGGAACAGTGAAAATTCATTGTCCATTTCATCAAATTTTACTGAATGACTGAGGATGGAGCTGGTCTCCGAAAGGTTTTATGGAGTGAATAGATTCTTTGTAGATATTTTTTTCTAAGACCTAGTACAGTTCTAATAAACATGATTTCAATATTAACAGCATTCTTTGTTTATAAGTTTCGACAATTCGAATAAAGAAAAATAACTTTAATGATATTTATATCCGTGTTTTTTTAGTCATGATTTTTTTAAAATGTTTTTTAAAAAACAAACAATTTTTTGGTCCCATAAAATATAATAGCCATGTTTTTTAGTCAAGATTTTTCTGTTAAAAAACAATGTTTTAAAAAAACAGCATTGTATTTTTAAGGTCACATAAATATATTAAAATCCATAGTTTTTATTCATAATTTTGTATAAATAACATGTTTTTTTTAAAAACAGCATGGTTTTTTAGTCACATTTCTATCAATGACCATAAGTAAAGATATGTTATTATAACACACCATTTTAGGAGTTTAAGGTCATTCACATGTATTGTAAAATGAATGAAATATCAAAGCATGAAACTGCAGAAAATGAAAAATTTCATAAAACCATGGAAAACCATCAATTAAGAAGTATGCTGTTTTATTTTGTAATTTGACATGAAAACAAATGTAATGTGATTCTTTTTATTGCTGAGTTATTTTCAGACAGAATATTCAAAAATAAAAAACAAAATATCCACGTTTTTTGGGGCCACGGTTTTTTTTTTTAAATACGTGTTTTTTTTAAAAAACGACATGTTTTTTTTTGAGTCACGCCTCTACTCCAGTTACTACTGGAGGACAGGGCTTAGTTAGTTACTATAGCTCATTTATTTAGAGACTCCAGTTACTACTGGAGGACAGGCCATAGTTAGTTACTATAGCTTATTTATTTAGAGACTCCAGTTACTACTGGAGGACAGGTCATAGTTAGTTACTATAGCTTATATATATACAGACTCCAGGTACTGGACAGGCCATAGTTAGTTACTGTAGCTTATTTATTTAGAGACTCCAGGTACTGGACAGTCCATAGTTAGTTACTGTAGCTTATTTATTTAGAGACTCCAGGTACTGGACAGGCAGTAGTTAGTTACTTTAGCTTATTTATTTAGAGACTCCAGGTACTGGACAGGCAGTAGTTAGTTACTATAGCTTATTTATTTAGAGACTCCAGGTACTGGACAGGCAATTGTTAGTTACTTTAGCTTATTTATTTAGAGACTCCAGTTACTCCTGGAGGACAGACCATAGTTAGTTACTATAGCTTATTTATTTAGAGACTCCAGGTACTGGACAGGGCATAGTTAGTTACTGTAGCTTATTTATTTAGAAACTCCAGGTACTGGACAGGCAGTAGTTAGTTACTTTAGCTTATTTATTTAAAGACTCCAGGTACTGGACAGGCCATAGTTAGTTACTGTAGCTTATTTATTTAGAGACTCCAGGTACTGGACAGGCAGTAGTTAGTTACTGTAGCTTATTTATTTATTAATAGATGTCAATTTTATTTTGTTATGTTATTGATTGACTTTAATTTGCCTTCAAATTGGTTAATATTGAATAATAGGTTGATTCATCTTTTTTTCTCCCAATCAGTGCCAAAACTCTGCCAGACTGCTGTGTTGGTTGCAATGTGTGCCAATTTTTAACTATTCTCTTGAACTCGCCAGCAATAAATTTTACCTTCTCAAATTTCCAAACTGCATTTCACCTGTATAATTCTCTTGCTAGCTGTTATTGCCCCATGCTTTTTAATTTTGAAATCTGTGAAATTTGCTTGTTTAATTTTGCTGTCAATTTCAACTGCTTAATTCTGCTGTCAATTTTAACGGTTTAATTTTGATAACTGTAAATTTCATCCGTTTTATTTTGCCAAAGGTTAATTTAATTTAATTGATTATGTTTGTTGTGATTTGCATTCATTTAGGTATGCATTTTTTGAATTTTATTTGTTCATTTTGTGAATGTTGAATTTGTACTGTTTAATTTTGCTGGAAGCCCATTTCACCTGTATAATTTTGCTTACAGCAAGTTTCGATGATTAAATTTTGCCTCCAGCTAATTTCACCCATTTTACTCTGCTTGGAACAAAATGCAACTCTTCAATTTTACTTCCAGTATGTTTGAACTGCTTCATTTTGCCAGTGGCAACTCCCAACTGTTGAATTTTATTAGCAGCAAATATCAGTCATTGAATTTTTAATGCAGTAAAATTACAAGTTTCATTTAGCTTGCGTCGAATTTCATCTTTTTCATTTGCTAAATTTTACCTGTTCAGTTTTGCTAACAACAAATTTCACCGGCAGTATCTGACTGGCAAATCCAAAGTTGTGATTGTGTTTTCTTTTATATGATGTTTATTAACTGATCAGTGCAGGAACTGTACAATTTGCTTTACTCAACCAAAGTGTAGCCTACATAGTAGACACAGCCAAGTTGTCGCCTTTGTGGTGGGCAGAAACAAGTTGTAGCCTTTATGGTGGACACAGCCAAGTTGTAGCCTTTAAGTGGACACAGCCAGAGCTGTAGCCTTTAAGTGGACACAGCCAGAGCTGTAGCCTTCAAGTGGACACAGCCAGAGCTGTAGCCTTTAAGTGGACACAGCCAGAGCTGTAGCCTTTAAATGGACACAGCCAGAGCTGTAGCCTTTAAATGGACACAGCCAGAGCTCTAGCCTTTAAATGGACACAGCCAGAGTTGTAACTTTTGAGGGAACACAGACAGAGCTGTAGCCTTTAAGAGGACACAACCAAAGTTCTAACCTTTAATCATTCCCTGCACAGATCAAAGCTGCGAAACTACATGGGCAGCGTGACCCAGCAGACGCTGCAGCAGCTCATGACAGTCGAGTGCCACACGCTGAGCCTCTACGTCCTCTCTGATGGCTTTGTGGACAGCATCGACACCGCGCTGTGTTCTGCTCCTGCTGTGTTGCGTGTGGTGGTTGGTGTGTGGTACCATGCGTGAGTAGGCGTTTTGGATACTGGTGGATGTGGTAGCATGTGAGTGCAGGTATCATGAATACAGGTGGGGTTGTAGTACCATATGAGTATAAATATCGTGTACTAACATCATGAATTGCACAGCTTCGAAATGAAAAGAGAAAACTTCAGATCAAATCGTCCAAACTTCTTGTTGGCTACCTTGATACGTGTGCGTGATAAATGTACCATAAGTACCAATACTCAAATGCAAGTGGCGAGCTCCCTGAGTTAACAAAACCATTGTATTGATGGGAATGAGCGCTCCCAAGAGGAAGATGTGAGGTGACGAGCTCAGTGTTAGATAGGCTTCCGTTTTGTTTAAATAGAATGAGTATATAATTCGTCATAAACCATCTTTCTTTGGGTCTTTGCTGTCATGGTTTTCAATACCGACTTCTTTCGTCTTTAGCTCATATCTTATCTCATAAACTTCTTTCAATCTTACTGGTTTATGTGCAGGAAACATGTAATGTACGATACATAGATTTCCCGTCCTCTTAAGTCAACTGTGTGCACAATAATGCCATCCTCTCTTTGGAGCACCTCTGTTGTAGGTGGGGAGGCTTAGACTAACTTATAACTAGTTAGCCTACAGTTCCGTTACCAATGCTAAGATGTTTTCACTAAGGAAAGGGAAGATAAATAGAAAATAATGGAGCGTAAATAAAATTGATAACTTATTTGCAAGAATAGACCAAGAGGAGGAGAACACGTTAAATAGATTAGAGAAAGAATGTGTGGTATAGTTCGTACAGATGTGGGGTATAGTTCGTACGGATGTGAGGTATAGTTCGTACGGATGTGAGGTATAGTTCGTACGGATGTGAGGTATAGTTCGTACGGATGTGAGGTATAGTTCGTACTGATGTGAGGTATAGTTCGTCCGGATGTGAGGTATAGTTCGTACGGATGTGAGGTATAGTTCGTACGGATGTGAGGTATAGTTCGTACGGATGTGAGGTATAGTTCGTACGGATGTGAGGTATAGTTCGTACTGATGTGAGGTATAGTTCGTCCGGATGTGAGGTATAGTTCGTCCGTCTGTGGGGTATAGTTCGTACGGATGTGTGGTATAGTTCGTACGGATGTGAGGTATAGTTCGTACGGATGTGAGGTATAGTTCGTACGGATGTGAGGTATAGTTTGTACGGATGTGAGGTGTAGTTCGTACGGATGTGAGGTATAGTTCGTACGGATGTGAGGTATAGTTGGTACGGATGTGGGGTATAGTTCGTACGGATGTGGGGTATAGTTCGTACGGATGTGAGGTATAGTTCGTACGGATGTGAGGTATAGTTCGTACGGATGTGAGATATAGTTCGTACGGATTTGTGGTATAGTTCGTACGGATGTGAGGTATAGTTCGTACGGATGTGAGGTATAGTTCGTACGGATGTGGGGTATAGTTCGTACGGATGTGAGGTATAGTTCGTCCGGATGTGAGGTATAGTTCGTCCGGATGTGAGGTACAGTTCGTACGGATGTGAGGTACAGTTCGTACGGATGTGAGGTATAGTTCGTACGGATGTGAGGTATAGTTCGTACGGATGTGAGGTATAGTTCGTACGGATTGATTTCGGCCCAAAAGAGCGGCTACATCAACGTGCAAAGCCTGCGTTTTGCTGCCTCGAACTTCGTTAGATTTTTCATGAGTATTTTTCAAGTATTTTATCCTGATGAAATTGGGATGAAATTCCTCATAGCTCCACTAGTATTACAGTACAAATTTTAATGTAATTTTAAGTCGTTTACAAATCTTTGATTGTGTTGACCATTTTGAGCGGCTGACGCCGTTAAGAAACAGTGAGGACTCGTCAGCGTGTTCTCGATTTCGATATTGTGTAGTACGTTATTTGTTATACTGTGTGGCTCAAAAAGAACGCCTGGATTTCGTACTATAAAAATAACTCTACATAATTATACTAGGTATAATTATAAATTATGATTTTCTCTGTTGTAAAGATATCATTTACTGATTTTCTCATAGAAATTCGATGTTATGCACTAAAGAGTACAATATATAGAGGTAACGCATCTAAGTGCTCTGTGTTACGTCCATAAAGTGCCCTCGTACCCGTTGCAACTCTGCACGGATTTCTAACGACTCTAAATAAAATAAATTCATCACATGTATGATTCTAATATGAACTAAAAAGCATTCACTGAAACGTCTTCAAGCATCCACAGTTTATGTAGAAAGCATATAAAACTGACTCTCCACAACATTGGTTCTATTCCATTATTGAATTCTACAATAATATAATATATCAGGTTGTATTCCTGACGTAGGACAGCAACAACAACAACAACAGAAGAGAATGTGAGGAGAGCAAGAATACCAGCAGGTGCCCCGCCACCGCACACCACTCCCAGTCACGGGTCGCATGACACCGGTCTCAGCTCCTGCGCTGCCTCGGGTAGTGAACACACGCCACGACTTGCGCAGTTGTGTCGCTGTTGCCGCCATCAAGTAAGCCACAATTTAATTAAGTCCTCTATGATTTCGCATAACTCATGGAAGTTATCTCCATAAAGTGCATCATGTATCGTTAATATTACCTTCTCGCTTCCATCGCATTTCAAGTTTAAATCAAGTGATCCCTAGCGGGATAGCAAAATTCAAATATTTAGTTTCAATATAACGAGATGAGAGGAAAAGTAATGGTCCACCAAATAAATACTGGTAATCTCAAAATTTCAACATACTTGGGTAACTATTGTACAAAAGAACTCACCTTACCCAATTCTCGCCTGGTTCAAGCACTAATTTTCCATTAAAATTTGTGATTATATGGGTAATGTTACATGAAATGCGTTTTGTTGCGAAATTCTTGGATACCTAAATGTTTCAAAAATCATTTTCAACAATATAAATTCATTCTCTTGACTTAAAAAGATCTGTCAATTCGTGTCGGTCATTCCTGAATGAATTCTCCAGCCGTCACTTGGCATTTATATTCAATTAACTTTGTTATAGGAGCGTCTGCTCGGTGGGCTACCGGTCATGATGATGTCATTTTCAGATTGATGATGTGCTTGTGATATTTCTGTGTTATAGATAATTTTGATGGCTATGTTGTTGCTCGCCTTTTTCAAATGTTAACACATATTTTGTTCATACTAGTATTATTGAAAATCGTACCTACAATGTGCCTAGTAATTTCACAAATCTATTTAGTGGAAATATGTGACATTTTTTCAATTAATATCTGCATTTTAACTCTTAATTCATATATATATACCGAATAAATTACTAATATTATTGCTTACAATATTGTTTCTTCAACTTATCGATTTCGTGACGTGCACAGGACACACAACAAATCCGTTTCTCAAGTGCTGATCCAATATCCTCGTTAAATTGTGAGGTGCAAATTTGCACTTGCGGTTCCGAGTGAACTTCATTACCGGAAGCAAAGGCCGCTCCTGCGCCCGTCCCGCTGCCTCTGATCTTCGTCTCGCTCTGTCTTGCTTGACCCAGCGCCGTGCAGCATCTCCGACCGACGCTTCTCAATACATATGTTCGTCACTTCTCGCCTTTATTTCGCCCACACCGCCGTACTTCCGCTGTACATGTACGAGTTTCAACATACCTCGAAACGTCCACTTACATATGAGCGTAAATAATTTTACTTAAGTTATCTATTCATTCTCTTCGTCGAAGATTTCAAGGAATGTCATCAGTTTTTAGAGTGGGGATTTGAAAGAAATTACTTACATCCACACCAAATGTAGAGATAACTGCGAAATTTTGGACGGCGTATGCCTAAAAGTGGAAGACTTGATATCAACCACTTGGATGGGATCAGGTCTCAACGTGCATGAAATGCTGAGCCACAAGTGTCAATCATGACGTGAACCCTAGGACGCTAAACATGGGTGTCATAAGCCCTGCGTATCTGACGTAATACTCATCTACGGTATTTCTTACGTTTCGAATGTAAGAGTTCCAGTATTCCTTATAGCTTCAGTGTATGTCGAGTCGTGATGGATCGTGAGTGGGTCACTCCGAATCTGCGATTTTCGAGTATAGACATGAATATGGTACCTAGTACCCATGTTTAGCTTTACTGTACAGCTGTATTAAAGGGTATCATATATCCATGTTTAGTGTAAGCGCTGTGGATGTGTTTATAGTTATGGATAATGCTTCCCTTTTATTCATTATTTCCTTTCTATTGTAGAAGGTAACACAGATTTCAGAGTTTTCTGAGTCTATATATGTGATTATTTATAATATAATATGACAGGAATACCATACTTAGGGAAGTAGATACTCCAATTAAATGGTGGGCAAAATCTCATCTACAACCTAAACCTAGACCTGACACAACCCTACCACCACACGAAACGGGATGTCATAACGGACAAATGGTTCACCTCTGAAATCCTTGACGTAACACGGGACAAAAGCTGCAGGACATCAAGAAGTAGCACCTCCCTCTTCACAAGTGAAATTACCTTCGTGTCCTACGTTCCCAACACATCTACTGTAAAGTAGACAGTCCTCTTCTGCCTTCGTGTCCTACGTACGTTCCAAACACATCTACTGTAAAGTAGACAGTCCTCTTCTGCCTTCGTGTCCTAAGTTCCAAACACATCTACTGTAAAGTAGACAGTCCTCATCATGTCCTTTATGCACACTCAGTCATCCCTGTCGGAGAATGGGAAGCCAGAGATGTTAGAATTTGACAATAAAACCAAACGTTGTGTGGACACATTTGATGATATGTGCATTCTCAATTTCGAAAGCTTACTTGTTATAATAGTAATAATTGATTTTTCAAACACTGGTATAAAATTTACTTAACCACAAATTGTGTGCCTGTTCAAGCACACTAGAGTGTAGGGGTGTCATTATGAGTAGTACTGTTGCATGGCGCGAACTCGACTCACCATTTGCATCTCAGTTACGAATGAAATGAAGTAGCAGCGAAGAGAGTATTTTTATAATGAACTCGAGAAACAGAATGTCTACAACAATAACAGAATTGCCTGCGCTAGGATTGGTGATACTTGAATGTTTTCGATCGCGTCCGGCCAACTGTGCACCGACGTTTGAACGACTGCATCGCAACACATGGGCGTCATTCAGATCATACCTAGAAAACATGTGGTCTAATTTGATTACCTGTTTCTTATGGGCGTATAAGTAAGGCTGTTTGTTATTCTTTTTCATGAGAGCATAATGCGAATAGTTTGCTAAGGATTGTATTTCATTTCTCTGCCATTGGCCAGGAAGAAATGTTATTCGAATTTATTTTAAATTTCAAGTCCTCATAACTTTTTAACAAAGCATTTTCAACCTCGCGATAATTGAGTGACAAGGGTTTACTTCGACGGTCAAAGCCTACAGCATGTTGAAGTTTGTCTACCAAAGTGCCGGTCACCCTGTATAGCAGAAAACATTGTAATTTTGCCCACTGTACGAAAGAACCGCATATATATAGACAAAGATTATCCACGCAGGCGACACGCAACTTCGGTATAAAGGCTACTGCAACGCAGTTGATCGCTCCACATTACAATTGCTTACACCCGCAATTGCAATGGTTCTCCAAATGTTGACCTGGGGGAGGAGGGAGATTTTACTTATATATGTATATTCATCTTCTTTTTTCAAACTTTTAGAAACATGTAAACTTTTCTGAGGTCTAACATGATTAAAGAGCCAATAGAAAAAGTGCACGGGAAACGGGATGCGGTAGTACTGTGAAGGCCAAAGGGTAGAGATAACGCTGGTGAACTGCGACGTTTATTGGTAGGGATGTACAGGGTGGAGCACGGACCAAATGCGACTCTACAAGTCGCGCACGTCAATTTATACTTACTTGATTCTGCTGACCACGCATCCGCAATGCGGCACCCCGCACCAGGGCGTTGCACTCGCATACGTACTAACGCATGTACGGACAAAGTGCGCACACAGTACCATTGATGACATTTAAGTTCCGCTTGAAACCTTGCAGAAGTTTTCTCCGACGTAACCTACGTGTCTATTAAGTGTAAATATATCCCTACTCTGTATTCTAAATCAATTTATAGTTATATCATCTTTTTCTTCGTTATTGAAAAAGATAAGTTTATTTTCAAAATACTGATCACTTACTGAAACATCGAGGATTTCCTTAACTATTTTGTATTGAAGGTGAAATGAACTCTCGCCTTCTGTTTCTTACAATAATCTTTCTATTAACACTCCACACATCTACGGTTCAAGTGAGTTGAATATCTATGGTACTGCTGACGTCAGGGTGCGAATTGAATTATTCCCAAATCAAATTCAATGATTTTCACAACGTTTAACCATACTTTTATTTAAACCATCAAAAAGCAAAGGAGAAATAAAAATGAAATTAACAAAAAACAAAGAGTATATTTACTTCAGTGGAACATTCAAGAAGTGAGTGAAATTTCTATTTCTAAATCCCAGATATGTAACTGAGATGCACGGGTAGCGTGTTCATTACGTGTTATGCAGCGGTACTGCTCATAATGACATCTTTACGCTTTGTTTTCCTGAACAAACGAGAAATTCTAATACATAGATTGTGTGTGAACGAAAAGAGATTCAGGTCAGTTTATATTGCACTTAAAATAGTTACCCAATTTATATTTATTACGGACAAGTCATCACTACTTACCACATGGTGAGCAATAGTTTTCTCCGAGTAACTTCGAGTTTAGCTCCAAATGGATAAAATCTTACATTTTTGGAATCCTGATGGGATCATTGGGATGGAAATTATTGAAAAAGTAGAGTCGAATGATAACTGGGTGACTTGTCAGAACATTATAGCTGAGAACTAGGTGTAACATAGAAGGGAGATATATTGCTTTTTTTAAATTGAAGATGAGCATCTCAGTGGATGCAGACTATTTCTGACATTTAATGGCGCGTGTTCACCACCCGAGGCAACGCAGGAGCTGAGACCGGTGTCATGCGACCCGTGACTGGGAGTAGTGTGCGGTGGCGGGGCACCTGCTGGTATTCTTGCTCTCCTCACATTCTCTTCTGTTGTTGTTTCTGCTGCTCATTTCTCTGAGTGATTTAGTTACAATTATTGATCACTAATTATGAAGTGTTTTACTGTGTATCAATCTATACACATAGTAAATTTCTCTTCGCGCTAAATATTAGATGATGAAAATGATTCCAGGAAGATGATACAGTTGACACTGGCAAGTTGACCTTGAAGATGAATGTCCAGGTGATACAGCACGTACATCTTCTCGTTCATGATGCTGGTGATAGAGATTGCATTGTGTTCGGTTAAGCTAGGTGGACCGCTAGGTGGACTCTCCTTGCGACGTCTTACTGGTGCCTTTCTTGGTATCATAAGTTCCAAAATTTCACGTTATATATGTGAGCTTTACTCAAAATTATTGTTATGAAATATCGTCTAACATATTGTGTAAACTGATGGAATGATTGCTTCTAAATTTTTAAAGCTCCCTGTTGGTAGTAGAACAATTGGTTTTTCAAACACTGGTATAAAATTTACTTTCAATACAAATTGTGTGCCTGTTATTCACACTAGAGTGTAAGGGTGTCATTATGTGTAGTACTGTTGCATGACACGTACTCGACTCGCCATTTGCATCTCAGTTACGAATGAAATGAAGCAGAAGCTAAGAGAGTATTTTTATAATGAACTCGAGAAACAGAATGTCTACAACAATAACAGAATTGCCTGCGCTAGGGCTGGTGATACTGGAATGTTTTCGATTGCGTCCGGCCAAATGTGCACCGACGTTTGAACGACTGCATCGCAACCCATGGGTAAATT
The DNA here is from genome assembly GCA_030386875.1 of Morinoia aosen. Taxonomy (NCBI): domain Eukaryota; kingdom Metazoa; phylum Arthropoda; class Malacostraca; order Amphipoda; family Talitridae; genus Morinoia; species Morinoia aosen. The sequence goes on from CM059562.1 coordinate 24,376,313, forward strand.
TATTTTTCACATTTGTTCAGTCCCACAAAAGTGCAAAGGTGTCATTATGAGCAGTACCGCTGCGTGGCACGTAATGAACACACTACCCGTACATCTCAGTTACATATCTGGGATTTAGCAACAGATATTACACACATATTTTTCAATCTTCCATAGGCGTAAATACCTGTCCGTTTGGTGTTTGCGTCATTTGTGTTTCACAGAAGTTTATTGATGGTTGAAATGATGCTCATGTTCAATTTGCGCGAATTTTAGTGCAATTCATAAACTTTCCGATAGAATTAATTGATAACTTCAATTCTTCCGCCAGGCGGCCACTAGTTACTCATGATCCACACAGAATACTGGTTGCTTTAGTGCCAATGTTGATGGTTTAAACTTAAGTAATAAATGTTTGAGATATGAAAACATTTTTTTCTTCCAACTACTACAGGATACTAAATGCATTTTCGAATATTGTCGCCCGCCGTGGGTAGAAGTGATCTTATTGAATACAATATCAGATACCCGATTGTTATTTATAAAATATCTCTAAATTCATGAAATATCCACAAATAGATATCGAATAGTTACACATAAGATATCGCAGTCCCAAGTTATATGTAAAATACCACACAAGAGTGTAGCGAACCTTCGGCACGCAACTCAGTATAAATTTCGGAAATTCTCAAAATGATCATTTAAAAATTCAGTAAAATAAATCCAACCATTAGAATAAAATTTCATTACGGAATTAATTAACTTCTATCCTCAATTCTATTAAAATTGTGTACTGAAAAATTCAATCTCTAAGAAATCACTTTTGCGTTGTAACGAAACCCTCCATGACGCTGTGTCGGCAACATTTTCACTCGCACTAGCGTCACTCGTACCAAGTCATTCAAAGTGTGTGCATCTCAGTTTGTTTCGCTGGTGAGAATTAAAGTATTGTGTGTGCTATTGTTGATCTACGGGTAACTATATTTAGGCATTATATGTAAAATTGTCAATAATATAATTGTGTACGTATTGAGTAGAATTGACTAAATTTTCCAGTGTGCTAAATGCTTAGGAGTCCGTCCTTGCCCAGAACTTTGGTTTCCCCACAGGGCATTTTCCCTTGTGTATTGTTGTATGCCCATTTAAAAAGTTTTTAGCAAACAATTATCGCTTGGCTTTACAGAGATTCTGAACCTAGTTCTTCCAAGAAGAATTCTTAGAAGTATCCGCAGAATTTAACTAGAAGCAACTGGTTGGACTAACCAGGAGAATTATTCCCTTCAGCATGAGTAGTAGCTATCTAGTTGGTGTCAGTATTTTCAGATAATGAAAATTGTCAATTCACTATTTAATGTAAAGCCATTTTAAGTTAGAAATTTCCCCCTTTTTGTTTTTAAATATTTTTCACATGCCAATATTTCAATATGGTGTTATTGTTTATCAAGTTAGAATTTCCCCTTTTGTTTTAAAATATTTTTTGCCAATATTTCAATATGTGTTTATTTTTTTCATCAAGTTAGGCTGGCAGCAATTATCATTTTTTAGTCACAGCTGTACCCTTCTTAATGCAGCTAGGCCAGCATCAATTACCAATTATTGTCACAAGCTGTATTTTTTAAATTAAATTAGGTAGATAATCAATTAGAAAAAAACACAAATAATTTTCAGTTCTGAAGAATAGATAGTTAGTAAATTTAATTAAATAGTCATTGTACATTGATTATTTCAGTTAGGAAAAACTGGGAACATGTGTTTTCTAGTTCATTTGTATTTAGCAGATGCTGTAGATTTTTACCATAATTGATTAATTAGGTGAGACCTTTAGGCTCAGTTGTCACTGCTTATGCCACCTTAGTTTGTCCAGGCAAAGTTTGCTGATGTGTTCAAGCCTCTAATCAATATAATTGGCATAATCTATTGACCGCCATGGTCTCATTAGGTATTGCCCATCTTTTGTGTGTTCCAGTTTTAATTAATTGTGTTCTCAATTTTTGTATTTTTATTAAGCCAGATTTAAAATAATTTTGGAATTCCCTTGAATTTTTAGTCAATGTTTAAATTTCATATCTTAGGAAATGAAGCTATGATAGGGTATTTACACCAATAGAGATTGTATCTTCGGTAGTTACTCACTTCAAATAATCATTTTTCCTGATCAACACTATCCCACTGTCTGATTGCGTGTAACAATGTGTAGTAACGGTAGCAAGAATTACTATCATAATCACTTTAGTGACAACTCTTACTATTGATTTTTAGGGTTAGGTGAACTTGTGTATAATAATGTTAATAATTAGTCGTTACCCGATTTAGCTAAATTAGGGTGATTATGCTTACCTCTGAAGGTTTCCGAATATTCTAAATTCCCAACTCCTGGAAATTCTAATCCAGAAATCATCCAATTATCTGATTTGGGGGTTAAATTTAGTTTAACCAGAAATTGGTCGCCCTCAACTGTAGCTACCTGTTCCTTTGACCTCGTGGCAATGTCAGCTACCTCCAGTGGTTGTTGTTCATTATGACTCATAGGATGCCCTAATACTATTCTGATATGCATCCTCATGATCAATGTTTTCTAAATCCTTCCTGTGCTCTGAACTACCTTCTTAACTACCGATTCTGTGCACTTTGTGCATGGATTCCGCGTTCCCTCTACCCCTTTTCCAAATGGTACCTTCCTCTCTCCTCTCGTAGGACACCTTTCACGTTCAAGCCAGGGAGACCAGGGATTTCTCATATAATAATAAATAATAACAATAATTAGACTGTACGTGCCCTCTCTGGCACAATTCCTAGCTTAAGTCAAGTAATCTTTATGACAATTCTAGCCTTAGTTAGGATCAGTACAGTCAGCCCTCGACTGCGGCTTAGCGTAAAGGTTCGAATTAAACAGTGCCAATTTTTAAGACACTCATTGTGAATATTAATCAAGACAAACTACCTTACATTGCCTACCCAGTAATATTCTTATCTCATGTATTAATCTTGCACTCCAATTCGGAGATGGTCGTACACGACGCGTTACGGTCAATAGTACCCGGAGAATACTAGTTTGGTGGAATAATGGCATGTAGGGAGATTCATGATTGTCCATACGAGTACTTATTGTTGCGACTGCCTCGCCCTTGTTCAGGCGCCAGAATTGGGCCGAGGCACCCGCATATAATCCTCCATTTGAGGCAATCCTGTAATTCAGCAGTAAAGCTCGCAGCCTGGCTTGCGTAGCGACTGTCTCTCCTTGTGTTATCATGCTTGAACAATTAACCCAAGCTAATCTCCCGTACAGAAGATCCTGGGAAGCCGACACACAAACAATCACCTCCAACATTCAATCAACATCCCTCAAAACTCTATTCGCCACACGGCTATCAACCCAACTAAGCCACACGGCTATCAATCAACCACTCAAGCCACAAGGCACTAGCAGAAAATAACTACCTCCTTCGAGATACTCATATAATCAAAACTGTTACCGCACCTGCGGAATATTACACTAACAAATCCACTCTCGCCGGGATCCACCCCGGATTCTCTCGAGCCGCGGCACCTGCTGAAGTGCGGCTACTCACTGGACCCGGACCTTCTTCCTCAAGAAGTGGATCTCCATACTGCTGCCGTAATCACAGCACTCAGAGTCAACAAATAAAAGACAAGGCGAGAGTATACAGTTCTTTCATTGTCCTGCAGAGGTCAATAGTGCAAGTGAGATTAGGTGCCAGTAAGGCAACTCGAATACCGCCTAACTCCTTCTGAGTCAGAGGCCTTAAGTCATTCCTTTTTGCAATTAAGTGTGCTCTACCCGGAGCACTGGTGGCACTTTTTAATAAGAAGAACATTCCCCTTGTCACTTGATAAATTCCTCAATATTCAACCTTTAACAATCAAATTCAATTAGTTCCCCATTTGGGAGAAGTTCAAAGTTCATATTGGTGACCATTAATAGCATTAATACCAGAGTGTTTTTCACTTGCACAGTTGTCCTTTGTGGGCTGATGAGCGCATGCCAGTGCCGTCGACTTCTGTTGATGGTTGTCTTGAAGGAGGTAGTACTCTGCTCCTCATTATTCAGTAGTCAAACATAGCATTTCCTCCCTAAACTCTTCCCTAATAATAAGTTATTGCTACTGCAGCCTATTCTAACAAATTCTTCATGTTTTTCCATTGCTACTGAAGCCACCTTTTACAAAACTCTTCATGCATTTCCATTGCTACTGAAGCAAACCATAGGAGACCTTCTAGGATAACTTCCATTGCTACTGAAGCTCCTAACTAATAACCTTCGCAATTTCCATTGCTACTGCAGCACCATTGCTACTGAAGCCACCTTTTACAAAACTCTTCATGCATTTCCATTGCTACTGAAGCAAACCATAGGAGACCTTCTAGGATAACTTCCATTGCTACTGAAGCTCCTAACTAATAACCTTCGCAATTTCCATTGCTACTGCAGCACCATTGCTACTGAAGCACCTTTTGGCACCATTTGGAAACACCTGTGTCAAAATTAACCAAAATGACGACCCCAGAGGTCCCGAACGATTACGCAAACTCCCCACTAAAATTGGCACCTTTCGAAATTAACGGTATCGATGCCTGGTTCCTACAATCAGAACAGTTTTTCGAAAGCCTGAACATAACGGACGAAAAGCGGATGTACTTTGCCCTAGTTAGGAGTTTACCCACGCAGGTGATAGATGACGTTTCCAGCTTCTTGGACCCTAACCTTGATAACCCGTATACCCTCTTAAAGAACGAAATGTTAAAAATTTACAGTAAGGATCGTTTTTCTCGGATTCTTGCCCTTTCGCAAAATCCGTCAAGTCAAAATCAAACCCCTATAGCGTTGCTCAAAGATATGAAACGCTTAGCGAAGGGGTACATGGACGACGAAACACTCAAAGCATTGTACATCCAGCGTTTGCCTGCTCACGTACGACCCTTCCTCATTTCCCCTAACGCCCCCGTGGCGCTAAATGAGATAGCCCAATTCGCCGAAAAACTCCTCGACCCGGAAATATCAGGTCTAAACAGCCTAGCCACGCCTCCGGCAGTAAACCAAACTAGTAGTAGTAGTAACAGTAGCGGCAGCGCCACTGACGCGCTGCTACGAGAACTAGCTCAGCAAGTTGGAGCGTTAGTCGCTACCCAGCAAGCCGAGCGTGCCAACACTCGTGGAGATGTGCACGCGGTAACTCAACACCAAATACCACCGCATCAGCACGCAAATTATCACCCTCAAAACCCTCCTCCGTTTGACCGCCAGGCCCGTACAAATAGGTCATTCAACCAGTTTCAGAGGAACGACCCTAGACCTAACAATAGGCAGAATCAAAATCCTCAAGCTAAGGATTTGTGCTGGTACCACCAGCAATTTTTGCATATGGCTCGGATATGCGAGGGCTCTAGTTGCCCCATGTTTGCACTTCTACATCAAAAAAACGGGTACAGCGCGGCGTAAGAGCGAGTCAGGCGCCGTCGCTTACTAAACCGATATTGACTCGATGCCTCACGATTTTTGACCCTTTAACCAGCATTAGATTCCTCATAGACACGGGTAGCGCTGTCAGCCTTATCCTGGCCTCCCAAAAAGAGAAACAGGGTACGGGAACCCCGAGCCTTAAAGCCGCGAACGGCTCACCCATCCTATGCTACGGCACAAAATCACTTACCTGCTCCCTCAATCTCAAGCGTTCAATGGAGTTCGTGTTCATAGTGGCGGATGTGGACACGGCCATCATTGGTGCAGACTTTCTGCAGAGGTTTGCGCTCGTGGTGGACGTGAGAAACGGATGCTTGTTTGATAGCGAATCCAGTGAAAGAAGGCCTCTCCACTCTGTCGATATGGTGAACGTCACAGCAAGCGTGACTTGCAACGTCGCTATCACTTGCCCATACGAACGGGTGTTGGCAGAATTCCCTGCCCTTTCCTTACCTAACGTAAACCCTAATCACAACACGCTGACGGAACACTATATTGAGACGAGTGGTCCGCCCGTTCACGCTAAAGTAAGGCGTCTTCCCCCGGACCGATTGCTGGAGGTAAAGTCTGAATTCCAGCGGATGATAGCTGATGGGACAGTTCGTATCTCAAAGAGTCCCTGGTCTAGTCCTTTGATCTTAGTGCCTAAAGTTAATGGCGAGACGCGGATCTGCGGGGATTATAGGATGCTTAACGCAGTCACCACACCCGATAGATTCCCCATTCCCTTATTGCAGGACTTCACTGCGAATCTCGCAGGGACAAAAATCTTCTCTAAAATTGATCTCAAACGTGCCTTCAATCAGATTCCGATGCACGAGAGTTCCATAAAAAAGACCGCAGTGTGCACGCCGTTTGGTCTGTTCGAGTATCTTCGCATGCCATATGGCCTGCGTAATGCTCCTCAGACCTTTCAGCGTCACATGACGGAAGTCCTTTCCGACCTACCCTTTTTGTACTGTTATCTTGACGAAGTGCTAGTGGCCTCGGGGACGCCTGAGGAACATGTACATCATCTGAGAGAGCTTTGCAAACGACTAGCGTCGCACTCACTACTGATCAATCCAGAGAAGTGTGTGTTGGGAAAGAAGGAATTGACTTTCTTGGGTCACCACATTAGCGAGAGGGGAATTAGGCCGCTTCCCGAAAGAGTGGCAGCCTTACGGGACTTTCCAAGACCAACTACCCAAAGACAGTTGCGCAGGTTCTTGGGATCGGTTAATTTTTACCACCGATTCCTGAGGAACTGTGCAGAGACCCTTGCCCCGCTCACCTCCTTGATTAAACCTAAAAAAAGAGGCAAACCCGTTACGGTCGAGTGGACTGGGGAGGCAGAGAGAGCGTTCGAGCTCATCAAAGAGAGACTCGCTACTGCTACAGAATTGGCTTACCCACACCCTGAGGCAGATTTCAGCCTGCTAGTGGATGCGTCGAGTATAGCGGTCGGTGCTGTTTTGCAACAAACAGTCGATAATGTCACTTCGCCGTTGGCGTTCTTCAGCCGCAAGCTCTCTCCAACCGAACAACGCTACAGCACGTTCGGGAGAGAGCTTCTGGCCATTTACTTAGCGGTAAAGCACTTTCGCTACACCCTTGAAGCTCGTCAATTCATAATTTATACAGACCACAAGCCTATACTCAACGCAATCCGAATGCCTCCCGAGCGCCACTCCCCTAGGGAAAGCCGGCACCTGAGTTTTATCGCGCAGTTCACGAGTGACATCAGGCACATCAAAGGCGAGGAAAATACGGTTGCTGATTGCTTATCGCGTGTGTACAGCGCGGTACTAAACCCGTCAGCACCCGAGTTCCAACCCTCAGTACAAGCGGTTTCGCTAGCCGATGTCATTCGTGCGCAGCAGTGCGACTTGGAAATCCATAACTTGATTGAGTGCCCCGACTCCTCCTTAAAACTCTCACTCAGAGAAGGCGTTTACTGTGACGCTGATCGGCCAAACCGTTATTACCTGCCTAACAACTTGCGTTTGCGCGCCATTAAGCATTACCATAACTTGTCCCATCCTGGGACGGATAGAACTTTCCGCCTAAGCGCAGATCGTTTTGTCTGGCCCGGGATGCGTAGGGCCATAAGAGAGTTCGTTCGTAATTGCCCAGATTGCCAAGCAAGCAAAGTCACTCGGCATAACAAAGCCGCAATTCAACCTTGTGCATTTACAGGCAGCAAATTTGACGCAGTCAACATTGATTTGGTAGGCCCACTACCTAATTCTCGTGGGTATAGTTACTTACTTACCATGATCGATCGCTTCTCCCGCTGGGTCGAGGCTGTCCCCATCGCTAACGTAACTGCAGAGACTGTAGCACGCACTTTTGTCGAAACGTGGATTTCCCGTTTCGGAGTCCCTCTGAGCATCACACATGATCGTGGGGTTCAATTCACTTCCGCCTTGTGGTTAGAGATCTCCAAAATCTTAGGTTGTGCGAACATCTCGACTACGGCATATCACCCCCAATCGAACGGACTCATCGAGAGAGTTCACCGTGACCTCAAAGCGGCATTACGCTGTTTAAAATGTCACCACGATTGGGTAGATAGGCTACCGATCGTATTACTTACTCTGAGGAACCTGTTTCGGCAGGATCAAAAGTGCACGTCCTCCGAACTGCTTTAGGGGCAATCATTACGATTGCCTGGCGATGTTATTGATCCCACGTACCAAACCGATGATTCCCCCAGCCAAATCGCCGATTACGCAGCACGCCTAAAGCGCGTCATGAGCGAAGTAGTTTACAAACCACCTCGCCTCCCTTCACCATCTGAAAGTTTAGACCCTTGCTTACAGAGTTGCACCCACGTTTACGTCCGGGTAGACGGGGTAAAGACCCCTCTGCGACGCCCCTATGATGGCCCCTTCCGGGTCCTCAAGAGGTCCCCTAAATATTTCATTATCGAAAGGGGTACCAAGAGCGACAGTGTCAGCATAGATCGTCTTAAGGCGGCGTTTTTGTCCCTTCCGGACGACACCCCCACACACTCTCGTGAACCACAACAACCCAGGCTGCAAATCAGCCCCAGGTCAACACCTGTCGAGCCTCCTGGTTTGCACTTGTCCGCTTGGGCTAAGACCCTTCCTCCCACTATGGAGTGTAACGAGTTCATAGTTCCCCCGTATACCGTTCAAAGAACGCCGTTGGAAACTAGGAATTCGGGTGCCTCCACTTCGGATAGTGCTTCTGGTACTGTAACCCACCATCACGGAAACCTCCCAGATACTCTGTCATTGTCACAGTTAGGGATCCGAACGTCAACTTTCACAGCCCCCCAGCTTATCCCTCCTACAGCCCCCGAGCATTGTAGCAGGTCTGGCAGACCCCTTCGTCCGCCAGCTCGTTACGCGCAGTCGTAGGGTGGTTAACTCTGTTCTGTCCTTCTCCCCTAATTTTCTTTGGCTGTCACGGCTCTTTGGAAACTCCTTCGCAGTCTGTTATTTTTCCGCGCAATTGTCGGGGATCGGCTTCGCCGCTCCCAGACCTTTCGGTCTCCTTTGGGGGGAGGGTAGCTGTAGCGAACCTTCGGCACGCAACTCAGTATAAATTTCGGAAATTCTCAAAATGATCATTTAAAAATTCAGTAAAATAAATCCAACCATTAGAATAAAATTTCATTACGGAATTAATTAACTTCTATCCTCAATTCTATTAAAATTGTGTTCTGAAAAATTCAATCTCTAAGAAATCACTTTTGCGTTGTAACGAAACCCTCCATGACGCTGTGTCGGCAACATTTTCACTCGCACTAGCGTCACTCGTACCAAGTCATTCAAAGTGTGTGCATCTCAGTTTGTTTCGCTGGTGAGAATTAAAGTATTGTGTGTGCTATTGTTGATCTACGGGTAACTATATTTAGGCATTATATGTAAAATTGTCAATAATATTATTGTGTACGTATTGAGTAGAATTGACTAAATTTTCCAGTGTGCTAAATGCTTAGGAGTCCTTGCCCAGAACTTTGGTTTCCCCTCAGGGCATTTTCCCTTGTGTATTGTTGTATGCCCATTTAAAAAGTTTTTAGCAAACAATTATCGCTTGGCTTTACAGAGATTCTGAACCTAGTTCTTCCAAGAAGAATTCTTAGAAGTATCCGCAGAATTTAACTAGAAGCAACTGGTTGGACTAACCAGGAGAATTATTTCCTTCAGCATGAGTAGTAGCTATCTAGTTGGTGTCAGTATTTTCAGATAATGAAAATTGTCAATTCACTATTTAATGTAAAGCCATTTTAAGTTAGAAATTTCCCCCTTTTTGTTTTTAAATATTTTTCACATGCCAATATTTCAATATGGTGTTATTGTTTATCAAGTTAGAATTTCCCCTTTTGTTTTAAAATATTTTTTGCCAATATTTCAATATGTGTTTATTTTTTTCATCAAGTTAGGCTGTCAGCAATTATCATTTTTTAGTCACAGCTGTACCCTTCTTAATGCAGCTAGGCCAGCATCAATTACCAATTATTGTCACAAGCTGTATTTTTTAAATTAAATTAGGTAGATAATCAATTAGAAAAAAACACAAATAATTTTCAGTTCTGAAGAATAGATAGTTAGTAAATTTAATTAAATAGTCATTGTACATTGATTATTTCAGTTAGGAAAAACTGGGAACATGTGTTTTCTAGTTCATTTGTATTTAGCAGATGCTGTAGATTTTTACCATAATTGATTAATTAGGTGAGACCTTTAGGCTCAGTTGTCACTGCTTATGCCACCTTAGTTTGTCCAGGCAAAGTTTGCTGATGTGTTCAAGCCTCTAATCAATATAATTGGCATAATCTATTGACCGCCATGGTCTCATTAGGTATTGCCCATCTTTTGTGTGTTCCAGTTTTAATTAATTGTGTTCTCAATTTTTGTATTTTTATTAAGCCAGATTTAAAATAATTTTGGAATTCCCTTGAATTTTTAGTCAATGTTTAAATTTCATATCTTAGGAAATGAAGCTATGATAGGGTATTTACACCAATAGAGATTGTATCTTCGGTAGTAACTCACTTCAAATAATCATTTTTCCTGATCAACACTATCCCACTGTCTGATTGCGTGTAACAATGTGTAGTAACGGTAGCAAGAATTACTATCATAATCACTTTAGTGACAACTCTTACTATTGATTTTTGGGGTTAGGTCAACTTGTGTATAATAATGTTAATAATTAGTCGTTACCCGATTTAGCTAAATTAGGGTGATTATGCTTACCTCTGAAAGTCTCCGAATATTCTAAATTCCCAACTCCTGAAAATTCTAATCCAGAAATCATCCAATTATCTGATTTGGGGGTTAAATTTAGTTTAACCAGAAATTGGTCGCCCTCAACTGTAGCTACCTGTTCCTTTGACTTCGTGGCAATGTCAGCTACCTCCAGTGGTTGTTGTTCATTATGACTCATAGGATGCCCTAATACTATTCTGATATGCATCCTCATGATCAATGTTTTCTAAATCCTTCCTGTGCTCTGAACTTCCTTCTTAACTACCGATTCTGTGCACTTTGTGCATGGATTCCGCGTTCCCTCTACCCCTTTTCCAAATGGTACCTTCCTCTCTCCTCTCGTAGGACACCTTTCACGTTCAAGCCAGGGAGACCAGGGATTTCTCATATAATAATAAATAATAACAATAATTAGACTGTACGTGCCCTCTCTGGCACAATTCCTAGCTTAAGTCAAGTAATCTTTATGACAATTCTAGCCTTAGTTAGGATCAGTACAGTCAGCCCTCGACTGCGGCTTAGCGTAAACGTTCGAATTAAACACTGCCAATTTTTAAGACACTCATTGTAAATATTAATCAAGACAAACTACCTTACATTGCCTACCCAGTAATATTCTTATCTCATGTATTAATCTTGCACTCCAATTCGGAGATGGTCGTACACGACGCGTTACGGTATAGTACCCGGAGAATACTAGTTTGGTGGAGTAATGGCATGTAGGGAGATTCATGATTGTCCATACGAGTACTTATTGTTGCGACTGCCTCGCCCTTGTTCAGGCGCCAGAATTGGGCCGAGGCACCCGCATATAATCCTCCATTTGAGGCAATCCTGTAATTCAGCAGTAAAGCTCGCAGCCTGGCTTGCGTAGCGACTGTCTCTCCTTGTGTTATCATGCTTGAACAATTAACCCAAGCTAATCTCCCGTACAGAAGATCCTGGGAAGCCGACACACAAACAATCACCTCCAACATTCAATCAACATCCCTCAAAACTCTATTCGCCACACGGCTATCAACCCAACTAAGCCACACGGCTATCAATCAACCACTCAAGCCACAAGGCACTAGCAGAAAATAACTACCTCCTTCGAGATACTCATATAATCAAAACTGTTACCGCACCTGCGGAATATTACACTAACAAATCCACTCTCGCCGGGATCCACCCCGGATTCTCTCGAGCCGCGGCACCTGCTGAAGTGCGGCTACTCACTGGACCCGGACCTTCTTCCTCAAGAAGTGGATCTCCATACTGCTGCCGTAATCACAGCACTCAGAGTCAACAAATAAAAGACAAGGCGAGAGTATACAGTTCTTTCATTGTCCTGCAGAGGTCAATAGTGCAAGTGAGATTAGGTGCCAGTAAGGCAACTCGAATACCGCCTAACTCCTTCTGAGTCAGAGGCCTTAAGTCATTCCTTTTTGCAATTAAGTGTGCTCTACCCGGAGCACTGGTGGCCCTTTTTAATAAGAAGAACATTCCCCTTGTCACTTGATAAATTCCTCAATATTCAACCTTTAAAAATCAAATTCAATTAGTTCCCCATCTGGGAGAAGTTCAAAGTTCATAAGAGCATTGAAATCGTAGCTTTTAATACTCTTCAATACTATAGAACTGTATTCAATACTATAGAACTGTAACTGATGTTAACCTTTATTACTGCGGGAAAGTAAAAAAATGAACCATTGGTTACACTGAGATGCCAACCAAACAGGAACTTTTTTCCCTACTGAAACATTATTTCGTTAGAAATTTTTACTGTTCTCTTTACTAAGTTCTGGTGGTGTCGAACTAAATTATTGTGTGCCAATTATCTCTGTGCTTATTGTTAGGTCTTACATTTTAAAAGTTTTTTATAGTCCTGGCTTGAAAAAATGTTTTCCTTATTACCCGGGAATTGTAAACCGTTTTCTTTAATATCGCGGTTTGTAAACCGTTTTCTTCAACATCCCGGTATAGTAAACAGTTATATAAACCACCAGTTCGATAATTGTATGAGTTGAGTTAATTAGTTGTATAAGTTAACTACATAGCGAGGATTAGCGCGTGATTATAAGCGTACCTGCCGCCATCATGGGAGTCTTGGTGAACGTCATCAGCGTCTGCGTCTCTGTTGAACATGAAGTCATATTCAGTGTCATGCTCAGTGTGTCATGTTCATCACACATACCTTAAAGTTATATGTGCTATAAATACCGGGGATTTATACATGAGTTTGGTGAGGGCATGTGAAGGATTAATATAGGGGAAATTAGAGTTGCAGTGAAGCCTGGATCACAGATACGCTCATCAGCCATCACACACTCTCAGGTGTTCAAGTTATGAGAAAGTAATTAATCTTATCACATATTTACCTCTCTAATTAAATCATTTAAGTTTTTAAACTAAATAAGATAGTTTCAGCTGTCATTTCTAACTCGAGAAATAATAGTAGAAAATGAGGTAATGTGTGACAGCTATGAATGAATATCCCGCTTTCTTCACTTACGTGTCGAAGAAGAAAATGTTGTCTGAACTTTCGGTACTGGAGAGGCCGCTCATGTGGGAAAAACATTTTCATTAATATCTAACTAAATATTACCATTGTTGTGTTTATTATACCTTACCTAATATTACGACACATGTGTTCATTTATTATATGTTACCAAATATTACCCGTTGAGTATTAATTTATTTTTATATTCGTTTGGTGTTCGATTTTCCTTCTCTCTGTGAGAATACATGGGATTGCTCAATGACCGTATCAGTGATACGAGTTTTCTAGTGCACAAGTACAATATTTAAATCGCGGGTACTATTGGGATGGATTTGTTTGTCGTCCACATCTGGAGGATTTATTCCAGGAAAATATCAAATTCCCTCCCTTTATACGAGCTGAGCGTGTGAATGGACAATATACCATCTACCTACACATCTAGGTGTAGTTGAAGTACCATACCCGGCCCATTCTAGGACATCCGTTTACTAACCCTGGCAGGGTTACAAAATTTGTTTTTGAAGTTTTCGCAAGTAATATTGAACAATCATGGTCCATTCCTCAAGTGCTGTTGCTCTCCGTTGCTCTCCGTGCTCTCCGTGGCACAGCGGTTAAGGGATCGAACTTGCATGCTGGAAGTCGCGGGTTCGTTCCCAGCGCTGGCTCGGAGATTTTCCCCGTTGGGTATAAGGGAAAGCTCAAGCACAATACCCCACTCGACCCAGGTGTCGGAAATGGGTACCGGCTTTACGGGGGAACCGTCATGGTGTCTTATATATAGGGTTAGTTATAAGACATTTGAAAAACCAATGCTAAGATCATATGTATCAGGCTTGATTGGAAATAAAGCATCCCAAAGATGCCGATGTTAACCTTTAACCTTTAACCTTTAAGTACTGATTAGTTGACAACAAATCATAAAAATTGGGTAACTAATTTAAGTACAAAAATCTCATCAGTACCACATCGCGTTCACGCACAAATTTTCCATCAGAATTCCTCATTTGTTCAGTCGCACAGAAGTGTAAAGGTGTCATTATGAGCAGTACCGCTGCATGGCACGTGATGTACACGCTACCCGTGCATCTCAGTCGCACATCTGGGATTTAGCAACAGATATTACACACACACATGTTTGAATGTTCCACCGAAGTAAATACCTAACCGATTGTTGTTCCAATGGGACGTATTTTACGTGTGTTTAACGATTTTCGAAATAATGATTTGACTTGATTAGTAATTTAAATTCTTTAATGTAAGTCTCAAAGGATTTTATGGATGAATGATCTTCCTCAACAGCAAAAAATTAAAGAAGTACAAAAAAACTTTGAGAATATTTGTACGAAAAGCCCTATTTTGTAGACAAATCCATAAATATCTCGAGACAGTTTATGCACCGCTCCCAGAAGTTCATATTTAATTCTATGTGCTCAAGCAATCTATCAATTCGTGTTCGTCATTCATGAGTTGCTGGATAAATTCTTCCGCCGCCATTTGGCATTCATATATAACTTTTTCCCATAAATAAAAATATTGCTAACTGACAATCAAGGACCTGCATGAAAATTTAAACCATAGCTTTATTTTTTGATGTACAAATGAAAGAAGTTCTACTCACGGATTGTTTCAATCAGACAGAAAGCAACTCAGCTGACCGCTCCACATTACAATTGCTTATACCTGCAATTACAATGGTTTTCCTGGTGTTGACTTGGAGGGGAGCGAGATTTTTTCATGTATATTCATCTTTTGTCTTTGAACTTTGAGATTCATGCAAACTTTCCTGAGCCAAAATATGCTAATAGTGTTAATAAAAAGAGTGTATGAGAAAACCAGATGATAATGAATATTCTGTTGAGAAAATAATTTAGTTATCCCATAAGTTTATATAAAACGTATGTTATTAGGTTTTTTGCAGCGGATTGCAGACAATTCGTCACGGAGTGAACCATGCAACGGCCAATCATAATATTAGGGAGACTCGAAGGTAATTAATGTATCAAGTGAAGAAAGCGTATTCCATAATAGGTAGGATATGGACGTATGTGTAGGTGTGACTCATATGCTGTAAGCTATATGTAATTCTGGCACTCCTGAACATGTGCACATGTGTGTCCACTTACGTATCATGATGCGATCAATATTCAACACTCTATCGAGAACATTTCATGTGACTGTTCGCACACGCTCAGTTACCCGACACCGCAACTTCGCTGCCAAATGACGACACCATTGATGTCATTAAAGTCCCGCTTGCAACCTTACAGAAGTTTCATCCGACATAACCTACGTGTCCATTTATTGTGAGTATATCCCTACTCAGGATTCTAAATCAATTTATAATTTTAACATCTTTTTTTTCCTAATGAAAAGATAACTTTCTTCTCGTAATTATGATCACCTATTGAAACACCGTAAATTTCCTCAACTGTTTGGTATTGAAGGTGAAATGAACTCTCTTCAGTTTCTGCATATATTCTTTCTACCACCTATACAACTATTTACACTGATCTCTATGTGTAACTGCATGTGATTTTACTAAGCAATCGCATACCCTTCGAGTCATCCAATAGAGGTTCCAAATATGAACTTAAACGTGCATTGTTGAAATCAATTTTACCCAAGATTCCACATTCTGGACCGACCCATTTCATAACTGATGTAGACTTCCATATAATAAATTTGAATTAGGTACCTATTCAAAAAAAAATGACGAATCTTGCCTTCGCTCACATATTTTCCATTGTAATTCCTCTTTTCTTTGAATGTGGAATCCCTCTCCGTTTCTTTGCAAGCATTAAACTAGACCGTCATGGTACCTATATGTGTGTGTGTTTATCAATTGCAGACATTCTGCACCATATTACAAAGATAATGTGATTTTTTTCTAATATGAAATTGTAAAGAATCCATGTAAAAATAAAACAATAAATTCGATGTGTGATCATCCATTTATGCTGCAGTAATATGCTTTTAATGCTTATAGTTATCTGCTTATACTAATGTGATACCCATGTACATCTGTATGTTTATCAAATGCCGACAATTTGCGCCATATTTCAAAGATAATGTGATTTTTTCTAATATGAAACCCTTACAGGACATTAATGTTTTCTTTCTTATTCACGTCCCACAATCGTTTTCATGTTTCTGACTTAGGTAGACTGTTTTGTGCCACTAATTTCAGTACGGAAATTTTAAAAAATTCATGCCATAATAAAAGATATTTCATCCGTTTCCCTCGATTGGAATTCTGGTTTATACTGATTAGATTACGCTGATATTTGCGCACATGCTTACTTGTGTATATGTGTACGGTGTATATGTGTACGTGTGGACGCTATGCGTATGACACTTTATAGAATGCGTATGTATTGTAATTGCCTCGATGAATGGAAATGCATTTGTGTATGTTTACGAGTTTGGTGTAAGTATGTGCGTGGGTATGTGTGTGCATGTGTAGTGTATATATTTACATGTATGTGTGCACATATGTGTGTACTAGACTGACAACTAGCATTTTAATAGAGTTAATGTCTTTTTTTCTGTTCGCTCTCAACTTGTAACATTACCTAACTCGTCATCTCTTTATTATTGTAAAGCATTCATGAACAAACTATACATTTGTTGTGCGATCATCCATTTATATTTAAATAAAATGCTTATTAACTAACGACCGTTATTTTAAAATTTTTGAATTAGAAATACAATACTTATAATCTTCTTGGTCCTCATGCTTATGTGTACATATATATATATATATGTATATCTATATATATATCTATGAGTTTGTGTGTGTGTATAAGACATATATATGTATATGGATATATATTTATATATTTTTTTCATGCTTCCTTAAAATGACACTTTTGAACATTGGCCGAAACAAGCGATTCATATATCATTTCCTGGCATGAATAATTGCGAAATTTTATGTCATGTACATGTAAACTGTCAAAAGTGTTTTCACCCCACATTGAAAATGCATCGTCCATGAAATTGTGTTATCTCTTATAATTATCATTACATGTATTATCAAATGTAGATTAAGCAATGTTAGGAGTACATTGCCCTCAATCATTTCTTTTCGACTAGTGACATGGGTATTACATGACTCATGTGTGTGTATCAACTAAGTGTATTAACTTTAAGATATTTAATACCAATGATTGTAATATTGTACAATCTCTATTGGAAAAAAAGTTTTCTTTCTTTCTTTCTTTCTTTCTTTCTTTCTTTATAATGTCGTGCGCTAGCGGAATTTCTATCTTCGCTTCGGCACGCCATTGAACGGAACTCGGAAGGACGCCCAAAGGGAAACGAGGTCTCTTCAGGTTTTTTATTTCTTATCCCATGGTTCCGTAAATCTGCACAGACAGGTATAGTCAGACTCGGACTAGCGATTGCATGACAGGAGAATTCCTAATCTAGGATCACAGTCGACTGACCAGTAGACGTATACAGTACTACATAACAAGAAAGGAGGGTATATGAGAAGTAGCTGAGTGAGACATAAGAGGCAACTGAATAATTCTAGCACTAGACATGATATTCTAATGACGGAAGGGCGATAAGAGTGGTCACGATGCATAGTCATGGGAACAACATAGCATAATGACATTTCATGACTCAATTGTTATCATTATATAGAAAAGTTTTAGCCTCCCTTGACCACGACAAAGATGTTCCAAGAGAGGGAAGAGGAAGGCACCATTTACATAGCACCGCACAACAAGAAAGTAAATTCATACCTCGAGGGTACACGAGAAATAGCTGAGTGAGACATAAGAGGCCATAGAATATAGTAGCACATAATAAAAGGAGCTCGCCGCCCTGCTAACGACGTAGCACCACAACAATTCGCATTGCTATTACTAGTATTATCATATAAGAAGGTTTTAGTCTCCCTTAACCGCGACAAAGATGTCCCAAGAGAGGAAAGAGGAAGGCACCATTTAGCGTGGAGTTGGGGGAACGCGGAATCTACGCACAAGGTGCACAGGAACAGCAAGCTAGGAGATAAGTTCACGAAACAAGAAGGGTTTCAGTTGCATTGACAGGGAAGAGAATAAGTCCTTAGTCGATGAACACATTATCAAGAACACCCTGCCGAGGACACACAGCTAGAAACACATTTAGAAAGAACACATTTATGATACGCACACGAATATTGTAAAACTCGTGTCACTAACGCCAGGCAATAATACATGAATCGCTCGTTTCGCCCAATGTTCAAAGTGTCTTTTTAAGGAAGCATAAAAGGATATATACATGAATACACATCCGTATCTAGCAATTTTAACACAGCGGTCACTAGTTGACAAGCACTTTATTTGAACAAAAAGGTGGACAATCGCACAACAAATGTATAGTCTTCGCATGAATGCCTCACAATAATAAAGGGATGACGAGTTAGGTAACGTTACAAGTTGAGAGAGAATACTTTAAAATACTTACAGACGATGGGGAAAGGTCCCTCACTTTAGACCTGGAACAGCTTATTCTAGGACATAAAATAAGTGGTTGCTCTGTTTTTTACTTCACCCTATCTGTGGAAAAGAGACAGCAAAATTAGGTCTCTAAAGCAGGGGCAAGTCACTCAGGTTATCAAATCAGCCATTATCAATAAATTCTATTATCAAAAAAAATGAGAGAGGCAAGTACACGTTTATCAACGTCGCTTTGAAAACACAAATCAAACGTGCTGGTGGTCTCATAAATCTCCGTGCCTATTCTCAGTCTACTTCTGAGAATTCTTCAACTTTAGGCTTCCACCTTGCTGACTGGCGCAGCTTGCTCAGCACAGCTCATAGGTGAGAAGCCAATCGACAAAAAATATCTTGCTCCGTTTCACATCTTTTTCTTAATAAATAATACAGAAACTGCGATATAAAGACAATAACATCATGTTTCCAAAGTTGGTACGAGTTTAGCACGATGTGTCGTCGTGAACTTCTCACTATCAACAACTGATGTCTAATCCATGGAAGGACCACAATATAGTTTGTATCTTTAATACACAAATCTTTTAAATAGTGAAGCAGCGGTTGGCTTGCATTCTCAAACAAATACAAAATTGTGCTATTTTGTGTTAATCTATGAAATGTAAAAAACTTCAAATAATCCTGTGTCAAATTAAAAAGCATTTGGACATTAATACAAAATCACTTGGAGCAGTGAAATAGAGATAGGAAGGTTCATCAGTTAAATCACTCGTTTTCTGAACCTGTCTGATACTCCAACTTTTTCCATCTTGAGCTGTTATACTTAGCATGAGAATGCACATATCAGCCTAACCTCAGGGTTAAATTGCTCAACGGACAAATCGGTAAAATCACAGTGTTCAGCTAAAATACCGTTAAACTAGGACCTGACTAATTCCCAGCATTACACTGCAGCTTACTGGCTACATCGAAAGAAAACACCAGACCCCACAGAATTGTAACGGCTAGTCTGACTCAATGTAGGTGGATTTGCCGGCCGCCAGAAGCATCCTCGAATGCTCTAGAAACCGGCCGTTCACCGCTATCGAACACAAGTTGCGTGAAGACACTCAAAAAGTATAGCCAGCGAGGTAACACGTAAATTAAATGAGTTTCCTACTCAAATTCACTCTTAAAAGACACAGAAGCTTAAGATTATCCGGGAACCTGTTCCTCCCGCGCACTTCAAACAAATAAAACGTTGGCGTCATTCTTGCGGACCAGCGCGGATCCGCAGAATGTTGCCGAAATAAAATTGTCAAAATTCTTCAAATTTTCTCACGTCTTGTACGACGTGACATTCTTTCTTTTTTTCAGTCGCACAAAAGTGTAAAGGTGTCATTATGAGCAGTACCGTTGCATGGCACGTAATGAACACGCTACTCGTGCATCTAAGTTACATCTGGGATTTAGGAACGTATATTACACACACATTTCTGGAA
Organism: Morinoia aosen; assembly: GCA_030386875.1. Taxonomy (NCBI): domain Eukaryota; kingdom Metazoa; phylum Arthropoda; class Malacostraca; order Amphipoda; family Talitridae; genus Morinoia; species Morinoia aosen. The sequence goes on from CM059562.1 coordinate 24,396,403, forward strand.
TCTTCCACTCGAGTAAATACTCGCCAGTTTGATGTTTATGTCATCGTGTCCCACCGAAGTTGTGAAATATTCATAATGTTGCTGTTTTTTATTTTCTCGTGATTTAGTGCAATGTAAAAATTTTTTAAATTAATTGATTTCAATTTGTTCAGAAAAACATCCGTTACTACCATGCACGATTAAATCAAATATTTGTCACTCTTGTTTTAAAATAGTTTTCCCTTCAAACTAGATAAACCTAACCTATGCAGTACTTGAGTAATTGGTGTTACTCAACTAAGATGAAGCATTTACTCATTTAAAAGAATAAATAAAAACTCTAATTGCAGTAAATGCATCTCAGTTTTTACCGTCTCTATCCTTTAAGTTTCACAACTTTTCCCCTCGAGACCCTCTGTGTCAAACTCTTTTTTTCATCGTTTCTATGAGCATCGACTGCGTTAGAGGAATAATCCATACAACTGCACCGTATAAATAAGTGATCTATGGTGAAAATGTTATGGTGAATGGATTATGCACACTTATGAACGAACTAATTTACCTCTGCACTAGTGAAGGGTATAGATACTTAGTAATTTCTCTGTATAGTAAGATGAGTAAATGAAAATATATCCAATAATGCTCGCTGTGCATATTCTTCAAGCGTTACAACATTTTATCTCCCCCATATTGTGTTCAGGATCACCTTCAGATCCAGGTTGTCTGGACTGCCACCGCTGAACAATGCCGTAGAGGAAGCGATAAAATGAATAGAAAAATTCCAAACCAAACTCCGCCGTAATGTGGGTTTAGTGGGTTGAATTTAGGAAGGATTCAATGAAAAAAAATGCACGAACTTTTTATTTATGAAGCATGGGAAACTAAATTCGAATGAGACATTCATAAAGATGAATATGACCTCATAAATAAATAGTTACGACGAGACTAAGTACTAAATACGTAAACAACTACCCCACTAAATGAAATCGCTTATGAAACTCAGAGAAGCTTCCTGATGATTAATGTTTAAAAAAAGGAAAATAAATCGGTTGTACAATACAGGACTGCAGTTACTCGCACGTAGACCGGAGTGTGCAGTATTGCAACAGTCAATACAGGACTGCAGTTACGTGCATGTAGACAGGAGTGTGCAGTTTTGCAACAGTCAATACAGGACTGCAGTTACGTGCACGTAGACAGGAGTGTGCAGTTTTGCAACAGTCAATACAGGACTGCAGTTACGTGCACTTAGACAGGAGTGTGCAGTATTGTAACAGTCAATACAGGACTGCAGTTACGTGCACGTAGACAGGAGTGTGCAGTATTGCAACAGTCAATACAGGACTGCAGTTACGTGCACGTAGACAGGAGTGTGCAGTATTGCAACAGTCAATACAGGACTGCAGTTACGTGCACGTAAACAGGAGTGTGCAGTATTGCAACAGTTAATACAGGACTGCAGTTACGTGCACGTAGACAGGAGTGCGCAGTATTGCAACAGTCAATACAGGACTGCAGTTACGTGCACGTAGACAGGAGTGTGCAGTACTGCAACAGTCAATACAGGACTGCAGTTACGTGCACGTAGACAGGAGTGCGCAGTATTGCAACAGTCAATACAGGACTGCATTTACGTGCACGTAGACAGGAGTGCAGTATTGCAACAGTCAATACAGGACTGCAGTTACGTGCACGTACACAGGAGTGTGGAGTATTCCAACAGTACACACCGTAGATGGTCTAAATTGGTCGTTGAAGCGTGTTGAAACGAACGCTTTTGTAGTTGTGTGTTAAATTGCTGGCACGTTCTCGGTGTTGAGTTCTACAGTCAACTGCGTAGCACCCTGTACACCAGTCAGATGGTTTTTTTTATATCAATCTTGTTTTACTTGGGTTTCGCGATGGTTGGAATAATGCAATGGTTTAAATCTTTGCAAAAATCTATTAGGTATGAGTTCGATTTCATTTTTTTTTACCAAAAAAGTTTTTATTCCTTTTCCTTCAAAAAATGAAAAACGATTCATGACATCATCATCTGCGAAATAGAATCAGGTATAACCCATGTATTAATACTGTATAAGTACTACTACATGGCTGTATTAATACATTGCTGTATAAGTATCAATACATGGAATGAACTCTTTTTGTGAAAAATTCATGTAACATGATGGAGGTTGTATTTATCGTTTTCAAAAATCAAAATTCATCTTCATGACTGTCAGAAATTGTAAAATTCGTGTTCATCATTCCTGAATGAATTCTCCAGCCATCATTGAAAGTCTAAATTCATAAAACTTTGCAACAGGAGCGCCTGCTTGGTGGGCTGCCTGTGATGTCGTCATCTTCATATCATTGATCTTGTACTCTTAATATTTTAATCAGAGTTACTTTCACTACTTCCCTCTTCGTTCCGGAGCATAAAAACATGATCATATTAATGGTGCAGCTATCCTACTTCAAATCATATCATTCTTTATTGGCAAGCATTATTGATAATCGTACTTATAATGTTCCTACTATTATTACCGGTCTAATACGAAATATTATGAAATCGAAATTTTGTTAAATTGATACCTGAACTATAATTAATTATTTGACCAGATATTTCTTTATATTTACTGAATTAATTACTAATATTGTTGCCTACAATATTCCTTGTATCTCAGCTGGTAATGTCCGTGGCACGCACAGGACACGTAACACGTGCAGGATACGTGACACGCACAGGACATGTAACACGTACAGGATACGTGACACGCACAGGACACGTAACACGTACTGGATACATGACACTTGCAGTTCCGAATGAACTTCATTACCGGAAGCCAAGGCCGCTCCTGCGCCCGTCCCACTGCCTCTGATCTTCGTCTCGCTCTGTCTTGCTTGACCCCGCGCCGTGTAGCATCTCCGACCGACGCTTCCCAATACATATGTTCAAGTCACTTCTCGCCTTTATTTCGCCCACAACGCCGTACTTCTGTACAAGTACGAGTTTCAACATCCTCCGAAACGTTCGCCAATGTACATCGGTGAAGAAATTTACATTAGTTTTCCATCGAATTATTTCGTCAAAGACTTCGCTGCAAGTCATCTGATTTTTTAGTGAGATGCGATACAATAATCTCGATTGCAGTTTCGGTAAATTATGGAAAATTATTATTTAATTTTTCGTGGCTGCAGCCTTACTAGAGCAGAGTTGCACGTATCAGTACGAGTATCATGCAGCACTGTGTGCCCTATTGCAGGGGTTCCACAGTGGGGTTCGGGGCACGTTAAGGAAGGTGCGCAAAAGTAACGTATTTCAGCAGGTGCAAGAATATAATTTCGTGAGGGGTACAGTTGAATGGGTATCCGCAGCCTATTTTCTGTAATATAAGTGGTCCCTGGTTGAAAAAGTTTGAAAACCCCACTTATACGGAAGGAAGAGTTCTCATAAGAGAAAGACGGGAAGCTTGAGCGTAAGCGTTGCGTCCGGAACCATAAGTTGAATTATACCATCTAACTCACCAGTTGACTTTGCAAAATTATAATGTCTATGGTGAAACTAAAAATTTTCGAGCCTAATATCCAATTGTTAAAACATAACTGTTAGCGTTGTGCTGAGTATGCGTCACGTTCTTATGCAATGTTACGTCGTCAACGTACGAATCAAACCCGTACGTTTAAGCTACGGTTTCCTAGGAAAGCGGCGCCGCTATTTTGCGGCCGCCATTTGACATGATGCAGCCAACGTAATATAACGGCCGTTCATGAGTGTAAAGTTGGGAGTTGTTTTAGTGCATAGCGGCGGTCATTGCGGTGAACGTCAGAATGCTGTCAGAATGGACGATCTAAATAACGCATTATTAATAAGCTCAGAAGATGAAAAGTCTTCGGAAGACGATGGTTCGGACGAAAGTCAGATACTCAAAAGCCGATGTACAGAGGGTGCATTTGCAAATAATGTTGTACCACATGTGATGGTTGATGATGAAGCTTTTGCTCCGCACGAAAATCTGATGAAACCTTACCCAAGACAGCAATCTAAACGATCCATCGAAAGCATTATATATCTATGGACTATCTCGAGCTCGAAAGACAACTTTGGAATTTTGTGCGGATATTTCAGAATTTTTCCCCAACCTATTTCTTCTGCCCCAGAAACTACAGACAAATTAATTATGTGTGCCTGTATATCATATAACATTTTAAAGGAAGCACAAATACTTGCTCCAGGTCAAAAACATCTTGATAGGTACACTTCCAAGTACCCACTGAATTTTTAGTTCCTTCAACAACACACAATGTTCTTTCTGGAATGAATTGAGCTGGCATTCGAAAAATATTTAAAAATTACTATAACGGGCCAGGTAGTGTTGAATTGCAACAAAATTATGCAGTACAACATTGATATTCACAGGCATGATATGGCATATTTCCTATGTCATTATTTTACATGACGGTAAGAGAAGCCGCGCAGACACCTCACTATTGCACCACAATATGTTTGGAGTTAGGGCTGCCGGTCAACCATGGTTATCTGTATTTTTTTCAAGTTGATCTCTGGTTCTTGGTATTTTTTGTAGGAACCTTTAAACGTCAACTCTATTGTAGGAGCAAAATCTTTATTTATCGTGCTTATTTATTAAAAGTAGCCATGAACATTATGAGTTCTTACAAATATTGTACATATATCACTTTCCCTGTGCGTAATAAAATACAAACAAAATATTTTATGTTATTTGTGTACAATTTTCATGAACCTACGTTATCTTTTTAAGAGTACTCCCCATATTATTGAAAGTTTGTTTCAATTAAGTTTTTCTATAATCTTTACTCTTCACATTATACAGAGCTCAATTATTTTTAACAAAATCAACTAAAATTTCATCTTCTTTGCCGTTCCCCACTGTAAAGTTTATTGTTGCAAACTTATAATCAGCGTTTCTACAATGAATGAAAGACACCGCCACCGTAAAAAACGTTCACCAACTAGTAGCCGGACGCTACAGCGGCCGTCATGCACCTGGCAGCACCGCCATTTAGCGGCCACCGCTCTCTAGGAAACCAGTGGCGTCTGAATTAATAGACAACGTTTTTGTGACGTCATCCGCCGCTACATTGCGGCCGTAAAATAGCGGCACCGCTTTTCTAGGAAACCGTAGCTTTAGTCCTCCTGCCTCCATTGCGTGCAGATGTTGAACAGTTCATGCACTCCTTTCTTGTCTATTGAATCTTGCCAATTGGCGTGGTGTCCTTACTGCGTTCAGTTCTGCACTGTCATGCCACTGGCAAGAACTTGCGAGTAAACTCACTTCAATAATCTCACACATTTGAGAGACGTTATGTACACTGAGAGAAATTTTGACACACCTGGGTGTGTCAAACGGTTATTCAGAAATGTTTTAATACACATTGAAGGATTTCCTTTGACCACATATTAAAGCGGTTGAGAGACTTAAAACACTTATTCACGATTCAACTGGCTCAAATTTTATTGTAGAAAACCGAACTGTGCTCAAATTTTGTGATTGGAGTACAATTCTCCCTAAAAAACCTTCAAATCTTCGCTAATTTTTCTTCTAATTCATGGAGATTGTCTTTATATCAGTGTAATTAGTTGGTAGTCAAAGAAAGTAAAATATTTATGAGAAATAAAATTGACTTACGTTAAGTGTGTCATGTTTGGCATGCTTAAGTGTGTCGTATAAGCCCATGACACACAAAAGTGTGTCGAAATACATAGGCTAATCATGTATATTGTTGACACACTTTTGTGTGCCGGTTTTGCGACAACTTGACACAGAAAAGTGTGCCGCTTTTGCGACAAAATTTTTCTCAGTGTACGACAACTTTCTCTTCTGAGCGATGTTGACGCTCTCCTTGCGATGTCTCACTTGTGTGAGTGAAAATCGAATTCTTTCAGTCATAGATTCAAGAATTTTAATGATGGATCGAGACAAAGTATTATTCCAACCATCGTAATACACTAGTAAAACATGACTGATGTATACAATAAACGGTTAGGTATTTACTCCTATGGAACATTCAAGACATGTGTGTGTAATATCTGTTTCTAAATCCCTGATATGTAACTGAGATGCACGGGTAGCGTGTTCATTACGTGCCATGCAGCGGTACTGCCCATAATGACACTTTTACACTTTTGTAACTCTCCGTGGTACAGTGGTTAAGGGATCGGGCTCGTATGTTGGAGTCGAGGGTTCGTATCCCGGCGCTGGCGCGGAGATTTTCCCCGTTAGGTATAAGGGAAAGCTCAAGCACAATACCCCACTCAACCCAGGTGTCGGAAATGAGTACCCGCTTTACGGGGAAAACGTCATGGTGTCCTATATATAGTGTTAGTTATAATACATTTGAAAAACCAATGCTAAGATCATATGTATCAGGCTTGATTGGAAATAAAGCATCCCAAAGATGCCGATGTTAACCTTTAACCTTTGTGCGACTGAACAAATGAGAAATTATCCTAAAAAACTTGTGCGTGAACGCAACGGGATTCCGGTCAGTTTTGTTTGCACTTAAAATAGTTACCCAGTTCAAAGACCTACAAGTCATTACTAAAGGTTAAAGGTTAACATCGGCATCTTTGGGATGCTTTATTTCCAATCAAGCCTGATACATATGATCTTAGCATTGGTTTTTCAAATGTCTTATAACTAACACTATATATAGGACACCATGACGGTTCCCCCGTGAAGCCGGTACCCATTTCCGACACCTGGGTTGAGTGGGGTATTGTGCTTGAGCTTTCCCTTATACCCAACGGGGAAAATCTCCGCGCCAGCTACTAGATATGAAATGGGTTCAACAATGTTTATGCCTAGAATAGGTTGTTTATTAAAAATTACATAGAGCCCTTTTGGACTATTGTCGTGCAAATGTGTACATCAGTGAAATTGAGAAGTCGGAAGGTGCGAATTGCAGATATTCAGGTGCCAAGAATAAGGTATAATGAACATACTTGTGTTCCAAATAAAAAAAAGGTTAGGCTAGAGATGAGATGAGCTCAAAGATGAGCACCGCAGTGGATGTGATGCAACGTACACTATGTGTGGAATTGAATGGCGTGTGTTCACTACCCGAGGCAACCCAGGAGCTTTCACCTTCATTGTGTTTAGAAAGGCTTAAACAAACTAATAGTGGAATTTAATGTGACAAAGTGTCTGTGCTATTTCTGTCTCTTGCCAAAGCTATTAGTTGTGTGGCATGGTATGATATTAGCTGGATGAGGTGCTTTGAGAGGATAACTTGTAATCATTGCACACAGTACTCATATGAGAGGTCAAAGTATTCATGTGAAAGGATATTGAGAACTGAGAAATAGCAAACTATGAGGTAGAGGTGAGTGAGAGCTTTATGATGTAACTTAAATGTTCAACCTTGTGACTGATTTTGTTATTCACATTTTCAAGTATTTCATTGTTGCATTATGAATAATAGCATTTGTTTTTTTATGCTTATTTGTGAGGGTTATTTAATTAATGTGATTTGGGTGACTGCTATTCAATTTATGTGATATGGGTGACCGCTATTTAAGTTATGTGATATGGGTGACCGCTATTTAATTTATGTGACGTGGGTGACTGCTATTCAACTGATGTGTCATGGGTAACTGCTATTCAATTGATGTGTCATGGGTAACTGCTATTCAATTGATGTTTCATTGGTAGGCCTAACTGCTATTCATTTGATGTGGCATGGGTGACTGCTATTTAATTTATGTGATATGGGTGATTGCTATTTGATTTATGTGACATGGGTGACTGCTGTTTTTTCAAATGGGATTGATCGGCAAATAAATATTATTTGCTACTTTGTGTGCTGAGAAAAATAAGTCTATCTTGAATGTTGAATTATATTTCATACTTTTAATTTCTGAATGCAGTATTTATTTTTTAATTTAACTTAATTTAGGAGTCCTAAATTATATTTTAAGACTAGGGTAATTCATCAAATATCGAACTGAACTGATTATCGAACAACTTTGGAAATATGCGCGTAATAAATTTAGTAAGCATCCAAACTTGCTCAGTGCCAGTGATCTTACATCTAAAACTCCTATTTTAGTGATAAAAACTCATTTCTGTGAGCTGCAAACTGCTACCAGCTGTTGCGAACGCATTTTCTGTACGACCCTTACAAATTGGTCGAATTTTTTCACTCGAAAAATCTTACGCACCTCGGGAAAATTGCGACGGTTTAATTGTTGTTGGGTCACCGTCAACCTCCCGTCATAACTAGCGAGTAGTGTTGTCATATGATGTTCTGTTACTGTTTTTTTTTTCTTTTCCGCCAAAAACTTGATAATTATTCCATGTTCGACATTCAGTTCCTTTTTCATGTCAGTATTAAATACTGAACAAAGGTGTTCGAATCAAAATTCCTTAAAAATCATGAATTTATGCCTCAAACAAAGCTTTTCGATTCTTAATTCTTTTAAATAACTGAATCGATCTATTGAACGCCTGTTTTATTTCATTAAAATATTGTATTAACGCTTGATAATAACATTAAATAGTTGAAGATGGGAATTCTGGTGAGGGGCTATCAATCATCTGCTGGTGTTCCAAAGCCCTCAAGATCATCAATGATTCGTCTGGCTACATTTACTGATGATCAATCCCTTGCCAAGAAAATTGATGCAAGCATCAATAATAATTCATTGACGAGTGCTTTACACTCTACTCCAAAAAAGGTCACACAGGTTGATGATCACAATGATGGTTCAACAAACACTGCAAATGAAACATCGACATCATATTCAAATTTTGATAACTCTCCATTCAAATGCATCTTGAAAATAAGTAATGAGACAGTTATTTCAAACAAACAAACAAAACAAACATCGGCATCTTTGGGATGCTTTATTTCCAATCAAGCCTGATGCAAATGATCTTAAGCATTGGTTTTTCAAATGTCTTATAACTTACACTATATATAGGACACCATGACGGTTCCCCCGTAAAGCCGGTACCCATTTCCGACACCTGGGTCGAGTGGGGTATTGTGCTTGAGCTTTCCCTTATACCCAACGGGGAAAATCGCAGCGCCAGCGCCGGGATACGAACCCGCGACTCCAACATACAAGTCCGATCCCTTAACCGATGTGCCACCACGAGCACTTCCAAGAAAATCCAGTGCACCAAAGAAAAAAAGAATGAAAGAAAAACGTTTATTTTCAAAGTGGCCACATGAGGTGTACAAATAGATAGACCATACGAGGCATATTAATGGACAAAATATACGAGGCGTACTAATAGACAAACCATACGTGGCGTGCTAATAGTCGAACAAAAGTTCCATACGAAGAGAACTAATTGACAAACCATCCTGTTCGAATCAAAATTCTTGTTCGATTCCTGTTCGATATTGATGAAATTATGTTACTAAAGAATTCGATTTTTAGAACAATAAATACATTTCAATAATCTACGTTGTCTTTCAAGCGACATCACAGAACAAGAAAGCAACTGTTCAAGAATAACCTTGAGGCCCGCAAGAGTTATTCAGAGCAAAAGTTACTGATTTATGAAGGTTGTTTCTAGACACACGTGATTTCTGTTCGATATTTGATGAATTACCCTAGTTAGGTTTGTTTATCCTTCATTATGCAGACAAGTAACCCCCAGAAGGAGACTGTCAGTTGCCCTCAGCTTCAACACATCAACTGCAATGGGTTAAACTGAAGTTCAGTATTTAACTCAAATTTTTATACAAGTTGGTGAAATTTTATCTATATCAAGCATTTACTGGGTACTTTGAATATCATTTACTTCAAGAAATTCTTAAAACTGATGCACCACCCACCAGTGGGTTGCATTGCAGGAAACATTTTGAATAGGTCGGTAAATCTGAAGGAGATGACAGTTGTCAATTTTGTAAATTTCGATGCCTTACCATAGTTAATTAGATCGAAATAAACAAGTTTTCTTCTATGCACTTTTTGTCTCAAATGAGTATTTTATTAGTTATAGCGGTAAATGACTTACCGCAACTCCAGTCTTTGAAGCGGAAAGAAATTCTTTGATTGAGTTGTATGGCAATACTGCAATGGCGTCTCGCTTCCAGCGCTCTGTCTTGAAAGACGAAACCAAACCTACCGCTATACCTCGTTAAATACTCATATGACGAAAAAAGTGTTTGGGATAAAAGTTGTTTATTTCGATGTTATTACCATGTTTCAAGCAACAAAAATTCAAAAACCGATGAGTAGCTGTTTATTCAAGCGCATTCGTCATCAATGACGAAACTAAACTTACCGCTATAAATCGTAAAATACTCATTTGAGACGAAAAAAGAATAGAAGAAAACTTGTTTATTTTGATTCAATTAATTAGGTTCAGGCACCAAAAAGTAGAAAATCGACAACTGTCATCTCCTTCAGATTTACCAATAGGTCTTCCAAGCAATTGTCTTTTGTGTCCCATGTGCTTCTTTCAATTGTCATGCCTTTTATGCTATCTCTTTTTTGGCTATTTTTCTCCTTTCTTTTTAACCTGCTGTGTATGTTGTACCTTACAGGGTATGGTAAATCTGAAGGATATGTCAGTTATCGATTTTCCACTTTTTGGTGCCTGAACCTAATTAATTGAATCAAAATAAACAAGTTTTCTTCTATGCACTTTTTGTCTCAAATGAGTAATTTACGATTCATAGCGGTAAGTTTAGTTTCGTCTTTGACGACGAATGCGCTCGAATAAACAGCTACTCAACGATTTTCAAATTTTCGTTGCTTGAATCATGGTAATAACATCGAAATAAACAGCTTTTCTTCTATTCCCTTTTTTTGTCAAATGAGTATTTAACGAGGTATAGCGGTAGGTTTGGTTTCATCTTTGATGACGATCGCGCTGGAAGCGAGTGCGCATTGCAGTGTTGCTGCCCGACGTGCAACTTGAATTACTTGCCGCTTCAAACACTGGAGTTACGGTAAGTCATTTACCGCTATAACTAATAAAATACTCATTTGAGATGGAGAGTGCATAGAAGAAAACTTGTTTATTTCAATCTAGTTAACTATGCATAGGCATCGAAATTTACAAAATCGATAACTGACATATCCTTCAGATTTACCCAGGGTACCCTGTGGGGACACTCACCTTGTGCATAAATTCCTTGTTATCTACGCACAATAGTAAATGGTACCTTTTCTTACATAAGCAAATCATCTTTCCAATTCAATTAAGGGCACGGTTCGGGTCTATTTCCGGATTATGGTCATTTTTCAGTTTATAAACTCATCTTATAGAGAATTTCCTTGCGCATCCAACGATATAATTGGCTTTCAAGTACGTCAACTGGTTAGTCTTCTGGACGGGGTAAAAGACGCGCACTAGTGTGACCTTTGGGTGCGCTGATGGATGGGTGACCTCCCTCTTCCCAACCATTACGAGCCAGTATTGAGTGTTTCTCTACTGGAATAGCAAGAGAGTTCATTCATGGCCTAACTTAAAATGCTTTTGTACTCAAACGAAACATTCTAATACTCAGTGATAAATTATGATGGTGTAATTGAGTGTTTGTTTTGAGTCCGGCTGCTGAGTCATCAGCTAATTAGCTGGCTATGTAAACATAAACGCCTCCCAAAGTTTTAAAGCTACAGGAATGGCAATTATATCAATCGAAAGGGCTTAAAAAGAGCTATAAAGCAATACAGGTAATTGAAAAAAATATATTGTCAGCATTGAAAAAAAAATTGTTAAAAAATTAACCCTGTTATGAAACTTATATTTATTGACTTTTGATATGGATCCTTACCCACTGTTTTGAAGGTACATAAGAAGGTACAGAATCGCTGATAAGACTCAATTAAAAAATTGTTACAAAAGAAAAAAAATTTTTTTTTGGAAAAATGGCTTTTCTGAGTACTCACCTTCTTGATTTTCGAAAACCTACTCCTCTCACAGTTTTGAAGGTACAGAGATGGCGAGCATACCAATCAATAGCAATTGAAAAGGAAAATAGATCCGATGCAAAAGTTTTTTTTAATTTCAATTCACTTTGAAAATTAGAAGCAAATTATTCAAAAAAGTGTAAAAAGAGGTCATTTTTGGGGAAAAAAGTTCTCAAAATTCAAAAAATCGGATCTCTAGACAAGACAATTTGCTATCTTGAAAATATTTTCTCAGTTCTGTGAGTTGAAAATTGTAGGAGGAGTAGGATTTTCCGCAACACATGTTTATTCATGTTTTTCTAAATTAAATCTTATTCATGTATGGTTACAAAAAAATGCATAAATCAAAAAAGTTATTCATAACAATTTACACCTACGGTAGATATCTCAGAAAAATCCACCGAGAACTTACAGACTTTTTTTTACCCCGAACCGTCTCCTTAAAGCCTTAGACTGACTACTGTATTACACTTACATAGGAACCATAAGTTGATGGCAAATGAAAAACTTCAATTGTAACTATAAATAATCCTTTGCATAAAATAATATAGATTGATGACATTCACCACCTAATTTCAACCAAGTTAATAAAATAACTCAGCCATCCATTGGTCAGTCTGCCAGTGTAGCAGGAGTGCATTTAATTCTTTGTTCTTCGGGAGTCCTAACTAGTGAATTGGAGGCTTAAGTTTCTTGTAATCATTTCAAAATTCCTCCAAAAAATCCAAATAATTATACACTAGAGTTTTTAATCAACAAAACCATTTGAATTGTTCTTTGGGAGACTCAAACCATCTGTTATCTGATAGCTTCCTTTTTTAAATGCACAACCTAAAAATCATTTGGTCCTTACATACTATTCTTAAAAGCATTTCAAATTTGCCTTCCTCATCACACTGCTTTCCCTAATCACTGCACCACAAGTCCTCATTTCTAGCACTAAAATCTCAATCATTTCCACCCTAATGCCCTGTACATGGTTCCAGTGTGAGATGGATGGTGCAGCGCAGAAGAGGCCCCGTGTTCAGGGAGCAGTACCTAAGGAGCAGCTGTCACGCAATGACCCCGTGCGGTGACTTGCTCATGGAGGCAGACACCCAGGCACACTTTGCTCACAAGGTACTTGCTTCCTGGTGATCTTAAGTCGAGTTGTGTTTGTGTTTGTTAGTTGGTGGATTGTTGGTATTGGGTCAGTTAGATAATGGATAGTTAGGATTGTTTGTTGTAACGTGAATAGTTGGAGTTGTTTGTTAGAAAGTGAATGGCTGATTTGTTTGTTAGATGATAGAAAGCTGGTGTTAGTTAAAGAGTGGATTGTCGGTGTTGTGCTTGTTAGAAGGCGAATAGCTGGAGTTGTGTCAGTTAGAGGGTGGATAGTTTGTGTTGTTTCTTTGATGGTTGGTGTTGTATTTCTCTGAGGGTGTTTATTCTTGCGGGATGTTGGTGTTGTGTTCGTTAGATGGTAAATAGTTGGTGATGTGTTTTTCAAGGAGTTAATAGCTATAGTTGGTTATTTGTTGGTGTTGTGTTTTTCAGGAAGTTAGTAGTTGGTATTGTTTTTATCAGAGGGTGATTTGTTGGTGTTTGTTTGTTTAAGGCTGGATAGCTTGTGATGTGTTTGTTGAAGTACTGATAGTTGGTGTTTTTTTGTTAAATGATGGGCAGTTGATGTATTATTTTGAGGGATGTTAAGTGGTATTTTCTTTGTTAGAAGATGGGTAGCTGGTACTGTTCTTACACAGCATGCTTTGTGAACAAATTTGTTTATGGTTCATATAAGAATTTTTTCATCCAATATAAAACAAAATAATTCATTTTGGGATGCATCAATAATTAAGCTCTATTGTATGCTAAATAATCTTCAATACAGTAATTTACCTATCATGTTTAGGTTTGTTTACACATTAAAATTATAGTATTGTCATTTGTGATCAACCAAGGTCATTAATTTTCAGTGTACTGCTCATTAGGCAATTAATTTCTAATTGCATGTTAATTATTCATTGGATTGAAATCTTTATCAAATTTTGATCAATGACACTCACTAGCACAACATGTTTTTATTGATTCTCAAACTGTGCAGCATAAGTGCGTTTGTTGATCTAGTGTTTTAGGTGAATTTTTGGACATGAAATTCAATTTCAATTTTTGTGTTTGAATAATTTTTTTTAAATTTCACTTACCAAAGTTGTAGTTACTTATAGCCTCAGAGATATAATAGTTCAACCTACTCGTGAAATTAACATGCAAAAGTGGAAGTTACTTAGATACTTTTATTTACTGAAGTTAAAGTTACTCCCACATATATCACCCCAGGGAGATACAACTAATGTGTCCATGGGAATTAGTGCTTCCAGGGGGAAAATTTGAGGTCCAGAGCTGAGAGTTTGATTTTCCTACGTTTGATTTAAAAAAATGTTTTTCTTGTTATGTTGAAGACCAGCTTTTTCAGTCATTACTTGTTTTTCAGCCTTCATCTTAACTTACTTTTAGATTCTGCGTTCATTTAAAATCATACCAAATGGTGCCTTCATCCTTACTTTATTTTAACATCTACATTGTGTCAAAGGATGGTAAAACTAATTTATAATCATTGATTCCTAAACACATAAATGTTGAGATTACTTATCAGCTCATGGTAGTTGATGTTTCACTAACAGGTTCTCTTCCTGAAGTTGTTGGCAAGTCAATAAATTTATCCTACTTTTTATAACTTCAAGAGATGCTAAACTGCACTTAGAAGTGAGGCCTTACTAGAGCACAGGCAGTAGTTAGTTACTATAGCTTATTTATTTAGAGACATCAGTTACTGGACAGGCAGTAGTTAGTTACTATAGCTAATTTATTTAGAGACTCTAGTTACTGGACAGGCAGTAGTTAGTTACTATAGCTTATTTATTTAGAGACTCCAGTTACTGGACAGGCATTAGTTAGTTGCTATAGCTAATTTATTTAGAGACTCCAGTTACTGGACAGGCAGTAGTTAGTTACTATAGCTTATTTATTTAGAGACTCCAGTTACTGGACAGGCAATAGTTAGTTACTATAGCTTATTTATTTAGAGACTCCAGTCACTGGACAGGCAGTAATTGGTTAATATTGTTTATTCATTTATAGATTTCAATTATTAGTGAAGGACAAGCAGTAGTTAGCTACTATAGCTTATTCATTTATTTATTTATGGACATTAATTTATTTTGTTAGATTGTTGATTGACTTTAATTTGTCTTCAAATCGGTTAATATTGAGTAATAGGATGATTCTTCTTATTTTTCTCTTAATCAATGCCAAAACTCTGCCAGACTGCTGTGTTGGTTGCAATGTGTGCCAATTTTCAACTATTTTCTTGAATTTGCTTGCAGTAAATTTTACCTTTTCAATTTTCCTAACTGCATTTCACCTGTTTAATTTCCTTACTAGCTGTAATTGCCAAATGCTTTTAATTTTGAAATTTGTGAAATTTGCCTGTTCAATTTTGCTGTTAATTTTAACTGCCTAATTTTGATGACGGTAAATTTCTTCTGTTTTCTTTTGCAAAATGTAAATTTGATTTAATTGATTTTGCGTGTTGTGAATTGCACTTATTTAAATATGCATTTTTTGAATTTCACTTTTTCCTTTGTTTGAATTTTGATTTTGTACTGTTTAATTTTGCTGCATGCCAATTTCACCTGTATAATTTTGCTCACAGCAAGTTTTACTTATTTAATTTTGCCTGCAACAAGTTTCAATAGTTGAATATTGCGAAATGTAAATTTCACTTGTCTAATTTTGCCTCCAGCTAATTTCACTCATTTTATTCTGTTTACAACAAAATGCAACCATTTAATTTTACTTCCACTACAGATGAACTGCTGCATTTTGCCAGTGGCAACTTCCAACCGTTTAATTTTATTAGCAACAAATGTGCTTTGTTGAATCTTAAATGCACTAAATTTACAAGTTTCATTTAACTTGCACAAAATTTCATCTTGTTCATTTGCTAAGGGCAAATTTTACCTGTTCAGTTTTGCTAACATCATATTTTGCCGGCAGTACCTGACTGGTAGAACCAAAATTGTGATTGTGTGTTTTTTTATCTGATGTTTATTTACTAATCAGGGCAGGAACTGTACAATTTGCTTTACTCAGCCAAAGTTGTAGCCTACATAGTGGACACAGCCACAGTTATAGCCTTTATGGTGGACACAGCCAAGTTGTAGCTTTTATGGTGGACACAGCCAAGTTGTAGCCTTTATGGTGGACACAACCAAGTTTTAGCCTTTATGGTGGACACAGCCAAGTTGTAGCCTTTATGGTGGACACAGCCAAGTTGTTGCCTTTATTGTGGACACAGCCAAGTTGTAGCCTTTCAGTGGACACAGCCAAGTTGTAGCCTTTCAGTGGACACAGCCAGAGCTGTAGCCTTTAAGTAGACACAGCCAAGTTGTAGCCTTTATGGTGGACACAGCCAAGTTGTAGCCTTTATGGTGGACACAGCCAAGTTGTAGCCTTTATGTGGACACAGCCAAAGTCGTTGCCTACATAGTGGACACAGCCAAGTTGTAGCCTTTGTGTTGGACACAGCCAAGTTGTAGCCTTTATGGTGGACACAGCCAAGTTGTAGCTTGGTGGACACAGCCACGTTGTAGCCTTTCTGGTGGACACAGCCAAATTGTAGCCTTTATGGTGGATACATCCAGCGCTGTAGCCTCTTAGGTGACACAGACCGAGCTGTAACCTTTTAGTGGACACAGCCAGAGCTGTAGCCTTCAAGTGGACACAGCCAGAGCTGTAGCCTTCAAGTGGACACAGCCAGAGCTGTAGCCTTCAAGTGGACACAGCCAGAGCTGTAGCCTTTAAGTGGACGCAGCCAGAGCTGTAGCCTTTAAGTGGACGCAGCCAGAGCTGTAGCCTTTAAGTGGACACAGCCAGAGCTGTAGCCTTTAGGGTGGACACAACCACGTTGTAGCCTTTCTGGTGGACACAGCCAAATTGTAGCCTTTAAGTGGACACATCATGAGCTGTAGCCTCTTAGGGGACACAGACAGAGCTGTAGCCTTTAAGTGAACACAGCCAGAGCTGTAGCCTTTAAGTGGACACAGCCAGAGCTGTAGCCTTTAAGTGGACACAGCCAGAGCTGTAGCCTTTATGTGGACACAGCCAGAACTGTAGCCTTTAAGTGGACACAGCCAGAGCTGTAGCCTCTAAGTGGACACAGCCAGAGCTGTAGCCTTTAAGTGGACACAGCCAGAGCTGTAGCCTTTAAGTGAACACAGCCAGAGCTGTAGCCTTTAAGTGGACACAGCCAGAGCTGTAGCCTTTATGTGGACACAGCATGAACTGTAGCCTTTATGTGGACACAGCCGGAGCTGTAGCCTTTAAGTAGACACAGCCAGAGCTGTAGCCTTTAAGTGGACACAGCCAGAGCTGTAGCCTTTAAGTGGACACAGCCAGAGCTGTAGCCTTTAAGTGGACACAGCCAGAGCTGTAGCCTTTAAGTGGACACAGCCAGAGCTGTAGCCTTTATGTGGACACAGCCAGAACTGTAGCCTTTATGTGGACACAGCCAGAGCTGTAGCCTTTAAGTGGACATATCCATAGCTGTAGCCTTTAAGTGCACCCAGCCAGAGCTGTAGCCTTTAAGTGGACACAGCCAAAGTTCTAGCCTGTAATCTTTCCTTGCACAGATCAAAGCTGCGACACTACATGGGCAGCGTGTCCCAGCAGACGCTGCTGCAGCTCATGACAGTCGAGCGCCACACTCTGGGCCTCCACGTCCTCTCTCTTGGCTTTGTGGACAGCATCGACACCGCGCTGTGAGTGTGAGTTGTGTGCTCCTGCTGTGTTGTGTGAGTTGTGTGTTGTGCTGGGGGTGTTGTGTGAGTTGTATGTTGTGTTGGGGGTGTTGTGTTGTGCTGGGGGTGTTGTGTGGTGCTGGGGGTGTTGTGTGGTGCTGGGGGTGTTGTGTGGTGCTAGGGGTGTTGTTTTGTGCTGGGGGTGTTGTGTGGTGCTGGGGGTGGTGTGTGTTGTGATAAGGGAGTTGTGTGTTCTGCTGGGGGTGGTGTGTATGGTGCTGGGGGTGTTGTGTGGTGCTGGGGGTGTTGTGCTGAGGGTGGTGTGTTGTGCTGGGGGTGTTGTGTGTTGTGCTGGGGGTGTTGTGTGTTGTGCTGGGGGTGTTGTGTGTTGTGCTGGGGGTGTTGTGTGTTGTGCTGGGGGTTGTGTGTATGGTGCTGGGGGTGTTGTGTGTTGTGCTGGGGTGTTGTGTGTGGTGCTGGGGGTGGTGTGTGTGACCTAGGCTTCACGTGTTCCTGTGTTGAATGTCGTGTGTTGTAAAGGGCTCTTATGTTCTCCGAGTTGTAGTTGTGTGCTACGCGGGAGCTTTTCATGCTTTTCCTAACTTTATTTCTTGACTGATTTCACCCAAGAGAAAAGAAATAAAATTTCAAGTAAAATTCAAGGTAGAGGACTCAAAAATTAACTTCAAGCAACAATAGAAATGCTCTGAATTCGACATCATGAACTGAATCTTTTCACTGTTAGGCAATAGGGAATACCTTCATCTTTCAACGTTTAATTAGAATAGAACACTTTCGGCTTTCAACTTGTATTCAAAATAGAATACTTTTGTCTTTCAACTTTGATTCAGAAGAGGATACTTTTCTGGAGATCTGAGGAGCACCTTTAATAGAGTTGGGAAGCACCTCTCTTTGGAGTACCTCTGTTGTAGTTGGGGAGGCTTAGACTAACTCATAAGTAGTTAGCCTACAGTTCCGTTACCGCGGCAAAGATGTTTTCACAAGGGAAAGAGAAATTATATAGAAAATAATGGAGCGTAAATGAAATCGATAGCATATTTGGAAGAGTCAATCAAGACGAGGAGAACACGTAAAGTAGATCAGAGAAAGGAGCTGAGGTATAGTTCGTACGGATAGATTTCGGGTAAAAAAAGCGGGTACATCCACGTGCGACGCCTGCGTTTTGCTGTCTCGAACTTCGTTAGATTTTAATGAGTATTTTCTAAGTATTTTATCACTATGAAATTAAGATGAAATTCCTCATATCTCAACCAAGAACAGGGAGGGCTTGTCAGCTTGTTGTCGCTTCCCGCGTTGTGTTGTACGTTATTTTGGGTGGCTCAAGAAAAACGCCTGGATTTCACACTACAAAAATTTACCTCTATATAATTACACTAGGTATAAATATAAAATATGATTTTCACAGTTGTAAAGATATCGTTTGCTGATTTTGTTTGCAGATTGACGATGTTATTTACTAGAGAGTCCAATATATAGAGGTAACGCATCTAAGTGCTCTGTGTTACGTCCATACAGCGCTCTCGTACTCGTTGCAACTCTACACGTGCTTCTCACGGCTCTGAATGAAATAAATTCAATACATGTATGATTACTATATGAATTACAAAGCATCCACTGAAACGTCTTCAAGCACCCACAGTTTCATCTACAAAGCAAATGAAACTGACACTCCACAACATTGACTGTATTCCATTATTGACTGTATTCCCATCAGGTTGTATTCCTGAAGTACGACGAAGACAACAGAAGAGAATGTGAGGAGAGCAAGAATACCAGCAGGTGCCCCGCCACCGCACACCTTTCTCAGTCACGGGTCGCATGACACCGGTCTCAGCTCCTGCGTTGCCTCAGGTAGTGATCACACGCCACGACTTGCGATGTGGTGTCGCTGTTCCGCCATCAAGTAAGCCACAACTTTTTTAAAACCTTTACGTTATCGCCCATCGCATGGAAGTTATCTCCATAAAGTGCATCACGTATCGTTAATATTACCTTCGCATTTCATCTTTTAATCAAGTTATCCCCAGCGTGATACCAAAATGTAAATATATAATTTCAATAAAACGTTGTGAGAGGAAACGTGATGGTACACCAAATAAGTACTGGTAAGCTCAAAATTTCAACATACTTTGGTAACTATTGTACAAGAGAACTCACCTTGCCTAATTCTCGCCTGGTCCAAGCACCAATTTTCCATTAAAATTTGTGATTATATGAGTAATGTTACATGAAATGCGTTTTGTTGTGAAATTCTTGGAAACTTGAATGTTTCATAAATCGATGTCAGCGATAGAAAATTTATTTTCATGATTAAAAAATCTGTCAATTCGTGTTCGTCATTCCTGAATGAATCTCCAGCAGTCACTTGGCGTTCATATTCAATAAACTTTGCAATAGGAGCGTCTGTTCGATGGGCTACCGGTGATGTTGATGTCATCTTCATGTTATTGATGATGTACTTGTGATATTTCTGTGTTGCACCTTATTTTGATGGCTTTATTTCCAGGCATGAACAGAAGATTATATTTATGTTATTGCTCGCCTTTTTCTTATGTTAATACATTTTTTTGTCCTCGCTAGTATTATTGAAAATCGTACCTACAATGTGCCTAGTAGTTTCACAAATCTATTTATTGGAATTATGTAGCATTTTTTTTTTTGCAATTGATATCAGTGTTTTAACTCTTCATTTATATTTACCAAATAAATTACTAATATTATTACTTAAAATATTGTTTCTTTTTACTGATCGATTTCGTGATATGCGCAGGACACACTACAAATCCGTTACTCAAGTACTGAGCCAATATCAGCGTTGAATTGTGAGGCACAAATTTGCACTTGCGGTTGCGAGTGAACTTCATTACCGGAAGCCAAGGCCGCTCCTGCGCCCGTCCCGCTGACTCTGATCTTCGTCTCGCTCTGTCTTGCTTGACCCCGCGCCCTGCAGCATCTCCCAACGACGCTTCCCAATACATATGTTCAAGCCACTTCTCGCCTTTATTTCGCCCACAACGCCGTACTTATGCTGTACAAGTACGAGTTTCGCCCACAATGCCCTACTTCTGCTGTACAAGTACGAGTTTCATCACTTCCCGAAACGTTCAGACATAAGCCAACAAATATTTCTACATTAGTCATCCCTCAAATAAATGATTTCAAACTATCAACTGGCAAGTTATCAGAGTACTAGGTACGTGTAGTACGTTCGATGCATGTTGTTTCGGTCGACACCGTTAAAAAGATGTCGTGCATCTCAGTTACATATCTGGGATTTAGAAACAGATATTACACACACACATGTCTTGAATGTTCCATCGGAGTAAATAAACACCCGCCAGATTGTTATACAGGGTGTTGTGCAATTCGATACACATATTTTACCGATATACAGATAACCATTTAATTTTTCGTTTTTCTGCTTATAGTTAAAATATGTGCATCAAATTACACCACACCCTGTATGTATATCGAACTTGTTCTTTTGTTTCTAAAAATAAAGCTATCGTATAAATTTTCATGCAGGTTTTTGAGTGGAAATTGGTTATATTTTAATCTATGAAGAAAAAATCATATCAATGTAAATTAAAGAATTGATGATAATTGAAAAACGCTCCTATTGCAACGTTCAATGAATATAAATGCCGCATGACGGCGAGAGAATTCATTCAGCAATTCAGAACTGACGAACGCAAATTGGTGGATTTCTTGAACACTTTGAATTAAATATGAACTTTTCAGAGCGATACGTGAACTGTGTTCAGAGATTGATGAATTTGTCAACAAAATGGGGCTTTTTATAGAACTATTCTCAAAATTCATGTGCACTTTTTTTCATATTTGGTTGTTGGGAAATTTTATTCACCCATAAAATCCTTTAAAATAGACATCAAAGAATTTAAATTACCCATCAAGTCAAGTCATTATTTCGAAAATCGTAATACACAAGTAAAATCTGTCTCATGTAAACAAACGGTTGGGTATTTACATTCTGAACATGTGTGTGTGTGTTGTGTGTGTGTGTGTGTGTGTGTAATACGTATCTGTTCCTAAATCCCAGATATGTAACTGAGATGCACGGGTAGCGTGTTCATTACGTGCCATGCAGCGGTACTGCTCATAATGACACCTTTACACTTTTGTGGGACTGAACAAATGAGGAATTAGAATGGAAAGCTTGTGGGTGACCGCGATGAGATTTAGGTCCGTTTTGCTCTCAGTTAAAATAGTTGCCCCTTCCATAGTTATCAGAAATAAGTCAACAGTAATTATTGAATGGGTCATGAGTGTTCTAAAGTAACAGGAACATAACTTTTTCTCCCATAGTAAAAAAAGTCAATATTATTTTGGAACCCTTATGGGTACATGGTAGATGGAAGCAGACGTATGACGAGTGGTGTGTGCTCGCGAGGGTGTACGAAGGCCCCTTTGTAGATATTAACGTTACCTCTACCAACCAATGAATTATGTGTTAACATTCGAAAATGTAGATGAGTCACCCAATGGTTGAGAAGTTGAGGCCTGTAGACACGATCATTGAGTGCGCGCGAGAGCAAGTGTGCGGTGTTTGCGCCTCTCTTCACTGCTCACTCGCGCTCTAAATGATCGTGTAAACTGGCCATTAGTCCCTCTAATATTTTCTTAATTATTTCTGTCGACTACAATGAGCGACACAGCTGTCCATTCAATGTAGCAGGACGAAGTTCTTTTTTATGAAAACAATTATTTTTCTTTATTTATATTTACCATCCGTACGATGAACAAACTCTGAAATTCATTTTTGCGTGTATATCAGTTTACATGCTTCTAGATGCGATAGGTTGTGTTATGTTTTTACAAATTATTTTTGGGTAACGTTGTCTCGCTACTTAGAAATCATTTACGACGGTGTTTCAGTCTAGTCTGGTAGAGCGTGTTCGTGCCTTTTCTTATTTTTTATCGTATTTTCTGTATTTTAATTCATTTTTACAGGTGTTGATAATGGCTTGAGCTGGAAGCCGAAACGTTCCCTTGTTAAAATTATTTTTAAATCAGCTATCTTTTACTATCATTTTTTTATAAAGAGCAGAAGTCATTTGAAGCAGAAGACGAGCTTGCAAATTGCATGTTGTGTATCCACGATTCCTTAAACTTTTGGACGATGACTATCGACGACCCTTTTGACTTCCCTCTTGGCGGAGTCGTCGGTTCCCTCGTGCTCGGTTTAATAGTTCATCTCAAAATTATAAATGCAACAACGAAATTTTGTCAGCCTTTCTTTATTGAAACAAGCAGGTAGAACGCACCGATTATTATTCGTAATTATAATGTATTATTGTTATTTTGTATTATTGTATTATTTTACCGTATTATTATATTATTCGTAAATTATCATGTCCAAGTGTGCACACATGAGTACAATATTGATGTGTATTAGAACCACGCACACGGTAAACCAAATACGCTCCAGCAAACAAATGCGAGGACACGCACAGGGATTGCCCGTATACAAGTTGAATAAAACTTATATTCATAGATTACTGTAGAATTTCATAGTCTAATGAACTATACATAATAAAAGCTGTCTAATAAGATTAAATATTCATCTAGGATAACAATTTCATACAATCAACTATGAGCTTTCATAACACCACAATACCGCAATGACCCGTACACGTACTCCTGAGTTGCTTAGCCCTAAAGACACTCTATGCACTCTGTAATGTGAAGGTAGGTGTTGTGTTACACACCTGTTGTGTGCAGTGGCAGAGTGACGAGCAATCAAAACTTATAATGTGGAAAATTAGCGTTAAATTTTCACACACCTATTCTGGGTATTATGACATTTATTGAATTTCCTATAATATTACTACGATGTGTTGTGTAGTTTTTACGTATTGCCCCTCAGGGGGATACAACTATTGTATCTATGGGAATTAGCGCTCCCAGGGGGAAAATGTGAGGGCCGGAGCTGAGAGTTAGGTAGACCTTCTTTTTGTTGAAATAAAAGTTTTTTTTTATGTTAAGGACCACCTTTTTTTGGTTCACTACTGTCCTGTTTTTCAGCACCTCTGACTTTCTTCTTCAACTTTTATATTATTTCATGAACTTCTTTCTTATCTTACTGTTTCTATGCCCTTTCTGCATAGATTCCTCATTTTCTTATCTCCATACTAAATGGTGCCTTCCTCCTTCCTCTCTTCGATACGCTCTATTTTTGTTGCGGTTAGGGAGGCTTAAACTAACTTATAATCTAATCTAATCTAATCTTTTACGTATTACACCTTCTTAATCTGAATAATACAAATAATTTTAATACTGAACCAAACGAATAATATTAAAAACTTCTATTTAATTGGCTAACAGATGTTGAAAAATCCTGGTACTGTTGTTTTAGTGTCTGTTGAGTCCCACAAAGTTGGTGCAGTGTTCCTTGATGCTTGACTTATACATTCAATGTTTCAGGATTTTAGAATATGATTTACTTCTAAGTGAATTGTCATTTGCTCATTGTATTGACCTAATAAATGAACTTCACAACGGACCACGCAACGCAGACCAGGAAGTCCCTTTTCTCTGAACTGAAATGCACTGTGTTGACTTATGCGTCTAAGGTTAACCAGTCGAAGGTAAATTGCATTTCTACATTTTATAAACGATTTGTTTTTGTATGTAACATCATGATACAGAATTCACGGATTGAAAAAAAATCAGAATGCTCACATGAACATCTTAAATGGAAACGTCAAAATGATCATTTCGTGTATCGAGTATAAACGAACACTTTAAATTGAACGTTTCTAGTGAATAATCAACACTTAATACAATACAATTTCTAAACATTTCGATTTATGTATGATTCATTTCTTATTTCCATATTTCACACATGCTATGGCATAAAAATTTTTGGGTCTATTTCGACTCGCTCGAAATTTTTAGAACAAAAAATCCATCAACAAAAAATGCTTATGCATGTATTTAACGTCAATAAACGATGTTCCCTTTGACTGTCATTTGCTAATTCGAACTCATCAACTAAAATCGCTCTGTAAATGTCTCGGGTATAGTGCACTAACTCGGCCAAGTTTTCGGTGTAATATGCACAAATAGCTCAATTCCTCGGTAAAACCACGGATTTCTCACAACTTTAAATGAAGTAGAATCAATACTTGTATATTTCACACCTGAATGACAAAATAACTATTCCATATGTGAAATTGACGCTTCACAACAATGGTTATATTCCAATAAGCGTGAAATAACACCTGACGTACGACAAAGACAGAAGAGAATGTGAGGAGAGCAAGAATACCAGCAGGTGCCCCGCCACCGCACACCACTCCCAGTCACGGGTCGCATGACACCGGTCTCAGCTCCTGCGTTGCCTCGGGTAGTGAACACACGCCACGACTTGCGCAGTTGTGTCGATGCTGCGGATAACCTTTCGGTCAAAATGCAGTTAATCCTATTTTATTGCACCCACCTGTATGAGTGCAAACTTGGGAGAACGAGATCATACATCGTTCAAGATCACACGAATACTCCTACCGGTTAGCGGACCAGAAAATTACGTACGCAGATGTAGACCCTCGTAGGGTTTCTAAATTTAGGGAAATTTTTTTCTTCAGCGTTCAGTACACTAATAGAATTCGATGCATCATATAAATACTGATAACCTGTATCTTGCAGTTTGCCAGGGGTAACTATTGTAGCTGAGCACTGACCCGAAAATAATCTCGATTGTGCCTCGCACTAATTTTCCATTGTAATTCCTCATTTGTTCAGTCGCATAAAAGTGTAAAGGTGTCATAATGAGCAGCACCGCTGCATGGCACGTAATGAACACGCTACCCGTGCATCTCAGTTACATATCTGGGATTTAGAAACGGACACTACACACACACACATGTATTGAATGTTCCAAAGGAGTTAAGTGCCACACACACACATGAAACTTAAGGTAAACTTTTCACAATGACATATAAAGTGTCTTCATAGATTCATGAATTTTTCAACAAAATGATACATTTCAAGGATTTATTTTCAAAAGTTCATTAATGATCATCTATTTTTTGAGGGTTCAGGAACCTTATTCGAAAATAAAATTCTTTCAGCCATAGATTTAAGAATTTAAAAAAAAATTACAAATCAAGACAAAGCATTATTTCAACCATCGTAATACACAAGTAAAACATGATTGATGAAAACGACAAACGGTTAGCTATTCACTCTTTGGAGCCACCAAGACATGTGCGTAATCTGTTTCTAAATCCCAGATATGTAACTGATATGCACGGGTAGCGTGTTCATAACGTGCCATGCAGCGGTACTGCTTATAATGACACCTTCACACTTCTGTGGGACTGAACAAATGAGAAATTAGAATGGAAAATTTGTGCGTGGGGGCGACGAGACTCATGTCAGTTGTGCTCTCATTTAAAATAGTTACCCAATCTAAAGATATTACGTGGAAGTCATCACTAGTTATTTCATGGGTCCACAATGTTTGAGGCATGATACCGACGTTGTTCCCTTATTAGATACAATAACCACGCTGATTTTGGATACCCGGTAGGGTTAATTAATCGCTATCTGGAGAAAGAACTCTAATATGTCGGCGGGTGACTGAGAATGACTCTCATGATGAGGTAGTAATTACGTGCAATACCGAAGATGAGCTACTGTATGGTTATGTAAGGGATGTTGGGTGTTCACTACCCGAGGCAACGCAGGAGCTGAGACCGGTGTCATGCGACCCGTGACTGGGAGTGGTGTGCGGTGACGGGGCACCTGTTGGTATTCTTGCTCTCCTCACATTCTCTTCTCTTGTTGTTACTGCTGCTCATTTCTCTGTCTTATTCATTTACAATTATTGATCACAATATTATTGATTGGTCTACCGTTTATCTATCTATAAACACGTAAGAAAGGTCAAGAATGCTAAATTCAACTGACAAAAACTTATGCTAAGAAACTGATTCGGTTGATACTGGCAGTTACCTTGACGATCAATTTTCAGGGGATCTAGGAAGAGCTTTCTGGTTTTAGTGCAAATAAAACCGTTTTAATTTTTCCGCCCATATTAATAATTTCTAGAGCAGCCTCCGGGTACGCGTCCTGAGCGAGCATACGCGTTGTAAATTTGTTTGTTCAATTACCATCAAGTATTGGTACCACCGTGACGACAACATCTGGTGGTCAAAAGTGGAATAGGTAGCGAAAGAATCCTGTTGTTGCTAACAGATGACGCTAGTAATACTTTAGTGAGGGCAATAAGAAATATGGGAAGTTTTATTCCAACCAAGTGTCGTGATCGTATCTCTTTTTTTTATACTGTCGTATTTTCTTTATTAGCCAGATTTTCAAGAGGCAATATTTTCTGATCGTATTCATAGCTTTCATTTCTTTTCAGTCGATGTCGAGACGGAAGGCCTCAATTATTTTATTTTATTAATAAAAGGGCTCGAGAATAACTGGTGACTTTCCCATGCCGTTTACTATAATTAATCATAGTGTCGAAGCAAGTTAAATAGGATATCATTAGGGTGAATGATGAGACAGCTGCAATACAAATTCATATTGTAACGATGACGTCCTCAAACACGGTTATACAAAGGGATGATTAATGATGTACACGGCACATTAGAAATTCTAGATGATTACAATGCTATTAGATCTCGGCGAATGAATTAGCTCTTATCTATAAGACGATATAATTATGAGAATTCGCACGATGACGTTGAGAGTAAACCGGTGAAGCCGTTTACGCGAACAATAGACAAAACGCAGGTCATTGATACTTTGAGGAGTCTGATAAGGACATCTTAATTGAGGATGAGCCTCGGAGCTGAATCATGTTGAGGAGAACACATTGATAATTATGAGAAGCACATCTTAGGTGATGAAATCTCAGCACTGAATGATTTGAAGAGGAACGAAGATCGTCTAGAAGTTACATCGAATGGAATTAATCTACCCTACACATGTAGTTACGAGGAGCGTTCGACGAAATATAGATGAATACGAAGAGGAATAATATGGGAGTACTTAGCTGATGAAAATCCCGAGTAGCAGTGGGCAATTCAGTACAATCTTAATTAACACTTCCTCCGCTTCACCCGCATGGGTGAGCGGAGAGTTACACGTCTTTCTCAATTGACGGCCCAGGACCTAATGCCGTTGTGCACATCTGCCCAGAAGAAGCTGAGAGACGCTGTATCGAGTTAGAATAAACGCGTTACCTATCTTGAAGCTTTACGTGAAAATATCTCAGAAAATAGCAAGCGTTGAGAGATGATTCAAATGGATTAAGCTTTATAATTAAATGGCAAGTAATTTATGTAGAATGAACAACATTTTAGGTCTCGCAGGAAGAAGTTTAAATACACAAAGAAATATGGAAGTGTCTTGAAATAATCTGGAGCACAGGCGTCGTCTACGTGGCAGAGAGTCCGAAGTCCACTGGGGGTTCGTAGAGGGTGTGTGAGGTTCGCTGGTTGTTTCAAATGATGCTCGGCGGTTAGTGAAGCTTTGCTCGAAGCGTAGGTTGAAGAGCTCAGAGATGCTGCGTTCATTGTCGAGAGCATTTTATTCCATGTCGGGTCTTTTAGAAGATAGTTGCTTGGCCAAAACAACACTTTCTTAACGTTTATATGAACACGACGAAAGTTTGTCCCAGAAGAGTCACGACAAATCCTCGCCGACGTCATTTAAGTTGCGAGCTCCCGCTCGCTGTTATCCTTCTTCTTGATCTGTGCGCGTGCGACTACTGATCAGAAGAAAAGTAGTTCCGAGAAGACAAATACGGAGCTGGACGGGAGTGGTTTGCATTCACTAGGAAGCGCTGAATCGAGATACCTTGAGATGACACCATTGCAGTCGTCCTTTGGCAGGACATTCTCCTAACAATCGATGTCGGTGATCTCCCACACCGTCATGACTGCCACATGCAGCAGTCGTGAAGTTGAAAAACTTCATGGAAAATCCTTTTTTTTGCCCTACAGTCGCGTAGAGACCGAGGGTGCTCCTGTTCTTCATCTCTCTTGCAGGAAGAAACTCCGAGTTATAGAACTCCACGGGATCTAAGATAGAAGTGGACGTGTTCCTTTAATGGCTGGAACCGTCATCTTTTCTTCATCATAAATGATGATGTAAACGTTGCCGTATCATTGGTTGTCTCTCCATTAACGCAGCACATCGTCGCTCTGTTTTCTTCATCGTCGTATCCTCTGTCCTTGATGCTCGCCGGGATTGCATCACGTCATGCGCCAACCAGCTGTGCCTCGCGCGCCAAGTGTGTGTGTGTGAGCAGACGCAAGCGTGCTCGATTACCTCGCGTTGCCATGGAGACAGGGCAAGTCTCTGAGTGACGCGTTGTTGCATGCGAGTGTTCCAGCTGTGACGCTCGCTGCCGCTGCTGCTGCGCCGCCGCCGGTCTGCGATGTAACTCTGGTCGCTCACGCACACGGATGTACGTACGCGCCGCCGCCTCTGTGAGACGCTCGCTGCCGCTGCTGCCTCAGTGTGATGTGTGATGCTCGCTGCCGCTGCCTCAGTGTGACGTGTGATGCTCGCTCAGCATAGGGAGAGGCTTTCTGCGCAGCGCGTTTCTTGTGGAGATTGTAGTCGCCTCCCGCGCCTCCAGCAGCAATTGACTGAAAGGTCCATGATGGTTATTTACTGGTTTTAGAGATCCAAAATTTTCACTCCTTCCTCCACAGGCGTTCTCGTCATGCATCCACACTCATCTCACTTCTTCGTAACTCCATGTTTACAGAAAAGGACATTCTTCTAACCTACATTTAATTTTATTCCGTTTTTATTCGATACTATGAAGCAATGATAATAATGATTCTCGGAAGGAGAGAATACAATGTTTCCTAATAACGCATTAAATTTGAATTTTTACCTAATGGACTGCACGCTATCCAGATTTGAATCGAATTCATTTACATATATAATTATCATTATATTCCTCGTTAGGAAATATCAATTTACTCGCACTGAGAGATCATTAACTAATTTACAATTCACGCGACATTTACTTTACAAAGAAAATAATCTAGACATGAAAGAATTATCTCAACATTTAATCGGTGGTCGTAATTTAAATTAGTAATTTGTCGATAATGAAACATAAGTAAGCAGGAATAAAATAAATTTCACTACCACGCTATTTCGTAAAATACATTCAAACATCACACTAAAACATCCTAACCATCGAGCATCATACTTGACTTCAAATGCTGCCATGCCGTTACAAAGTTTGAATAGAGTCAGTCGGCCGCGTTGGCATGTTGTTAGAGAGAGTGGGGCTGTGTGGCTTGGGCTTAGGAATGTCGGCGATATCGTAAACAAAGCGCAGGCGAGGCAGCTTCCACCACACATCTCAGCCAGACCACACCTCAGTTCTCACATCATCACAGCTCATAAGGCACCATTCACGCACAACAATCTCCTTAAAATGGTTAATTCATACGATGAAATTTAATAAATTGAAATTTAGAAATGGACACGAGAATAAATTATTGGTAGAATATTTCTCCATCCGTAAATTTTATATGTAATATCAATTTTTGAGTGTACGTGATGCATGTAATATGGTTATTCCGTAGAAATCATTTTGATCGAATGGAAATTTTATCTCACGAGCCTCCGTTGATGTATGAGATTACGAAGAAGTCTTTAAATAAACACTTGAATTGAAAGTTTTAATAAAAATTTTTTTTTTTTGAACGTTTAGGAGATATTTTAACTAATTCCAATGATGTTGATTTTAGAAGTTTAGCTCTTGAATTTTAAGATTCCAAATGAGAATTAGGATGACAAAGAATGTATGCTCCACGTAGGTCTCTGAATATGACTCCGGCTGCCGCTGTCAAGTGTGTGGGACCGTGCGGCTTCCAACGCATTCCTTTGTCACAAGAAAATGGCGTCGAGAGCTTCACGGCGTATGAGTGAATTTCATGGCCTCCAACTCAAGTTAATAATTCTCACACAGAAGCTGTTCAATGATCAATCGAATGAGGCTGGACTTGATTTTAATTTATGAAATCATTGGCAAATAACCGCTTCATATATTGGTATTCAATATACGAATTATCAACATGAAATGACCTAACGAAAATAAGAAATTCAGAATAGGTTATCAATTGGGTTTAAATATGATTAGAAACGGTTAATCTGACGCATAATTATTGAGAGAAATTAATAAATCAAAGAGAAAGCATGGTTAGACATATGAACAATTTTATATTAAACAAAACATGATAAAATGAAATGTAAATAGGTTCACAATAGTAATAAATCAAAAATAGAAAGCATGGTTAGACATATGAATAATTTTATAGTAAATGGACACAAATAAATGAAATGTAAAATGGGTTTACAATTGAAATGAAATGGCAAAATATTAGTAAATAGGTAAATGGGCACAAAATTAGAAACAATTTAAACGTAAGCGGGATACAATGATATAGATACTAAACACTTTGATACAATTATTGAGTGTTATGAATAGTCATCGATTACTATTTGAATTTGCGTTTGGCCGATCAAATGAAATTTTTATGAAGTATTTAAAGCAGATTTGGTATAATTAGAAATGGTTTTTGGTATTTTTGGTAGCGTGACAAGTATTTCAAGCGGCCTCTTACGGAGATGAAAGATCCACCACCGCCTGCCACCAAATGTCGTGATCGTATCTCTTTTTTTTATACTGTCGTATTTTCTTTATTAGCCAGATTTTCAAGAGGCAATATTTTCTGATCGTATTCATAGCTTTCATTTCTTTTCAGTCGATGTCGAGACGGAAGGCCTCAATTATTTTATTTTATTAATAAAAGGGCTCGAGAATAACTGGTGACTTTTCCATGCCGTTAACTATAATTAATCATAGTGTCGAAGCAAGTTAAATAGGATATCATTAGGGTGAATGATGAGACAGCTGCAATACAAATTCATATTGTAACGATGACGTCCTCAAACACGGTTATACAAAGGGATGATTAATGATGTACACGGCACATTAGAAATTCTAGATGATTACAATGCCATTAGATCTCGGCGAATGAATTAGCTCTTATCTATAAGACGATATAATTATGAGAATTCGCACGATGACGTTGAGAGTAAACCGGTGAAGCCGTTTACGCGAACAATAGACAAAACGCAGGTCATTGATACTTTGAGGAGTCTGATAAGGACATCTTAATTGAGGATGAGCCTCGGAGCTGAATCATGTTGAGGAGAACACATTGATAATTATGAGAAGCACATCTTAGGTGATGAAATCTCAGCACTGAATGATTTGAAGAGGAACGAAGATCGTCTAGAAGTTACATCGAATGGAATTAATCTACCCTACACATGTAGTTACGAGGAGCGTTCGACGAAATATAGATGAATACGAAGAGGAATAATATGGGAGTACTTAGCTGATGAAAATCCCGAGTAGCAGTGGGCAATTCAGTACAATCTTAATTAACACTTCCTCCGCTTCACCCGCATGGGTGAGCGGAGAGTTACACGTCTTTCTCAATTGACGGCCCAGGACCTAATGCCGTTGTGCACATCTGCCCAGAAGGGGCTGAGAGACGCTGTATCGAGTTAGAATAAACGCGTTACCTATCTTGAAGCTTTACGTGAAAATATCTCAGAAAATAGCAAGCGTTGAGAGATGATTCAAATGGATTAAGCTTTATAATTAAATGGCAAGTAATTTATGTAGAATGAACAACATTTTAGGTCTCGCAGGAAGAAGTTTAAATACACAAAGAAATATGGAAGTGTCTTGAAATAATCTGGAGCACAGGCGTCGTCTACGTGGCAGAGAGTCCGAAGTCCACTGGGGGTTCGTAGAGGGTGTGTGAGGTTCGCTGGTTGTTTCAAATGATGCTCGGCGGTTAGTGAAGCTTTGCTCGAAGCGTAGGTTGAAGAGCTCAGAGATGCTGCGTTCATTGTCGAGAGCATTTTATTCCATGTCGGGTCTTTTAGAAGATAGTTGCTTGGCCAAAACAACACTTTCTTAACGTTTATATGAACACGACGAAAGTTTGTCCCAGAAGAGTCACGACAAATGCCTGATAAATATCATCCTGTACATTGATTTTTGAAAGTATTGGTTACCAGATTGGTAACCACCTGTTTAATTCTCTTGCTATCTGTGATTACCAGATGCTTTTTAAAATTTTGAAATCTGTGACATTTGCCAGTTTAATTTTGCTATCAATTTTTAACTGTTTAATTTTGATGACTGTAAATTTCATCCGTTTTATTTTGCAAAATGTAAGTTTCATTTAATTGATTGTGATTTTTGTGATTTGCACTTGTTTAAATATGCGTTTTGTGAATTTTACTTGTTCCTTTTTATGAATGATGAATTTGCACTGTTTAATTTTCCTGTGAGCCAATTTCACCTGTTTATTTTGCTAACATCAATTTTTACATATTTAATTTTGACTGTGACAAATTTCAATTGTTGAATTGCAAGATGTAAATTTCACTTGTCTAATTTTGCCTCCAGCTAATTTCACCCATTTTGTTCTACTTACAACAAAACACAACTGTTTAATTTTACTTCCAGTATAGTTGAACTGTTTCATTTTGCCTGTGGCAACTTCCAACTGTTTAATTTTATTAGCAGCAAATATCCTTTGTTGAATTTCAAATACAGTAAATTTACAAGTTTCATTAAACTTGCGCTAATTTTTATCTTTTTTATTTGCTAATGGAAAATTTTACCTGTTCAGTTTTGCTAGCAGAAAGTTTCAACGGCAGTATCTGACTGGTAGAACCAAAGCTGTGATTGTGTTTTCTTTTATCTGATGTTTATTTACTAATCAGTGCAGGAACTGTACAATTTGCTTTACTCAGCCAAAGTTGTAGCCTACATAGTGGACACAGCCACAGTTATAGCCTTTATGGTGGACACAGCCAAGTTGTAGCTTTTATGGTAGACACAGCCAAGTTGTAGCCTTTATGATGGACACAGTCAAGTTATAGCCTTTATGGTGGTCACAGCCAAGTTGTAGCCTTTATGATGGACACAGCCAAGTTGTAGCCTTTATGATGGACACAGCCAAGTTGTAGCCTTTATGGTGGACGCAGCCAAGTTGTAGCCTTTATGGTGGGCACAGCCAAGTTGTAGCCTTTATGGTGGACACAGCCAAGTTGTAGCCTTTATGATGGACACAGCCAAGTTGTAGCCTTTATGGTGGACACAGCCAAGTTGTAGCCTTTATGATGGACACAGCCAAGTTATAGCCTTTAGGTGGACACAGCCAGAGCTGTAGCCTTCAAGTGGACACATCCAAGTTGTAGCCTTTAAGTGGACACAGCCGGAACTATAGCCTTTAAGTGGACACAGCCAGAGCTGTAGCCTTCAAGTGGACACAACTAGAGCTGTAGCCTTTTAGTAGACACAACCAGAGCTGTAGCCTCTAAGTGGACACAGCCAGAGCTGTAGCCTTTGAGTGGACATAACCAGAGCTGTAGCCTTCCAGTGGACACGGCCAGAGCTGTAGCCTTTAAGTGCTCACAGCCAAAGTTCTAGCCTTTAAGTGCTCACAGCCAAAGTTTTAGCCTTTAAGTGCACACAGCCAAAGTTCTAGCCTCTACTCTTTCCCTGCACAGATCAGAGCTGTGACACTACATGGGCAGCGTGACCCAGCAGACGCTGCTGCAGCTCATGACAGTCGAGCGCCACACGCTGGGCCTCCACGTCCTCTCTGATGGCTTTGTGGACAGCATCGACACCGCGCTGTTCTGCTCCTGCTGTGTTGTTTGAGTTGTGTGTTGTGTTGGGGGTGTTGTGTTGTGTTGTGGTGGGGGTGTTGTTCTGGGGGTGTTGTTCTGGGGGTGTTGTGTTGTGTTTGGGGTGTTGTGTGGCGCTGGTGGTGTTGTGTGGTGCTGAGGGGGGGGGGGGGGTGTGGTGCTGGAGGTGGTGTGTTGGGTGACATGTTTTGTGTTACCTAGGGCTCTTGTGTTCCTGTGTTGAGTTGCGTGTGTTGTAAAGTGTTGTCTCTTGTGTTCTTCACCTTTGAGGCACCTTTCTTTAGAGCACCTCTGTTGTAGTTGGGGAGGCTTAGACTAACTTATAAGTAGTTAGCCTACAGTTCTGCTACCATTGCCAAGGTGTTATCACAAAAGAAAGAGAAAATAAATGGAAAATAGTGGAGCGTAAATGAAATTTAGAGCATATTTGGAAGAGTAGGTCAAGAGGAAGAGAATACGTTAAGTTGACCAGAGAAAGAAGCTGAGGTATAGTTCGTACGGGTGGATTTCGGCCCAAAAAAGGTTAAGGTTAGGTTAACATCGGCATCTTTGGGATGCTTTATTTCCAATCAAGCCTGATACATATGATCTTAGCATTGGTTTTTCAAATGTCTTATAACTAACCCTATATATAGGACACCATGACGGTTCCCCCGTAAAGCCGGTACTAAAATCCACTAAAACATCCTCCTTCCGACACCTGGGTTGAGTGGGGTATTGTGCTTGAGCTTTCCCTTATACCCAACGGGGAAAATCTCCGTGCCAGCGCTGGGATACGAACCCGCGAGTTCCAGCATACAAGTCCGATCCCTTAACCGCTGTGCCACGGAGATATTGTAGTTATTGAAAAAAGCGGGTACATCAACGTGTGGCGCCTGTGTTTTGCTGCCTCGAACTTCATTAGAATTTCACGAGTATTTATCAAATATTTTACCATGATGAAATCCGGAAGAAATTCCTCTTAGGTCGACTATGAACAGTGAGGACTCGTCAGCGAGTTCTCGATTTCCATGTTGTGTAGTACGTTATTTTATGGAGGCTCAAAAAGAACGCCTGGATTTGATACTATGATAAATAACAATTTAATTATACTAGTTATGATTATAAAATATGATTTTGTCTGTGATAAAGATGTCATTAGCTGATTTTGTTTCCTTAATTGATGATGTTATGCACTAAAGAGTCCAATATATAGAAGTAACGCATCTAAGTCTCTGTGTTACGTCCATACAGCGCTCTCGTACTCGTTGCAACTCTGCACGGATAGCTCACGACTCTAAATAAAATAAATTCAAAACATGTATGATTCCTATATGAACTACAAAGCCTCCACAGAAACGTCTTCAAGCATCCACAGTTTCATATACAAAGCATATAAAACTGACACTCCACAACATTGACTGTATTCCATTATTGACTGTGTTCCCATCAGGTTGTATTCCTGAAGTACGACAAAGACAACAGAAGAGAATGTGAGGAGAGCAAGAACACCAGCAGGTGCCCCGCCACCGCACACCACTCCCAGTCACGGGTCGCATGACACCGATCTCAGCTCCTGCGTTGCCTCGGGTAGTAAACACCCGCCACGACTTGCGCAGTTTTGTCACTATTGCCGCCATCAAGTCCTTTATGTTATCGCCCAACTCATTGAAGCTATCTCCATAACGTGCATCACGTTTCGTTAATATTACCTTCTCACTTTCATCGCACTTCAAGTTTTAATCAAGTTATCCCCAGCGGTACAGCAAAATTTATATTTTTAACCACACGAGATGAGGGGATAAGTAATGGCCGACCAAATAAATACTGGTAAGCTTAAGATTTCAATGCATTTGGGTAACTATTGTACAAGTGCACTCACCTTACCTAATTCTCGCCTGGTCCAAGCACTAATTTTCCATTATAATTCATGATTCTATGAGTAATGTTACATGAAATGCGTTTTGTTGTGAAATTCTTGGAAACTTGAATATTTCATACATCGATGTCAACAATAGAATTTTGTTCTCTTGCCTTTAGAAAAATCTATCAATTTGTGTTCGTCATCCTTGAATGAATTCTCCAGCCGTCACTTGGCATTCATATTCAATAAACTTTGCTATAAGAGCGTCTGCTCGATGGGCTACCGGTGATGTTGATGTCATCTTCATGTTATTGATGATGTACTTTTAATATTTCTGTGTTGCAGGTTATTTTGATGGCTTTATTTCTGGGCATGAACAAGAAATTATATTGATGTTATTGCTCGCCTTTTCCAGATGTTATCATATTTTTTGTTCATATTTGTATTATAGAAAATCGTAACTACAGTGTGCCGAGTAATGTCACAAATTTATTTAGTGAAATTATGTAATATTTTTTTAAATTAATATCTGCGTGTTAACTCTTCATTTATACATACCGAATAAATTACCAAAATTATTGTTTAAAATATTGTCTTTTTTACTGATCGATTTCGTGATATGCACAGGACACACAACGAATCAGTTTCATAAGTACTGAGCCAATATCCTCCTTAAATTGTGAGGTGCAAATTTGCACTTGCGGTTGCGAGTGAACCAAGGCCGCGCGTGAACCTTATCATCCAAGGCCGATCCTGCGCCCGTCCCGCTGCCTCTGATCTTCGTCTCGCTGTCTTGCTTGACCCCGCGCCGTGCAGCATCTCCGACCGACGCTTCTCAATACATATGTTCAAGTCACTTCTCGCCTTTATTGCGCCCACAACGCCCTACTTCCTCTGTACAATTACGAGTTTCAATATACCGCGAAACGCTCAGTAATTTACGTGAATGAACAAGTTTACATTAGTTATCCCTCAACTCTCTTCGGAAAAAATTCAATGCAAGTTATCAGTTTTTACAGTACGGATTTCGATCAAATTCATTAGGAGTAACGGTTGGAGAACAGTGTCAAGTTTAAAAATTTTTTGGTAGGCGAAAGCCTATGCTGGGAATGGGTCTGTGATATGGGTGCCTATATCGTTAAATTGTTGTGAAATAAAACTTTCCATGGAAAGTGGGGGTAAGTCATGGTATTAGTGTCGATTGTAACCTAAAGTCGCCTATTGCATGGTAAAATTATGCCCATATCTGAAAGAGACGTAACGTAAGCCAAAATATATTACCATTTGTTGAGCTAGTTATTTATGTGCTTATGACGCGATCAAGGCGGCGACTCACTGGCTATAGAAATATTATTATTAGAGGAGAGAAAATACACGGAAATCCAAAGTTAAGCCGTTTATTTTCGGGAGAGATGTCGGAACGAGATTGGAAACTAAATGCCCAAAACTGTTTAGTTAATGGCAACAAAATTAATAACTCTTCAGAGCCGGACGTTTGGTAGTAGGCGGGCGTTCGACTTGCGGTCTATGACGATGCCGTCATAGGAAGCACTGCACCCGTGATCTGTTGAGGTAATTAAAGTTTGTTGAGGTACAGGTTTAATTATACATCAAGTATAAATATCCTGGTTATAGAAAGATAAAGTAAGTTATAGTATGTTATAGTTATAGTTTTTAGGTTATAAGGTACAGTGAATAGTTTTTAGATTATAAGTTATAGTCATTAGTTTTTAGGTAATAAGTTATAGGTAATAGTTTTAAAAATGCATGGGGAAACGTGGCCTTAAATACCCAGCTCACGGAATGGCAAGTAATTGGTCATGAAACTTTAGTCCAGGAACCTTCAAAGTACCCGTGGGCCTCAGGACATTCCGCGAAGCGAAGTCAGGCGAGCGGACGGGTGAGCGGTGCTTGCAGCAGCAAGGAAGGCGCCTCAGCCTCACATCGCTGCCATCGCTGCCTCTCGTACTCGCTGCTTGGCAGCGAGTACGCTGCCAAGCGCGCTGAGTTTAGTGGTCCAGTGAAGAAGTTTTCGAGCGTGGTGGACGGTAGCTGCTCGAGCTTCAGTTGATGTTCAAGTTTCAACTGTCATGAGGGAGGGTGTACGCCTGAAAGATGAAACACCACAAGAGAAAATCCTTCTTCTAAGCAATCATGCGCTTTTAGTTATTGAAAAACTGCATGCCATCAAACGAAGGAAAAAGGAATAGTCAAAGAAGTAGCTCCGACGACGTATTGAAAAAAAGGCCTAATTGGAACTTTTCAAGAATTAAGACTTGGCGTTATTAGGGAAGACTTTATTTCATTAAAAATTAAACATGCATCAATTCCGAAATCGTTCAAACGTTCAAATTTCTTCATTTGTATTGAAGAAATCTGTTGCGATACGGAGAAGGGGTTGGGTTTAGGACCCCCCCCCCCCTTGCCCATACGCTGAGGGAATTGCAACCCCCACACATGTTATAGTATTATCCTTTATGCTTGCGTACACCTGCATACCAGACATGGAGAATAAAAGAGTTATTAAGATTTACATTAATTTATTGGGAAACACGTTTATAAACACACAAGGCATGGGAACGAAATGATTTGAAAGGGCACTGACATAAATGTGATGCTTACCGAAAATTCGAGTTACACATACTCCTTCGCTGACAACGATTTACGCGCACACAAACAGCCGGCTCCACAGTAACACAAATCATAATATTTGCGAGAATAACACATCACGATTTAACCTGGAATTGTGACACGGTGTCGAATCATACAACGGGAAGTCGATTCTCGACTCAATAAACACAGGTAATCGATTGCCTATAAATTAGATGATTCTTCACGATACTTTGAAAAGCACTTTTCTGTGTGCTGATCTACATCCGAAATTGAACTTCAATCACCACCTAAAAGAGCTCTCACTACTATAAACACTCGCCAAGTGCTAACACTTTTCTGTGTGTAACTCTCCATTTTCAATTTGCACTTAAGAGCTCTCGTTTTCCGAATTCTCCCTGCCGACAACTATACACTTTCCCCTCTGCTGTGACGTGCGGCTGCAGCTGACCTAATTCCATTCCATGGATGCTGGATTCCTCTTCAATTCTGAAGCCTATACGCGGACTAAGTCGTCTCTTCTCGTTCGGCGATGCTGCGGCCGGCCGGCCTGGCTGTGCTTGCGCTCGGGTTGAGAAATGCGACGCAACGCCTGCCCGCCACTGCAGAGCTCTCAGCGCCCGACATTACTGCTGGCTTGAAGATAAACGTGGACAATTGTCTTGCTGGAGAAGGCGGAGTTGTTGCGAATTTGGAGTTGATATAGGAGCAAATGGAATGCTTTCTGTAGAATTGTTGACACTTTGACGCTTGTCGATTAATACCGCGCAGCTGAGGTGCTTCGAACGACTCCGGGTGCACGTTAGTACTTTGAAGTTTGATGATACACTGGCCGCCTCCTCTCGAAACTTCGATGGGTAACTTTCACTCTGGATGTTGGATTTTAGCTGCTCATGTCGAAAGTTTGCAGTCAACACCGGACTTGGTATTATGCCGGGTGATACCGGCATCTGCCGGTATTCCGGCTGCAAAACACCTCCTTGATTATGCGTCTCTCTCGTAGCGTCACCGAGCCGAAAAATCCCTCACGAGTCTTCATCTACCCTCCTTATATATGCGCGTCTCGGATCCTTCTCGAATGTTCACGAATATTCGCAGTTACAATGACAGCATTTTACAGCTGATTGGAGGAATTCTTCCTTGTCCTGACGTCTCGAAATTTCATTGGCTAGGTGCCCGCTTTCTTGTGCCACACCTTCTCGCGTGATCGCTTGGCAAGCGTTCATTGGTGTAGATGTTGCGGCTTTTGTTTAAGGCCAACCCTCGTATCGCGCCTTCGTGCGAGGCCTGTTCCCATGCCCAAGCGACGGCCGGCTTAACGGCTTATACATTCCAACGTCTATCGCAGTTTTTCGCGCTTTTACCTATAACTGGCCTCGCAACACATCGTATTATATAAGATATAAAATATTTCGCTACTAGTATATAAGATATTTCACTGCAGGTTTTTGACTTTTCCTAAAGTGAAGCATTTTCCCAAAATTTTACTAATTCCCCAAAATCTTAATATGAGAGTAGTATCTCTGGACAATACAGTTAAAGTCGTGTGTACAATATGGAAAGTGAAATGTTTCATTCTTTCATTTGAGAGTAATTTGAAGTCGTTGGGTGCATTCTTTCAAAAGTTAAAACCGGGTCAACTTAAGTTTTTACTGAGCGGAGTCGGAAAGGCTGTTTGATGAATTTCTGTAGTTCCCAGAAAACAGTTAGAGTCGTGTGTACAAAATGGAAAGTGAAATGTTTCATTCTTCCATTTGAGAGTAATTTGAAGTCGTTGGGTGCATTCTTTCAAAAGTTAAAACCGGGTCAACTCAAGTTTTTACTGAGCGGAGTCGGAAAGGCTTATTGATGAATTTCTGTAGTTCCCAGAAAACAGTTAGAGTAGTATTTCTGGACAATACCCTCTTCGCCCCAGAAAAATTTGAGCCAACTTGCAAAGTGGGTTCAAATTTTCACCCGTTAATTTTCATTATGACCTTTACATACCCCTTACGTTAAAGAGTTAGAAAATATTCACCCCCTTTTTCAATTTCTTAGCTTTTCCCGACATCAACATATCCCTACATATCACCTCATCATTTACCTTCTTGCAACACGCCGATGTTGACGCATTTATAAAATATTCATTAATACCTGACACACACTAAATAATTGAAACGCATCTCTTACACACATTATTGTAGTACGCAAATAGCAAAGAACACAGTAAAGATACCGCACATATCCAACAACTTGAACGCATAAATAAAACACACACGACATATTATTCTCGACTTACTCTCGGCAAATTCATCAACATAGATAAACATATGAATTAGAGATCGAAAAATCGGCGAATTTGTTACAAGCAGAGACATCCTTTCAGCTTTCTCGGTTGCAATCCACCTAAAAACACAATCTCAAATGGAGGTAATTTTCCAACCTCAAGTTTTCTTCCTCATAATTATCATTTCATCCTCTGATTCAGAGTACACGTATTTCTTGCAACAAAAACTTGCTGTTGCTCCTCCTGCGAGCCTAGGTACAGCTTGTTGTTGTTGTTCCTGTGACGTGCTACTCCTCGGTTTGCTACTGATCCTCGGCTTGCTACTGATCCTGGGCTTGCTACTGATCCTGGGCTTGCTACTGATCCTGGGCTTGCTACTGATCCTGGGCTTGCTACTGATCCTGGGCTTGCTACTGATCCTGGGCTTGCTACTGATCCTGGGGAGGGCCCCCTGCTGAGAATCGAAGTTACTGAAGCTTTTCCATTAAAAAATTCATCCTTGGCGTCACGTGAATTCGTGGAAAATTCCGTAGATCCTCGTTGCGTCAAATCGCGGACAAATCCTGTAGATTACGGCGTCAATACGCGTAGGACTCCCACGTTGGAGCTCATAAGCTCTTTCATAAAATTGTAGAAAATGAAGCACATTTAATTGCGAAGACCTTCAGGTTTTGGTTCTCAGTCTGCTCGTCGACTAGCATGACATTAACCCCTGATGTTCGCGTTAAATTGCCAATGATCTCCTTCCGTAAATGTACGCGTTTGATTGTCTAACATGGTTACTTGGTAATCGAGAGACAGCGCATTACAGGGTCGATCAACGTAAGAATTGTTCCTCGGTTTTCTTCAAAATCTGCCTTGAGTGA
This sequence comes from Morinoia aosen, assembly GCA_030386875.1. Taxonomy (NCBI): domain Eukaryota; kingdom Metazoa; phylum Arthropoda; class Malacostraca; order Amphipoda; family Talitridae; genus Morinoia; species Morinoia aosen. The sequence continues at coordinate 24,438,413 of CM059562.1, forward strand.
GGCGGACGTGAGCTACACGAAGAATTCCTACATACAAACATAAAATAGTTACTTTCCGGTATCCTCAACCAACTCTAGACAAAAGCCGAAATTCGTTCGACGGTGTCACTAATTGGTCAAATCACCTCACAAGACTATATGAACATTATTACACATGATGTACGAACTCGCAGGAGATTTACCTTGTAAGCCGAAATCCTGAATACGCACCAATAAAAAAAAAGCACATATACATTGGGTATTGTCAAGGCGTCTAACTTTACATTATACTCTGCTGCGAAGGCTTTTCTAACGATCAGACATTATGCCAACACCGACACACAAGAGAAGAATTACACATGAATTGGGTACTATCAGCTCATCGGACTTTACGTTATACTCGGCCGCGAAGGCTTTTCTAGCGATCCGACATTCTAACAATACCGACATACAAAGAAATGCAAAAATAGACAAAATGTAGTGTTACTAACCCGTCAAACTTTACATCTTACTACGCCGAAAGGCTCTACAGACGATTTGACATTGTGATAACACTGACACAAAAATGCAAAAATAGATACGACACAAAATTTTATCCGATTCTCAGCCCCAGAGACAGTGCAGCACATTTAAATGATTCCACGTTGCCGCAAGATTATATAAACATTCACACAAATATTGTACACCAAATCGGGAGATTTGCCAAACAGGCTGAAATCCCTAACGCACTTAATGTACTCATGAATACACAGTGTGTCATCACTCTGTTAGACTTTACATCATACTTTTGCTGAGAACAGCCGTTCTGATGATCTAACATCCTGATAACACACACAAAATGAAATAAACATGATTATTAACCTAATTCTCAGCCTTTGAGAAATTGCACAATTGTTATTCAATTATGTCATTTTCTTCGTCGTCCTTCAATTTCAACGCATTTAATTCAATGCTACTGATAACATTTAATATACATTCTTTTCTTGTTCTCACAACATCCTACATTCTTGCGTTCCGTACTACCACACTAGAGTTTTAACCACATCAGCTTGAACGTACCGACAAATTTCTTAATTGCGAGTGCTATCCACTAAGCAATAAAATTCCGGCAAAGGCTCTCTGCTGCGCGGTCCATCTCTCTCACATACATTCTCGATGAAGATTTCCCTTGTACAATCCAGTCGCTATGCATTTTCAATTTTTTTAACGCCATAAATCAATTCCTTTGCAGAAATTACACTCCATCTTGAATATTGAGCATTTTCGTACTAGAAAATAAACATATCCTAATGAAGTTGATAAGTACATCGTTATTATGCAAACACTCTATTGCCATCAATTAACGCTAGAATTTCAATTATTGACGAAACGGTTCACACAATTTGATTAAAGTTACAACTAAACCATGTCAAATTCAAAGCATTGTCGAATGTTTCTGCTCCTCCCATCTTACGCTCAAACATTAGAAGGCACGCCAGAGCTACTTTTGTTGATCAGGCAAAACTGACCCCAACGAACCTGTCCAAAATCCGCGCACGAACGAGAGAGAATGCGTAGACAAATACGAGGAATGCATTATAAAATCCAAAAATTATTCTGAAGAATTCTCATGGATCTTCCGTTCCACCGATTTAATTCAATACCGAATGTTAGGTCATTTTCGCTTTCAGTACAAGTAAATTTCTCTGTTTAGCGAGACGATACTCCCAGACGTACGCAAGGAATATTCATCTCTCACACGAGGCAATACTTTACTCTGCGATAAAATTCGAGGTCGAATCCCACTCGAGAAATGGCGTAGTATTTCTTCAAAATCTACACAACTCTATCTCTTTCGCTGTAGTAGAATTCAGTTTCAGTAAGATATAATTTGCACCTCTCACATGAGTATAACTTGAACATTCCCTTAGACGACGAACGATTTGAAGAAAAATACACAATCTTCCAATTAACGCACACTTAAAAATGAAAATTAATTCATCGGTGACATGTAAGTGTTTAGACTACAAAAATTGCATTTAATCCACGTGTTCCCTTTAAAATCTACAGATGCTTAATATAATAAAAATTCCTTCCTACCTGAAGGCAGCTAGGATTGAATAATCTTAAATTACCACGCTCTACCGTCGAATTCACATCAAAAGGAAATTTTTAAACATCATGAATTTATAAAAGTTAAGGAAGCAAAATTTTCATGCTCAGTGAATTTGATATAAAGGTATTGATTGACTTATGTCAGTGTCGAAATGGATTGTATACTTGGCACATGGGAAAACTACCCAAAATATTTAATGATTTTAGTGTATTATTATTGAAGCAATTATTTAAATTCTCACTCTGATGTACTGGAGCTTAGCACAATGATCTTGTGAATAAAAAAAAGGAGGATCAATTTACTTTACTTAACACACGAGCAGAGGCGTCATTTATATCTAAGTGAATAAAATTAGACCACGAACTAAATTCGCAGCATCGTTGAAAATCATCACTTACTTTAAAACACTACATTTAATTTTTATCCTAAGCACCGCCACTTAATTCCTTCAACAATTTTGCAACAAAAAAAATTTTCGCCCCATTGATGGCACGGAAATTGATTCTCAAACAATCCCATTACTGCTTCTTAGTCGATGTTAATTTAAATAACTGAAGCACTCAAATATCAATGAATGAAAGTAGGAATTATGTTGCTAAAGCTGATAGGAGAAGCTTGACGCACACAAGGCCAAAAAAAAATTCTGTAAATTATTTTTAAGTGAGGCGTCACAAATGAAACTTTCAACCGAATTAATTACTCAATGCCTCAGACCCTGGTAAACTTGGACTTGCTTCAAAGATTCACTCGAGACAAGGCAGTGTTTGCTAAAATTACGGCGTCATTTTCCACAGCCAATGCTTCACACCTAAATTCAGTTAAACCTAATGATTGTACAGATAATAGAAAAATTCAACCAAAGAATTCAGCACTCAAGAAAAATTTTATCGAACACATTGTCAAGAAAACAGAGTAAGTATTTGATGCAATATTCCCTCAGACACTATTAACTAGATCAACTTGGCGGCACAAAAAAAAAATGAGCAAAGATTCCAGAAGGTATAAATTTCTCGTAGCATTTCGAAATTAATGGCCATGGATTACACTCAGTCAAGTACATTTCAAATTAGGCGCTCCGAAATGGTCCGACTGCAGTTGCAAGGATTTCAATTTTATTGCTCCACACTCTAACAGCGCGACCGGCGGTAGACATCGGCACCGCTCTCTGCGTTAGAATTTTACTCCAAAATTGGAATGCCCACGAAATGACACGGGGTGAATTGTACTCGCAGAAAATTCTGCTTAATTATATATTAATTATCGAGCGACTGGTTAACTGAATTAAAAGAAACAGAAATTTTTGGACAACTGAAAATGAATTCCTTTAAATTTCCAAGCTGATATACAGACAGTACGCTTGCACAGGATAATTAGAATTTTCCCTGTTGCGATACGGAGAAGGGGTTGGGTTTAGGACCCCCCCCCCTTGCCCATACGCTGAGGGAATTGCAACCCCCACACATGTTATAGTATTATCCTTTATGCTTGCGTACACCTGCATACCAGACATGGAGAATAAAAGAGTTATTAAGATTTACATTAATTTATTGGGAAACACGTTTATAAACACACAAGGCATGGGAACGAAATGATTTGAAAGGGCACTGACATAAATGTGATGCTTACCGAAAATTCGAGTTACACATACTCCTTCGCTGACAACGATTTACGCGCACACAAACAGCCGGCTCCACAGTAACACAAATCATAATATTTGCGAGAATAACACATCACGATTTAACCTGGAATTGTGACACGGTGTCGAATCATACAACGGGAAGTCGATTCTCGACTCAATAAACACAGGTAATCGATTGCCTATAAATTAGATGATTCTTCACGATACTTTGAAAAGCACTTTTCTGTGTGCTGATCTACATCCGAAATTGAACTTCAATCACCACCTAAAAGAGCTCTCACTACTATAAACACTCGCCAAGTGCTAACACTTTTCTGTGTGTAACTCTCCATTTTCAATTTGCACTTAAGAGCTCTCGTTTTCCGAATTCTCCCTGCCGACAACTATACACTTTCCCCTCTGCTGTGACGTGCGGCTGCAGCTGACCTAATTCCATTCCATGGATGCTGGATTCCTCTTCAATTCTGAAGCCTATACGCGGACTAAGTCGTCTCTTCTCGTTCGGCGATGCTGCGGCCGGCCGGCCTGACTGTGCTTGCGCTCGGGTTGAGAAATGCGACGCAACGCCTGCCCGCCACTGCAGAGCTCTCAGCGCCCGACATTACTGCTGGCTTGAAGATAAACGTGGACAATTGTCTTGCTGGAGAAGGCGGAGTTGTTGCGAATTTGGAGTTGATATAGGAGCAAATGGAATGCTTTCTGTAGAATTGTTGACACTTTGACGCTTGTCGATTAATACCGCGCAGCTGAGGTGCTTCGAACGACTCCGGGTGCACGTTAGTACTTTGAAGTTTGCTGATACACTGGCCGCCTCCTCTCGAAACTTCGATGGGTAACTTTCACTTTGGATGTTGGATTTTAGCTGCTCATGTCGAACGTTTGCAGTCAACACCGGACTTGGTATTATGCCGGGTGATACCGGCATCTGCCGGTATTCCGGCTGCAAAACACCTCCTTGATTATGCGTCTCTCTCGTAGCGTCACCGAGCCGAAAAATCCCTCACGAGTCTTCATCTACCCTCCTTATATATGCGCGTCTCGGATCCTTCTCGAATGTTCACGAATATTCGCAGTTACAATGACAGCATTTTACAGCTGATTGGAGGAATTCTTCCTTGTCCTGACGTCTCGAAATTTCATTGGCTAGGTGCCCGCTTTCTTGTGCCACACCTTCTCGCGTGATCGCTTGGCAAGCGTTCATTGGTGTAGATGTTGCGGCTTTTGTTTAAGGCCAACCCTCGTATCGCGCCTTCGTGCGAGGCCTGTTCCCATGCCCAAGCGACGGCCGGCTTAACGGCTTATACATTCCAACGTCTATCGCAGTTTTTCGCGCTTTTACCTATAACTGGCCTCGCAACACATCGTATTATATAAGATATAAAATATTTCGCTACTAGTATATAAGATATTTCACTGCAGGTTTTTGACTTTTCCTAAAGTGAAGCATTTTTCCAAAATCTTACTAATTCCCAAAAATCTTAATATGAGAGTAGTATCTCTGGACAATACAGTTAGAGTCGTGTGTACAATATGGAAAGTGAAATGTTTCATTCTTTCATTTGAGAGTAATTTGAAGTCGTTGGGTGCATTCTTTCAAAAGTTAAAACCGGGTCAACTTAAGTTTTTACTGAGCGGAGTCGGAAAGGCTTTTTGATGAATTTCTGTAGTTCCCAGAAAACAGTTAGAGTCGTGTGTACAATATGGAAAGTGAAATGTTTCATTCTTTCATTTGAGAGTAATTTGAAGTCGTTGGGTGCATTCTTTCAAAAGTTAAAACCGGGTCAACTCAAGTTTTTACTGAGCGGAGTCGGAAAGGCTTATTGATGAATTTCTGTAGTTCCCAGAAAACAGTTAGAGTAGTATTTCTGGACAAATCTACAATTCGTGTACGTCATTCTTGAATTGCTGGATGAATTCTCCAACCGTCTTTGGCATTCATATTCATTCAACTTAGCAATAGGAGCGTCTGTTTGGTGGGCTGCCTGTGTTGTTGATTCCGTCGTTATATTGGTGATCATTTTACTCATATCTAGTTGCAATGATGATTTCATCGATCTTGAGACTGATATTGTTGCTCGTTATTTTGTTGATCATATATCTATCAATTACACACATATAAATTCCTGGAGAAATTGTTACACCCTACGAAATTATCTCAGTGTTGTCGGTCAAAGTTCGGAATCTCCCAAATATTTTCCTGGAATTTTGCAATTGATTTTGGACACCGGGGAACTGTTATGTTTTTCAAAAATTTCTCGCGCATTTAGTTATAAAGTTGAAATCAAAATCATTTGTATCCGATAGGCTGAATTTAATAAGCCATTCCGAAGTCTCCAGTGCGTTTGGAGTTCTTCTTATTACATACATGTTCAACTTCAGAGTTTGAAATGAATCATCATCTAAAGGTTTTACGCACAGGAACCTGCAAAATATAGTAATGGAATTTGCGAAATTTAGGAAATTTGGAAAAATAGCAGAGGAAAGCTTTTGGTGAAGTGGACAGGCTATGATGAGCCTCTGAGAGTGTCGGCAGCTGAACTCAAAATGAGTTCTAAATAAATTCTAATTATTGAACTTCCTTGCATTTGCTCAGCGGCATCGATTGACAATAAAACATAAGTACATTTCCTAAACTTAGCTAAAGTTTTTAAAAAAAATGATTGGAAAAGATTGCAGAACGAGATTCATATTATTCTGTTGAAAACAGTTTTAACCAATTATTAAGCCTTTTTTCTAAGATAGTTGATAAAACTTAACAAACGAGGTTCGCAGTAAACGATGCACCTCTAATTCAATCTAGAAAAGGTAATCCCGGTGAGAAATAGGCTTTACTTTCTTCCGTAATGACAGATATTGTCGTTGTTTCTGTAGCTTTGAATCTCCTACTCTTGAATATTTCATAAATCGATGTCAACAATAGAATTTTGTTCTCTTGCCTTTAGAAAAATCTATCAATTTGTGTTCGTCATCCTTGAATGAATTCTCCAGCCGTCACTTGGCATTCATATTCAATAAACTTTGCTATAAGAGCGTGTGGTGTTCTCCCTCAGGCTGCTTTACACTCCGGGCAGACTTGTGAATATCTATTGACTTGTGAATATCGATAGACTTGTGAAATATCTTTGCCCGAAGTGAGTGCCTGAGGTGCAAACGAACCGGCAAGGTGAGGAAAACACAACTGGAATAAACGCCGTATTATTATGAAGATTGCCGACAATAATGGCACAAGGGGATATGGCAGTCGAGCAGTACAGCAACCGATGACGTCTTGGCGGACCGACGGTTGTCGGGCAGCCGCTGCGTAGCTGGAGGACGAGAGCAGACCGGTGGGGCTGCTGCTGGCAGAGCGTCCGACCAGGGAGTACCAGAGGCGCAAGCAGGGAACTGGTGCGTCTAGCAAGCAACAAGGCGTGGCGGCTGGCAGTCGAGGAGGCGGTGAAGGCCACGGGTGAGGTGCTGGCGGAGCGTCGAGACTTAGTGTGAATATCAGGGACGCTGCGAGTGTACTGAGGCTCCGCTTGGCTTGGCGATGCTTATAGAAAAGTCGGAAGGAGAGTTTGACACAGGGTGTGTCGGGAAGAGAAGGGGTGAAACGGAAAAGGATCGGTAGGAAAAAGATAGAGATGCGCTGTGCGCATATGATGCTAGTGTTGTGGGTATTTTTTTGTAGGTAGTTTAGGGGTGGTAGACGTTAATTACCCGTCAGGGCTTTGTATGATCGATCTTTAGTTAGTAGGCATCTTTAGTACCGGACGTGGGTGGTTAGGCTTGCCGTATTGGTTAGGTCTCCTTTATCACAAAAAATTCGCTTGAGTCGGTGCTGGTCAGTCGAGTCTGTCCGTCCGTCCGTCGTTAGAGTCGTGTTAAGTGTATTTTGGTCTCGGTTGGGGTGCGAGTGTTTTCATTTTTGAGCTCTGAAATTGTCTGTGTGGTATTTGTGGGGTGTCTTGCGGGAATGTGAGTTGTTGGTAGAGTTGTGGGTACATGTCGTGAATGTTTTGCCAGATTCTTTTCGCGTGTTTGTGGAGTGTAATGCTGATTGGTTGCAAGTTTGCTCGATGATGTAGTTGTGCAGAGGTGGCGAAATCTTGCCATTCTGAATTTGTTATGTATCTCGTGGCTCGGTTTTTTACACGTTGGAGTGTTGAGATAGATGTTGGTGGAAGTGTGTGTAGGGGAATGACTGGGTAGATGAGAGTGGATCTTACTAGAGCGATGTATAGTTGGCGTTTTACTTCTAGGTTCAGATGTTTGAATCGGTAGAGGCGTGAGAGGTTTTGGTGTGCTAGTGCTGCTCGTTGTCTGGTGTGGGGTGCGTATCCGGTTGTGCTGATTGTGAGTCCCAGAACTTTACCTGAGTTTGTGTAGGGGTGTGGGGTGTTGTTGATGTGCACTGTTGGGTGTTTGCGGCGGCTGATGGCAATTATTTTGAATTTATTTGCATTAGTTTGGATTTTCCATTTTCGTTCGTAATCGTTGATTTGGGCAATGGCTCGTGTTGTTAGAAGAGCTGCCATGTTATATGAGTGCTTTGCGGATATGATTTGTGTGATGTCGTCTGCAAAAGCTATGTAGTCAGTGTTGGGTATTGGTGGGGGAAGGTCGTGTGTGAAGTAGTTGTACAGTGTTGGGGAGAGGACTGCTCCCTGGGGGACACCTGACTTGATTGGGAAGGGTGGGCCAGTGTAGTTTGCGATTCGTATGGCTGCGGTGCGGTTGGTGATGAAGCTATACAGGATTTTTGTGAATAGGGGGTGAATTTGTAGCTGCGACAGTTTGAATTTGAGTCCTGTGTGCCAGACTTTGTCGAAGGCCTTGCTTACATCTCGTAGAATGATGTCTGTTTTGTTTCTCTGTGTTTGTTTAATGTGGAGGGTCTCATGTAGCGTGGCAAGTGCGGTGTGTGTACCTCTTCCGTGTCGAAATCCGTGTTGGCGGCTGTTGTAGATGTTGTTGATGGTTAGGTGGTCTGTTAGCCTGTAGGTTAATATCTTGTCTAGGAGCTTAGCGTGGGTGTCGAGTAAGGAGATGGGGCGGTAATTTTGCACCTCGTGTTGGGAGGTGGAGGGCTTCGGTAAAAAGATCATTATTGCGTGTTTCAGTTTGTTTGGGAAATAGCCCGCTGAGAGGGCGTTGTTGTATATGTACAGAAGGTACTGGAGCATGTTTTGCGGTAAGTGTTTGAGGTGGTGTGTGGTTATTTTAGTTGGTCCTGGAGCTTTTTGGGAAAACGTTCGAAGTGCGTTTTTTTAGTTCTTCGATTGTGATTGCTGGGTAGTGGAAATTAGGAAGACGGGATGTGTCTCCTGTCTCGTGTGGTTCGTTTTGGGGAGCGATGTCGTTCATTTGTGTTTCTATAGTGTGTATGTGTTCAGCGTCGAAATCGTTGTTGGGGTCATCAATACCTGAGTATATGTTTGACCAGTGTTGTCGGAACAAAGGTTCCTTGGATTGTGGTGAGTGGTAAAAGATGCCGCCTTCTTTGATGTAGGGGGTGCTTTGTTTTTTATTGTTGCCTGACATGCGTTTGATGGCGGACCAGAATTGTTGGGGATTGTCCATCTTTTTGATGTTACCGATAGTGTTGTTCCATGTCGCCGAGTAGATGCGTTGATATGCAGTTTTTATCTGTTGTCTGAGGCTGAGGAGTTCTCTGTATAGGTGGGGTGAGTGGCCGTGTCGTTGGAGATGGTCGTAAATGTGTTTGTGTCTCATTTGGAGGACGAGTATGGCATGAGTGGGTTTGATGCCTGGTGTGGTTCTGTGTGTGATAGTTGGAATAGATTGGTTGGAGGCTTCGATGATGTGGGATTCCCATGTGATTAGGTGGTTGTCTATGTCCTCTTGTGTAGGGCTTACGTCTTGCGGTGTTGTGTGTTCAACGAGAAGGTTGCGGTATAGTTCCCAGTTTGCATTGTGGAAGGAGGGTCGTGGGCGGATGGGAATTTGTATTGGGTTAGCTGATATTGTAGCTATGATGGGAATGTGGTCGGAGGGTGTTAGTGGACCTGGTTCGAGTATGATGTTGTGGAATGTTTGCGTGTTTGTTAGTACGATGTCTGGACTAGTGGCGGCACGGTGGTTGATTATCGTGGGGAAATTGGGGCCGATGTGGTGACATTTGTTCCTGTCTATTAGAGAGTGGATTTGTCTCCCTTTCCTGTTTGCGTATGTGTATCCGAAAGTGGGGTGTGTGGCATTCATGTCGGCTAGGAGGTAGGTGGGGTGTTTTCTGTTAAAGAGAGTGTGCATGTCAATGTAGTTTATGTAATCAATGCGTGGAGGTGTGTAGGTTGTGGCAAGTGTGATTGGGCCTTGTGGTGTTTCTACTGTGATGGCCAACATATCTGTATGAAAGGTGTCGTGAAGCTTGAATGGAAGGTCTTTTCGAATTGCTATTGCTACTCCCGCGTGATTTTCATTTGCTTTGTTTGTGGTGTATGTGTTGTAATTCCAAATTTTGATGGGAGTGTCGTTACGCATGCAGTGCGCGTTGAGTAGAATTATGTGTGGGTTGTATTGACGGTAGATGTTGCATAGTGCGATTTTGTTGTTTTGCCAGTGTTGGACGTTGTGTTGGATGACAGTTAGTGTTTTGTTCATATTGTGTGTATCCATTATGGAGTCGAGTGTTTGGGTTTCTTGTGAAGGGGGTTAATTTTTGAGCATGAGTCCATCGAGAGGAAGTGTTCGTGTGAGATTGTGGTTATTGGTGCCTTTTGGAGGTCGAATTGGCCGTCGATGATTTCTTTCCAGGTGTCCGAGCTTGGGTGTGCGACAGCGGTTTTGAGGCCAGGAGGTACTTTTGTTAGTTCTTCTAGTATCTGTTGGTTGGTGGGTTTGCTTGGAATATGCTGTGAGTGCGTGTCGCTGCGGAATAGTGCAACCTCTATTTTGTCATCGTGTCCAGAAGATTCTCCCGAGGAGGGGTGTCTCTTTTTCTTCCGTTTTTTGTTTTTCTTCTTCTTCGGGCTGGACTGCGTCCTCCAGTTTTCTTGCAAGTTGTCGTCGCTTGTTTCGTCCTGGGTCGAGTTTTCTTCTGCTGAGTGGTAGCTTGTGTCCATTGCGTCGTCGTTGGGGTCGGTGCTTGCTTGATTTGCAGGTGTCTCCGGTGTGTCTGCTTGGGGTTGTTGTTTGTTTTGTTCGATGAACATGTTGAATACTTTTTGTGAGTCGCGGTTGGGGAACTGGGTGTCCACGTCGTAATTTTCTTTGAGGGACTTCGACAAGATTGATCCGAAATCCCCTCCCTGTGCGAGGTTTGCGATGTGGGCCTCGATGATGATAGCGGCCAGTTTTATATGTATTTCGCTGGTGAGTGTGAGTGTATGTTCTGTTTTTGCAGTTTGTTGGATGGCCGTTTTTGCGATTTCAATGTAGGTGCTCTTAGTTTGGTCGGTTTCTCTTTTTTGGAGTTCGTCGTTCTTCTTGCGGATAGCTTCTTTCCTGTATGGGCAGGAGGCTGCGAGTGTTCGGTGGTTTCCTTGGCAGTTGAGGCACTTCTTGTCCAGTGAACTGCACTGTTGGTAGGTGTGGTCGTGAGCAGCGCATTCAGAGCAGTGTGGTGTCTTGTCAGTGCATTGGTGTGTAGAATGGTCCTCGATTTTGTAGCATTTGAAGCAGATCCGGAGGTGAGTGTATTTTTCTAGTTCCATTTGCGATGGTGTGATTTTTGTGTTAAACATGAGGAGCCCATTTTGGAGAGCGCGCTGTGTCATGGCGGTGTCGGTGAAGGTTACTTTGATGACGTGTGTGTAGTTTTTGATTTTGTTTATTTCCGTGATTTTTGCCCATTGTTGCACGCGTGCTATTTCTTCTTGTATTTCTTGCGGTTGGCGTTGGCCAATGCTGCTGTCCAGTTGTCTGATGAATATGGTTCTTTTTGCTCTGAGATCTGGGGGGATGATCGGTTTCAGATTTATTTCCTGAAAGTGTTTGGTGGCTCTGTCCGAGGTCAGTTTATCGATAGCAGTGATGTCGTCGGTTATGGCGTAGAATCCGTTTGAGTTGCTGGTGAGTCGTATGAGGGGGGCTTCCAAGTGTTTGAATGCAGCTTCAAAGACTTGTTGTCGGTCTGTTTGTTTTCTGGGGTCGATCTTGCGGAGTTGGACTTTGTAGGTAGTGTTGGATTTGTTGGCGGGCTGTGCTGGGGTGGTTGTGGTAGTTTGCTTGGTCGTTCGTGGTTGAGTGTTGTTGCCGGGGGTGGCGTTGGTGCGTGTGTTGGTGTTATGTTGCATAGTGTTGGGTCTAAAATGGGTGGGTGTTTGTAATAAGGGGCGGGAAAACTGGTTGTAGCCAGCTCTCCATGAATCACGACTTCCTTGGTGGTGATGCATGGTGTTAGTCCTAAGTGTTGGTGTATAGTCTCAGGCGTCGGATTTGTCCGGAAGGCGGCTGGTGCCCTACTTGTACCCGCTCCCCCCCTACTATAATGGGGTTTGCCCAGATGGTCTGGGGCTTTTCGGTACACCAGACTCTACTACCTTCCGGCGACGCTCAACGGTCGGTAAAAGTAAGAGCTAATTAAGAAAAATCTACTCACACCCGCTTGAGAGGTTAGGGCTCGGAAAGCGGGGTAGAAAGTCGGCTGCTGTTGTGAAATCTTGGTAGTGAGAAGGTCGTTGTTGAAGATTAGATGCTTCTTAGACGGTTTTCACTGGTGAACCTGAGGCTCCGCTGTCTGCGCGGCTGTTTATATAGACCTCGCTGGAGGCTGACTCTACCCGTCCAGGTCTCCGATTGGCCAAGACTGAGGTGCCCACTTTTCGCCGTCTAGGCTTGTGCTATACTTACGGAGGTTTCTATCGACGTTGCCTGACTGTTTGAAGCAGGCTGCTTATAAAGTTCGGTCCGGCACCCCAGCGCCAGACTTTAGCTCTGATTATTGGTCGTTTAGTACTGGCGCTTTGAGGCTATGAGGTGGCGCTTCTAAGCTTGTGTGGTGGTGTGTGTTCATACCACCACAGGTGCCCCCCCCCGTTGTTTTTTAAGTTTCCGAGTATCTCAGTGGAGGTTTGATTCTTCTTCCGTATTTAGTTACGATTCCTTGTTCAGGAGCCACCACTGCCTGGGGGAAGGGAACTCCTTCGTAGACATCGTGTACTTTTGCGCTTGTTGGTTCCACGTGCTCCGTTTCTGTTTCGCTGCTGTCGGGTAGGTGCGCTGCTTTCACCCTGTCAATCGTTATATTGGTAGGTTTCCCTCGTATGTCTAAGGTGAAGTACTTCGGGGTCCTTTCTAGAACGCGAAAAGGGCCATCGTACGGTCTCTGCAATGATTTTCTGACCCCTCCATGTTTAACGAAAACGTTGGTTGCCGTTAGCAGGGCGTTTGGGACATTGATGTCTGTAGGCCCCTGCTGCCTTGGGAGTACTGGCTGTAATCGTGTCATTGTTTCTTGTAGCCTTTTCAGGAATTCTCCCGCTGGGAGAGTTTCGTTCTTCATTGCAGGTAGTTCTCCGGTGAGGCGTAACGTCTGCCCGTACACTATTTCTGCCGGCGAAACGTTGGCGTCTGAGTGTGGTGTGGCTCTGATGTTAAGAAGTATGAGGGGCAAAGCGTCCACCCAGTTCGCGTCGGTCACAGTAGCTTTCAGGGCTTCTTTCAATCGTCGATGTAGTCTTTCCACCAAGCCATTGCTTTGTGGATGGTAGGCTGTAGTCCGGTGTCGCTTTGTGCCCAAAGCTGCTAGGAGGTTCCTCCACAGAGTTGATTCGAACTGTACTCCTTGGTCCGTGATGATCGTCGTCGGAACTCCAAACGAAGACACCCAACCCTGGAGAAAGGCGCGGGCAGACGTTTCTGCCGTACAATCCATCATTGGCATAGCCGTGCACCATCTTGTGAAACGATCGATGCACGTAAGAAGGTACCGGTAATTCTGCGATACGGGCAGCGGTCCGACGATGTCCACGTGTATGGTTTGGAATCGTTCATTTGGAACCGGCATTTTTCCAAGTGGGCTCTTGACGTGCTTCGTAATCTTGTTCGATTGGCACGGAATACATTCTCGTGTCCACTTGCCGACATCTTTGTTGAGGCCGGGCCAGATTACTCGTTGTCTCAGGAGATCTCGCGTAGCTTGAATTCCGGGGTGACTGGCTCCGTGAAATTGCGTGAACATTGTTTTTCGGCAACTCTTGGGGATGTACGGCCTCTCCTGGCCGGTGGACACGTCGCACCACAGGGGTATTTTGCCGCCGTGTGTATTGATAGGTCGTATCTTCAGAGCACTCATCGACGCTGGATTCAGGAGCTCTTCTAATTCTGGATCTTCATTCTGTTCCTTCATTATTTCCTCGTAGTCGATTGAAGGTTCTTTTGGCAGGATTGCTGACACCATACGCGACAGCGCGTCTGCTACAGTGTTGGTGGTGCCACTGATGTGGTTGATCTCACAGTCGAACTGCGAGAGATATGACAGTTGCCTGGCCACGCGTGGATTGCTGCCCTCCGTAGATTTGTGAAGAGCGAAGCAGAGTGGTCGGTGATCCGTTTTGATCTCAAAACTCCGGCCCTCCAAGAAATGTTCAAAGTGTTGGACTGCTAAGAAGATGGCCATTAACTCCCGGTCGTAGGTGCTGTATTTGCGTTGCGTGTCGTCCAACTTCTTTGAAAAGAAGGCGACTGGTAGTTGCTCTCCTTCGATTTCCTGTTGCAATACGGCCCCCACCGCGGTGGCAGAGGCGTCCGTAACTAGGATTGTCTTGCCTTCTGGAGCCGGGTGCGCTAACATGGTGAGCTGGGAAATCTCGTTCTTCAATCTCACAAAAGCTGCGTCTTGTTCCGGGGTCCAGTTGATGATTTTCTTTGAGTTCTGTGAGTAGCCTTTCGTTAGTTCGGTGAGAGATTGCATTTTTTCTGCCGCAGCTGGGAGAAATCGATGATAGTAATTGACGATTCCCAGAAACTGTCTTAGTTTTTTTATCGTCGATGGTCGTGGGAAGTTGCAGATGGCTTCTATTTTCTGTGGAAGCGGCGAGATCCCCCGAGCAGACACTCTATGCCCGAGGAAGTCTAGTTCGGGCACTCCAAAAATGCATTTTGCTGGGTGCACTTGTAGTCCCTCTTCTCGCAGACGACGGAACAGTTGCCTTAAGTGATCTTTATGCTTCTTGGCGGACGAAGATGCTATCAGCACGTCATCTATATACGCCGTGACAAAATCCATGTCTCTGGTGATCGCATCGATGTAGCGCTGGAACGTTTGAGCAGCATTCCGGAGTCCGAAAGACATTACAGTGTACTCGTACAAGCCGAACGGTGTGGTGATGGCCGTTTTCTGGATGTCTTCAGCTTTCACCGGTATCTGGTGATAGGCCTTTACGAGGTCGATTTTCGAGAAAATTGTCTTCTTGTGCAGCTTGTAGTGGAAGTCTTGGCAGTGTGGAATGGGGTAACGATCGGGCTTCGTAACTGCATTGAGTCGCCTGTAGTCCCCGCAGATTCTCCAAGCCCCGGGTTCGGACGACTTAGGGACCATATACATAGGAGACGCCCAGGCGCTTTTTGATGGTCTGATGATGCCTTGATCTAACATCTTTTTGAACTCGTCCCGTGCTGCTTCGAGTTTTTCTGGAGGGAGTCTCCGCGGTCTCGCGTACACCGGGGGGCCGACCGTTTCGATGTGATGCTCTACATCTTTTCTTCCTGGTTGCGGAGTGCGTTCGTGTGAAGCCATTATATCGGGGAACTCCTTACAAAGGTCGTTGAACTCCGGCGATGCTTGATGATCGATCCTGTGAATTTTTGCGCTGCTCAAGTTTGCTCGCTCACAAGGAATTTCTGTTTGTGTAGTTTGGATGTACAATCTTGCATTTGCTGCGTCGACGTTGATTTTGTTCGCGTGTAGGAAATCAATTCCTATGATGGGTTGACCGACATCGGCCACCACAAAATCCCATCTTACGAACAATTGAGGGGCGAGCTGGATGTTCCTTCCTGCAGTTCCGTATGAAGCTATTGGAGTATTGTTGGCTGCTAGCAAATCGTAGGACGGAGGTCTGGTCGAACTTTTTCCGTCGGGAGTGATTAAACTGACCGCCGAGCCAGTATCGACCAGATATCGGACGTTGTTCGCGTCTTTGACGTACAACAGCTCGCCTGCTCTTGCCTGCGCGAAAGATGGGGCGCCTACCATCCTCCGCGGCCGTCGTTTCTCGCAAGGCTGCACGGTTGCGTGCACTTTCTTGCACGATCGCCGAAGGTACGGTGGTAGTAGCAGTAAACTTGTTCGAGCCTGCTTCCTTTGTTAGCGTTTTGGACGTTTCTGGGCGCCGGGGCTTGATTCCGCCAATTGTCTGCTTGGTGGACATTTTCTTGCGGGCGTAACGCCCTTCCTAACATTTCTTTGAGTTCTGCTATCTCCTTCATAGCTGCGTCGAATTCGGCTCTTGACACTGTCGGAGACAGTGATGGCTTGACAGCGTTTACGGTGAGGGGCTCAGCAGTTGAGGACCGACACGCGGATTGCCTTGCTGTGACTTGATCGGCAATTTCCCTGTACTCTTCGTCCGTTTTTCCTCTTCCTAAAGCTTCAATCAGTGGCTGTGCTTCCACTGGGAACTTTGAAAGGTGCATCGAGCGGATGACTGACGGGGGTAGCGGAGCTTGTCTATAGTTGTTGAGACGCGTCATTTCCAGGAGCAACTCGGAAGGCGTATTGTCTCCCAGCGTTATTTTAACGATGGCGTTGTAGTTTGTTTCTTCGTCGTGACGCACGAAACGTTGCGTCAACGCCGCCTTTAATGCGTCGTATTTTCCGTTTGCCGGGGGATTCAGTAGTATCTCTTGTACTCCGGATACAATGTGCGTGGGTAGTCCTCCTAGGAGCGCCCCGAACTTCAAAGCGTCGTCCAGGTTCGGGATTTGTGCGAGAAAAACATCGCAGTGAAGGAGCCATCCCTTGATGTCACCACTGAAGGCGGGTAACCGGACATCTCTCCCAGCCATGCTTCCACCTGCCGGTCACTCTGGGGTCACCAGTGTGGTGTTCTCCCTCAGGCTGCTTTACACTCCGGGCAGACTTGTGAATATCTATTGACTTGTGAATATCGATAGACTTGTGAAATATCTTTGCCCGAAGTGAGTGCCTGAGGTGCAAACGAACCGGCAAGGTGAGGAAAACACAACTGGAATAAACGCCGTATTATTATGAAGATTGCCGACAATAATGGCACAAGGGAATATGGCAGTCGAGCAGTACAGCAACCGATGACGTCTTGGCGGACCGACGGTTGTCGGGCAGCCGCTGCGTAGCTGGAGGACGAGAGCAGACCGGTGGGGCTGCTGCTGGCAGAGCGTCCGACCAGGGAGTACCAGAGGCGCAAGCAGGGAACTGGTGCGTCTAGCAAGCAACAAGGCGTGGCGGCTGGCAGTCGAGGAGGCGGTGAAGGCCACGGGTGAGGTGCTGGCGGAGCGTCGAGACTTAGTGTGAATATCAGGGACGCTGCGAGTGTACTGAGGCTCCTTTGATGATTCGAGAGTAAGAATAGGAGTAAAGAGTTAAGTAGGAGATAACACAGATGAAATGGAAATATAGAGAAGAAGAAGAGGTGTACGAGAAAAAGAAGATTAGAACCGGCTCTACCGGCAAGAATGGGCATCGTTCTGAGCGAGTGGTCTGTTTATGCTATTAGAGGATAGTCAATTAGCTGCCAAGCCTTTATTATTTGCAGTTGAAAATTTGTGAGGTCCAGAAACACTGTTGTTGTTAGTTGTTACGGAGGTTGAATATATACATGTTTTATTCCATGTCCCTCACGCCTTCCACCGCACCCCCCACGACAAGGGCGCGTTGTGGTCAGCATCAGGGCGAGTATCCGGTGTTCTGTGTTGTCGTTTCCCTAAAGATCCCCCTGTTCGCCGTGATCATACGATCCGTTGCGACCAGGGAGATAATGTGTAATTGGTCCAAGTTCAGTAGATAGGTTGAGGTTCTGGGCCTCTAGCTCTATTTCTACTGGGTGGAAGAAATTTATTTGATTTGTTTCCAATTGCGAGTTTATCTTTTGTTGCTTCATCGATTATGAGATCCAGATTTCTCCATACTCTTTTGGCAAGTTTGTGAAGGTGTAAGTTTAATGGGTCTATTTTGGCCAGATCGTGAGCTGTGTGGGTGTAAACCTGATCCAAAAGGGTGATTCCTAGAATAAAACGCACTGCTCTGTTTTGGATAGTTTGTAATGTTTTTATACTTGATTTAGTTAACGTATGTAATGGAACTGGAGGATAAGTAATGATGGACCGGACGTATGCTAAGTAAAGTTTCCTTTTGTTTTTGAGGCTTAAATTTTGGAATCTGTAAAGAGTAGAAAGAGTGCCTTTTGCTTTGGATGCTCTGTCCCGGACATGACTGCTGTAACCAGTCTTCGAGAAGCTAAGCCCCAACACTTTACCGGAGGAGTCGTAGTTGTAGTCTTTGTCTCCTATAGTAATTGTTTCGTTTTTTGTCTTTAAAACAGGAATAATTTGAAATTTGTCTGAATTTGTTTTTATTCTCCATTTGTGCTCATAGTCGTTTATTTGTTTTATTTCTTGAGCTGTTTTCCTTGCAAGATACTTTTCTGATCCATTTTGAGAGATTATCTGGGTTATATCGTCTGCATATAGTATGTTGAAATTAAAATAGCTAATTGGTTGCGGAATATCGTGTGTATAAAAGGTGAACAATGAGGGGGACAAAGCTCCACCCTGCGGAACACCGCTGTCGACTGAGAATACTGGACCGAGGACCGAGGTAATCGTTAATCCTAATTTGTGTTGTCCTTCCTGTTAGGTAGCTGTTAAGTGTTCTGGTTAGGAAATCTGGAAGCTGACAGCTGAGCAGTTTGTCACGCAGTCCATCGTGCCAAACCCGATCGAATGCCCAACTAATATCCCTGAGTACTACGTTTGTTCGGAAATTATTTGAGGCGTTGGCAGCAAGTATCTCACAGAAGAGTCCGAGTGCAGTGTTTGTCCCTCTACCCCTCCTAAAACCAAACTGAAATGGATGGTGAAGCTTATGTTGTGTAAGGAATTGTGTAAATCTAGTATTAATTATCTTTTCAAAAAGCTTCCCTGGAACGCTCAAGAGTGAGATCGGTCTGTAATTCAAATGTGACATCGGAGATTTGTTTGCTTTTGGTATGAATATCATTATGGAGTGTTTCCATTGGCGCGGGAAGAATCCCAGTGAAAGTGCTGAGTTCATTAAGGTGGCAAGGTTCTGTAGCATGTTGACTGGTAAATTCTGGAGGTGATATTTTGTTATACCATCTAGCCCGGGAGTTTTTGCTTTGTTGACTTGATGTAATGTTGTAAAATGTTTGTGGTTACTAATGATGTCTGGCAGGCAAGTCGTTTCAGATCGCAGTGTTCGTAGTGAATCAGCTTCTTTTGGGTATCTTTGATGTGACGGGAGACTTTCCGGAAGTGGGCTTTATCAAATTCGTCATCCTCTTCATGGTGTCTACTGAAGATTTGCTCCCAGTACCTTCTGAAAAGAACTTCCTTTTCTCCATCATCGTAGACTTCTTCGCCCCTTTCGTTCTTCAAATATCTCTGTTCTTTCTTCGACTGCACGCCCCTCAATCTCTTCACCGTGCTCCAAAAGTCGCCATCATTCCTTTCCGTGTCGAGTTTCTCTACCAGCGAATTCCAGGCCTCAGCTCTCTGGGACATATATTCCTCGGAGATAAAAAATCTTAGTTGAGAGATGGCGTGCATTCTGTCTGGCGTGGGACCGAAGCGAAGGATTTCTTTATAAATTTCGTCATGTATTATATTAGCCCTCTTTATGTTTTCTGTTGTTTTGCCTGTAATCAGTGTCCGGTGGCGCGTCGTTGGGACATAGCGTGAACTTGCTTCTTGAATTTGATTAGTCCAGTTATTTAGTTTTTCTTCCAGTTGCTGCGTAGTGATATTTTCTGTGTTGACAAGAGGATGCTGTAGAAGATCTTCCTTGTATCCGTTCCAGTTTGCCTTGCGGTAGGTCAGACGAGGCTTAATTTGAATCTGAATTGGATGGGTAGTTATTGTATATAAAATAGGGTAATGGTCACTAGGGGTATTTGGGCCTACTTCTGCGTGTGTGTTATGGTAAGCGTAGCGGTTCGTGAGAATCATATCTGGTGAAGTTTTTGATCTGTGAGTGATGAAGGTTGGAAAATGCGGACCCTCCCATATGGCATGCTTCCTGTCTATCAACATGGTGACTTGTTCTCCTGTTGTGTTGTTGTTGCCAGATCCAAATCTGACATGTCGAGCGTTGATGTCCCCAAGGAAATAAACCGGAGTCTTCTTATTGAATAGTTTGAAATAGTCAGGATAATGCAAATAGCCGATTCTTGGTGGTACGTAGGCCGTCGCTACCGTTACTTCCCCGAGCCTCGTTTGGACATGTATGCTGAGAAGGTCGCTGAGATAGTCTTCACATATTCTGTAGATTAGGTCCCGCTTTATTGCGATTGCTGCACCGGAATGTCCTTCGTTTGCCTTATTAGTTTTGTAAACATTGTAGTTGTAGATCTTTATATCTTCTCCTGACTTCATTCCATGGCTGTTCAGCAATATTATGTCTGGATCTTCTTTGAGGTATATATTCATAAGTGACGTTTTGTTTGATTTCCAGCTTCGGACGTTATGTTGAAGAATCTTGAGACTGTTGTTGTTCATTCTCCCTCTGTGCGGACTTTTTTAGGATCTACTCTTTCTGGCGTTTTCTGGTGTCCTGTTCGTATTTTCTGGAATTCTTGTTCCCCGACCCAAACAATCCTGGTTTTCTTCTCCATTAATTTGCAGTTGTCGATTAGCAGCTCGATAATTTCCAGAGGTTGAGTACATTCATCCTTAAGTATGTATTTCAGTTTACCTTCGCCAGCCAATTTCTTAAATTCTCCAGCTTCTACATCTCTTCGAAAACCATCAAGCATGAAGACATCAACACCGTACCGGGATGCTGGTCTAATTGGGACGTGATCCACTGAAGGTCTTTGTGGCGCCGGTTCCGAGTACGATCTTGCTGAGGCTTGTTGCTGGTGAAGTTGCTGTTGTTGCTTGGCAATTTGGGCATGTGGTTGTAACTGCTGAATCCGCTCAGTTGAAATTTTTGGTACTGCTCCCTGTTTCTGTGGCTGTTCCGTATCCATCTCTTCTCCCTCCTCCGCCTCCGTAGAACTGGCTTCCGAGTCCGAATTAGTCTGAAGTTTTTTCATAACCTTCACCACTCTCGTCAGCAGGTCTCCTTCAAACAACTGGCTCGACTTGGGGTTATCGTCAAACTGAAGTGTTCTGAAATTGTTCCTTTTGAGAGTCCGGTTCAGATGATCGTTGTAGGTTCCTGGAGTTATTATATTTGCCATATGGGCATCCAAAATCATCACCAGTGCAGTCATTCCGCTGTCCGCCATCAGTTCTGTTGTGAGCCTGGTCCTGTGTTCCTGTCTTTCTTCTTGTTGAATGGTTTTCTGAATTACTTTAGCATATGTTTCTTGCTGTTTTTCTTTTTCCTTCTCTTCAATTTGCTTCATTTTTTCGTTCATTGCACTTTTTCTAATAGGGCAACTCATTGCCATGGTCCTGTGAGATCCGCCGCAATTGAGACATTTTTTGTTTTCCGATGTGCACTCTCGGTAGTCATGGTCTCCTGAGCACTCCGAACACACCACGGTGTTTGGTGTTGGGCAATCTTTCGTCGCATGTTTTTCGATTTGATAGCACTTGAAGCACATCAGTAGATGGATGAATTTTTCCTTTTGAATTTGAGATGATGATATTTTTACGTTGTAGCAGAGAAATCCGTTCTGAAGCGCGTGATTAGCCATGGTGATAGTGCTGAATTCAATTTTAAATACATGGGTTAGGTTCCGGAATTTAATGATTTCTTTCACTGTTAGTTGGGCATTCTTCCTGTTGATTTCCTCTTTGATTTCCTCAGCCGTGTGTCCACCGACCCAGTTATCGATTTGGCGACAAATGACCGAGCGTTGGGCTCTAATCTTCGGTGGAATCCTCGCTTCCAGTCCAATGTCCCTCAGGGTTGCGGATGCTCGGTCGTCCAGCAGCTTCTCCACATCTGCTTCGAATTCCGTGAAGGCATTGAATCCGTTGCCGACCTCCCTTAGGCCAGTCAGAGGAAGTTTCAGAGTCTTCTGAATAGTTTGGAAAACTTTGGCTTTGTCTGGAGGTTCCCTTGGGTTCACAAAGCGAAGCATCAGTTTACCAAATTGAGGCATCCTGCTGAACAAAGTTGTCTGTATGTGTAGACAAGAGTCGTGGTTTAGTCTGTATATGAATCTGAAACGCCTATCTGGTGGTGGCTTGCTTATGAAAGTGTGACTAACTGAAAATTGTAATGAAGTGGTCGTCTGAAACAGAGTAAGCGTCAGAACTAGTGTACGAGGTCCCGTGCCCCCACTCTCCCCCCCACCAGACTCGGTTACCCTAGTCGGCTAGAGGGATCGCCGGATCACAGGATTCCTTCTCACTCAGAAAAAACACCCAATCCTGCAAGGAGACCGATTAGTAAAGAGTATCAGAGAAACAGGAGAAAAGTATCGCGCTCACAAGTTAAAGAGCTCGCCAAGATAAATACTCACTAAGAGAGTCGTAACCCAGACAGTAATTATCCATCGAATGCCACTGAGGCTCCGCTGTCTGCGCGGCTGTTTATATAGGCCTCGCTGGAGGCTGACTCTACCCGTCCAGGTCTCCGATTGGCCAAGACTGAGGTGCCCACTTTTCGCCGTCTAGGCTTGTGCTATACTTACGGAGGTTTCTATCGACGTTGCCTGACTGTTTGAAGCAGGCTGCTTATAAAGTTCGGTCCGGCACCCCAGCGCCAGACTGAGTTCACCAGTGAAAACCGTCTAAGAAGCATCTAATCTTCAACAACGACCTTCTCACTACCAAGATTTCACAACAGCAGCCGACTTTCTACCTCGCTTGCCGAGCCCTAACCTCTCAAGCGAGTGTGAGTAGCCTTTTCTTAATTCGCTCTTACGTTTACCGACCGTTGAGCGTCGCCGGAAGGCAGTAGAGCCTGGTGTACCGAAAGGCCCCAGACCATCTGGGCAAACCCCATTATAGTAGGGGGGGGAGCGGGTACAAGTAGGGCACCAGCCGCCTTCCGGACAAATCCGACGCCTGAGACTATACACCAACACTTAGGACAAACACCATGTATCACCACCAAGGAAGTCGTGGTTCATGGAGAGCTGGCTACAGCCAGTTTTCCCGCCCCTTACTACAAACACCCACCCATATAAGACCCAACACTATGCAACATAACACCAACACACGCACCAACGCCATCCCTGGCAACAACACTCAACCACGAACGACCAAGCAAACTACCACAACCATCCCAGCACAGCCTGCCAACAAATCCAACACTACCTACAAAGTCCAACTCCGCAAGATCGACCCCAGCAAAGTTACAAAGCGAGAACAAGTCTTTGAAACTGCCTTCAAACACTTGGAAGCCCCACTCATACGACTCACCAGCAACTCAAGCGGATTCTACGCCATAACCGATGACATCACCGCCATCGATAAACTGACCTCGGACAAAGCAACCACTCACTTCCAGAAAATAAATCTGAAGCCTATCATCCCCCCAGATCTCAGAGCCAAAAGGACCATATTCATCAGACAACTGGACAGCAGCATCGGCCAACGCCAACCGCAAGAAATACAGGAAGAAATAACACGAGTGCAACAATGGGCAAAAATCATGGAAATAAACAAAATCAAAAACTACACGCACGTTATCAAAGTAACTTTCACCGACACTGCCATGACACAGCGCGCTCTCCAGAATGGGCTCCTGATGTTCAACACAAAAATCACACCGTCGCAAATGGAACTAGAAAAATACACTCACCTCCGGATCTGCTTCAAATGCTACAAAATTGAGGACCACTCCACACATCAATGCACTGTCAAGACACCGAACTGCTCTGAATGCGCTGCACACGGCCACACCTACCAACAGTGCAGTTCACCGGACAAGAAGTGCCTCAACTGTCAAGGAAACCACCGAACACTCGCAGCCTCTTGTCCATACAGGAAAGAAGCCATCCGCAAGAAGAACGACGAACTCCAAAGAAAAGAAACCGACCAAACCAAGAGCACTTACATTGAAATCGCAAAAACGGCCATCCAACAAACTGCAAAAACAGAACACACACTCACACTCACCAGCGAGATGCATATAAAACTGGCCGCTATCATCATCGAGGCACACATCGCAGGCCTCGCACATGGAGGGGACTTCGGATCAATCTTATCGAAGTCCCTCAAAGAAAATTACGGCGTGGACACCCAGTTCCCCAACCGTGATTCACAAAAAATTTTCAACATGTTCATAGAACAAAACAAACAACCACAAACAGTAACAACGGAAACACCTGCAAACCAAACAAGCACCGAACCCAACGAAGACGCAATGGACACTAGCTACCACTCAACAGAAGAAAACACAACCCAGGACGAAACAAGCGACGACAACTTGCAAGAAAACTGGAGAACCCAGACCAGCCCGAAAAAGAAAACAAGAAAACGGAAAAAGAAGAGACAACCATCCTCTGAAGAATCTCCTGGACACAAAGACAAAATAAAGGTTTCACTATTCCGCAGCGACACGAACTCACAGCATATCCCAAGCAAGCCCACCAACCAACAGATAATAGAAGAACTAACAAAAAAACCTCCTGGCCTCAAAATCGCTGTCGTACACCCACATCCGGAAAAAATATGGGAAGAAATCATTGACGGCCAATTCAACCTCGAAGCGGCACCCATAGCCACAATCACACACGAAAACTTCGACATGATGAACACATGCTCAAAACCTGACACCCCCCACAAGAAACCCAAACACTCGACTCCATAATGGATACACACAATATGAACAAAACACTAACTGTCATCCAACACAACGTCCAACACTGGCAAAACAACAAAATCGCACTATGCAACATCTACCGTCAATACAACCCACACATAATTCTACTCAACGCGCACTGCATGCGTAACGACACTCCCATCAAAATTTGGAATTACAACACATACACCACAAACAAAGCAAATGAAAATCACGCGGGAGTAGCAATAGCAATTCGAAAAGACCTTCCATTCAAGCTTCACGACACCTTTCATACAGATATGTTGGCCATCACAGTAGAAACACCACAAGGCCCAATCACACTTGCCACAACCTACATACCTCCACGCATTGATTACATAAACTACATTGACATGCACACTCTCTTTAACAGAAAACACCCCACCTACCTCCTAGCCGACATGAATGCCACACACCCCACTTTCGGATACACATACGCAAACAGGAAAGGGAGACAAATCCACTCTCTAATAGACAGGAACAAATGTCACCACATCGGCCCCAATTTCCCCACGATAATCAACCACCGTGCCGCCACTAGTCCAGACATCGTACTAACAAACACGCAAACATTCCACAACATCATACTCGAACCAGGTCCACTAACACCTTCCGACCACATTCCCATCATAGCTACAATATCAGCTAACCCAATACAAATTCCCATCCGCCCACGACCCTCCTTCCACAATGCAAACTGGGAACTATACCGCAACCTTCTCGTTGAACACACAACACCGCAAGACGTAAGCCCTACACAAGAGGACATAGACAACCACCTAACCACATGGGAATCCCACATCATCGAAGCCTCCAACCAATCTATTCCAACTATCACACACAGAACCACACCAGGCATCAAACCCACTCATGCCATACTCGTCCTCCAAACGAGACACAAACACATTTACGACCATCTCCAACGACACGGCCACTCACCCCACCTATACAGAGAACTCCTCAGCCTCAGACAACAGATAAAAACTGCATATCAACGCATCTACTCGGCGACATGGAACAACACTATCGGTAACATCAAAAAGATGGACAATCCCCAACAATTCTGGTCCGCCATCAAACGCATGTCAGGCAACAATAAAAAACAAAGCACCCCCTACATCAAAGAAGGCGGCATCTTTTACCACTCACCACAATCCAAGGAACCTTTGTTCCGACAACACTGGTCAAACATATACTCAGGTATTGATGACCCCAACAACGACTTCGACGCTGAACACATACACACTATAGAAACACAAATGAACGACATCGCTCCCCAAAACGAACCACACGAGACAGGAGACACATCCCGTCTTCCTAATTTCCACTACCCAGCAATCACAATCGAAGAACTAAAAAACGCACTTCGAACGTTTTCCCAAAAAGCTCCAGGACCAACTAAAATAACCACACACCACCTCAAACACTTACCGCAAAACATGCTCCAGTACCTTCTGTACATATACAACAACGCCCTCTCAGCGGGCTATTTCCCAAACAAACTGAAACACGCAATAATGATCTTTTTACCGAAGCCCTCCACCTCCCAACACGAAGTGCAAAATTACCGCCCCATCTCCTTACTCGACACCCACGCTAAGCTCCTAGACAAGATATTAACTTACAGGCTAACAGACCACCTAACCATCAACAACATCCACAACAGCCGCCAACACGGATTTCGACACGGAAGAGGTACACACACCGCACTTGCCACGCTACATGAGACCCTTCACATTAAACAAACACAGAGAAACAAAACAGACATCATTCTACGAGATGTAAGCAAGGCCTTCGACAAAGTCTGGCACACAGGACTCAAATTCAAACTGTCGCAGCTACAAATTCACCCCCTATTCACAAAAATCCTGTATAGCTTCATCACCAACCGCACCGCAGCCATACGAATCGCAAACTACACTGGCCCACCCTTCCCAATCAAGTCAGGTGTCCCCCAGGGAGCAGTCCTCTCCCCAACACTGTACAACTACTTCACACACGACCTTCCCCCACCAATACCCAACACCGACTACATAGCTTTTGCAGACGACATCACACAAATCATATCCGCAAAGCACTCATATAACATGGCAGCTCTTCTAACAACACGAGCCATTGCCCAAATCAACGATTACGAACGAAAATGGAAAATCCAAACTAATGCAAATAAATTCAAAATAATTGCCATCAGCCGCCGCAAACACCCAACAGTGCACATCAACAACACCCCACACCCCTACACAAACTCAGGTAAAGTTCTGGGACTCACAATCAGCACAACCGGATACGCACCCCACACCAGACAACGAGCAGCACTAGCACACCAAAACCTCTCACGCCTCTACCGATTCAAACACCTGAACCTAGAAGTAAAACGCCAACTATACATCGCTCTAGTAAGATCCACTCTCATCTACCCAGTCATTCCCCTACACACACTTCCACCAACATCTATCTCAACACTCCAACGCGTACAAAACCGAGCCACGAGATACATAACAAATTCAGAATGGCAAGATTTCGCCACCTCTGCACAACTACATCGTCGAGCAAACTTGCAACCAATCAACATTACACTCCACAAACACGCGAAAAGAATCTGGCAAAACATTCACGACATGTACCCACAACTCTACCAACAACTCACATTCCCGCAAGACACCCCACAAATACCACACAGACAATTTCAGAGCTCAAAAATGAAAACACTCGCACCCCAACCGAGACCAAAATACACTTAACACGACTCTAACGACGGACGGACGGACAGACTCGACTGACCAGCACCGACTCAAGCGAATTTTTTGTGATAAAGGAGACCTAACCAATACGGCAAGCCTAACCACCCACGTCCGGTACTAAAGATGCCTACTAACTAAAGATCGATCATACAAAGCCCTGACGGGTAATTAACGTCTACCACCCCTAAACTACCTACAAAAAAATACCCACAACACTAGCACCATATGCGCACAGCGCATCTCTATCTTTTTCCTACCTATCCTTTTCCGTTTCACCCCTTCTCTTCCCGACACACCCTGTGTCAAACTCTCCTTCCGACTTCTCTATAAGCATCGCCAAGCCAAGCCAAGCGCCAGACTTTAGCTCTGATTATTGGTCGTTTAGTACTGGCGCTTTGAGGCTATGAGGTGGCGCTTCTAAGCTTGTGTGGTGGTGTGTGTTCATACCACCACAAGCGTCTGCTCGATGGGCTACCGGTGATGTTGATGTCATCTTCATGTTATTGATGATGTACTTTTAATATTTCTGTGTTGCAGATTATTTTGATGGCTTTATTTCTGGGCATGAACAAGAAATTACATTGATGTTATTGCTCGCCTTTTCCAGATGTTATCATATTTTTTGTTCATATTTGTATTATAGAAAATCGTAACTACAGTGTGCCGAGTAATGTCACAAATCTATTTAGTGAAATTATGTAATATTTTTTTAAATTAATATCTGCGTGTTAACTCTTCATTTATACATACCGAATAAATTACCAATATTATTGTTTAAAATATTGCCTTTTTTACTGATCGATTTCGTGATATGCACAGGACACACAACAAATCAGTTTCATAAGTACTGAGCCAATATCCTCCTTAAATTGTGAGGTGCAAATTTGCACTTGCGGTTGCGAGTGAACCAAGGCCGCGAGTGAACCTTATCATCCAAGGCCGATCCTGCGCCCGTTCCGCTGCCTCTGATCTTCGTCTCGCTCTGTCTTGCTTGACCCCGCGCCGTGCAGCATCTCCGACCGACGCTTCTCAATACATATGTTCAAGTCACTTCTCGCCTTTATTTCGCCCACAACGGCCTACATCCGCTGTACGATTACGAGTTTCAATATACCGCGAAACGCTCAGTAATGTACGTGAATGAACAAGTTTACATTAGTTATCCCTCAACTCTCTTCGGAAAAAATTCAATGCAAGTTATCAGTTTTTACAGTACGCATTTCGATCAAATTTAATAACAGTAACGGTTGGTCACCAGTGTTAAGTTTAAAAATATTTTGGTAGGCGAGAGCCTATGCTGTGAATGGGTTTGTGATGTGGGTGACGTTAACGTTAAATCGTTGTGAAATTAAACTTTCCTTGGAAAGTACGGGTAAGTCATGGTATTAGTGTCGATTGTAACCTAAAGTCGCCTATTGCATGGTAAAATTATGCCCATATCTGAAAGAGACGTAACGTAAGCCAAAATATATTACCATTTGTTGAGCTAGTTATTTATGTGCTTATGACGCGATCAAGGCGGCGACTCACTGGCTATAGAAATATTATTATTAGAGGAGAGAAAATACACGGAAATCCAAAGTTAAGCCGTTTATTTTCGGGAGAGATGTCGGAACGAGATTGGAAACTAAATGCCCAAAACTGTTAAGTTAATGGCAACAAAATTAATAACTCTTCAGAGCCGGACGTTTGGTAGTAGGCGGGCGTTCGACTTGCGGTCTATGACGATGCCGTCATAGGAAGCACTGCGCCCGTGATCTGTTGAGGTAATTATAGTTTGTTGAGGTACAGGTTTAATTATACATCAAGTATAAATATCCTGGTTATAGAAAGATAAAGTAAGTTATAGTATGTTATAGGTATAGTTTTTAGGTTATAAGGTACAGTGAATAGTTTTTAGATTATAAGTTATAGTCATTAGTTTTTAGGTAATAAGTTATAGGTAATAGTTTTAAAAATGCATGGGGAAACGTGGCCTTAAATACCCAGCTCACGGAATGGCAAGTAATTGGTCATGAAACTTTAGTCCAGGAACCTTCAAAGTACCCGTGGGCCTCAGGACATTCCGCGAAGCGAAGTCAGGCGAGCGGACGGGTGAGCGGTGCTTGCAGCAGCAAGGAAGGCGCCTCAGCCTCACATTGCTGCCATCGCTGCCTCTCGTACTCGCTGCCAAGCGTACTCGCTGCCAAGCGCGATGAGTTTAGTGGTCCAGTGAAGAAGTTTTCGAGCGTGGTGGACGGTAGCTGCTCGAGCTTCAGTTGATGTTCAAGTTTCAACTGTCGTGAGGGAGGATGTACGCTTGAAAGATGAAACACACACCACAAGAGAAAATCCTTCTTCTAAGCAATCATGCGCTTTTAGTTATTGAAAAACTGCATGCCATCAAACGAAGGAAAAAGGAATAGTCAAAGAAGTAGCTCCGACGACGTATTGAAAAAAGGCTTAGTTGGAACTTTTCAAGAATTAAGACTTGGCGTTATTAGGGAAGACTTTATTTCATTGAAAATTAAATATGCATCAATTCCGAAATCGTTCAAACGTTCAAATTTCTTTATTTGTATTGAAGAAATCTACAATTCTTGTACGTCATTCTTGAATTGCTGGATGAATTCTCCAACCGTCTTTGGCATTCATATTCATTCAACTTAGCAATAGGAGCGTCTGTTTGGTGGGCTGCCTGTGTTGTTGATTCCGTCGTTATGTTAGTGATCATTTTACTCATATCTAGTTGCAATGATGATTTCATCGATCTTGAGACTGATATTGTTGCTCGTTATTTTGTTGATCATATATCTATCAATTACATACATATAAATTCCTGGAGAAATTGTTACACCCTTACGAAATTATCTCAGTGTTGTCGGTCAAAGTTCGGAATCTCCCAAATATTTACCTGGAATTTTGCAATTGATTTTGGACACCGGGGAACTGTTATGTTTTTCAAAAATTTCTCGCGCATTTAGTTAAAAATTTGAAATCAAAATCATTTGTATCCGATAGGCTGAATTTAATAAGCCATTCCGAAGTCTCCAGTGCGTTTGGAGTTCTTCTTATTACATACATGTTCAACTTCAGATTTTGAAATGAATCATCATCTAAAGGTTTTACGCACAGGAACCTGCAAAATATAGTAATGGAATTTGCGAAATTTAGGAAATTTGGAAAAATAGCAGAGGAAAGCTTTTGGTGAAGTGGACAGGCTATGATGAGCCTCTGAGAGTGTCGGCAGCTGAACTCAAAATGAGTTCTAAATAAATTCTAATTATTGAACTTCCTTGCATTTGCTCAGCGGCATCGCTTGACAATAAAACATAAGTACATTTCCTAAACTTAGCTAAAGTTTTTAAAAAAAATAATTGGAAAAGATTGCAGAACGAGATTCATATTATTCTGTTGAAAACAGTTTTAACCAATTATTAAGCCTTTTTTCTAAGATAGTTGATAAAACATAACAAACGAGGTTCGCAGTAAACGATGCACCTCAAATTCAATCTAGAAAAGATAATCCCGGTGAGAAATAGGCTTTACTTTCTTCCGTAATGACAGATATTGTCGTTGTTACTGTAGCTTTGAATCTCCTACTCTTGAATATTTCATAAATCGATGTCAACAATAGAATTTTGTTCTCTTGCCTTTAGAAAAATCTATCAATTTGTGTTCGTCATCCTTGAATGAATTCTCCAGCCGTCACTTGGCATTCATATTCAATAAACTTTGCTATAAGAGCGTCTGCTCGATGGGCTACCGGTGATGTTGATGTCATCTTCATGTTATTGATGATTTACTTTTAATATTTCTGTGTTGCAGGTTATTTTGATGGCTCTATTTCTGGGCATGAACAAGAAATTATATTGATGTTATTGCTCGCCTTTTCCAGATGTTATCATATTTTTTGTTCATATTTGTATTATAGAAAATCGTAACTACAGTGTGCCGAGTAATGTCACAAATCTATTTAGTGAAATTATGTAATATTTTTTTAAATTAATATCTGCGTGTTAACTCTTCATTTATACATACCGAATAAATTACCAATATTATTGTTTAAAATATTGCCTTTTTTACTGATCGATTTCGTGATATGCACAGGACACACAACAAATCAGTTTCATAAGTACTGAGCCAATATCCTCCTTAAATTGTGAGGTGCAAATTTGCACTTGCGGTGGCGAGTGAACCAAGGCCGCGAGTGAACCTTATCATCCAAGGCCGATCCTGCGCCCGTCCCGCTGCCTCTGATCTTCGTCTCGCTCTGTCTTGCTTGACCTCGCGCCGTGCAGCATCTCCGACCGACGCTTCTCAATACATATGTTCCTTGAAATGAGAGCGACAGAGGAAATGGAATCTGGTGAAATAAAGGCAAAGTTAGGCGTGGAAGTAATATTTTGAAAATCTTAGGAATGATATAAAAATTAATAATTGAGTTTTCACTGGCAGTGATGGTTTGTTGGAATTGTTAATAAAACAAAGTCCTAAAAATTTCAAAGCCAAGGCAAAATCCACTATTCTAAAATATTAAATTTTATCAAAGGTTATCTCAAAGAACATGACGAACAATAAAAGTAAACGGAGGAGAAAATTGTGCTAAATTCATAGTACAGTTCCTTAAAATTGTACATAAGCCAGAAGGTGGTGCAGCTGTCGATAGAGTCAAAGCGGCAAGTCCATCACACAACTCAGGCTCTGAATCACGTCACCCATCAAGTCATGAATCAAGTCGGCAACGAAGTCCAACAGCAGGACCTGCACCAAGTGCTGACGTAATTTATAGGTCAAATACAAGACAAAGTTCTACTCAAGATCGTACAGCAAAACATAGTGTGATAGATTACTTGCATTATTCTCGAAGACTTATTGCAGTACTTACTCCTGTACCTATTCCTTCGTCGGTTCATTCTGAATAAAATGAATCAGAACCCGAATATAAATAAGATGTTCGTGGGTGTGAGATTGTGGTGTTACCTGCTGACATTGATGATATTGTATGGAAGACGTCATTGACTGTCCGGTTCCCTAACTGCTGGAAACAATGGAGACTTTGATGTATTGTAAATTCTAACGCATGAAATTTCCAAAACAATTATAACGAACAAAAATTACGTGAACAAATATATTAATTCTACAATATAAATAAAAAAAAATAACGTATGTTGATTAATCAGGAGAAAAGTGAAAAATTTAATTCAATAATAAAGTTAAATAAGTGAATAATTTTAGCGAACTTGTAGTTAGATTAAATATGTATCGACAAAAGATATATGGTCAATAAAATCTCGAGCAACAATATCAGTAGCATGATCAAATAAATCATCATTCTAAACTCTATATAATGACTAACATGATCACTAATATGAAGATGACAACAACACAGGCAGCCCTCCAAGCAGACGCTCCTGTTGCTAAGTTCAATGAATATTTATGCCAAATGACTGCTGGAGAATTCATTCTGCAAATCATAAATGACGAACACAAATTGATAGATTTCTTGAACTCATGAAACTAAATTTGATCTTTTGATAGCGATGCATAAATCGTCTTCAGAGAGTCATAAAGTTGTCAACAAAATAATGTTATTCAAACAACAATTCTCAAAATTCCTTTGTAGGCCTAGTTCATTAATTTTTTATGGGTCTTGAATATTATTCATAAATATAGACATTTAAAACTGACATTCAAGAATTGTAATTAAAATCAAGTCTAATCATTATTTCAAACATCGTTAAATACAAGTAAAATATGTCCCATGTACACAACAAACTGTTAGGTATTTACTCCGATGGAACATTCAAGGTATGTAAGTTTAATTATTGTATAACATTTGTTTCTAAATCCCGAATATGCAACTGAGATGCACGGGTAGCGTGTTCATTACGTGCCATGCAGCGGTGCTACTCATAATGACACCTTTTGTTTGTGTCACTTTTGTGGGACTGAACAAATGAGAAACTCGAATGGAAAGCTTGGGCGGGAACGCGACGAGATTCAGGTCAGTTGTGCTGTCATTTAAATAAGTTACCCAACACATAATTTCCAACTACAAGTAATAAATAGTTTTCAAATGGGTCAGCAATGTTTTCTTTAGGTTATTGAAGCACGATAATTTAGGTAGAAAAATATTTGGAACCCTGCTGGGGTTATTAGGATGTTAGTGTTCAAGAAAGTTGAAATGATTTAAAGGAAGGTGTGACTTGTAAAACTCTATTGTTGAAAACTAGGTATAACGTAGGAGTTTTATTTTCTAAAATGAAGATGAGCACCTCAGTGGATGTGATGCAATGCAGACCATGTGTGACAGTTAATGGCGTGTGATCACTACCCGAGGCAACGCAGGAGCTGAGACCGGTGTCATGTGTAGTGGACGCCTCGGGCCACACTTCAGCCTAATTTCATAAATAATAAAAACTAACATCCTAAAATTAAATTATACGAATGTAATTATTTTTATAAATTTACAAGACCGAATTTATTCGTTAAAACCCAAAATTTTACCAAAAATGGGTTTCGAAAATATTTTCCGATCACGTTTCCGCTCGTCACTTCCGTTGGAAACATTACGTAGAACCATTTCGCAAGCTCCCACTAGCCAGCCATAGAGGCAGAGTTGTCATTTCACGTGTAGTTCTCTCGAGTGTAGTTATTGGGCCCCAGAGGGGCATTTGTAGGTATCAAGTGTTAATGTTAAGTGTTTCATTATATTTTTATTGACTTGTCTGTTAAATTAGAGTTTACTCATGTAACTGACTTTAGGAACATGCACTATGTTTTCTCTGTGCCAGTGTTAGTTAGGCACAAGCTTCAAGCTCCCTGCGCCATTTTGTCATTGTGTCCTTTTTGTGTGTTTCCAGCCTCTGATTAATCTTTGTGTTCTCAATTAATGTATTTTTAATTAAGTTAGGTTTCGAATCAATTAACCATAAATTCTTTTAGTTTTCACAGTCAACGTTTAAGTCCAAAGAAACAGCTCGGATAGGTTATCGCAGCTAGTAGAGTATTCATTGTTTTAGTTGCTCATTCCGAATCAATTTACATAAATCTTTGTTTTCTGAAGTCTTGCTCAGAACTATCCCAATAAATACCTAATTACATTGGACAACATGTCTTATAATTAGAATTTGTATTCATAATATAAATACTTTGGAAAACAGTCAGGTATTCATGCTAAATTCAAATTATTTAGGACCCAATTCAACTTAGCAACAATTTCTATTCAATTACTGTTAGAAAATAATTTGCCTGTCGTGTCTTTTTTATATGCTACTCCTTTTTATATGAGTGATTCAAGTCACAACAGCCAACTTGCAGCATTTAGCTAGCTACTTTCATAATACCTGGAAGCCAAACAGTAGAATTAAATTCCATTTGCCAATTACTTACCGATTGTGTAACTGCTTGTGTTGTCAAGATAGAGTTTGTGACCAGTTGGTCTGGAACACCGATTCTGGTGTTAAGATGATTCAGGCTGCAACTCGGGCGCTAGAGCTGCGGACTGACTTAGCACTAGACTTCTGCCATTGTTCTTCTTGTTAATGCAGCAGTTAGCACAGTCTTGCACATGTGTATGAATAGACTCGTTACCGTACAAATTAATCCAAGTCACTTGCTCCCTCACAGGATCGACTGGACCACACATTCATGCACTCACAAACACGTATGAAACCAAACCCTAACCTCCTAATTTAAGGAGCTTACCTCCTCCTAGTTCTCCTCTGAGTTCTCCTCCGAGTTTATTCTCCGAGTTTATCCTACGAGTTGATTCTCCAAGTTTTCCCTCCAAGTTTCTCCTACTCTTCAAACTTCACTAAACTGGAAGGCCTGCATCCCTGCAGTTAAGCCGCTAAAACCTCCAGTAGAGACCATTGGGTCGAGAGTCCCCTTTCTTACCGAGTTTTCCCAACCGGTAACTATTCCCATACTCATCACTCAATTCCCTACTCATTTAGTGTCGGAACCTCCCACACTTACACCATCATCGACTTCACACTCCAGCACACGCTTCCACAAGCCTGAGCTGAACGAATCGTCTGAAGTCCTGCAACCTCCTCGGACTCTCCCCAAGAACGTCTCCCGAACAAGAATCAAGCCTCGCACTTCGGCTCAACCCCAACTAATAAACCCCCCATAAAGGCGAGCGAGTTTGTTCTCTCATTCTCCCCAATGATGGTTGTATCGCGGTTTTTATTGTTGATTTTAGACGCTTGAAATATTGCGTCCGAACACCCTTGCTAAACTTCTGAGTCAGTGGCCATATCAATTCATTCAATATATTGAAGCCTTCCCCGGCTTCTGGTGACCCTTGTCAAATTGCTTGCTCTTCAAGCTACAAATTCACATAATCAAAGTAAGTTCCCCACTTTGGGTGAACTTCAGACATGTGACCCGTGAATGGGAGTGGTGTGCGGTGGCGGGGCACCTGCTGGTATTCTTGCTCTGCTCACATTCTCTTCTCTTGTTCTTGCATTATTTCTTGCTTTTTGGAATACAACCAATGTTATAGAGTGTCAGTTTCGAATATTAAATAGTTTTTTGTCATTCAAGTATGATTTCTAAAAGTCTTTTATCTATTTTATTTAAAGCTGTGACAAATCCGTGGTATTACATAGAGAGAGAACATTTTATGCATATAACACAGAACACTTGGTTCAGTTACCACTATACATGAGTCATTTTACAGCATTGTATCAGTTAATGAATTTAAATTAACAAATGACAGTTAAAGGCAACATCGCATATGGTCATTAATTCCGTATAAAAGCTTATTTTGATTTCATGAATTTTCGAAGTAAAAATTTTTAGGGAGTTGGAATGGACTTATTTATTCTTATGCTAAAGGATGGGTGGATTAAAGAATAAGAAGAGAATTGTACAGAAATTGACATGTTTAGAAGTTGTATTGTATTCATTATACATGTACAATTCGAAGATTTCAACTTAACTCGATGAACAAAATGATATTTTTGTCATTTCCGTTAAGATGTTCATGTGAATATTTTGATGTTCTTTTTTCAGCCCCTGAATTCCGTATCACATAATATTAGGTCCAAATAAACCGTTTAAAAAATGTAGAAATTTATCTTCGACTGGTTAACCACTGACGCATGAATTAACACTGCGCATTACAGTTCAGAAAAACGGTATTTCCTGGTCTGCGTTACGTGGTCCGTTGGGAAAGTCATTTCTTATGTATAATGTGAGCATCATGGAACACTGCGCCAACTTTGTAAGACTCTAAAAATACTAAAAAACAATACTATGTATTTTCAACACTAGTTTTGTTTTTGTTTTGTTTGTTAGTTAGGTAATAAAATATAGGTTACTAATGTTATTGCACGATTCAGTATAACAATTATTTGCATAATTAGAAGTAGAACGATGTAATACGTAAACACTATACAACACATCCTAAAGTAACCTTTTAGGTATTCAATAAATGTGTAATAATTAATACCCAAGATTGTGGGGCATTTAAACATTTTACGCTGATTTTCCGCATTTCAAGTTTTGATTGCTCGTTGCTCTGCCACTGAACACAACAGGTGTTTAACACAACACCTACCTTCACATTACAGAGTGCATAGAGTGTCTGTAGGGCTGAGCAACTCGGGAGTACGTGTACGCGTTATTGTGGTATTGTGGTGCAATAAAAGCTCGTTGTTAAAGGTTAGGTTAACATCGGCATCTTTGGGAGGCTTTATTTCCAATCAAGCCTGATACATATGATCTTAGCATTGGTTTTTCAAATGTCTTATAACTAACCCTATATATAGGACACCATGACGGTTCCCCCGTAAAGCCGGTACCCATTTCCGACGCCTGGGTTGAGTGGGGTATTGTGCTTGAGCTTTCCCTTATACCCAACGGGGAAAATCTCCGAAAATTCATTGACGTGACCGTGTCTCATAAATAGGAGCTGAATATGATGCGAAAGCAATTACTGTATTATGCACAGTTTATTGCAGCTATGAAATTCAGTAGTAATTTACGAATACAAGTTTTATTCGTCACGTACGGGCAATTCATGTGCGTGTTCTGGCACTTATTTACCGGAGCGTATTTGGCTTACTGTGTGGGTGGTTCAAGTACACATCAATATTGTGCTCATGTGTGTACACACACAGGAAATGACTTATAAATAGTAATCAAAATTAATCAAAAATATAAATACGAATCAAAAATAAAGATGGGCTGACAAAATCTGTTCAGTGCAGTTATAACTTAGAAATGAACTGTTGAACCGGGCACGAGGGAACCGATGACTCCGCTTAGAGGGAAGTCTAAAGGGGCGTCGATAGTCATCGTCCAAAAGTTTAAGGAATCCTGGAAACACAGCATGCAATTTGCAAGCTCGTCTTCTGCTTCAAATAACTTTTGTTCTTTGCTAATTTGCAATTGTGACAAACTTGACACTGACCCATACAGGGTCCGATCCGATATTTTGGGTGTTATTAAGAACGCTTCTAGGTCCCATATGCGCACACTACACGCTGCAACGGGTCTCTCTTTCACGTGCTTGTTTTTTGTTAAATTCGTTAGTTTCTTCTTATAGTACAATATTCGCAGCAATGAAAGTTTTGAAGCTCCACTTTAGTCTTGCTTATTCCAGTTCTGATTCCGGCACCGGGATCTGCCCTAGCACGTGACTACGAAGGGAGACAAATACGCACCATTTGGCAAGCAGCTTGTTTACGTAAAAATGTGAATGAATAACATTTAAACCATTCTGGGACCTTTTTTCAAACGAATTTCACAGTACGAAGTAAATATTATCGTGCTCATATATTTTGTACACTTCTTGTAAAGGATAGAAACTTATTCCAGCAGTAACGTTGATTTTTCAATTCTGTTGCTTACAACCTAACCAAATCAACTTTACGATCCGCGCGAACGTAGTCAACGCGTTAAGTCACCCGTATCTCGTATCAGCATTTTCAGTAAATTCGTTAGTTTCACATATTTCAAGTCAATATCAGCAACAATGAAAGTCCTAAAACCTGAATCAAGTCTTGTTTTACCTCAGTATTGATTCAGCTCCGGGATCTGCCATAAGTCGAGCGTATCTCTATTGACATCTGCACTCGATACGCAAACTTCAGCTGTTGAAATACTGTCATCTCCGTTAGGAGTCTCGACTGGAGCCCAACCGATATCGTCTCTGTCGCTACTATCATACGAATTTAAAGAAGAATAAATCACAAGAACATTTATCTGCAAAGTCAACTTCCAGGATCAACTGCATCAGCATCTTAGCATCATTTTCATCATCTATATCTGGCTTTTGCGCGAATCTACATTATGTATAGATAGATACACTGCAAAGAAATGTATCATCAGTGAACAATATATGAAAATAAAAAGGACAAAGAAATGAGTAGCAGTAACAAAAGAAGAGAATGTAAGCAGGGCAAGAATACCAGCAGGTGCCCCGCCACCGCACACCACTCCCAGTCACGGGTCGCATGACACCGGTCTCAGCTCCTGCGTTGCCTCGGGTAGTGAACCCACGCCTTCCATTTGGCTCATCGTTTGTGCAACATCACTCGTAAGGAAATGGGGATGTGCAGTTAAGCTCATATATATAATTTAACCCACAATCAGATCGGCACTCTCCTAGTTCCTTTTCGTTCTTCTCAGATGCATGCATCTAGCTGTGTCAACTGTGTATACGTCATGAGCCGATAGGCTGATATTGTATCAATTGGTCAATTACTTACAATTCCTTGACTCTGTCTCCATACCGATTTACAGACCAATCCATTTCATAATTACTGATGATATACAGGAAAAATTATGATTGGGTGACTTTTGTAAATAGAAGAATGAACGATTTCGATCATGCTCAGTTCATAGATAAATGTTCTATTACAAAATATCTTTCTCATTCTTTCAGTCCCACAAAAGTTTAAAGGTGTCATTATGAGCAGTACCGCTGCATGGCACGTAATGAACACGCTACCCATGCATCTCAGTTACATCTCTGGGATTTAGCAACAGATATTACAAACACATGTTTTGAATGTTCCAAAGAAGTATATGTACCATTGTCGCAACTCCAGCCTTGCTTCTCATTTACGTCCCTTGCAAGTTAATTAATATCTTGCATAATCGGGGACTAGGTCGTTATTTACCCTTAAACTGACCGAAAAGACTAAACGCTAATTAAATATGACAAGCGGGCAATGGTTGGAGTGCTTCACCTTCCT
Organism: Morinoia aosen; assembly: GCA_030386875.1. Taxonomy (NCBI): domain Eukaryota; kingdom Metazoa; phylum Arthropoda; class Malacostraca; order Amphipoda; family Talitridae; genus Morinoia; species Morinoia aosen. The sequence goes on from CM059562.1 coordinate 24,477,951, forward strand.
GGCAGCAAAAATTAATATCGAACTACCCTAAAGTGTTCGTTTGTTTGTTACGAGCTTATCCGAAGCCTCTGCTGCGGATTCGAAGCGTCCTTGAAGTCGCAGCCGGCTACCAGTGGAGAATGTTCTCTGAACAAAATCTTCGAAGTTCAGGTGAGCACTCTTTAATTATTGTCTAGCTTGTCAAAGTCTTAGTTGTAACGTTTCAGAAGAGACTATGTGCTGTGCCAGGTAAAACTGGAAGTTTTCGCTTCTTGCCGGTAAGCGAGACATAGTTCTTTTATTCGAAGATTTTGTTGTATTATCTTCGAATCTTTTATTCGAAGATTTTTGTTGTATTATCTTCGAATCTTTTATTCGAGGATTTTTGTTGTATTATCTTCGAATCTTGTATTCGAGGATTTTTGATTGTATTAACTTCGAATCTTCTATTCGAAAATTTTTATCACATTAACGTCAAATTCTTTTATTTGAAGATTTTCTTTATTCAAAATTCTTCTATTCACTGGAAGATTCGAATTTATCTTCTAAAATAAAATCTTATTTTTGAAAGCTGCCAAAAGCAGTTCCGGCCAACAAAGTTAGTTCGCTGCTTAGCTAGCCTAAAGCTTGGCTGGGGTGCGTCAGGGATAATCCTGGTGGCTATATCCTTTTTTTTCTTCACAAATTTATTTATCCTATTTTCGAATAAACTGTCCTTCATAATAAAATAAAATAATAAAAAAAAAGTTTTTAACAAATTTTACGTAATTTGGAAAATTATGCTGTTTGCCGTGCTGTCCGGGCCCTGTGCCGGTATGTCTCTCATCTCACTAGATTAAGGTGTATTTTCGTGTAAGGTACAATTTCGTGTTGCTAGCTCCTTGTGCTTTTGGGAGCTAGTATTTAGTTTACCTTACATGAACTTTCGTTTTTTCTCGTTGCATTTTTGTGCTAGTATGTAAGTTAAAAAAATTAAATAATATTAAAGCAAAAAATTGAAAAAAAAAAATTTTTGTGAAATTCTAAATGTGTAAATGTGTAAACGTTCTAATGTGAAAAAAAAATTAATTGGTGGGGGACGTAACATTTTCTGTATACTTCTATGTGTCATTTGTATTTTTTCTATATTTGATATGAGGATTTAACCTTACCTGTCCACTTTTGAAGTGTAGACCTTTATGATTAGTTGAAAGTTATTCTAATAAGCCTATTGACTACTACTTATTACCTTTTTTTTGCAATTATGACTGAAAATTATAATGCCTCAGCCCTTAGCATGAAAATACGGGGAGTAAAGTGTAGTATAACCGCGTTGAGAAAGAAAGTGCTTTCTCCTGGCTGTGCGCCTTATTTCCTAAAGGAGGCTATTCCTCAGTTGAGTGGCCTTCTAAAGGATTTTCGACTTCTGTCCTCTATTCTACCTTCCGATCTTGAAGAAGTATCGGACGAGGAATTAGTTAAACGCGCGGAATACGAAATACAAATTGTTGAATTAATAGCTGAGTTAAAAAATTCGGTTTCCTCGGCACCGGTATCAAACTCAAATGATACCGAGCCTCCTTCTGAGGCTAGTAAGGTTTCTACTGCGGATGTGCCGTTGAACATTTTTAGAGCTCCGCAGCTAACTTTAAGAAAGTTTAGCGATAATGAAAACTGCCCTTTTTCTTTTCTTCATTTTCAGGAGTCTTTTCTAAATGCTCTTCAAGCTTATCCGAATATGAGCGAGGGGCAGAAATTTATATTCTTAAAAAATCAATTACAGGGAAGAGCTCTTAGTCTTGTTGAGGGACTTCCTAATGAAGAGAATAGTTTCCGAGCTGCTTGGGCTTTGCTCAAGCAAGATTTCTTAAATGCTGATAAACTCATTTCTCTTGCGCTGGACGAATTAATTAATTCTCCCAGTGTCCTAAGCTTAGTAGAAATAGGGACTTTTCTTTCTAAAGTTAAGTTTCGTCTACTTGAGCTCTCTAAGCTTGGTGTAGATTTCTGTAGCGAGAAATCGGGCAATCTTTTGTTTTCTGCCATAATTAAAACCAAGCTGCCTGACTTTTTCTTGTTAGAACTTCTTCGCTATTGTAATGCTAGTTTCTTCTCACTAGAGATGTTTGAGAACGCACATCATGTGCTGTCTCTTTTAGAAACTAAATCTAAACCTAAGAAATTTCTCTCCCATCGCAATGATAGGGTGGAGGAAAAGACTCGAGCAGAAACTCAAACTAAATCTTCTCCTGAGTCCTCTAAACTTCCTAGTGTTGAAGTGTGCCGGTTTTGTAAGCAGACTGGTCATACTTCCTTTTCTTGCCGTAAATTTGATACTCACGCAAAACGCGTGAAACAAGTAGGCGAGTTGCAATTATGCTCCGTGTGTCTTAGTCACAATCACTTAGCTAAGGCTTGCCCTGCAAAAAGCAGAGGCTTACCTTTTAATTGTTCATTGTGCAAGGCTAATACCCATGTCAGTCCGTTATGTCCCAAATATGTAAGTTTTTCCTCCTATGCCGCCACATCTTCCTGACGGTTAAAGGCACGTTTTCGAATGTGCCCTGTTATCGCTCTTTCCACTAAATTTAACAATCTATCTAAACGTGTAAATTTTGTTATTGACACCGGGAGTCAGCAGACGTTGATTGACCTGGCTACGGTTAGTCCTAACTGTTCTACCGCTGATTTGCAGGAACTTACTGTAAACACGGTAGGTGCCTCTGTCCCGTTAAGGGGCAAGCGCATTAACGTCGAGCTCGTTCTTCCTGACTGTGAGAAGCATGAGCTTGATGTTTTCGCAATGCAGAATTTGAACCTGCAGATGGGGATGAAGGGTTTGCAATCTAAACTCGAGCTTCTTAAAACTAAGCTACCTCTTTCCACTTCCTTTCCTGAAGTTGTTGATGATAATATTCAAATCAACGGCATTCTAGGGGTTGATGCTCTTCAAGCTTTTCGTGTGCTTGAGTTGCAACACATTGCTGACTATAAAGTTATGCGCGTAGCTAACGGTTTCTTACCCTTTGGGGAATTAAAATGTTATAAATCTTCCTTGTTTCCCGACGTGGCTTCTGCCGCTAAAAAGCGAGACAGTGGCTCGCCTTGTTCTGTTGCTTCGCCTGAAGTTTCTTCCCCTTCTGTTGTTCCGTCTGAAATTTCTTCCCCTTCTGTTGTTCCGTCTGAAATTTCTTCCTCTTCTGCTGTTCCGCCTAAGGTCTCTTCCTCTTTTGCTGCTGCAAGTAAACGTGAAAAGAAAAGTAAAAAAAGTAAATTTAAAGCAAATCGTTATAGTGGTGTGTTGGAGGCAGTTTTTGAACCTCCCAAGGTCTGTTCGTCAGCATTAGATGGTACTGAATGTGATGTGCAGGCTGGCCTAGATAGGCTGCTAGATTTGGAATTAATAGGGGTACCTGCTAAAGAAATAGAATATGATAAAGAGCTGGAAGACTTTAAAAGTAGCGTAGTTTATGCCGAAGGCCGCTATTCGGTCCACGTGCCTTGGAACCGCAATTTATTAGCAAAAGTTCCTCATAGTTTCGGATTGGCTCGACATCTCGCTCAGAAGGTTGCTGCTTCTAACTCTCGTAGGGGGATAGAGCAACAGTATAATGATGTTTTTGTTGAACAACTCGAGCTTTGTATAATTGAGCGTCTAGCACTCGAAACATTAGATGTGCGCGAGCACAAGTGGATTCCGCATAGGCCTGTCGTGCGAGACCACGTTACTACTTCCAAGATACGCCCTGTTTTCAATTGTTCGCTGAAGCGAGGCAAATTGCCTAGTCTGAATGAGGCCTCTTATGTAGGTCCTAATCTTATGAACGATTTGCTGGGTTTGTTGGTGTACTTTCGGTCTAATTCCATTGTCGTATTGTCAGATATTTTCAAGGCGTTCCTTCAAGTAAAGTTAGCCAAGACATTTGACCGCAATCAATTTAGATTTGTTCTCTTTAAAGATGGTGAATTTAAATATTTCCGATATACAACCTTGTTGTTCGGTTTTGTCGCTTCCCCATATATTCTCAATTTTCTTCTTAAACTTCATGCTAAAACTATCAGTGATTTGGTGGTTAGAGACGTAATGGTAAACAAGCTGTACGTGGACAACCTTATATTTACCACTAATAGTCCCGAGCTTGCGCTTGACACTTTTCAACGCGCAAATAAAGCTTTTAAAGAGAGCGGCTTTCCTTTGCGTCAGTGGCAGTCTAACAGCTCTGATCTTTTGTCTCAGATTGACCCTTCTCTTTGTAGCGCCAGTGCGCACTCCAGAGTGCTGGGTTATAACTTTAATTCTTCTTCTGATTCTCTTTCAATATCGGTAAAAAGTTTGAATCCTTCTTGTAAAACTCGTAGGAGTATGCTGTCGGAAATTGCTTCTTTGTATGACCCTTTGGGGATTCTGTTACCTTTCTCTGTAAGAGGTAAACTCATTTTGCGTAAGTTAACACCGTTGAGACTAGGCTGGGATCAAGACGTTCCAGATGATATCTGTAAAGAATGGCGTAACTATTGTCTGGAATTTTCTGAGTTGCATGAATTTGAGTTCCCTAGGATGAATCTAGTTGAAACTGAGAAAATTGACCTAGTAATTTTCTGCGATGCAAGCGCGAGTGCTTTTGGAGCCTGTATGTACGGTGTCCAAAAGGAGCGCAGCTCGCTCATTTTCTCTAAAGTCAAGGTTTCACCTCCTAAGCAAAGAACTCTTCCTTCTCTTGAACTTCTGGCTGTGTATCTTGCTTATCAGTGTCTTGTTTCTCTAATGTGTGACGTAAACTTTCCTTATGCAATCTCTAGTATAACTTTTCTTACCGATTCCCAGGTTACCCTGGCTTGGTTATTAAGTGGTAAACCTCCACGGAAAAATGTATTTGTTAGTAATAGAATTAAGGATATGGACAGCATGCGCCAGACGTTGGAAGGTAAAACTTCGGCTTCTTTCCATTATGAATACGTGCCCACCATGTTCAACATGGCAGACTTATTAACTCGAGGTATTAAAGTAACAAAGTTTCTCGAGAATAAAACAGTGTGGTTGGAAGGTCCTGCCTGGATTCGAGAAGGTAAGGATCAGTGGCCCAAGGGACACCTGGGTTTCATTCCCCATCAATTTGTTTCCTCTGCATGTATTAATGTCAATATTGTTCCTCCGTGTGAAGCTCCTATTCTGGAGATTGAACGCTTCTCCTCCTATCCTAAATTACTAGGCACGATGGAGAAAGTATTTAAAGCTGTCGCTATTTTTCGACGTGCAGATTTGGGCAATGCAAAATTGCGAGCCTTCATTTTTCTTATTTCTTCTATGCAAAGTAAATACTTTGCAGGCGAGCTCGAGGCCTTAAAAAACAAAAGCCCTCGGCCGCCTCTATTAGTTAGAACCTTTAACCTTTTTATTGATTCACACGGTCTAATTCGATCTAATAGTCGTATTGCAAACGCTGAAGAATTAGATTATAACACTCGGAACCCCATTTTACTGTCTAGTTCTTCACACTTGACCAATTTGTTGATTTTGCATACTCATAAGCTTCTTAATCATCAAGGGCTCGACATCACCGTTCAAAAACTTAAGCTGGACGGTTATGTCGTGCCGCGCTGCAAGCGTACGGTTCGCGGCATGTTAGCTAAATGCACGGTGTGCAAGAAGCTAAACGCCAAAGCCTTTTCATATCCTGATCCTCCTGCTCTACCTGACTCTCGTACAAATTTCGTAAGGCCCTTTGCCACAACAGGCATGGACTTCTCTGCCCATTTTTGGGTATTAGACCCTTTTGGTCACAAACAAAAGGTTTATTTACTATTGTTCACATGCTTTCAGACTAGGGCTATTCATATCGAACTTCTTCCTTCCATGAATTTGGAGGAATTTTGTTTTGCCTTTATTCGTTTTACAAACGAAAAGGGCATTCCTAACACTGTCTATTCTGATAATGCTAGAACTTTCACCGCCGCTCCCGATCTTCTATCGGAAGTGTTAACTTCTTCTTTGTATGAAGAGCGGTTTCGCCCTTTTAATATAAAGTTCAAAACTATCCCAATCTACAGTCCTCAATTTGGAGCGATTTGGGAACGTTTATTTAAGTCCATGAAGGACTGCCTGTACAAACTTTTTGGCCGCAGCACTTATTCCTATTCTTCTTTCCTTACTGTCATTTCTGATATTTCTCTCAACCTTAATCGGCGTTCTCTCTCTTACACTAAGATGGGGGACACGATCTTACCTATAATGCCCATTCAATTCCTTCAACTTTATCCTACATCTAATTCTTTGATTCTGTCAGATGAGCTGCAGGACTTGGAGACCGACGATGTTGAACATCGCGAGTATTTGCTCTCTCTTTTGGAGAGACGCGATGTCCTGGTGGCCAAGTTCCGGGAGCTCTGGTATAATCAGTATTTAATTTCTTTGCGAGGTCCATATCCTCTGAAATCTTTACCTTTTAATAACAAACTATTATCTGTGGGTCAAGTGGTACTTGTAAAACACCCTATAAAACCCAGACTACTCGTATTTTGGGCCTTGGCTCGCATCAGTGCTTTGCTCCCTGGTCGCGATGGCAAGGTCCGTGTTGTACGAATTATTAGAGCTGACAACACTGAAAGCGCCATCAAAGTCTCTCTACTCTACCCGCTGGAGTTAGCTGTCACTGATCCTACTCCAGAGGAGGTGGGGGATAGCGTAGACGGGAGTAGTTCGGGCGAGGAATTATACCCTCGTTTCGAACCTCCCGCGAGTTTTGAAACTCAAAGGGGTAGTTCTACCTTTGAACACCCTGGAGGTCAGCCTCATAATTCTTCTTCTTCTGACACGGATTCTTCGGCCTTTTCCGAAGAACCCGTAGCTTCTTCTGCTGACCGTCCTCAAAGGCAAGCGGCGCGTCAGCAGCGTAGTAAGTTGAACTATCTAATTAAGAAAGGGCACTTGTAAACCCTTTCAACTATGTGTAATGCGCAAAATTTATTATTAATCCTTTCCAGTATATGCTGGAAGGACGTTTGCATGTACTTGTGTGTATTTCACGGAATTTTCTATGAAAACTCCGTTTTTTTCTTTTGCCGGGATTGTGTCGCAACTCCAGCCTTGCTTTTCGTTTACGTCCTTTGCAAGTTAATTAATATCTTGCATAATCGGGGACTAGGTCGTTATTTACCCTTAAACTGACCGAAAAGACTAAACGCTAATTAAATATGACAAGCGGGCAATGGTTGGAGTGCTTCACCTTCCTGGCAGCAAAAATTAATATTGAACTACCCTAAAGTGTTCGTTTGTTTGCTACGAGCTTATCCGAAGCCTCTGCTGCGGATTCGAAGCGTCCTTGAAGTCGCAGCTCTCGCGGGCTGCAACTTCAGTGAGAGTATAACTACGAGGTCGAATGCACGTGTGCCTTGCGTGCTACGACTTCAACCGGCCTTGCTTCTGGGCATCAAAACCCCCGGACAGCCGGCTACCAGTGGAGAATGTTCTCTGAACAAAATCTTCGAAGTTCAGGTGAGCACTCTTTAATTATTGTCTAGCTTGTCAAAGTCTTAGTTGTAACGTTTCAGAAGAGACTATGTGTTGTGCCAGATAAAACTGGAAGTTTTCGCTTCTTGCCGGTAAGCGAGACACCATACTTATGATGTGCAATATAAGTATGGAGAAAAAACTTCTTTTATTCATGTTTCACGCGTGCTTTTCGGTGGTTGAAATAATATTATGGTTTAATTTGTAGCATAAATAATAGAATATGAGTTGGAAATAAGTTTTTCAGGGAAATCCTTAAATCCCCCAAGAATTGAACATCAATCGAAAATTGTTTGATGATTGTAAAATGGACAGATCAGATATATATATATGAAAAATCAATGCGTCTTCATAAAAATTGTACATATAACTTCGAAAATCTGAATTTATTTTCAAATCTTCATAACTTCAAAAAATCACTCAAAGCTTGTTCGTCATTCAAAATTGCTGAATGAATTGCCAGATGTCGGGTGTTTTACCGCTATGATATTGCATTGCGTTCACTATCCAGACCTGAACCATGATTTCGGTACACAAAAGACGATGCATACCGTGGTGATAATTCTCCGGCACGTGCCAATTTTGCCTAATGTTCCTAAAAGTACGAGTTTCAACATTCTCCGTAACGTTCGCTGAAGCACGTGAGTGAATTAGTTTACATTAGTTATCCCTTGAATCATTTTGAAGAATATTTAATGGAAGTCAGCAGTTTTTATACTACGGATTTTGTTGAATCATAAGAGAAAGAACGTTTAATGGTATAACTGTTTTAAAAATGGTAATTTTTACTGAGCGAAAGCCTTGGAGAAAGGGAGTAAATATTGAGCCTCTCAAATAGGTTTCTAGAAGTGAAGAAATTCTGCTCTGAGAAAAGTGCGAGTAGACCAATGACACCTATGAACAGTTTTATTATAGCCATTTGTGGAGAGATTAGGTATGTGAAAATATATTGATTTATGTAAAACCAATCATTTCTGGGCATATGATGCAATTAATTCCTCCGACTCCGCAACCCTGGTTGCCAGAACAATATTAACCGAAGAAGTACAATCAGTAGGTGTCGCTCTCTCAGTCAAGAATCTGTTGGGAGGAGGAAATTACCCTTCCGACATACAGTTTAAAATCTAGAATTCAATGGCAAAATATTTAATCTCTACTGGGAAATTAGGTAACTTATAGCTGCTAACCACTAACTTAAACAAATAAAGTAACACCAACTTCTTCAATGAAGCACCTGCGCCATGTTCGTTTGATTTTCTCCTGGTTGCTCGAAAAAAGAACAAAATGTAAGTGCAACCAACATTGTGAGAGGAAATCTTTTGAACATTGTGTTTTTTCCTTAATATCAATTCAACATTACAGCAAAGAGTATCTTGAATTGCTCCATCCATGCACTCCAGTTGTAGCAGTAGTGGTAGTAGTAGGAATGTAAAGTTTGTTCTGAATAGTAGAGAGTGATAATGGATCATGGAGATAAGGTAATTGCCCACATGTGTTTGACTGACAAGATGCTCCAGGTTGTGCTACCCAGGCTGGACCATCCATCCGCATTATGGCTCTATGATGTTCTCATTGAGCATTGAGCTCATTTTACACCTACGGTGTGGAGTGACGGTATGGAGCGACGGTGAACTTGTTATAGCTTCTCCCACGAGAGGATTGAGTGTCAGTGCACACTGACTTGATAGCCGGCGCTCCACTTCTGTTGCTTCGATTTGCTTGGCACGTTGCAGTGAGGTGACGGGCATTTTGATCATAAAACTGGTTGTGCATTCTTTTGAATGAATGCCTAAAAATCAATTATTATAAACATTCAGATTTTCATATTTTTGCCGCACTAGTATTCAAAATGACTAGCCCTTCAGAAACGATGTCTAAAAAGTGGTAAACGCAATCTTTCAAAGAAAAATGGTTAATGGAAAGAATGAAAAACCTGTCACGGTTGAAAGCCTAAGCCGAAATTAGTACGAGATGTCATCAACAGAGTGTGTCACCAGCGTAATGAAAAGCGCCTTGCACCACAGAAAAGTCACTTAATATTGAAATTTGCGCTGCAGAAGAGAATTAGGAAGAAATACAGGAATAAAATCAGCATTACCATCATTGTTTCTACTGAAGTATGTTAACTTTAATATTTTCTTATTAAAATTACACTTCTACGTTTATTTTTACGAATCTGGGTTGTTCCATGTTCAATCTAGGTTTATCTAAAACTTTTCAGTGGGAGCCCTGATCGTCAGTATTGATCTTGCAATACTGACAGAATAATTGGCAGAACAATTTGCAGAATATTTACAGAATATTTTGCAGAAGTAAAAAGTTAATATTCTAAAAAACTTTAATACTACCCAATTATCTTCAAAAATCACTGAAAATAGAAAGAAAAAATAAATATCAATTACTAATTTGTAGGTGTAATTTTTACTTCTCATTTAATTTCAATGATTTTCTGGTGACACCTGCCGAATGTTTTGACAATGACCCAATGTAGGGATTACTGATGCGCTAAGCGCCACATCCATTGCCCAGGCTCAGTATACCAGACGTGGTCTCTGAGAGGTGCCATTATAGGCAAGATTAGAAAATATGGAAAAGATTTCAAGAGTAAAAAAAAAATTGAACGAACCCCTCACCTCCAATTATGTTAATGCAGCCAAGGCTTCGAAGAATTAGTCCCATCGAACCTTTCTTCAGTAGGCAGGGAGAGGCTGGGCTGATGAACTTCCCTTAAGATGCGTAGCGAGCAAGTCCCGCCGTCAGCGCCCTCAACGCCGAGCTCAGTTGGCCGACGCTCGCTTGTTTTGAACGGCGCATGTGCACCGAACAAAATTGTGGCATAGCGATAGTTTACACGCTAAGTTTATGCCCGTTGCCGAGGGCATTGGGGTTCGTTATTATAATTTAGTTATCAAGAATATGAATTAGATAGAAAAATGAGAAGTCTTGGATTTATGAGCCTAAATACTTGAAAGGAAAATAACGTAATACGTCCAAGACGGACGAACCTCCACAGTTTTTCGTCTACTAGAAGTTGTCGCAAATCCAGCCATTGCTCATTGCTGAAGTCCTTTGCAAGTCATCCAACACCTTGCATAATAAAGGACAAGGGCTTTATCCCAATCTAAACAAGCCTAAAAAGTAAATTACGCTAACAATTTATGACAAAGCGGGGCAATGGTGGGAGTGCTTCACTTTCTTGGCGACTAACATCGATGAACACGAATAAATTGTTCGTCTTTTTTTCTTGAGCGAATCCGAAGCCTTAGCAACGGATTCACGCGAGGTGAGGAGGAGGCCGCAGCTGGAAAAATGCCACCTCAGACACCGATACGACTTAGTCGCGAGCGCGTGTGCTATGCGTGCTCTGACCTCTTCCGGCCCCTGCTTCCGGGGCATACAGTCCTAGACAGCCCGCTTAAGTGGAGAAATGTTCGCCTGAATATTATCTTCGAAGATCTTCAGGTGGGCCTCCTATTTTTTTGTTCCCTTTGTCATAAATTGTTTAAACTTGCAGCGTTCCCTGACCTCGCTATGGGTGTTGGGTAAGACTATGTCTTCTATGCCAGTTAATTCTGGAAGTTGCGCCGCAAAGTCGGGCGGCGGGACAAAGTAATTTTCCTGAGAGCAATGTACATTGTATAATTTTAATCGCACTGTTATTAATTTTACGTTCACATACGCTGTGTATGTTTCTTTGATTTTTTAAACTGTGAGAGCCGTTTCCTATCTTAACCTCTCAGTGTTTGAATTTCATTTTAACCATTGGAACATTAAAATTTGGGACGTGAGATGCTATACTTTTAAAAGCATCTTCTCTGGACACTCAGTTTTGTTAGGATTTGGACGATGGGGGTTAAATTCATAATAGTTGTTAACGTCCAGTCCTAATCTTTCTTTGCTCGATAGTGCTTCGAAAACGTGAGAGAAGGTTAATAAGGCATGGGAAAAAACTCAGCTCTTGACTTTATTGGAGGAACGCCAGGCGGACTGGCGGTGAGCTTGACTGGAAGACTTGTCTAGGTGGGCACTCCGTGCCGGCGGGGTCCGGTGAGTGATGGTGAGATCCGGAGGTACGGGATAGTGTTTGGGGAAGGTAAGGCCAGGCAAGGTAAGGCAAGGCAAGGTAAGGTAAGGCCAGGCAATGTAAAGCCAGGTAAGGTAAGGCCAGTTAAGGTAAGGCCTGGTAAGGTAAAGCCAGTTAAGGTAAGGCCAGGCAAGGTAAGGCCAGTTAAGGTAAGACCTGGTAAGGTAAGGCCAGTTAAGGTAAGGCCTGTTAAGGTAAGGCCTGGTAAGGTAAGGCCTGGTAAGGTAAAGCCAGTTGAGGTAAGGCCAGGCAAGGTAAGGCCAGTTAAGGTAAGGCCTGGTAAGGTAAGGCCAGTTAAGGTAAGGCCTGGTAAGGTAAGGCCAGTCAAGGTAAGGCCAGTTAAGGTAAGGCCTGGTAAGGTAAGGCCTGGTAAGGTAAGGCCTGGTAAGGTAAGGCCTGGTGAGGTAAGGCCAGTTAAGGTAAGGCCAGTTAAGGTAAGGCCTGGTAAGGTAAAGCCAGTTAAGGTAAGGCCAGTTAAGGTAAGGCCAGTTAAGGTAAGGCCTGGTAAGGTAAGGCCAGTTAAGGTAAGGCCTGGTAAGGTAAGGCCAGTTAAGGTAAGGCCAGTTAAGGTAAAGCCAGTTAAGGTAAGGCCTGGTAAGGTAAGGCCAGTTAAGGTAAGGCCTGGTAAGGTAAGGCCAGTTAAGGTAAGGCCAGTTAAGGTAGCACAACAAAAAAAAGCCCAGGGAATAATGTGTGTGTGGCGTTGGCGACGTCGTTGAGGTCAAGGACGGAGACAACCACAAGCTACGAAAGCTGAGCGAGAGTGACCCTAGGAAACCAAGCGTCCTGCGCGGTTGTTACCAAATTCAGAGGCTTAAACACGAAAATGTCAATCATGACTTTTAATTTTATGCTTTTTGCACAAAAACTTTAAGGATTACTTATTATAAGTAGAAAATAATTAATAATAATTTAGAGTAAGATTTTTAATGCTAATAATTATTTTATTTAAGTGCGAATAAGAAAGTTTATAATTTTACGCTTTTGTAGCTGATGCTACATTACCCCCCAAGGCGCAGACCGAAAGGTCCACCCGCTGCAATCATTTGTAGCGAGAAGGAGTTCGAACAACACGACCATGCCGGGTTTGGCGGTCGGAAAATGTTACTGCGCGGGGAAGTTTCACCAAACGGGTCTGCAAATTTAGATCAGCAAGAGTTCTAGGAACAGGAGTTACTGCAGCGGGCTCGTCTGGTCTCTCCAGACTTGTCGCTGTTTCAGTAATAGGGCTAGAATTAGAGTCTACGATAGGCTTAGGGATAGGGTTTGAATGTACAGGCACATAGAAAGGATTACACTCAAGTTGACTAGGCAACAATGCAGCCAACTGAGGAAGCTGAGATGGACGGTATGATCGAGTCTCAGTGGAAAGGAAGTTCTGTGGAGAAAATGAAGGGTTAGGAAACACACTATTATCGGAGGTAAATGCTACCTTTAGTCGATCAATGCTCACAGGGTCGTGCGAACCAGATCTTTCAAGGATAAAGTATTTTGGCGTCTTTTTGACTACTTTGAATGGGCCATCATAAGGGCGTGTAAGAGTTGGCTTTATAGCGTCTATGCGAACATACACGTGTGTGCACTCTTGCAAAGCAGGATCAAGTTTGTCCTTAGTCTGAGGCATTCGTGGAGCTACGTACTTGATCTGACGCATGCAATCCTTGAGACAGGTTACATATGCGGAACGGTCATCAGATGAGAATTCAGGCAACGGTTTTGGGTCAACAATGTCGCCGGGGAGACGAAGTGTCTTCCCATAAAGCATTTCTGCTGCTGTGCACTGCTGATCCTGCCGATATAAGTTCTTAATACTCAGCAATACTACTGGAAGTCTGTCAGTCCAATCGTGACTGCAATTTAAGCAACGCAATGCAGCTTTTAGATCTCTGTGGACTCTCTCAATGAGTACATTCGACTGTGGATGATACGCTGTAGTGTTTACGTTTTCACACCCTAAAGTGGTGCTAAGTTCACTCCAAAATTTGGAGGTAAATTGTGATCCCCGGTCATGCGTGACACTTAAAGGAACCCCAAATCTGGAAATCCAGTTGCTCATGAAAGCGCGAGCTACAGTCTCAGTTTGGGTATCAGGAAGAGGCACGGCCTCAACCCATCTGGAGAACCTATCAATTATTGTTAACAAATAGGAATACCCCCGCGATAGAGGCAAAGGACCCACCAAATCTAGGTGGACCGCGTCGAACTTGTGACCTGTGAATGCACAACTCTGCAGCGCTGCACGATTATGTTTCACAACTTTGCTACTCTGACATGCATGGCAATTTTGCACAATTTGCTTGACCTCTTTACGCATCGCTGGCCAGACGAAACGATCGGAAATCAAACGCAATATACGGTTAATACCAGGATGAGAGAGAAAATGATAGTGAAGAATAGCTACTCTGCGAAGAGTCGCAGGAAGATACAAACGAGAAGGTCGCTCAGCATCACGGTACATGCCGTCAACCAAGGTTAATTTCAAAGAGGAAGTGTTAGAAGGTTTGAGAAGATCCTGAAGTTCAGGATCCTCCTTCTGAGTCTTGGAAATATTTCCGAAGGTGATTTCACCACTGGTTTGGACAGAATTGATTCCAGATAGACAGTCAGCGACAGTATTGTCGAGACCTTTGATGAAGCGGATGTCAGTGGTAAACTGACTAATGAAGGACAAGTGTCGAGCTTCTCTTGGCGAATGTCTTTCAGAAGGCATCTTAATCGCTGAGGTCAAAGGTTTGTGGTCTGTGTAGATCACAAACTCCCTTGCCTCTAGAGCACAGCGAAAGTGTCTCACAGACAGATAGATAGCAAGGAGTTCCCTACCGAACGCGCTATAAGCACGCTCAGTGGGCGATAGCTTTTTGGAAAAGAAAGCAAGGGGAGAGATATTAGTACCTACTTGTTGTTGCAAAACGGCACCTACGGCAGTACTTGAGGCATCAACTACCAAACTGAAATCAGCATTAGCAATAGGGTAGGATAATTCAGTCGCGGTAGCTAGCTTGTGCTTAATCACATCAAAAGCTTTGCGCGCTGCCTCTGTCCATTTTACCTCAGTAGATTTACCTTTTCTTTTAGGTTGTAACAAATCTGACAGAGGAGCTAAGGTTTGAGCACAGTTGCGTATGAAGCGGTGATAGAAGTTAACAGAACCTAGGAACCTTCTCAGTTCCTTCTGGGTCTGTGGAAGAGGAAAGTTTTTGATCACTTCTACTTTGGAAGGCAAACGTTTTAGACCTAGGCTAGAGATTTCATGACCTAAGTAAATCAGTGATGGCTTTCCGAGCTCACATTTTGCAGGGTTTACCAGGAGTCCATTGTCGGACAGTCTTTGAAACATGACCCTAAGATGGTCTTTATGTAGCTCCGGGGTTGCGGATGCCACCAGAATGTCATCAAGATACACATAGGCGAAAGTGAGATCTGAGAAAATTTCAGCCATGTGCCGTTGGAATGTCTGAGGAGCATTCCTCAGGCCGTAAGGCATCTTCAAGAATTCAAAGAGACCAAACGGAGTGATTACCGCGGTCTTAGGGATTGCGCTCTCCTCAAGTGGAATTTGATGGAAGGCGCTCTGAAGGTCTATCTTTGAGAAAATTTGTGCTCCCTCTAAATTTGCACTAAAATCATGCAGGTAAGGAATGGGGTAGCGATCAGGTAGAGTAACGGCATTCAACCTGCGGAAATCCCCGCACGGTCTGAATTCACCGTTAGCCTTGGGTACTAGCAAAAGAGGGCTAGCCCAAGGGCTTTTGGAACTACGGATAATGCCATTGTCGAGCATCCGAGCGAATTCTTTCTTGGCTAAAGCCAATCGATCAGGCGGTAGTCACCTAGCTCTAGAGTAAACTGGCGGTCCAGTCGTCTCTATGAAGTGCTTTGTGCTAGTCTGCATATTTTTAGAAACTAAGTTAGAATTTGTTAGTGCAGGGTAGTCTGCGAGAACCTGCTCGAACATGCACTCTTCCTTGAAAGCTATAGAGAAGGAATGCAAAACATTAGCTCTAGTTATGCCACAAGCGGGAATTGAGATCTGTGTCTCTTCGTCCCTAATTCTACGGTTTTTAACATCTACAAGAATCCCAAACTTCGCTAGAAAATCCGCGCCAATTATAGGCTCTTGGACTTCCGCGATTAGGAAGGTGAAAAGGAAATTTCGCCTCAATCCCAGACTGCACTCTAGTACTTTTTCTCCATAACAAGCTATTGGCGTGCCATTTGCGGCACGTAATGTCGCCAACAATTGGTTGGTTTTGTCTTTCGCCGTGGCTGGGATAATTGACACACTGGAACCAGTGTCGATTAAAAATCGATATTTGGTTGTGGGATCTAGAATAGTTAAGAGGCGAGTAGTCTGGGAATGAGGCAACGCAGTACTCGCTACTATGCGTTGCTGTTGGCGTTTCCCGAAGACATTTCGGTATAACAAGGACAATGTCTAGAGGCACATTTGCGAGCCTGGTCGCCGAACTTCTCATGATACCAACACAAGAGACTGTTGGCATCGCGAGAGCGCGATCTAAAGCGGCGGTTTTGATTTGACCTATCATAAGATCTACCTCTATCGAAACGTTGAGGAGGAGGAAAAGGGTGATAGTGATAGGGATAGTCGTAGGCATTTTGATAGCTAGGGAATCTCCCTGGACCTTTTTGGATATGAGCTACACTATGACCTAGCTGGCAATTCTGGAAGGCTTGCTTTAGCTCTGCGATTTCTTGCTGCATCTTATCTATTGTTGCTGAGGATTGATTATTAGCAGTATTTGCCGGTCTAAAATTCGCAGCTGATGCGTTCAAGGAAGCTACCTGCGGCGTGTGTGTCATGTTTAAGTTGCGCATCACTGTTTCTGTGGACTCTGCAAGCATCTTTAAAGATTGGTCAGGGCTTGCTAACGATAGAAACGGACGCACATTACTAGGAAGTTTATTCATAAAAACTTCTTTCAGAAATCCCTCAGCTACTGCAACACCCGCTGCAAGTTTTCGCAACTCCTTAACTAACGAAGTAGGAGAGAAAGAGACAGAAACAGGTGGAATTGCTGACTCATTTACGAACGACCTAAATTTGTCCGCATCGGACATCTGCAACTTTGCCAGTATCTTTCTTTTTAAGATGCCGTACGGATTAACAGCAGGAGGGTTTTCTAGCAGGTTATTGGAGTCATTTAATAATTCGTGGGAGCTGCGGACACATATCGTTTTATAAAACATATCGTTTTCGTCCCTTATTTTATTATACCTAAATATTGCCTCCACTTGGCTAAACCAAGTGAGGCTGTCTTCTGGTATGAAAGGCGGCAGACTAAGAGGTTTGGTGCGCGCTCGATTTTCATTCTCTGTGTCAGACATGCTAGCAATTTTCTTTTATAAATGCGAAAATTAAACTATAACTGCTCGGAATTACGTATTCAACGCCTAATAAATTTTGATATTAAAGGTGTCAAAGGTTTGCGTTATTACTCTACCTACTCAATCGATCAATAACGTTGAAAAACGGAAAGAAAGAAAAAATGAAACGAGAATTTTCACGGTAGTCAGAAATAAGCGTAAAGCACGGAAATAGGAGAAAAAAAAATTTTTCCTACCTACTGTGGCACATGAACAAAAAAGGACAGGATAGCGCTGAAAATTTTTTTTTTTTGTAAGAGCTGCTCAGAGAACATTAACACGGTTAAATCCATTGAAATTCTCACGGGCTACGACATGGGAAAACTTATCACTACAATGATATGCCAAAATTATCCCCTCTCACAATTTCTCAAACACTTATCGAGTTGAATAGTTTTTAAGTTTTAAGGCTGGGGTTTTAATCTTTGGGTATTTATAACTTGAGGTCACCAGTATTAAGATTGGGACGATGGGGGTTAAATTCATTAAGTTGTTAACGTCCAGTCCTAATCTTTCTTTGCTCGATAGTGCTTCGAAAACGTGAGAGAAGGTTAATAAGGCATGGGAAAAAACTCAGCTCTTGACTTTATTGGAGGAACGCCAGGCGGACTGGCGGTGAACTTGACCGGAAGACTTGTCTAGGTGGGCACTCCGTGCCGGCGGGGTCCGGTGAGTGATGGTGAGATCCGGAGGTACGTGATAGTGTTTGGGGAAGGTAAGGCCAGGCAAGGCAAGGTAAGGCAAGGCAAGGTAAGGTAAGGTAAGGTCAGGCAATGTAAAGCCAGGTAAGGTAAGGCCAGTTAAGGTAAGGCCTGGTAGGGTAAAGCCAGTTAAGGTAAGGCCAGGCAAGGTGAGACCAGTTAAGGTAAGGCCTGGTAAGGTAAGGCCAGTTAAGATGTCACGAGAAATGGGCCCTTCACCTCCTTGTTAACATTTCATTAACAGGAAGATCCGGCTCTCGGAATTGAGGAATGGCACACCTCCAAAGGAAACATATACGACATAAAAATTCATGGAGAATAATTGACACTACAGTATATACTAAAAAAAGAAAGGTACTCACCGGTGATCGCTGACCCACTTACGTAGCGCATTTTCTGGGCGCCCTCCGTGGTATTACGATGGATCGCTTCTAATATTGTGGGGCATGATACACAGGATGAACTATGCTTAACATTTATAATTTCCAGCTATACGTCATACAAACATTAATGAGCGCACACACAATGAATGGTGTTAGGAATAATGCTAATTAAGTAATGAAATCAAATAGCATACGTCAAATGACTTACATCACATAATTACACAGAAATATTGGCTGGCCGGCCGCCGCTAAGTTTGCAAGAGTTACACATGAGAATTCATCTATCCTGTACTATTTCTATCTCAATTATTCCAGCAGTACAGTGAGCAATGGTCACTTCAACCACAAAATCGTCCGCGACTCGCTTCAGTTCAAAGGCCTATCTTATTCACTGTTCAGAAAATGTCTAGTGATGACGTTATTTTGCTTATTCCGCTTCAGAATATTCACACGTCGATTTCCCCTCAGTCGAGCTGATCAATCCTCAGACATATGACTCCGTCCTACCTGCAAGATCAATTTATAACCCATTAATTATGATAGCACCCATTAAGCCCCCTTAACACATTTCAATCTTTACATCACTGTATGCCAATAAATTTCAGAAATTTTATAACGAAGAATTATCTCTTCCCAAGAAATGGCTTCGCTCTTACCCTCCTCAATGACGTTGCACTTAAATGTTCCATTAAATGATTCCCACGCTGGTCGGGGTTTTAATTTGCTCTCTTCTGCAAGTAAAAAAACGAAAACATGTATGAATGCCATGATCACATTTTGGCGTGAAACTTAGTATGATTTTCAATATATCCAATAACCACTTTTTATTATATATTTGAGCACGTTTGTTACAGTGAACACACCCGCGGTTTATCTTTATACTTCGCGTCGCGATCTCACCGGTCGAACTGCCTAATGTTCCTCCGATCCTTGAGCCCTGGCGTATTTTCTTCGAGGGTTGTTCACTCTCACCTTCGGCTTATAAGAATCCTCAGACCTTGACTGTGACCGCCCACCTCTCTTCTCATTGGTAGTCCCGCAGTTCGTCTTTATTTATTTTTTTTCTTAGCCTCATTGTATCCCACGCTCCAGCACCTTCGAAGTCGACCGTTAGTTTGCCCTTTCCCTCGGCCTGAGTATCGATTTATATGTGACTACAAGGCGGCTTTGTTTTGCACATGGGTAGGCATTTTTTCGACCGTCTCGAGTTTCCCAAGGGCTCGCCCGCATGAAAAAATTTGCTATCACCACAACATAGTCCCCTCCAGAAACAACACACACTGTAAACATACATCGTTTGGCTCTCGCACCTTATCGCGGCCTCCTAACATTGCTGAGTTAAAAGAAAACATACAGGCTCTTGAAAATGAAATCTGGAGAAGGGTCACCAAAGGACTGAAACTATATGCGGCAGCCATGATTTTACTGAGCATAGGTACGAACAGCTAAAAATGAATAGAACATTAAATGTATGGCTTGGCCAGCACGGTTCGCCCCAATGACGTAGCGGTGGGAGCCCGGAGTTTTTAGCAACGGGCCAGCGCGGTTACCCTCCGCACTCCTCCAGCTTGCTTCAAGAAGTCTGAGCCAGTACTCGTACCTTCAAGAGAAAATATAATTTTAAGATTCAATTTTTATACCTTGCAGGGAAACTAAATGGTCATGCTGACGCGGCTCACAAAACTTTAGGAAAAGATTTAAGATTACTCTATTTTACGAGCCTGCAGTAGCTGAACAATATTAGCCCAAACAATGGCATTTAGCTAACCAGCTAGACTGGTTGCTAGGTTACAAAAGAGTTTAAGCTTATTTGAGCCTAAGGTTTAAAGTTATGTACGGCTCAGACAAAATTTAATTTATAATATCCGTTCGCACTAACAATTATTAAAATAATCGACGCACTGAGATGGAAAGAGAACACCGCACTGGAATTGCTTTCCAACTCACCATAAAGGACGTGCTTAGAAGGCCGTTCCTCCGTGCAGTAGGGCTCAAGGGACGTGCGCCGGCCGAGGAGTGCCGCTGGGCCGCTGCAGCGCCTCCACCGCGTGAGGCGAAGACAGAATGGCGCGAAGTCGCTGCAGGAACTTCTCCTTGCCGCGCCGGGCCACGAGAGCGCAGAGCTGCCCCGGCTCCAATCTTCGGTTTGGAGCTTCACAAAGAGCTTACATGGTTATGAAGAAGTTCGTATTTTCACGATAGTTGACATCCAATTTTTCTTCATAGAATAATAAACAAAATAGAATCTTGAATAAAAATGTCTTACGTCTAGGTCCCAGGTAAACGACGATGATGTCCCGAAACCAAGGAGAGCTATTGGAGCTTCCTTTCCTGGTGACCGAGTGCTGAAGCCTGAAGCGCTGAAGTGCTTCCAGCTCTCAAGTGTTGAAGCGCCCTGCAGAATCTGATAATTTTCGGTAGAGCTCGTTTGCGTTCTTAATCTGCAGGTGACTCAAGAAGAAGAGCGGTAATCAAGAACAGCAAGTGTGTCATGGTTAGGCTTGTTGGTAGACAAGCCCAGCACAAGCGTTAACTCTTTCCATAGTGCGTTTAAATTTAACTATTGAAATTAGATTTGTTTATATTGGTATCACAAAAATTAATCTTACATTTTGCCCATGGCTGGTTTTATTCTACACAGGCATAAAAACATACATGTTGAAGCGACCCTCCTGTACTGCTGGGATTTTCTGAGATATTTGTAAGTACGCCAAACAAAGCCAAACATTTATTACACACAATTAAAATTTTTCCCTAAATCCTCATTTTTAAATTCGCAAAAATTGATTATTCTTAACAGATTCCCGACAGACCGCCGTCCCATAGTTAAAAAAAATTGGCCTGACAATTTTTTTTTTGAATTAGCTTTCAGCTATTTATTGAATATTGATCACTGCAGTCTGAAGCCAACATAAGACACACATGGTAACTTCTACTTAAGCCTATTACATTCTAAAATTAATTCCGCAGAAACAGGGTTCGTTACAATTAATAATCTTATTCATTACAATCGGCATGGCGTAATATATTGTGTTGTGTTCCACCGAACTGAAGTACGTCATAAATCTTTTGAGTGTTCACCCCTAATAACATTCACAAAGTATTACGGTTACATCTCCTACATTCTCAAACATCCCACAGTATTGATGACTTCATGTCTCGTAGTTTCAATTTACGCTTGCGTGTTCTGTTGTCCAAATCCTTGACGCTGTTGTTGACGGTTCGATGTTGACTCCTTTGGTATAGCTGACGAATTTGCTTTTCTTCCATGCCTCTCTTCTGGCATTTCAATAGCTTCACACGCGCGTTGAAGATGAGTACTTAATTTCAGGAGGAAGTATTGCGAGCCCAATATGCAGACTCGTATAAAATTTCTATACACCACATTACTACACGATTGCGTTCTGTAAGATGGATCATTATTACGATTCAAATTACCACCAAATCATGTTAAGTGCAATGTTTCACATATATTTTATGACGTTTATTCAACTCAACTTTTTAATCGCCAGATTACTCATGAACGTCGATTCGTTGATCAGGCAAATCGATACGTCAGTAAGTTATATTGATCTGTCGGTAAATACGAGTCGAAGCGTCGGTAAATTTCATTCACTACAGTTTCCATTCGCAATAAGGTCCTGAATCCCACGAGGTACTCCTGAAGAATCCGAGGTATATCCGGCGGTGGTATCCTGTATGCGCGGTGGAATCCAGTAGAATTCCTCTCAGTATTCCTCGATTTCGACGTAGAATCTCAGTATTCCTTGACATCGACGTAGAAATTCTGGTAGACACCAGCTCATATTTTATTTTCTCCGAGTAACCACTCTTATTAGTGCGAGAATTCCGTGGGTTAATATCCTCTGAAGATCGTACGCTTCACTCAAAGTCTATCCGACGAAATCTCTTTTAATTTTTTATTTCACGTATAAATAGAGATGCCTAAAATGAGGCTTCAATATTCCAATGTGATAATTCGCCTAGTAAAATTCACAGGACACTTGCATTCGAATTCCAGGAATGCCTTACCAGGCATAAATGTCACGACGCAAATTCCAAAATACTTAAGTAAATATCAACACTCAATCATATAAAAGCATCGTTATTGTTTCATTTGAGTGCCCACTGTATAAAAGCATTTTTGAACGCTATTACATTGAGGTACCCTAGACTATTATCTTCATTATTTTTTCGCTTCTCCTTCCCTCCTCATCCTGGTACTCCGTCGTTCTGTGGTGCTTTCCGCTTCGAAGTCTTAACTGCCAATTACTTGAGCAGCCCTTCCCGATGCGAGCTTGTTAGCGAACGATCTGTCTGGACGATGTCTTCAGCCACAAGTCAACCGCCAACGGTCCTGAGCTAATTACTTGTGCCTTCGGCATTCTTCAGAACATGGTGCAAAATCTTCAGCCATAAGAAAGAAAAAAAAGAAAAAGAAAAACATTTTATTTCCAATAAAGTACAAACATGAAATGTCGATACATTGGTTTTTAAAACACCTTAACATTAACATCCTTAAATGATTATAACACATTGGTATTGTAATACCCGTGTAAAATGTTGAAACGAGATGATTGATAGAAAAGTACAACAAAATTGAGTTCCTTTCCTTGCCTAATCTGATTTTGAACTAGGAGAGCACAATCCTCGCGACGTTCATTTGAAAAACACTTTCATTAGTACGCACAAGTATTGAAAAATGAAAGCGAAACCGTACATATAGTTCGTCGTTTCCCAATGCAACGCTTGAGTTTGTTCTACTATCAAATACTTCCAATACGAGTGCGCGGTCTCCCCTATGTTGTACAATTGTTATCTGTTCGTTGTTCTTGTAAATAATTACTTATATTCCACGTGATTTTTCCTTAATTTGCTGCTTATACGAGACGCATTCGTGTTATGCAATTGTTCTGGCCTGTTTTGTGCTGAAGTACATACTACGCTAATCTACCAAGAAATTAATTCCTTAAGTCTGAAAAGAAATGCACTATACTCTACATAGTAAGAGGAGAATGATTCCTTCCGAAATACCGTGTTCACGATATTCTTTCAGGGCAAGAGAAAGGCACAAAGTCAGAAATTCAACACGACCTCACGAAAGACTACGCAACTTTTAATCTGACGCTAAACATATTTTCCCCGTTACGAAAATGAACGGTCTAAAGGTATTGATAAAATTAGCAAGCCTGAGATAGCCTCAGCCTAAGAACTTCAGATTAAACTAGTTAATTCGCTAGAGTCATTTCATATCAAGCGCGTGCGCTTTACGAACTGCTGGCCAGGGAATATAAGCATACTACAAATGAAACAAAGTACTCTTCTAGAGAAACACATGAAGTTAACCTACTGAACGCTCTATTTCCTTTTACTTAGCAAGAAAGAAAAATGAGACTTAAGCATAGGATACGATTTAGATCACTCGAACAAGATTTTCCGGCCGAAATTTCTTGTGAGCAAAGGAAGGGGGGAGTTGCATAACCTAGAGCATATTTCTACTGAAGGAAGCATCATAATCTAGTGAGTGAGATTAGTTTCAATTCACAGCTAGAATAACACAATTCTACTAAAGAACACATTTAGATTAAAGCAATACAACGATAAAAAAACTCACTCCTACACAAGAGTTTTCTAAAATTAAACACACAAGAACACATCCCGCAAAGTCAAGTTGATGCATGATTTCAGTCCTCTGCAGTTCGTTTCTAGTTGGCGGTTCACCTACACCGAGAACGTAAGTTATATTTTCGCTGAGTCATCGACGTAGCCTGTTCATTCGCAGCGTTTTCTGGCAAATCTTCGTCCTCGCTGTCGATGGCTTCACATCCGGCATCTGGCGGCGCTGCGGCGTTCTGGTTGCAGGGGTAAGCTTCACCTCTTATGTGGGCAATTTTCAATCTATCGTGGTGAACTCTTCTCTCGCAGTTACTATAGAGTGCCTTTATTGTGGCATTCGTCTCTGTTTTTTCTGTGATCCTGTAAGGGCCAATCCAGTCTGTAGGCCATGCATTTGCAACTTCAGCCTTTCCCGTTGGATTATGCAGCAAGACAATATCGCCAACTTGCACCTGACTGTTCTTCACTCCGCGCTCTTTTAACTGCACCGATTTATCGTGTGAGGCTTTAGATTTTGCCTTCACTGTGTTGAACGCATCGTAGAGTCGTAAGCTTACCTCGGCACTGTAATTCTCACCTAGAGAGTAATCCATGCGAGGGGTTTTTAACCAGTCAACAACAGGAATTTCTGCATCCCTACCAAAGAATAAATAGAATGGAATTTCTTCAATGACGCTCTGGTAGCTGGTGTTCAGTGCCAGGCACGTCCAAGGAAGTGCATCAGGCCACGAAGATTGATCACTGGCGGCAAGGTGTGATAAAATAGTCTTGATATTCTGATTCTGCCGTTCCGTCATTCCGTTTGATTGGGGATTATATGCTGATGTATTGTAGTATTTTATTTTCAATTTTTCACACACATTCCTGAACAAAGCTGACGTGAACTCGGTGCCCCTGTCTGAGATGAGGGTCTTGGCTGGCCCGTACGTGGTCACGAATTTAGTTAACGCTTTCGTCACTTCCTCAGTTGTCTTGCTTCTGAGCGGAAACGCTGCAACATATCTACTAAAGTGATCGACCACGGTTAGGATGTACTTGTGTCCCTCGTTCGAGACAGGCATTTCAATTAAATCAACTCCTATTCTGTCCAGAGGCTTGTCAATTTCAGGGAATGAACCCTTGCTAACACAAATGCGATTGTTGATCTTACGTTTCTGACATTGCATGCACGAATCGACGTACTTGTTAACGTCACGCACCATGTTAATCCAGTACCCGAATTCCATGAGCTTTTCCACGTTTTAGCACGACCTTGGTGTGCACCAATTGTGCTATCATGCGCTAACGTTATTGCTGCTTCTCTCAGAGCGTCTGGCACCACGATCAAGTGCCTTGTTCTGTTAGGCTTTCGTTGTGTCTTCCTGAAATGCAAGATGCCTCCGTCAGTGAAGATTTCGGATTTCAGAGCGAGACTTGGTGCGTCCCCTGATTTGTCACCTTCAAGATACCTCAGCACTGGCCCCCAAACGGGATCTTTCAACTGTTCTGCTCTCACATTCTCTTTCTGCAAGCATATTTTCGCCTCTTGCACATTGGGTGCGTCGTCTATCATCGTCGTGACGAACACTGTTTTGGGGACTCCGTCGTCTTGATTTTCTTCTTCGTTGTTGTTCGCAATGTTTCTCGACAATGCGTCGGGCACCACGTTCTGAGCTCCTGGCCGGTAAATCACCTCAAAATCATATTGAGAGAGTGTTAGGGCCCATCTCATAATTCTATTGTTCTGGTGTTTTTACCTTTGAACAAATATTTGAGAGCCGTGTGATCAGTAATTACAACAAATTTATTACCGTACAGGTAAGGTGAAAAGTGATTTACAGCGGCGACCACTGCTAATCCTTCATGCTCCGTAATTGAATAACGTTTTTCAGCATCATTGAATCTTTTGCTGAAGTATCCAATCGGTTGTTCCTTACCATTACATTTCTGTGCAAGGACCGCGCCAGAGCCCTCATTTGAGGCATCACAGCTCAAGTAATACGTCTCATTTAGAGAAGGCTTCTTCAGAACTGGAGCTTCTATCATGAGCTGCTTAAGTTTACAGAAGGCTTGCTCGTGTTCTTCCTCCCACTTGAACCTTGCCCCTTTTTTAGTCAGCGCATTAAGGGGTGCAGCTGTTGTAGCGAAATGCGGAATGAACCGCCGGTAGAAGTTGAGTGCTGCGACGAAGGACCGGACTTTGCGCGCGGTCGTCGGTCTAGGGTAATTCTGCATCGCATCCACGTTCTTGGGATCTGGAATAAGTCCCTCACGACTGATGTAACATCCTAGGTACTTCACTTGTTTTTGCGCAAATTTGCACTTGTCTAAGCCTATTTTCACTCCGGCACATTGAAACTCGTGCAACACTTCCCTTAAATTTTCTAGGTGACTCTCAAAAGTCATAGAGCTAACGCCCACATCGTCCAAGTAAATGGCGGCGAATTTTCCCAGTTGCCTTTTCAGAACATGACAAATTACTCTCTGGTACACTGATGTTGAGCACTTAAGTCCCATAGGTAGCCTAGAGAATTCGAAGTTGCCTTGTCGAGTCTGAAATGCCGTGTACTGCTTACTTTCTTCATCTAGCTCAATCTGATGGAAGGCTGATTTTGCATCGACAATGGAATAGTATTCTTTGCCAGCCACCTCTTCCAGTGTCCCTACAATGTGGGGAATCGGATAATGTTCGTTTATTACCCGCATGTTAACAGCTCGCAAATCAAGGCAAACTCTGTGGCCTCCTCCAGGTTCCTTCACGAGTACGAGGGGGTTCTTCCAAGCACTTGTACTCTCTTGCACAACTCCACTTTCGATCATCTCCGAGACCTTTTTATCAATAATTTCTTGGCTGGAGTACGGAATACGCCATCCTTTCGTTTGAATTGGCCTGTAATCACTCAGCAAGATTTTGTATTTCACTCCTTTCACGTTGCCAATATCCATCTCGTCTGCACTAATTGTCTTGTGATATTCCTTCAGCAGGTTTCTGACTTGTCCTTGTTTTTCAGCATCCAAGTGGCTGAGGTCAAGCTCATCAATTTGCTGAAAGCGCTTCTCTCTGCGGCGATTTTCTGTTTCGCTATTTTCCGCATTGTTTTCTTCTGCAGTTGCATCTTCACTCGAGATTTCGTGGCATGTTGCAATTATTGCTCCTTCAGTCAGAGCGATTTCTTCGGCAAAAGGGTTAAGTACAGGCATCAAAACATACCCGTTTTGTACCTTTGCAGCGGTGGCTCCGACGTAAGGCGCCCACTTAATTCTAGGCTCTAAAATTACTTCCTTCCCATTAAACTTGCCATCTGCTCGGCACTTCACCATGGTTTGCGCGCGAGGCTTTACTGTAATATCCTCAGCCAGAGTGACTGATGTTTCTTCCCGCGTTACACACAGAATTTTCGGAGAAGCGTGTCCTGGTGCTGAAAACATGTTCACGTGAGTACCAAAGAATGATGCCCTACGTTTTCCGAAGTCTAGCTTTGCGTTGACTTTGTTCATTACTTCCACTCCTATTAGCAGGTCCCCTGGGAATGCATTTTCCTTCACAACAAAGCATCTCTGTGCAATTTTCTGACCGTTAACTTTATTTGGCACATTAATCTTTCCCAGCACCGGTACGGGTTCCTCTCCAATTGTTTTTAATGCAGTCGATGTTCCTTTTACACTAGCATTTTTGATTCCCGCAACCACACGCTCTTTTACCAAGCATATATTTGCTCCGAGGTCAAGAAGTGCGTTAACAGGTGTACCATTCACTTGGAGTATTACGCTGGGATTTATTATTGGAGCTAACGGTCTCCTATCCCGTTTTTTGGCTGTCCTGCAAACTGTTGCACTCTGCAATCAGCTCTTAGGTGCCCAATTTTTCCACAGTTGACGCACGGCGGTGGCACTGCTCTATACTGTGCTAAGTCCACTGCAGGTGCAGGTGGTACTTCCGGATGCGGCTGTGGTTCTCTTGCGTGGAAAATTTGGTGCTGATGACTCCTAAGTCTGCCTTTTTCGCTCCAGTGGGGTGCTTCATAATTTCCTCTTCGATGATAAGGAGAGTGTCGTATCTGTCTGTTCCTTTCTCTCCAGGGTGGCACTTCATGGCGGTACCCTCTAGGCCGTTGTGGTGAATGCCGCATCGTATGGCCGACACGTGCAGTCTCATGCTGTTGCCTCCTCTCGCTTCGCTGCGCTCTCTCTCTCTCCGGTTCCCTCTTCTCTGTCGTTTCCCTTGGTACTGGTACTACCCGTCGATTTTCCACTTCGATTGCCATGTCCCTCAATTCTTGAACTGTCGTAGGTCGCGCATCACTTCGAAAGGGTCTCGTGATGTTCTCCCTTAATCCGAGCCACATCAAATCTACAAGGACTCGTTCCGGATGTTCCAGATAATTCTCGTTGTACAGCCTTTCCAGGCGCGTCAGGTACTCTGAAACTCCCTCTCGGCTTGTTTGCTTTTTGGTCACTATTTCAAACAGCGCTTGAGTTGGATGTTCTTGTCACGTCGTACAAGACGTGAGGAAATTTGAAGAAATGTGATAAATTCATTCCGGCAACATTCCGCGGATCCGCACTTCGTCCGCAAGAATGACGCCAACGTTTTGTTTGTTCGAAGTGCGTGGAAGGAACAGGTTCCCGGATAATCTTAAGTTTATACGTCCTTTTAAACGTGAATTCGTGACAGGAGACTATTTTTTTTTAACGTGTTACCTTAGTAGCTATATTCATCGATCGCCTAACATATTTGCGCTTAGATAGCGGTGAACAGCCGGCTTCTGGAGCATTCGAGGATGCTCCCGGTGGCCGGTGAGTCACCCACATTAAGCTGGACTAGCCGGCGTAGCGTTTCATAATCAGCAAGCTACAGTGTAATGCTGGGAATTAGCTCAGGTTCTGGTTTAACGGTTTTTTAGCTGGACACTGTGATTTTACCAATGAACTTTCCTATCTCTGTTCCACTGCTCCAAGTGATTTTGTGTTAACGTCCAAGTGTCCTCTTGCTCAACAACATTTACATAATAGCCAAGCCATGTAAGCTATGTTGTCATATATAATTGTAAACAATGTCATGGGCAGTAAATGCAACATGGAGAGACTGACATTTCAATGCCTCTTAGTCTACACAGAGGATTACTTGAAGTTTATTGCATTTCATAGATTAACACATGATAGCAAATTTTATATTTATTTGATAATACAAACCAACCACTGCTTCACTATTAAAAGATTTGTATACTGAAAATAAAAACTGTGGTGATTCTTCCATAGATTAGACATCAGTTGTTGATGATTTTTCTTGTCTCTGTATTATTTCTTGTCTTTGTATTATTTCTTGTCTTTGGATTATTTATAACATTCATTAATATTTATAGCATTATAACATTCATTAATAGAAGGATGTGAAGCAAAGTAAAACGCATTTAGTCAATTGGCTTCCTACCTATGAGCTGTGCTGGGCAAGTTGCGCCAGTCAGCAAGGTGGAAGCCTAAAGTCACGGCATTCAGTAGACTGAGAATAAGCGCAGGAATTCGAGACCACTAGCTCATACGATTTGTGTTCTCAAAGTGACGTTGATAAACGTGTACTTGCCTCTCTCATTTTTTGATAATAGAATTTATTGATAATGGCTGATCTGATAACCTTAGCGACTTGCCCCTGCTTCAGAGACCTAATTTCTGCTGTCTCTTTTCCACAGATAGGGTAAAGAAAGCCAGAGTAGGCACTTAATTTGCAGACTAAAATAAGATGTCACAGCTCTAAACTGAGGGACCTTTCCTCATCGTCTGTAAGTATTTTAGAGTATCCTCTTTCAACTTGTGGTGTTACCTAACTCGTCATCTCTTTATATCGTGTGAAAACTTTATATTCATGTGAAAACTACAAACTTGTTGTGCGATCGTCCACCTTTGTTCAAATAAAGTGCTTATTGACTAATGACCGCTGTGTTAAGACTGTTAGATACGGATGTGTATTCATGTATATATCCTTTTATGCTTCATCAAAAAGACACTCTGAACATTGGGCGAAGCAAGCGATTCATGTATCATTGCCTAGCGTTAGTGACACGAGTTTTACAATATTCGTGTGCGTATCATAAGTGTGTTCTTTCTAAATGCGGTTCTAGCTGTGTGTCTTTGGCAGGGTGTTCTTGATAATGGGTTCCTCGACTAGGTACTTATTCTCTTCCTTGCCAACGCAACGGAAACCTTTCTTGTTTCGTGAACTTATTTCCTAGCTTGCTGTTCCTGTGCACCTTGTGCGCAGATTCCGCGTTCCTCCAACTCCACACTAAATGGTGCCTTCTTCTTTCCTCTCTTGGAACATCTTTGTCGTAGTTGCGGGAGGCTAAAACTTTCCTATATAATGATAATAATTGAGTCATGGAATATCATTGTGCTATGTCGTTCTGAGGACTATGCCCCGTGACCACTCTTATCGCCCACCGGTCGTTGAAATGTCATGCCTAGCGTTAGCACTACCCGATTGCCTCTTATGTCTCCGGTATGAAGTTTCTTTCTTGTCGTGCGGTGATATATAAATGGTGCCTTCCTCCTTCCTATCTCAGAACATCTTGTCGTGGTTAAGGGAAGCTAAACCCCTCTCGTGTAACAACGAATACTGTGTTATGAATTCCGTCACTAGACTATCATACCTAGTTCTAACATTATTTAGCTGTTGTCTGTGTCTTGCTCAAGACGTAGGATGCTCCTTTCTCGTCATGCAGCACCGTATAAATTAATTGTTCATTCGACTATAACCTTAAATTGGGGTTTTTGTCACGTAATTCCTAGCCCGAGTCTGAATCATATTTGTCTGTGCAGATATACGGAACCAGGGGATAAGAAATAAAAAACCTGAAGAGACCTCGTTTCCCTTTTGGGCGTCCTACCGAGTTCCGTTCAATGGCGTGCCGAAGCGAAGATCAATTCCGCTAGCGCACGACATTACAGTATATAGACGCCAGCGGAAGGTGCCCTCCCACGAAGAAGCCCTCCAAAGAGGAGGCCCACAGCAGATTCTCAGCCGCCCGCGGCGAATATCCGAGACCACAGAAATGACCTCTCTCGGAAGAAAGAGCAAGCCTAGACTTCCACAGCTGGAAGAACAACTCCATACGGAGCTAGCAGCCTTGAACAATCTCCTGAATGGTGCAGTACCACGAGATCTCAAGACGCCCAGCGAGGTGGATCAAGTCCACGCTGGAATCTGAGCAAAGGCTAAGACCGTCAAGCGAATCGGAGACCAGCTGGTCCTAGCCCTAGAGGGCTCGGGAGCCACAGCAGAAGCGACAGCAGTTCGAGACTCACTGACAATCGCCAGAGCCCGCAGGAAGAAGCTGATGGATTCAATGGGTCGCAGAAGCGAGGAGCTCCTGGGGAGCTCGTCACGGAGTGCGACAAAGGAACCCTCCCAGCGCAAGAGCTTGAGGTCAAAGAGGACCTCGTCCAAGAACCAGCAGCAAGGCGCTGCCCATCAGAACAAGCCCCCAAAATCATCATTGGCTGAGAACAGGAACAGACACCGTTCCAACCGCCATCGTCGTCAGAGTCACCAAGGTTCGAGCTATTACAGCCAGAGTCAAGGCAGTGAGAGCGATCATAGCCAGAGCCTTCCCAGTGCCAGCTCTCGTCACAAAGACGGCGAATCCGAGCGCCGCGAGCCCCCTAGCCAAGGCAATAAGCAGATGCTCATTGACATCACTGAAGAGCCATCGGTACTGTTCGGTACTGTTGGCGCAAATCGCCATCGAGAGGTCGAAATTGAGGAACAGAAACCGAACGGAGAATGATCAGCACTTCAGTGAGCAGAATACCGAGCGCAAAGAGGACCGCACAGGAGCATGGGTCGACCTAGCCTTCCAGCATCACGTCATCGAACCCGCAGGGGGCACAACAGCGGTTGCGAATGCTTCGCCCCGTGACACCGATCTCGCACCTCCGATGAATCCCTCCGCACCAGCATTCCAGCCCCGGGTTTCCACCGGCTCACCTGCCGTGGTCTTTGAAACGAAGCCACCAGTGATCGACGGAGCTATGAGGCTCTCGATGATCGAAGATCTAAAAAAGACGCCAGGCCAACCTTACGCGGGAGAGGCTCACCTGTTCCACAGATGGTTCGATGCCATCAAGAGAAGGATGGAGAGGCTCGCCGTGGAGCCCATCGACGCCATCGAGATCCTCACGAACCACACCTGCGGCGAGCCAAGGAGCCTCATTGACGACACCCTGGCAGCTACCTACTTGGACACAGCGGCCCTGCTCACCCTCATCGTCGAAGAATTGAAGACTCGCTTCGCCTCCGACGACAGAGTGGCCGATAGCCTGCTCGAACGCCTCGCGCAAACGTCAGACATACGGGGAACAAAGGGCGACCGCACGGTCGGTCTCCAGCTGCGGAAGTTCAGCGACGCCTGTATAGCGATTCATCACACAATGCAGCACAACAAAAGCCTGGCCTTCCTGAACACCGACGTAGGGCTGTCTCCCATCGTTGAGAGGCTACCCTTCTTCGTTCTGGACGCCTGGAGAAGCGAACGAACTAGGCACAGAAGACTGTTTGGATCGCTACCTGATTTCGCCAGGTTCTGCGAGTTCATCAAAACGCTGTCGGACACCCAGTGTGATAGTTTTGGGGCATCGAACCTCAACTGGGTGAGCAATTGACTCGACACGGCCGCCCCCGCTCGCCTCAATCCAAGAGCCTCGCGAGTTCTCTACACGTCCTCAGAGAATCAAACCGGCAGCTGCATTCTCCACCAGAGTGCACAGCACGCGACAAACTCGTGCCAAACGGTAAGAAAGATGGAACCTCGGAAGAAGAAGGACTTCATTCGCGAGCACAAGCTGTGCTACCGCTGTCTGGGGACTCATTGGGCAAAGCATTGCAAAGAGATCGTGAAGTGCGACGATTGCGGAGCCGAGAATCACACCACAACCGCCCACATCAACTGGCGAGCAGCGGGAAATTCGAGTGAAACCACTCGTCGGGAGAGACCCAGTCGAGAACCGAGCGACGACAGAGCTCAGAGCGAACTCGGGGAGAGATTGAGAGCCGTGGCCCTGGCCTCTCGCGTACCCGCAGCCGAGAAGGGTGCATGCAGCAAAGTTGTCCTGGCAGACGTTATCGACGAGAACACGGGTCGGTCGTGCCGCGCCTACGTAATCTTAGATGAGCAAAGTACCACGTCCTTCTGCTCTCCTAAGCTGTTGGACGCCCTCCGCGTGACAACCCCCAAGTCTCACTACGAGCTGGAAACGCTGACCGATCAATCCGCCGCTCGATACGGCAGACGCGTGTCAGGGCTGAAAATAAAGGGAGTGTCCGAAGACCAAACATTCGAGCTCCCACCGATGTTGGAATGCAACTCCATCCCCGATAGAAAGAAAGCAGTTGCGACCTACGAACGCGTCGCAAGAACCCCGGAGATATCGCACTTCGCTCACCATTTCTTGCCCTTGGACAAACACGCAGAAGTCGCGGTGCTCCTAGGGACGGACTGTGGAGACCTACTCTACAGCCACTCCGACAAACAACGTCGTAAGGCTCCGTTCGTCCACCACACCGCCTTGGGCTGGGCAGTGGTCGGCAAGGTGAACGACGACGTCTGCCCCGAAGGAGGGCACTCTTACACGGTCGCAAGAATCGTAGCCGAAGTCGCTCTCAAAACCTGTGGCCCGGAGGCGTGCCTTGAACTGTTTTCAGGAAAAGACGCTATTACCCAGCAGCACAGCGACGAGACCTCTCAACCGCGGCCCCCCGACGACCGCGGAGACCCTGAAAAGACGAAAAACACAAGGATGGAGGACGAGAATCAAGCGGGAGCCCCGCCAGCGACGAGATTTATCAACCAGTCAGCAACAAACGATGAAATGGACGCACAGTGCGATCCAGACAACGCACCACCGAAGTCCAAGAAGAAACGGAAACGGGAGCTTCCGCACCTTGGTGATCCGAAGAGAAAGCACGACGCGCACCATGCTGAGCGCACCTCCGTTGATAAGAGAGCTCGACGGAACGGGCTAAGCAAAGGAGAAGGCTGCCCCGTAGCCCCCGACCCTCCAGGAGACGCCAAGCACCCACCTCCATTCTCCCTTAACCAGCCTCTCAGTACCGCCTATGCGACAAGCCGCCGTCGGAATCCGAAGCATCGGGACGAGCACGACGCACTCGCTGACGCACGAGGAATGCCGGGCAACGTTGAGAAAGACCAGGAGACAACACCCGGACCCCTCCAGAGGTCCACCACCCGCCAGCGAAGGAAAGTGCGACGTTGGTCGGGGAAGACGAGAGGACTCCTCTATGGGTCACGCCCGCGCAGCAGGTGGAAGGCCACCCACATGTCGCTGAAGACAGCACCGACGTGTCCCGCGGGGCGAGACGGCTGCGATGAGCACGTAGTGGGTGGCGCCCCGCCACTGAACCAGCCCTTGACCAGCACTTCCCCCCCCCCCGAAGGCAGTTATTGGTGGCCAGAGCCACCAAGGGGGGGGAGTGTCACGTCGTACAAGACGTGAGGAAATTTGAAGAAATGTGATAAATTCATTCCGGCAACATTCCGCGGATCCGCACTTCGTCCGCAAGAATGACGCCAACGTTTTGTTTGTTCGAAGTGCGTGGAAGGAACAGGTTCCCGGATAATCTTAAGTTTATACGTCCTTTTAAACGTGAATTCGTGACAGGAGACTATTTTTTTTTGAACGTGTTACCTTAGTAGCTATATTCATCGATCGCCTAACATATTTGCGCTTAGATAGCGGTGAACAGCCAGCTTCTGGAGCATTCGAGGATGCTCCCGGTGGCCGGTGAGTCACCCACATTAAGCTGGACTAGCCGGCGTAGCGTTTCATAATCAGCAAGCTACAGTGTAATGCTGGGAATTAGCTCAGGTTCTGGTTTAACGGTTTTTTAGCTGGACACTGTGATTTTACCAATGAACTTTCCTATCTCTGTTCCACTGCTCCAAGTGATTTTGTGTTAACGTCCAAGTGTCCTCTTGCTCAACAACATTTACATAATAGCCAAGCCATGTAAGCTATGTTGTCATATATAATTGTAAACAATGTCATGGGCAGTAAATGCAACATGGAGAGACTGACATTTCAATGCCTCTTAGTCTACACAGAGGATTACTTGAAGTTTATTGCATTTCATAGATTAACACATGATAGCAAATTTTATATTTATTTGATAATACAAACCAACCACTGCTTCACTATTAAAAGATTTGTATACTGAAAATAAAAACTGTGGTGATTCTTCCATAGATTAGACATCAGTTGTTGATGATTTTTCTTGTCTCTGTATTATTTCTTGTCTTTGTATTATTTCTTGTCTTTGGATTATTTATAACATTCATTAATATTTATAGCATTATAACATTCATTAATAGAAGGATGTGAAGCAAAGTAAAACGCATTTAGTCAATTGGCTTCCTACCTATGAGCTGTGCTGGGCAAGTTGCGCCAGTCAGCAAGGTGGAAGCCTAAAGTCACGGCATTCAGTAGACTGAGAATAAGCGCAGGAATTCGAGACCACTAGCTCATACGATTTGTGTTCTCAAAGTGACGTTGATAAACGTGTACTTGCCTCTCTCATTTTTTGATAATAGAATTTATTGATAATGGCTGATCTGATAACCTTAGCGACTTGCCCCTGCTTCAGAGACCTAATTTCTGCTGTCTCTTTTCCACAGATAGGGTAAAGAAAGCCAGAGTAGGCACTTAATTTGCAGACTAAAATAAGATGTCACAGCTCTAAACTGAGGGACCTTTCCTCATCGTCTGTAAGTATTTTAGAGTATCCTCTTTCAACTTGTGGTGTTACCTAACTCGTCATCTCTTTATATCGTGTGAAAACTTTATATTCATGTGAAAACTACAAACTTGTTGTGCGATCGTCCACCTTTGTTCAAATAAAGTGCTTATTGACTAATGACCGCTGTGTTAAGACTGTTAGATACGGATGTGTATTCATGTATATATCCTTTTATGCTTCATCAAAAAGACACTCTGAACATTGGGCGAAGCAAGCGATTCATGTATCATTGCCTAGCGTTAGTGACACGAGTTTTACAATATTCGTGTGCGTATCATAAGTGTGTTCTTTCTAAATGCGGTTCTAGCTGTGTGTCTTTGGCAGGGTGTTCTTGATAATGGGTTCCTCGACTAGGTACTTATTCTCTTCCTTGCCAACGCAACGGAAACCTTTCTTGTTTCGTGAACTTATTTCCTAGCTTGCTGTTCCTGTGCACCTTGTGCGCAGATTCCGCGTTCCTCCAACTCCACACTAAATGGTGCCTTCTTCTTTCCTCTCTTGGAACATCTTTGTCGTAGTTGCGGGAGGCTAAAACTTTCCTATATAATGATAATAATTGAGTCATGGAATATCATTGTGCTATGTCGTTCTGAGGACTATGCCCCGTGACCACTCTTATCGCCCACCGGTCATTGAAATGTCATGCCTAGCGTTAGCACTACCCGATTGCCTCTTATGTCTCCGGTATGAAGTTTCTTTCTTGTCGTGCGGTGATATTTAAATGGTGCCTTCCTCCTTCCTATCTCAGAACATCTTGTCGTGGTTAAGGGAAGCTAAACCCCTCTCGTGTAACAACGAATACTGTGTTATGAATTCCGTCACTAGACTATCATACCTAGTTCTAACATTATTTAGCTGTTGTCTGTGTCTTGCTCAAGACGTAGGATGCTCCTTTCTCGTCATGCAGCACCGTATAAATTAATTGTTCATTCGACTATAACCTTAAATTGGGGTTTTTGTCACGTAATTCCTAGCCCGAGTCTGAATCATATTTGTCTGTGCAGATATACGGAACCAGGGGATAAGAAATAAAAAACCTGAAGAGACCTCGTTTCCCTTTTGGGCGTCCTACCGAGTTCCGTTCAATGGCGTGCCGAAGCGAAGATCAATTCCGCTAGCGCACGACATTACAGTTCTACTTGGTCGGCGTATGAGCGCAGCCATGTTTCTGCTTCTCGCAGGTTCGTTAGTGTACCAATTATTTTATTGCATTCCTTTGCCTCTTGTGGACCTAGGCATAGGAAGAAGGCATTCACCTGCTCGCTGTTATTCAGATTGCCAGTCAAAAACTTCAACCTCGCCATATGTTCCCCTACATCGTCGCCCCTCCTAAATTTGGCCCCTATGGCTCCCACGCAACTGGTTACCACGGGCATGTTTACTGCTTCCTCTTCGGGCTGTGGTGGCGTTGCTGGCGCATTTCTGCGGTCGTTGTTCCTTCTCCCGCGCGCAGGCATAGTGTCGATCTTCTCCAGTTCACTTTTCCCAAAACTCCAAAATTTGCGATCACTCAAATAATTTTTAAAACTTACTCACTGTGGAATTCCACTGAAACTTTGAATTAATCGTGTGAGCACACTTGAATTTTCTCACTGAATCTTATCACTTTTATAAACACTTTCACTTTCTTTAGCTACATGGCAGTGTGCTTGCTAGCTTCTCACACCGAAACACAGAAAATAATCACTACAACTTATGTACCTCTACTGAATTTCTTTACGTTTTGCCCATGAAATAACCACGCAAAAAAATACAATGCAACTGTTATACTACACTCACAAATTCACACAGTTACAAAGCGATCGGGTTGATCTTACCAAATTGTGACGTCACGAGAGATGTCACGAGAAATGGGCCCTTCACCTCATTGTTAACATTTCATTAACAGGAAGACCCGGCTCTCGGAATTGAGGAATGGCACACCTCCAAAGGAAGCATATACGACATAAAAATTCATGGAGAATAATTGACACTACAGTATATATTCTAAAAAAAGAAAGGTACTCACCGGTGATCGCTGACCCACTTACGTAGCGCATTTTCTGGGCGCCCTCCGTGGTATTACGATGGATCGCTTCTAATATTGTGGGGCATGATACACAGGATGAACTATGCTTAACATTTATAATTTCCAGCTATACGTCATACAAACATTAATGAGCGCACACACAATGAATGGTGTTAGGAATAATGCTAATTAAGTAATGAAATCAAATAGCATACGTCAAATGACTTACATCACCTAATTACACAGAAATATTGGCTGGCCGGCCGCCGCTAAGTTTGCAAGAGTTACACATGAGAATTCATCTATCCTGTCCTATTTCTATCTCAATTATTCCAGCAGTACAGTGAGCAATGGTCACTTCAACCACAAAATCGTCCGCGACTCGCTTCAGTTCAAAGGCCTATCTTATTCACTGTTCAGAAAATGTCTAGTGATGACGTTATTTTGCTTATTCCGCTTCAGAATATTCACACGTCGATTTCCCCTCAGTCGAGCTGATCAATCCTCAGACATATGACTCCGTCCCACCTGCAAGATCAATTTATAACCCATTAATTATGATAGCACCCATTAAGCCCCCTTAACACATTTCAATCTTTACATCACTGTATGCCAATAAATTTCAGAAATTTTATAACGAAGAATTATCTCTTCCCAAGAAATGGCTTCGCTCTTACCCTCCCCAAAGACGTTGCACTTAAATGTTCCATTAAATGATTCCCACGCTGGTCGGGGTTTTAATTTGCTCTCTTCTGCAAGTAAAAAAAACGAAAACATGTATGAATGCCATGATCACATTTTGGCGTGAAACTTAGTATGATTTTCAATATATCCAATAACCACTTTTCATTATATATTTGAGCACGTTTGTTACAGTGAACACACCCGCGGTTTATCTTTATACTTCGCGTCGCGATCTCACCGGTCGAACTGCCTAATGTTCCTCCGATCCTTGAGCCCTGGCGTATTTTCTTCGAGGGTTGTTCACTCTCACCTTCGGCCTATAAGAATCCTCAGACCTTGACTGTGACCGCCCACCTCTCTTCTCATTGGTAGTCCCGCAGTTCGTCTTTATTTATTTTTTTTCTTAGCCTCATTGTATTCCACGCTCCAGCACCATCGAAGTCGACCGTTAGTTTGCCCTTTCCCTCGGCCTGAGTATCGATTTATATGTGACTACAAGGCGGCTTTGTTTTGCACATGGGTAGGCATTTTTTCGACCGTCTCGAGTTTCCCAAGGGCTCGCCCGCATGAAAAAATTTGCTATCACCACAACATAGTCCCCTCCAGAAACAACACACACTGTAAACATACATCGTTTGGCTCTCGCACCTTATCGCGGCCTCCTAACATTGCTGAGTTAAAAGAAAACATACAGGCATAAAAACATACATGTTGAAGCGACCCTCCTGTATTGCTGGGATTTTCTGAGACATTTGTAAGTACGCCAAACAAAGCCAAACATTTATTGCACACAATTAAAATTTTTCCCTAAATCCTCATTTTTAAATTCGCAAAAATTGATTATTCCTAACAGATTCCCGACAAGGTAAGGCCAGTTAAGGTAAGTCCTGGTAAGGTAAAGCCAGTTAAGATAAGGCCAGGCAAGGTAAGGCCAGTTACGGTAAGGCCTGGTAAGGTAAGGCCAGTTAAGGTAAGGCCTGTTAAGGTAAGGCCTGGTAAGGTAAAGCCAGGCAAGGTAAGGCCAGTTAAGGTAAGGCCAGTTAAGGTAAGGCCTGGTAAGGTAAGGCCAGTTAAGGTAAGGCCTGGTAAGGTAAGGCCAGTTAAGGTAAGGCCAGTTAAGGTAAGGCCTGGTAAGGTAAGGCCTGGTAAGGTAAGGCCTGGTAAGGTAAGGCCTGGTAAGATAAGGCCTGGTAAGGTAAGGCCTGGTAAGGTAAGGCCTGGTAAGGTAAGGCCAGTTAAGGTAAGGCCTGGTAAGGTAAGGCCAGTTATGGTAAGGCCAGTTAAGGTAGGGTCTGGTAAGGTAAGGCTAGTTAAGGTAAGGCCTGGTAAGGTAAGGCCAGTTAAGGTAAGGCCAGTTAAGGTAAGGCCTGGTAAGGTAAAGCCAGGTAAGGTAAGGCCAGGCAAGGTAAGGCCAGTTAAGGTAAGGCCTGGTAAGGTAAGGCCAGTTAAGGTAAGGCCAGTTAAGGTAACGCCTGGTAAGGTAAGGCCAGTTAAGGTACGGCCAGTTAAGGTAGCACAACAAAAAAAAGCCCAGGGAATAATGTGTGTGGCGTTGGCGACGTCGTTGAGGTCAAGGACGGAGACAACCACAAGCTACGAAAGCTGAGCGAGAGTGACCCTAGGAAACCAAGCGTCCTTTATAAGACATTTGAAAAACCAATGCTAAGATCATATGTATCAGGCTTGATTGGAAATAAAGCATCCCAAAGATGCCGATGTTAACCTTTATGTTAACCTCCTGCGCGGTTGTTGCCAAATTCAGAGGCTTTAACACGAAAATGTCAATCGTGACTTTTAATTTTATGTTTTTTGCACAAAAACTTTAAGGATTACTTATTATAAGTAGAAAATAATTAATAATAATTTAGAGTAAGATTTTTAATGCTAATAATTATTTTATTCAAGTGCGAATAAGAAAGTTTATAATTTTACGCTTTTGTAGCTGATGCTACAGTTTTTATACTTTGCGAGCTTAACGTTCCATAAACATGGAAATTCCTTACATTTTTCGATAGGAGTTTCAATTTCTCCTTTGCTCCATAATATGTAAGCATGACTACATATGCTCTCTATGGTCTCAAGAGCAACTGAACGCTGTTGACTGGCAGTGCACACCGCCAACATTTAGCATGCTGAATGTTGACGCTCCATACCGTGAGCGTGGCAATGAGGGTCATTAATTTTGCTCTGCTGTGGGCGGAGCATATTTGACTGGTGGGATGGAGCGACGGTGTGGAGCGCGAAGACACCGTCAATGTAAAAGGGCCTTTAGGTAGACTCTACTAGCCTTGTAGGTTGCGCTAACCCATCAGAGCTCGTCTGCCTTAAATCATGTCCATGTTACGAATGATAACCATTCAGCCCATAAGAATCTAAAATGAGTCCTCTTTCTGCCAGCAGAAGTGAACTGATTACAACACGTAAGGACCTGAGGCGCATGGACCAACAGGAACTGGG
Organism: Morinoia aosen; assembly: GCA_030386875.1. Taxonomy (NCBI): domain Eukaryota; kingdom Metazoa; phylum Arthropoda; class Malacostraca; order Amphipoda; family Talitridae; genus Morinoia; species Morinoia aosen. Next base: position 24,518,519 of record CM059562.1, read on the forward strand.
ATCCTCATAAAACACAGAAGACGAAAGAAAGAGGCATACTCGCTCGGTCGCTCCGGCTTCCACAGTTTCCAATACCGTGGTTACCACGAAAAATTCCTAGATTGTTTTTAACAGTATACTTCTTTCAGTAATACTATTACTTAATCTGGTTTCTCGTGCAATTTACTAAATCAAATGCTGCTAAATTCTAAGGAATTTGGAACAAAAGCTTTCAAGCTGTTGTAATTCCTAGCCACTTTTTCAGTTCGTAAAGTAAGCACACAAACCCTGTCTTTCTACTCTCAGCTTTGTGAGTGAATAAATATCGTTATTTTCCTTTTTCTCATTCAAACATTAACCACAGATTTCTTTGTACCCATTTTTACCAAAAATAATCTAAAAGCCATCTCCTGCCTTCGACTGTGGACAACTCTATTGACCACTCCAGTCGTGCCAAATAATTCTTTTCATCAAGGCATACAAGTTATAGTCATCTCCAAGGAATGAAGAAATAGGCCTGATATGTTCTATCACAGAATTTTCTTCATGTGACATTGGCGAAGTATCTACATGACGAGGACTTGATTGATGGGTGCGGATGTTGTGGCGTTAGAACGTGGTGGCTTGTCAAACGGAACTTCCTGAAAAATTTACCAATTATTGGCAAGTGATTCAGTTAAAAACATGGGTATAAGTTGGAAATCGATTCAAATCAAATTGGTTTGCTTTTTCTTGGTAAACTTCTACTGGGGCCTTAGGCCCCCAGTAACCCTAAATTAGTATTTTTGCTTTGCCGGAAATTTGATAACACTGATATTTAAAAGGATACTGTCTTACAAATAACATAAAACCATAAAAATTTGGTATTTTTCTTTTGATAAAGGTAGTACATAAGGATTAAATCAAAACCAAGCAATAGATACTATCAAGGATAAACTCTTGAACGTTATCAACCGACTTGATAAAACAATGCCTCCTAAAAGCAAACTTCCTGATGACCCAAGGGGAGGTAAAAGCGGTGTCAAGGGAAAAGTTACCCGCACCTACACTCAACCCATCTTAGAGTCAGAGAAATCTGAATTCAATAATGCAAGAAAACTTAACAAAAATTGCTCCGTGACAACCTTTACTCTTAAGAGTAAATCACAACCAGCTCTAAGATGAGAAACCCCAAGAGCAAACTCTAACAATGGGAGCCCAAAGCAAAAGAAAAAAGAATTTTATAACAATACTTCTAAAAGAACACTAGAAAGTAGCCAAGAGTTTTTAGATCTGCAAAGCAAAAAAAAGAGGGAAACCCATAATGTCTCTGACTCAGAAATGTCTCGGCACAATGTGTCATTGCCCAGTGAGTCAGATCCCTCAGGAGTTCTTTCTAGCAATGACTCTCTTTCTGAATCTACTTCGGTAATTCCGAATAATCAAGAAGAACTAAAACAAAATTTTTTAACATGGGTCTGGAAATTATGGGAAATTAAACTGAAAAAATGGAAATTATAGGTCTTCAGGGAAATCTAACAAAAACTAATGCATCCTTTATAAAAAATCGCAACATCAAGGTGAGGATAAATAATGTCTTATCTAAAATATGCACATTGAACACTGGTGTTCCTCATGGATCAGTCATAAGCCCTACACTTTTCAATGTAATGCTAAATGATATATATCAGGACTTTCCCACAATGCTGGAACATCTCTTTATGCAGATGATGGCACCTTTTGGATTACTCACCCAAACTTGGCTCAGGCTCTCAGTATCTTACAGGAAGCTTTGGACATTCTTTTGAGTTGGTCGCAGTGCTGGAGCTTTCAAATATCTGCTGAAAAAACCAAGTGCAGGGTGTTTACTCATATACATACAAAACCTTCCTTCCAACTAAAATATAACAACACAAATATTGAATATGTAAAGAAGTTCAAGTTCTTAGGACTTACTTTCGACTCACAACTGAGATGGGGTTTTCACATCAAAGAAGTAACACAAAAGTGCCATAAAGACCTAAGGCTTCTGCGCATTTTATCCAATTTGAAATGGTCAGCAGAATATAACATAATGAAAACTGTATACCATACCATTATATTGCCAAAACTAGAATATGTAAGTTTTCTTTTTGACACTGCCTGTGCAACCCACCTGTTGTCCTTGGACAGAGTCCAGTATGCTGCTGCCCGCCTAATGCTGGGTGCATTGAGGTGTACAAAAGTTAGTAACGTGGAAGCAGAAGCAAATTTACTACCACTTGAACATGCAAGGAAAATCCAACTGAGTCAATAGGCATTGAGAGTACTCGGTGTTCCAAACCATCCAGTCCGAACAATATGTTTGGACTATTACCCATACCAGCTGTTTCAAAACAGTAACAAGCCTCTCCCAGTTACTGGTCGTATATATAACTTCTTTCAAGAGATACAGCTTAAAATGGAAGACATTGGTCTCATCCCAAATAAATGTAAATACCAAACTCTCAGTGGAAATTGTAAATTCAATCTGGGATGCTATCAAAAAAATTGCATGTCAGAAAACCATTGGAAACAGCTATACAACCAACTTCACAAAGAATACAAAGATAGAAAGACATTGTACTCAGATGGTTCAGTTCAGGGTCCAAAAGCTGGAGCAGGAATTTGGTCACAACACGTTAGTATGCTGGCTAGAATTCCTGATGGATCTACAATCCTCACGACAGAGCTTACCACTATTTACTACGCATTGAAGTTTGCAGAAACTCAAATAGAAGACTTTATTTTGTACACAGACTCATTCTATGCTATTCAGGCTATAAATCAACTGCTTCCATCTAAACACCATCTAGTTTCCAAAATTAAACATATACTTCAAAGCCTTCCTTCCCAGAAAACTAGTCATTGAATGGATCCCAAGCCATGTAAGAATTACGGGAAACGACAAAGCAGATCAGTCGGCAAGAACAGCTAGTCTTCTAAACACCCATAGTTCTAATCTAATACAATACACAGATCTGAGAGGATACATAAACTTGCACTGTAGAAGACAATGGTAAAAAGAATGGGATAGGGAACAATCCCTGTACCACAAAATAAAACCCATACTAAAACTTACCATGAACACTGAGGTCTCGAGGGGAAAGCAGGTCATTCTGACCAGGGTAAGGTTACTTACCACTGAAATAAGGCCTAAACACTTATTTACCAAAGCAACAAAACCTAAATGTAGCAACTGTGGGTGCGACTTGAATATTTGTCATATATTGACTGCCCTGCATTTGAACTTCAGCGGAAGGCAATGAGAGACCTTGCCAGGGACCAAAAAGCAACTTTTGATGCAAGTAGTGTGCTTGGTGAGGGGTTCAGTGCCGAGCTGGTCCTTGAATTCATTACCAGTACTGGGATGGTGAATCAAATCTAGATGCCCCACGTTCTAATTGCTGTGACATCTGGCACTCTCACCTGTGACTGGTGATGTGCCTAATTGGACCAAAGTAACCAAAGTAAGTTGATTGATGATCTCGACTTTAAAGAAACGCATTGAGCTATACCAAGGCTTCTATAGTCTGTAGGCTGGAGCTGTCATATTATAGTATGGAATGCCAATAGCAATTTACCCTGTGTTAGGGTGCCTGCACACCATAAGATTTGAAGTGAGAAAGCAAGCAAGCTTGAATTGATTAACATGGATTCCTATGGGAGTGCACACACTGCAAGCAACCAAGCGAGAAAGACTGAAGATTGGCTGAAGCAAGAAAGCGACTCGAAGATGGTTTAACCTTTGAGAGCTGCAGCAGAAAGCCTCTGGCAGTGAGCGGTAAGATGTCGACAAGGTAAGTGTGCCGATCAATTTCTCCAACAAAAACTGAACTCCTTATATCCAAAGTTTATGCTGTATTGTGTCTTTGGAATTCAAAAGACCCAAAACACAGTGACAGATTACATGTTTCAAGGCAATAAGACAAAGTAGGAATGAAACTCAACATTACTAACACATACTTGTTTTTGTTATTGACATCTCTCCATGGCATTTAGGAGCAAACTGGCTGTCTTTTGGTGTGTGATAGATCTTGCCTGACATCTTTCCTTCACGATTGCTTTCTGGCTTTCAGTCTTTTAGTGTGCAGGCACCTTCAGGAATTTTGAAACAAGAAAACATATATTATCAATATACATAGGTGAAGATTAGTTTGATATTGATTCTGAATATTTCTTATTTTTAATTTCCTTATTAATTTTAATAAGGAAATTTTAATTCCAGTGAGGTATAAAATGATGTCCATGCAAAAGGGTTGAATAAAAGAATGTATTATATTTGAAAAAACTCGCATGTGAAATTGCTAAATTGGTAAATCTGAAGGATATGAAAGTAATTGATTTCGTAAATTTCAATGCCTAAACATAATTAATTCAATAAAAATATACAAGTTTTCTTCTATACACTTTCCGTATGAAATGAGTATTTTATTAGTGGTATATTACTTACCGCAACTCTAGTGTATGAAGCGGAGAGAAATTCATCGATCCCGTGGAATGGCAACATTGCAATGGAGTTTCGCTTCCCGCACACTCGTCATTAAGGAGACCGTCCCACTTTTTGAACTTTTTTGTCCGATTCGTTTGAAAATTGGCCAGTATATGTATTATGTGAAAGTAAACCTTTTTTATCCCTGTCACTTTTTTGATTAAGGGCTTAGTTTTTTTTCTCAAAAAATTAGTTTTTTGGTATATTTTATGAATAGTTCAAAATGGTACTTGTCTTCGAGTTTTGATGCTAGAACAAAACCAAAGACAGTTTTAGAATCCTTGGAACATTCCTAACAAACTAAAATGAGCTTTTTTTTCAAATTCAAATTTTTTCTATTTTTTCAAATTTTTTAAAATTTCTAAAAACAGTAATTTTTTTGGTCTAGAGCTATATATATATTTTTTTGAATAATTTGTAATTGAAACAAAGCCCATTTGAGTTTGTTAGGAATGTTCCAAGGATTCTAAAACTGTCTTTGGTTTTGTTCTAGCATCAAAACTCGAAGACGAGTAGCAGTTTGAATGTTGAAAGTTAGAACTGTTAGGTATAAGCATAAAACGAAATTTTTTGTTGAAGTGTAATATAATGAACAATGTATGTAATTGGATGCAGTTTTAATTTTATTTTGATAATTTCCATACATAACTTCATATTCACACTGTGAATTGTGATTTCCAAACCCCCCCATAAAAAATTCATTCTTTTTCAAAAATTTGAAATTTTTTACTTTCAGTCTGATTCTTATGAAATTTGACTATGATATGTAACTTCTGAAAAGAAACACAATTTATTACATTCATTTTTATTGTATTAGGCCTTAGCTTTTGAAAAAAAAATGACATTTAGTTTTTAGGTATTGACATTTTACTGATATTGATATTTCAAAATGTTACTCATCAATTTTTGATGCTAGAACAAAAAAAAACGTTTCTGAATCATTGGAACATTCCTAACAAACTCAAATGTTTTTTTTTCCATTTCCCATTTGTTCTCTTTTTATATGGGGTTGAAACGGGCTCAAAGTTGTAGATTTTGGTCCCCTCACCTCCCCCCCCCTCCCTGGGGGGGATCTATTGTCCGTAGCGCCATAAAATTTTAGGACCGAATAGTCCCACCACCTAAGGGTTCTTTTCCAACAAAAACATTAAAAATGACCTCCTGAGCGACAGGGGCCTGAGACGATCTCCTTAAAGACAAAACCAAACCTACCGTACCGCTTTACCTTGTTAAATACTCATTTGACGAAAAAAGTGTATAGAAGAAAAGTAGTTTATTTTGATGTTATTACTATAATTCAAGCAACAAAAATTCGAAAATCAGTGAGTAGCTGTTTATTCGAGCACATTTCATCTTAAGATGAAACTAAACCTACCTCTATAACATGTAAAATACTCATTTCAGATGGAAAGTGCATAGAAGTAAACTTATTTATTTTTTATTCAATAATAAGGTTTAGGCACCAAAAAGTGGAAAATAGATTACTGTCATATCCTTTACATTTACCGCTAAATTTAGTACTAAGCTATGCTAGCTCAACTGTTATTAAAGGCCTAAAAATGAGAATGATTTGAAATGTGAGATGGCTACTACATTTTTTGCAACTGCAAGATAAATTATTGGATGAGTAAAATAATTAAGAAGTACTCTGAGAACAAAATAAGCAACAAAATTTGGAAAAGAACAAATGAAAGAAAATACTTTCATCTAAAAAACACAGTAGAGCCTAAACATTAAGACAAGTTATGCAAGAAGCAGCAAAGTCCATAGTCATAGGATGAGTAGGATTTCAAATAAAAGTAAAACAAACAATGTAATAGGCCATAGTAATTGATAAGAGTTACCAAATGGAGAACTGATTGACAAAATGTCCAGATAATGTGAAATATTGGTGTAAGTTGAGGCAAAGTAATAAGAGGTGATGTGGTCATTGAGATGCAATTTTATGAATTAGATATGCATAAATGTAAAGCTAGTAATAGCCGAGTGTCTACTAGGTAGTATAGTAGTAAAATTTGAAGAAGCAGTAAAACAAGGGTTCATGCAAAGGAGATGCCACTAATTGATTTTCAAAATTTTGTTGCCTGTATCATGGTAATTACATCGAAATAAACAACTTTTCATCTATGCACTTTTTAAGGCAAATGAGTATTCAACAAGTTATAACGATAAATTACTGACCGCAACTCTAGTGTTTGAAGCGGCAAGTAATTTGTCAAGCGTGTCGTATGGCAATACTGCAATAGACTCTCCCTTCTGACGTGCTCGAATTGTTGCGTGCATTCCCGCCATCTAAGACGAAAATGAACATACCGCTATAATTCATTATTTTTCGGAAATAATTTCTATTGTGTTATTGACTGAAAGATCCTAGAAGTGGGTTCAGGCTCCGTGGGGCCGGCAAATAATAAATTTCAAAGTATCCAAACGTACTTTACCCAAACTAAACCTACCGCTATAATTTGTTAAATACGCCTTTGCCCTGTAGAGTGCATAGATGAAAAGTTGCTTATTTTGATATAATTACCATGATACAGGCAACAAAATTTCGAAAATCGATTTATTGCATCTCCTTTACATTAACCCAAAAAAAGTAGTAAAATTGGCCTAAAACTTTTTGTCATAAAAAAATGCTATGAATTGCATCTTCATGAACTGTCAGGGAGTTATCATGTTTTATACTTGAATCACATCAATTGAACAATTACAATTATTCCTTTCTGGGGGTTACACCTATTTTATTTATGAGAATGAGTGCTCTCAGAAAGAAAATGTGAGGTCCCAAGCTAAAAAATTGGGAAGCATTTTTTATGTTGAAATTGAACTGGCCTTTTTATTTTGCTTGAGTTTACCGTATTTTGGTTTACAAAAGTCCTGCTTTTTGGTAGCTATTACTTTCATCAAATTTTTCAAGTTTAATAAGCTAGCTTCTCAACACGCTCTTTCTATCCATATAGGATATTGTGTGGGACCTCTCCTTGTGCATGAATTTCCCATTCCTTCAATTTTATACTACATGGTATCTTCATTTTTTCTGTATTTAAAACACTTTTGTTGTGGTTAGAGAGGCTTAAGGGGACCGTACTCCCAAAAAATCGAGATGTTGTTGAATTTTGTTTTCATTCATTAAAATGTATGTATATATGTAGCGGACATATTGGTGACGTTTTACACCCAGAAGACCACAGGAAGTGGGTCAAACGGGGGGTGGGTTAAAATGTACGTATATATATTATATGTACGTTTTCTTTGAATGACACGTTTTCTATGGGGAAAAAAGGAAAAACACACGAGTCCAATCTTAATCCTTATTAGTGATGTACCGATGTATCGGTATCGGTATCGGCAGTATCGGCCATTTTTAGTGGTATCGGTATCGGCAAAATCCGGCCGATACTTTACCGATACTTTTCAATAATATGTATTTTATCATTAAAATTAAGGTCATAAATCACGAAAGTAAAAGTATGTAACGTAATAATACCCGGTGTGTGTTTATTTACGATTTGGTGTCCGCTTGTTAATAAATATAGGTTTTGTGAGTTTGCGGTATCATGGATACCGAATTCCTCAGTGTAACATTAAAAGATGGCGTTTCCATGCATTTCAATATTTGATATTTTATCAGGATAGGTTTTGTTAGGATAGGTTAGGTTAGCATAGATTAGGATAGGCTAGGTTAGCGCAGGTTAGGTAATACTGACAGAATTTTTTCTCGGGTCCACCTAGCTTAACGATGACATTTTTCATGGAATTCCCACGGGTCCTGCTACTATCTAATAATAACCTTGGTTTATTTGGATTCCGCTTCTTCCATTTTTTTTTGTCACGCTCATAAGGAGAGTTATAGTGACCGTATCTGTGATACGAGTTTCACCAGCACGCAAGTACAAGATCATTTTTCATTACGGGTGCTGTTAGGATGGATACATTCGTTGGGCACCACATCTGGAATATTTTTTAAAGAAAGTTAGTGAATCCCATCATTTTTGACGGGCTGCGCGTACTTGTAATCAAATAAAGAGCCTATTCATACCTAGTAAATTAGTTAGCTAACTGTTGAATTATAGCATTTAATCAGGCCCGCTAACTGAATTCACTACTTTGAATTCCCGATGAGTCACGTACGGTCATAACTGAAAGCTATGTAGCATGAATAGCTAAACCCTGTAGCGACATAAAATTATTATACTTTTACGACTAAAACCTATATAATTAGTTTTGACCTAATTTCCATTTCTTAAAGTATGTGACAGGCTAACAAAAACCAAACCAATTTGAAAGTTGAAGGTGCATATGAAAGTTTTTGTGAATATAGTAGAGAAGTAGCTGAAAATTCTATTTTAATTTAGCTTGTAAATCGTCAAATAATCCGAAGCTAAGACTTTATTTTAATTTACCATGTATATCGCCGTTCATAACGAATCTTGTATTTTTCTTCTATGTTAAGATGTTTGAAAAATCCACGAACAATCTTCTAGTTGAATACATCTGAACGGGTCAGTTGATTGCTTTAATCTCAACTTGATGAGGAATTTAAAAATGAGGAAAATTCCAAGGAACTTAATCATATTTACTAGGAATACGTTTCGGAGTCCAGATCCATCATCAGTTCGTAAAAGTAAAATTCATTATGACTACAATAAAATAAAATGTTGGGTACAGTCATTAAAGGAAATCACAAAAACAAAACATAAATCAAAACATGTCCAAGAGAAAATAAAATCGACAAGATCTACTTACAATTTGCAATGGGTAGGAACTGTCAGAATTGTTGAGGGCCGGTTTTCGTTTGAAAATATGTAGCGACTCTAAAATTCCGAGGTCACATGTAGTTTTTAAGCCGAATCTAAGATTTTGAAGTCTGCAGAGGATATCGGTACGTTGCATTTTACTGCGTGATTACGTACGAATTGTGCGAATTGGTTCCCCGTGCGGAAGCTTCAACCCCGATGTTCGGCTATTCTGATATAAAAATTTTGTGCCGTTATGCCAACGTACGAGGATGTGCACTTCATACCATGTACAACTGTAAGAATAAATCAGAAAGGCTCACTTCTCTATCAAAAGCGTATCCTTGTCTTGTACCGGAATTGTATAATTTTGAGGTTGCTTCTTTTTTCCGGTACAAGGATACGCTTCCGATGGAGATGCGAGCCTCTCTGATTTATTCTTAAGTTGTACAGTTGTGTGCAGTGCACGTCATCGTACGTCAGCATGACGTCACGATATTTTTATAACAGAATGGGCGAACATCGGGGTCGAAGCTTCCGCGCGGGGAACTAATTAGCTTACTCCTCGCACTCCGCAGTACGTAATCACGCAGTAAAATACAACAAACCAATATCCTCTGCGGACTTCAAAATCTTACACTCGACTTCAACTGCATGTGAACTCAGAATTTTAGAATCGTTACATATTTTTAAACGAAAATCGGCCCTCAACAATTCTGATAGTTCCTACCCATTACAAATTGTAACTAAATAATAGTCTTGTTGATTTTAGTTTTTCTGGGACATGTTGTAATTTTATTTTTATTTTCTTGATTTCCTTTAATGACAGTATCCAACATTTTGTTTTTTCTTCTATTGCAGACATAATGATTTGTACATTTACAAACTGATGATGGATCTGAACTCCAAAACGTATTCCTAATAAATATGATCAAGTTCCTTGAAATTTTCGTTTTTAAATTCCTCATCTTATAGATGGTTGCGTGTTTGCGGATATTTTCGGTTTCGGGGCTTATCAAATTTTACTATTTTTTTTTGCCAAAGTATGTACTCGTATTTGGTGTGAATAACACGAAAATGACAACCCCTTTTTTGGAGAAATTTTTGTTTTGGTCCACTTTTGGAGCCAGTTGCTATTATAGCTTGTCTACATTACGTTGCAATACGATTAGAAATGCATATCTATTAAATGGATTTCATTTTGTTATTTTTCTCGACCATATAGTTAACATATCAAGAGCATTTTATTTATCATAATCTAAAACTTTAGTGTAAATATTTTTATATTATTAGATATATTAGCAAATAATTTTATTATAACCCCCATGTAGGGCATATAATGGTTTTATTTTAATGCAAGTGTGCACGGCCCGCCAAAGATGGGATTCAATACCTTTCATGAACGAATTTTCAAGATGTAGATGACAAACAAAACAGTATATCCATCCTAACAGTACTCGACCCGTGATGAAAAATATTCTTGTACTTGCGCACTGGTGAAACTCGTATCATAGATACGGTCATTATAACTATCCTTATGAGCGTGACAGAAATGGAAGAAACAGACACCAAACAAATAAACCAAAGGCAAGGGTATTATTAGGTAGCAGCATGACCCATGGAAATGCCGAGGACAATGTCATCGTTAAGCTAGATGGACCCATGGAAAAATTCCATCAACATTATCTAACTTATGCTATCCTAATTCTATGTCGTGACTCGCACCGCCGCAAAGCACGTTCACGACGCGAAGGCCTAGCGATCGTCATTACATGGTAGCAACTGCGGTTCTTGTAGGCCCTACACCACTAATGCGTTGTCCACTGTTGCCAATACGTAGAATGGAAAGCCGGGTAGGTTTAAAATGTTAATGCCGAGCACATTTGTACAAGAACACACAAAGCTCTCTTGACTCTGAGTTCCCCTTCAGTGACAAATCACCATTACTCAAAAACGATTACTTCGGGCACAGATATTCTCAAAATTACTATATTTAATTTAATGTCTTTTGATTATTCAACATGGCCTGAAAGCTGCACAAAAGCGACATGGTTAGGAAAAATGGGCAAATTACGGCGATCACAACAACCTATTCAATACTACTAACCTATCCTGGTAAAATTTCAAACATATCAATGCATGTACCACGGTAGAGGAAACAAGGTAGGTTCAAACCAGTCTTTTTTTCGTCAGCTGCTTGGGTTTTCTGACGTCACGGCAACGAACCAATGGCAGCGCTTATCTTGCTTCTGGTAGCACTGCTACCACCAAGTCCGTCTCCACTATTGGCCTAACGACGTCGCGGTTTGGTGACGTCATAAAGTTTGTTTGAAATGAAGCCGTTCTATTGGCTAGCCGAACAAGAGGAGGTCTATTTTCTCCCATGGAAATGACCCTACCTTGTTTCCTCTACCGTGGCATGTACAGACGATCTTTCAATGTTACACTGAGGAATTCGGTATCCATGATACCGCAAACCCAGACAACTTATGTTTCTTAAGAAGCGGACACCGAACAAATACATAAACAAACATACAACGAAATACGTATTATTAGGGTAGATGATTGCAAAAGTATCAGTATCGGTTGTAGTATCAGTCAAAGTATCTGTATTTTCAAGTATTGGAGTATCACAATTGGTATCGGCCAAAAAATGGGTATCGGTATCGGCCAAAAAAATGGTATCGGTACATCACTAATCCTTATTCAATTTTACATACCTATCCCAAGTTTCATGAAGATCGGTCGAATAGTTTAGGATTTTGTTTTGGGAGTACGGTCCCCCTCTCTCTCTCCTGGCTCTCCTGAACAATTGAAATTTACGGCTTCTACACCTAGGGTAGTTTTCAGTTTTTGAGCTACAGTTATGATTTTAGTATCAAAAGAACCAGAATTTAATCCTCTACAAGATGACGTGGGCTTTTATTCATTTTTAGAATAGAAAATTAGCTACATTTTCTTTTGTCAGGAAAAGTGAAAATGGGTCAAATTTTTGTATTTTTTCATTTTTTTAAAAAAGTATTTTGAAAATTCAACATAACTCCACATCACGTTGTAGAGAATACATTTCTGCTTCTTTTGATACCAATATTATCTCTGTATCTCAAAATATGATTACGTCCATAGATTTTCCCAGACCCCTTATTTTGACGTTTTCTTTGAATAACACGTTTTCTATAGGAAAAATGGGAAAAACACACGAGTCCAATCTTCATCCTTGTACAATTTTACATACCTATACCAAGTTTCATGAAGATCGGTCGAATAGTTTAGGATTTTTTTTGGGGGAGTACGGTCCCCTTAAACTAACATAGAATATAATCTAATCTAACCTTTATCACTATTGACTGATACACTGCTGACACATTCTACTAAGCCTGGTGCTCAGTTAGCTAGGGCACAGTATAAATATGATCTATAAAATCAATGCCAACCAAAGAACAGCAGTTAATGGATTGATAAAAATTTGGGTTGAGTGGCTTGATTTTTGTCCATGTGCCTAAGCTATTTAAGTACAGGGTGTTACAACTATTTCCTGTATTGTTAAGAATAAGTGCATTTTACCCCTTCATTGCTCTATATCTTGTTGAATTTAATTATTCCAAAATAAAAGTTACATTTTAAAAATTAATTATCCCTAATATTCTAATTGATGTGAACAGTTTAAAAACATATTAATATTTATACTTATTTTTTCCCTTTGTTACAGCAGAAGTTTTGCTGAAATGGGATGGAAACTGTAAAATTGTGTATTCAAGCTTTAACTTGAAAGTAATGGATAGGTTTTGTCCTGCTTTGCTGTTATTCTTGCTTAAAACTGTCCTGTCTTCTGTGTCACTTTCTGATGCTGTAGCCGGACCTACTGACCAGGGTGAGGATAATTTGTCATTTATTTGTGTCTTTGATTACATTTAGCTGTTGACAAATTGTTGTTCTGTGTGTAAGACAAAATGCAACAATGTTGAAATTTTTTGTGCATGAAACTGGTGATAATTCCTCAAAATACTTTACACTTGTCCAAACTTTTGATAATTCAAAATGGAAAAATTTCTCAGTAAATCAAACAGCGCAAGAATAAACTATAAACAATAAATAAACTACTGAATAAACCATAATGGAACATACTGTACTAAATATTAAAAAATTGGAGTTGGCCTCATGTGCGACAAAATTAAAGTGTACTGTACAAGCTGAAGTAATTGTTCAATATTCTATTTTGGTTGCTTCTTGTTTTATTCTGCTTCATTGCAACCCTAAAAAGGCCTTGTAAATACCAATTATTGTTTCAACTAAACTCTTCAAAGCACAAAAGCATGTAATAGTACAGATCACAAGAATCACAACATATACAGAATAGTATTCTTTTTCTTAGTGGAACCTCTTGAACTTTCAATGGGATGACCACTTCACCCTTGCTAGGCTGAAGGACTACATCTCCAGTGACCTATCGGCATTTCTTCAACATTTACACTTCTGGTCATTTGTATCTACATATCTAGAAAAACCATCAAAGCAGAAAACCTTGAATATCCTGATTTGAAAACTCTTAATTTCTTTTCATTAAAAATTTTCATATTCTATATTTCAATTTCTAGCTGTAATGAGTTAGTCTTCTTGAATGTGTATCATTTATGGCATATATAAAAAAGTGAACCTGTCTGACAAGTAGGTAGGCATGGCATTGCTACTATTCTTACTCACTTGTGGTATTCTTACTCACATGTGGTATTCTTACTCACTTGTGGTCTTGTGCTAACTTGTCTTACTCACTTGTTCTAGTCAGTTATTCAGTATGTTTCCCTACAATAAATTTTATTTTCTTTTAAATCTTCAAAAGAGAACAAAATAATTCATTCAGTGGCAACGTATTGAGTTCATTTTGTAGTTAAAAAAAAACAGTAAAGGAAAGTTTATCAATTTACTGGTCTCAATTGTGTTTGTTACTTTTTGCGTACCTTAAATGAATCATAGATCACCTCACATGCTAGCATGAAAGTCAAGATAATGTTCAATTACTTACCAAATTATAGCTGGCTTGGTCTTCTAGGACATTCACTGCAGAAAAGCATTGTTTCAATCAAGTGAGAGTACTCATCATTTTAAGATTGCTAGCAAAGGAAAATGTTTAAAGTTTGGAAAAGAGTAGCATATGACTTTCTTTCTTCAAAATGTGTGAAAAAACTAAAACCACATTATGTTAAGTTTATTTGGCAAATTAAAAAAATTATAATTGATGAAGGTTGCTGTTTTATTTAACCCTTTACTGCCCAACTGGACTATTTCGTCCTCTTTCAAAAATAACAATAATATATCGTATTTCTTATTCAATTTGTTCACTAATGTGTCCTTTGAACTGCACTGCCGAGTTGCAGTTAATTCCCCATCTTGATAACTGTGACTACCTAATGCCAGTGTCGGTTTAGTGATAGTGGTTGTGATAACGGTAATATTAGTATAAAAATGAGGGCGTTAAAGGGTTAATAGCTCATAAATACCCCTGAAGGAGACGTAATATTTCTCAAGATATTTCAGATGTTATTCTGGAAAGTTTACTGAGCCTTGAATCTGGAAGGTCAATAGCAAATGAATAGAATTTCAAATGTAAATTGGCTTTGTAAGTGTGAGTAATTGTTACAGAGGCTGAAAAATTGAATTAAATTTGGATAAGGGAGCTCCCCTCATAGTATGCAGAGCTTTGAGTTTACTTTATAGTAGTTTAGTTATCAGCTCTGCTTGTGATATTGTGGAAAATTATCGTCAGTTCTACATGTGCATTTCCTTGCTGTGTGAATTAGACTAAGGAGCTTTCATCATTTTTATTTGAGCTCCTTTTTTTCATGATAGCTCAGGGTTAAACCATCTAACTATTTGTTACACTATGCCTGTCTACAGAAATATGTAAAAGCATCAACTATTGTTGTATTCTTCACATATGTTAGCATATGTCTCATCTAAAGGAAAGTGTTTTTTCAGACAAACATGCTGCATTTCTGTCATGTTCGTTAAGCTGTTTGCTTTTTTTGATCCTATTTAGAACACTCCCATTAAATTAAACGGAAAAATGAGGCATGAGCTGAAGTGTTTGAGAAATTTGGATTTAAAGTATGAATCAGAAAATTTTTTGTATTTAGGTTGTTGAAAGATGAGAAGAGACTGAAAGTTATGTAGAACTTTTCATAGTTGAAGCTAATATTTATGTATAGTGTTATACATGAAAGGTTTTATTTGATGCTAGTATGTTCAGCCCATCAAAAATTATGAGATTCACAATTTTCCTTGATTAAATTTTCCATATATGGATGATAAACAAATGTAAAGATCCTAATAGTACCTGCAATAAAAATATTCTTGCATATGTACAATGGTGAAACTCGTATTGCAGATACGGTCATTAAGGGAATTGAACGCTTTTTCCTATGAATTCTTTGAAAAATAAAAAAATATTTCCGGAGGGAAATAAGCTCTCGGGTATTCACAGCGTGTTTATAACGTTCAAATAGACAGTTATAGTCCAAGATTTTTTGAAATTTATTTTGAATGTTTGTTCTAGTGCCCTAATTGATTTGCCCTTTTCTCATTTTGCAGGGCTAAACTTTGGCTGTGGTGCTGCTCCTGTTATCCCTCAGACTTCATTGCAAATTCTGACAGCCTTTCCTGGAGACGAGAAGAACAGCTACCAGCATCATGACAATGAATATGAACAAACTGGAAGAAATATTTCAAATGGAGTGACTAATACCCACAACAATTTGCATGGCTCGTTGGTCCCAACTGATGGTGAACTCGTTTATTTTACTGAGCAGCCCACGAAGCTGCCCAACTTGGAAAATGAGGCATTCCGTCATTCTACTGAAGATAGCAGTTTTGAGTCAAGGGGATATTCTGTGTTCAAACAAGTCGATGAAGACGGTGAAGAAAAGGAAGAAATTTATGACTATTCCGATTACTCTCCTGAGCCGCGTGTGTTGCCCATAGAAGAAAGCCCTTCAGAAGATCTCAAGTTACGGGAAACTACTGTGGGGTTCAAAACCCAAAAGAGATTGCCCGACAAAGATGTTTCCAACATTAGAAAAATTAGGAAAGTTTTTCAAGATGGTGACTTCTTACACAAGCCAGGAAGCATTGCTCTCTATGTGTGTGATGAGGCTCTTCAAAAGCCCAAAGAACTACACAAAGTGGGGCATGATGGAGAAAAGAAGGGTTTTAAGTTCCACTCTAAGAAATACAAATTCACCTTCAAGTTGGTGTGCAAGAATGGCCAGTGGCAAGGAAAGCACTTCCAATGTGGTGAGTAACTTTTTCCAACATCATCCATGGGCAATTTTTTTAGCATCATTCATAATTTTGATATCACATCTTGCATTTTTGATGTACTTATAGCTTTGTTTTTTTGATTCAAAATCTGCATAAACAAAATGAAATGATTTTAGATTATGTTGAAGTAGAGACTAAATAATGAACATCTGTGTTTTTTGCTTATGTTTTGTTCTGGTTAGCAAATTCATTTACACTTTCTTAAAATGCTCGAGTCATGTATTGAGTTTTAAGTCCATGAAATGATTTATGAAGTTAAAATGCATGGCATGAAAACACGGTTAATACTCATGAGGTTTACACTCATGAATCAATGTGGTAAGTCGATTATGCTTCTAAAGGATTTATGGTAGATTGCATCATATTCTTAATGCCTCATCAGTTAATAGCTTTGTAAGTCAAGGAGACAGAATAAAAGAATAAATTTATTATCTCCAATTCTGTTTAATTCATTTATGTATACCTTGTGGGAAATTAAATTTGATGTTGAAATTTATTCTTGTGAATTAATTCCATGGTGTCCGTCATCCAGGAGGGTGTGGTCAGCTGCCCCACATCAAGAATGGCTACCACGTACAACTTGGGCCAGGGCGTACAAAGACACGACAATTTGGTAAGGTTGTAAACACGGGTAACTGATAGCGTGTTGCAGATCAAAAATATATTGTTAAATGACAAATAGTCCTACTTGCTTTAAAAAAAAGCTCAAAGTGTGCTTAAACTCGTGCATTCAACATGTTTTGAGATTTTTATAGGTATATTGAGCATCAAGTTATGAGTTTTGATTGCTTTTGATATTGATAGAAATCCACATACAAATTCTCTTGACAAAAATTTAGATTTGTTGCACTGCATACGGGATTGGGTAGCCAGATTCATGCACGTATTGATTGACTTGATTTTCTTGCAGGAAGAGGAGAGAAGCTACACGAGAAAGGGTCCCGTGTGCAGGTGTTGTGTCACACTGGCTACGAGCTGCACGGCTCTGACATGCTGAGCTGCTCAAGCTCAGGCCACTGGCTGCCCTCGCGTCTGCCTCACTGTTTGCCATCTCCTTACATGATGGGTGGGTGAGCTTCTGGTGCACTCTGCCCATTATTGGGATGGTTGTTTTGGTGTCTGTCTGCTTCATGTACAGCGGTTCAAGAAAGTTTTTGTCACTAAAAAATTGCATTTTCCATAGTCATAAACATCCCTGCACATTTTAAGAGAGTGGAAACTTCTATTGAAAAAGCGGAAAATTATTCACAATAAAATAGTCCACCATTGACTATAACTCATAGAGTTATGAAGAAAACTAGGTGGCATTAAAGTTTTCATAACATAATTAGAAATCCTAGAAATATCACTATTCAGACGCATCAACTTGTTAAAAGTGCTAAAACATGCTTCTAGTACAGCATTTAGTATTTTCCAGATCAACTTTCTGTGGCTCAGGCAATATGCATTACAATGGTGTCTTCCTGAGTAGAGAAGCAGCTTTTGCTGTATCATCATCACCCATCATTTTCAGGATGCCGAGTGTCAAAGAACACAACATTCAAGTGGAAAATATTGTTGTGCCTAAGAGTGGGAATTAATTGAAATGAATATTCAAGAAGCTCAGTATTCCCATTGACTCTAAAGGTCATTATTGAAAGCTTGAAGTGAAAGGGAACTATAGTGAGTAAAGTAAGATCGTTTGCTTCACGCAAGGGGTATTACAAGATTGCTCCAGGCTTTTTATGAAGGCAAAGAAACACCCTATATTTTACTCTAAGATTAAAATATATGGCCTCATCAAGTATGAATTTCCCCAATGTTAGTGGGTTCCAGTCGCCATTAGTTAGTGGGTTCCAGTCGCCAAAAATGCTCCGCTCTAAAAATTCCATTTATGTAAAAACTGTGGCTGCTTGGTTGGAATGTGCTACTGCTGTTCTCAGGAAAGAAAACTATTCCAATTGTGTTCTGTGCTTAGATAAAATTTAAACTGACATGCTTGGCCCCAATTACAAAAGAATTATTTCTCAATAAATGAGTAGGCACTTCTGTGCAACGAAAAATAGCATTATGCTATTTAGTTTTTTTTTTTATCTTCTGGCAGGGTGTCTACTGGGTAGTAAAGTAGTAAAAAGTAGTAAAATTAGGAAAGTAGTAGAAAAAGTAGTAAAAAGTAGTAAAATTTGCCTCAGGGTAGTAAAAAATTGTTGAGTGGAATAATTCTCTGAAAATTTGAAGTAATGTTACATATTTATATAGAGTATGAAGATTTTTTAAAATTTATTTTTCCCCAAATCATAAATTTGCCTCGATTTATGGGAAATATTCCTGTAGAGTGGGGTATAATTTTAGGATTGGAGCACACAAAATAGAAAGAGTTTCAAAATTTTTGCGAACAATAGGAAAAACAGTTCACTTTTTCTTCTCATTCCATTTGATCTGAAAGTTATCTAGTTGTTTTATGATGGAAGGTTCATTTGAGCCATTTTATTATTAACAAATTATTGAGAGAAAACAATAAAATGGCTTTCGCTTTGATGTGGTAATCAAGGTTTCATGAATCGTATAAATGTAAATTTAAAAAATGTAATACCAATGGCGATGCATTGTTGAAAACACTTCTATTGAGATACAAGCTTAGGAGCTTGTGATATCAGGGATTAGTATTGAAAATAAAATAATGATTTAAAAATTATGCATTTATGATTATGAGGTCGACACTTACCATCTTACATTCTTACGTATCAAATATGCATTATAAGATCTCAAGGAAAAATAAAATAGTATAGCTACATATTTTCTTGTGGAAGCATATCAAGGGGCATTGATTGATATATGTTTGTCAAGTAAAATAATTTATATTTTTTTGAGAATTACGATTCTTTTAAATGTCAAACATATTTTGAACTTTTTCTTTTAAATTTTATGAATAAACATTTACAAGTAGCCAAAATTTTTAAATAGGTAGATGTATTTATCACTAAATAACTATTACATTTTATTGGATTTCATCTTTAGTGGATGCAGTTGCCCATAAGATATATAGCATAGTTGGCATAATTGTTCTTTTTGTGCACTTGTTCCCCTCAGGGGGAGACAACTATTGTGTCTATGGTAATTAGCGCTCCCAGGGGGAAAATGTGAGGGCCCGAGCTGAGAGTTAGGTAGGCCTTCTTTTTGTTGAAATAAAATGTTTTTGTTATGTTAAGGGCCACCTTTTTTCGGTTCACTGCTGTCCTGTTCTTCAGCACGTACTACTTTCTTTTTCAACTTTGCTCTTGTTTTGTAATATTCTTTCACAACTTACTGTTTCTATGCCCTTTCTGCGTAGATTCCGCGTTGCCTCAAACTCCACACTAAACGGTGCCTTCCTCTCTTTGGATCACATTTGTTGCTGGGTAGGGAGGCTAAAACAAATGACTAATCTAATCTTTGTGCACTTGATACTCAGAAATTAAAGTATTTTATTCACAAACGTAAGTACGGAAATAAAATTATTTTCAATTAGCTTTTAGAGAGTCCTGCTGCAATTTCAGATGAGTAAGTCATGAATCCAACTTATTACATTTCAATTCCTCCTAACAAATAATGTTTAATTCAAAGTCATATATTTGACTGGTAAGGTCTTGATTATCATAAACTTGATGTAGCCTTCCAACTTATTCCAAGACAAATATTCTCACACTCAAAGTTGTTGCGGCAGGATAGAAACATTGCAATGACGTCAATTTACTTCTCCACAGTTCATTAACATCCAGAAAGTGTTTTTTTTTGGACCTGAGCTTGATTGTGTGCAGTATTATCTTCCTTTGAAAAGACGAGTTAATTCTGTCCACTTAGATTTGGGGAAACAACGATTGACTGAAACTATAAACGTTTTTTTTTAAATTACCTCTTTGTAAAGCTTAAAGTTTTTTTCCAGTGACGTTAATTTATGTCCAAGTACAGAAAAACTTATGCTATAAAATTATCTTTTAATACAATGTGTCATCATTTGAACGAGAGTTTAGTCCCTTTGAAGTTCCTTATGGCAGTCATGGCGATTCAGTTTCCTCCAGGATGTCGTCATAGCATGGAGATGATCCTTGTAATCAAAGTTCATTCTTCTACTAAAAATATATAGGAAAGCTACATGAAATTTGCATTTTCGTGATTGGTTCCGTAATATAACATGTGCATAACCTATTTGTTATTATTGATCGCAATTAGGATGCCGGTGTAATGGTACGTCACCTACTAGGATATTTTTTATGAGGGAAAGTTCGCTAGGGTACTTAGTACAAGGATAATAATAATGGCCTCCCAACTCCCCTTATAGCCATCCCATGCCTCCAATGATTTTACTAGGTTAATTATTTATTAAACTTTATTTCAAAATCATAACAGGAGGTTTAAAACAAAATAGATTAAAATAAGGGATAGTAAATAACAAACCAAAGTCCACACAACCGGGGTACGGGTACAAGCTCTCGGAGCTCTCTGAAAACAATTAACCTTGATATAATAACCTAATCACTCAATACCATAATTTATACTTCAGAGATCGACCACAGTTGGCTAGAACAACTCATAACAGAACGTATACAACAGGCATGTTTTTGAAAACCATTTTTATTACAATATACCCCTTAAGTTTCATATATCATTTAAAATTTCACCTTTCCACAATCCACTCACCATGAAATGAAAACGCCAACGCGATTTAACCGTTTACAATACACTGAGCTTAATACATGGCCTGCTCAATCTGCAAAACACGGAGCATAAGTGATGGAGGGCACTCAATAAATAATTTACTACGAGCTGCTCTGTTGCGATATGAGAAAGGGGTGGGTTTAGGCCCCCTTTTCCACACGCTGAGGGAATTTCAACCCCCGCATAATTTGAATATTATACTTTCATGCTTGCGCACACCTGCATACCACACATGGAGAATAAAAGAATTTGACAGATTAACCTGCATTTATTTTAAAAAAAACACGTGGATTTGAATATGACACATGAAATAAAAGATTCAGGCTCGAAAATTATTGAATGCCAGCGAACGATCACATGATTTAACGCGAAACACCGTTTCTTGGTGATCGTCAAACGGGGAGATTACGTACAAACAAAAATAAAATTGAAGCACAAAAGAACATCCTGGCTAGCGCACACATGAAATAAATGGTGATGCCAAAAGGGAATAGAACCTGGTAGTCGCAGCAAGGTGTCAGTTGCCATCAACTTCACAGACTGCTCAATTCATATTTCTCACTGCACGCCAAAATGGACTTGCACTGTTCAGCGTGCATCTTCTTCCTTTGCTTCTTCAAAATTTACCACCTGCGAGCTTGCTACCTAACTCATCATGAACACAGCGCGCCAGAATGAATTTTTACTTCCCTGCGTGCCTCTGCTTCTTTCCTTCTTCACAATTACAACTGGAGTTAATTCCCTGTCGTCGGCCTGTTGAGGCTCGAACACAGCCTCCAGGCTTCCACATTAGCGTTGAATACCCGGCCAGCTGCCTGCTGCAAGGCTGCGAACGCTCGGCCGGTTGTGACGCTACAGGCCCTCGGATGTTAGGCGTACATGGCCCCAGTCTCCGCGATATCTCAGCTGCCGCCCAGGCCAGCTATCCCAACCCGCCTGTGAACAATGATCATCTTTGAATTTTTATTCCCTGCAATACACCTATTTCACATGGCAGTGATTGAATTACTTCGTTACTCCCCATTAATTCTCAAAATCAATCATAATTTATTTCCTTCTGAAATCAATCCGGATGAGTATTTTACCCCGCTTCACAAAATAAATCACCCAGCACTTTGTTACATAAAAACATCAAGCCTGTACTTCAATAATAAAGCACGAATATTCTGATTCCCCATTTTATGCCGTCTCAAAAACAAATCTCCTATGAGAAATGATCATTTTACAGTCATACTAAAAGCCCATTGCAAACCATCCTGTTTGATAGAATCAATGTAATAAAAAAAAATGCAAATAACAATAATTAGCATTCTGCAAATCACTGATCACTGCTTCCAGAAGTTAGACGTACTACGTTTCGATGACTCCACATGAATTATCAATAAATTAAACCATGTATCCTCACCTCCCCTCTGGCCGTCAGGAGGCTTACATCCTTGCCACTGCACGAGTCAAATAGACCGGTTCTACCTCCTTCTACCCTTTTATACCTCCCCCGCACAAAGGATGCGCATCGTTGATGGTGCGGGATGCCCGCTAAAATTTTTAGTGACGTAGCATCTCGCGATTAGGTGCTTCTCACGCGTCACCTCTGACGTGTTCCCTGCGTCACACAACTTGGTATTGCTACGCGCATTTCCCTCTAACATATTCTTCTGAGATGCATATTTTCCATAGTTCCCCTTCTCGTTGGTAATTACTTTTAACCTATTGTTTTCCTATACTACACAATCAAGTTGCCCTTGTGTGATACTATGTGTAGTTTTCGAGCTAGCTATTTACACAGACGCTACTCCCTACATACTCCTCCCTTCTCCTCCTATCCTGCCTTTCCGGGCTCCCTCAGCCCGCACAGCGTCCTTCCGGTTGCCGGCTGCGTTGTGCCTGTGCTGCTTGTATATGCCTAATATCAATTATTTCCTAACAACTCGATTCAGCAGTCACCAAGGAAACTCAAGTGTGATGCTTTGAAAGCTGCACAGAACTGACTTGGAGCTGGGGGAGCGTCAATTCCCCTATGAGCTAACCTCATTTCGAGCAGCTAGGTTTTGACGTCCTTTTACATACCCCCCCTCCAGTGCACTCCATCACATGCCCAATGCTTTACCACTACAACCAAACAAATTAAGTTCTCTCCAATGAAAAGTGCAGGCTAAGAACTATTTTTGTTTATATTCAATAGGTACATTCATCACATGTGGTAAATCAGGAGCAACTCCTTGTGATCTCGTTCTCCGTGTTAGAGTGCTAGAATTAAATGCTACAGCACCTGGAGCAGAAGTAAAAACGCTATCACTACTCATTTCACAATGATTAACATCACTCTCAATGACCCTATCCGCATCATCAGCATAGGGAGCTGACCGCTGGGTTGAAAATGACGATTCAGCCGACTTCAGAGCAGGAAGAAATCCAGAAAACGAAAGATCCTCTGATGCAAGATGTCCTTGGATACCCTCTGCAACCTTGTCAAGAGCTCCATTCAAAATGTCAATGTAGTTCTTCACAAACTCAGCTATCTGCAAGTAAATCTTTTCTCTTGGTCCAGACTCAGGCTGTTGCGTCCTGTCAGCACACAAAACAGATGACATGTACCAGGTCTCGCCCTGAACAGGCAAAACAACCCAAGAGGGTAACCCTGGGGACTGACGGTCAATTGAGCCAATTCCATGGCACGCATTGTTGGATGGCTTACTCTTATTCACTGGAGCACCCATGTCAAAGTATGGGACCACATAATTCAGCTGTTCAGGTCCAGTTCCTTCATACTTAGCAGATTTTAGCTCACAAGGTGGGGACTCATCCATGGTCAGCGACCGTATTTCAGTAGCCGGAAGAAATCCCGAGAAACTGGACAGTGATATTTCAGAACTAGTCGAGCTGCTGTCAGAATCACCGTCAAACAGAGACCCAACAGATGAAGCTTTCCATTGTGTTGCAGTAACAGGGCATTCCTCATTTGGCACATCCTGTTGAAGATAAGGAGGGGCTTCCTTCCACAATGCAAGTTGGCTATGATGAGCAGGGATTTCTTTCTCATCACTCATCCTCTTGATTTTATAAGTGACACAATTCTCATTCACCACTAAAATTTCGTAAGGTCCATCAAACCGTGGCTGAAACTTATTAGCAACACAGTGATTAGTTCTAACAGCCTTTTTTCCCACCAAATCACCAACTTTGAAGGGCTTAAAACTTGGATGGCCTGTAGACCAGAACAGTGTCTCTTCTGACACCAAAGGCGTATCCAACACCCTATGTTCCTTGGTCAACAGATATTCAGCAGGTGACATGTCAAGGGCCGAATGAAGTGAATTATTGTAAATCATAACACCTCTTGCAAGTTCCTCGTCCCACAGGGCTGAAGTTGACATATTCCGTAGATTCCCAAGCAAGGTACGATTTGCTCTTTCCACACACCCATTACTGGCAGGTTAGTACGGAGTTGTGGTTATATACTTGATTCCATAGGACTCCAATTTCTTGGTAAATAAGATACTCCAAAACTCTGGTCCATTATCTGACAAAACCCTGTCAGGTCTCCTTAGGAACGTAGGCAGCATCCGATGAAAGAAAGCTTCATTTATTGAGGAGGCAGTTTTACTCCTCAAGGGCACAACACTTAACCACTTTGAAAAATGGTCAATGGCAACCAGGCATGCCACATTTCCCTGACTAGTTCTCGGCAGCTGGAGCAAATCCACTGCAACCAAATCAAAAGGATGGAGGACTTGCAACTTCAACGTTGGTGGTCTCATCCGTTGCGCTGATACTTTATAACGCTGGCACTGACATGAAGCACACACGTCCTCCACTACACGATTCAGGCGCGGATGCCACACACTCTGCTTCATTAATGCCAAGAGTTTAGTCCTGCCGATATGCGCCATGCTATCGTGCGTTGCTGTAACAAGCCCAATGAGAGAACCTAGTGGAACAACGCAAACAGGAAGTTCCCCTCTATACACCAGGATGTTATTCCTAATGCTTATTGCATCCGAGTACCTGCGAAATTCTGCCAATTTCTGAGGCCAATCATTTACAGGAGTTCTCTCAACCAAGACTCTTCTTAGTTCCTTTATCTCACGGTCAGTCTGAACTGCCTCAATCCATCTTGGATTCCTCTTGGCCATAAAAGGAAACGGCTCATTGCTGTACTCCAAGCTAGCAGTACTGGCGGCGTCATCCAGGTGTACTGTAAGAATCACTGGTACTTTGTTCAGCGTCGACACCGTGCAGAACTTAGCCGACCTTCCGGCTCCAGATACTTGATGTAGCCGACCAGCAGCAAAATCAACAGCCAACCGATTACGCTCCAAAAAGTCTGCACCAAGCAAGAAACAATGAGGAATAAGACTGTCATCCACTACAGCAAATCGCTGTGACTTTATCTCTAAATCATCAATTGCAACTGTCAAATGCACGATTCCAATCACATAACTACGGTCGCAGGTACATCCTTCAATTCTTCTCAACCCTTCTGGTATTTCCAAGGGAACCTGACAACGTTGGAAAATGGAATAACGCACAAGACTCACTTCTGCACCCGTGTCAATAATAGCACAGAGAGCATATCCAGCAATTTGGAGCCTCACTTGCGGATGTTCAGAATTCTCACACTCAAAACACTCGGTGGCAGAAGCGTAATTGGAAATAGGCCCTGAGGAATCCACAACTGTTTCATTTTTCTAATGATGGTCTAGAGAGTGACCACAAGCAGGCTGCCACATACATTCTTCAGGGCACCTGAATCCACACGTTGCTCGTAGAGGGTTGAAGTGTATACCAGCCAGACATTGTAGGTATATTACTCCATGACAATTTTCCCTCCCTAGGTCAGCATGTCGGTACACAACCGGTTGATCGTTCCAAAAATACACAAGTACCACAACACGATACAGAAAACTGAATGCTATCAGAATTTCCATGCATGGAAACTGCCCAGCATGTCTCATCAGCTTTAGTTTTTGGCGAACACCTCCAGTCAACTTGGTATAGCCATAGTCACGAGGATGTCTCAACAACTCATCAACCAATTGCCGGCGTAAATCCTGATGCGATGCTGGCAAGGCGGCATTGGTGTTATGAACCAAGGCTGTGAGCAAGCTCACAAACAGAGAGTTGCCCCCACCAGCCGTAGGAGACCCATCAATCACCAACCCTTTGGGTAAACACCCCTCAGGAACACCCAGTTGTTGTTCCACAGGAAGCCTCGACAATCCATCAGCGATAACATTGTTCTCACCAGGCACATATTCGATGATAAAACTAAAATCACTCAAATCCTCCAGAGTACGGGCTAACCGACTATCGACCAGCTTCATATTGTGCAAATATACTAGGGGTTGATGATCTGTCCGGATAATGAATTCCACTCCATACAGAAAAGCTTTCAAGGACTTGACTGCCCATCGCAGCGCGGACAGTTCCCGCTCGAGGGTCGAATATCTCTGTTCAGCAGCATTAAAGCTCATTGATGTAAATGCAATGGGAATTTCACGACCATCTTGAACCTGTGATAGGCAGGCTCCTGCACCCACTCCAGAAGCATCCACAGACAGAACCAACTTTGCCGCTGAATCAGAATAATCCGGATAGGCTAGCTCAATTTCTTGCTGCATAGCTGCCTTCAAATCTTCAAAAGCCTTCACTCATTCCTCTGTCCAGTCAATGATTGCATTTTTCCTTCCCCCAGTCAAGCTGGACAAACACTTTTGGGTGGAGGAACAGTTCGGGATAAATTTCCGCTGGAAGTTGATCAAGCCGAGGAACTCTTGCAATTGACCCAACTTTTCTGGGTGCGGGAACTGCCGTACTTTCTCAATATATGCTGGAGACTTCCGCAATCCGGTGCCACTTATTATGTGTCCCAGGAACTCAACAGAAGAATGCACCCAATTACACTTACTAGCCTTAATCTTAATACCATGTTGCGCTAATGTTTCGAGTACTTCTCTCCAAGCAGAGAAAGATGGCGTTCCAAGGTTTCTTCCATTATTAAAATGTCATCAATATATACAACCACTTTTGACCAGGGAAACTCACGCAGCACTGCCTGCATCTCTCGCTGAAAAGAAGCTGGTGCGTTCTTCAGTCCAAAGCTTAATCGCTTGAAATGCCAATGGGAGTGAGGTGTCGAAAATGCAGTGTAGTTCCTTGACTCTGGATGTATAGGGACCTGGTAATATCCCCGCAACAAATCAAGCGTGGTGAAGAACTTGTTCCCCTTGAGGCTGTACACCGCATCCACCAAGTTAGGGAGAGGATACCGATCAGGTTTCGTGACCTTGTTCAGTCGCCTGTAGTCGACACACAGACGAAGCGTACCATCCTTTTTCCTGATGGGCACCACCGGTGAAGACCATTCTGACATGCTAGGCTCAATTACATCTAACCGATGCAATTCCTTACAGTGATCCTCAATTTCTTGGGCAATAGGCTCTGGAAATCTCCTGGGTTGCTGTTAGATGGGTGTTTCATCATACAATTTTATTTCATGGGCGCTAACAGCTGCCAATCCAATTTCCTCATGGCCATCACTTAAAACGGAAGGCACTAACTTGATAACGTCAATCACCTTCTGACGAGCAGACGCATCGAGGTGTGCCAGGTCAACCATGGTTTCAACTTGGTTCACCTGAGAGACCGTAGCTGGCTCATCAATCTCCACCTCAGCCACCGATGAGACCTGCCCCAGATGGCATCCTTTCTTTACGGTCACCTTTTTAGGTCCATAATTGGCTACAAGTACATGCATCAAGTTAGGCTCTAACAATCCACTTATTGTAGGTACTGCTGCAGAATGTTGCGTCTGCTCCACCAAAAGAAGGGAAGCCAAATTCACTGAAGACATGGCATCAGCAGGAGCATCAAGAGAAACCGGCACACTTTGCAACTCACCCGGAGAAACATCAACTGAAGAGGTAGCAACACAGCGTACTCCTCGCACTGAGGTTGACAGATTTCCCTCTTGATCTATATGGAAGTCCACAGCTGAACCTCCAGGAAAGTATTTAGTAATTCTCTGCTGCGACACACAAACTTCCAAACGATTTGTTGTCAAAAAATCCATGCCCAGCAGGATCCCACAACTTGTCTGAACTTCTGAGAGTACCACAACAAATGCCACCATCACCTTCACGTGCTTCAGGCTGACTTCAAGCGTAACACATCCAAGAGATGGCACTGAGGTACTACTACCAATTCCCTTGATCAGGAACTTTTTATTTCAATCTATAATAGACTGAGGAGGAAGCAACCGTTCACTGATAAGGCTTCTTTCCGCTCCCGAGTCAATAAGGGCAAGCTCCCACTTATCGCCCAGTTGTACCTTGATGTGCAGCAGAGGTACCGACAAGGCTTGAGAGAGATTATTAACGGTCGTGAACCAAACAGGCTCAACCGGATCCACGACAACTGGAACAGGAGAGTTTTCAAAAGGTAGACGTCTCCCATCAAGTTTGCCATCCTCCTCTACCTCAGAATAGCTATCTGAAGGGTTATCCCTACAAATGGACTCGCGGATCACATCGTCCCCAGCTGAGTCGTGTTCATCTATTGGCCGACAACCTGCACCTGTCAGAAAACTGACACTCCCCTCGTCTGCAGAGGACTCGGAACATCTACCCACCAACTGCACAGAGGACGTCTCATCCTCCTGACCCACTGGTGGGTTGTGAACTTCGGCGGTAACCATGATTGTTTTTAATTGAGGCTGCTCCACCAATTCCGGACCATCGCCTCCATGCCCAGATGGTTCTAGTTTAACGCTGGCAATGAGCTTTTTCTAGAAGGACACTTCACTCTCAGATGCGGGCCGCCACAATTAGGACACTTGGGCGCGTTTCCCCTGGCCCTTTTCTTATATTTTGGACAAGCTCGTCTGTGGTGATTTGGACTACCACAAATCAAGCACGCTCCATTCTTAAGGGCTCCGTCTAGTCGAAAATCGAAAATCCATCATATTATTTTTTTATTGCTCTATTCGATTGAGAAAGTCCTAAACTTCATTCCTGCAAAGCGGCAGAACGATCCGTCTCACCAAAGTAGGTCAAATGGGGGTTTGAAAGGAGGGTGGAGGGTAGCTCGCTCGGCCAGCTCGTGCAGATATGCCACGTCAGCTCAGCTGGTTGGTGCTGAGTGTCGGTTTGTTCATAATTAGGTATGCATCTATCTGCTTGCAAGTCAAGACTTTTGAAATTTGGCATGTTGAATTCTCGGTACCTCTACCCCTCCCTCCCTCGGGAGTAAGAAAGAGGGTGGGGGGAAGCTCGCCCGGCCAGCTAGCCCAGATGTGCCACACGAGCTTGGCCTGTTGCCTCTGACTGTAGGTTTGTTCATAATTAGGTATGCATCTATCTGCTTGCAAGTCAAAACTTTTGAGATTTGGCATGTTGAATTCTCGGTACCTCCACCCCTCCCTCCCTCGGGAGGAAGAAGGAGGGTGGGGGAAGCTCGCTCAGCATGCTAGTGCACATGTGCCAAATAAACTGAGTTAGTTGTTGCTGACGGACGGTTTGTTCATAATTAGATATGCATTTATCTGCTAGCAGATCAAAATTGTTGACATTTGGCAAGTTGAGTTCTCGGTACCTCCATCCCTTCCTCCATCGGGGGAAAGAGGGTGATTGGTAGCTCGCCCGATCTGCTTGCGTAGATATGTCGCGTTTGCTGATCTAGTTGTTGCAGACTGACCATTTATTCAGATTTAGATGGCTTTGTTTCGATAGCAGATCAAGATTTTTCTGGATTTGACGTTGATTGCTCGGTACTAATGTAGTGATATAAGCGTTTGGCTCTGCGTGGCGCTACCATATCCTATAAGAGGAGCCTACGAGGATGCCAAGGACGCCCCAGCTTATGCTCCTGGTGCGTTTTAGACATTTTTGGTACCACTTGTGGTACTGGTTCCTTCAAGGAACCACAATAACTTCCAAAAATGATATTCAAAACGTCAACACTACCAATTTCACCAAGAAATGTAGCTTGCAAACAAAAAAAACCTGTCTCGGCATGAAAACGCGTTTTCTGAGCAACACAAATGTCAATATTCAAGCTTCTTCTTCTCAAAAAGTTGTTATTGTAGAGCAATGATTTTGGTATCATTAGATGCGCAAAGAGTTGCTGCATAAATAGTCAGAGGATTATATTGAAATTAACAGAGGATTTTCAGTTACATTAAAAAATCTACGGAAAAATGAATGACACTTTAAATTTTTTTTTTTTATTCCATAACAAATAAATTATTGGGAGTTTCAATATAATCCTCTGACTCTTTATACAGCAGCTCTTTCCGCATTCAATGATACCTAAACCATTTCTCTACGATGACTACTTTTTGAGAAGAAGTGGCTTGAATATACCTCATTTTTTCATTCCATTTTTTTCGTTATCTCCGGAATTATGGCGAAAACGGAAAAAGTGCCCAATATAACCCTTATTCATTTTCTAAAATACATACGTACGCAAAATTTCATAGATCTAGATACCATACAAAAAAGGGGACGGCCATTTTCTCGATTCTGACTAGACGGTTCCCTTGAGCCAACAGTCATCGACTGAATGGCGAGACTTACCACACCAGTCACAAAACTGCATTTCTCCTCTGTTAACAGTCACTGCACGCATTATCCGATTGACAGATGGTTCCATCCTTTTCCTGAACTCTTTAGGGCATGGATGAGGATCACCTCTACACTTCATACTGGTCACTCCTTTCTCGCCTTTCCACTCCCTCCTCATAACGAGTTAGGGACTCATCTCGCAACCTAAAAGGTGGGAGTTTGTCCGATTCCCTGGGATCCGCTCCATATCCGATCCACAAATCTTCTTCTTGGACGTTGCGTGGGGCTTCATGTTTGAATCTCCGATCCCGAATTGCCTTATCTTCTTTTTCTGCCACGTTCAACACATCACCCCAAGTCAGCTTCCTGCCTAACCCCATCATCTCCTTTATCTCCTGCTTTTGGCGCATCTTTTCATTGAATGCCGCCGGGGTTGCATGGTAGAAGGTTTCCATCATCTTTTTCACACATTCCTGTTCATTATGAGGATAGGCTTTGCGGGCGATTTCTTGTATTCTCATGGCAAAAAGTTTATAGGATTCACCAATGCCAAACTTAATGGCTTTCAATTTGTTTTTCCATCGCCATGACCCGTGCACTTCCCGAGTTTGATACCACTCTAGAAGTTTTTCCTTCAACACCGGGTAACGCTTATAACACCCTCTAAAGGCATGGTAAGCATCCAAAGCCTCGCCCTGAAGGAAGCGTCCAAGTTCCATGGCACACTCTCGTTCTCCCCCCGTGGTATTTTGCCTTGAAGTATCGTTCGTAAATCTCCAAGTACTTGCGAAGACTGTACAAACTTCCCACGTCGAATGTAGGTGGAGTAACAACGCGATAGCGAATAACCTGAAAGAGGGGCACTCCCGAGCAGTCATCATCTTCGGAACTATCCAACGAGTCAATGACCACATCCTCAATGGGGGCCCTTAAATTGCAACAAACCCTCTGCCTTGGTGATGAACAAGCTGAAGGTTGCAGGTCACTCAGACTGGGAGCAACCAAATCCAACGGTGCAGATTTGGTCTTCTTCAGCCGCACAGAGGCACTCTCCACGGATCGCTGCTGCTGGTAGCAAGCTTGCTCATCATCCGATCGTCGCCGCAATGTCACATTATAGTCTCCTGGACTCTGAAACTGTGACCAATAAGGGCTTAGCATCATGCTTTCCAGAAGTTTACTCCACGTAGCATAAGAGTACTCACCAACCTGAGCCTCAGACAACATCAACGGGAATATTTTCTCAGACTTTGCTCTCAAAAGCAAAACATGGCCATGCAAACTCTTGAGCAATGGAATTGCCGTATACATCTTCTGGGTGAAGGTAGGGAAGAACAAACGTGCCATCCTGTCCAACCTGTAGAGAACCATTTCTGGATCACGAAGTTCAATGATGCGTCCGTCCAAGAAATCACCACGAATTTGAGGTTGACTCAACTGAAGGAGAAATGCCTGGAGTCTCACAAAAAATATAACAAGACTTTCCTCATAATCTGGTCTGAAGGATCTGCTCCGCTCTTGGAACGCTGAATCTTCTAAATTGCCGTGTTGAGACTCCAAACCACATTCTGCTGGTGCCGCTTTTATCATGTTACGGGCACCCAGAAGTTCATCCAAACTCTCTTCGTAAAGCTCCACTCCACCGGAGTTTCCCAGTGAACGATGACTTGCCACCACACGCCGGCTGTTAATGGTTCCATCAAGAGCTCCTTCCTGGTGCGCTGATTTGTCCTCATCCTGCTGTGACAACACTGACGGGCGCGCTGCCGCAATAGCTGCAGGAGGACTCTCCTCAGCAGCACCCATACCCCACACCCCGGCCGGTGGACCTGGCATTCTAGAGAATTCTCCAATCCCAAATGAATTTATTGACTCGTTTTAGTGTCCCTGTTCGGGCGCCAAAAATGTAATGTAACGTCACCTATTAGGATATTTTTTATGAGGGAAAGTTCGCTAGGGTACTTAGTACCAGGATAATAATGATGGCCTCCCAACTCCCCTTATAGCCATCCCATGCCTCCAATGATTTTACTAGGTTAATTATTTATTAAACTTTATTTCAAAATCATAACAGGAGGTTTAAAATAAAACAGATTAAAATAAGGGATAGTAAATAACAAACCAAAGTCCACACAACCGGGGTACGGGTACAAGCTCTCGGAGCTCTCTGAAAACAATTAACCTCGATATAATAACCTAATCACTCAATACCATAATTTATACTTCAAAGATCGACCACAGTTGGCTAGAACAACTCATAACAGAACGTATACAACAGGCATGTTTTTGAAAACCATTTTTATTACAATATACCACTTAGGTTTCATATATCATTTAAAATTTCACCTTTCCACATTCCACTCACCATGAAATGAAAACGCCGACGCGATTTAACCTTTTACAATACACTGAGCTTAATACATGGCCTGCTCAATCTGCAAAACACGGAGCACAAGTGATGGAGGGCACTCAATAAATAATTTACTACGAGCTGCTCGATTCAGCAGTCACCAAGAAAACTCAAGTGTGACGCATTGAAAGCTGCACAGAACTGACTTGGAACTGGGGGAGCGTCAATTCCCCTATGAGCTAACCTCATTTCCAGCAGCTAGGTTTTGACGTCCTTTTACACCGGTTTAAATTTTGAGGTACGATAGAAATAGCTTACAAACTCATATTTCCGAAGTGCCATAGTGTTTGGTCATGATGAAATTCCTTGATATTCTACCCTGCTGTAAAGGGATCTGACAATCCCCTGGTGTCTACTAGTTTCCAGTCAGTTTTTTTTCCATATGATGAACTGTTTTCATCATAGTTGAAAGATGTTAAGACAAGGTCTTTGCCAAACTTTTGTTAGAGTCCATTTAGGACGGGGTACCTTAAAGATTTGGGTAACTTTTTTGCCAAAAAGCTTCGGTTCTCCATTTAGTATTAAGTATTTTAAGTATTAAGAAACTTGGAGCTTTTTTTTGAACCTTTGGAATTGCGAATATTATTGACTCAAATTACACATTATAGGCCAATTACTTACCTCTGGACATTTGGACAACATTCATTGTGTAAAAAAAAGGTAGTCATTTTTTGCCATTGAAGGTAGTGAAAAGTAGTAAAAAGTAGTAAAATTTGGAAATGAAAGATCAGTAGTCACCATGTCTGGCCCTGGATGATTCTATGTGGCAGCAGAAAGGATTCAATGAAATAACTCGATTTTTTCTGATCGCACTTATTTCGTTCAGAATCTGAGGGAAAAGGTAATTTAGCATTTCAGCAAGACCCTGATCACATGAAAGTATGTTTCTGATTGGTTGCACAACGATATAACTAAGGTTTCAGGCTGGCCTTCATAGTTGCTGGACCCAAATTCAGTTGTAAATGTTTGAGATCAGCTGAAAATTCACTGTGGTAAAAAGCCATTATTTCATCTGTCTGAATTAGAACAAATCTGGCTTAGAGAATGGGACAAAATTCCTGTGGACTTGTATAAGATTCTAACTTCTTCTCGTAAACGTAGACTTCATCAGTTGTAGCTAATAAAGCTGTGAGACCATGTGTTAAAATTTTTTCATGTTTTTTGTGCAACAAATTTTTTTGCAGGGATGATCTATGAGTATCATTGTTAAGAGTGTGATTTATGGTAAATGTTCGATTTTTATATATTTATTAATGTGTTTTTTTTATTCTCATTATGGTAGAAGTTTCAATTTTCAAAGACTGATGAGAATGTATTTGGATATAAAAAGATTTTTTATATGTTGCAATTATTTTTCCACCAAATGTATTATGAGTGGTTAAAGTCCATCTGTTTTTTCTCCATGGTGTTTCATCATTTAGTGGCTGTGGGCAATAACTTGGGCTTGAAGAATTAGTGGTAAAATCCATGAGAGTTTATAGTGCCCAAAAATTTTACTCAATATTCAGTTTTCTTTAATTATAGTAAGAAGCTGTTTCATTCTTTTTATTTATGTAAATGTGTAAAAAAATGTACAGAATCCATTTTTTTCAGGTGTGCACTTCAGTTGAAAGAGAATTAATTTAGCTTATCCCAGTTATGTGTAGTGTTTTTTTTTTGCCAAAGCTTGTGACCATATTTATTTTAAGCCTAGTACCTATAACGTGGTGCATCGTGTGCGTCCAGTAGTGTCAGGAGAAGGAGTAGGAGCACTGGAGCATTAGTTTTATTAGTTTAGGGTAAAGAAATGACGGCAGATGTGCGCAAGTGAAAGAATTATTTTGACAGAAAAACTTCATCTTAATGCATTTATTGAAGTTACATACATAACTGTGAAAGCTATACGAAGCATGTGTAACACCACTAACAAATATAACCGAATAACTGAAGTGGAACGTTTGTTGCATTTACATAATTTACAGTCAATTGAATAGAAATGAAGTGAAAAAATTCGATATTTGAATGAAATGTGGTTGTTATTTAGTTACAGTCTAATTTGCAATTAGAGCTCTTAGGTAGTTCCTGTAAGATCTTGGCACGATTTGACCAGTTTTAATCCGTTTTTCCGGAGGAAACACCTATTTATTGAGGTTGGTCGATCATCTTGCTTGGATCTGACCTGAAAATTTTCTTCATAAATTTTCCTCTGGGTTCAAAAGACTAAGAATGCTGTGTCAGTACCTCAATATTGTGTTTGGATGTTGTTCTAAATTTAGGCTGTTCAATTTTTCTCCATAAATCCGTACATGAGTGACATCATTATGGCCATAGGGCTCTGTGTAGTTTATATGAGACCATAAATTCCAAAAAAAAATCATTGTACTTCAAAATTGCCTTTTCAAAGTGCAATTTTGACTGTACATACGGGATTCTTCTTTGGTAATAGGGTTTTCCGAAGAGATAGTTGAGTTTGTACTGCTGAAATTAATTCCTAATTCTTCTCTTACTGCATGTGTTCCAGCAGCACCGGTTTTTTAAACTTCATCTCATGTCACAGTTAGATTTGCTTCAGTCTTAGTTTCATGTTTTGCGGACTTCTTATTACAATCGCTCGTTGTGCTTTAGATCTTTTAAAATTTTCCATGTTTCTAGTTGTTTTTCAGTTCTTCAGTGTGTAACAGTACTCAGAGGGGTATTTAGGTTTTAAAATTGTCAAGATAATTTCTTATTCTGTGCACAAAAAATTTCAGTCCATCAAATCTTCCCCTTATTGTATCAATAAGAATCAGCACTCCCAGGGAGAAAATGTGCAAGGGCCTGAGTTAAGAGTTAGATAGGCTTTCTTTTTGTTGAAATTAAATGTTTTTTTTTGTTATGTTAAGGACCACCGTTTTTCGGTTCACTACTGTTCTGTTTTTCAGCACACGACTTTCTTCTTCAACTTTTGTCTTATTTCATGAACTTCTTTCACATTTTACTGTTTCTATGCCCCTTGAGCATAGATTCCTCATTTTCTTATCTCTATACTAAATGGTGCCTCCCTCTTTCCCCTCTTCGATACGCTCTATTTTTGTAGCGGTTAGGGAGGCTTAAAACTAACTTATAATCATAATCATTTGAAAATATTTCATTAATGCATTCATTCAAAATTAATTTTCCACGCTTAGTAATGTTGGTAAATATGTAATTTGGCGTATTAAGCAAGTTTCATGGTTTAATTTCTTCAGAAAATTCCATTGAATGAATTTATGAATTGTCCAAATGCTTGCTTCGTCTCACTTTAGGTCAGTGACAATGTGAACCCGTTTAACCCATTTCGTGGATCATCCGTCCTCGGGGATTTATGCTGGAGTATTTATTTGTCAGTGTCATAAGTTTCTTGATGCGGAGTGGTAAATCACGTCCTTGTTCTAGTTTAAGGTATATTTGGCTGTATTTAAGTAGTAAATCGGGTCTTGAATAGTGGAACCTTGTACCGATTCTTACTGAAACCATTTCTGGAAGGTCTAAGTAGAAAATTTTTGTACTTTGGGTTGGCAGAAGCGTCTACATGCTCGCCTCCGGCTGTGGTGGCCCACGCGAGCACGACGGTAGTGCGGGGGCTGGTGTCCAGTGAGGGCGCGCTGCACGGCACGCTGGTGCGCCACTCCTGCCACAGGGGCTACAGGGCAGCTCACCCCTTGGCTTGCAACACCTCCTACACTTCGCGCTGCGAGCAGGGGCGCTGGCTCGGCACCGTCCCCGTGTGTGGTGAGTGGGGCGCTGCAATTCATGCTATTAAGTTATGTCCTTCATCTTTGCTTCCGGCTGTCTTTGGTTAACGTGCAATTGTGGCAGCTGATTTCAATGAGTAAGATGCCTACTTCCACGCCAACTATCAAGTTCAGTAGTTGTGGTTGCAGGCACTAGAGGTAGAAAGGTTATTGGACCTCTTCTCAGGGAAAAACAACTATTGTATCAATGGGAATTAGCACTCCGAGGGGGAAAGTGTGAGGTCCTGAGCCAAGAGTTATGTAGGCCTTTTTTTTTTGTTGAAATAAAAAGTTTTTTTTATGTTAAGGACCATTTTTTTGGTTCACTGCTGCCCTGTTTTTAGTATTTACTACTTCTTCGAATTTTATCATGTTTTATAAACTTTTTTCTCAAATTACTGTTTCTATGCACCTTGTGCAAAGACCTTAACTTCATACCAAATGATGACTTCTTCTCTTTGGAACGCCTTTGTTGCAGTTAAGGATGATTAAATTAACATCTAATCTAATCGGTGGACCTTACTAAGAAGAATTATGCTAACACCACTTTGAAAGAATGAGTCTTCTGACTACCACCGTATTTCGTGGATGATGGTGGATTATTGAGCTGTGTCTCTTGCTTCGATTTGCTGTGCACATATTTAGCCTTGGTCTTGAACGAGATGGGGAAAAAAAATGTACGCGCTCTTATAAAAAAACAGCCCGAGCTGAGAGTTAGGTAGGCCTTCTTTTTGTTGTAATAAAATGTTTTTTGTTATGTTAAGGACCAACTTTTTTCGGTTCACTACTGTCCTGTTTTTCAGCACCTCTGACTTTCTTCTTCAACTTTTATCTTATTTCATGAACTTCTTTCACATCTTACTGTTTCTATGCCCTTTCTGCATAGATTCCTCATTTTCTTATCTCCATACTAAATGGTGCCTTCCTCCTTCCTCTCTTCGATACGCTCTATTTTTGCAGCGGTTAGGGAGGCTTAAACTAACTTATAATCTTAATCTTAATCTTATAAAAAACAAGAACTTACTTTTTGTTCATGGAGGAAATAAATACAACTACTATCATAAAGCAGAGAACATTTTGGTTCGGAGTATGTGTCCTTTATTCTGGCCATTTTATATAAATACAACCATCATGTAGTATTTAATGCTCCGTTTTTGAACATTCTAATTCGCTAACCCTAAGATGGACCAGCTAACCCTTTACCATCACGCGTTTTTCGTGGAAGAAATTGTGCACACTAATTCAAAGGCTGTAATAATACCGCGATTCCTCAAGAGTTTTGGTTCGCACCGATTCGAATAAATGTTTGCAAGATTCTCGACAGCATAAGGAAATCTTCATAACTGCAACAGGGGGAGATCTAGACGATTTCTAACTAGAAGAATTGAAGCTTGCACCGAGATTGTGGAAACTGTTGTGGAAGAAAAAAGGTCTTGCTCAACTTGAAAGGTCTCAAACTTTCGATAATGGTTGAAAATATTTCTTCCACTGAACAGAAAATAAGTTATTGTAATTCAAAGAGTTTGAGCTTGTTTTAGCCCACCCTACATAAACTAGTTTGTGAGTTCATTTGTTGTGCTGTCTCGGGAAACGAATTCTGAGTAAGAAATTTCCAGCCTTGTTCGTGGTACCTTTTATTCTAATTATTTGTAGAACCCACTTAGCTAGTGGGCGTTGCATTTTTCTTCTAGGTACTGTTTGACGTTCTTCAGTGTGTAACAGTACTCAGAGGGGTATTTAGGTTTTAAAATTGTCAAGATAATTTCTTGTTCTGTGCACAAAAAAAATTCAGTCCATCAAATCTTCCCCTTATTGTATCAATAAGAATCAGCACTCCCAGGGAGAAAATGTGCAAGGGCCTGAACTAAGAGTTAGATAGGCTTTCTTTTTGTTGAAATTAAATGTTTTTTTTTGTTATGTTAAGGACCACCGTTTTTCGGTTCACTACTGTTCTGTTTTTCAGCACACGACTTTTTTCTTCAACTTTTGTCTTATTTCATGAACTTCT
This sequence comes from Morinoia aosen, assembly GCA_030386875.1. Classification (NCBI taxonomy): domain Eukaryota; kingdom Metazoa; phylum Arthropoda; class Malacostraca; order Amphipoda; family Talitridae; genus Morinoia; species Morinoia aosen. The sequence continues at coordinate 24,557,420 of CM059562.1, forward strand.
TTCACATTTTACTGTTTCTATGCCCCTTCAGCATAGATTCCTCATTTTCTTATCTCTATACTAAATGGTGCCTTCCTCTTTCCCCTCTTCGATACGCTCTATTTTTGTAGCGGTTAGGGAGGCTTAAAGGCTTATGGAGTCTGGGAAGTTTGAGTTGTAAAAATTCCAAGATACTTCAATGTTTCTGGTCTTAGGTTAGGTTAGTCTTTGTCTTGAAGTCTTCGTCCTGGGCTTGTCTTTTGAGCTAGAGAGTCTATGACAGTCGGTACACTTGTATCACTATTTCCAGATATACTCTACTATAACGTATCTGGTGGCAGAAGCCACCCACCCCTTTTGTCTTCTGTCTTCTTGGATTGGCTTTTCAGTAGTTATTAGTGATATTCCTTGATATGTGCGTTCATGTAGCCAGGGTTGCGGAGTCGGAGTCGGAGTCGGGAGTCGGAGTCGCCGGAGTCGGATGTTTTAGGGTGGAGTCGGAGTCGGAGTCGCTTCGCTGAAGTGTGGTGGAGTCGGAGTCGGAGTCGCTACTCTGAAGTGTGATGGAGTCGGAGTCGGAGTCGCTTTTCCGAATGTGGTGGAGTCGGAGTCGGAGTCGGAGTCGTTCATTCGGATGTGGTAGAGTCGTGGTTGGAGTCGCTATTTTTTGGTGTCTTCGATTCTAATTTTTGCTAAAAATTATTTATAATTCTTTAAATCCAAGAGTAAACAAAACAGAGTTAGAATAATTTGCTGAAAAGTCTAAAAAATACGCAATGTTTTTGTTGATTATTTTGTTCTAAGTTTGAAACAGCGTATTTATACCTATGACCTAATACCGTCATGTTATCTAGTCATTGAGGGTTTGCACATATATATATGAGAAACCTTCGAGAGCGAAATATAATTTTTGTACTCAGCATTGATGTATATTTTGTAGTTAAAAGCAGGAATTGGTAATTGAAAGCATCGCAAACTCATTCTGTATATTTCTGTTTTATTCATTTCTCCTTCAATTAATACATAGGAGCTGGAAAATAGAAGTAAATGTGATGCAAGTTACTTGTAGAACATTTCAGCTGATGCAATACATTGTACTCACATAAGGAGTGGTAACTCTGTACGCTCTTAATGATGCATTGATTGATAAAGACTAGTCTTTGCAGAAACTTAAAGTTATGTTGTGATCATAAATTTTTCTAGTCTTTAGGTTATGATTCATTGCCAATGAGTAGTCTTTGCCAAAACCTGAAGCTATGGTCTGGTACACAAAGACTTCTAGTTTTCAGGTTATGTTATCAAAATTGATATGGCTTTCTTGTCTTTAGGTCAAGTTAACATGTATTAATAATAAAAATTTCTGCTCATATCCAAAGTTATTCCTTGAATGTTGTTTGGTTCTTTCAGAGTTATATTGTATTTCACTATATCATCATGTTTAATTTTTATCGTCGGATCACTCACCAGTTTCTAAGTAACCATACGCTGAAATGGAGAATTTTATAATTATGTTGATACAATTTCAAAAACTGAAATAGTGTTGGTTTTGTAGCATTATATAATTAATTATTTCTTGTTAAGGAAGATTTGAAAATGTTGTAAGGTTATCAATATCGGCATTGAGACACTCGAAAAGATTTAAATACAATGTAAACGAGCTGCAATGAAAATAATTACACACACTAGCAAAAACTTCACTAACAGTCACACACATATTATACCTGAAAGTAATGCTCTATCTCAGCTGCAATGGCTGTTGCATTTATGCGATAGGACAAATTCTCTTGCTGGAAACGTTTCAAATTGCTTCAAAAAACACGAAATGAGAAAAACATGGGCGCTTATTAAAATAACAAAGTGTCAAATACAAAGTAAAATGTTAGACGAAAATATGAGATAGTATCATATTACACGCAGTGAAGCTAAAAATGACTTTTATTCGTAAAAAAACGTTTCGAAAATGTCAGGCCCCTGCGACGAAAGCAGAACAACTTTTGCCTATTCTAGCCGAAATGTAACATAGAGTTAAGCAATAATATAACACCTTTTCTGCATTGTTACCCTGCATAGTGTAGGTACAGAGAAGAAAAGGCAGTCTGCAAATCTGGCCTACCTTATGTACACGTATATCATAATTTTGGGGATTTGAAGCATAGTCATTGAATTAGCTATCATAATTTCACTGAATTAGTGCACACTTGGTTATAAAAAACTGTTGATATATACATATCTATGCTTCTCAGTGAAGACAGTGCCTACATTACCTACTCAGAAAACACTTGTCAGTAATATACAGGTTGTTTCAGATTCAGAATAAGAGGCAAAAAATTGCACACCACGTGGAATATTTCCAAATAAAAACTTTTTCTTCTAGGAAATTTTCCGAAGAAAGAGACATTGAGATATTAGCCGTTTATTGTTTTAAAGGATGAAATTTAATAACTAAATTACTCGCAATATTTATTTTGAATTTACGTTGATCGGGTGAAATGTTCTAGTTGCATGTTCTCCTAGATCTCCTGACATGACTCAACTCGATTTCAATTTTTGGGGACACGTGAAGAGCCTTGTCTATGCTACACTCATTGAGTCTGAGGAAGATTTTGTGGACAGAATTGCAGTGGCTGCAGGTGAGATACCTTAATGCCAGACGTGTTTCCTAATATCTGGCAGCCGTTAAGGCTAACATTCGAAAAGTGCATAGATGTAGGTGGAACACATTTTGAACAATTCTTTTAAAGTAAATTCAGAATAAATATCGCGAGAAATTGTGCCATCAAATTTTGTCCTTAAAAACAATAAACAGCTAATACCTCCCAACCCCGATTTTTTGGGGGAAAATTTCATAGGACAAAAAGTGTTTAGTGTGTTCTCCGTGGTACAGTGGTTAAGGGATCGGGCTCGTATGTTGGAGTCGCGGGTTTGTATCCCGGCGTTGGCGCGGAGATTTTCCCCGTTGGGTATAAGGGAAAGCTCAAGCATAATACCCCACTCAACCCAGGTGTCGGAAATGGGTACCGGCTTTACGGGGGAACCGTCATGGTGTCCTATATATAGGGTTAGTTATAAGACATTTGAAAAACCAATGCTAGGGTCATATGTATCAGGCTTGATTGGAAATAAAGCATCCCAAAGATGCCGATGTTTACCTTTAACCTTTATTTGGCCATTTTCTACTTGATGTGCAATTTTGTACCTCGTGTTCTGAAACACTCAGTATACATAATTCTGTACACGACTCGTCATAAATGACGGGATTCGATATTGTCTGTATAGAAATCTTCCAGATGTGGATCATAAAGAAATAATTCCATCCTAATAGCACCCGCGATTAAAATATTCTAGTACTTGTGCAATGGTGAAACTCGCATCACAGATACTGTCATTGCATCTTTGAGAGCGTGAAAGGGAGACAGACCAACCAACAAAGACGAACAGCCAATTTTATTTGTTCAATGAAATTTCCCGTTGATAATCTTCCGTATTTTTGATGGTGGCTTTGTGGAAGAAAAAGTTTTCTTCAGTTGGTCTCTCTTAGTTCACAGACAAGAATTTGAAGCTGTTGGAATTAGATATTTTTGTTCTTTGTTTTTTGTTTAGCAGCTTCATCTTTTCTTTTCGTTTTTTGTGTTTAAATTTAACTTTCTATAATTGAGCATGTTTGCGCTTCTAGCAGGCCTGCATTAACCTTAAATAGCTTTAATTAACATTACTTGTGACACTTTGGCGTTCACTCATTAAATTATCTTTGAGCTTGCTCTGCTTGGGCAGCATGTCGTCCTTTTAATAAAAGTGGGTCTGGTAACTCTAACTTATTTCTCTTGCGTAAAAAGCAGTCTCTTTCTGCAACTTGAACTCCTCGACCCGGCTCTTGCAGCCTCTTGAATAGGCACTTATTATTCAAGGTAATTAATTGTCAAATAATTTTTAAAATCTTAGTGCTATATGCAATCTTGCAATAAGATACGATATTCAGCTAGTCGGCGACCAGACATCTTAAAACTCTGTATCTCTTTACTCAGAATGCCTCTAAAATTTCCTATCGGAGTACCGTGCTGATGACCGGCCGCGTCCATTGGATGTCTTCTATTTTTAGCGAGTTTCGTTTTAAAAACTAACCTTACGTTAAAGAAGATTTTCGGTCTACATTTTAAAGGAATTTAGTAATAAAAATATTATAGAGGACGCTGCTATGCGTACTGTTGGAATCCTCAAGATACGCCTAACTTGGGTACGGTTTCTCTTTTTGCGCATCTCGGGAAACGACTTGCTGTCGTTCCCTTGAAGTTCTTCTGTATTTGAAATAAATGTTCGAACAGTCGCCCTTAAGTTTTAAACCCTAAAACTCCATTGTATTAACATAGGAGAAATTACGCTCACGAAATAGCTAAACCTATTTATTTATTTGTTTAAAGGAGACACTTGAACTTTTACAGTATAAAAACAATCAATACTATACTGGGTGTCTCACAAAAATGTCCCGGACATTTAAATTGATTATATCTCCGCTTTAAATTAACATATTTTAATTGTCTTTTATTTACAATTTAATCAATTTTGTTTCCTTTTCAAATAATTTAAGTTTTTGAAAATCAGTTGAATAACCACTTTAAGATGATCAATTTACAGAAAGGGGTAGAAAAATTGTTCAAAGGGAAAGTTTTAAAAACAACACTGGTGTTCTTCTTCATTCCTCAATACCTACCGTTAAGAATAATTTCATAACGATGTATCCTACATACCACCAAGTATTTAAACCCTCTGAGAGGTTTTAAGTGTTCTCAATAATAGTGTTTCAAGAACTGATAGAAAACGGTAGAATAATGGGTAAAACTCTTCGTTCAATGGTGGCAAGAAGTAATACTTGCCTGGAGAGAAATGTAGGGTATGTCGAAGGATACTAAATTACTTTATTTATTTGAACGTTATTCAAGGTAATGATTTGTTACTCTTTAAAATATTTGTTTGTTCAGTTTTATGGAAAGTACAAAATAAGGAAGAATATCAATATTATTTTAAAAATTTTTCCTCTGAAAAATTATTTTTTCTACCCCTTTCAGTAAATTGAACATTGTAAAGTGGTTATTCAACCGATTTTCAAAAATTTTATTTAATCGAAAAGGAAACAAAATTTACTACATTGTGAAAAAAGTCAGTTCAAATATGTTAATTTAAAGCTGAGATATAATTAGATAAAAATCGGGGACATTTTAATGGGACACCCGGTATTATGAAAAGCCAGGGGTCCGTCAATTTATAAATAAGTATACAGTATGTTCTCGTGCGTAATTTCCCCTATGTCATTACAATGGGAATCTGCTTGCTTGGACAGTATCCTAAATACCATTGAAATATTATGAAAAACCTGGCATCTGCTCACTTGTGTTTATAAGTAAAAAACATTGCGTGAAAATCGAATCTACTGTCAAGAAAATGCGGCTTATTGCATTTAAATGCTTCAAAGGTATGGCAATTTTTTTTAAAACTTCTTGCGAACAATAATTTAAATTATAATGCACAGTTGTTGCTTGCTTGGTTGTTGTGTGCGTCTGTGACGTTCTTAAAGATGCTTAATGACCATATCTGTGATACGAGTTTTACCAGTGCAAAAGTACGCGAATACTGTATTTTAATCGCGGGTGCTATTAGGATGGATATATTTGTTGGCCATTTTTATCTTGAGATTTTTTTAAAACGATACCATTGAATCCCGTCATTTTTGACCAATTTGTACACTAGTATCTTGATTATTAACAATCTGTAGTCAATTTAAAAGTCTTTCGCTAATAAAGAATATAACGAATACATGCACAGGTTTCAACACCTGCAACCGTTTACTACTAAGAATGACTGTCGTGTGTTTATTTATACGTTTTGTGTCACGCTGTTAAGAATAATTGATAGGAAGAAATTAGCACTGGCGGTCTTGGTTTCAGTTCACGGTCAATTAATACACTCATTTTCGTTGTGCAAGGGCTCTATAATAAGTCATTTTCAAAACAATTAGAGCGATCCAGAGCCTTATATACTCAAGTTTGTTTGTGAATACCGAGTTCGGCGGGGTATTGTATATTGCAATATGCTGTACTGTACATTACAATATACTGTATTACAATGTACTGTATTGCATATTACAATATACATACACAATTTCGCAGTTGCTTTCAGTAATGCAGAATTTCTGTATCTTGGATACGACACGAATGGCTATAACAACTTCTCTTGCGGCTCAAAAATACTGTGTTCTGAGTGTTTATTACTCTAATAAGAAAATTAAGTTACCTTTGGAATAAGCTGAAAGCACGGAAACTCCACTCAAACGAAAATTTGTTGGAGAAAGGTATTGAATCTTGTCATTTTTGACGGTCCGTGTACACTAGTTAAGAAATAAAATATTCATCTTATATATTTTGAATAGGTGAAGTTGGAGTCACAAAATTGTGAATAGGCGGAGTCGGTGTTGGAGTCGCCAAATTCTGGAAAAATGGAGTCGGAGTCGGAGTCGGAGTCGCCAAATTCTGAAAAGGTGGAGTCGGAGTCGGAGTCGGAGTCGCCAAATTCTGGAAAGGTGGAGTCGGAGTCGGAGTCGCCAAATTCTGGAAAGGTGGAGTCGGAGTCGGAGTCGCAAATTTATTCCTCCGACTCCGCAACCCTGCATGTAGCAAAGATTTTTAGCAACTGAAATAGCTTAAATTTAGATACAGCTAGACTCTAGCTTATTATCCTATATTAGTGATAGTATTTAGAAACATGTGGCCCTTCAACACGCTTTAAACTCCTGATGCGGCCCTCGCCTCAAAAAGTTTCCCCCCCTTTATCATATGTCATTGGGTAGGAAAAACCATGTGAAAGCTTTTTATACGCAAAGTTTAACTGCCATTTCTAACATAATGCTCATTTTCATGATATCTTAATTTAGCGTGCAAGTTTTGCGCTCATGGTTAACGGTGTTATCGGTTGGGACAGAGCACGTGAGCGAGTGCATGAGCCCGCCGGTGGTGCATGGCTCCGTGCTATACGATGAGCTGGGCCAGTACCCGCTGCGCTCGCGCCTCTACTATCACTGCGCGCCTGGCCACCGCCTTCAGGGACCTCCTCTCTTAGTCTGTGACGCCTCGACGGGCTGCTGGAGCCCCTTTGGGGCAACTCCCCGCTGTGTGCCTGCGCACTCTGACGTGCCCCTCATGGCAGGTCTGTGCTCTTCACGTTCTTGTCTGGCCCAGTGAGCTGGGAACGAGTGGCATTTAATTTCTCATGTCAAAACTGGTCTCATTCCGTTCATGGCTGGCCTAGCGCTGCGTTAACTGAAGTTTTTGCTCGCAACTATTCGTACGACCAATTATTTTGTCCATATTCATTTGTTCTATTTGAATTTTATTTGCTAAATAGTTGACAGATCTCTGCGTGTACCGTTGACAGTGTGCCTATGGATTTTGTTAGTATTCTCGATTTTTTATTCACAGAGTAAATGGGAAGCAAGCGCTGCTTTACTGCAGTCCAAATTTACTGCCCGAGCAAAGACTTCTGTACAACTCCCATGTCTTAAGACGTACTGAGATGGAATGCGTCCATGTGGTTGGAAACTTCATCTCTGGAACGACCTAATGAAGAAGCAGGCTGTTCAGGGCAGATAGCTAAAATCTTATTGTCTGGAGGCTGTACTCCTTATAGAATAGGGGAAATCCTCTGTATGTCTACATTTTTTAATCTTTTTCAATTTTCACACGCTAATGACCGCATAACACATTTTTATTCAATAAATAATACTAGAATATGCGAATTGTTGTGGGTTATTACTAACACAAGTTGCTCATACCTCAGGGACTGGACAACTGCAAAATGTGTGCTTTTATAGTTTTTTGTACGAATATTACAGCTGGTTCACGTCTCAGCGACGAAGAAGAGAATCTGTCTCCTCTTGGCGTGCTGGACATGCACACGGCGCTCATGGCAGCGATCGGCTGCCTGCTGGTACTGCTGCTGGCCGTTGTAGCCGTGCTGCTCTACAGGCGCACGCTGCACCCCAAGGTAGGTTGCCTGCTGCCTTCTGTGTGCATGCTGGTCGTGTTCAAGGGCTGGTCTTCTGAGTGTAGCCTGGGTTATTGGGACAGCATAGAAAGTTGGTTACTTGTGTAGCGTATAATGTTGACTGCTGATATAGGATGCAAAGTCAACTACATAATGGCCCGAGATGCTAAGTCAACTGCATACTGTACAGGATGCATAGTTGACTACTGGTACAGGATGCAAAGTTGACTACTGGCACAGGATGCAAGTTGGCTTCGTGTGTTGGGAACGAAATTTTCTGGTAAAATACTAGGTTTATAGTTGTAATAATGGTAAAGGCCCAGAATGCCTCAGTATTGATGACCGTTTACACAGTTAACATTTATTATACTGTATGAATGCACGAACTGAAAAATTTCACATTTTTGTTTTGTAATTTATTGAGCTAGCAATTTGATCGAGGAAGAATTGCTGATGGGCCATTTATCGAAAATTTCTAGAAGTTTGGTAAAAGAGTTGATAAAGTATCTGAACAGCCTTAACATAATGACATGCCTTAATGATCACAGGCTGTAGCGCTATTGTGCATTCTGAAAGAGTTAGGACATACTTGGATGTAGTTGTTATTACTTGCCAGTCATTTGAGAAACGAATTTCTGTGTTTTCTAGTTCAAAACGTTGATAATTAGAAATGATGCATCATTGTTTATGTCCGGTTAAGCCATGCTTCGTTTAGATAGATACTGCTTCAACGTTGTGGGAATGACCGATGCCTAGTACTGCAATAATGCGACGACTTTTGGGAAGCTAATACATAACTATGTCAAACCAAAATCTTGTGTGAATCCAAATTACAGACTCATTGAAATGAAATGGAATAGGCCTTTCGTTTTGTTATGGACTATCTTTTTTTTGGTTAATTGCTGTCCTGTTTTTTAGCACCTACTACTTTCTTCTTCAAATTTAATCTTGTTTCACGAACTTCTTCTGTCTCAACTTACTGTTTCTATGCACCTTGTGCATAGATCATGGCTAGAGAGTCGGTTAATTCGACTCCGACTCTCCAGCTTTTTAGAAATCTATACATAGACAGAATTCTTTTCAGTCAGAAAGTTTCTTGCTCTAATTTGGGTACAGACGTTTAGAGTGACACGATTTAATTCTCTGGCATTCTTGGGAGAGGCACATTCATATTAAATCTCCAAAATTCTTCTCAATTTCAAATCGTGGCTGCGCTATTTTTCCACCTAGGACTCACGGTGACGAGTAGAGCCTGTTTATTTTGTTGGTCTTTTTAGAGCTTGTTTATAAGTGTCCCTACCATCAAAGGGAGTTTGTGCTTAATAGTGCGGAATTTTAATTTACCTAAAAGGATGCAGAAAAATCGAGTTTTTTTTCATAAAGGCCAAAATTAAAGTCAAAATTAAAGATTTGACAATTTTTGGGGTTGACGATCACTTCATCGTACGCTAAAAGTGAAAAATTTGTAGTAATTAACATTTCATTGCAGTAATTTGTACTTTCAAAAGCAACCGAGAAAAGTACGGCAGCATTATCACCTACCGATATCTGATAATTAACAAAACTACTGTGTTGGAGGTTCAGTTGTGCACTCTACCCCAAGCTAATGATCTCCCTTGGTGTGTCCAGCGCATGCGTCGCCTGCACAACAGTGCGAGCCACACAGGCGGGGACCTCGCTGCTGCAGCTGCTGCAGGTGACGCAGCTGGAGGCGCCGCACCGCCGCAGGCAGCAGCGCAGCACCAGCCGTCTGGGCCTCCTGGCGCCCCGCTGCTGCCCTACAACTGCCACGGAGGGCTGCCTCAAGGCCTCACCAACCCCAGATTTGCTGCCAAGCCTTTTGGAGACCCCGTGCCTCAGGTCTGGTGCCTTGTGTCTCTCATGTTGTCATTTTGTGCTTCTTGAGGAACTCTGATTTGTGGAGTGAAGTTTTTTTTCCAAATGAATAGTCGAAAATGAGAACATTTTCACTTTTTCATCACTCCGCGTTGAGTCCACTTGGTGCGACGACGCTTGTTCTCGTAACTTTCCATTTAGTGAAGCTCATGGTTGTTTTAGAAACACTTTTTTCCAACTTATTAATATTCACTTTTGTGGTGAAATAGAATAAATTAGGTATATATATATTTGGCAAAATCACATCAAATTTCATTTTTGGGCTAAATTCCGCGATGCTATAACATTTTAAAGAAGGGTAAACATTCTGCGGGGCTACAAACATTGGAATGTGTTGTGTGTCGTATCGGCGAGGGTCGGCTCTTTGGGCAGCGCTCTCAAGTGCTTGAAACGGGATGTCATAGATCAAAGTCACTCGGCGGTTGGCGCTTCGTCCAAACTTCTACGGTTCAGGCGTCCACAAAACACAAACACACAATCTTGAACACAAAACACATCCAGGCAACACAACACAAGTCACACACACAACACACGGGTAGGCGTGAGCGAGCCCCCTTCAAACAAGCGAGGGTTAGCTTCGAGGAGGTAGGGGCTGGCTCATGGGGTGACCGCGGCTGCTCTACCAATGAGAATCAAGAAGTAGAGTAGGCAAGGAGGTGTGTCAGAGAACGCACCAGTTACATTTTGGCAACCCGAAGCAAGCAAGATTTCTACCAATCACAAGTGAAACACGTGATCTTTGCGAGGGAACAATCGCGAATGATCTGGAAAAGAAAACAAGCGAGAGTATATAAGCGGCGGACAAGTACATTCTGGAGGAATTTTTGAACACACGTGAGAGACTGCGCACGACGTCTCACGTCTGAGGGTGTTCTACACAATAGGCCAGCCTCGTCGGCTGGCCTTATACCCAACTGCAACTTGAAAGTTAATAATTCGAGGCACATAAAACAACGTTGGACGTCGGAAGTCATGGGAGCACCGTCTTACAAAGGAAGCCTAATCGAAGTAAACCAGCCTCGCATCGGGGATCGTCATGAATAAACGCGTCGGAGATTCAACCAAGAGCAATCAACATCTGTGCATCGGGGTCGAACTCACAATCAACTTCAGCGGCAGTCGTCAACATTGCAAATGGCAAACAGTTAAGATCGCTCACCAACACTGCAAAGTTCAACGCATGAAACTACAATGAATCAGCTCACAACCGCTTCAAGGGATCAGCTGCCCGTAGAAAGAAGCGGGGGAGGGCACCACTGCAGCGAGGTAGCAAGAGATCAGCCCACGCCAGCAGCAAGCCTAAGCTGCGACGCGGAACATCAGCAGTGAGCAATAACATCGGCTGTGAACGACGCGGAACATCAGCAGTGAGCAACAGCATCGTCAGTGAATGTCCATCAGTGAATCATTTATTATCAAAGGGCGAGTGTTTTATAGTTGTGAGAGCTCTTTAGGTGGTGATAGAAGTTCAATTTCAGATGTAGATCAGCACACAGATAAGTGCTTTTCAAAGTTTCGCGAAGATTCATCTAATTTTATAGGCAATCGATTTCCTGTGTTTATTTAGTCGAGGATTGACTTCCCGTTGTATGGTTCGACACCGTGTCACAATTCCAGGTTAAATCGTGATGTGTTATTCTCGCAAATATTATGATTTGTATTACTGTGGAGCTGGCTGTTTTGTGTATGAGTAAATCGTTGTCAGCGATGGAGTGTGTGTAACTCGAATTTTCGGTAAGCATCACCTTTGTGTCAGGTCGTGTTTAAATATTTGCGGCGGTAGAAACTTACGTACTTTTCATTGACGCCGTTGTGCCATTTCAAATCATTTCGTCCCCATGCCTTGTGTGTTTATCCACGTGTTTCCCAATAAATTCGTGTTAATCTTGCTAACTCTTTTATTCTCCAAGTCTGGTATGCAGGTCTACGCAAGCATATAGGATAATACTATAACATGTTTGGGGGTTGAGACTCCCCCTGCGTGCGTGATTAGTAACCCTTTTCACGCATCGCGACACTTTGATATCAAGATCCCTGACTTGTACCCACATTAGTTTACATACATACATACATATACCGGGCTTATCCTCCCCATGGGAGGGTAGCCGACAGCAGGCCACAATCACCACACTTAGTCACTGGGAGGCGAGAGAGGCAGCACTGGCCGCACCTGAACTGCCAGGATCAGCAGCAGCCCAGCACAACCACCTTCCACAGTCAGGCCCGACAGCAACAGCTGGTTTACCCCGACCGTTTCATTGAGTGCAGCCCCTCCCCCGCACATGACAGGTCAACCCCATCGCACGCGGGCAGCTTCCAGTAACGCGTCAAAAATAAAATTACCTCCTTATACACTGGCTAACACTGCCCCCACTCACTTCTGTCCGCAGCCATCCATCTCGCCACGTCCACAGTCAGACCCCTCTCATACAAAGCACGTCGCACCCCATCCATCCAACTCATCCGTGGTCTACCTCGCGCTCGAAGACCACTCACTTCCGACATATATATCTTTTTCACCAGCCGCTCAACATTCATTCTTTCTACATGCCCAAACCATCCAAGTACTCTTTCATCCACTCGCCTGCTCAACTTTTTGATAACACCCGTCTGCTCCCTAACCAACTCATTCCTGATCCTATCTCTTCTAGTTACTCCATACATGCTCCTCAAACACTTCATCTCAAACACATCCAACTTCCTCCTCTCAGCTGCTCTCAACCCCCAGGACTCTGCTCCATACAACAAAACTGGCACAATCAAACTTTCATACAGTCCCCTCTTAGCATTCATACTCAAACTCCTGCATTCAAAAATTTTCCTCATTGCACCCAATGTCTTACAACCTTCGCTCACTCGATGCTTCACTTCTACTTCCATACTATCCTTAACAGTCACATCCGACCCGAGGTACCTAAAATGCTCTACCTCCTCTAAAACTTCCCCATTCAACCTCACATCCAAAGTTCCAAACACTCCACCTCTTGAACATCTCATCACCTTACTTTTATTCACATTTACCCTCAATTTCCGCCTTTCGCACACTCTACCAAACTCTGTAACCAGTCTCCTCAGTTTTTCCTCTGAATCAGCCACAAGCGCTGTATCATCTGCAAACAACAGCTGACACACTTCCCAATACATACCATTTCGTCCCACCAACTGCGCACCTTTTCCCAACACTCTGGCATTCACTTCTCTCACCACACCATCCATAAACAAATTAAACAACCACGGCGACATCACACATCCCTGTCTCACACCTGTCACAACTGGGAACCATTCACTCACCTCATTCCCTACTCTCACACATGCTCTGCTATCAATGTAGAAACTCTTGATCGCATTCAACAGTCTCCCACCCACTCCATACAAACTTACCACTTGCCATAAAGCCTCGCGATCCACTATCATACGACTTCTCTAGATCCAAAAATGCCCAATATACATCCTTTCCCTTTAATAAGTATTTTTCATTCACCTGCCTCACAGCAAACATTTGATCCACACAACCTCTACCACACCTAAAACCACACTGTTCTTCAGCAAGCACACATTAGTTTAGTGTTTAAAAACTAGCAAGCCCATGATTCACAATCTGAAGGGGCCTCCAAGTGTGCGTGTTTGCGCAGGGCGTGCCTCCGAGCTACGAAGAGTGCACGCGCCAGGCGCAGCCGCGACCTGCCCTCATGGACCACCTGCCTTCGTGTGCGAGGCCTCGTGGCTGCAGCGGCCGTGCGGCGGGGGCGCACAGAGTGGCGGTGGCGGGCGGCCGCCGCTCCCGGCACCGCGATAACCCTGACAACATCAGCTACCAGAGTATCGGCTCTGCCCGACACTCCGCCGCCAGGTACTGCGTGTCTTACTCCTAGTGAGGTTCCCTTGAGTTGCCATCGTTTCTGCAATACGCAGCTAGGCATCATTTGCCTGTCCAATGCGTTGTTTCGTTTCGATATGATGCTCTGAAGGTCAGCAGGCCGCCAGTCACTTGGCTCGCTCATTTTTTGTGATACTTGCATGCAAAGTTTTTTTTATGCAAATTCAACTTTTTGTGAAATACAGAGAGAGACAGTGGAAACGCTTATCCAGCGTGTGTTAATTTATTGTTTATCGGTTCTTGATTTCAAGTACTGATTTCCTTCCTGTGTTTCCTGTTAATAAATTTCCCACCCCAGAGAACTAGTTAACACTTCAATTCACTAGTTTCAGTATTTAATGCTTCAGTTGCAAGTTACGACGATTTAACCCAGACTGATAGGATATTTTCGACTCTGATGTCCAGCATGCGGAGCTGGTCTGCGTGCGACAGCCTGGGCTCCACAGACACAATGCACGCGGCCGTGCTAGGCCCCGGGGCGGAAGGTGCGCCGTACGTCAACTACAACAGCAGCAGCGGCTGTGGTGGTGGAGGCAGCATCGCTAGCGAGAGCACCAATGTCACCCTCGACACCATGAGCACGCTCAGCTCTGCTGCTGTGTTGCAGGCAGCTTCTTGCCGCGCCCTCTTCGGCTCCCGCACCTCCTTTGATTCGTCCTCGCTCGTCACCAACGAAGGTTTGCTGTGTGTCCCATGGTACCTGCTTCTTCAGGGGGTGTTACAGCAGTGAAAAGTCTAGGCTGGCGCAATGTGACACCCTTCTGGGCCAATAACTCTGGGATGAACTAGTAATAGGGTTCAGCTATTAACATTTTTTCTTCTGATTGTTCAGCTATTAACATTTTTTTCTTCTGATTGTTCCCCTCAGGGGGATACAATTATTGTATCTATGGGAATTAGCGCTCCCAGGGGGATTATGTAAGGGCCTGAGCTAAAGGTTAGGTAGGCTTTATTTTTGTTGAAATAGAATAGGTTTTTATTTTGTTACGGACCATCTTTTTTCGGTTCACTGCTGTCCTGTTTTTCATCACCTACTACTTTCTTCTTCAACTTTGATCTTGTTTCATGAATTTCTTTTTCATCTTACTGTGTCTGTGCCCTTTCTGCTTAGATTCCATGTTCCCTTAACTCCATACTAAATGGTGCCTTCTTTTTTCCTCTCTTTGGATCGCCTTTGTTGCGGATAGGGAGGCTTAAACTAACTAATAATCTAATAATCTTCTGATTGTTTTACTGCATTATCGATAAAGAGGGGTGTAACCATTGAGTTGTAGCTTCTGCTTTATCTTCAAAATTGTGAGATGGCTTGTGTGTGGCCAGGCGACACGTGAAGTCACCTGGTAGTGGAAATGGGTAAACTGAAAAGAAGTTGTTTATGCTTGGGAATATTTTAAAAATTAGGAAAAGATGCTTAGAATCACATAACTCTCTTTTTGTTGTTTGGCACGGAGAGTGAATATCGAAGAGATGTTTTTGGTACAAACAATTAGTAATAAGATGAGACTAAATATCTCAATGGTTTTGATTCCATCAAAAAATCCCGTTATTGGAAGCGATTCTTTCTTTTGCTAATTGCATATTTTTCATCTGACAAGATACTTACCAATCTAATTGAGGTTACTAGTACCATTTTGAATCTTCAATTTACTCTTAACTTCATAAGTAAAATTCATGATGATTAATTAATGAAGGAAGGAATTACGGCTAATAAAGAAACATTAGGCAGAAAACTAACGCATTATTATGCAACCATGTATCAATGTGTATCAGCGCTCCCTGGGGGGGGGGATAATATAAGGTCCCGAGGTGAAAGTTAGGTAGGCCTTCTTTTTGTTGAAATAGCCTTTGTGTTTTGTTATGGACTGGATTTTTCGGTTCACTGCTGTCCTGTTTTTCAGCATTCACTGCTCTCTTCTATAAATTTTATTGGGCTTCATAATCTTCTTTTTAACTTTCTGTTTTTATGCGCAGAGTATCTTGTGTGGAAACACACCTTGTGCATAGATTCCGCGTACCCTCAACCCCTTACTAAATAGCGTCTCAATTATTTCTTTTTGAAATAATTGGACCTTTGTTGAAATAATTGAACCAGGACCTTTGTTGTAGTTAGGGAGGCTTAAATAACTTGAAATGAAATCATGCAACTCACACAGCGTACTCTCTTAACACTTTGACTGTCACTTGACCCACCGGTGGTCACTGAGGGGATTTTCATTATGTTGCTGACTGACCAGCTGTCAAAACTCAATTTTGATGAGTACTTAATAATAATTGCATGAAGGCACGATCTATTTAATGTTCATTATTTTCAAAATTGATCTCTAAAATTAACTACAATTTGAGTTGAATATTGAACATCAGTTTAACCTGCCACAGTTGGCGTGTTAAGGAGCTGTCATTTGTCAAATTTGGCTGTTACTTAAGATGTTAATTTAACTGTTCCCGTCTCTTTTGTTGTGTTGAATTGGAATCACAATGAATCGTTAATTAATTATTATTTAATGTAATGAATTCAAATAGAAAAAATTATGGTTATTGACAGCGTAAATTTAACTTCCGTAATGTTGTAAACAAAGTTAAATCATGTTTTCTTCAATTTTCTTTCTCATCAATTAGTGTTTTCCCGAACTTTAATCTTAACACGTTCACTGCGTTTCTGCAGTTGTTAGCGGTTGGTTTGGTTAGGTTGTAAGTTGCAGAATAGGGAAATCAAATTTACTGCTCAAATACGTTTTATCCTTTTTAAAAAATATGAAGAATGCAGTTGCACGATAACACCACACCTCGTATGATAGCAATTAGTTTTAAGAAGGTCGCGAAGCAGATGAAATGCCATTCAAAACTATAGGTACGTGAATGAGCAATTTAGCTTGGCGTGCACATAAGGCCAAATACGCGGGGAACGTGTTAAAAACTACTCCTAGACGTGCATATTGCAATTAAGAGAGTCATCGTAATAGAACTTGAATTTAGAGCAGTTGAAGGCACAGTCTTTCCCAATCAAGTTTTTTTCGAAAGGTGTTCAATATTATTTTAGGCAACGAGAGCTCATGAGAAGAAAAAGGAGAGAACTCATCCCTATCATCTGAGTACCGAAAAGCTATTGAGTGTGCAACACTCGTTCAGTGCTTGCACAGAGCTGCTACATGTTATGTGGTACACGCCAGCTATTCTTTGTTTTCCCTTCCTTCCTAACTGGTTGTTTCTGAGCGCAGGTTTTCCTGTGTGGCAACACGCATCATGTGCATAGATTTCCCGCTTTCTATTATCCGTACTAATTGGTTCTTTCTCTTGCTTTCTTGAGATCGTTTTTTGTGACCAGTGAGAATTAAACTAACTCATGCAATGTTTAAATGATGATTTTATATAGTTTTCTTTTTAGTTTTGCCCCCTTCAGGGGGATACAACTATTGTCTCTATAGGAATTAGCACTCCCAGGGGAAAAATGTGCGAGGGCCCGGCTGAGAGTTAAGTAGGCCTTCTTTTTGTTGAAATGAAATATTTTTGTTATGTTAAGGACCACCTTTTTCGGTTCACCGCTGTCCTGTTTTTCAGCACCTACTACTTTCTTCTTCAACTTTTATCTTGTTTTATGTACTTCTTTCCCAATTTACTGTTTCTATGCCCATTCTGCATACATTCCGTGTTCCCTAATATCCATACTAAATGGTGCCTTCCTCTCTTCGATACGCTCTTTTTTGTAGCGGTTAGGGAGGCTTAAACTAACCTATAATCTAAGCATTTTAGTTTTGCCTCGAGGTTGTCCTGTAATTTTCCCAGTTTGGCTGTGTTGTTAATTTGGAGGTCGATCTTAAGCTTGTAATTTTCTGTCCAGGATCACAGCTTTGCCCCTCAATATCATTGTCCTGAATTTTTTTTATGCCTTTTTAAGGCCTTGCTGACTACTAATTCCGCCTAGGTCAATTTTTTCTGCTTTCAGAGATCAAACCGCGCCAAAGTCAGGCCCTATACTAGCCACTCTCTCTTTGCTAAGCTTCAGAACTTGCTGGTAGATCTTTTCAGTTGAAGTTTTTGAAAAATATATGAATTTTGACAGAAACGTAAAATTTGACCCAAAACTGGGGTTCCTTTTCTTGAATGTTTGTAAGGTCCACGCCGGAGAGTTGAATTGCGTTTTTGTTGAGATAAAAAAATGAGATCAATAACCTACTTTCACTAATTTGTACATGTATCGCCTAAAGAATTGAGTTTCAGCTGTAGACAAACGTTACCATTCCTTGGAAACACCTTTGTTGGGGTTTGGGTGGCTTAAACTACCTTCGAATTTTTTTAAGCGTTTCCTTGTTGCTCATTGCTTTAAATCGCCGCGTGATACTAGTGCAATCAAGACCAAAATTATTTCCAATGCTGGGAATAGAAGTCATCAAAATTTCAGATGCCTTGCCGATCCATTAGAGAAAGCCAACGTTGAATGAATTTTTTTGCGATTGTGCAGCTCTAAAAATATAAAATATTTTAAACGCAATAATAGTTTGTTTGAACCACTACTGACGTAGCCTAGCGAATGACAACCATTTCTGTTCCAACAGTCAAGCAATGCAGGTGCATTGTTGACTCTCCCGTAGTGCGTTTCTGCAATTTTGAATGTTCTGTTTACGAAATATACTTTACAGATGTTTAATAATTTTTGATCGTCGATTTTTGCGTAACATCAATTTAGAGTATAGGTTAGTTTAGATCTTTGCCGTAGGTTCGATTTCATGCCGTTCTCTTTCTTGACGTTCTCTTGGACTGATGCAGTGTTAAAGCACGTCTCATTGTGTGCAATAATACAAATAGTAATATTATAGCTTAAATGATTAAGTATTAGGTCCAAAGAGTTGCAGATGGAGAGCTCTTAATCACAGAGTAGTTGGGTGAACGGCTGGGATATCATAGAAATTTCCGATAATGTGGAATACAGGTAAATGTGCTAGCAGCGGGCTAAGGTATAAATGCGTGCATTTAAGGAAATTATGTGGTTGAATGCATAAAAGAAAAGATACTAGAGAAAAAGTAATATAGCGAGAGTACTTGATTGTGGTCTGCAATGGAGACGTATCAAGAAAGCAAATTAATTCATTGAACTACTGGCTGCCGGACAAACTGGTCTGGAAAAGGTTGCGAGGAAATTTTCGTTTCTGTTAAGATGCTTAAAATTGAAATGAGTATGCAATATTTACTACCTGTCCTAGTATAACATTACGTGGTGGAGACGATGACAGTAACAATGAGCCGGTGTTCAGGTGCCCCGCTGCTGGAGGAGGCGGAGGAAGGGGCGGCTGCAGGCGAGGACTGCCCCGCGCTGGACCAGGTGTCGCAGAGCACCAGGGAGGCGGAAGAGCCCGGTGTTCGCGACCTGCGCTCCCCGGCGTTCTCCTTGCACGAGTGAAGGCACGACGCAGCAGTGATGTGACATGGAGTGCTGGTGATCTCACCCGGTGGACCAGTGGTTAGCCACGGTACACCAGTGATCAGCCGCGCCAGTGATCAGTGACATGTAATCAGTGAAAAGGCGCGGTGCATGGGTAGTGAGGCACAGTTCAGTAGTGAATAGTTAGATACACCGGTAAAGTCTACGCTTTGGAACTGATGTGATGCAATGCACATGTGAAAAAAGTGGTATCGAAGTGCATCTGTGCCCATTTGACTAAAATCGGAGTTTAGTTGTTCACATCGGCCGTTTTCAAGACTGATTGAGCAGTTCTAATTCATATTTCAAAGTGAAGTTAATTACAAAAAAGAATGTGATGCCGTTTCATGACTTAGTCTGATTGTAATTGGTTCCATCTTTGCACAAATTGGGTACATTTATAAAACCTATCTGAATTTTGGCTGCGATATTGTAGAGTTAGAAGTTGTCTCTGTCTCATTTGTGTAACCCCTCACAAGTTAGTCCCAGGGTCTGACTTATTTCCATTAACCCATGACGTCCTCTGTCCAGGGCTCAGTCATTTTCATCGATTTATTGACTATTTTTTAACTTATCACACGGTGTTGTCGGAGCGAGTGAAATATTTAAAACATTCCGATCATTGCACTGTTAGTTGACCTGCGATAAATAAGACATTTTATCGCATGCAATACTGCATATTTTTCATGGTCCAAAAACAGCCATTCTCGACAAAATCTCAATGATAAAATGCGAACACTCGTGGTATTTTTTAAATAACTTGCTGTAATACTGACTTGAAATTGTTTATAATTCACTTCACCATAGTAACAAAAACTATTGACAAGGAAGATGAGAACCTTGACCTTTCTATGTAATGATGTAATGCTTGTCCTTTCATGTCGTGTACCAACGTTACCATTCACTGTACACCTAGTAGCGGTAGCATCGCCACTCTCGTACTTTCTTGTTGTTGCCTGGCCATCAGTACAGAAGGTGGTAGGTTGTAGGCATGTTTGGCATTGCTTCATTCGGTTTTAACTAGACATTTGCACCCGTCAATGAGAGTCTTAACTGATAGCGCAAAAATTAGTCTGAACAGATGTTCACTTTCCTTATATCAGAGATGCCCGAAAAAAAATGAGAAAAAATGCTAATGAAAGTAGTCATTTTATTAAAAAAGTCTAAAACGTTTCGGAGAACTGCTCCATCATCAGTTCAGGGAAATGCCAAGTATGATATTCTTATGTAGTATTGCACATACATAGTATTTCACAGAACTTATGATAGAACTGGTCTTCGAAACGTTTCCAATTTTTTATTTTCTTCAATAAAATGACAAATTTTATTAACATTTTCTGTGCTTTTAAACTATTAGTAAATGTTAGTTAAATTCACGTAAGAATCTCATGTGTTTTTCTTGCTCAAGATTTGCGTTAGTCTTAGTTGTTGCTATATTTTTCATATCGTAGTTTCTATTTGACTTCACCGTTCGTAAAGTTAACGCACATTGTTGACCGCTTCGGTGTTTATTTACTTATTACCGATTTTTTTCCGATAAGAGTTGTTGAATGTTCTAATGTTTTCAGAGCTACATGCATGTGAAGTAGCTTACAGTTCGTGAAAAATTCTTGTTTACTAGTTAATTTCTTTTGATCTCACTCAATTCTCACTTAGATAGTGATCTCACTTCCTCTTTAGTGAGGACTTACCGATCTCGTACGAACACTATAATTAGAGAAATAATTTCTGTACATAGCATCGTTGTGTCCGTTATTTTAGGGAGCTGTGGCCTCTTTAGGGGACACCTCATATTTAACATTTGAAAGAAGAAGTTTCCAATGTCATCCATCCTGCATACTGATATTTTCCCTGTAGATCGTGGTAGCTTGTTAGTTAGGGTTTGAATCTTAGGGAAGTATATCCCCCAAAGAAGGACGTGATGTAAGATCACAGACAGAAAGTTAGGGAGACTTTCTTTTTGTTGAAATCGAATAGTGTTTTTTTGTTTTGTTTTTTGTCTTTTCGATTCACTGCTGTCTTTAATCCTTCCTCCTTCAAATTTCATCCACTTAATTAAATTTCGTTCAATTTTGCAATATTTACGCGCAGGGTGTAGAGACACCTTGTACATAGTTTCCCAGTTCCCTCAATATTAAACTAAATGGTGTATCCCTCCTTCCTCTCTTGGGAACGCCTTAGTTGGCCTTTTAGTTTTTTTCTTTAAGATGATCTTACAATTGCGTCTACTTGTTATAATTATGTCACTAATATTGTATTATTTTCAATTTGACATTGTAATAATCCACGTACGCTTCAATGCTAGTCATTTTTTTGGTGAATGTCACATAAAATATTTCGTTAACGCATGCTTGAAAGAGTTGCTCGTATCGCCCGCCTTCCCCTTAATGCTGCTGTTTCATGAGCAGTGATGCGGCGTGTCTTCTGGTGAACCATTTGTTGAAATAAAATGTTTTTGTTATGTTAAGGACCACCTTTTTTCGGTTCACTGCTGTCCTGTTCTTCAGCACCTACTACTTTCTTCTTCAACTTTGGTCTTGTTTCATGATCTTCTTTCACAACTTGCTGTTTCTATGCCTTTCTGCGTAGATTCTGCGTTTCCATAACTCCATACTAAATGGTGCCTTCCTCCTTCCTCTCTTTGGATCGCATTTGTTTCTGGGTAGGGAGGCTAAAACTAACGACTTATCTAATCGAATCTGGTGAACCATTGCTACTAGCCATAGAAGTAAATGCGTTACTTTGTTTCAGAGTATAACCCTGTTAAACCTTGTTGAAAATTCAATGTTTATATTCTATTCTTAGACCCACGTTGATTTCATATTTCTGTTGAGTTCATTTGCCCCTAAGCTTTAATTTTATGTGTAATGAAATTGCTTTCTAATTGAATTCCTGCATTGTTCTACTCCATATATTGTGTTCTTGTTATGTTGTGTCTTTAATCCCGAGGCTTGAATTGCCCAAAGAATATTTTTTTTTCAGCTAGTAGGAAACAATGCTCGAATGTTAGCTCATAAAAGGCCTCTTTTTGTTAAGGAAAATAGTTTACGGTTCATTACTGTAAACGCGTCATACGGACTCAGGGGCGCACAGGGTCCAATCTCGCAGGATTTCTACACCTAACCCCTCTCCTTCCACCTCCGAGTAGCTACATAAAGTTGCCATTAGCGCCAATTATTCAACTATGTAGCACTACCGAGGTTTATTAACCTAACTTAATTTAACATAACCTAAAACATTGCTGTAGCTGCTCGGAGGTGGTGCTGTAGCTACTCGGAGGTGGAAGGAGAGGGGTGGGCGGTGTAGAAATCCTACGAGATTGGACCCTGTTCCTCCGGGGCTTCCCCGAGTTCCCAATAGAGCAAGGGTCAAAGATAATAGTTGTCAGCTGAAAACTTTTGTCAGGTTTGACTTAGTAGGTACCAGGCTCAATTAAATTCTCTCCATCTAACATGGATTTTCAGACTCGCTGAAAATACGCTCGACTCCTTTGTTTGCTGCGTGTGAAAGCATATCTTGACATTCTTGTAGTAGTAAAGAGTCGATTACATGATGACGATTTCACTTTTGATTTAAATTTTCACCGTGTCATTGGTCGTTCATGTGAGCGCAATCAGTATAGCTCAAAGTGGATGAAATAGCATGTTGTTTGGCTAAAGTTCTGCCAGCGGTTTGCCTAGCATTAAAATACCCATCCTCTTGCTCGTGGCTGCGCTAGTGCCAAAAGCTAATCGTGGTGCTGACACCGGCAGGGGATAAAGAGTATGGCAAATCTTGCATCGCCATCAATTGTGGACGGTTTACTTCACGCAGAGTGTAAGCTGAAAAGCAGGAAGATTCGTATTAGTGATCTGATACTTTAATTTTATCAGAAAACTTGGCGGAAATGAGGTTGAAGGTGTAGGCCATCTTGCAGCTGTTCGGATGGGCTTCAGTGTAGAGGTCCACGGTAATTTGTATTGATCCATCACTTACTAGGGTTAAACGGGAAAACAGGAATTTCGGCATATATCATACTGAGAGGTTTCTCATTCACTAAAAACAAATAATTTGAGATGAGAAATACCCTCAAGGATACTTAAGACTGTTATAGAGGGTACTGGAATGGTTGATGTAAATGATGTAATTCTTGTTTTTCGCCTGTGACAGGCTACTCTATGGTTGGATTTTCTGGTCGTAACTCATTTCGTCTCCGATAGCTGACCAGCTCTAGGTACCAAGCACGTGAATGCATGACATCTTGGTCGTACGAGTCATCGTGTGTGTAACTTTGTTAATCGATCGAAATTCGCTGTGTCAGCGAATTTGGTACTAGCTTCCCAGTAGTGCACCGCGGCTGACCACAGTTGACTTCACAACAGTTGCGAATTTAAGTTAGCAGTGATTCATCCTGCGTTAAAATCATTCTTCAATTTTTCTATGATTTTTTCAACGAACATTTCATTGTTGTCCAAGTTATACCTAGTCATCTTGGCTACTTTGCGCCTCGCTGGTATCCCTTAGCTGTTAGAATGCCGCTCCGCGAACACGGGGGCTAATAATCCACGTATGGTAAGTTCTTTGGTAATTATCAGCGCATTGCTTGGATTTTCATAAACCTTATCCATTATACGCTACAAGAACCATAAGTTTGAGATAATAGATAATGATTGTAGCAGATAGTTGGTACTCCGACAGAAAATTTTGATGCAACTATTGACGAGTACTTAAATGATAGCTTAGAAAATTTCATTAGTGTTCCTTGATCCATTCGCTTTGTATTTGTCATCCAAAACTTTTACGTGTGAGAAATTTGTTTGACCTGTGAGTGTTGAGATTGGCAGTTTATTGAATGCATTTATTTACCTACATCATAGCTGAATATATACAGGAATAACAATCGTTCTTCTGTCAGGTTTTTTATTGTAGTTTTTCTAACGCTTCGAAATATGTGTCGCTAACAATCTCAGAAAGAAAAAAAATATCTACATTGTTTAGAATATTTACCATTAGGCATACAATGGAGGATACACTAAAAAACGCTACTGGGTGTCGAACAGTACCTGCCAGGCAACCCTCGCAGTTTCCATTGACGTACATATTATCATTTCTTGTCATACATTAACACGTAATTACCAAATTCATAAAGCAAAATTTCTACAGCAGTTCTCTGACATCATATTAACAAGTTGGAAACAATGTTTGGTTATCATAAGTGTCTACTACATCAAGTGACGGTCCTGAAATCACGCCTGTGCGCATCGCGTTGTCTACTGTCCCACTAAATACTGTGTACAAGCACCCGTTTCGGCAGTCCATTAGCCAGGTTTGATGACGTAACGTTACTAAGGAATTTGTGATAAGATAACACTCATGATAACAAACCCCAACCTTTAAGCTTCATTGGGGGATGGGGAAATGAGAAAAATTTTCCTGATTAGATCTGAATTTTGGTGGTGGACTAACGCATTATCGACCGAGCTGCACTTGTCACTTTATGTTGCGTTCGAATTACAACTGTTGACACGTATGTTCAGACTAAGAACTACATATATTAGTTCACGAAACCATCTTCAAAATTTTGGGAACTTGCCCAGACATGAAATTTTGGACAATATGACCGATGCCTGCCATTCAACGATTGAAAATAACCTTGAGACTTGACCAAACACTTTCAACATACCAAGATTACTATTATACTATTGATATTTACAGTGCGTTATCAATGCCGAGCACGACGCACTGAATTCCATCGAATACCACTCAAATGTATGAAGACGCATGAATTACAATTGTGAGCCAGACAGAGACCTCATAAACTGAGGAAACTCATGTTGTATGAAAGTCCACCCCATCCTCTGTTGTCATACACGACACCTGTCTTCGCCTTGTATTCTTTAGCGAAAACTTCGCGGTCTCGAGTTCCTTTTCCCTCATTTTCTTCAAGGGACTTAACCCATGCACGCACGAATTCAACACTTTTTTCGTCATCTAAGGCATGAGGACACCTGCACCTGAAAGTGTTGAATCTGTGGCAAACGTGGTCAGCGTACGAACCATAATATGAGGATTTATTGGCATGCGAATGATTGTTAGCGCCGATCCTGCAGTGTTTGAACAGCCAAGAGCAGTCGCTGCCCGTGGGATGCAGCGCAATCTCAAGTTCATGAGTCAGGTGTCTGCCGTCCACTAAGCTGGACGTCGCGTGCTGCCACGAGTCACTGCCCAGTCCCCCCTTCATGATGGGTGACCCCACTACAGAAGTGTTTACAGCCTGCAAGCCAAGTGCCTGACGCGTGAGTACTACGCGAGTCACCATGTGACTGTTGAACTTTATCTGGTCGATGTAGTACATCTGCCCTCGCGCAAAGTAGTCCAACAACTTGTTGAAGTCAATGGTGAAAGTCATGTTACCGTAGAAGTTGTGTTCCGAATAATCCTTCGTCGGGGCGAACCACAACACCTGCCAATAATTGAGATAGGAGAATCAGAAGAGTAAACAATGATAATTTTTCAAAATGACAGAGCAAGTTCTTGGTTAATTGAGAGTTTACTTTTGTAATAATAAAAATACGTTGCTTCATGGAAGTAACAAAAGCTTGAATCTACCGTTAGTATAATCCACTATGGCATATATTCGTAAGACCCGAAAGCAAATGCTGAATAAAAGGGAAAATTAGGTACTAAATACACAAATTTCAAGCCTCGGTGTACATGAGCGTAAAGGTGATCAAACTGAAAAAAAATTTTCCTCGTGCCAAGTGGTATTAAATGATCCGAGACTATTTGCAACCCTATTCCAGCCTGAGAGCGTGAAATAAATATTGAAAATCAAATTTAATTTGCAGCGACGTCTCGAGCACTAGGAATGAGTCATTGGCATGCAGTGTGTGACTCGCGTCCCAAGTGTTGCCCATGATTAACACAAGCTGTGAGGTGAGCGCACACGAGCGATCCACTGTATTAGCGTGAGTGGTAAATTTAAGGAAGGTAACGAAAAACTGAACTTAAGTGGGAACAAGGCGCACAGAGGTGAACTTGCCATGCTTCGTTGTTCGAACACGTATCGTTATGTGGCTGTATGAACGAGGCAGAACATGTCATAAATGCAGAGAAATGTTAACTCAACCTTCGATTTGCAGCTACTCAGATGAAGCTCAAAACCATCTAATTAACATCTACATGTTCATTAGGCGACCGTATATTCTGAAAATAAATTAAATTCAATAGCAACGTAGTCCCTCTATACATCATAGTTATGAGTGGTTTAGTAACTGAGCGTTTATCATGTCCCCGAATCCAACACTTTTCTTGCATGCATAATATACACAATACCATAAAGTTGCTTACATCGTGTGATTAAGTACCATAAAGAAAATAGCCTTAATCCCTACTTTTTCACCACGCTTTTCAAATCTCAAAATGCAATGAAAAACGAACTATCCCAATTTTAACTTTCAGTAACATCGATTTAAATAAATATCCTTGAAAAACTGAATACGCAATGAAGTCACAAGCAAACAAAACAGCCATCTGATACACCGGACTCGCTAAGCTTTGAGAAGACATAACTAACCTGCATCCTCGTGTGAGTCACTTTGCTCATGAGCGGCCTGGTCATGAGTTCCTTGCGCTCCCAGCAGTTCTGGAAGTCCGCAAAATGAATGCACCGACTGACGGACGAGAACGAGTCATACTTGGGGGCTGACAAACTGCGCACATCCTGGTAACGCGCCATCCTGACACATTAGAAAATTGTAGGTTCAAGACTTGATTATTGCAAAAAATAAACCTAAATTATTGCCTCGCCACATTCAATTACACGTTTATAAGCACATGAACAAAACCATTGTCCCTACATCAACGAAACACCGATCGTGTACGGATAAAAATTGATAATGTTAGTGTAAGCCTCCCTAACTAACCACTACAAAGCCGTTTCAAAGAGATGATGGACGAAGGCATCATATAGTATAGAGATAGATTAGAGGGAACGCGGAATCTATGCACAAGTTGCCTAGCAATACTAAGCTGAGAAAGAAGTTTACGAAACAAAATAAAAATTGAAGTAATAGGTACTGAAAAACAAGACGGTATTTAACCAAATATGATGCTACGTAAAAAATAAAAACATTCTACTGAAAAAAAAAAATCCTAACCAAACCTTTAGCTCGGGACCAACAGATCAGCTCTGTTTCCCTTGGATAAAATAGTTGCATCATCCTGAGGAGAGCTTGAAATAACCTATCTACTTAGCAGTTTCCTCTTAATTACTCATCACATAGCAATCTCGGCACTCACTATTTCTGATGCCTCGCACGATTCAGGGTAGTTAGCACAACGTTACGAAAATAGTCCGAAAAGCCAGGTAGGCCTAGCTATATATGAAATAAACGATCACAGAGGAGAGAATTACTAGAAATGCTGTCGAATTTGCGTTCGTTCACCTACATAAACTGGTTTATTCTCCTCAGTCAATTTATATGCACAAAGTAAAGCACGGAATTTACCACAAGTCCAAAACCACACAAAATATAAATTATTTATTACATCTTGGTCAAATACAACCATAAACAATAATCCAACTCAAGATCATGAAAACCGAACTGAAATAGAAATCCACCACATGTGAAATTCTGACGTAACTGCATTAGGCCTAACCAGGATCAAATATTTTTTCCCAAACTTCGTCAAATAATTTATTCAACGTGACAACCCCAACAGCTAATCGTATTTCGATGTGAGATCAGCTGAAACTCAAACAAGCAAATTTCAACAGATCATATTCTTCATTCCCATATTAAATGTGTATGGATAGAGGCGATGAAGTTTTTTAGATTTACATATAAGGCCTAGGCCATGTATTATCACGTGAAATACTTAGCAACCAATTCACAAAATTCTTACCTTCAAATTATGCAAATATTTGCACTTAATACGCGACGTTTAGCAAAAAGTACTGTGATCAAGTATCGTACTCGATATAAACGAATAGAATGTAATGATGCACAACAAACGAGTTGAGAACTTGAGACTGACGTACACCTCTAGACACTCACGCTGCTTGAGGATGACTGACCAATGGCTGGCGAGCCTGGCAGTGGCATCTGATACTCGTTCTTTCCGCAAATGAACGAATCTACTGCCAAACACCACCATCAATACAACTATAGATCGGATGCATATAACGTTTACTCTACTTCTGCAGTGTATAGTTATAAGGAACTCATTCTGTGTTTATAAATTTCTTACTTCATGGTTCAGCTTGCTAAATTTTACGAGTGATAGCTGGAATACTTATTTTGATCGAGAAACGTCGACTAACCATCAACGACGTAACGCGTAACGAACAGGTACTGACGATTTTAAGCTTTCTGATCAGGGCTTCCACGAGTGTGAAAGTTCCTACCCTATAACTTCGTTCAAGATTACCCTAAAAATGCATAAATTACCCTAATATGTTAAATAAGCCCATTGCGGGTATTACATTAAAATATTCAATGTTTCCGTGTTTATTCGCTAAAAAATGACAAAATATGGGTTCAGGCATATATTTGAAAATTAAATTTTGTTTGATTACCATGTGCTCGTCATAGCCGTTTGGTTTAAGGACCTGCCTCCGTGCGGGCATCGAGGGTTCGAATCCCGGCGCTGGGTGGGTATTTTCTTCGCTGGGTATATGGGAACAATTCTAAGCACAATACCCCATTCTACCCAGGTGTCTGAAATGGGTACCGGTCTTGACCGGGGCACAGCGTCATGGTGCCCTGGCGTTAGTTATAAGGCATTTGAAAAACCAATGTACGAGGTGATATGTATCAGGCTTGATTGGAAATAAAGCATCCATAGATGCCAATGTTTTTTTGTTTTGTTACAAACTCTGTTCAATGAGCGTAAAGTAGAGGGCATGCGATCTACTCCTGAATATAACAGAGAGAAAAAAAGACATAGTAAGAGGAAAGGAACGACAAATTAATACTCGAAACATTTAATTATGGAATAACTCGAACATAGGTTCACAATTTTTGCGCAAAAAATTAGAGGAATTTAGATATTAAATAAATTTATATACACACTAATTCTCGGTGTAATTTCGAAGAACACAGCAAAGAATCTCACGCTCTAAATGAAGAATTTTGACTCTCCCAAAATTTTCGCAATCGTATATATGGACTAAATTGGAGCGAATTTAACTGAGTGTAGAGAGAATTTACGTTCAATAAGGCGAAAAAGATGTTCCTCAAGGCTCAAAGTTAGCCCAATTGAAGTAAAAATAATAGCCTCGTTCCAGTTAGGAATCTCGGCCATGGCCAGATTAATTTTCGACAGAAGCCTACATGTCAAACTGTATTTCCACCAAACCAACATTTCTTCTAGGAAATCGTGAATTCTTCTTTTAATAAAGAATCCGCAGAATGTTTGGATCCCATCATAACGTTAGTCGTATCAAGAAAAAACCTTACTACGTCGCACAATATAGCATTTTTATTGCTGAAACATTTTTTGAGTGCCGTAAACAATCCATCGGCTGTGCTATCATGTATTTCAACAAGAACAGAGGAGTCCCTAATTGCACTCTCACTCTAGTTTCAGGCGATGACTCCGACCTGTTAAGCTGTACAGCGGTCAGTTGCTTCATCAATTATTACAGAAAATAAACGTTCATTGATGACAACGACAAGATCACTTAGCAAATCTTTACCAAAACATTGTCTAATAATGTTTGACTGTTTGTTTCCCTAAGCTTTCTTTCTTTAATAAGAAACATTAGTTTCAGTAGTTTTAACAGTGAGTCACTTTACGAAATAGGCAAATTATACTCAGAAAGATGTGCAGATGTGAAAGTCCGCAATTCAATATTTTTAGTTAATTTACCCATTGGATCGCTTGATAAGATGGACAAAGTTAGAGTTTGTGTTTTCCTTCTCTGCATTGAGAAATATTTGTGGCGTTGAATGTTAGCAAGATGAATAAACTCAGATTTACGATAGGTAATGGCAGTTGAACATTTAGTACAGTATGCCATATCTTTATAATTGAGGTAGAAGACTGAGACTTTTCTAACCAGCCTCGAAGCAGTTGTTCGCTTCTTCATCCTTCCGTCCAGTTTTGTATGTAAGGCTTTAAAGACGATAAAATTTTGCTTTTCTCCGTAGGTGGTGTAGCAGCTTCATCGAACACATAATCTATTTGATAGTAGCAATTTTACTGAGACGCAGATAACCAAATACTTTGTCACAATGCAAAACTGGACGTGATAGCATCTGGCACAGTTAATAACCCTCGACTGAAACAAAACTACCTGATCTAGGCTCGGGCAGTGCCGTTCTGTTCACGTTATATAGCTCTTCAATTCCAGTGAACAACGAAAACCGATCTATTGGTGTGAATCTTGATACATTTACGAGTTAGTTATGTAAGGCTAGAAAATATAAAATTCCGAACTTTATATCAAGTTGCCTATCACTCTAATTATTGTAATACTTTTTAATTACCCAAGGTATTATTTATGCAGAAAATATGGCAACACTATGCTGAAGAGAGATCTGAGAGATATGCAGCGATGTGCACAGTAATTTAATAATAATATAATAATATTTTTGTTGGAATCAACCTAACACAACGGTGTTATACAGTATTAGGGCATTTAAATACAGGAACAGTTATAAATAAACAATAAGATTTCAAGTCCGTTGTTAGTCTAGGAGACTATTTGGACACTGATAGCAAAAGGAGAAAACACCATTTAGGACTTATCTGCTAAGTTTCCTAGAAATTAATAAGTTGGTACAAATAGAACCACATAGTAAACCACTAACGTGAAAACTTTTATATTGTTCAAATTTAGCAATAGATCACGCCGAAACAGGCCAATTGGCGTCAGTGAATAAGACAAACGGGCGCGATTACACTACCGTGACAAATAAACAAAGTGAACCATGAACACACGCGATACGGGCCGAACTTTTCGAAACCAAACTGAAACGTCCCAGAAAGCCGCAGAGACAAACGCTGGGGAAGTGGTAATGCGAGCTATGCAAGTAATGAAATTTTAATCTCTAGCCACCAAACAATATCGACTTCAGACCACGGTTGAACTCGTACAAACTATTTAAAGATTTGAGACAGAAAGGCAGGCTATTCCAATATTTAACCGACTGACATAAAAAAGCATACATTGAGAGAAAATTTGGGAATATTCAAGTTAAGGTCACCTTTAAATCGCGTGTAATGACAGTGACGCACTTCCAGCTTAGAGAGCCTTCCCGCGAGGTAGCTCGCTCTATCATCCCTGTAGTACTTGAAGAAGGTTACGAGCACAAAATACTCGTGAATATGTTCAACGGGGAGAATTAACGTGTCCTCGTTGTGTACAATAAAGAATAAATTGATACCTAGTTCGGGTAAGTTTTGCATTTGCTCCAGGTATGACTTTTATTGAACATTTCGATAAATGCTCCGGTAGAATACTTCCACAAATTACCTTACACAAAGTATATTATGGTACTTGAGATTAAACATTATATTGGTAATAAAACAGGCAATTACCTAAACAATTTTGCTGCGCTACCCCGACAGACGTCGAATTACAATAAAAACCATAGAATTTTGCTTTACCCTAAACTCTACCCTAGATAACCCCTGATTACCCTAAAATAGGGTATTTTACCCTAAAGTGGAAGCACTGTTTCTGATGTACACCAGGATGGCGGAAACATTTGTCGAAGGAATTACATTTGACTGTAAAAATTTGACAAAGAATGAGTAAATTATTAATTTTTAGAAAAACCATTGTCGAAGCAACGCGTCACCAACAGGCATAGATTATTCTAACCTGCTGATGTACATTGCGAAGGTTGAAACATTCGTCACCTGAATGAAATTTAAATATAAAAATTTGACAAAAATTGAGTAGAGTTTTTATTATTCTTTCAAAAAAAATCAGCAATTTGAAAAATACTTAAACTTCTAGATCTGTACAAGAAAGAAAGAAAAGAAAGAAAAACCGTTTATTTCCAAGTTGCCACATGAGATACATGACGACATATGCATACTGGCTTTTAAAAATTTCTTAATATGAGACGTCCTAAAACAAAATTTCTATATAAGGAGTACTAATTGACAAGCTATCCGGGGTGTACAGATAGATAAACCATACGAGGCATACTAAACGACAAACTATACGAGGTGTACGAACATACTGAGGCAGACCTTCTCCTCTAGTACACCTCATACCAGACAACAGGCTCTGATAGACAAACTAATAGAGGTGAACAAATAGATAGACCATACGAGGCGTATTAATAAACAAACTATACAAGGCGTACTAATAGACAAACCATACGTGGCGTGCTAATAGTTTAACTCTGTCAAGGGATAGTTGAATAAAATGATAAATATCATTTCTTGGATATTTTACATTCCAAGAGATGGCTGACAAGTCATGAATAATTCAAATACTACCAAAGAATTCGTCGGAACTCCTAAGTTATTAGTTAAATCGAAGTAAGAAAAAGACCAAAAACGCTATACCGGAGCAGATTGAAATACCAACGTAAATGGCAATCAAGTATTGAGAAAAGGTAAGTCACAAAGTTATTTATAAAGAACATCGCGCAACACACCACGCACATCTAGAAATGCGTAAACAAACTTACACGCAAAAATGAAACTCTTGGCTTGTTCAGCATACGGACATAGGGATAATTTTTTCACGAGCGCTTTATTTCATGCCTGTTTTTTTAAATTTCTTCTGTTCACAGAAATGTCCTTCGGGGTCGTGATAGACCGATTTATGAATCATTAAGCAAGCGCAATCAATTTATTTATTTCTGGAATTTTGTTCAGTGTTAAATGATCGCAGAGCTTTAGGCAAAATGTAATTTGTCTAGAGGTTTTGCTTTTACTCAAAACATTGAAATAGAAACATATAGATGTATATTTGAGTATATATCTATATGTGTGCGAACGTGTACATGTGCACACAGATACATAGACATTCATATTTGCGTACGCACACATACACACTCATATTCATATATATATACGTATTGAAAATGAATATAAGAAAAATACTAATAAACATAAAAAATAATCTTTCTCTTGCAAAAATGCATGAATCTTGCAGCCAAGGTGGTATGCAACGGTAATTTCAAAAGAAGTGATCACGTAACCCCTCTCCTCAATAAACTCGGCTGGATCCCTATCCAAGAAAGGCTCCTCATGCAGAAGGCCCAATACGTATTCTCCTCGTTATATCTTCCTCAGAGCAATGCTGAGATAGTGCGTTTCCATCCACCCACTGTAACCAATCAAAAACCGAACAGAAACAATAATGTCTTAGTCAACTATCGTTCATCTCACTTAGGGCAGAAGGCTCTGTCCACATCAGGCGCCTTACTGTGGAACAAACTTCCCGTGAGTATTAAAGTCCCTCAAAGACCGAGAGAATTTAAAGCCAAAATAACTCGTCATCTTGTGTCTCAATAATAATCCTTACTTACAGAACATACTGAATTAGTACTGACGAATCTCATTTACCTGGTATCTCCATTGCTGAACAATCTCCCTCGCTCATTGTTTCATAATTCAAGACATCAAACAACAGTTTTGAAGTATGCGTAGGTATTATGATTTGACCGCCTATACGTTGTCATTTGCGGACATGCTTACTTGTATATGTGTGTACGTATATAGGTGTGTGTGCGCATATGTGTGTGTATATGGATATATATTTATATATATTTTTTTTTTCTTTTTTTCATGCTTCCTTAAAATGACACTTGTGAACATTGACCGAAACAAGCGATTTCATATATTATTTCCTGGCGTCAAGAATTGCGAAGTGTTATGTCATGTACATGTAAACTGTCAAAAGTGTTTTCACCCCACAATGAAAATGCATCGTCCATGAAATTGTGTTATCTCTTACAATTATCATTACATGTATTATCAAATGTAGACTAAGCTAGATTAGGAGTTCATTGCCCTCAATCATTTCTTTTGACTAGTGACACGAGTTTTTCAATACTCGTGTGTGTGTATCATCTAAGTGTATTAATTTTAAGATATTTTAAAAACCAATGATGGTACTTCTGTACCATCTCTATTGGAAATACACCGTTTTTTTTTTTTGCTGCATCTAAAATGACAGTCAAGCTCTGCGTAATCGTAAGAAATACCCTGAGGAAAAATAAGGAATAGGATAAAAGACTTCGAAAAACGTATAAATGAAATGGTTTTTAATTTCCTAAGAGAAATTTTAAGAAAACTCAAGTTACCGTCAAGGAACAACAACGACAAAAGTTATTTTATCTCCTCTCCGTATTCTCTGCAACAGCATGCGGACATGGGTACATGGGATAAAATGGAGACACACTGTAAGACGGATATCACTCATGGTTAGTAATTATCTACAAAATTATGGCTGAAATGCATAAACAAACAAACATATACTCAACATCAAAATTTATAGCTTGTTCAACATACGGACAGGAAGAAAATTTTACCACGATTCATATGCTCAAATTGCACTTCATTTAAATAATTGTATTTATCATTTTTCCGATTCACAGAAACGTCCTCTGGGGAAGTGATTGAACTGTTTTTTAATCATTTCGCTTGTGCAATAAAATTAATTAACGGATGGTTTTCGCGTAAAAAAATTAAATATAAATATGTATATCTATACATGTAGATATACATATACCTACAAACGTATGCACTCATATTAATATATATACATATTGAAAATGAATACAAGAAAAAACATATATGTATAAAATAAGAAGATAAAAAACAACCTACCATCTACAACATCAAAAATGACAGTCGAGCTCATTGTAATCGTAAGAACTTATTCGAAGAAAATAACTAAAAGGAAAGAAGACTTCGAAAAACGTAAAAATGAACTGGGTTTTAATTTCTTCATAGAAATTATTAAGAAAACTCAGGTTACAGTCAAGGAACAACACAACTCTTCAGCATTATACGGACATGTGTACATGGGATAAAACATTAAGGGAATAACATTGTGGCCGGATATCACATCTGAGGGACGAATATTTACAAAATTTGACACGTATAGGTAGATTGAGCAATGGTCGACAGTAATAATTTTAATTACCGGAAATTTAGAGTTTTTTCGATTCGAAAGTTCAGTGCTAGTGTGCGGTGAACGCCCGGAAAAATAATAGAAAATAGATGATATGCTTAATTACACCCTCCCCCCAGCTCAGCCGAAACCGATTGAAACATCTTCGAGAAGGATTTTGAAATAGGGAGACATCGTTATCCAATATTTGATTTATTAAAAACCTAGCACAACCCTCACATCTATAAAGCTGTGTATTGGTGTACACACAAAATGTATTTCTGAGTATGTTTGTCATACGGACGGTAAATATAAATACAGAAAAGAGAAAAATAACAAAATAATGATGAGCAAATACTCCTAATTAAAGTTCATTCCGCTGCATTGAAGTGACGGCTGTGGTGCTCATTATAGTCGACAGAAATAAGTAGGATCAATATTAGAATGGTTTAGCACGCGTAAAATGAAAAAATTTCTAATTTTCTAACAGAAATATCAGGAAAATTAAAACTCACACCGAAATGCTGCAGGCCCTATGACAGAGATGCAAAACGAACTCTCCATTGATGACAAACTCTCCGTTTGTAATTTAATGTATGAAACATTGACCATTGATGACGAAAAAGATCTCAAACAATTATTAACGGTACAAGCTGGTCATTACGACCATTTAATCCGAAATAGAAGACACTTCATGTTTCATTATTATTCAAATGCTCGGTCACAGCGCAGTATGGACTGTATGGTTTCAAACCAGCTGGCCGTTTCTTGGATCCTAACTTGGATTTTCCTATGTTATTACTATTTGGATCTGCTTTCTTGGTTGGTATCATAGATATACCATTCAAAAGATAAAAAAACCCTAAAATGTGCTTACTTTCACGCAAATACGCACAAAATATATTTTTTATTAATAAATTTATGGAGACACCTGGCATTTTATTTCACATATAGTGTTGATAATAATTTAATCTCGAGTACTATTAGGATGAAAATATTTGTTTGTCATCCATACCTTGAGACTTATTTAAAGGGACTCTCGAATCCCGTCATTTTTGACCTGTAATGTACACTAGTAGATTTATGTAATAGTTAAACTTGATTTTAAAATTTTGTTGCCAATTTAAAACTCGTTCGTAAATAAGAAGTATAAAAAACATTTGTACTGGTTGCAACACCTGCAATCATTAAGAAATGAAGTATTCATCTTATAAATTGTGAATAGGTGGAGTCGGACGGAGTCGCAAAATTCTGGAGATGTGGAGTCGGAGTCGCCAAATTCTGGAAAGGCGAAGTCGGAGTCGTAAATTTATTCCTCCGACTCCACAAACCCTGGATGCAGGGGTGGGAGTCGGCTCACCAAACTCCCAACTCCGACTTTGACTTCTTTCCAATGCAACCAATAAATGCCGACGACTCCAACCTATAAACTCTAAAACCAGCGACTCCGATATTTCCACGTTTACTTGTTTTCCTCATCTCATTCAACTATTGCCTAACATGTCTCGCTTTCTGTGTAGCTTTGAGTACTATTACATTGAACATAATTAAAATGTTATTCCGTTTAATGTAATCGCATATGTAAAATGTAAGAACTTTATTTAAGGTACGATTTCGATTGTGCACGTTTGTTCCTCGTTCCTTATTTTGATAACGCTAATATCCCTTGGTTGAAAATTTCGATAATTTTTCATGTAAGTGCAGTAGTTTAGAAATTAGCAACAGCGCAAAATGCGATTTCCCAAGAAAACCGGCCCACCATTTTCTCGATAAATCGGGAACCTCGCTCCCTGCCCTCGAAAAAGCGTATGAGAATTTTGTTATACATGTCGGTGTGGAGAATGATTTGATGTTTAAATTGAAACTATTTTGAAGTTTGTATGTTTAGAAACTAGAATCAGCACAATAGTTTAAAAATTAGAATCAGCACAATATGAGATTTATCGAGAAAATTGGCCTACTATTGAGTGGCCATGGCAATCTCGCTCCCTGCCTCCCAACGGGGAAGTAAACAATTTTTAACATCCATAAAATTGTACTCGTCACGAGTATCAATTCAGTACTAATTTTAATTTGTACGTCCCTTAGTTTAGAAATTAGATTACCCTATATTTCCGGGTAATTTAGGGGTTTCATTGGAGAGTCCAAGTTAGGATCCAAGAAACGGCTAGCTGGTTGTCAAGCAATGAATAATGCCATAGACATCATTCATCATTCATCATTCATCAGACTTGGAACTCAATCCATGCGGAGATCAGTGAAGAAAATTCTTATAAAGCTCTCAAAATGTATCTTGAATCCCTTTTCCTATCGGAATAATAATCATGTAAGATAAACAAGACAAATCTCTTCTCCTAAATGACATCCTAACAGCGTAATTTGCCATGGTTGATGTCAATGATCTTCAGTCTGTTCTCAAGTGGTTTCTAGAATATACTGTTACCATCTAGCCCAAATAAAATACTTTGCAAAATTGAGCATCGAATCTCGAGTGAACTCATTCATTGATCAGTCTAATGCACAAATAGGTTAAGAGAATTCGGTTAAACATAATTGTACACCATAGAATTGCGTTGGTGGTAGGATGCCTTAGAAGTCACTGAACTTATTCGGTCACACAGGTAGCAATACTCAAATTTGACCATAGCATTAGACTTTAAGAAACAATCTACTTTTGTATCACTTGTGGTAAATAAATTGTTTAACTCTCTCATGAAAATGGAATCGCGTACCTTTGCTTAAGTAATAAGAAATCGAAGTGTTATAAACCGGAGTGCAAAATTTCTATTTCATTCGCGATCTCACTCTTTCTCCCTAAAACAGACACACTCTAATTTCTCACCTATTGCACCTAAAAACCTAAATTTAGTCTCAATTTAATATTATCACATTTCTTGAGCCTTTTAAATAACAGGAATTTTTTCAGCCCAACTAGATGGTCCCATCTTCTGAAAAATCTCATTTTTAGACCGGTATCTTTTCTGACCTATGGCATCTAAAAGCATATATTTAATCTTAATATGAAGCTAACACCTTTCTCTAAAAGTCAAATGACTCAGAGAATTTTTTTCTTGTTTGGAAGGGAGGGGTGAAAGCGGCCCTCTCTCCCCCCTTGACTATGCTGTCCTTTCTTAAAAAGTCTGAATTTATAATTTATTGCATCTAAAAACCTAAATGTAGTCTCAATTTGAAGCTAACACCTTTTGTACCTTTCGCTACGAAGATAGTTAAGACAAGAATTTCTAAATGGATAACAGACGAAATGAAACAGTAGAGCAAAGCTAAAAGAAATTTGCAGCGGGAGTACAAACTGAACAAATAAGACAGTACGCTTCGAAAGTTACATAAAGATCATGAGAAGATCCTACGAAGAAAAGTTAGGGAAGCAAAACGAGACTACTTCCACAAATTAAAAATGTTAAGGTTCCAATCTTTGGAAAGTTTAACTATAAAAAGGAAGACTAAAGCCACGCTTCTTAAAACCATTTCTTATGAGAGAAAGACAATTCATAAAAGTGAACGTTTCGACCATTATCACTGGTCATTATCAACACTGAAAAGATAAAACAATAGTACAGTTAAATGATGATCTATTGCTACATTCTAAACAATATATGGTGATCGATAAAAAACTATAAATTAACAATTTGTAGAGGGTATGCTGACTGCATGTCGTTCAGACTAGGTTTTAATTTGGAGATGAACAAGGATTCTAGAATTTTGAGTTCAGTTGGATTAGAAGCTCTACCTAATATCTGGAAATCTGAAAGTCTGATAGGTAAATCACATTTTTCAGCGTGTGCACGTATGGCAGAATGAGATGGTGCGGATAACAGATTATTGGTTCGATGGCTCCGACCAGCATGCTCAGATACTCGAATACGTAGGTTACGCGAGGTAGAGCCCACATACTCTGATGCACCACATCGTGCACAACTATGACTGTAAACAACAGAGCTGAGCATGCCCTTCGGAAGACCATCCTTAAATCTGAAAAAAGACCCAACAGAGAGCGGATTGACCTGGATAAACTTAAATTCACACTGCATGAAATATTTCGACAGTAGCTGAGACAATTCTAATTTTAATTTTTCAGACTGAGCTCCAAAGTACAGTAACGGAACATATAACAGTTTTCTATTGACATATGGGATTGGTTCAACTTTGGTACGAACAGAGAAGAGGAACTTTTTTAAAAAATTGTCATATAGTCCTACCGGAAATCCGTTTTTTACAAAAAAATTCCTAAGGAAAACAAATTCATTGTGAAGATAAGGATATGAACTGCATATGCTATAAGCATAAGCATATAAGATGATTGTCCTAGCCATTTTAAGCCAACCTTTTACAAACGCTACATTGACGACACTTTCATTTTATTTAGAGACCAGACTCATTGTACCTTATTTTTAGATTACCTGAACTCGAAACATCCAAATATTAAATTTACAATGGACGAAGAAAATGATAACTGTTTGCCATTTTTAGATGTGAGGGTGACTAGGAAGTGCAATAACTTTGATTGTTCTGTCTTTCGCAAGCCCACTTTTACTGGTTTAGGACTTAGCTATTTTAGTTTCTGCAGCTTCCAATTTAAAGTCAATAGTATTAAAACCCTTCTTCACAGTGCTTATAGCATATGCAGTTCATATCCTAATCTTCACAATGAATTTATTTTCCTTAGGAATTTTTTTGTAAAAAACGGATTTCCGGTAGGACTATATGACAATTTTTTAAAAAAGTTCCTCTTCTCTGTTCGTACCAAAGTTGAACCAATCCCATATGTCAATAGAAAACTGTTATATGTTCCGTTACTGTACTTTGGAGCTCAGTCTGAAAAATTAAAATTAGAATTGTCTCAGCTACTGTCGAAATATTTCATGCAGTGTGAATTTAAGTTTATCCAGGTCAATCCGCTCTCTGTTGGGTCTTTTTTCAGATTTAAGGATGGTCTTCCGAAGGGCATGCTCAGCTCTGTTGTTTACAGTCATAGTTGTGCACGATGTGGTGCATCAGAGTATGTGGGCTCTACCTCGCGTAACCTACGTATTCGAGTATCTGAGCATGCTGGTCGGAGCCATCGAACCAATAATCTGTTATCCGCACCATCTCATTCTGCCATACGTGCACACGCTGAAAAATGTGATTTACCTATCAGACTTTCAGATTTCCAGATATTAGGTAGAGCTTCTAATCCAACTGAACTCAAAATTCTAGAATCCTTGTTCATCTCCAAATTAAAACCTAGTCTGAACGACATGCAGTCAGCATACCCTCTACAAATTGTTAATTTATAGTTTTTTATCGATCACCATATATTGTTTAGAATGTAGCAATAGATCATCATTTAACTGTACTATTGTTTTATCTTTTCAGTGTTGATAATGACCAGTGATAATGGTCGAACCGTTCACTTTTATGAATTGTCTTTCTCTTATAAGAAATGGTTTTAAGAAGCGTGGCTTTAGTCTTCCTTTTTATAGTTATACTTCCACAAAGAACTATTGGCAGCAAATCAAAACCCAAAAAGAACTTGGGAACTCATTACATTAGAGAAGTTGCTCAGTATAAAAATTCAAACTGAAAAAACACATTTGACAACCCCTCAAAAAGGCGAATGACTTTAACACCTTATTCTCAAAAGTTGGCGAAGATGTTTTCAATGAAGTGTCCAGGACAGTTTTAGACACATCTACAGGAGCAAATCTGAGTGATGTTTCATCCCCAAATACTAGAAACCAATGGAGACCAAAGCCGGTTAGCGTCATAGAGACACGAAAAATCTTATCCTGACTAAAAAATACTAAAGCGATCAGACATGATGGCGTTAGCGTCTAGTATATAAAAGACAGTATATCTCTGTCACAGCACCTCTCATTTGCTTGATGATAAATACATCTATAGTCACAAACAAGTTTCCCGGTCAATTGAAACTATCCATTATTAAGCCATTACATAAATCTGGTGATATCGACATAGCGTCAAACTACAGACCAAGCAGTCTCCCGCCAGTTGTGTCCAAAATATTAGAAAAATTAATAACAAACCAGCTCTCGTCTTACACAAACGAGTTACATCTACTTCACCGCAATCAATATGCTTACAGAAGGAATACCAGTACTCAAGGAATACCAGCTAAATAAAACAGAAAAATTTTACAATGATATTGACCAAAAAAAAATTAACTCTCTACTATTGCTTGATCTCTCCAAAGCTTTCGACAGTGTTGAGCATGAGAAACTTTTATAGAAAATTTCAAACATCAGAATAGACACTCATGGTTTGAAAGCTACCTGCTAAACCACTCTCACGCAATGTGCTTGAATCACAAAATGTCACCATTCATACCAAATAATTTTGGCGTTTTTCAAGGTTCAATCCTCGGTCCGCTACTATTTTTAATTTTCATCAATGATTTCCCCACCATGCCGGCAAACACAAAAATCTCAATGTATGCTGATGACGCACATATTGCCATGACAAGCTCAACAGCGGATTTGAAAGAAACACAAGCCAACTCTGAAAACCTTCTGAGAAACCTGAAATTGTGGTATGACCATAATGGCCTCAAACTTAACGCATAAAAGTAAAACGCAATGTATTATTTTTGAATCATAGAATGCGACTAGAAATTTACCACCATTTACGCTAACATTTGGAGACGATATAATTGAACCAGTAGATATGGTAAATAATCTTGCTGTTCGTTTTGATAAAAATATTACTTTCAATTCACGCGTAGAAACAATGTGCAACAAAATCAACTGAACCATAATGTTCTTTCATCGCATAAAGAACACACTTGACGAAAAATCTAGGTTATTAGTGATTCAGTCTTTAGTTTTATCGCGTCTGGACTACTGCAGTCTAGCGTGAGGAAATTTACCTCAATATCGTCAAGAAGTGTTGCAAAAATGTATTAACTTCGCCGCCAAAGTGACATACAAAGGAAATTTCAAGAAATACGATCATGCCACTCCTCTTTTAAGAAAACTCGACTGGATCCTAATCCCGAACAGATTCATGATCCAAAAAGCTCGACGAGTGTTCTCCAAGCGCTGCTTGTACCTCATCACTGGCGGGAGCTGCCACAGCACCACCGCCAGCTCCTTCGTCTCGTCCCAACGATTGCGTCATGGAGACATTTCCCCTGTCCTGCGTCACTGAGAAAGCACAAAATTGTTCACCACCGACGACGACACCAACACCAACGTCAACGCTGGAACGCGATGAAATTTTCGATGTGAGCGACCAGTCAGAAAGTAAAATGGGTAATTTTAATTATAATTTTAATGATAAATTGTACGTAGGCCTTTCAGGCGGTGGATTTAGGTTTGAAAATGCATGCGCGGCAGCTGACACTGGCAGTAAAGTACCTCAGAGCGTAAACTTCGAGGATAACGTGAGATTTTCAGTGGCGAACAATACAAACAGACCTGTTACCGCTTTTGATGGGTACTTACACCCTCTCCAAATGACCAGTTTCCAAACTATTTACGAAATATATAACATGCTGTCTCTTACAGCTGCATTTCTCAATAAAGCTTTGAGACAAAATTGTCCCCCAAGCTCAGCGTCGATTTTTTCCACTGTATCAAACATTCAAATGATTACAGAACATCTTTTTGCTTTAAATTATTGTATCAGCGCTCATGATTTTACGCCGGTGGTAGCTGCGAGTAACCATCCTTATGCGAAATCCCCTCTAGACACTTTTTTCGTAGGAGACAATTGTCTCACAAAAAACAACAGAGATGACATTGATAGCCCATGCAGGATTCAGACCATAACTTCGGAACGTCTAAATGATCTCTATGATGAGATTGAACGCGCACCTCCTATCAGGAACTATATAATTAGTTTCAAAGGTTTGAGCCACTCGCCCCAT
The DNA here is from genome assembly GCA_030386875.1 of Morinoia aosen. Classification (NCBI taxonomy): domain Eukaryota; kingdom Metazoa; phylum Arthropoda; class Malacostraca; order Amphipoda; family Talitridae; genus Morinoia; species Morinoia aosen. Next base: position 24,600,573 of record CM059562.1, read on the forward strand.
AACCTTACTAAGTTAAAAAATCTGATCATGACATAGAATCTTTTTTCTCATATTTATGTGGTGAGTGCCTGCAGTGGTCAGCAACTGTACATGGCATCGAGTCTGTGCAGAAAAATTGGTCTCAAACTGATTCCGCTGCGAGCAAATATTAAAACCATTACTGTTAATGAAGCTTACAACAATGTCCGCACTTGGCCTGTTACGCGAGAAGACACGCGCATCATTTTCTTCAACAAATTGCTCTAAGGTCACCTTTGAGACTAACTTCACATTTATCTCCGGTGTCTGAAGGTCCAATGACCTGAATGAAGAAATTAAATACTCTAATGATCATGCAAAACAGCAGAATGAGTTGAATGATTGTTCTTAGTTGACAGCCTTTCCACGTGAAACCTCCGGCAGCATAAACCGATGTTTGCCTTCATACAACAAACCCTCGCTTCCCCTCTCCTCCCGATGTTTGCCCTCATATAACAAACCCTCTCCTCCCTCTGCCACAAAAACTTGCGGAGTGCCTACAAAAAATAGGTTTTTATTGCTATCCAATACTGATACAGAGGATGAAAAGCCCCTCTTAGACATAAGTATAAATCAACATCCAATCACATACTCGGAAGCAGTGAAATCAACAGGAAGAGAGAAATCGCTGCAAAATTGCAGTCCACAATCGATGGAAAATCCACTACCCAACTGCATGCACAATCATCACCAGAAAAATAGAAATGACACGAGCATTTCTCAGTTCTCTGCAGATCCCCATACTAGAAATCACCACAGCCGGCCAATTCAGAGCCAGAAAAACGTAAATTCACCCCCACCCCTCAGAACCTCTTAAGGACACCGTCTAGGTAAAAAAAGTCCGTTGTTTATAGATGGATTTCTCTGAAATTTTCACAGTAGGTGTGAAATGATCCAAATATCATTTGTTATTTCGACAAAATTTTTGTATCTGCACTGGATTTTTTTTTATTTTCGAAAAAATATGATAAAATAGGGGTTTTTTTAAAATCCTACTACTTCTACAATTTTGAAGTTACAGAACCAGTACTTCGTTTTTAGATTGCTTGGATGTCTATATAACCACTCGCAATAGGGAATTTCGATAATTTTTTTTTGTGGATTTTGAAAAAAAAAAGAACTTTTTTTCATTTTTTTTTTTCATCTCGTGTAATTTTCAAAATAATAAATTTATCAAAAAATGCTATTGCGCCAGGATACACCTTGCTGAGCCCTATCGAATGGTATATAAACCATTCTCGTAGCTCTAAAATTGTAGAAGTAGTAGCATTTGAGAAACCAATTATCAAGTTTCCATAAAAACGAGTTTTTTTCACAAAAAAAAATTGTTTTTCTTTTTATCTTTTGAACTACAGAGTTTTCTACAATGAACTCTTGAGCGTTTGTAGCTCTTCTCAAGCCCTTTCGATTGATATAATTTACATTGCTGTAGCTCTGTAACTCTGAGAAAAAATATACAACAAAAGAGAATAGGTGTAATTCATGAAAACAATTAATTTTTTTAATTTTTCATTTTTTTTCGACCAAAATACTTTTTTTGTCAAGTCAACTCCTTTGTTTTATAGCTCTTTTCAAGCCCTTTGGATTGGTGTGCTCGCCATAGCTGTCGCTATGATACTGCAGCTGTTATCGAGCTATGAATGAAAGCTGCGGTATCATGGATACGGCAGGACAACTAAATTCTGAAATTGTCAAAAATTATAAAAAAAATGTTTATTCAGCGTTAGAATGTTTTGTTTGAATAATGGAAGCACTTTGAGTAGCCCATTAACGAACTATAATGCCATTCCCGCAGAGAAACGTTCAATTGACTCCCAATAATGAGGGGGGAGGGTTTAAGGTCACTCCACCCCCATCGCTTTCCCCCCCCTCTGGTGGGCGCACTATTCGGAGTAGACGAAAAAGAAAAGTACCAATGGAAGCGCAAGAAAATTCTCTATAAGATGCATATATAAACAGAAAATCAACACATAACCTGATTTCTACCTAGACGGTGTCCTTAATGATGTAGAACATACAAAAAAAGTTTCCACCCCCATTTGTGAACGCATGAATTCCACAATGGATGAATTAAAACGATCATGGAAAATAGAGCTGATTCCCACCAAAGCCGATGGACACTGCCTCCTCCATGCAGTAGCTTATCTACATACAAAACAACCAGCATCAAAATGGAATTACAATGCCTTAAAGGCTGCAATCAAAACAGAGAGTAAAGCAAACAACAGCACGTACGCTAAGTTTGTTGACAAGAACAGTGGAGACATGCAAAACCTCATAGATAATTACATTGACGACAAACATTTTGATCAAGCTGCTGTAGACCTTATACCACTAATCATTTCAAATGTGACAGGCCAAAGACTTCTCGTCCTGGATGAACAGGATCATTGTGTTTTGAAAATATCAGTCGATCCTTTTTCAGAGTTATCAAATAATAACCCTCCACTACTGCTCCATCGTAAAAACGATCACTACAGTGCTCTTGTCACACAAGGCAAAAATCAGACCGGGGTTACCTCATCTTGACAGACTGCCGCTGCCCAGCCAAATAGTAGACTTTCTTACATAGCAGATGCTGAGCTAAACACCCTGGGCAACGTAGACAAGATCGATAAATCCCCTGAACGATCCCATCGAGATAGTAACTTTTCTCCCTTTAAAAAGAGTGCTAATATAGGTAAAATCAAAATCAAGCATATAAATGTGTTGAAACCTTTATTGTAGCACCTTGAATGTATATGTGTATAATACTGATAATGTTACAATGCTCTTGTAAAAAAAAAATCTGTTGCCTCTGCCAGGCCTCCTTTGAACGATCAAACCGATACTGCTACCGCAAAACCAACAGTGAATCAAATTTGCACACGCGTTGCAAACACACTGGACGACTTGAAACGATCGCTCAAAATGGAGCCTGCTTACACTGTAGGTGACGGACACTGTCTCCTCCACGCCGTAACGACGCAGCTTGCTTCACAACAAAGATCGAAATGGGATTATACATCTCTGAAAATAGCCATCAAAACTGAGAGCTCCAGAAACAAGGACCAGTATGCAAAATTCGTTGACAAGAACAGTGGCAGTTTCGAACAACTCATTGATAAATACATCAATAGAAAAGTCTTCGATCACGCAGTTGGAGACCTCATAGCCCAAATACTTTCTAATGTGACGAGAACACCAATTCACGTATTTGATGAAAGAGAAAATGGGATTTGGAAGACGACAATCTCCCCTACATCAAATGCTCTGATAAACTGTCCTCCGGTAAACATACACCGGAAACAGGACCACTATAGCGCCCTCTTGAAAATGCGTGATGAAAATCGTGTTGCTCCCTCCCCCATCTTGTGACTAAATAACAGTGATCAAATTGAATTTGAAGCTGAAATCACAAACAATGAACGCGGCAATAAAGACCTAGAGACGAATACCAAATGCCCTGCTAGACCTAAAAAATGCAATAACTCCACTAAAGATCTGCCTATTGAGATAAATAACATCAAAATATTACACATAAATGCTCGCAGTCTCAATGGTAAAATGGATGACGTACGAGTAATGTTGTTCACTAACGATATCGACATTTTATGCGTATCTGAAACATGGTTCGATTCACGAGTCGAAAGCTCATATCTCAGCATTGCCGGGTACACATTGTACCGTTATGACGGAGTCAAGAGTAATAGAGGTAGCGGTTCATGCATTTTCATCAAAGATGTCTACTCTACATCCTTATTTCCGATAAAAGAAAAATGCGAAGACATAGAAATGGTTTGGCTCAATGTTCAGGTAAACAAACACAAGTCTTTCATTATCGGCAGTCTTTACAGACATCCGTCAGCATCTCTACGTCCAACATTAGATTTCATTGAAAATACGTTTAAATTAATCTCTGCAGCCAAAAAATCTTTCTATGTTTTCGGAGATTTTAACGTAGATCTGACAAATAAAAACAATAAGCTAAGCAAGATGCTGCACAGACTTAATCTTTCTCAAATGGTCCAAGAACCAACGCGAATTACCAACGCTTCCAAAACTCTTCTTGACCTAGCAATTACAAACAATCCCCAAGCAGTACTCAGCACAGAAATCTTACCGTCCTTTTCTGATCACCATTCGGTAGAATGCCAAATAAATATTGCAAAAGAGAAACAGAAATCTAGTTACATTTCATATCGCATGAAAAACCACTACTCCCCTGAAATATTTCAAGAAAAGCTATTAGACAGATGGAGTGAATTTCAAGGCATGGAAAACACCGATGATGTCAATTTACAAGTTTCGCTTTTCAACGAAAATTTCGTATCGGCTCTTAACGAATGCTCACCTTTCACTACGAAGAAAGTTAAGCCAAGAATTTTTAAATGGATAACAGATGAGATAAAACAGTTGAGCAGAGCTAAAAGAATTTTGCAGCGTGAGTACAAACTGAATAAATCAGACAGTACGCGTCGAAAATTAAATAAAGATCATGAGAAGATCCTACGAAGAAAAGTTAAGGAAGCAAAACGGGACTACTTCCACAAAGAACTCTTGGCGGCAAAACAAAACCCAAAAAGAACTTGGGAAATCATTAGAGAAGTTGCTCAGTATAAAAACTCGGAGTGCAAAAGCACTTTCGACAACCCCTCAAAAATGGCTAATGACTTTAATACTTTCTTCTCAAAAGTTGGCGAAGATGTTTTCAATGAAGTATCCAGGACAGTTTCAGACACACCTACAGGAGCAAATCCGAGCGATGTATCATCCCCAAATAGTAGAAACAAATGGAGACCAAAGCCGGTTAGCGTCATAGAGTTACGAAAAATCTTATACTCACTAAAGAATACCAAAGCGACTGGACATGATGGCATAAGCCTCCAACATATAAAAGACAGCTTCCCTGTCACAGCACCCCTCATTCGTTTGATAATAAATACATCTATAGCCACAAACAAGTTTCCCAACCAATGGAAATTATCCATTATTAAGCCATTACATAAATCTGGTGATATCGACATAGCGTCAAACTACAGACCAATCAGTCTCCTGCCTGTTATGTCCAAAATATTAGAAAAAGTAATAACAAACCAGCTCTCGTCTTACATAGACGAGTCATATCTACTGCATCGCAATCAATATGCTTACAGAAGGAATACCAGTACTCAGGACGCCCTGTTAAACATAACAGAAAAAATTTACAATGATATTGACCAAAAAAAATTAACTCTCTTACTATTGCTTGATCTCTCCAAAGCTTTCGACAGTGTTGAGCATAAGAAACTTCTACAAAAAAAATTCAAACCTCAGAATTGACACTCAATGGTTTGAAAGCTACCTACTAAACCGCTCTCATGCAGTGTGCTTGAATAACAAAATGTCATCATTCATACCAAACAATTTTGGCGTTCCTCAAGGTTCAATCATCGGCCCGCTCTTATTTTCAATTTTCATCAATGATTTCCCCACCATGCCGGCAAACACAAAAATCTCAATGTATGCTGATGATGTACAAATTGCCATGACAAGCTCAACAGCAGATTTAAAAGAAACACAAGCCAACGCTGAAAACCTTCTGAGAAACCTTAAATTGTGGTATGACCATAATGGCCTCAAACCTAACGCAAGTAAAACGCAATGCATTATTTTTGGATCACAGAATGCGACTAAAAATTTACCACCATTCAAGCTAACATTTGGAGACGATACAATTGAACCAGTAGAGACGGTAAAAAATCTGGGTGTTTGGTTTGACAAAAATATGACTTTCAATTCACACGTCGAAACAATGTGCAACAAAATAAACGGAACCTTAATGTTCTTTCATCGCATTAAGAACACACTTGACGAAAAATCTAGATTGTTAGTGATTCAGTCTTTAGTTTTATCGCGCCTGGACTACTGCAGTCTTGTATGGGGAAATTTACCTCAATATCGTCAGGAAGAGTTGCAAAAATGTCTAAACTTCGCCGCCAAAGTGGTGTGCAAAGGAAATTTCAATAAATACGATCATGTCACCCCTCTTTTAAGAAAACTCGACTGGATCCCAATACCGAACAGATTCATGATCCAAAAAGCTCGACGAGTGTTCTCCTCTCTGTACCTCCCCCAAAGTAATGCAGAGGTGGTAAAATTTTTTCCATCTAATATCCCAAACAAAAAACCAAATCGGAGGAATGATGTTTTAGTCAGTTACGGTTCATCTAACGTGGGACAAAAAGCTCTTTCAGTTTCTGGAGCTTTTTTGTGGAACAAGCTTCCCCAGCATATCAAAAACTCTAAAACTGTAAAAGAATTTAGAGTAAATGTGTCACGTCATTTTGCATCTCTATAGACCTGCAGCATTTCGGTGTGAATTTCCCATTTACCAGAAATTTTAATTTTCCTGAAATTTCTGTTAGAAAATTAGAAACTATTTCATTGTACGTTTGCTAAGCCATTCGTGCATTCATCTTAACTATTTCTGTCGACAATAATGAGCACCCCAGCCGTGAGTTCAATACAGCAGAATGAACGTTTTTTCCATAATTAGGAGTATTTCCTCATCTTTATTTTGTTATTTTTGTCTTCTCTGTGTTAATATTTAACATCCGTATGGAAAACATACTCTGAAATACATTTTGTGTGTACACCAATATACAGGTTTATAAATGTGAGGATTGTGCAAAGTTTATAATGAATTAAATTTTGGCAAACGTTGTCTCGTTATTTCAAAATCATTCTCGAAGATGTTTTCAATCGATTTCCGCTGAGCTGGGGGGAGGGGTTAATTTAAGCATTTTCATTTAGTCTTTTAATATTTTTCCGTGCGTTCAGTGCACACCAGCACTAAACTTTGAAATCGAAAAAAACTGTTAATTTCTGTTATCAAAATTATCACTTTGGACCATTGCTTAATCTACCTATATGTGCCAAATTTTGTAAATATTCTCCACTCAAATGTGATATCCGGCCACAATGTTACTCCATTTTATCCCAAGTACCCATGTCTGTATAATGCTGAAGAGTTGTGTTGTTTCTTGACTGTAACCTGAGTTTTCTTGAAAATTTCTATGAAGAAACTAAAAACCAGTTCATTTTACGTTTTCCGAAGTCTTCTTTTCCTTTTAGTTATTTTTTTTCGAATAATTTCTTAGGATTACAATGAGCTCAACTGTCATTATCGGTGTAATAGATGGTAGGTTGTTTCTATCCTCTTATTTTATATATGTATTTTTTTCTTATATTTCATTCTCAATAAGTACATATATTAATATGTGTGTGTACGTATATAGGTATATATATATCTACATAAATAGATATACATGTTTCTATTTCATTTCTTTACACAAAAACCATCCGGTTAATAAATTTTATTGCACTAGCGAAATGATTCAAAAATAGATCTCCCACTTACACCAGAGGACGTCTCTGTGAATCGGATTAATGACAAATACAATTAATGAAATTAATCGTAATTTGAGCGTATGAATCGTGGTAAAATTTTCTTTCTGTCCTAATGTTGTACAAGCAAATTTTGATGTTGAGTATATGTTTGTTTGCGCATTTCTGCCAAAATTTTGTAGATATTTACCAATCATGAGTGGTAACTGGCCTACACTGTATCTCCATTTTATCCCATGTACCCATGTCCGCATGATGTTGCAGAGAATATCGAGAAGATATGATATGATATATTGAAGATATATGTTTTTTTGTTGTTGTTCCTCAGCGGTAACTTGAGTTTTCTTAAAATTTCCTTTAGGAAATTAAAAAACCATTCCATTTATACGTTTTTCGAAGTCCTTTTCTATTCCTTATCTTTCCTCAGGTTATTTCTCACGATTCATCAGAGCTTGGGCTGTCATTTCAAATATTGAAAGAGTAAGATTATTTTTCATGTCTATTAGCATTTTTCTTATATTCGTTTTCAATACGTATATATATGAATATGTGTGTTGGTGTGTGCGTATGTACGTGTGCGCACGCAAACATGAATGTTTATGTATCAGTGTAAACATGCACACGTTTCGCACACATGTACATATATCGGTTTCTATTTCTACTTTTTGCATAAAAAGCAAAACCTCAAGACACATTACATTTTACCTAAAGCTCTGCGATCAGTTAACACTGCACCAAATTTCAGAAATAAACAAATTGATTGCGCTTGCTTTATGATTTATAAATCGATCTATCACGACCCCGAAGGGCATTTCTGTGAACAGAAGAAATTAAAAAGTATAAACAGACAAAGGAAATAAAGCACTCGTGCAAAAATTATCTCTATATTTGTATGCCGAACAAGCCATGCATTTCAATTTTGAGTGTAAGTTTGTTTACGCATTCCTAGATGTGCGTGCTGTGTTGCGCGATGTTCTTTACAAATTATTTCGAGACTATCTTTTTCTCAATACTTGATTGTCATTTACGGTGTTGTTTCAATCTAGTACGGTGTAGCGTTTTTTTTTTGTATTTTTCCTACTTCGATGATCTTATAAATAATTCGAAAAATACTAAAGAATTCTTCGAAACTGCCAAGTTCTTAGTTGAAATTATCGAAGTAGGAAAAAGGCAAGAAGCGCTGTACCGGAATCTCTTGGAATATAAAATATCCAAGAGATAATATTTCTCATTTCTCATTCAACTACCCTTGACAGAGTTAAACTATTAGCACGACCCGTATGGTTTGTCTATTAGTATGCCTCGTATGGTCTATCTATCTGTACACCTATGATAGTATTGTCTAATATTACATCTCGTATAGTTTGTCTATTATTATGCCTCGTACGGCTTATCTATTTGTACACCTCGTATGGTTTGTCAATTAGTATTCCTCGTATGGAACTTTGTTAGACTATTAGCACACCACGTGTGGTTTGTCTATTATAGTACGCCTCGTATATTATGTCTATTAATATGCCTCGTATGGTCTATTTATTTGTACACCTCTGGTAGTTTATCTATTAGCACACCTCATATAGTTTGTCGATTATTATGCCTCGTATGGCTTATCTATTTTTACACCTCGGATGGTTTGTCAATTAATACTCCTCGTATGAATCTTTTGTTTTAGGACGTCTTATATTAAGGAACTTTTAAAAGCCAATATGTTGGCATATGTATCTCATGTGACAACTTGGAAATAAACGGTTTTGTTTTTTTGTTGTTTTTGTTTTTGTGTTAGAATGTGTTTAAACAGTACTATACGTTGAGAACTGAGCTCATGGTTCTCATGGAACTGAGCTCATGGTTCTCAGGCTTGGCTGGAGCCCACTCCACCGCTATCGTTCGTGATGTAAACTTACTGTGTCCTGCTGTGTGTTACTGACAATATATAAATCCCAAGTGTCTCGCTTTACTTACCCTAACCTCAATAGGTTATGGGCCTAGACAAACTTCCGAAGAAACAATTTCAAGTGAGGTTATCCTAAGTCCCGAAGCGGAAAACAGCCCGGGACCGCGAGAACAGACGTTGGTGATCTGTTAGTACTGTGTGAGACAGAAACAGTGAAAGAGAAAGAAACATGGCAGGCTCCGTAAGTGAAAGTGCTAAGAACTGCTCCACGGCTCTTAATGATAAAAACTGTCCTACGTGGAATCTGCAAATGAAGATGATCTTAATGAAAGAAAAGTTGTGGAACTTGGTTCGAGGAACGGAAACCATGCCACAGACTACAGATGAGACTGCTCGAAGGAAATTTGAAGAAATACGTGACAGTGAACTTGCAACAATAATTATGCTTGGTGTCGAAACGAGTCAACTGTATTTATTGGGTGATCCTACTGACCCTGTGCAACTGTGGCGCAAATTTGAAGATACATTCCAAAAGAAAACTTGGTCTAATTAGTTCAGACTACGCAAAAGACTCTACAACATGAAACTAAAAGAAGACCAAGACTTACAAACTCATCTCAAAGCATTTGTCGAAATATTTGAGTCCTTGAGTGTGATTGATGACGCTGTTGATGAAGAAAGTCGTGTAATAATCTTGCTGTCGTCACTTCCCGACCACTTCTCCACACTGGTGACTGCACTGGAAGCTCACGAAAAACTACCGTCATGGGATATTGTGACAGAGCGCCTTCTGAATGAAGAAGCAAAACTGAAAAGCCAAAGTGCTTCAGACTTCAGTTAAAAATCCCTTGTGACCTCCAAATTGAAAAACTCAAGATGCTTTGAATGCGGAAAAATGGGACACCTACGCGCCAAGTGCTGGATCTACCAAGAAAAAATGAAGAAAGAAGATGGGAACCACACAGAAGACCAGAAAAAATTTGGAGCAGGTAAAACAAATTATATCAGTGCATTGTCTGTGATAAATATCAATAATTGTTGGGTAATAGATTCCGGAGCTACAGCACACATGTGTAATAATAGGAATGATTTTTCCTGTATGAATGAGCTATCTAGTCCAATTAACATTGAAGTTGGTGATGGTAGAAACTTGCAAGGTGTTGGTGTAGGTGATGTTGAAGTTATGGTGTTGTTGCCTAAAGGTCTAGTAGAGACCTTTGTTGTTAAGAATATCTTGTATGTACCTGGCTTAGCCTACAATTTACTATCTGTGCCTCAGATTACAGAAAGTGGAAACTTAGTTTACTTTGACGAAAGCTCATGTAAGATTGTAAATAAAGACCACAAACTAATTGCCTTAGGCAGTAAAGTAGGAAAATTGTATAAACCTAATTGCACCCTTAATTCAGCTGCTAAATGCATGAACGTTTCCTCTGATGAAATTCTGTGGCATAAACGATTCTGTCATCTAGGATTTAATAATCTTAAGAAATTAGCCACTGAGAATCTTGTTAAAGGTTTTGATTGTTCTGTGAGTGGAGATAACATTTTTTGTGAAAACTGTTGTGATGGTAAAAATCATAGGCTTCCGTTCCCCAAAACAAATCACAAAAGGGAACGCCGACCCTTAGAACTAATTCACAGTGATGTGTGTGGCAAGCTTAATCCCATACCACTTGGGAGTGGAAGGTATTTTGTAACCTTCATAGATGACCACTCCAGATATACTTGGGTGTACATTATCAAACAAAAGAGTGATGTTTTTAAAGTGTTTCAGGAATTCAAATCTCTGGTAGAAAATCACTATGATCACAAAATTAAAATTCTGCGCTCCGATAACGGTGGGGAATACATCTCTAATGACTTTGAACAATTCCTAAAAAGGGAAGGAATTATCCATGAAAAAACTGTGCCTAAGACACCTGAACAAAATGGAGTTGCAGAAAGAATGAATAGAACTCTCCTTGACTCTGTCAGAGCTATGCTGTCTGGTTCAAAGTTACCAAAATTATACTGGGGTGAAGCTATATCAACTGCCGTGTATGTCAAAAATAGGAGCCCTGCTAGTGCATCGAATGATATGACTCCTTATCAAGCCCTTAATGGACACAAGCCCAATGTACAGCACCTCAGAACTTTTGGCTGCAGTGCGTACGCTCATGTCCCCAAAGATGAGAGGGAAAAACTTAATCCAAAATCTAAACCGTGTGTTCTTGTAGGATATGGAAGTGGATCCAAGGGATATCGTCTGTATGACATAAGCAGCAGAATGATATTTTTGAGTAGAGACGTTATGTTCAATGAATCTCAGCAGATGCCAATTGAGAAGGAGCCTTCAGAAGTAAATGATGGTAATTTTACTCTTCTTCCTCAGGAACCAGAACCAGACGACTCTGAGGAAGGGGTGGAGCATAGACAATCAGCCAGGTATCGACGGGCTCCTGATAGGTTTGGTGAATGGGTGTATTTAATGAAAAATGAGCTTACATTGTGTTCAAGAAGCACTCAGTGGACCAGAAGCAAAACTATGGGAGACATCTATGGAGAATGAGATGGAGTCTATAAATCAAAACAAAGTATGGTCTCTTGTAGAGTGTCCTAATGACAAAAAACCTATTAAATCGAAGTGGATCTTTAAAAGAAAAACCGGACCTGACAGAAGCATTTGCTCATACAAAGCTCGCCTTGTGGCTCAGGGCTACTCACAAAAATATGGCACTGATTACGACGAGACATTCAGTCCCGTGGTTCGATTTGAGTCTGTCAGGGCATTACTAGCTTTAGCTGCCAAATACAAAATGATGGTCCATCATATGGACGTTACAACAGCCTTCCTTAATGGAGAACTGATTGAAGAACTCTACCTGGTTCAACCTGACGGTTTTATTGTCAAAGGCAAAGAAAATCTGGTGTGTAAACTACAAAAACCACTCTACGGACTAAAACAAGCTCCTAAGTGTTGGAATACTACACTAGATAGCTATTTGATGAAATTGGATTTTGTTCAATCTAAGAGTGATGCTTGTATATACACTCGTATTCAAAATGAGAAACTGTATATTGTGGCGGTGTATGTAGACGATTTAATAATTGCTTTTGAGTCTGGTGACGAAATAAATAAGGTAAAGATGAGTCTTTCTACTGAGTACAAAATGAAGGGCCTTGGTGTGCTGAGTTACTTCCTAGGTGTAAGTGTTGTACAATCTAAAAAAATGTGTTCTTAAATCAAACTGCTTATACTGAGGCTCTGTTGTCGAAATTTGGCTTTGAAAATTGTAAACCTGTTGCAACTCCCGCTGATGTAAATGTAAATCCGATATGCTCCCCAAATGATGTCGAATTTGACCCTGCTACTTATCAAAGTGCTGTAGGTAGCCTTTTGTATTTGTCAACCAGAACTCGACCTGACATTGCATTCGCAGTGAATAATGTTGCCAAATACAGTTCCAAACCTCTTGAACAGCATTGGATGTGTGTTAAGAGAATATTCAGGTACCTGAGAGGCACCTCTAAACTAGGTATCTTGTATAGCAAACGTTCTGCTACTTGCATTGGTTATTCAGATGCTGACTGGGCTGGTGATAAAAATGACCGAAAGTCTACCTCTGGTTACTGTTTCACCCTCAGTAATTCGGTAATTACGTGGAGATCCAACAAACAAACTTATGCGGTGCGGCTCAAGAGGCTGTCTGGTTGAAGCACTTACTCAGTGATCTAAATTTTGGTACTCTGGAACCAATGGTTATAAACGAAGAAAACCAGTCAGCCATCTGTGTTGCCTACAATCCCAAATTTCATGGGAGGAGCAAGCACATCGATATTAAGTTTCACTATGTACGGGATCTTGTAAGTAACAAAGATATAGACGTAGTGTATTGCCCTACCGACGAAATGCTCGCCGACATTTTCACCAAGAACCTGCCCATAGAAAAGTTCTCCAGACTAAGAACGAAGTTAGGAATGGTCTCATCTGACACACATTCAATGTGAGAAGGAGTGTTGAAACCTTTATTGTAGCACCTTGAATGTATATGTGTATAATACTGATAATGTTACAATGCTCTTGCGTTAGAATGTGTTTAAACAGTACTATACGTTGAGAACTGAGCTCATGGTTCTCATGAAACTGAGCTCATGGTTCTCAGGCTTGGCTGGAGCCCACTCCACCGCTATCGTTCGTGATGTAAACTTACTGTGTCCTGCTGTATGTTACTGACAATATATAAATCCAAAGGGTCTCGCTTTACTTACCCTAACCTCAATAAAATGCTCAAAGCCTGAATGGTAAATTGGATGAAATCAGAGTAATGTTGTTCACTGAAGAAATTGATATTTTGTGTGTTTCAGAAACATGGTTTGATTCACGAACCCATAGTTCATTTTTTAACATTCCTGATTATGTGTTATATCGCTACAATGGCGCTAAAACCAGTTGAGGTAGCGGATCTTGTATTTTTGTGAAAGAAATGTACTCAACATCTTCACTTCTAGCGAATAAAGTTTGCGAAGGCATTGAAATGGTTAGGTTAGAAGTGCAAATAAATAAACACAAATCAATAATCATTGGCAGCCTTTACCGGCACCCATCGTCTCCCCTAAATCTAACACTAGATTTCATTGAGGAAACCTTCAGAGAACTCCTTCAGGCAAAAAAGTCACTCTTTGCTTTCGGAGATTTTAATGTTGACCTAACGGAAAAAAACAATCAGCTAAGCAAACTATTGTATAAACTAAGCCTATCACTAATGGTCAGAGAAGCGACTCGCATCACTAAATTCTCTAAAACTCTCCTCGATCTGGCAATCTCAAATAATCCCACCGCAATATTTAGAACAGTAATATCACCTTCTATTTCCGATCACCACTCTATAGAATGTGAAATTAATATTTCAAGGGAAAGACAAAAATACCGCTTAATGACTTATCGCTTGAAAAGGCACTATTCAGCAGAACTAATACAAGAAAAACTACTCGATAGGTCCACTGAATTCCAGAATATGATGCAATCTGACGATGTTGATAGTCAAGCGTCCATCTTCAATAATGAAGGCATCTACGGATGCTTTATTTCCAATCAAGCCTGATACATATCACCTTGTACATTGGATTTTCAAATGCCTTATAACTAACGCGAGGACGCCATTACGCTTTCCCCCGGTCAAGACCGGTACCCATTTCAGACACCTGGGTAGAGTGGGGTATTGTGCTTGGAATTTTTCTACTATACCCAACAGAGAAAATCGCCACTGCCAGCGCCGAGTTTTGAACCCGGGTCCCGGCCGCACGGCGGCGGAACCTATAGCACACGGCTATCGCGAGCACTTTCAACGAGAACTTCACAACAGCTCTCGACGAATGTGCACTTTACGTCACCATAAAAACCTAGCCAAAACGGGCTGTTTGGATTACTGACGAAATTAAAGAAATGAGCAGAATGAAGAAAGCTTGCTTGCGAGAGTACAAAAACAAAAGATCAAACAGTACCTTATACAAAAGATATAAAGAACATGAAAAATTCTTCGAAATAAAATCACTAAAGCGGAACAAACTCACTTCCACCAGGAACTGATAACAGCTAAAAATTACCCGAAACGAACTTGGGAAATCATTAGTGTGGTAGCCCCCAATATAAAAATTTAGACCGTATAGGTAATTTTGAAAATCCCTTGGCAACAGCCACGGATTTCAGCACATTCTTTTCAAAAGTAGGTGCTCAAGTTTTCAGTGAGGTGTGTACCAATCCAGATGAAACGACAATTGAAAATTCATGCCTTACTGCACCCTCGAGGACTGATGTCAAGCGGAGACCACGTCCTGTCGATTTACCGGAGGTAAGAAATATCTTATACTCACTAAAAAACACAAAGGCAATTGGACATGATGGTATCAGTCTTCAATATATCAAAGACAGTTTCCCTATTTCAGCACCATGGACTCGTCTGTTAAATTATAGATCAATAGTAACCAACACGTTTCCAAACCAATGGAAACACTCCATTCTTAGACCGTTGCATAAAAGTGGTGATCTAAATATAGCATCAAACTACAGGCCCATCAGTCTTTTGCCTGTCATGTCCAAACTATTGGAGAAAGTGGTGACAAATCAACTGTCATTTCACCTGGACGAGTCAAATCTACTCCATCAAAATCAATACGCCTATAGAGGAAATACTAGCACTCAATATCTCTGAAAAAATATACAGTGACATCGATCAAAAGAATGTAACACTCTTGCTGCTACTCGATCTCTCTAAGGCGTTCGATAGCGTCGAACATGATAGACTTCTACATAAAATACTGAACTTGGGAAAAGACACGCAATGGTTTGAAAGTTACTTGTCAAATCGATCTCATGCAGTCCGCATAGAAAACAAATTGTCCCCATTCATTCAAAACAATTTTGGCGTTCCCCGAGGATCCATTCTTGGTCCGCTACTGTATTCTATTTTCATTAATGATTTCCCTCCAATGCCTTTTAACACACGGACCTCAATGTATGCAGATGATGTTCAAATTTCAATGACACGTTCTGTATCGGAAATACCACAGACGCAAATTAAAGCCGAAACTTTACTGACTAGCCGAAATGGTCTCAAATTAAATGCTAATAAAACACAATGCATTATTTTTTGATCCAAAGATGCAATTAAAAAACTTCAGATTTACTCTTGCAGTTGGAAATGATAAAATTAATTCATCAGAAAAAGTTAAGCTAATAATTTTACCTGAGTTTATAGCTCATAATTTTTAAAAATCTAGGTATCTGGTTCGATAGAGACATGTCCTTCAAAACTCATATCGAGGATACTTGCAACAAAATTTACGGAACTTTAATGCGTTTCATCGCATAAGGAGAATGCTAGATGAAAAATACAGATTATTAGCCATTCAATCCCTGGTGCTATCGCGCATTATCTACTGCAACCTAGTATGGGGAGACTTACTCCATACCTTCTAAGGGACTTACAAAAGTGCATGAACTTTGCGGCCAAGGTGGTATGCAACGGTAATTTCAAAAGAAGTGATCACGTAACCCCTCTCCTCAATAAACTCGGCTGGATTCTTATTCAAGAAAGGCTCCTCATGCAGAAGGCCCAATACGTATTCTCCTCGTTATATCTTCCTCAGAGCGATGCTGAGATAGTGCGTTTCTATCCTCCCACTGTAACCAACCAAAAACCGAACAGAACCATTAATGTCTTAGTCAACTATCGTTCATCTCACTTAGGACAGAAGGCTATGTCCATATCAAGCGCCTTAATGTGGAACATACTTCCCCTGAGTATTAAAATCCCTCAAAGACCAAGAGAATTTAAAGCCAAAATAACTCGTCATTTTGTGTCTCAAAAATAATTCTTAGTTACAGAACATACTGAGTAAGTATTGACGAATCTCATTTGCCTGGTATCTCCATTGCTGAACAATCTCCCTCGCTCATTGTTTTATAATTCAAGACATTACACAACAGTTTTGAAGTATGCGTAGGTATTATGATTTGATCGCCTATACGTTGCCATTTGCAAACATGCTTCCTTGTATACGTGTGTACGTATATGGGTGTATGTGCGCGTATGGGTGTGCATATGTGCACGTACACCTGTGTGCACTAGAGTAGATAAACCATCCGAAGGTTGCATTTTAGGTCATTCCTCTCCGTTTTTGTGTAAGCATCAAACTAGACCGTCATGGTACCTATGTGTGTGTGTGTTTATCAATTGCAGACATTCTGCACCGTATTACAAAGATAATGTGATTTTTTTCTTATATGAAATTGTAAAGCATCCATGCAAAAAAACAATAAATGTGTTGTGTGATCATTCATTTATACTGCAGTAATATGATTATAATGATTATAATTATAAGCTTATAATAATGTGATACCTATGTATGTTTATCAATTGCCGACAACTTGGCCCACATTTCAAAGATAATGTGATATTTTTCTAATATGAAACCCTTATAGGACATTAATGTTTTCTTTCTCATTCACCTCCAAAAATGCTCTTGGTAGGCTAGTGTAGTGCAAATTATCATATCATCTCTTACGCTCTAGAGTATATTATTACAAACGCACCTAAGCCTCACGTATTACTGGAAATATTCTGTTCTTGGGAACCGTTGTAGAACAATCTTTTTCATGTTTCTGACTTAGGTAGACTGTTTTGTGCCACTATTTTTAGTACGAAATTTTATGAAATTCAGGCCATAATAAAAGATATTTTCTCCGTTTCCCTCAATTGGAATGCTAGTTTATACTGATTAGTTTACGCTGATATTTGCACACATGCTTACTTGTGTATATGTGTACCTGTGCACGCTATGCATACGTAGATATGTGAATGTGTCACTACGTAATACTTCATTTCACTTATTTTTATAAAGCATTTATAAAATATATATACATTTGTTGCGCGATCACCCACATATGATAGATGAGACGCTAATCGACCAATGATCTTTTCGATACAATATTTAATAAAACATCGTTACAATATTTCATTAGAAATTGTATGCAGCAACACACACTGAAAAAGTTGTCACGAATTTCCTTTGCTCATTATCCTATATTTCAGAACATCGTACAGCATTTTTATAGAAAGCGTATGTATTGTGATTGCCTCGGTGCATAGAAATGTATTTGTGTATGTTCACATGTTAGGTGTATGTATATGCGTAGGTATGTGTCTGCATGTATATGTGTATATATTTACATGTATATATGCACCTATGTGTGTACTAAATTGACAACTAGCATTTTATCTAGAGATAATGGTATATTTTCTGTTCACTCACAACTTGTAACATTCCCTAACTCTTCATCTCTTTATTATTGCAAAGTATTCACGTAAAAAAACTATAAATTCGTTTTGTGATCATACATTTATACCTGAAAATAATGCTTATCAACTAATGACCGCTTTGTTACAAATTTCTAATTAGAAATAAAAAAACTGGTAATTTCCGAGGTCCTAATGCTTATATTTATATTTTTTCATGCTTCCTTGAAATGACATTTATAAACATCTGCTGAAACAAGCAATTTCTAATATTACTTCCTGACGTCACGAATTTCAAAGTTTTATGTCATGTACATGTAAACTGTCAAAAGTGTTTCCACCCCGCAATGAAAATGCATTGTCCATGATATTGTGTTGTCTCTTATAATTATTATTACATGTATCATCAGATGTATATTAAGTAACATTAGGGTATATTACCCTCAATCATTTCTCTTCGACTAGTGACATGGGTATTACAACACTCATGTGTGTGTATCATCTAAGTGTATTAACTTTAAGATATTTAAAAACCAATGATTGTACTTTTGTACAATCTCTATTGAAAATAAAGTGTTTTTCTTTCTTTTCTTTTTTCTTTTCTCTGTACCTCCCTCAGAGTAATGCAGATGTGTTATAAAATTTTCCATCTAATATTCCAAACAAAAACCGAATCGGAAGAATGATGTCTTGGTCAGTTACCGTTCATCTAACGTTGGACAAAAAGCTCTCTCAGTCTCTGGAGCTCTTTTGTAGAAGCATATCAAAAACTCTAAAAAACTGTTAAAGAATTTAGAGTAAATATGTCACATTATTTTGCATCTCTGTCATAGGGCCTGCAGCCCTTCGGTGCGAATTTCTCATTTAGCTGAAATTTATATTTTCGTGAAATTTCGGTTAGAAAATTAGAAATTATTTCATTTTACGTTCGCTAAGTTATTCTAATATTGATCTTACTTATTTCTGTCGACTATAATGAGCACCACAGCCATCAATTCAATACAGTGGAATGAAGGTAGTTTTTCCAATAATTAGTAGTATTTCCTCATCTTTATTTTTTTATTCTCTCTTTTCTGTACTTCTATTTAACATCCGTATGACAAGCAAACTCTGAAATACATTTTTGTGTGTACATCAAGATACATGTTTATAGATGTGAGGGTTGTGCTATGTTTAAAATAAATTAATTTTTGGCTAACGTTGTCTCACTATTTCGAAATCATTCAAGGATTTGTTTCAATCGATTTCGGCTGAGTTGGGGGGAGAGGGCAAGTAAGCTTTTTTTAGTGCGTTCAGCGCACACTAGCACTGAACTTTCAAATCAGAAAAATTCTAAGTTTCCGTATTTAAAATTGTTACTGTGGACCACTGTTTAATCTACCTCTACGTGCCAACCCTCCCAACGTCCCCCTACCTTATTGTGGTGGGAGGGTTTGCGTGCTGTGAAGAAGGGTGAGGCTATGCTGTCAGGACTTTATGTCCTGGTGGGTTCAACCGTGGCAGACAGGCTCACCTGGAGCAGCCAGACAAAGTGGGGGGCCATGGGAAGGCCCCCATGTAAATAAAACCGGACCCCGGCAGCTACGGGTGATAAAGCCCCTGTTACCCCGGGCGTGCATAGGGGCTGCCACGGGCCGGGGTCGACGGTGGGAGGGATTTTCATTCCTATTGGTCAGTGTGTGCCCGTCTTAAACGCGGAGACGCGTCAGTAGGCTACTGACCGCCCGGGGGGTTCTCTTCCGGCTTGAGCCGGCCTGGATAGGTGGGGGGAACCCTCACTGACAAGAGTCTCCTAAACACTTGAGCTTGCTTCTTCTTCTAATACTTTACCTACTTCAACGTTGACGACACGGCCCTCACAAATGGATACACTCACTGGAATTACCTCTCCTGAACCCGGTAAACGAGTCGTACCGTCATCTCAATTTCCTGTAGGTGGCGAGGGGACAGGCCGGCGTGACGGAAGTGCAGAGTGGACAATGCAGCCATATGAACCGCCCAGACCTTCGAGACCTGCCGAGGCCTCATCTGATGGCCGAGTGCCGGGAGCAGGCAGAAGGAAAAACCGTCGTTGGCAACGCCTGCCCTCGGCGGTAGAAGATGAATTGCCTGCCGTGGAATACAAAAAGTTCTTTGTAATAAAAGCCAACGATAACTTCCCTATGGCTGAAGGGGACGTCGCGAAAGCCTACAGAGAAATATGTCACCGACTCGGGGGTGAACCCACTAAAATTAATGAAGTCCGTAACGGCAGTTTATTGGTCGAAGTCAAGAATCTTCACCAGAGCCGCTGCATCACCACCATTAAGTCTCTTGCCGGAGTGGAGGTAACAGTATCTCCGAATGAACGCCTTAATCAAACGAAAGGAACAATCTGGTATAAGAACAGCCCAAGGTACACAGACGCTCGTATCTTAGAGGAGCTGGAGCGATTCGGCGCCAAAGAGGTATATTGCTTCAAAAGGAGAGAGAGAGGTGTGCTAACTCCAGGTCGAGTATACCTCATAACATTTGATCATTGTAGGCTGCCCGATACTATGTCAATCGGGTGGACGCGATGCCAGGTGCGCCAGTACGTGCCGAGACCGAGGCGCTGTTTTAAATGCCAGGCCTTCGGACACGGCGCCAAAACCTGCCGCGCCCAGCGAGGCACGTGCGCAAATTGCTCAATGGAGCAACATGAGTCGCCTTGTGTCCGACCTGCGAGATGCGCCAACTGTGAGGGTGCGCATCCAGCCAGCTCCACATCATGTTCCCACTATGAGATTGAAGCGGAAATCCTCGCAACTCAGGTGAGAGAGAGCATTAGCTATGGAAAAGCCAAGAGGACGGTGACATCCAGGTATGTTTCTCCCCGCACTTCTTACGCTGACGCCGCCCAACACCGTAGATTGAACTCTCAGCCAATCTTTCGGCAACCTGAGCAACCGCACTCGCGGAGTGTGGCAGCACGGCGAGATGAGCAGGAGCCAGAGCCTTTGAGCCTTGTGGATGCCTCTGCTCTAAGAAGACAGAGTCTGGCCCAGAGGCCTCCAGTGCGCGTGACCCAACCTTTGGCTCAATCAGGACCCTCTAAAAAGGAAATTTCAAAAGATCCAGCTTCCACCACTCACCAGAAAGATTCATCTAACGAACAGTTTCAATCAATCCCCTCAATTATTACCTCCCGCAAAAGAACTAAAAGCGACATATCGCCCCCACAAGATGTAAAACAAACAAAAACTCCGAAAACACTGAGATTTATGGAAGACACCCCAGCAGACAATCAAGGCCAAGCTATCCCGAGTCAAAAGAAGGATCCTGTCAGGGATTCAGTGGCTACAACCGGTGGAAGGGCAGAGCACGAACGCAGCACTGTGAGGGAATCTCGGTCTGCCGTGCGAGGGCCCAGCCGTGGAGACAAGCAGGAAAGGGGATCCGGGCGTGACTTGTCGCTACCGACCAAAGAAAAGAATAGCTCCCACATTGACAGTGAAAAGCAGCGTAATATTGTTACCCAACGTATTCGTTCTTTAGAGCGGGTTACGACCGTCCCAAAAGAAGTAGCATCACACCTGTTAAAAATCTTCCCACCCCCAAAAAACTCCCCACCGGGCCTCCTCCGGCGGTACCTGTCCACCCGTGGATTGATAGACCTCCTGTCTCTACGTCACCCGGACTGACGTGTGCCGCAGGTGAGGGAATTGAAAAGGATCCTACGTATATAACATCTAAAACTGTCAAAAAATGAACACCTTCTTACAATGGAATGTACGTGGCTACAGACCGAATTACGGAGACTTGAGAACACTTCTGGAGAGGCACCAGCCCTGTTGTGTTTGTCTGCAGGAAACACTGCTGGGGAACGTTACCCCAAGGCCTCCAAGCAACTACAATATAGAGTTGTTCTCCCCAGTGCCCAACCCGGTACCTGGAACGGGACTGGCGGTGCTTGTGCGGAGAGACTTTGGCTACAGTAGATTTGCGGTAAACACCAGGCTGCAGGCTATCGCTTTCCGTGTCTACATTGGGAAACGTATGATAACAGTATGTAACATCTACATACCACCAGGCGAACCCTTAGCCCTGCAAGATCTCAGCCTCTTAAGCAATCAACTCGCGAGGCCGGCCTTGATTCTGGGAGACGTCAATGCCAAGCACATACTTTGGGGAAACGTCCAAAGCGATCGTCGAGGTGAAATTGTGGAGGACTTCATCGTCGCTTCTGATTTTTGTCTTCTGAACACCGGAGCCCCCACGCATTTTCACGTGCAGACTGGGACTTCCTCCGCCATCGACCTGAGTCTTTGCACTCCCGACATCCTTTCCGAATTCCGGTGGTCCGTGAGTAGCGATGCACATGGTAGTGATCATTACCTAGTCTTAATGCACTCGGTCCAAAACCAGCAGATGCTGATAGAACCAAGGTTTAATTTCAAAAAGGCCAACTGGAGAAACTTTGGAGCGCTGACGACAATGGAGGACCCAAATGAAGCTCATGGGGTAGATGAATTGGTTGACAGCTTTGTGAGTGCAATGCACGAAGCCGCCAACAGTGCTATTCCAAAGTCTAAAGGCGGTTGCCCAGTGCAACGCGTCCCGTGGTGGAACAATGACTGCCAGGCCGCTAATATCGAGAGGAAACGCGCATTGCGACGATACCAAAGAACAAAAGAACTAGCCGATAAGATCGCATACAACCGGGCTAGAGCGCGAGCTCAGATTATAAAAGACGTCGCCCGTAAGGTATCGTGGCAGAAATACGTCTCCACTCTCAACAGCGATACTCCTATGGCCAAGGTATGGCAGCGAGTAAATAAAATGAGGGGAAAATGCAGTTATAGACAGCCGTGCCTAGAAGTTAATGGTGTTCTCACCTCATACCCGGAGTGCGTGGCGGAGGCACTGGCCCAAAGCTTTTATAGTGTCAGTAGCGGACGACTTTACTCTCCTGCCTTTACTGTGCTGAAACAGCAACAGGAGCAGCAGCAGTTGGACTTCTCAACAAACTCCACATACTCTTATAATGACCCCCCTACAATGGTTGAATTTTACAACGCCCTGAAGAAATGTAAAAATATCGCTCCCGGACCAGATGGTATCCATTACCGGATGTTGAAGAAAATGCATACTACAGCCATTAAATTCTTGCTATATATTTTCAATAAAATCTGGATCACGCATACATATCCTCAACAATAGCGTACATCATTATTCATGGCTTTTGAAAAACCAAACAAACCTCCATCCAACCCTGACAACTACCGACCCATTGCCCTAACTAGTTGCCTTGGAAAATTGATGAAGAAAATGGTCAATGCGCGACTCACCAGATGGTTAGAGGCGGAGGAGCTACTGAACCCCGTCCAATTTGGCAGTCGGCAGCTTCGAGGGACCACAGACGCTCTGCTCCGCTTACAGAACCACCTGGTAGCCAACCTTGCCGAGCGTCGCCGAACCATGTGTCTTTTCTTTGATATGCATAAAGCCTATGACACCGTGTGGAGATATGGAATACTTAAGACACTACATGAGTATGGACTCCGTGGTAACATGGCCCTGTATATTCGAGAATTTCTTGGTGAAAGAACTTTCCGCGTTAAGGTCGGCGGCACCTTCTCTTCCTCGCAGTTGCAGTGTGAAGGTTTACCGCAGGGCAGTGTTATGAGCTGCACCCTGTTTAGTGTCGCCTTAAATGGTATCACCTCCACCTTGCCTCCCGGAACGGTGGCCTCCTTATATGTGGACGAATTTATGGTATACTCTTCATCAACACATCTTCCGGCTCTGACGCGAAGAATGCAATTAGCCATCAATAACGCTAATAAGTGGGCTCAGGAACATGGCTTCAACTTTTCACCGGGAAAAACCGTTGGACTTTACTTCCAGGGCCGTGGCCGTAGTGATCTTCCACAGCTCACACTGCAGGGAAGACAAGTGAGTTTTTCACACAGCGCCAAGTTTCTGGGGGTGACGCTTGATGACAGGCTCTCTTGGAAGCCCTACCTAGCCACCCTCAAGGCTGACTGCGTCAGAAGGCTGAACTTGCTAAAAAGCCTGGCCGGCCTGACGTGGGGGGCTGACAGGATGACCCTACTGAGACTATATCTTACTCTTATTAGAAGCAAAATAGACTACGGCTGCATAAGTGTATCAATATGCTAAGGCGACTTCACTTTCGAAGCTGGACCCTGTGCATCATGCTGCTATCAGAATCTGCACTGGCGCGTTTAGGTCGTCCCCTTCCAGCAGCTTGTGTGTGGAGAGCGGTGAACCTTCTTTACGGCACCGCCGTGTGCAGCTGACCCTTCAGTACTTAGCGCGGTTGGAACAAGTCCCCTTGTCTCCTGCATGGACCAGCGTGCATGCGCCACTAGGCCGACATCTGCCTTTCCCTTACTTTCTGCCCTCATCGGAAGATTATTCGGCAGTCGTGGCTGCAATGCAGCTGAGGCAAATGAGAATACAACCAGTGTTCTTGGAAAGTTTTCCCACGTGGCGTGTCCCAATCGGGAGTTTTTGTCCGGGATGTCAAATGCCTAAGAAGGATTCTATGCCTACACACATACTAAAGGGGACCATATTGCCGAAAAACATGCCCGTGCGATGAAGTTCTATACCGACGGCTCAAAGGTGGGAGACGCTGTAGGGTGTGCCGCTGTGTCGGGGGAGTTGGTGAGCGCCAAGAGATTGCTCCCAGAGTCGTCCATTTTCACTGAGGAACTTTACGGTGTGCTGGAGGCCCTCCGACTAATTAAACATTGTGTGTATGATACTTTTGCTATTTTTGTGGATTCAAAAAGTGTGGTGGAGGCCACTCGAGAGCATAATAGTACCCATCCGCTCGTTGGTGAAATCGTCATGAACTTAATAAATTTAACACGTGAGCGTAAATCTGTGACGTTGTGCTGGGTGCCCGGCCACGTAGGAGTGTCTGACAATGAAAGAGCTGACCAGGAGGCTAAACGGGCCGCAGAGGCAAACGAAGAGACTCTAAATCTGATGGTTCCTTTCCGAGATTATTACCCTCGGATCAAAGCGGCAGTGAGAGAACGATGGCAGCAGGAATGGGACAACGCTGCTAACGATAGCAATAAATTAAGGAGCATTAAACCCACTATACGTGAGTGGATATCGTCCAGTTGTCGTGGTCGCCGGTTAGAGGTGATGCTTTGTCGCCTCCGTATTGGCCATACGCGGCTAACACACGGCCACCTGATGGAGCGGCTACCACAGCCGCAGTGCGAACGGTGTCGTGTGCCTTTGACTGTAAAGCACTTCCTCGCGGAGTGTCCCCTGAATGCTGTTGCCAGGAATCTGCATTTTCAGCACCTTCGCGGTTGTGCACAGGATGTTTTGACCGGAATACTTGGGGAGGCTGAGCGGTCAACTTATAATGTGACAGCGCTGCAGTCGTTTATTGGAGCGTGTAATCTGTCTTCAAAAATCTAGCCTGAAGATTCTACGCATGGTAATGCGATGTAAACACTGAACCGTAAAATGGCCGGGCGCGCTGCGCAATGCCCCTGGGGGTTTCAGCGCGGGTAAGGCGCCCGGCCATAATTGGGTGGGCAGCTGAGACCCCATTAGGGGGTTAGGCTGCTGCTCAATGTGCAAACTGTGCATGTACCTTAAGATGATTATATGAACTGATTAACCCTAAGCATGAGGAGTATGGTATTGAACTAGCAGCTCTTTTATTACTGCTGCTTTTGCTGCTACTACTACTACTACTACTACTGTCACCAATGAAATCAAGTGTTGTTCAGATCACGCTCGTGGCTATCGCGTCTTTGTTGGTTTAATAGTTGCTGTGACTTGCGTTGCGATGTTTGTGGCAGTAAGACCTCGAAATTTGAGAAGTGGAGACAACCTGAATTGCGAGACCTTCGGCGCGACATAGTGCAGGCACTGAAGCGCTAGCAAATTGATGTTATTACTACTACTACTACTACTTCTACGTGCCAAATTTTATAAATATTCGCCAATCAGAAGTGATATCCGACCACGATGTTATTTCATTTTATCCCATGTACCCATGTCCGAATAATGCAGAAGAGAATACCGATAGGATGTGAACCCCGAGATGTTTTCTTTACTGTTGTGTTGTTCCTTGACTGTAACCTGAGTTTTCTTTAAAATTTCTACAATAAAATTAAAAACCAGTTCAGTTTTCCGTTTTTCGAATTTATCTTTCTTATTAGTTATTGTTTTCCGAATAATTTCTTACGATTACAGTA
This sequence comes from Morinoia aosen, assembly GCA_030386875.1. Taxonomy (NCBI): domain Eukaryota; kingdom Metazoa; phylum Arthropoda; class Malacostraca; order Amphipoda; family Talitridae; genus Morinoia; species Morinoia aosen. The sequence goes on from CM059562.1 coordinate 24,626,849, forward strand.
AGCTCGACTGTCATTTTCGATGTAGGGGGTAGGTTTTTATCTTTTTTTAATTTTATATACATATATTTATTCCTTATATTCATTTTCAAAAAGGATATATATTAATAAGTGCGTGTACGTGTGTAGGTATATGTATATCTACCTAAATAGATATACATGCTTCTATTTCTATTGTTTACGTGAAAACAATCCGGTTAATTATTTGTATTGCATTTACGAAACGATTAAAAAATTGATCTACCACTTCCCCAAAGGGCGTTTGTGTGAATAGGAAAAATGTATCATATAATTAGACAAGTGGAATAAAGCTCAATTTGAGCATATGAATCGTGGTAAAATTATCTTTCTGTCCGTATGTTTAACAAGCTATGGATTTTCATTTTGATTATATGTTTGTTTACGCATTTCTGCAAAAATTTTGTAGATACTTGCTAATTATAAGTGATATCCGGCTTACAATGTATCTCCATTTTATCCCATGGGCCCATGTCCGCATGATGTTGCAGAGAATACAGAGAGGATCCGAAATATGTTTTTTTTGCTGTTGTTGTTGTTTCTAGACGGTAAATTAAGTCTTTTTTCTAATTTCTGATAGGAAATTAAAAACCATTTCATTTTTACGTTTTTCGACGTTTTTTTCTTATTACTTATTTTTACTCAGCTTATTTCTTGCGATTACACAGAGCTTGACTGTTATTTTAGATGTAGCAAGAGCAAGATTGTTTTTTAATATTTATTATAATTTTTCTTACATTCAATTTCAATACGTATATGTACGAATATGTGTGTGTGTGCATGTATGTGTACATGTGTGCACGCATACATGTATGTCTATGTATTTGTGTGCACATATACATGTTCACACACATATGTACACACATATGCATTTATATGTTTCTATTCCTATTTTTTGCCTAAAAGCAAAACCTCAAGACACATTACATTTTACCTAAAGCTTCGCGACCAGCTAACACAACCAAATTCTAGAAATAGATATAATAATGATTCAGAAATAGATCGATCACGACCCCAGAAGGCATTTCTGTAAACAGAAGAAATGAAAGATGTAAACAGACAAATGCAATAAAGCGCTCGTGAAAAATTATCTCTCTGTCCGTAAGCTGATCAAGCCTTGAATTTCATTTTTGCATGTAAGCGCGTTTACGCGTTTCTAGATGTGCGAGTTGTGTTGCGCGATGCTCTTCATATATTACTTTGTGACTAACCTTTTCTCAATACTTGATAGTCATCAATACACTCGTGCAGTGAGTGCAGTGAGGCAGTGAGGACGTCTGTGTCTTTGCTCCGAAACAAAGTGCCCAACTGGTTAATGATCATGCATTTCTAACCAAAAAAGAGTGCCCACTCAGACCATGAGAATCCAAGAATAAATTTTATCTAACCAAATTAAAAAAAAAATCGAACAAAAAGTGTGATATTCCATCAGAACAAGCACTCAACCCTTGCTTCTTTTTGAGAGTGTCTCCCTTCTCACAAGATGGCGACAAACCCAACCAAGGACAACAACAGCGAGGGTATGCTGGAGCTTGACTATCCAGACGTACAAGGCCTGCCAAAACAGACTAAGCGAGTAGTTTCCATCCTAATTGATCTCTTCAAATCAGTAATGAAGAAATTTCAAAGCGAAATTAGTGACTTGAAAACGATGATTGAAACACTAACGAAGAAAGAATCAAATCAAAATGCAAGGATTGAAGAACAAGATAAGAAAATAAATACCATAGTCTCTCGTCTAGAGCGACTCGAACGGAAAGAAGAACGTGAAGAATTGGAGAACAAAAAACGCACTTTGGTTATATCAGGGGAACTGCCGCAATCACGTCCTGAAGAAAATTGCATAGAAACTGTGTGCCAGATCCTGAAGGACCAACTCAAAATCAACCTGAGTAACTCTGACATCACCACAGCGAGTAGATTGGGAAAAAACCTCCACCCGAAAACGTCGATAGGAGAAACATTTCTTTTGAGCTACGAAAATACGAAAAGAAGCAAGAAATTCTGACAGCCTGCCGTGTTACAAAACCGGAACAACTCTACGTGAATGAATACTTAGTACCTTCGCGAGCAAGTATAATGTACACTCTGAGATTGGCCAAACGAAAATTTCCGGAACAAATAGGACCCGCAAGAAGTTTTGATGGCAATATCAACGTCTTCTCTCCAAAGATACCCGGCCAAGTAACTCAGAGATCTCTAACCATCAATACACCTGAAGAACTAGATAAGTACTTGCTGCAACATGTCGGCAAGTCCTCAGAGGAAATTATTCGTGATTAGTATTTTTTTAGACTGACGTATTGAGTTTAATATTATTTTGATATCTGTCCACATGTTTTCTTCTTGATTTTTGATTGAATTACCTTCACCTCTTCAAGGCATCTACGTCGACCTTACAGCCTTGTTTTGCTGCTTACTAAATTGTTTTTCAATTTCTTTCTTTCTCTTTTTTATCGAACTCGATAAAAAATTTCAATTTCTCGATTTTTTAATACTCATACCGAACTTGCTGTTCAGACTTAACTCGTGTATGTGTTTCTGAATCTGGAAACAATTTAGATAGTCAAGATTTTTTAAATTCCATAAATAACTTCACTGTCACTTCGTTTTTAAATCCATTTCGTCCTTGCTACATCTTATAAGTGTTATATGCGGAAACCACTGGTACAACAGCCTTGTAACTACATTATTTGCCATTTATGATCCCTAATGTTCCTGCTCATGGACTGAATTTGCGCTCTCCTTATGAAATCATACTAGGTTTTAAACAATTTAGACTAATAATCTGTGTGTTTTTAGTTTTTTTTTTTTTTTTAGTTTAATTCTAAGTAGGAATGTCCTTATTTTTACCTTGATCCTGTAGTTTTTATCATTCTTATTTTTACGTTACATTTTACTTACTGTCTCTTAATGCTAATAACTGACCATGTTAACATGTTCGACAATATTGATCCAGATCTCAATCATTTGAACAGACTGCACCCAAACCTAAATGAAACTGGAAACTGTAAATACCTAAATATTAAAAAATTCAATGAATCGATGAGGAAGACCTGTAACGATTTTTCTCTATTATGTTGGAACTGTAGATCCATTTATCCGAAAATAGATGAAATATCTTGTACTATCACTGAGCTGAACAGCAATTTTGATGTTCTCAGTTTCACCGAAAGTTGGCTAGACGACTCATCTAAGGACCTGATTCAAATTCAAAACTATTATAGCCATCATTCACTCCGTAGTAACAAACGTGGTGGTGGCATCAGTACGTACATATCTAAACATATATCTTCGAAAGTCATTTTAAGTGCAACTATGAATCGTGAACATATTGAGACCTTATTTATAGAACTAACGAAAAATGGTAAACGGATTATGCTTGGGACAGTATATAGACCCCCAACAGCTTGTAACGTCTCTTTCCTGAACGAGCTTCAAAGCATTATATCTCAGTTCAACAAGTCTCTATATAATGACATAATAATCTGCGGGGATTTCAACTACGATCTTCTACAATATGATAGCTGTGAGCAAATCTCAAACTTCATAAATGTTTTTCAATCTAGCTCCTTCCTTCCAATCATCACGAAACCTACACGTGTTGCATCTGAATCGGCTACGTTACTCGATAATATTTTTATGTTAGATCCGACTGATTTTCTTACCGGAATAATAATTTCTGACTTATCTGACCATTTCCCGGTGTTTCTCATCAAGAAAAATGTCTATAATCCTTGTTCCAGCCCACAGGCTGATACTTATTCATTTCGTTGTGTAAACGAATACAACTTGGGAACAATGCGAACTGTTCTAGAAGAATTAATGCCATCATTAGACGTCTATGAACCGGACAATAATGCGATTAATATTGATGAAGCAATAATAAATTTAACTGAAATTATAACGACCGCATATAACCAGTGCTGTCCAATAATCACCCGCACAATTACGCCGAAAAATAGACAAAAGCCCTGGATTACTGAAGATATCGTGATCAATATAAAGAAACGTCAAGCGTACCTAGCCTTACTATACGAAGGGCGAATATCTAAAGTAACGTATAACAGATTCAGGAATCATGTGACAAATCAAATACGAACCTCAAAACGAGACTACTTCACGCGCAAATTTACTGAATACAAAACTGATATTAAAAAAACTTGGCGCCTGCTTAATTCATGCTATAAACCGAATAATAATACTACGAAAACAATTGAGTCCGTCGTTCACGAAAATGTAAAATACAACGAGAAAAAAGATATTGCAACTGTGTTTAACAACTTTTTTGTAAACATAGGAAAAAATATAGCCGATAGTGTCTTCAGTGAACCCAGAGACCACTTGCAATACATGGACCATGTCCGTGAACCTAACTCTTTCTTTTTCACGCCAACTAATCCCTCCGATGTAATTACGTGCATAAACAACTTGAAAAATAAATCAAGTGGATTGAAAAATTTTTCGGCTAAAGTTCTTAAGGCTATAGCTGATATAATAGCACCGTGCATATCTTATATTATCAACCAATCCCTTTCTCAAGGTATCTTCCCCAACTCTTTCAAAATTGCGAGAGTCACCCCTATTTTTAAAAATGGTGATAAAAACTGCGTTAACAATTATAGACCTATCTCTGTACTACCAATTATTAGCAAAATATTCGAGAAAATTGTGTATAAAAAAGTGTATTCGTATTTTGAACAAAAATCTTTCCTCTACGACAAACAATACGGTTTTCGTTCTAAGAAATCTACGACACAAGCTGTATTAAATCATTTGCAATACCTTTATTCTAATATAGATGAAGGAAAGCTTGTTTTCTCCGTATTTCTTGACTTTCGAAAAGCATTCGATTGTGTGGACCATAACGTATTACTCTCGAAACTACATTGTTATGGCATTCGAGGGGCTGCCCATGATTGGTTTAGATCATACTTAGCAAATCGGAAACAATACGTTGTCATTGACGACGCAAAATCAGACCCACAGACAATTAGCCATGGGGTTCCACAAGGATCTGTCCTTGGGCCTCTCCTATTTCTAATTTTTATCAATGATATCATTAAATCTACATCATTCTTCAAATTCATACTTTTTGCCGATGACAGTACCCTTTCTGCGGTCCTTCCAGACCAAAATCCCGCTAGGATGGCGGAGCGTATAAATAATGAACTTCATAAGGTTTCATTGTGGCTTAAAGCTAATAAAATAAGCCTTAATATCGATAAAACAAAATATATTACATTCTCATACAAGAAAAATATATCTCTCCCACGCATTCAAATTAGCGAAGGTGAAATCGAAGAAACCAACTCAAGTAAATTCCTCGGCATCATAATAGACAAACATCTAACCTTTAAAGAGCACATCGCTCATATTAGTTCTAAATTATCAAAATCTATCGGAATCCTAAATAAAGTTAAGAATTTCCTGCCTGAAACAGCCTTACAAATGCTCTACCGAACGCTCATTTCACCATACTTGCAATACGGAATAGAAGCATGGCACGGAACTGATAAAAATAAAACCAACAAAATTTTTACCCTACAAAAAAGAGCCATAAGAGCGATAAAGAATCTAGAATATAATGCTCACACAAATGACTCATTCAAAAATTTACGAATACTTAAGCTCTCGGATCTCTACAAAATCTCCATTTGCAATTTCATTTACAAAACATTAACAAATGATGGCGACAATAGCCTAAAACAACTATTAACTACGCAAACTGGTCATCACGACCATTTAACGCGAAATAGAAGTAAATTCATGCTTCCTTATTACTCAAAGGCTCGGTCACAACACAGTATCCTCTTCGTTGGAACTAAAACTTGGAACTCAATACCTGCGGAGATCCGTGAAAGTAATTCTTATAAGGTATTCAAAAAAAGTCTTGAGTCTCACTTCCTATCAGATTACTAGTCGTGTAAGATCACAGAGTCAAACCTTGTCCCCTACATAACTGGTCCTAATAATGTAATTTGCCTTGATTAATTTCGCCGATCTTCAGTCTGTTCTTGAATCGTTTGTCGAATATACTGTTAAATCTAGTCCATATGAACTATATTGTGAAATGAAGTATCTAATTTCGAGTTACTTATCTCATTGATCAGTCTAATGCGTCTCTAGTTTAAGTGAATTAGGTTAAACATTATTGTACTCCTAAGACTAACCTTGATGGTAGGATGTCCTAGAAGTCACTGAACTTATTCGGGCCCACAGGTAGCTATACTCAAATTTGACCATTGTACTAGACTTAAGAAACATTTTATCTCTGTATCTCCTGTGGTAAATAAATTGTTTAAAATTGTTTAAATTTACGATGTGTTTCAATCTGCTTTGGTATAGCGTTTTTTTGTCTTTTCTTTTGATTCAACTAATATCTTAGAAATTTCTAAAAATTCTTTAGTAGTATTTAAATCAGCTATAAGTTGTCAGCCATCGCTTAGAATATAAAATATCCAATTAATGATATTTTTTTACTTTTCATTTAACTATCCCTTGACAGGGTTGATCTATTATCATGCCACGTATGGTTTGTCTATTAGTACGTCTCGTATAGTTTGTCTATTAGCACGCCTCGTATGGTCTATCTATTTGTACACCTCGGATAGTTTGCCTATTCGTACGCCTCGTATAGTTTATCTATCAGTACGCCTCGTATGGTTGATCTATTTGTACACCTCGGATAGTTTGTCAATTAGTACTCCTCGTATGGAACGTTTGTCTTAGGACGTCTTATTTAAGAAATTTTTAAAAGCCAATATGTTAACATGTATCTCATGTGGCAACGTTTTTGGATACAAACGGTTTTTCTTTCTTTCCTTCGTTCTTTCTTTCTTTCTGTTTCCCGGGAATTCCAGGGATTCTAAATAGTATACATATTCCAAGAAATTAGTGAGAAAATAACTTAAAATCATACTGTTTAATATGATTAATCAATTAGAGAACTCCATATAAGACTTGAGTGTTTTAATATCATTACAATTTACATCACCACATAGTGTAGTCTACACTACTACCTAATATAGTTCAACTATTACATCAGAATATATTTTGTGGATTGGTTTTGCAGGTAATAAAGAATAGACTGTAATAGATACGATGGCAACGGCCGATGTTGTAGAAACTAAAGCCTTTGTGTGGCGATACTATGTTGAAGGTGCAATTGGAGAAAGTGTGAAATGTAAAAAGTTGCGGCAAGAGTTTACTTTTCAAAGGCTGGTTTACCAGTGGTTTGTTGCGTCGCATATAGAGTAAACACAATATAGTGAAGCCTGAAACTGTAGACCCAGTTGCGTCAACTAGTAGTTGAGAAAAAAGAATTCGTATTGAAACAGAGCGCCCTCATGAAAGGGAGAGCATTAGTGAAAGCACTAACCCTAAACAAAATAAATAACAAGTATCGTAAAGGTGCATCAAAGTACTCCGGAAGAACAAGTGACCAAGCTTGTAGCAGTTGATGGCTTGTCAGTAAATACAGTTACATAGAGTGAAGTCATCAGAGATTCCTTTTCTGATAAAGGTTTTTTGCTCCCTAAATCACCGAATACTGTGATGGGCATGGGCAACAAATTACAATAGCATAAATGTAAAATGTAAAGAAATCTCGGGGTTGTCTCTCTGAAATGCCGGGATTCCGGGATTTTCATTAAGTCCCGGGATTGCAAACCCTAATTACGGTCTCGTTGTATTGGCTTAGGTTTTAACAAATAAATATATGAGCAGCTTCGTTACAAAAGTATTTTTTTCAATTGTTTATTTTAATTCTATGGGCGTCGATGCGCTTCACAGCCTCTCCTTTCCACTGGCCCGCTCTCGGGATTCGACAACCGTTCAGTGAATGAACTAGTATTCATTTCCGATATTCTTACTCCTTGATATAATGCCACGGCTCACTTTTGTTATTAATAAAAATTTATTGCATTATAATTCAAGAGCGTTTTTTAGAGAACTGGTCTGTTATGCTTCTCCGCATATCTGTGTAAGGAACATCGCTAAGAATCTGGATAAGCGTTATCTGGCCAATAACGTATTCCTAAATGATTCTAAAAGACCAAATAATAATAAGTCTGAGTATCAACGTGGGAGCACTTCAAATCGCCTATACATTCAGATCGTCTATACCTGCTAGAAGGTTCATCGCTTGGACTTCGAGAACAACGACAGCCCACAGGAGATGCCAGGAACTTCATAACTATAACCCTTTGTAATGTTTACTTCGTATTAATAATATTTTGTGGGGATTATTAATAGAAATATGTCAACGAGAGTAAGTAACAACGTATTTAAATTGTTTTAGGTTCTTTTTCCATTCATATATTAACCTGGTTAAATCATAATTGCTAGTCGGCATCTAGGGAGAAGCGGCGGCAACGCCACCGCGAGGGTTGCCTTCGAGGACGGGAGTCAGTTAGGTGGGAGACTCCGAAAGCCATTGACAGAGGTGTGAACTGCGACGAAACGAATTGCGTCGGTCCTTGCGGACCGGGCGCGTGCCTTTATCAAAACATATTAATGACTTCAACATAACCACCTCATAGCGAACGTGATTGTGCCTTGCTTTCAAATTCCATTAAGTGACCCGCAAACTTTGCTTTAATGTCAGTTAACCATCGCCATAACGGTCGATTCGGGCGATGCAAGAACGGCAGCTCGTCGCCTAGAGTCCGGGCCACTCTACAAAGCAGTCGAACCACAGCTAAGTGTCAATCCATGTCCACCATGTACTAATGTCCCCTCCTTCAGGTCTTCAAGTGTGTAGGATAGGAAGCTCGAACATTATATGAAGCTCATAACTTTTGATTACTTTTATTGTCAATAGTGAAATGTTTAGATCTTTCGTGTCCTTGATTTCCCCCCGTAATTAGGAGGAAGAGATGACGATGATAAAGAGGAAATGATTGATTCACGAAGCCAAGAAATACGGCTATGTACTTATATTAATATGCCTTCCGCTTCGTTGCCAAAAACGCTTAACCGTTATCTCAAATTAACATGTCTAATAAATATAAATATTCTTTGCCCAAGTGGCTGGTGGCAGCGTCAAAAAGCTACCGTGACTTATAAAGACTAGAAAATAGAAGAATTGTGACGAATAATGTGTTTACGAATGTCACGATATTAAAGTCACGAAAACATCGGCAGTAATTAAAAGACATGAAAAGACGATAACGAGAAAACCGATAAATGTTGCGATCACCACCAAGAAACTATTACAGGTCCATGATATTGTCTACTGTACGCCATTTGTAGGGAAAATAATTTCAGCAAACGTTTAGGCAGACAGGGGCAGACCCTAACAATTTTTCCAAACAACTGCTCCGTAGAACAATTATTACCCATGAATAAGTCCACCCGTACGGCGGTTACCGAAGAATATTTGTTCAACATGTACCTAATTCATCTAAACTTAACTTAACCTGATCAAAACTAAAACTAATCTAAAATAACTTAGCCTAACCAAACCTAATCTATTTTATCTTAATCTGTCAATTTAGAATTGTAATTTTTGAATATAGCTTTTCTTAATGCAATGAATGTGCTCAAACTACACATTGAAGCACTGACAATTAGATTAGATTTTTAGTTAGTTTGAGCCTCCCTATCCGCCACAAAGCCGATCCGAAGAGAGGTAGGAAGAAGGCACCATTTAGTATGGAGTTAAAGGAACTCCGAATCTATGCAGAAAGGGCCTAGAAACAGTAAATTGAGAAAGAAGATTATGAAACAAGATCAAAGTCGAAGAAGAAAGTAATATGTGCTGGAAAACAGGACAGCAGTGAACCGAAAAAGGTGGTCCTTAACAATAGCAAAAAAAAATTTTACTTCAGCGAAAAGAAGGCCCTCACACATTTTCCCTCTTAGAGCGCTAATTCCCATAGATGCAATAGCTGTATCCCCCTGAGGGGTTCCACACAAAAACACGTTTACGCTGGAGAAAGCAAAAAGTTTCATACCAGCAGTGGAAAAACTCGCTATTAATTCATTCTTCCATTCGATGCCAACTTAACCGAGCAAAAAATTCCTAACTTTACGAATAAAACATATAATGGAAACGGATTTGATTGATATCCATACAGAACTCAAAAGTTTCAGGATTAAATATCCGACAATCCGTGACTGCCATTGAGTACATTTATGATTGCATGATGCTCAGTTTCAAATCGATTAATTGCTGCATCCTTGTGATATTGTAGGAAGTATGGTGGAAAAATAAATAAATTGATTTCAATTTTGGACTTAAATCTCTGGCCCGAGTAAGACGATGTATTCATACAGCTGCACTTACAACATGCTACTGACATATTCTCCCAAAAATAGAACATAATAATTCAGTAGACAAGATTTGTAGCTCCTAACTGTTGGGTCTGATGTTAAACTATCGTTTCTTCATTGAGAAACTGCTTAAGGCCGGTGTCACACGGAGACCAAATGGTAACGTTTCGTCATAATCGTCTACGTAGCGGTACCATTTGGTTTATCTAGCGCTACCAAACCGTAAGATTTCGGCCATGAGCTACGGTCCATTTTTGGTATACGTATCGTTACCATTTGGTAACCAATATGGCGGAGAGCTCGGTTGGCGAACGCTTATGTAATTATATTAAAGGATTATTTTAGTATCTTGACGCGGTAAACATATGCAAAGGGTTTTAAATGTTTTTTTAACGTAGCATCTTTAGTTGAGTGTATTTTTTTCCAGTGCTCTGGTCTGAGGTGTCTCAAAATTAGCCCTGCCGAATTTGACTAGAGAAAAGTTGGGGTTAAAAAGGCTTGCGTTTGAGAAAGTGATCTACATTGTGAAGATGACAAATTTCTAACTGTTGATGGTAAGTTTTAAATGATTCTATATGTATCGCAGGCAGCATATGTATGTGATTTACTCTCTAATGCTCAATTTACCTATGTATTCTTTTGATGTTTTTAGTAATCACACACATGTAGTTAGTAACTGATGAATAGGGAGAATAATTTTCTTGTAGAAAAGCCTTTCCCAAAAAGATGTAAATCTTATTGAAGAGATTTAATGTCTGGAAAATTAATAAAATTTGCACCTTGAGCAATTTAGTGATAAATTAGCTCTGTTGGTCATCTTGTAACATTTTATGAACTACGGTGGTACCGCTAGGGTGAGGTGTGTGTGTGGGTACCACCTACGCCGTAATAGGTCCGCTAGGGCACAGTAAATTCTGTTAGTGCCGAACTACGGTGGTACCGTTAGGAAGACGAGCAATTGTCTGCGCCGTATGGGCCCGCTAGGGCAACAGAAGTGAATTCTGTTAGTGCCAAACTGCGACGGCGTCTTCCTATCGAGAAACTATGCGAAATAGTTTGTCCTTCCGAGGTGGCTCCTTAATCCCTTATTAGGCAAAGTGTCGTATAAGACTAAAGCCTGTGTCAACGAAGAGAAATGAAACTCTTTCAACCTCAGGGTGGAATTGTTCAATGATGAATCTCTTTGAAGTACCTATCACATACACAGATATATTTTAACAAAGACAGTGATTTATTTTCTATTGCAAAAATAGTGCGTACAGACATGAGCTATTGCATAACAGGGTACAACACTCAAAATTGCATTTAAGATATTAGTCGTATTTAGCTAGGTAATACAAGAAACATTGGAATATCGACATGTGAGACAAATGATATTTAAGGGCTAACTAAAGTAAATGCACAAACGCAACATCAGCGCGGGGAAATAGACAAGTCGGCGTTCAGAGAGCTGGACACATGAAGAAAATACTTAATATTATGGGTAACTAACACAAAAAGGCTCGACAACCCCTGTGCGGCCTGACATACAGATTGCAAACTACCTACAATGGCTTAAATAAGTCATTGTGACATGTCTAGTGCAAAATAGTTTCTTGTTCAAAATGTCCAGGCTGTGTTTTAGTATTTCTTGTTGTGTTGAATAGCACACTGGGTAGATAATTTCCAATATAAGTTTGATATATTCAACAATATTTTAATATACAGCACATTTATTAACCCACATTACAAACTTAACTTTGTGCAGGACAGAACATATAATATATGAATTTAAGAAATTGCCTTGATATTCTGTGGTATTGTATGCAGTCAATTTTTTGCTAATATAACAACATTGTGTTGAGCTAAAATCAAATTAAGGATGTATTTTTTTTCATGTTATATCCTTACATTTTAAATTTATTCCAGATAAAATTCCTCTAGCAAAAAATGATTTTAAAAAATAAATTTTTTGACATCTCACTCTTAATCATTTAACATTAGAAGCTTGTCTATTTTATTCAGTAGATATCCTCGTTATTTCATAACTTAGGATGAAATGATGCATTGATTTATTTGTGTTAATGTTTCCTTAAATTAAAGTTTTCATTGGCCAATTATGACATCTTGGAAAAATGCCATATGCTCACAGAATGAGGGGCTGGTTTTCAAATATTTCTTAATTTACTAGAGAATAGATTGACAAGTAGAAAATGTCAGTAATGTATGGAAAAATAGAATTTTTTTTCTATTCCTGGTTTCTTGTTTTAACCATGTTTTGTCTAAGGTGAATCCACTATAAACCAGTATATTTTGGCATTTGACCACATCATATATGAGGGCTGGTATAATGCTTGAGGTGTTCTAAACTGTCATGACAAGAGACCGCTGACTGTTGACTTTCCCATACGAAATTGAAAATGGTGAGAGCTTCTGTTTTCCCCTTAAGTAAACAAATTTACTGCAACTGGTACTCCAGTTCGAAACAGGTCAGATGAACCAAATGAATACAATTATGTAACACTTCGAGGTAACTTTGACTCTCCAAACATGACGTGCTGCCTCAGTACACCAACATTTTGACGGCTCCGATAACCTAGAATCGACTAGCCTGTTGCCAGGTCCCTCAGAGTGACGGCCAGACGATCATACGCTGAAATTGCGCTCCTCATGTTCGTGTCCCTCTGCTGGATGATAGGAGTGACTCTCTAGTAGCCAGGAGAAGACGCTGGTGCTCATCCTCACGAAGTTCCTGGAAAAAATCGGTCACTTTAAACTGTGAACAAAGTAAAAGTTGCGTTCTGGGTAGCATTTGGATTACTGTTCAGATTGGTGCTCATTGGCAGGGAAATTTTGATCCAAAAATGAAAGTAAAATTGTTTAACATTAGCAGTAGTGATGAGCAAGTCTCGAAGGTTAAAGAGCTGAATATTTTGTTTGTAAAAGTTCATTTATTTTTACCAATCAGACGGTTTCATTTTGGACAGAGACATAGGAAAATTGGAGTTATGTCTCTGAAAGTTTTATAAAATGTGGATTCTGAGAAATCAAAAACGTGCTCGGTATCAGACGGAAAAAAGTGCTGTTATTTCAGCATTATAAACTTTGGTTTGAGAAAATATAAATACTTGCACTCATTCTCACAATTGAAGTGGCTTTAAATTTCGAACATATTTTTTCCAGCACAAGCTGGGAAGATCAAACATTGCAATGCGCTGGTGACCCCGATAGGACGGAATTAAGTGCTTGATTGAGTCAAAGAGATTTTCTGTAGATGCAAATTTTCATTAAAGACAGCAGAGCAAATTATGATTAAAGATGAAAAATTTATTTGCGAAGTTTAAAAAGTTCTAAAACGGGATAATTTGCACATTTTAAATGATACTACAAAAACACATTTTCATAGCTTAAAAAGTTTAAAGCTGGATAATTTGTGGAATTTAGTACAGGGCTCTTTGAAAAGACAGTGGCCCGAAGCCTACAGCAGAATACATATTTGAATACTGCGGTAAACCTGCAACGCGGAGTTCATACAGTCATATAGTACAAAGCGGGATTTGCCAATATGTACAGTATTAAAAATTGTAAAAATAAATATATAAAACTTTGAATTCATTATATTCGTACCTGTAGGAATCAGCGTCTTCTAATCGCATTTTTTTACTCTCATGTTTGCAAGTCCTTGGTCATTATATCTATCCAAAATCGAAGCTCAAAACATTTTTCTTTTTGGTTGTTCAACATTTTTTGCCAATAGAGCAATTTCATAGAGCGTGATGAAGTCCCGAACTTGAGAAAAACTTGTGTCGCCATCCGCCTTGCACGGTTGCTCGAGAGCGACTGAGCAAATGTAAATAAACCAAATGGTCACGGATCGCTACAAAGCCTTGAAGCGTGTGACAGCTCTCTTCATAATTCCGTCAAGCTACCCGATTAATTTGGTAACGTAGCGCTACGGTTTGGTTATCGTGTGACGCCGCCTTAAGAGCGCCTTCGCTTGGCTACAAACAAGTATGGGATTTCTTGTTCCACTCATTGAGGTGGGTGTGGACTCTCGCGTCCTGGTCTGAGTGCAACTTCTCGCAGAGCTGACACCAAGATATGTTCTGGCGATGCTGGTAGTGGTGTTGATGGCTGTACGAAGCCTCGTAGTGAACTTTCCACCTGCCCAAGCGATAGTTTCATTTTAGGTTAATTTATTTCATTCTGCTAACCCATAACGATTAGCTATAAAAAGATTTCCCCACTGAGAAAAATTTATTTGTGGAGCAAAATGTGTTGCATTTTATACCATGGGGCATAAAAATGGAAGCCTTTCGTCCATATTCTTTTTTGTATTGGAGAAGAAAGAAATGAATGATGACGATTTAAAAACGGCCTAATTCTAAAAAAACGACTACAAACGGATGTTTTCTGTCTACTGGTGTGAGAGTTCCACTGGCTAGTGAATTTGCGCTTAGTTAAAGCCGCAAACATAACATTACGGATGTCACTCTGATATTATCTGAAAAAATGCACTACCTGAGGAGCTTAATACTGAGGCTTTAAATATATTCTTTGACATTCTATGTAATAGCTCGAATAACAGTGCAATGATGTTTCTTTTCAAATATAACACTAACTACAAGAGTCAAGTCTGAGGTAAGAAACACACATAAGATGTGCATCAGGGAATGCAGTGAGCCGATAGACAAAGAGATAGCTTAGATCGAGGCGCGTTGAATCATCACAAATGAAGCGCGTATCAGTAAGTTTTTCAGCTAACTCAAGTGAAGCGGGGCCATGAAAGTAGCCTGCTCGTAGGAATAATTTAGGGGCTTTTAAAGGAGCTTTAGACGGTAAAAATAAGCTGACCATAGCGCTCTTTTAGACCGTTCTGTGGATATTTTTGAATTAAGGGCCGGTTTGTGAAGGGAGTAAAGCTATTCCTGAAAAATTGTTCTTTATCCATAGTTAATTGCAAAAATAAAATAGGTACTAATTAAAATTGTTATTCTAAAGTAATATCAGTTTGAGGTATAAGACGGAGGTCTAAGGAGGTCTAAGCTTGGAGGTCTCTTAAACGGAGGTCTAAGCTTGACGAAAGTTGAGAGTGATTCAGTGACCTTAAAGGTGAGTGATCCTCAACTTTTTCGTACCATAGGTACATTTCTGGAATGAAAATTTTAAATTAAATTTACAGTCAGTTTAAAGGCTGCTGCACAACTGTTATTTGTAGGTGGTGCGTTGTTTTTCTCAACAAAGCACTGATGAGTGTATATTCAATATTAAGCCAATGTGTATCAACTCCTACGTTCAATACTTTCCGTAGGAGTTGATCATGTTCGACGCTGTCGAATGCTCTGGAGAGATCGAGTAGCAGCAAGAGTGTTACATTTTTTTGATCGATGTCGCTGTAAATTTTTTCAGTGATATTGAGCAGGGCGTCTTGAGTGCTAGTGTTCTTCCTATAGGCATACTGATTTCGATGATGTAAATTTGCCTCGTCCAAGTGAGATAATTGATTCGTTACCACTTTTTCCAATATTTTAGACAGGACAGGTAAAAGGCTAATGGGCCTGTAATTTGACCCTGTATTTATGTCACCAGATTTATGCAGCGGTCTGATTATGGAGTTTTTCCATTGGTTTGGAAATTTACCAGTTGCCAGTTGATGTGTTGATAATCAAACGAATCAATGGTGCTGTCACTGGAAAAATGTCTTTGATGTATTGAATGCTGATTCCATCATGGCCGACTGCTTATGAGGTTTTTAATGAGTACAAGATATTCTGCAACTCTGGTAAAGCGACAGGACGTGGTCTCCACAATGCACCAGCCTTTGAAAGTGTAGTAGGGCACGAATTTTCAACTGAAAGTTGATTTGGATTGGTTTTACATAATTCATTGAAAACTTGTGAACCTACTTTTGAATAGAATGTGTTGAACTCAGTGGCTGTAGCCAAGGGATTTCAAAATTACTTATGCGGTCTAAATTTTTATATTAAACAACCTCACTAATGATTTCCCATGTACGTTATGGCGCATTTTTTCCTTTAATAGTTCTTGGTGAAAGTGCGTTTGCTTTTCTTGTGTGGTCGTGTTCTTATTTTACATATCAGGTTATCTCAAAAACGATGCGTTTTTTGAACTTTTTTCCTTTTTTAAATAGTGCTTGTATCAATATTTTCCATTCGTAGCTGAAGTTTATACCAACAATTTTGCAACACCCTGTATATGTACATAGATACCAGGATGCAAACATAAAATTGAAAGTTTTTTAATTAGACATTTTAACGTAAGCGTCGTTATTTAATAAATAAATAAATGAATAATATAAATTTTTTAAATAATGAAGGCATCTAAAGATGCTTTATTTCCAATCAAGCCTGATACATATCACCTTGTACATTGGATTTTCAAAAGCCTTATTACTAACACCAGGACGCCATGACGCTTTCCCCCGGTCAAGACCGGTACCCATTTCAGACACCTGGGTAGAGTGAGGTATTGTGCTTGGAATTTTTCTCCTATACCCAACAGAGAAAATCGCCACCAGCGGCGGGGCTCGAACCCGGGTCTGCCGCACGGCGGCAGATCATAATAAGCATCTTATTAAGTATACATGGGTGAATCAAGTAGCAAATTTATGTTTCTTATATAAATGCTTCACAATAATGCAGAGAAATGACGTGTTATGTAACGTTACAATTATGTTGAGTACGAATAGAGAAAGAGCGGTATTTATAGTTCAAGTTATAAATGCAAGTTGTTAGTTTGGTTCAGTACGCATGTGTGTATACATATACCTACATACATTCACATCCCACGCATACATATGCTTATAGGCAAAAATCAGCATACAAGTAATCATAATACAAACGTATACTTCATAAATGAAGTATAATGCATTGAAATATATGATAATGAGCTAAGGAGATTCGTAACTACTTTTTCAGTATGTACTGCACCTTGCAATTATTGTTGAGACGCAAGATGACAAGCTATTTTGATTTTGAATTCTCTTAACGTTTGAGGGATTTTGATACTCAGGGGAAGTTGGTTCCACAGTTGACAGAGTCTTCTGCCCAATATCAGATGAACGATAGTTGACTAAAACTTTATTGTTTCTGCTAGGCTTTAGGTTGGTGACGGTGAGGGGATGAAAATCGCACTATCTCAGCATTTCTGAGGAAGATACAAAGAGGAGAATACGGAATGGGCTTTGTGTATAAGGAACCTTTCTTGAATAGGAGTCCAGCCGAGTTTATTACGGTGAGGAGTTACGTGATCACTTCCTTTGAATTTACCGTTGCATACCCCCTTGGCTACGAAATTCGTCCATTTTTGTAACACTCTCTTTGATGATATTGAGGTTTATTCCCCCACATTAGGCTGCTATAGTCAGTGTGCGATGACAAAAACGATTGAATGGACAATAATCTAGAATTTTCGTCACATGACGAAAAAAACATTAAAGTTCCGTAAATTATGTTGTAAGTTTTTTAATGTGAGATTTGAAGAATGTTTCTGTCGAACCTGATACCTAGATTTTCAACTTCTTTTGATGGCTTAATTTTATCATTTCCTCCTGTAAGAGTAAGATTTGGAATTTATTTTGATTGCGTCTTTGGATCGGAAAATAATGCATTTTGGTCGTACCATGATTTCAGGCTTATCAAAAGGGTTAACGAAAACAAGTCCATAATAGGCTGTTTCTCAAAATGATTTGGAGCCCAACTTCGACGTGGAAAATGAATATGAAAACTTACAAAAAGAAGAAGAAAACGAGTCTCAAGCTATATCTTCGGCTGCATCTTAATATAATTCGGAGTCCAACTTCGACCTTGAACCTAACAATAAAGACATTTTCGGAAAAAACTAAGTGTGTGAGACTCAAGGCAATTATAGTGCAAAATTGCGAATGAACTCTTACAGGACTGTGAATCGTCTTTCGTGTCATAATACTAGCTTGCACCGCAAAAAACAATTGTCGAACAAAACATGAATTATTTTTTGGAAGAATATTATGGATATCATTTGAAGGCAAGATTTAAGGCTATGATAAATCATTAAGGCCCTAACAACATATATGAACCAGGACATGAAAAAAACAAGGCTCTTCTGTGTAGCATACGGAACGTCAATAATGATTGCGTTGTGAAAGTTTATGGAAGAAAGAAGCATCGCTACTCCAGTTTTGTATGGGATCCCGTTTTCAGCTTCCTGATTAAATGCCTTGAGTCATTTTGGAAACTGAAGCAAAAAATTGTTTATTTCTACGGTCTCGAAGAAAGGATAGACTTCATCTTACTTATTTCTGTCGACAACAATGAGCACCACAGCCGACAGTTCAGTGCAGCAGAACGAACGTTCTTTCCATAATTAGGAGTATTTCCTCATCTTTATTTTGTTATTTCTTTCTCTTTTCTGTATTAATATTTAACGTCCGTATGACAAATATACCATGAAATACATTTTGTGTGTACAACAATAAACAGGTTTATAGATGTGAGTGTTGTGCAAAGTTTATAATGAATTAAATTTTTGGCTAACGTCGTCTCGCTATTTCAAAATCATTCTCGAAGATGTTTTCAATCGATTTTCGGCTGAGCTGGGGGGAAAGGGGTAATTTAAGCATTGCATTTAGTCTTTTTATTTTTTCCGTGCGTTCAGCGCACACTATCACTGAACTTTCAAATCGGAAAAAACTCTAAATTTCTGTAATTAAAATTATCATTTTGGACCAAGGCCTAATCTTCCTATATGTGCCAATTTTGTGAATTATTCTCCACTCAGATGTGATATCCGGCCACAATGTTACTCCATTTTATCCCACGTACACATGTCCGTATAATGCTGAAGAGTTGTGTTGCTTCTTGACTATAACCGGATTTTTCTTAAAAATTTCTGTGAAGAAATTAAAAACCAGCTCATCAGCTCATTTTTAGGTTTTTCGAAGTCTTCTCTTCTTTTTAGTTTTTTTTTAAGCGAAAATTTCTTAGGATTACAGTGAGCTCAGCTGTCATTTTCTGTGTAGTAGATGGTAGGTTGCTTCTATCTTTTATCTTATATATGTATTTTTTCTAATATTTTATTTTCAATAAGTATATATATTAATATGTGTGTGTACGTGTGTAGGTATATATATGTATCTACATAAATAGATATATATGTTTCTATTTCATTTCTTTACGCAAAAACCATTCGGTTAATAAATTTTATTGTAATAGCGTAATGATTAAAAAATACATCTATCACTTCCCCAGAGGGCGTTTCTGCGAATCGGATTAATGTCATATATAATTAATGAAATAAAGTGCAATTTGAGCATATGAATCGTATCAAAATTATCTTTCTGTCCGTATGTTGTACAAGCTATGAATTTTGATATTGAATATTTGTTTGTTTACCCATTTCTACCAATATTTTGTAGATATTTGTCAATCATGAGTGGTAACCGGCTTACACTGTATCTCTATTTTATCCCATGTACCCATGTCCGCATGATGTGGTGAATATCGAGAAGATATGAAATATGTTTTTGGTGGTGATAGGCCTTTGCATATTTTTAGGGCATATTTTTCATTTCTCATTCAACTACCCTTGACAGAGATAGACTATTGGCAAGCCACGTGTGGTTTCTCTATTAGTACGCCTCGTATATTTTGTCTATTAATATGCCTCGTATGGTCTATCTATTTTGTACACCTCTGATAGCTTGCCTATTAGTACACCTCGTATAGTTTGCCTATTATTATTATGCCTCGTATGGCTTATCTATTTGTACACCTCGGATGGTTTGTCAATTAGTACTCCTAGTATAGAACTTTTGTTAGACTACTAGCACACCACGAATGGTTTGTCTATTAGTACGCCTCGTATATTTTGTCAATTAATATGCCTCTATGGTCTATCTATTTGTACACCCCTGACAGTTTGTCTATTAGTACACCTCGTATAGTTTGTCTATTATTATGCCTCGTATAGCTTATCTACTTGTACACCTCGGATGGTTTGTCAATTAGTACTCCTCGTATGGAACATTTGTTTTAGGATGCCCTATATTTAAGAAACTTTTAAAAGCCAATATGTTGGCATGTATATCATGTGACAACTTGGAAATAAACATTTTTTTATATGTAACATTTCTTCGTTGGAAAATGCCTAAGCTGAAAAGAACCTCAAATAAACTATTCGGCAAGCCGATCAGGGCGAAAAAAGAGTTATTGGAGATATGGTCTTGCGAGATGGACCGTCCAACGTTTACTATGATCAATTTGCCAACGTGGAATACGGTAAAAATATCAAAGAGTAGATCTTCTCTCTGAACAATTTGAAAAACTAGGGCAGAGCGTCAAGAACGCGGACAAAACATCACAAGATAACGATCTCCAATTAACCATTGAGATTCTTCAAGACATGGACTCGGCAGAAAACATAATCATGCCAGGTTTTGTTCAAGAATTCGATTCGGTCAGATCAAGGATTCTTCTAGAATCTAAAGGGGAGCTGCGCAAACTATGTAGTAAGAAATCCCGATGTTACTCTACATTTGGATTCCACAGGCGGTATGAGAAGGGAACGTATAGAAAAGGGGGAGGGGAGCTAAAGGGAGCGCCGCTCTCACCCCTTGCAGACAGAAAATAAATTGATTTAAGCAATTTTTAAACAATTTAAACAATTCATTTACCACAAGTAATACAGCAATAGATTGTATCTTAAATCCTAGTTAATGGACACATTTGTGTATGGCTACTTGTGGGCCCGAATAAGTTCTGCGACTTCTAGGACATCCTATCATCAACCTATTTTTAAAGTGGACAGTTATGTTTAACCTAATTTATTTAACCTAGGGGTGTAGGGGTGTACATATTTTGATGCTTAGTTTTTTACCAAAAAAGAAATAGTTAATAAGAGATAGGTATGGGAACAGTATATTCACTAAAAATGATTAGGAGCATAAGATCTATATTATTATAAGGGTAGATTGCCTTATCAAGATAAGTTGTATCAAAAGAAAAAAGAAATTGACTTGAATTTCCTTAGATGATTAACATTTCGATAGGAAGAAGGATTCAAGATTTGTTTTGAAAGCTTTATAAGAACATTTTTCACGGATCTCCACAAGGATTGCATTTCAATTCTTAGTTCCAGTGAAGAGGATACTGTGTTGTGACCGAGATTTTTAAAAATAAGGGAGTATGAAGTTACTTCTGTTTCATGTTAAATGATCATGATGACCAGTTTAAGCAGCAAATATTTGTTTGAGTTCTCTGTCGCCATCATCAGCTATTGCTTTATACACGAAATTACAAATGGAGAGGTTGTAAAGATCGAAAAGCTTGAGTATTTTTAAGATTTTGAATGAATCATTTGTGTGAGTAATATGAGTAGTTAGAGGAAGGTGCTAGCTTCATTGTGAGACTGAATTTACGTATATAGATGGAATAGGCCAGATATAAGAGCTGCCTCAAATTTATCCAAATTTTAGTTAGAAAGAGTGAGTTCAAATGCGTGTTCGCAAACGAGATCGAAATCTGGCACTCCGGTCCTATTGCCCCCGAAAATTTTATCTTAGTTTTAAATTGAAGTTCACACTTTTTTCTGAATGCACAAATAGCTCACAAGTTTTTTTATCTAGAAGAGGTACGAGCAGAATAGAGCCCTTCCCCACTGTACGGTCAATTTTCCTCCTAACACTAATCCTAAATGAGACTAATTTTAACCTATTGCGCCTATAGAAATTTAAATTGGGTCTCAAATTAAAGCTAACACTTTTCTCCAACTGTACAAATGGTTCAAAAAATTATTTTCTACTTAACAGGAGCATCTGGCTTGATAATATTCGTTACTAAAGTATTATCCCTGTCCCCGCGTGTCAAAGATACATGTAGCACAGATCTGCTCTTTGACAAGCTGGCTGCTGTCGCCGGTCGTACAAGGTGGCGCGAACCATGCACAATTGCACATTCAGTCGGTTTTCAGTATCGTAATGCAAAGGTGCGCAGTGCGCACCGCACAGCGATCTGCTGTTTTGTTGTGCTAACAGACACACGTACGACCAGAAACGCGTGAGTTCACTAGCCACTGGTTAGATTGAGGGAAATAGATCATGCAAATTGCTTGGAATTATCATTGATAAAATAATTATTTGTAACGAGCATAGCTCGTGCATAACTGCTGAAATATCAAAATCAATTTGAACTGTAAAAAGATTTAAGACAATTCCTACTTGAGGAAGCTTGAAAAATACTGGATAAAATATAAGTCCATCAATTTCTGCAATTTGTTACTGACAAAAATGTACTAAGCGTAGTTTTATCACTACTAAAGAGAAACAGTAAAGCAGTAAAAAACTTGCCATACTTTGCCAACAATGCAAATGATTCATTCAAAGTCCTAGATATACTTGAGTTTTCACATATCTATTAGAATAATGTGACCTACTAAACAACTGGACCTTAAACAAACAGCATCTTCTTCAACTGTTCATCACGATCCTTTTCTTAGAAATTGAAGTAAATTGGAACTCGTTATAGCGAAATCTGATCTCAATACAGTTGCCACTTTATAATAATTAAAACTTTGATCTCCATTTAGTCTAACATTCTTGAGAAAAACTATTGTGGAGCATTTACATATCTTAGTAGTTCAGACGCAAGGTTTTACAGACGCGGTTACTTTGATGACAACTTCCAACGGAAATAACTTGATATAAAATAAAATACTTATTAGGAAATTCAAACCTGATATATACATATGGGGTTACTTTATTCCAAATTTTCTTAATCAAATGCTTATTATTTTTCGTTGCGTGATCTACATCTGCTGTCAGTTGTGATCAAAGTCAGCCAGCGGTCCACGGAAGCGCAGTTCATGGTTGGTCTTAATAGAATCCGTGAGTAAAATTGTACTTGAAGAACGGTTCACTACACAAAGGCCCTGTGCTATACTCGAACATCAACGAAATACGAAAAGAACTTAGAAGAAGAATAAAAGCACCACTACTTGCAAATTGTCCCGATAGGAAGAAAATTTAGAAGAGACTACAGTCCCTAAACTATGATACTGTTCTTGCATAACTAAGGATGTTTTATTCCAATCAATCAAGCCTGGGACATATCATTTTGCACATTGGTTTTTCAAATGCCTTATAACTTTCACCAGGACGCAAAGACGGTTACCCCCAGTCAAGCCGGTACCCAGTTCCGACACCTGGGTAGAGGGGGAGTTGTGGCTGAGTTCTCTCCCTTTTCCCAATGGAGAGA